>OY728122.1:1172984871-1175484871 GCA_963277665.1 Viscum album | reverse complement strand
AACAATTTCTATTATTTTATAGTTATTTATAATATTTTTTATGCTTTTTTACTAATCTATACTCATTTATAAAAATTTTTACTAATTACAACTAATTGTTATTAATTTCATGTATTTTTTACTAATTATTGTTAATTATTGGCGGCACAATTTCTAACGGATTGGGGGAAGCTCTGTTGCCCGATGACTCATCCCCTTGCAACATTTTGCTGCTAAAATCTCTTTGAAAACTCTACTCTGATGTACGAATATCCATTTTAATAAGAATGAGAATGGAGAGTAGGGAGGCCTCGTTAAGCTTCTCTTCATGCTCTCATTCATACAAAAATTAATATTCATATATCAGAGAAAAATATTTATACTGATATCAGTCACATAATATTGCAAGGGGATGATCCATCAGGAAAAAGTGTCTTTTTTTTATGGCTCGCCTTCTAGAAGCATTTTCCGACATAAATCACTATGAAAAAACTACTCTGACATATGTCCAAGAAGATTTTCTATATAAATTTTAGTGGGAGAAATTTATAAGGAGATGAGGCGTCGATCAAAAGGAATTTCACCAATCTGATAAAAATTGTGCTAGTTTATCAATGTACTGAAATTTATTATGATTTATTACTAATTATTTCTAATTATTACTAAATATTACTAATTATTTCTCATTATTTCAAATTATTCCTAATAATTACTAGTTATTTTTAATTAAATCTAATTATTACTAATTATTAATAATTAATCCTAATTAATCCAAATTATTTAAAATTAATACTAATTATTACTAATTAACCCAAATTATTACTAATTAATCCTAATTATTACTAATTAATCCTAATTATTACTAATTAATCCTTGTTATTACTAATTAATACTAATTATTCCTAAATTATTGACAATTATTTGTAATTATTTATATATAATCCTATTTATTACTAATTATTTCTAATTTATTACTATTTATTTCTAATTCTTCCAAGTTATTGATAATTATTACTAATTATAGATAATTGTACCTAATTATTGATAATTATTACTAATTATAGTTATATATTACTAACTATATTTAATTAATTCTTATTATTACTAATTATTGATAATTATTACTAATTATTACTCTTATTTCTAATTCTTAAAAATTATTTCTAAATAATTCTTATTTCTGAAAATTATTACTAATTTTTACTAATTATTGATAATTATTGATAATTATTACTAGTTATTGATTATTAATCCTAATTATTAATAATTAATCCAAATTATTACTAATTAATATTAATTAGGTATAATTAATCCTAATTAATCTTTATTATTGGAAATTATTTTTAATTTTTATTAATTATTATTAATTACTATTAATTACTATTAATTATTATTAATTATTATTAATTATTACTAATTATTATTAATTATTACTAATTATTTCTAATTATTATAAATTAATATTAATTATTACTAATTAATCCTAATTATTACAAATTAAACCAAATTATTAGTAATAAATCCTAATTTTTACTAATTATTACTAATTATTACTAATTATTAATAATTATTACAAATTATTAGAATTTATTTCTAATTGTTACTAATTATTGATAATTAATACTAATTACAAGTAATTATTACTAATAATTGATAATTATTACTAATTATTACTAATTATTACTAATTATTGATCAGTAATAATAATTAAAACTAATTGATACTAATTGATCCTAATTAATACTAATTAATCTTAATTATTATTAATTATTACTAATTATTATTAATTATTATAGTTTTTACTAATTATTATTAATTTTTATAGTTTTTTACTAATTCATAAAATTATTAAAAATTCTTACAAATTCTTGATAATTATTAGTAATTATTGATTATTATTACTAATTATATCCAATTATCACAAATTATTTCTAATTATTAATAATTATTTCAAAATATAACAAATTATTTCTAATTATTATCAATTATTTCTAATTTTTATTAATTATTTATAATTATTACAAATTATATTTTGTTATTACGAATTAGTTCTAATAATTATGAATTAATCCTAATTATTAGGAATTTTTTCTAATTATTACAAAAAATTTCTATTTAGTACAAATTATTTCAATTTATTACAAACTTTTTCTAATTATTACAAATTATTACAGATTATTACAAATTATTACTAATTATTTCTAATTATTCCTAATTATATCTAATTATTTCTAATTATTTCAAATTATTTATATTTATTACTATTTATTACTATTTATTTTTGTTTATTACTATTTATTATGAATTATTATTAATTATTATAAATTATTTCTAATAATTTCTAATAATTAAAAATTAATTATATTCATTACAATTTATTACAATTTATGACTATTTATCATGATTTATTATTAACTATTACAATTTATAGTTAATTATTACAATTTATTACAAATTAACACTTATATATAAATATGCATAAAAATAAATACTGAAATTAGTATCTAATTCTAATCTAATTAAATTACATCAAATTAAAAATTTTATAAATAATTTAAAATAAAATAAATTAACTAATTAATAAAAAAATATAAATACCTAGAAATTGAAGCTTTCAGAGTATCAAAGACGCTAATTATGCTCTGATTTAAAAGTTTTATCTATGGAAAATTTTTGAAGAAAATTTTCTCGAAGAGATATAGAGTTAAGTTTAGAAAGGAGTTAAATGAGAGGAAAACTGATGGATGTATATATATGTTAGATTATTTGCGACGGGCTTATTTGTGACGGGACCCATCACAAATGCCCTTTTCCCGCATTAATTATGGTTGGTCGTTAGAAAGTTCTTTGTGACAGGCCCTGTCACAAATAGGTACCTTCTGAAAAAGTATTTCTGACAGGACGAATATCCAGTCACAAATACTAACAATCATCACCAGGTATTTGTGATGGGAATAGGAATCCATCGCAAATACCCATGCTCACAGTTTGGTGTGTATTTCGCACCAAAACTTTCGCGAAAGGGCCTTACCACCCATCACAAATAACTATTATTCACGACAGGCATATTGTCACGTCGCAAATACCCTCTTTCAACGTGTTATTTGCAACGGGACCCTAACCCAACACAAATATCCATTTTTCTCATAGTGGTATAATATTTTTAATAAATGGTTAAATAGGAGATATGATTGACTATTTATATTATTATGAAATATAAGTTTTTTAACTACATTCTGAAATTCTATTTTAAATTTTTATTGAAGAAATAATTATCAAAAATAATTACATGATGATGATGTAGTAATTATTCAATTATTGAAACAATCAATTAAATGATATTAGAAATATTAAAATAAATATAATTTAATTTAATTTAGGTGTTACATGAATTTAATAGGTTAAATTGACATATTATGAGAGTATTAAATGAATGGGATCGTAGTTATCTTATTCTACTGATTTTCTTAAAGTCTATATTTTGAATACTCTCAAAATTGACAGTAATGATATTTTAGGAAAATGATATTTTATTAAATAATTTAAAAATATTAAAAATTATTAATAAGGTCCTAGGGGATAAATAATGGTATAAAATATCATAAATTGACCATTTAAGGTTCAATTTACACCTTATATATAAAAATATTCCCCTTCTAAAATATCATAAATTGACCATTTATGGTTCGATTGACACCAATATGTTTTGTAACATGCCTAGAAATATTGCAAGTGTGTTTTTTTTAATAAAAAACTATTTGAATGTTTAAATCTTGTGTTAAATGATCAAAACCTAACAAACATATTCATATTTTTTTAATACTTTAGAATCATTATCCATAATTAATTTTTGATGTGAATGAATAAGTTGAACCTCAATCTAATACACAGTGGGCACAATATAACGAAAAGTTTCAGTTATTAGTAAAAATTAACATTTTAGTTCAAAAAGTGTCACTTAATGAAAACTGAGTATGAAAACTCATATTGTTATGATGATTTTGGACAATGATTCAAATTCCATCTATGACCTGTAGAAATCTATCTTCCGTCAATGTGACATAATATGTGATCGGTATGACTCATTGTTTGTGTTTCTATTTTAAAATGACATTTTAGTAAAAACCACATGTAACATACTCAAAATTGGGAAAACACCATTAGATTGTTTTGATGCTTTAGGAAAATGATCCAGAAGTCGTTTGAGATGTGCAGGAATCAATCGTACCTCAATCTGATGCATGATGTGACTAGTATGACTCCAAGTGCATCATTTCTATATATAAGTGTCATTTTAGGTTAAAATGTGCCTCACGTCATATTGATCCACCTGGAACTATAGTAGTGGAATCATCTATACAGACGCATCAATTTATCCTCTTCCACATACAGTGATGTTTAGGGCTTGACCCTGTCAAACCTTTCATATTCTCAACTTCCTCAGAAGATGGAATAGGATTCCATGTAATAGGGTGAGGACCGGGGTTCGGGGGATTAGAGTAGATTAGTTTCATCATAATGGTGGGTTTAGACATACCCTTGGATCTTGGTTCAATCTGGTGAAATTATCATATCTCTTAGTGAAAAAAAATGTGCGAGTTGTAATATTTTTTATAGAACTGGTAACATATTGGGGGGATTCCTTCTTCAATCCTTCTGTATAGTAATTTTTGTTCCCTGGAGTTGCATTGGGAGGTGGCCCTTTCTAATCATGGGAAGAAAAACTCTAGATGGGAAATATGGGTGGCGCCATCTTCCCCGACAATGTAGTGGTCAGTCCCCCCACCCCATGTGATGAAATATTGTGAGAGGGGAGGTCCTCTGATAACTCTTGAAAAACTGAGTAGTGTTATTTGGGATGGTGATTTGGAGGAAGACCTGAACTCTGGTGAACTGCTCCATCATAAATAGTTTGAATGGCAGTAGGTTGGCATATCATTATCTTGTCCTATTCTTGAAGAACATTACTGAACAAAGACCGAATGGTAAATAAATTATTTAAAATGGTCATTTATTAATTCATGATCTTTAAGACCTAATAGCATGCCAATAAAATATGTGATATGTTCCAAATGGATGAATGTTTATTTATAATGTTATAACTATTTTCTAAGATAATAATGTGAATCAAAAATGAGATTGAATTATCATAAAAATATAGAGAAATAATTTTCCTTTACTAGGGAACCTATATAAATAAATCATTCACCTGTATGTTGTGTGATGTGCCAAGAAAAATTTCATGTATTTTTAATGAAAAATATTTCAAATGTTGCAATCATGTGTTAAATGGTCAAAATAGTTTAAACAAGCATGGATTGTTGTGAAAATATAGGACAATAGTCATTAATTAAATTTAAATTATAGGAGTGAATTTCACTTAAATATGATGTGTTGTGTCTGTGGAATCAACCTAAATTCACATTTAATATTGAAACTATTTTTAATGTATAATATATGCATCAAGAAATCAAAACTGGTAAAATGGGTTTACATTGAGTCTTAGGAAATGATCATTGATTATTTTGGTACTTGTAAAAACAAACATATTAAGATTACCATGAAAATATAGAATAAATATTGATGATTGATTTTAGATTTATAGGATGGAATAATGTATCACTATTATGAGTTATGATAGAAATGATCAGACCAACGTATTGGATATTAATATAGTTTTTTTAGTTAAAACATGCTTTGGCCCCCAGTAGGTGAGCGGGGTGGTTGTGTTGGGAGGGGTTTGGAGGCTGCATCATGGGGTCGAGTCCCCAAGCGTGATTATTTCCTTTCATTCATTTTAATCCCAAATGTTTTTTTAAAAAAAATTAAAACATGCTTTAAATGATTAACACCAAATAAATGAGGGATGTATAACAAAAGGGGTTTAATAAAATATTTTTTAAGCAATTCAAATTATAATAATACCTCTAATTAAATAGTTTTCTCTCACTTAAATTATTAACTAAACTATATGTTAATAGCCTTTGTTCAAGGGTCAAAAGTCAACCATCAATATTTTACCTATTAAATAAATAAGAAATATTTATCATAAGGATGAGAAATATTAAGATTTAACCACTTATATATTATAATAATATAAATAGTTGAGAGAATTTTCTTTGAAAAGTTTTATATTAGTTAAAATATTAATTTCGTAAAAAACATAACTAAGTATTTGAAAACCAAATGGTATGTATTTAGTGTTATTGAAACATTTTAGTAGAAAATCATGCAAGGTCCATTAAGACCCATGAACTTTTCGTGATGCAGTAGTTTCCCTCTCTGATCCTGAAAACACTATCTTAAAACCACTCCACATTATGATAATTACTTCCAAATTAGTCTGAAGAATCTAAAAACCACTTCCCACTATGTGTTACTCATCCTTCGCCATTTCATCTATCGCCGGCCCACCCATGACTTGTTCCACCATCATGTACTGAGGATGGATAATGGAAAGATAGCCTCCATCGATCATATCCTCCACATTTGGATACAATTTTGAATTAGGGAATGATGGGGTCCCAACATCTTCCTCTACATATCTTCTGAAAATGTTCCCATTCTATTCATCTTCATTGCTGGGAGGCGATGGCTGGTGGTCGGCCAAACTGGAAAGAGATCATAGGAGTCTGTGTGAATAGGGATGGAGGGTAGTCAGCGAAAACTGGATGATTATATTATGAATTATTAATGACATTGTTAATTAATAATCTATATAAATTATATTTTTAATTACTGAATATATTAAAATACAAAAAATAATGTTTTATACATCAGTAGGACTTTTACATCGCTAGCTAAAAGCATTGTTAAACACCCCTTTAGAATAATCATTGTTAAAGGGGATATTTAACAGTGCAATTTTTAGAACTATTAAAGGTGACCCTTTATCTACAATTGTAATAAAAACATTGATAAAGACTCCCCCTTTATCAGTGGTATTAAAAAGAATTGATAAAGGGGGGCCATTTATCAATGCTAAAAAAAGCACTAATGAAGGGGAGGTTTTATTTTTGCTTCTAAAAATACACTGATAAATGGGGTCTTTATCAATGTTTAAAAAAATCAATGATAAAGGGTATATTTTAAAAAAAATAAAAATAATATATTAATATATACATATATTTATATAGATATAAATATAATATATATTTTTTAAATATGTTTTAGATGTTTCTAAATAGGAATTTACACATAACATATAAGATATTTACTGAAAATGACATATAATATAATTTAAAAGATATTTTTAATTAATAATTTCCTAATTATTATCATGTAAAAGTATTTTATTAACAATTCAAAGAAAAAAACTCAAAAAATTAATAAATAATCTAAAATAATTTGAAAACATAACTCAAACGTTGAACACCATATCATTTGATATGATTGTTCATTCAGGATCAACCATATATCAAATCTAAGCTTTTTGAAAAGTTGTACACCCTAACAATATAGGGAGCTCCTAGTCACATTTTTTTAGGCCAAAATAACACAAAAACGCCTACAAAATTGAGTTTTTAGTTGTGGTAAACCAATTTTTTAGCATTGGATGGATTTTTAGCCTTGTTTAAGGGGGAATTTTTTTTAGTAGGGACTGAATTAATTCTTATGGATTACATTTATATTCATATTATGGTTTTTAAATTTTATTGTTTTTACGGTGTAATTTTTTATAGCATATAATATATAACAATATATACATGTTTTTTATATATCCACACATAAAAATTAAATTTTATAATTAAATATTTAAACATATTTACATATAAATTATATTTCCCATTATATAAACCATATATAAACAAAAACAAATATATATTTTATTTAAAAAATTGTATGAATATTCATATACCCATACAATTTTTGTATATAAAATCTTTATATATATTTTTTTTTGTGTATTGACAAATAGATATATATTTATCTATATTTTCTAATATATGTATATAAATATTAATACATAATATATTTAAATAAATATAAATATTTATAATTATATTTATAGATTCACACACAAACACACACACACATATATGTATGTATGTATTTATAAACACACACATACAAACACAAAAAATATTTTATATATGAATTTAAGAAATATATATAAATTTATATAAACATATATATAAATATGTGGATAAAAAATGTAATGGAATATATATAAATATATATATATATACATATCATAAAATGGTAAACAAAACAATATAGAGGAGTGTAAAAGGTGATGGAGTATGAGTTGGAGGTCTCAGGTTCAAAATTCGCTAAAGGTACGGGTGCATGTGGGATGATGGAATTATATAAAGCACTGATAAAGGGGGTGAAGTGTGGATAAAATGGTTTCAGGGAAGAAAAACCACCCCCTTTATTATCGGGGCCATTAACTGTGCTGAGAAGAATTAATAAAGGCCTTCCATTATTAGTGCTTTATTTAGTGCTATGATAGTGGGCCTTTATCAATGTTTTTTACAAGAACTGTTAAAGTCAACTATTCAACATCACTCACATTATGAATGGTTCTATAGGGTGGATAATTCCTTTTTTGTGGCCTTTTAATGACCTAATTTTTATTGTTGTTAATGATATTTTCAATTATTAATTAAATTACTTAAATAGTGGTCAATAATTATATCATTAAACTAAAATGACATATTTTTATATTGAAAACATGCACATGGAGACACACCAATTACATAGTGTGTTTGACTGATGTGTATTTAATTCCAACACAGCCAAAATTATTTATGGATGATTTTTCTGTAGTGTCAAGATAATCCATACTCGTTTACTTGATTTTCGCAATGTGATGCTTGTTTTAAAATAAAATGAAATTTTTATACTAAAAACAATCACATTGAGTCATATCGGTCTCATCATGTGTTGGAATGAAGTTTTATTTGTTCCTACACGATTAAAATGAATTATGGATTGATATCATAAATTTTCAACATAATATGAGCTCATTTACTCATTCTTAGTTTTCTAATGCACGTTTTATACTATAATGACATGAGATTTTTTAATGGGTTTTGCTATGCGATATGTGTTTTTCACTAAAATGACACATATATTGAAAACACTAGTTGTGGATCATACCGAACATATAGTGTGTCAGGTTAACATAAAGTTGATTCCAACAGACACAAAATAAATTATGGATTATTGTCCTAATGTTTTAGGAAAATATGAGCTTGTTTACTTTGTTTTGGATTTGTGACACATGTTTTCCATTAAAATTACGATTATATATTGAAAAAATGCACTTGGAGTAAAATTGGAAACATCACATGTTAGATTAATGTGAACTTGATTCCTATACATCTCATATAAATTATCGATCATTTTTATAATGGTTGAAAATAATCAGATCTTGTTTGTTTGGTTTTTACTATGTGACACAAGCATAAAACTGAAATGAAACTTTTATATTGAATACACACATTTCGAGTCATGCTAACCACATTGTGTGTCGGATTGTTGTGTGGTTTATTCCTACACAAAAAAAATGTATTCTGGATTAATGTACTAAAATTTTAAAATATTATGAAATGGGGTTCTTGATTTTGACATTGTGACCCACGTTTTAAACTAAAATGAATATTTTATAATGAAAACACATAATTGGATTTATAGCGGCCACATTGTGTGCTGGAGTGTTTTTTGGACGATTCATACACACAAAAAATGGATTATTAATCTTTTTAAAAATGTTTATAGACAATATGAGCTTGTTTACTGGGTTTTTTCTATGTCACGTGCATTTCCATTAAAATTTCATTTTTATATTGAAAAAAAACCTAACTTTTACCGACCACATCATGTGTTAGATTCAAATGTTGTTGATTGCTACATTCCAAAATTGAATAATGGATCATTTTAATAATGCTTCAAGATGATGTGATTCTATTTACTCAATTTTGGATATGTGACACATTTTCACTCAAAAATAACACTTTTATATTGAAAAGAATCACTTCAAGTCATATTGGCCACATCGTGTATCAGATTGACCTAGAACCAATATAAACACATCAAAAATATATTATGGTTCATTTTTCATACTTTTTTAAAATAATTAAATCATGTTTTATCATTTTTGACAATGTGATGTGTGTTTTAAATTAAAACGCCACTTCCATATTGAAAATATACACTTGGAGTCACAACAGCCACATCATGTGTTGGATTGATGTTTTGTTGATTCCTACACACCAAAAATAGATAAGTAATTGTTTTTATAATTTTTAAGTAAATTTCTGTTTTTTAATTAGTTTTCACTATGTGATGTGAATTTTACAATAAAATTATATATTTTTTTTACCAGGAACATGAATTTGGTGTCAAACAATCCACATCATGTGTTTGATTAAAATGTGATCAGTTCATACACAACAAAAAATAATTATGTATAATTTACCAAATGTTTAAAGGTAATCTGAGCACGTTTACTGTGTTTTTTCCTATTTAACATGTGTTATACACTAAAATGACATTTTTATATTGAAATCACACACTTTAAGTCATACTAGGCATAATCTGTATCATATTGACATACAGCTGATTCAGACACATAGAAAATGGATTATGGATTCTTATCCGATATTTTGATAGCAATCATAGATCCTTTGCTCTATTTTGAAAATGTGACTTGTGTTTTAATCTAAACTAAAACTTTCATATTAAAAACATGCACTTGGAGTCATACTAGACACATCATCTGTTGGATTGAAATGTAGTAAATTCTTATACACCAAAAATGTATCATGGATCATTTTCCTAATGTTATAAGACAATACTAGCTCATTTACTCATGTTCTACTATGTGACATGCGTTTTATACTAAAATGACATTATTATATTATAAATATGTACATAACGTCACACTATTCACATCATGTGTTTGATAGAGGTGTGGTCAATTCCTAGATGCCACAAGTAAATTATGGTCAATTTCCCTAAATGTTAATGATAGTATGAGTTTTTTTATTCATTTTTTCCTATGTGAGGCATTTTTTGCACTAAAATGATACTTTTTTACTATAATCACACACTTGGATCCATATTAGACTCATAATGTGTCATATTAATGTGCGGTTGATTCCTACACATCACAAATAAATTAAGGCTTGTTTTTTTATTTTAAAAAGAATAAAAGATTATTTTCTTTATTTTGGCTATGTGATGTTAATTTTAAACTAAAATGATAAATTTATATTGAATACACACATTTTGAGTTATACGAGACACATCATGTGTCCGATTGATATGTGGTTAGTTCTTACATAACAAAAATGGATAACGGATATTTGAAATAAATTTTTAGAACATTATGATATCATTTGATCAATTTTGAAAATGTGAATTTTTTTAAACTAAAATGGAACTATTAATGTGAAAACATTATCTTTGGTCATAAAAATTACATCATGTGTCAGATTGATATGTTGTCAACTCCAACTATCCAAAAATGAATTAAAGATCATTTTCTAAAATTACGAATACAATACAATTTTTTCTACTTAGTTTTGACACTGTGATCTAGGTTTTAAGGTAAAATTACACTTTTATATTGAGTACATGAGCATAGATCCATAAACAAAATGAAACAATAAAAAATGAAAATGATGAGGATATGACCTTAGAAGTTATTTAATAGAGGAAATATTGTTTTTACAAACTCATAAAATGAATATAATACACAAAATGAAAATGATTAGGCTAGGTGTATGGAAGTACCTTCCCTAGATGTTGTTAATATGTTGTAAAATATGTTGATAGAAGGATCCTTGACCCATTTCGATGTATCAATTATCTTAGATGTATCTATAAATTCTAACCTCCTTGAGAAGAATCTCAAATATATCCTACTTTATATGTTCATCAGCAATGTATTTTATAGTTTTTACAATCTCATCTCATCTCATAAAGGATGTAAATTAACTAATATAAGAATTTTATTTTAGTTTTTACTAGACCACAATCATAATTGGTAATCACCTAAACTTGTTTTCAAAAAAAATTGTGACACAATGAACTCTTCCCACTCATCTCTACAAAAACCATACCTTCTTTTGAGTTCGTAGACTGTTGGAATGCCTGGTTGTATTGAGAAAATATAGAAAAAAAGAAAAAATTAAAAAGTATTTTAAAAGAAACTATAATTCCATTCTAAAATTACTTGTTTGGGGATTCTAGTTTTCTAATTGTATGCTGTATATTTTATTCATTTTCAAACATAATATCTATAATCATTTTTTTTAATTTGTTTTAGAAACTACATAAACATTGACAAAAATAATTAATTGGTTTTAAATATGTTTTGATAGGTAAATATTATATTATATAGTTCACAAACCAACCTGATGCCTTATTTTATTTTTATTATTTTATGTTTCACTTTTGAGTCGCGGGTTGAGCCAGTTTTAATTTAAAGGAATTTGGTGTGATACACAAGTTCAAGGCAGTACACGTGATTGATTGTAGTGCCTATCTTTAGTTAGGGAACGTTTTATTTTTAAATGTGTTATTATGTGGGCACACAACCTTGCACACGACCGTGAACATTTTTCAGCCTAAATAATATTATTATTATTAGTTTGGTTGTTTCTATCATTTTAGTTTTATTATTTTCAGTTTTATTATTAGTATTCAAAATTTGTTTTTATTAATTTGAACTTTGTTTTATTCATTTATTTTTATTTTATTTTTATTTCTTATTTTTTTGTCTTCTCTTGTTTTCATTTATTTCCTTCTATTCTATTTTCTCTATTTTAATTTTTTCCCATCCCTCCTTTCTCTCCCCTCTCACCTGTGTGGTCCATTTACCCTTGCAACCCTAGCACCACTAGGTTCTTGCAGCTCCCGTCCAGTGCCTTTCCTCCACTCGGGTCGACCCTTCATGCGCCATCTGACATCCCACCGAACCACCATGTCTTGCGCATTGCCTCCCTCCCATGGCCTCCCCTATGGTTCACCTCGGCCTTCCACCGCACCTCCCCACCCCTATTCTAGTTTTCCTCACACCCCCAGACTATGGCTTCCTACATCCCTTTATCATTGCAGCCCCTCCAACAATTCCCCTATCACCTCGGCTGACCTCCTTCGGCTCACCAAAACGCACCCGAAACCCCCTTTTTCCACACATCTTTCTGAAAAAGCTTCAACCAGTGAAACTCCCCTCCTAGAATCCCTCTCCTCACTCGTCCAGGCTCCCGTGTCATCAACGCAGGTGTGTTCCATCTTGTTTAGTTTTTTCATCCATCGGGGAGGATTTTGGGTTATGTTCTGGTGTGTCAATTGGTTTGATTGTGATTAAATTGATCTAATTGTTTTATTATAAGGATTAATTGTGTTGTAGCGGAGTGATTGAAGTGCGATGGATTTTTTGCACCAAGTTTGTGAAATTTTCTTACTTTCCAGGTAGGTTGTTCCATGTTTAATTATTATTTGATTAATTAATTTTCAATTTTAATTATTTTAGAGTGTTATTTAATTACATTGTGTGGCACTAATTTTATCTTCTTTGATTTTTAATGTGAATTGAAATTGTTTAGTACTGTTATTTCATAATAATTTTACATGCTGCTGAGATCTCATCTATAGTTAATTTTTTGTGTTTTTTAAAATTTTTATGTTAGCTTAATAATTAGTTTGTGTTGTGTAGTTTAATTTTAACATGGGGTTTAATATTTCATAATGTGTTTATTAGTGTGTTTAGATGATATGAGAATGTTTTTTCTATGAAAACTCATGTCGAACTATTCACTAGTGTTTTATAAATTGTGCAGTTAGACTGTTAGGATGTGCATGAAGTGAAATTGATGTTACGTGTTTTGGTGTAGCGTCGGTATTCATTTTGTCTATAATGAGAATTTGGGGGAAATTTAGGTGTTTTAGACATGCGATGAATTTTTAAATGGGTTGGAAAGTTTTTTTCTGGTGGTTTTTTGAATTGAGGTAATGGTCTTTTTAACAGTGTGGTTTGTTTCTTTAATCATGTGTGTGATGCACATTGTGTTCCTGAGGTGGTGTTGTGTGTGTGTGGTAATGTAAGAGGGTTTGGGTCATTCTAGTGTGTAAAGCTGGGTTTTTCTCTTTAAATTTTGTTTATGAAAATATTAATTGTTTTATTAAATAATAATTAAGGTTAAAATTTTGTTTTGGTTAAATGGTGTAAATGTTTCTATTGAGTAAATTCATTATATGTGTTTAGAATTTTTATTAATAATTTATTGTAATTGTTTTGACCGTGTATGTTCTCTCTTGGACAGTGTAGTCGTTAATTTGTTGTGTAAGTGATGCATATTTGGTTTTGGGATATTTTTATGTTGTGTATTATTTTTAAATGGTTTTTTGTGTGTGCAAGTGTAGTATGGGGTAGAGATAACACCTCATTTTTTTTTGACATATGAAATGAACACTAAACTACTTGAGCACAAAAAAGAAGCATGGGAAATAGGTTGGTGGACTAGGACTAGTGCGCTAGTGATAGAGATGTGGCATTGACCCAATTTCAATTAGCTGGATTGACAACTACAACACTAACTAGTCTTTTGGATGATGTTGGGAGACCACTATGTTATGGACGTATTACCCAACTAGTGGCTCGTGCACGAGACCGTATATTTTTATGTTTCTATACCATTTCTCACCGAGACCAATGTTTGGGATCCCACTTATCACTAGTATCTTTTGGGCCTCTCACATGTATTGTGCTCCACTTTTGCATTGTGCTCACTGTGGGCACATGTTGTGATGTTGGGGTTGCCCTAATTGTGTGTGTGTGTGTGTGTGTTTTAATTTATGTTTCTTTTCTTTAATTTATTTTTACGTAAAGCTATTTTCATTAAAATTGTTTAGGAATTTTTTTTATTTTTTTAGTTAAATTGAAAATGTATTTGTCATTTAATAATTATGCATGGAACCTTTTCTCAGTGGCATCCTAATGGGATTTTAGCTTATACCCTACATAAACCTTTATATGTATGAATCTCAGGTTTCTTCTGAATTCCAGGTTGAGGCATTGAGCATAGCATTGGTGGTTCGGGTTTTCAGTGGCATCCTTGTGTTGGTTTGGTAGTAATGGTGTGGGGATGTAACTCCTCATGTTGCATGGAGGTTTGAGTTGGAGTTTTGGTTTTCATTTGATGTAGTCTCTTTTCGGTTTTTAGTTCAAGTTTTAAACATTAAATCTGAACTTGGTGTAAGGGTCTATTTGGTTGTCTGATTTTAGAATAAATTTATTTATCCTGTATTTTGTTTTATATTTATTTGTTCAGGTAAATCATTTTGATGTTTTATTTTTGATACCCAAGAACTTATGCCAGCCCGTGGGGATTGGGAACGCCCTTCGGGCCTTTCTGCGGACTAGGTCAGGTGTCGGTTTGATGGAGACCCATCTTGGTTTGTGAAAATATAATTTAATTTTATTCCATTTGATCAAATCCAAAATATTTTTTTGTTTAGATTCATTCTTCATAACATTATTTAGATGATATTTACAGTTCTCCTTGTCATAAAACAATTCTTGTAAAAACACTATCTAAAATGAAAAATTTTATTTTTATCTATAAAATATTAATTTCAGTTCATTAAAAATTCATGATGGACATCATGTGTGGCCAAGTTGTGGGAAATTTGAGCTACAGAACCAAAATGAATAAATATTTAAAATATCCAAATTCAGTTATATTAGTATAAAGTGCTTCATAAAAATAAAAATTAGTAATGAAAAAAGAAAAATATAATTTATATTATTATATTGTTGAGTATTACCCTAGAAATTTTGGCATCAATAGGATTCAATCAACTATTATTTTGATTTCAAATTCATCACTTTGGTCTTTTTATCAATTTTATTCATTTCTAAAAATGTTATTTCCATAGAAATGATGGTGGGATTAATGAGTTAAAGTATTTGTTTTTAATTTTTCCTTTTATATAGTAGTAATATATACCCCTGAATAAATTATGTATAGTTATTCGCTTTAATGAACAGAGTATAGATTTTTGGAAAAAAAATATGAAAATGTATATCTTTTATGTATTTAAAATTGATTCACCTATCTATTAAAACATGATAACCTCATTTATACTCTTGATACCAACAATGTCTGTAATGGTGTCTCCAAATATTTCTTCCTCATATTTCATTTAGGATATATTTCCATATTTGAATTTTATATTTGCATAAATGTGAAATGTTAAAATATGTAGTATTGAAACTGATGTGGTGAAGGTATTCTCAAAAGGTCCTTTTGTTTTTTTTGGTTGATCCTCTAGATTTTCTTGATTCTAACATCCATTTCCCTTTAATTATTTCAAATGTAATACGATACCTCATTTCAGACCATTTATTATCAATTCTTAAAGGTTTTTCATTTTATTTTTTTAAAATAAATTCCTAATATATCTTTATATGACTACATATTCTTTCTATTAAAGTTCCTATAACAATATTGATTATGATAGCATCATTATCATCGAGCGGGATAATCAAATCGACACTCATCTCAAGTGATACACCAATCTAGATTCTCACATTCTTTTTTGGGATTTGTTAATTGTGTATCAAGTTTCTTGGGATATCGTTCACCATACCCATTAAAACAAGGTGATTTATTGGTGGTGATATATATAAATCAGATAAAATATCAAATTTTAAAATTTTAATAATATAAAGTTATTCGATGTTTTTTATTCAAATTTAGGAGAAAGAGTTATGATAAAGTTTATTATATCAGGTAAGGAAAATTATTGAGGGGAATGGCTTGCCTCAATGCTATTGGGGTCATGAAGTTCTTCATATAAATATTGGGGTTACACTATTAGTTTTCTTTAAACTATTAACATATAGTGGTCCTATAGACTAGACCGAAGAATAATTTATTTAAAATAATATATTAGTGTATGAATTCTAATCATCATCTCATATGTATCTCCTTGCTGCCTTGTCTAATCAAAATATTTCTTAGGTGACACTCAAAAAACAATACATATAATACAGCTATACTATTTTGGCCACATCAAAACTATTGAAATTTGTTTTTATTTAGGTGTAATAAATTTCAGTTATTTTTTATAGTTCATATATAAATAACGTGAAAATAAATAGTTATTTTTTATAATAATATTATGATGAAAAAAAAATTACTATTATGTCATACTTATATATGGTTCCCATACTAACAATGTGTTTGCATATAATTGTTTTCTTTCATTATTTACACGAGACTCCTTCCATAGAGATTGATGTGGGATGAAAGTGTCTTCAGATTGTTATTCATAAATTAGCATATAAACAAAAGTAAAATATGTTGTTTCATATCACACAAAAAATTTACTATTGATTTAAAATAAATAGCATATTATTTTAAAATGAAGTGTACCTCATTCTTGCTATATAGTAAGGGTACATTGGTTTTACTACAATTTTATTATTTTCATCAATCCATTACTATTTCATAAATTATCAATTTTTAATCAAAGTGGTTAAAATAAATAATTTCAATTAAAATATTATCAACCATAATTAACCTGAAATGATTCCTCATCGTTAGGACTAGAAAATGATTTCCATGTTTCTTATTTTATATAGTGTGTATACTTAACTAGTGGGTGGGGGTTTGCATTATAATTAACAACCCTAGGATGATGCTCTCTTAGTAGTGTCTTGAAGCGTCTATGTGCATTTCCAGTAACCATTATGACATATTTATTACAGAAATAATCTAAAATAAATAAAATCCCCATGGGATAAGGAATTGTAAATTTGTAACAACAAAATACATTTATGAAATATAATTTTAAATAATTTTATTTCTTTGATTTATTTCATTGGATACTATACCGTGTTAGGATTACGCTACATAAAACAGCTGCTTAACCGCTTTACATGCAACACTACATTTCTAGGAAACATCATTGTATTGTTGTAGTTATTTAATCAATAAAATTATAACCTAGCCACTAAAATGGTGGATATGAATTGGATTATCTGAATTATAAAATAATCATTTACACACACACGCATATATAATTCTTTTACCAATTAATGATACATTAATTTAAAACCCTTTTTTTAAATATAAGGAATTATTTACTAAAAAACTATTTAAATGTGCACAAGTGTTTTTTATACCAATAAATAAAAAATAACTCTTATTATATTATATTAAAGAAACATATATATAATATATTCAATATAATTTTTAAAATTCATCCTATGAATTCTCTATAAATGATAAAAAAACCAATATAATTTTATGCATAAATGATATATTTTTATAAAAAGACATTTTTCCTTTTTTTGATGGCGTTCTAGTTTTAGATATTATTTTTAATAATTTTATGAATTCTATTTGACAAAATAATCTTTTTATTTTAATGATTTGTATCAAAATTTTGTTTTATTGACTTTTTTATATTTTTCTGCAATGTTTCAGGTTTTGATGAATCGTGAAAAATATTACTTTTTAATTGAGAAAGTCTTTTTTAATTAAAATAATTGATAGTGTTAAATTATATTTTGAATAGTTTTTAAAGTAATATTAGATTAATTTTTTATTATTTAATCCAAATTAGGTCATTGAAATCAATTTCATATGGAATTTTGATATAAAAACATTTCATTCTTTTGAATGTTTTCAGTTTAGAAACACATAGTTTTGTCCCGTCTGGGGGATTAATTTTAATTAATTTATGAAAAATATATGAGTTGGATTTGTAAAAATAGATTCTATATTTGGAATCCTAAGTTCCAAATTTATTAAATAAGTGTATTTTTTTATAATAAGAATAGAAAGTTTATAATTTTTCAATTTCATGGTTAATGGTAAATTAGGTAAATTTAAGGTAAAAATAATATTTTACATATTATAAAACTACCAAAAAAACATTCCAAAATATAAATGGATAAATATAATTCAGACATAAACACATAAGGTTTGAAATTTAATAATTTAAAGGACACTTGTCTATGATTATGACTTGGATACTATTAACATCAATGAGAGAGAGAAAATGTCACACTCATACTTTTAAAAAGTATAATTTCATTAATATATGGTTAAATAGGATATATTCTTGACTATGTAAATTATTATGAAATATAATTGGTTTAAATACATCATGAAATTTTATTTTTATTTTTTTGTGAATAAATAATTATCATAGGATATTACACAATGATGATGGAGTAATTATTCAATTAACGAAACAATCAATTAAATGATATGAGAAATATTAAAATAAATGTGTTTTTAATTAATCAACGTGTTACAAGAATTTTATTGGTTAACATGACATATTATAAGTGTATTAAATTAATTTTTTTGAAGTTATCTTAATGTAATTATTTTCTTAAAGTCAATGTAATTAATAGTGTTAAAATTGACAATAATGATATTTTATGAAAGTAATATTTTTAAAAAAAATATTTAGAAGTCCTAAAAATCCTAAATAATTGAAAATTGGATTTCTTATGGTCTAAAACATCATAAATTTCCCATTTAAGATTCAATTTATTTCATATATGTGAAAATATCCACCTTTTAAAATTGAAAATATTGTTAATGTAACTAAAATTAAAATAAGATAACAAGGGGTTAATCAAAAACATGTAGTTAAAAATAATACCAAAACATGACTAAAATATATTTTATTATGATATTACAAACCTATATCATTTTATATTCAATTAAATTTCCTTTTGGAGGTATTTTGATTAATATTTAATTTATTATAAATTAATATTTTTTGAGATTCCAAAAGTGTCCCAAGCTTCCATTATAAAAGGAAACCTCATGCCTCATCCCATTTCACCATTGATCTTTATATCTCGACCAATATCTGAAAAAATTATATTCTCTGCTTCCATGGACACATTATAGAAGTAATTTTCTTACCAAATGAACAATTTTAGAGTCCTTTAGAGGAGATCTGAAGGAGTTGTTTTGAAGAAGAGGTAATCACTCTAACAGATCACTCTCTTTTTATACTCTTTTATAAATCCCATAAATATATGGTATATATCATAAAATAATATCTTCATAATAATATATATGAAAAAAAATTATTAAAATTATTAACATACAATTATACATCCTCTTTCCCATCGATCAAGAAATGAAAGTATCGGTCGTGCATACGTATGGCTTACCGTCTCCACGTAATGATACAATTCATTTTCCATAACCATTTTTTTATGAGTGCTAATTATGATGGCTTTAATATTTTTATATAATATTTATGAAATTATTATACTTCTTTAATGATAATATCATATCTAATTTTTTACCACATAAATATTTGGGTAATGATAACATCGCTCGTGCATTCATATGGATTACCATCTCCACGATGTTATGTGATTTTTTTTCATAAATATTGCACATGTGTGGTAATAAGAATATTTTTTATGAACATATATGATATAAATAACATAATAATTATTTTTAGTGATAATATATCATATAATTTTTTTATTTTAATCTGAATAGAAAATGAAAACATCCTTCATGCATATATACAACATATTGTCTCCATAAATAATTTATTTTATTTACTACATATAAATTTTATAGATAACCATAAATACTAGTATAATAAATATATATGATATTAATTTCATTTTTATCATCCTAAATATGATGAAATTATATCTAAATATGAGTACGATGAAGAAAAATTCAAAACATGTACGAGAAACAAAGCAGTTATTACCCGAAACATTACCTAAATTTTAAATTGTCAATAAGTAATATTAAATAATAAGTGAATTATATATGGTATTATATATATTAATATGGTTCTATGGTATATTTATAATAAACTTTCATTTATTATATAGAAGTTATGAATGTATACAATGGAATTCAAGACTTAAGGTAATGAATTTTTGTCTCATTTTTATTTCTGTGGGAGACATGCCTTACACACTACTTGTTCCATCTATATTGTGTATATAATGACTATGAATTTAATTTGTGAGTATTAACCATAATATTATAGTATTTTTATATTTATATAATTTTATTTCTTTCAAGGTGAATTGGATTCTACTGATTATAATGTGATGAGTATTTATCTCACAGTCCCATAAATATTTGGGATTGATTCATTTTAAGTATCTGTTAGGTAATGTTTATCTTCCATATCCATGTTTTCTAAAAACAAGTCAAATATGTATTTAATATTATCGAATGAATATTTAAATTTATTTTTACACATGTTTTAATTTTTACCAGATGGGTTGAAAGAAATATTTTTGTCATTTTCCAAACGAGGTACTTTGTGACTTTTCTATAAAAGTATGAAAGGAATGTTTTTTTACTTATAAATAATGAATGTATTTTTAGTATTTCATGACTCATTACTTCCTTGAATCTTATATTTAAATATTATAATGTTATTTTTCATGAAAATATTTTCTTTTAATATTTCACAAAATCTTTTGAAAAAAGAAACATTTTCAAATAGGAAAGGATATTTTACTCAAGAATTGTTTTCAATGAATCTCTCAAAGTTATTTTATATCTAAAATAATATTATTTGATGTTACATGTGATTAAATAGTGAGATTTTTCTATTATAACATTGTTATTCTTTATAATAATTCTTTATTTTTGTGATGGAATGATATTTATGAAACCCATTTCTTCTCCATTGTTATGTTATAATTAAATGATGTTTATGAAACCCATTTCATTCCATGGGTTCTGATATGTTAAATGAATTACGTTCTTGTAGAACACATATGTATGGTTTTCATTATATGAATGGTGTGACCTATATCTCACAATAATGCATTTGGAAAAGATTTATATCGCATGATATTGACATTGATGGAATGGGGAGTGAACTCGGATCAGTAAAAGACTTTGACTACTATGATGGTCTTTAGTAGTGAACTTGCCGATTATGATGGTCATGGTAGTGAACTGTGACTGCCAAGATGGTATGGGGAGTGAACTCATGATATTAATATAGCCTTGTAATTTTTTACTTGACTACTATGAAAATTAGTTTATATGCGTATAAGTCTTTAACAAATTCTATGTCTTATTTTTATGTTATAATTTCATGGCTTGTGCTTCTAATTATTTTAGGATTCTTGTCTTATGAATTTCCAATATTTATAAAATTACTCATTAATATGATCTTTGAAATACATTGTGTGATCTTGTAATGTATTTATTCTATTCCCATACCCTTATGTTCATGATTATGCTTACATAACTCCCTTGATTTACCCTTATTGTGAATTTGAGCTCACCCTATTATTATGTTTCCTTTACCCATGCTATAAAGAAAGGTTTTAAGTATGATTACTAAAGGTTAATATCATTATGGGATATATTTAAGATATTTTATCAAATTAAAATAATGTGTTATAAATTTCCAAATACACTAAGCTACTACGGTCCTCTGGAATGTGTTTGTGTAATGTAACACATATTCCTCCAAAAATATGTAATATCCACGTATGTTAATCATCGATCATTATAGTTGGTATCATAGTTAAGGTTTATTCTACCATAGGAAACCACGATGAGAAAATTGTAGTGAAATACCTAGAAATATTTCTAAGTATATTTCTAGGGATATCCTTGAGGATAAGTATAAGTAAAGGTTACCATCCAATAGTTTTAATAATGATAATCAAAAACATAGTATTTAACCTATAGTGTCATAGATTAAAATTTTATAAATATTTTCCCTATATTATGTGATTTTTTCTTCTATGATTTTTGTTTCTCGCATTATTTTTTTGGTTTGAGTCAATGGTTATAACCCGACGGAACCATTTTAACATTGAATCTAATGGAATGTTATGTGACTATGAGAATCAAAATTGTATAATGACTAGAAATAATTACATTATGATTATGTATAATCATATATCATGATTTATTATTATCAATGTGAACATTATTGAGATTCCTAACACATCAAATAAGAGGAAGATGAACTTTTATGAAATTTCATATGGTTATGACCATACATGAATGATGATTCGGCTTCATGTATGTTACGAATGTGGGAATAATTACCAAGATGAATATCTCAAATGGATAGTAAGATGTTATCTATGTAAAAAAATTAGGTCATAGAGTGAAAAATTGTCATGCATTTCAATGTCTTATGTATAGGGAACATGGGAATTATCCAACTCAATGTCCTAACCAAAGAATTTACTTCTAGACCAAGAAAAAACTATTCCATGATAATCATTGATATGGAAGGATTGAATTATTTATGTATTTGGATTCAAGAATTATAAATTTTTAAATATATAAGGACTATAAAATATAAGTGTTTTTTAAGGATTTGATATAATATATTGAATGATACTGATGACGTAGAAAATTTATTTAATGGTAAGGTTATATTCTCTAGAAACACATGATTAAAGGAAGGTAACACTTATTATGATCTTAATGTTGAGGGATTGGTGATTAGTTTGATTATAAATGGTATAGTATTAATAACCTTGGGGCTGTTCAGATTATAGTAGTGTTTATGATATCATGGATTGAGTTTATAGAATTACTGGATTTATATTATGGGGAAAGAGATAATTTTTGAATGCATTCGTGTTTTCACTATGGTTTTATAGTAATTCATGTAATTACCATGTTTAAATAGAATAAATTATAATGGGATTCAAATGTTCAGTACGCCAAAATTATGAGGTACATCATAATTTTTGGGTATAAATGTTATGTTTAGTGACCTTATATCAAAATTCGTGGATTAAAATTTGTTGGAAGTTTTATAAGGGTAATGATTTATGAAATTTTTTACAATGAAATTTGGATGAGGCTTTATGTTTTGTAATATGATGATTTATTCATACTGGATAACAAGTGTTAACAATTTTATTTTGATGATATCTATAGAAATAATGAGTGACTCATCATCCCATTACGGATCTTAAAAACCACTAGTTCTTTAGGAAATACAATTTCAACAACATTTTATAAAATAATAAATAAAGCAGAGATTGATCAAGACCTAACTAAAGAGTAATATTATACATATTAAATATAATAATTTATGTATTTATAACCAATTTATTCTGAAAGAATGGATTATTATATCTTTTTCATTTTTTATGATATCAATGAACTTTTCTAGAAATATTTACTAAATGGTTTTGTGTTCATTAAAATTATAATTACCATATTCTCTATCACTCTATAATAAAACTTGATGGATAGTTTTCTCTTCAATGACCATGTTTTCACTTTCCACCTTTGTTCTCCTATGTGGAAACCTTGACATGAGTTAATTTCGGTAACAGTTGTGTTTCTAAAATTCACATTCTAAAGGGAGTTTTAGTATTCATTTTTATGATGTGGTTTTCTATGAAGGAAAATTCTAAGTATTAGTCCTTTGAAACCCGAGATGAATTTTGAGGGACAAAATCATTTTAAGAAGGGTAGAATGTAACACCCTGAGATTTTTATGAAATATATTTTTTAATAATTTTATTTATTTAAAAACATTAATTTCACGCTACAAATCATAAATTGTGTGTCATATACAATACTAACAATGGTTTTGTCACATGAAACTTTGTGTTTCTACGAAACACATTTGTATTATTTTAATTATTTAAACAAAAAATTATAACCTATTAATTATAGTAACATATATTTAAATTATTAACTAAATTATGAAATTATGGTTTACACGTGTATGTATATGTTTTTTGTCAAATTAATTATAAATTAACATAAAACCCTTTTTTAAATAAAAGGAAATGTTTTTCTAAAAACCCATTTATATGTTTACAAGTGTATTTTATACTAAAAAAATAAAAAAAATATTATTTTCTTATATTAATGAAATATATATATATATAACATATTCAATCTAATTTTTAACATTTATTCTATTTTTCTAGACATTATATAAGAACAAGTCCAATTTTACCAATAAAAGATATATATTTCTAAAAAGAAATTTTTACCACCTTTTGATGGAAACATGTTTTAAATATATTTTTGAAACATTTATAAATTCTATTTAACAAAATAAATAACTTATTTTAAATAGGGTTATGAAATTTTATTGTGGTAGAATTTTTGATATTTTTTGTTAAGTTTCTTGTTTTGATGAATAGTGGAAAATATTGACATTTAATAAAAAACACATTTTCATCTATATAAATGATTGTTCTAAATGATATGTTTAATTGGTTTTGATGAATAATTAGATTAAAAAATTATCATTTTATCCAAATTAGGTCTTTGGTATTAATTTCACATTGAATTTGGGTATAAAAAATTTCAATCTTTTGAATGTTTTCACTTTAAAAACATGTTGTTTCGTCCCATCTCCGGGATTAATTTTAACAAATTTATAAAAATTATTTGAATTGAATTTTTTAAAATGGTTTAAATATTTTTAATCAAGGGTAAAATTTTATTTAATAGATTCCTTTTATTTTTTGAAATTATAAATAGTAACTTTATTAAAATAATTACCACGGTAAAGGGTAAATCTAGTAAATTGACGGTAAAAATAATATTATTTATATTAGAAAACTACCATGAGACATAAAAAAATATTAAAGTATGAACCTAATTGGACCATTAAAATAGAAGGTTCTAAATTGAATAATTTAATGAACACATTTCCATGACAATGACTTGGATACTAATAAAATCAAAGAGAGTGACAAAATGCCACACTCTTAGTTTTAATAAGTATAATATTTTAGATATATGGTTAGAAAGAATATATTATATAATATGTATAATATAATGAAATATATTATGATTAAATACATAATGTAATTTTATTTTTAATTTTTAGTGAAGAAATAATTATCATAAATATTACACAATAATGATGATGTAATTTTTCAATTAATGGAACAATCAATTAAATGATATTAGAAATATTAAAATAAATATAATTTGATTAATTAATGTGTTACATGAATTTAATAGATTAATATGACATATTATGAGTGTTTAAAATTAATTGGTTCAATGTTATCTATCTATATTAATTTTCATAATATCAAATTTATGAATAGTGGTAAAATTTACACTAATGATATTATATGAGAATAGAATTATATTAAATTCGTTAAAAACAATAAAAAATATTAATCACAAAAAATGGGATATATTATGGTCTAAAATACCATTAATTGACCATTTAATGTTCAATTGACACGTTATAAGTTAAAATATCCTTTTTTTAATTGAAAATTATATTATGATAGTAAAAATTAAAATAGGTTAACTAATGGTTAACCAATATGATAAGGTTAAAAAATATAAAAACATGTATAAAATATATTGGATTTTGTATTACAACAATATCTCATATTATATTCCAATACACTTCTTTTTGGACGTATTTTTATTGGAATTGAATTTATTATAAATTAATATTTTTGGAGATTCTAAAATTGCCCCTCACCTTCATTATAAAAGAACACCTCATCCATAATCACATTTAACCCCATTAAGCCTTATATATAGACCAATTTATTCAAAATTATCTTCTCCAATTCCCTATCCACACTCTAAAGTTTTGTTACTTTCCTAAATTCCAAATCTAGATTTCTTTACAGGATATATAAAGGAGTTGTTTCGAAGAAGTGGTAATCGCTCTAACCGATCACTCTCTTTTTTACTTCTATATTCCTACTATAAATTTATGTAATATATCATAAAATAATAACTTCATAATTATCAATATTCTTAAATTTTATTATGATTATTAACTCACCATTATACATCTCTTTTCCAATCAAACAAGAGTTGAAAGTATCACTCATGTGTTTGCACGACTTTCCATCTCTATATAGCGCTACAATGCATTTTCCAACACCATTATTAATGATTGTGAATTATCATGGGTTTAATGTTTATATATGAAATTTATTGAATTATTATACTTCTCGAATGATAATATTATATCTAAATTTTTACCAACAAATCTTTTTTGAAATGACATTGTTGCTCGGGTGTGCGTATGATTAACTATTTACACGATGCGATGTGATTCGATTTTAATAAATATTTCACATGGGTTGTAATGAAGATGAATTTATATATATATATATATGATATATCTAATATAATATTTATTTTATAATGATAATATATCATTTAATTTTCTTTCTTTTAATCCAACAAGAAAATTAAAACAACAATCATGCGTATTTACAACCTAAGGTCTCCATGAATGATTTATTTTATTTTATACCTATAACTTTTAAAGATAACCATAAATAAACATATGAATAAATTATATTTAATGGTTATCATTATGAAGATAATTATAGTATGACGTAATTATGAGGACCAAGAATAAAAATTCAAAACTTGTACGAGAAACAAAGTGATTATTACCCAAAACATAACTTTAATTTGGAATTTTTAATAAGAGAGTAATATATTGTAGTAAGTAAATGATATATGGTATTATATATATTAATATGTTTCTGTGGAATATGTATAATAAAATTATATTTATTATACATATGTTTTGAACATATACAAAGGAAGTCAATAAATAAGGTATGGTATTTTGGTCTAACTTTTATTTATATGGGACACATGACTTATACGCTACATGTTTATTATACATGGTGTATATAATACCAATGAATTTATTTTATAATTATTAAACTTAATATTATTTAATTTTCATATCAATTTTATTTTACTTCTTTTATGCAGTAAAAAATTCTACTTAATATAAGGTGATGAGTATTTATTTCAGGATCTCATTAATATTTGGAATTGTTTCGTCTTAAGTGTCTTTTGGGGGATCTTTATCTTCAATGTCCATGTTTTCTAAAAATTATTTTAAAAAAGTTTTTAATATTTACTATTAATATTTAAAATTTTCACCATTTTTTAATTTTTTCTAAATGTTTTAAATGGAATCTTGTTATCATTTTCAAAATGAGGTACTTTGCTACTTTTTTGGAAAATGTAATAATGGAATTATTTTCTAACTTATATTTAATGAATTGATTTTTATTATTTTATGATATCTTATTGACATAAAGTTTCCCTTACAATATTATATGGTTATTTTAAAATTAGACATTTTTTAAAAAAATATAAGTATTTTAAGAAAAAAGAAAATATTCCCAATGAAAAAATGATATTTTCTTCAAGAATTGTTTTCAAGTGATCTCTTAAAAATATTTCCATATAAGATAAAATTATTTGATGTTACACGTGTTTCATAGGGGATGTGATTAAATTATATCATTCTTATTCTTTCTAAGAATGGTTCATTTTTATAATGTAATGATATTTATTAAACCCATTTATTTTGTATGGTTCTATTATGATTGAAAGATATTTATGGAACCCATTTCATTCCTTAGTTTTTAATATGATTAATAAATTATGTTCTTATGGTACACATATTTATGGATTCTATTATGTGATGGGTGGGACCTATATCTCCCTCCAATGCATTGGGTAAATATTTATTTCCCATGAGATAGACATGGCTTGAATGGGGAGTGAACTCAATTAAGAAAAGGACTTTAACCACTAAGATTGTCTTGGGAGTGAGCCATGACTACTAAGTTAGTCATGTGAGTGAACCATGACTACCAATATGGTATGGGGATTGAACTCATACTAAAAATATGGCCTTTTCAATGATGCATTGACTTATATGGAAATCATTTTATATGATTATGTGTCTCCAAAAATTCCATGTCTTATTTCTATGTTATTCATTCATGGATTATGCTCCTGATTCCATTAGGATTCATGTCTTATGAATTTCAAATATTTATTTCATGAATCTTGTATATGATATTTGATATGTAGGGTATGATATTATAATGTTATAATTATGTTCTTATACCCTTATGTTTATGATTATTTATATGTAACTCCCTTTATGTACCCTTAATGAGCATCTGAGCTCACCATTTTTTTATGTTTCCTTTACCAAGGTTATAAATAATGGTTTTAAGTATTAGTACTAAATGGGAATAGATTTATGGGAGATTTTAAGAATCATTAACAAATCTAGAATAATTTTTTCGGTGTTTCCAATGCCACTAAAGTATTATTTCATTGGTATGTGTGTGTGCAATGTAATGAATATTCATCAAGAAATATGTAAAATCCATGTACATTAAGACTATTTAATTATAAAATCAATGTTTCAATATATAATTTTTAGTGAAATATAGAAATAATATTATAAAATTACCGTAATATGTTCTAGAATGGGTTCATTTAAAGCTGGAATGACATAGTGTCATGCATCTATATCAATTGGCATATGCCTTCTCATTGTGAGCCCAATGTAACTAATTGAAATTGACTTGTTCTGTTCAATAGGTTGGCTGAGTAGATTTTTGACAACCTCAAATTTTATACATTTTCTTATTTCCATGATAATTTTAGTTAACATGGTGATGCTATAGTGTTATTGTTTTTTCATCAACATGTTGTTTATCCCCTATTAATTACACAGTTTAAACAATAATATTGAGTTCACCCTTAGGATTGGAAATAATAGCATGTGGAGAAGTCATTATATGTATGAGTATTCGAACAATTAATTTATATTATGTAATTGTAGTATATAACACAAGATATTATGAGGAAAAGAATAGTATTTTTTTTAAAAATTAACCTACTCATTGAGTTCATTTTTCCTTTATAGGTTGAAAGGATTTGGATCCTCTATAGAGTATCTATATACCCTCATTGTGGTCCCCTATAATTCACAATACATTGTTTCTATTGGGTTTATCTTTAATTGATTGAGATATCAAAATTAAAGAGTCATCCTCAATTGAATTTTTAAGTGACAGTATAGTTGATTTAGTATCCATCAAAAACATTGTCCAATTCTAATTTTCTGCATATGTGACAAAAATTACATTCACTACTAGTGATTCCATTATGAATGGTTCTTCCATATGCCCTTCCAAATTTAAATTTTCCATCCCAAATCCCAATTCATAATCCTATATTTCACTTATATTATCAACCCATGTGTAACTAAATATCAGAACAAAAAATGTGGTATAAATCAACTCATATATCTGTTCAATGATACTGATATATGGCATATCTACATAAATTTGATTTATATCCTAGGAAAGAGATATGTACATTTATTCCATAATAGGAATAACTACACTATTTTGTATCATATTGTGTTCATAATGTTATTTTATATTGTTTGTATAACAATTAATTCTAAAACAAATGTAAGATATAACTTTTACATTTAGTCCCATATTCATCCATCAAAAATGTTTGACAATGGAATTTGGATGTGGAAATAACTCCTTATAAATAATATCCCAAAACATTCATATAAAATGTTGATTATTAGTATTTGATATCAATTATTAATCCCTTGATGGATTTAAATGTCTAAAAAGAACTTTACAAGATTCAATATATAGAGAAACCTATGATCTATTATGTCAGATATAAATATGATATTTCTCATGCTCAATCATGTTAATTATAAAAACACATCTTCTAAAAATCCCTTCACCCAAAAGGCATCTTCTATCATGATATTTTGTGAAACCAATGTTATCAACATCATATATGTAATCAGTGAATAATTAAACAACTTCTTCAAAAATATATCACTCTAGTTTAAAAACTTCTAGATGACTTTGATTATTGACATATGCTTTTAAAATATTCTTATACCATTTAATGGGGTACATCCATCTTTAAAGTAATGGAAGACCTATTTGAATCACTATAACTAATTGTTCCATAAAGTGGTTCATTATATCAATGTTTTTTTGTAGGAAGAATATATCTAATTCACATAATATTACTACAATTTTTGTATTCATGATTGTTAATCTCACCATGTCTATAACTTCACAACATATGGTTTTAAAAAATAAGAAAATTATAGTTAATTTATTTCATATATTTTTTGGCGGAATGAAACATAAATCTAAATTTATTAAATCTTGAATCAAAACAAGTAAATTCGGTGATTTTAGACCCTATAACCTCAAATTAGTCATCAAATTTAAATTATAAATATTTTATGAATATATCTAAGGAACAAAATCACTATAACGGATGTTTAAAAATTTTAATTTTCTTTTCATGATGGAGTGTAAGATAATAGAGGAAGAAAATTTCATCTATCGCCCTTCATTGGTGTCACGACCCCCTCCCACCAAAGATGCCCCTCCTGAGCTGGAAATGGCCAAAGGGAGATAATGACCCTTGAGTCCCACCTCTAGTAGGCCCTGGGGTGGCGACTAGCACCAAGGGTATGATTTTTTTACAATATGGGAGGAATTACCCTTTTTATTTATTTAAGATCAGTAAATAGGATGAGCCAAACACCAGAATAAAATAAAGGAAAGACAAGTAAATAACCCAACCCAATACCACATGCATGTTTAAATAGTTCTGAAATAAGTTACAAGTACAAGAAAGATTAAAAAGTACAATACCAAAAGAAACAAGAGAACAAAGAACTGCAACAACTCCAACCGTCCCGACTAGTAGGGTCCCACATGGCCATGGTAGTCCTCCTGGAAACCTGAAAGCAAACGTAGGGTGAGCATAAAATTATACTCAGTAAGGAAACCTAAAGCACTTGTACACAAGTGGGGAGATATCCTAATGTCCTGTGAGAACAACAGAAGAAACCAAAACCTATCAAGGAACTCTATCCACCCAACCTAACCAGCCACGCTCACCAAAACACAAAACAACAGTTAGTAGTATATAAGAACAAGAGTATTGTGTACCCCGCACCTTTTTCCCACTAGTTAGCTACTCTTCCTAACGGTGAACGTCCTGATGCTACCACACTCTTCCCACCCGTACACACCTGGTCCTGAAAACCACATATCATGCCCGCACACACCTGGGCCTCGCAACCACATATCCCGCCCTTCACACACCTGGGCCTCGCAACCACATATCCCGCCCGAACACACCTGGGCCTCATCCCGAAGATTCTTGGGAAAAAAGTAATCATGCTCGAAGAGACTTGGGCTAATACAACCCCAATTGAAACCTACCTGAAGAGTCTTAGGTGTATGGTTGCCTCAAGCCATCACATCCTATGGAAGAAGGAGTAGGAAGAAGCCAGTAACTAAGGATAAAACACCCTCTCCCATGAAATGGGAGTGTTCGGAACTAAGTGCTCAACATGGGTGGGGTGAGACAAAACACAAAGATACAGATATATATATATATGTATACTAACACACACCCCAACCTATGGCTTCTAAACAGAGAAACTGAGAACATGCCTCGGAACTACTATGTTGAAGTATGCATACAACAAACAACCCTAACCCCATTTAGGTTTTCATGTTCCAACATAATTAGTTTATTAGTTCCTTAACTACTTGTAAATCATCCACAACCAACCATGTCAATCATTCGTAAAACATATCCCTGCCATCCACAAATCAAGTTAGGAAAACACATGCAACACCAACAAGTCCCTTCTTATTATCCAGCCAACCCCGTTGATTATTATTCCCATTCCATTACCATGCCCCACCATTCATTAACTATTCCACTTGTATTTATTATTCACAACCCATAGTTAGTTCACATTCAACTCATCCCTGCAGCCCCGCTACCAGCCACCATAACCAAAAACACACCAAAACTCGTACGTCATCATCCCTTGATATCATTTATCATAGCCCCGCTGCCCATCACCAACATAGCATTCACGCCAACCCACAACCAAGCCAACCGCATCCCCAGTGCTCAGCCGATCCAAAACAACCCAAAAAACACTCCCTTCACATAAATAAACCCTAACCCACACCCACATGTTTATTATTTCGGTTTTTTTAACCGGGGTGATCACACTAGGGTTCCGGTTATTCATATAATTAGCCAACATTATGTGATAAACCAATTCCCACATTCTACAAAGTTTCCATCCATAAATGGTCTAGAAAGATAGGGAAGCATTTAATTGCACAAGAAAAGTCCCCCAATGACTGTGATTTTTAGTAGGCATAAGCCTATTGAATTCACAACATAATATAACAGGATATAAATAATGTATCTGTATTAACAAACTTCTCATCCCCGTTATTTAAGCCATTTTTTATCTTTATTAAACCGGTTCAAATGTGTTTCATGAAAACAAGAGTACACCCACCCCTCATGATACACAATTTAAAGAGACGAAGGTAATATCCCTACCCCCACAGGTTCTGATCATAATGCTCCGCCGAATAAACTTTAGAAGATATTCGTCGGTGTCCGTCGCTCCTTTCAAATCCCGGAAAAAACTCCTCGGGTGGAAGATGGGAAGGAAAGGCCAAAGGGAAGACAACAGATCTAATTTTAGATGTTCCACCTCATTGTTATGATCCTGTGGCCGCTGAGAGATCGTAAATCAGAGCTCGGATGAAGAAGTTATGGAAGAAAAGAGCCTTTGAGTCTCTTAGGAGAGATCTACTCAAAGGAATGGTGAGGAGAGGAGTGATTTGAAAAGGAGGAGAGGCCCCCTCCTTTTATGGGTGAGAAAAGAAAAAGTACACGGCGTGTACTCGGCCATTTCACACGGTCACCATGCAGCTTCCAACACGGCCTTAAACGCGGAACGCGGCCGTTGACTGGTCAACACCCGGTTAGAGTGTAACGCATACACGGGGATGGAATACACTGCGTGTAGTATGGGATACACAGTGTGTACTCATTTATTTCACATGGCAAGGACAAGGCTCCAACACGGTACACAACCATTGACTGGTCAACACACGGTTTGAGGGTAATGCGAACGCGGGGAGGGACTACACGGCGTGTAGTACGGGATACACGGCATGTACTGATTTATTTCACATGACAAGGACATGGCCTTCAACCTGGGGTATACTCGACGAGGGGGGGTACACGGTGTGTACTCACAATACACAGCGTGTAGTTTCAAAATTCTGAAAAGTTTGGGAAAAGTCCATTTTACCCTTCAGAACACATTATGGCCTTCTTTTTGACAATGGAATGGGACGGAGAAGTCCGGGCCATTACATCAGATACCTCTTAAAATAATCTCGTCCCCTAGAATTCAAAATCCAACCTAGAGGAACCCTACAAGATAACTCTTAGGTCTCTCGTTACAACAGGAACCCATCCAACAACCCTAATCATATGTGTTAGTAATTTCTTCTCCTATATTGAGATATTATCCACTTTAGGCATCATTGAATCGCCCTCCCGGGTTTAATCAAATCCTAATTAATTCTTTCTCGATTAATAATTGGGTCTTCCCACTTCCATACATTAATATTTTTCAACTCGCACTGCCCCCAACACCGTACAACCAACACACTACTCGAACATGTGGTTTGGGGAAATTCATTCTTCTATGTCGAGATATTATCCGCTTTAGGCGGCATTGACTCGCCCACATGGGTTCCATCACATACGCATTAATGCGTCTCAATTAAGTATCAGTTTTTTCCCTTTCCCCTCACATCCGAACATAGTACATACTTCCAGAGAACAAGGAAACAAAAATTCTCACAACTGATAATCCAATAATTCCATATATCAAAGGTACATAGTATAACATCAAAACAACGCTCAGAAGAACAGGGAAAAACCGAAGTCAAAACAACTACGGGTACTGAGCGTGCATCTGAGCCTCATGCTTCCAAGTTCTCTCCTTGAGGTCGTCATGCCTCCACAACACACGAACCAAGGTGATGGTTCGTCTACTGAAAACATTCTCTTTACGATCCTCAATTCTGACTGGTCGTTCCTCAAAGGTCTCGTCGTCTCCCATATCTAACTCTCCCCAGTCGATATAGTGAGAGTATTTATGTAAGTACCGACGAAGCTGGGAGACGTGGAAGACGTCATTAACCTTCTATAACTGAGGTGGCAGGGCTAGCTGATATGCCACCTCGCCGACTCGCCTCAGCACATCAAAAGTTCCGATGAACCTAGGGGAGAGATTACTCCCTTTCCCAAACCTTTTCTTCCCCCTTCGAGGGGAAACCTTCAAGAACACATGATCTCCCACCTCAAACTCCAAAGTCCTCCTCCGACGATCAGCATAAGACTTCTGTCGGTCCTGAGCCTCCTTAATCCTCTCACGTATAAGCTAGACTTTCTCTGTGGTGCTCTGTACTACCTCTGGCCCAGGTGCACCTGTCTCACCAACCTCTGCCCAGCAAATGGCTGAACGACATGTTTTTCCATACAAATCCTCAAATGGTGCCATGCCAATAGTATAGTGGAAGCTGTTTTTGTAGGAAAACTCTACTAAAGGAAAGTGTTTCACCCATGACCCTCTGAAATCCTGAACGCATGATCACAGCATTTCCTCCAACATCTGGATAGTCCGCTCTGTCTTCCCATCAGTCTGGGGGTGGAAAGCAGTGCTAAGGAATAACTAGGTTCCAAAAGCATGTTGTAACCACCTCCAGACTTGTGAGGTAATCCGATTATCCTGATATGAGATGATAATCTTCGGAACTCCATGGAAATGCACCACCTCATCTATGTACCTCTATACTAAGGTACTCACCAGGCCTGACTCCTTAATTGATAAGAAGTGAGATGATTTCATCAGTCGATCCACCACTACCCAGATATAATCATAACCACCGTGAGATCTGGGTTGTCCTGTGACGAAGTCCATCGAGATGTCATCCCACTTCCACTCGGGGACATCTAAATGATGTAACAAACCACTGGGAAAATAGTGTTCAGCTTTCACTTGTTGACACACTAGGCACTTAGCCACAAACTCTACCACTTCATGTTTTATCCCCGACCACCAAAACGGTTCCCTCAGACCTCGGTACATTTTTGAAACCCCTGGATGTACCTCCAAGGATGACCTACAGAACTCATAGAGAACTCCCTCAGACATCACCTCTGGAATAAAACTCCTTCCATGAAAAAGCATCTGATGTCAGCTTTCCTCTGACCATCCCTCTGGAAAGTTTCCATGATCGATATGATCCCGCATTACTTCTGCCTCATAGTCTTCCCAATGAGACTCTTCCACCTGCTACAACAAGGAGGATTTTACTATCATCTGAAACAAACAGCCTCTAACACCCTCTACCCTTGCATCCAAGTGCAAGGCAGCCAACTCTCCCATCTCTCTCCAAGCATTAGCGGATTATCGAACCACTTCCTTATGCGAATTCCAACTCAGGGCATCAGCCACAATGTTTCCCTTACCTTTAGTGTAAGAGATCTTGAAGTCATAGTCTTGGAGAAACTCGACCCATCTCAGCTTCCGTAAGTTCAGGTCACGCTGGGAGAATATATAACGTAAGCTCTTGTGGTCTGAGAAGACCACAAAGTGCTCCCCAAGGAGGTAATGTCGCCACAATTTCAGTGTGAACACTACTGCTGCAAGCTCTAGGTTGTGGGTGGCATAGTTACGCTCGTGAGGGTGAAACTTCCTAGACCCATAAAATATCACACCCTTATTTTGCATCAGTACTCACCCCAATCCAAGGCTAGAAGCATCACAAAACACCTCTTACAACAACCCTTCTTCTGGAAACCTGAGTAAGGGAGCACTGACCAACTTCTCCATCAGGTAGTCAAAAGCTTTCTGGCATTTCTCACTCCATAGGAAGACCTGGTTCATCCTAGTCAAAGCTGTCAATGGAGTAGAAACTTGAGAGAAGTCTGAAATGAACCTCGGATAATAACCTACCAACCCCAGGAAACTACGAACTTCTGCCACGCTCTTGGGTGCCGCCCAAGAAACAACTACCTCCACCTTCGACGGGTCCACTGACACTCCATGCTGAGACACTACGTACACAAGGAAGTGTACTTCTTGTGTCAAGAACATACACTTTGGAAATTTCCTATAAAATCGGTGGTGTTGAAGGACTTCCAAGACTTCCCTAAGATGCTCAATGTGATCCTCCTCTGATCTTGAGTAGATCAAGATGTCATCGATAAACACAATGATGAACCGGTCTAGAAACTCTCAGAAGACAATGTTCATAAGTCCCATGAACACAGTTGGCGCATTTATAACTCCAAACGACATCACTACAAACTATAAGTGCCCATACCTGCACCTAAAAGCCATCTTCGAGATGTCACTGTCCTTTACCCTCAGCTGATGATATCCCGATCATAGATCAATCTTAGAAAACCAACCTTATCCCTTTAGCTAGTCGAAGAGATCATCTATCATTGGAAGGGGGTAACAATTCTTGATCGTTTCCTGATTCAACCTTCGTTAGTCTATGCATAGCATGAGACCACCATCTACCTTCTTCACGAAAAAAACTAGAGAACCCCATGGCGACACGCTGGGTCGAACAAAACCCTTCTCCATCAGATTGTCAATCTGAATCCGTAACTCCCATAACTCCGAAGGTGCCATCCGATAAGGGTCCATCGAAATCGTACAGGCACCAGGTTGTAATTCTATCCCAAACTCAACATCATGTCAGGGGGTAGAGTCACAACATCCTTGGGAAAAACATCGAGGAACTCCCTAACAACCTCTGGGACATCAATCATCTCTGTATCAGTGGAAATCACTGATAACCCACCTAACAAGGAAAGGAGAGGCTTCACATGTCAGCTTTCCACCTGATAGCTCCTCTCGCTAACAAAAGATACACACTGGCCATCCACGTCAGAGAACACGAACCTTCTTCGGATGCAGTCGATAACGGCACTAACAGAAAACAACCAGTCGATGCCTAGGATGACACTATATGGCTGCATCTATAGAAAAAGAAGGTCCCCACTAGATCGATGTGGTCCCAACGTCAGCCCACATCCCTGGAAAACACAAGATACGCTTGTCTAGCCTCCAACAGGTGTACTCAGCACCAGGGGTACGGAAATTCACTCTACATATAGACCCAAAACATGGGCTAGACCGGGTGCAAAAAATGAGTGAGAAGCTCCTGAATCGAACAAAGCAGAAACGAGAGTGATGAACAAACAAATCGTACCTCGCACCACCTCTGGTCCTGCCAGATCTGTCAACTTTGCTTCGTGAAACTGTCCACACCCAGCTCCTCTGCCTCTCTGATGTCAACCACCTCCCCGACCACATCCTGGTCGAGGTCCCTGAGGAGTACCCTGAGGTTGGCCTCCTCCTGCAAAGTCTACGCTTGGAGGAGCAGGGTCTCGCTGCTGCTGGAAGGGCCTCACTAGAAACTGGTGCGGCTGAGGCGGGCGCTGAACCTTCCCACCTCCACCATACAGAGCTTGAGTTGGGCACCGACTTTTAATGTTCCTGAAACCTCCACAAGAGAAAAACATCGGTCCTGGGCTTGTGAAAAAGGGACGAGGACCCGAATATCTGAACTGGAACTACTAAGGCATGCTCCCTACTGGCCTGAATCTGGAGGGTGTTATCATAGGAGACCTGCTGCTAACTACCTTCCCCTTCAAAGAACCCAGCTGGATCCCCTCTCATGGTGCATCTCTCTGCGAGTGCATCCTCTCTACAACCTCTTCCTTCTTCTTTACCGCCATGTACGTCGGAAGGGTGAAGGGGGTGACAACATACTGGAGTGAAGGACAAAGCACCTCCTCCAAATGTCTTTCCTGAGACTCCTCAACTGTAAAAAGATCCGGAACAAAGTGTAGGAGATCCTTGAACATGATCCCCAACTCTCATACAAACATACTCCCCTACAAAAGGGCGAGTAACTCCTGCCGCTTCTCTACCTTGATCATAGAAGAAAGTAATTCCTCTCAGAATTCATTCTCAAAGTCATCCCACAGAACCTCTGTCTTTGTCCTCTCTCTGAGGTAGAGTATCCACAACTAACACGCCACACCTCTTAGCTGACTGACTTCTAGGGGATCCCAGTACTCGCTTAGAGCACGGATTAAAGTAAATGTGATCCCTAGCTCCTCAAGCCACCCCTCCATCTCCATATCTGATGTACTACCCTTGTACTTCGTGAGGGTTTGCTGTTGGAAAGAATGGAGAGTCTTCTACCACTGGCTATCTTCCTCCTCTAGGTCAATATTCAACTGATTGACTGCTTGGATCTGCTGGGCCTTGGCTATCTGAGCCACCCGGGGACGTCGTCCAGGTTCCATAGCTGTACGGTAAACAAAGATCTCTTAATCCCAATTAGTAAGGAAATTTCTGAAGATTTTATTTTATCAATTTTATTCAATTTCTTTCCTTTAACGCCTAAATCAAGTAATAAAAAATCATAATGATGCATGTACCTTCCCAAAGGTCTCTACCCTGTAATCAATGTAGTCTAACTTTGCCATTCAGTGGGATCAGAGTCCTTGCATCGGATCACGGGGGGGCTAAAATCCCATGTCTTAACTGGTCTTCCCTGGCCTATGTCACGCACCAAGATCAGCCAACACTATTTCCCTACCATCCCATTAAATCATCACTGTGCCTAACTCCAGAATTCATCCTATCTCTCAACCCTCACCTCTGATACCATTCTGTCATGACCCCCTCCCACCAAAGATGCCCCTCCTGAGCAGGAAATGGCGAAAAGGAGATAATGACCCCCGATTCCTACCTCCAGTAGGCTCCGGGGTGGCGACTAGCACCAAGGGTATGAGTTTTTCACAATTTGGGAGGCATTAACCTTTTTATTTATTTAATATCGGGAAATAGGATGAGTCAAACACCAAAAGAAAAGAAAGGAAATACAAGTAAATAACCAAAACCAATCCCACATGCATGTTTAAATAGTTCTGAAACAAGGTACAAGTACAAGAATGCTCAAAAAGTAAAATACCAAAAGAAACAAGAGTACAGCAAACTGCAACAACTCCAACCGTCCCGAGTAGTAGGGTCCCGCACGGCCCTGGTAGTCCTCTTGGAAACCTGAAAGCAAACGTAGGGTGAGAATACAAGTATACTATGTAGGGAAACCTAAAGCTCTCATGCACAAGTTGGGAGACATCCTAATGTCCCGTGAGAACAAAAGAAGAAACCAAAACCTATCAAGGAATTCTATCCACCCAACCTCACCAACCACGCTCACCAAAACACAAAACAACAGGTAGTAGTATATAAGAACAAGAGTATTGGGTACGCCGCACCATTTTCCCACTAGTTAGCTGCTCTTCCTAATAGCAAAAGTCCTGACGCTACCACACTCTTCCCGCCCGTACACACCTGGGCCTCACAACCACATATCCCGCCAGCACACACCTGGGCCTCGCAACCACATATCCTGCCCGCACACACCTGAGCCTCATCCCAAAGATTCTTGGGAAAAATTAAACCTGCACGAAGAGACTTGGACTAGTACCACCCCAATCGAAACCTACCTGAAGAGTCTTAGGTGTAAGGTCACCTCAAGCCATCACAGCCTATGGAAGGAGCAAGAAGGATCTAGTAACTAAGGGAAAAACACCCCCTCCCATGAAAAGGGATTGTTCGGCACTAGGTTCTCAACATGGGTGGGGTGCGACAAAACACAAAGATACAGATATATATATGTATACGAACACACAGTCCAACCTATGGATTTTAAATAGAGAAACTGAGCACGTGCCTCGGTACTGCTGTGTTGAAGTATGCATACAACAAACAACCCCAACCCCATTTAGGTTTTCATGTTCCAACAGAATTAGTTTATTAGTTCCTTAACTACTAGGCAATCATCCACAACCAACCATATCAATCATTCGTAAAACATATCCATTCCATCCACAAATCAAGTTAGGAAAACACATGCAACAAAAACAAGTCCCTTCTTATTAACCAACCAAACCTGTTGATTATTATTCCTGTTCCATTACCATTCCCCATGATTAATTAACTCTTCCACTTTCATTTATTATTCACAAACCATAGTTCGTTCACATTCAACCCATCCCTGCAGACCCGCTGCCATCCACCATAACCACAAACACACTGAAAGCTGTACATCATCATCCCTTGATACCATTTATCGCAGCCCCACTACCAATAACCAACATAGCATTCAAACCAACCCACAACCATGCCAATTGCAGCCCCGCTACTCACCCGATCCACAAAAACCCACAAAACACTCCATTCACATAAATAAACCCTAACCAGCACCCACATGTTTATTATTTTAGTTTTGTTCAGCCGGGGAGATCACACAGGGGTTCCGGTTATTCATTTAATTATCCAACTTTACGTGATTACCCAATTCCCACATTCCACAAAGTTTCCATCCATAAATTGTCTAGAATGATAGGGCATCATTTAATTGCGCAAGAAAAGGCCACCAACGACCGTGATTTTCGGTAGGCATAAGCCTATTCAATTCACAACATAATATCATAGGATATAAATAATGTAACTGTATTCACAAACATCCCATACCCGTTCTTTAATCCATTTATTATATTTATTAAACCAGTTCAAAGATGTTTCACTTAAACAAGAGGACGCACACCCTGTATGATACATAATTTAAAGAGGCAAAGGTAAGATCCCTACCTCCACAGGTTCTGATCACAATGCTCCACCAAATCAACTTTAGAAGACGTTCTTTGGCATCCTTCTCTTCTGTCAAATCCCGGAAAAACCTCCTCAGTTGAAATTTGGGAAGGAAAGGACGAAGGGAAGACAACAGATCCAAGCTCAAAAGTTCCACCTCGTCGTTACGATCACATGTCTACTAACGGATCATAAATTGGAGCTCGGACGAAGAAGTTATGGAATAAAATATCCTTCGAGTCTCTTGGGAGATCTCTGCTCAAAGGAATGGGGAGGAGAGGAGTGATTTGAAAAGAAGGAGAGCCCCCCCCCCCTTTATAAGTAAGAAAAACAAATGTACACGGTGTGTACTTTCTATTACACAGTGTGTACTCATCCATTTCACACGGTCACCACGCGGCTTCCAAAGCAGCCTTCAATGCGGAACGCGGCCGTTGACTGGTCAACAAACAGTTTGAGGGTAATGCATACGTGGGGAGGGACTACATGGTGTGTATTATGAGATACATGGTGTGTACTCATTTATTTCCTATGGCAAGGATAGGGATCCAACACAGCACACGGCTGTTGACTGGTCAACACATGGTTTGAGGGTAACGCGTACGCGGGGAGGGACTACACGACGTGTAGTATGGGAGACACAGCGTGTACTCATTTATTTCACATGGCAAGGACACGGGCTTCAACATGGGGTAAACCCAGTGAGGGGGGTACATGGCGTGTACTCACACTACACGGCATGTAGTTTCAAAATTCTGAAAAGTGTGGGAAAAGTCCATTTTACCCTCCAGAACTCTTCATGACCTTCTTTTTGACAAAGGAATGGGCCGGAGAGGTCCGGGCCATTACAGTTGGTGCCAAATATTACTTTATCCCCATGCTAATCACATATAACCTAGCCTTAATTCAATATTTTTTTTTCTATAATATGTTTAGTAATGTTCCAATAAAAATTTCACATACACCTTTTTCTCAACATGCATGGCTTCAAGAAAATGTTTAATGTAAAAACAATTCCAATAAAAAAACTAAATAAAATTGATCATTTATTACTAACATTATTTCGCATGGTTTTCTGAAAAAGGATTACTAAAATTAGTTTCAATATATTTTACATTCTATGATATTTTATAACCTATTATTGAAGATAGTGTTGTATCTTGTTCTATATTTCCATCAAATGATGTCATCCATGATTTATAATTATGTCATCAGGGTAAACATTTTTGATTTACTAAATAATGCCTTTTATGAAATTTCCAAATTAACTAAGTGTGTACCTCATTAACAAATAGAAAACCCCAATATTCCTTTAATGTTACAGCTTGAAAATTTTTCATAATTAAGAAACTCATTTATCATATTATACAATAGGGATCTCAATGTGAACTCTTCACATATATGATCATCATACAATGTAACACCAGTATACCACAACAATTTCATATCTTCAATAAATGGATCCAAAGATATATCAATATAATTACCTGGTTTTTTTGTCCAAATATAAGTAGAGAAAACATAGTGTATTTTCACTTCATTAGTAACCAAAGTGGAAAGTAATAATTTACTAACATATATGGGAATTTACTATCAGTAATAATTTTTACCCCCAAATTATTTATTACATAAATATATAATTTATGAAGATGGTTTCTTGGTTCATTTACAAATTCAGGATACTAATAATAATTTTCCTCCACTAAGGACAATCCTCTTAGTGGCATAGTTTCCCATCTTTAATTCTTATATCTATGAACCATGTCAATTTTCTTGAGGTTTCTTGACATCTAGAGAGTCTTATAAACCTTATAATGGTAGGAATGTACCATAGAAATTTTGAAGGATTTTATTCTTCTTTCATGTATCAAATTGTTCCTCACGAAGGTAATTTTTTAAGTTATTCATGGTTATTGTTAAATAATATACAATCATTTAGGTAAGAATTTATGTTTTTCAAATATTATACCCATAAAACAAATAATTCACATAATGTAAGATAATCAATAAGGAAGATCATTTCCTTTTGGTAACATATCATATCAAAGAAAAATTAGTTCTGTGAAACTACTATCACTCTATCTGCTTCCAACTTTCAAATTATATAAATCCAATGCAGATAAAATGTTGTATATTTAGTAAAAACTGTATAAAATGTCCTCTTAAAACATTAATTTTACCTCTCAAAATTTTTTGGGCAATCACGAAGGCCATATTAAGTTTTCCTTTTCATTGCTTCCATATTATCTTCATCAACATTTACATTGGTATTCATATAAAAGGATCTATAAATGGAAGTATCATTCCAGTCATTCTATGTATTTTGTTTTCCCCAAGTTTAGTCCAACATTTATTGATTTTATATATCCTATGATAAGTAAAATTTTCTTAAAACTCTTCTTGATGAATTTTTCTTGAAAAAAGAAAAATAAATAAAGAAAAATTATTTAAGAAGGGTCATATGAATACCCTATATCAATATTGATGAAATATTTAATTCAATCCTCATTATCATTTTTCATACAATTATCTTCCATCTATTTTTATTCATATTCATTTAATATGGATTAATAATATTAATTATCAACAAAAAATGAATAAATACACATAAGGTATATATTTAATATATATATATATATATATTGATATATAAACAATGTATCATAATTTGAGTGTATACTTGATTTATTTAGGGATTGTTTATATAGCTAAAAATGTTTTTTAATGACATATAAGAGTGTTTTAGATAAATGTTAAACTAGTTAGTAAAGAAGATTTCAATTTGATTACTTCAAAATATAATAGAGTACTGAAAAATAAACATAAATCAAGGTTGTAAGGATAATTAAAGTAGAGTATATTTGAAACCATAAAATAAGTTCAAACATTCTTTGAAGATATGGAGTTTTCTCAAGAAGAAATTATAAATTCCTAAATTGTAGACGAAAGATTTGGGAATAAACCACTTATTGAAAAAGAAAAAACAGTACAACAAGGAGTTGGAAGGGGACAACAAGCATCATGCCATCATGCCAATAAACTATAGAACATCATAAGTCATAATCAAACTAATAGAAATCATCATAATCATCATACCAGTCAGAGTGAACTAAGGGACCATGAGACCTGGTGACCATTGTCAGCTTGAGATAGGAATAGTCCTTCCTCTGTCTCGCTTTCCTAGGAAGAAAAGGTTGGAAATCATCCATTACAGTAGCTTTCCCTTTCGATAATAACTGACTATATGATGATTTTTTGGGGGAATCATCCTTTATATCATCCCAACTTCCATGGATCCCCTCAGTTTCCCTTAATCTATTGATTTCCTCTTGAATCATTGAAATGTTCCCATCACCAACATTTTACTATCCATCAATTTCATGATCATACCTTTGCTCAAAAGACAGAATTCTTCCCTCATCCATTTGGATCTCTGGGGCCATCCCCCTGACATATGAGTCTCCTATGTCAACTCCTTAGTCACCCCATCTATAATCTGCACATTACCCTTGTCAAGAGTGGGCTGTGTAACCGAATCCACCTTATTCTGTGTTTACTGCATCCTCAAATTCTTTATACAATATGTTTTAGGATGCCTTATAGAGGAGAAAAGAGCAAACCATAGACTTGTGGCAATTATCCTTGACATGACCTATCATTTGACACTCCGAACAAAAGTCAAGAAGTCATTTATATTCCAATTTTAATGGAATATCATTATCCGATTCTGACAAAACAACAGTATAGATCAAGCTAGTTCTCAAGTCAACCTTGACCAAAACCCTAGAATAGTGACCAAATCTGACATTCTCAGTATTCCTATCTATCTTGATCGAGATCCCCACAGTAGATGCAATATCAAACAAGATTTTGGGATGCCACAAAATCCAATTAAGGCCAACAATCTTGATCCAAACTTGGGCTTTAGTATTTCTTAAATTGTAAATTAATGTTTTTAATGATCTCAAATATTTCTACTAAAGGAAAAGAATCAATAATGGTTATGATACTATTAAAAATACAACACTAAAAATGGAATAATTAATTTATTCTATCACATAAATGATGAAAACCCTCTACAACTAGTTACCCAAACCATCAAGCCATTCATCAAAAAAATAAACATTATCTATCATAGGAATATTAAAACCTAAAATTATAGGACACAAGTTTTAGAAAATCTAATGTCCTGGATCAGATCATATCATTCCCTTTTTATAAAGGATCCATGTTTACACATTATGACTGAAATACAATAAAAATATCATATCATTAATTTCAACTTGTATTATGCCCATTTGTTAGAAATCTAATAAAAAGAAAATGATTAATGAAATATCAAATGCATAGGATTTTGTGTTTTATGAATAAAAACAAAAATACTGATGACTTTTAAGATATAATTTTTTAAAACAATATATATAGTCAAAAATTAATAATTTTGAAATATAATTCATTACACATGATTTCAAATGAAGGAATAAAAATTAAGATATTTAACCGTCCAAATATCATATAAAAATTTATTTAGAATGTATAAAGATAATATTAGAAAAATCAACTCTGTAACCAATATAATCCATGTCATTATGAATTGATCTTACATATATATATAACCAACACGTAAATTAGAATATATATATATATCATAAAAAATATTGAAAATAAGAAAGGAAACATGGTATATATTTACATTTAATAAAATATAATACTTTTACATATCAAACATTGACTAATCAAAAACAAATTTTGTCCAATATTAAAATTTAAAATATATTATATCACATTTGGAAATAAAAAATATAAATTTACAAAAAGGGTGAATGTGTAATGTTGAAAAACAAAACAAATAACATCAGAAAAATGATATATATTTATAAATCATTATAGTGAGTTCAAGGCAATAACATTTTCTATTAAGAATAATAAAAATTTGTGCCTTAGTAAATGATACAACTTCATTGTGTGTGTTACACACATAATAGGAAAAAATAATTCCAGGTTTTTATTGTTATTATCTTCAAGATATTGGATAGCATTCTTAGTAACATATAGAATAAAGATAATGATATATTATTATTATCCTGATGTACAAAAGTTTTATGAAAAAATTAAGAAAATTAGAAATATAATTCAAACATCATCATTCCCCATGAAATCTTTTCATTCTGTGATCCACACTTAATGTCTATCATGTAAATTAGATCATTTAAATTCATGTTTTACTTTTAATGACATGAACTTTTGAAAGATGAGAAATCGTTGTTAACTGGGCACAGGTTTATGGAAAAAAAATTTATAATACATTAACGATTGGTCATTCTAGTTGGAAGAAAAATAAAATGATTCCTAAGGAAGAAATTTGTTTTTAGGATGGTATACATGGTATGAGGACGAAGAGCATGAGGTGCTATGGATTTGAGGGTCTTGAGACTCTATGAGTTTCATGGATTATGGGGAAAACTCTAACCCATTGTAAAAATTAAAAACATTAAAACATTAAAAGATAGACAAAAAATAATAACAAATAATCACATAAATTTGGTTTTTAGAGTGTCGATTATTCTACAAAGTTCAAGGGGGAGTGGTGGTGATGGTCCAGTTCCATGAGAACATGAATAAGGAGAGTGATGGGGTTCTATATTTGGGTTCTATTTAAAAGATATAAAAGAGTTTTATTAGTGCTAAAATAAAAATAGCTTTTCAAATCTATCTTTATCAGTGCTATCTCTTTGTGCTGGAAAAGATGTGCCTTTATAAGTGCTAAAATAAAAAGCACTCATAAAACCTATTTTTATTAGGACTTTTTATCATTGATAACATAAATCCTTAACATCACGATGATGTAACTTTGATAAAATATGTTTTATCAGTGCATTCTATTTTAGTGATAATAAAGCCTATCATTTTATGAGATTTTTAGAAGGTTTTGATAAAACCTATATAATATAAATTAAAAAATATTAAAGGAATATATATTTAATTAAATAATTTATAAAAAATAAATAAATAATTATATTATTAATGAATAACTAAATTATTTTAAAAAATATTATTTAAATCACATGTAAGGATAGAAAGTCCGTCTAAGGATATGACCCCTTGAACAACGCCCCAAACCCCCTTCCCCTACAGCCACCTGTGTGGTAATATATAATATTAAATATATGAATATAGTAAATGAGTGTAATTTAATAAATATAAACGAAGACTTCAAAAATAATTTAAAAAAATTATTATGTTTTATTAATATTACAAATTATTAAGAAAAAAATAGAAATAAGAATTCATATAAATAATATACATTAAAAACATATAAAAAAGATTAAAAATTAATGAATAAATATGTATAAAAAATAATAAATAAAAATAAAATAAAAAATAGATGAATAAATATTAAAAATGAATAAATGTAAAACTAATTAACATTATTTGTGAATAACTATTACTAAATAATATTAAATAAATGAATGAAAAAAATGAGTGAATTTTAATAATTAAAATATTAGAAGATTGTGAAAAATTTTAAAAATCGAATAAGTTTTATTAATTATAAAGATTACAAAAAAAATTAAATTTGAATATATGTTAAAATCAAACTGACTAAATACTAATTATATAAATTAAATACATATTAAAAAATTAAATTTAATGAATAAAAAATCATAAATAATAACTAAAAAAATGATACATTAACAAATAATATAAATATTTCAGATTATAAATGTGAATATAATATTTAAAATTAAAAATTTTGAAAAAATATTAACATGTAAAAATTAGAATATATTTAAAAAACAAAGAAAAATTGAATATATAATAGGAATATTATGTGTGGCTGTGTGTTTTTCTATATACAATTTCATTAATTATGTATATCTATGTATGAAATTAATGTAAAACATGTTTCATATATGTTAAATTCAAAAAACAAATGACATTTTATTAAATTTTCATTACTCGATACTAATTTGTCAATATTTTTAATTTACATTAATTTTTAATTAAAAACCGTTTTTCACTAAATATATGAATTATTCAATGTAAATACATATTTTTTATTATATAAATTATATCTAAGGGAATACTATATATATGACTGTACTTCTATATTTAAATAAATAATTATATTATTGAATAAATACGTGTAAGAAATATAAAAAATGAATTACTTACATAAAATATTAAACGAATAAATATTTAAAATGAATAAAATATATAAAATTAAAAAACACATAAAATTACTAAGAAATAAATAATTTTAAAAGAATGAATATGAAAAATGAGTGAAATTTAATAAAAATTTGAAGAGATTGAAAATATATTAAAAAAATGATTTAGTGATACTAATTATATAAATTTAAAAATAAAGTAAAAATGAATATACATTCAAATTAAAATGAATACACATATTAATTATGTAAATTAAAACATTATAAAAAATATTAAATTTTAATCGATAAATGTAAATAAATACAAAAATTAAAAAAAAATTAAAACAATATTAATAAATAATAAATAATAAATAATAAATCACATACATATATATATATATATTTTAAAAATTAATACTGTATATATTAAATTTGATTATAAAAAATGAATATTATTTAATATTTAAAAACATGATATATTAAATATTAAATATTAATAACTAAAAATATAAAACGATAATTATTGGAACCTCATTATTTTAATGATCAGAAATCAGGTTTATAATGTTTCTAATACAAATAATGTTCTATGATATTAGATAATTTTTCAGAGAAACTTGTCTAAATACATATCTACTATTTTTTCAAAAATATATATATTTGGCAATGAAGATCTATTGTAAGTTCAACAAGATCTACTAATTAACTATATGTACAATCTTACTCTAAAGTTGATGGATCTAACACTGAGAAAATATAATTTTAGTTTAATATATCTACCATTAGTTTAGATATTATATTCATGTTACCTATTTATACCACTGTATAATCAACGACTGATAGATTTACCATCAGAGTTAATATACCGCCAGGGTTGATCTATCATCATAGTTGATCTATTGCTAGAGTTGATCTACCACCAATGTTTTTCTACCACCATTATTGATTTACCATCATATAAGATATACCATCAATACATTTACCATTGGTTTTTACCATCACAAGTATATGCTATTGTTAGTCTGATCTACCGACAGAGATGTTCAACCACCAGTATCCTACCATTATTGTTCTAAATCTATTTTGAATTTAGTTCCTCCAGTGGCCTGTTTATGAAATTAAATTCTACCAGTCACATGTGGATTTAATAATCGTTATCTATAAACCTCTCCCCCAATACATTAAATAAAAGTTTAATATTTTCTATTTTAGTTCTCAAAACGAGGATCTAGGATAATTTTATTATTATTCATCAATAAATAATTGATCCTAAAGAGTTATATATTCAAATGAACTCCATCATGTACATGATATATGTGTGTGTGAAATTATAATAGATAATAATATAGATAAATTCATAGATAAAAAATATTCCATTCACTAAATCAAGAGACTTGTGTGTTAAGCCCTAATAAACATCAACAAAGAAAAAATATAAAAAAAATTAGACTATACGAAAATCTATTTTCCTATATATTCTAAGAAACATATTCAAGCATCCCACAAAGAAAAATTCTATAACCATTTTACTTCTAAATAAATTCATATAGACGATCATTATATTCTCTTATATCAAATAATTTTCTCTCTATGTTTATTCTTTACATTTAAGCTATATAATTCCATACTATTTTTATTTATACAAACTATCTACTACAACAAACTGGAGCGTGTTGGACACACTATCTCATATGTTATTCGATTTTATACTCATGAAAATGGATGAAGAGGATGTGTGTGACCTGTGCTTCTTTTATACCCACGTATAACTCTATAATAGGCAGAGAGTCTATAGAGCCTTTTGTACTATTGATTATAAAACCAAATCCAGTTTGGGGATCAAGATTATTGTTTGCTAAACTTCTTAGTAGTATGTGATTTACAAGTGAATCAGATTAAGTCTTGTCTTGAGACCTAACCCGTTATAAATTTTATGTTGTGTGATTATCTAAGTTTATTTGTCTATATTTCAAAGTTAAATTCTATACATTTTATTAAAATTTAAAAACTTTACTATGATAGTTAATTTTAAAATATTTATATAAAGTGTTTGATTATGTAGTTTAGTTTAAATTTTTAAAATGGTTTCATGTATTGTTTCTACCAAGACATAATAATACATTGACAAATTATTTGAGAGATTAAATTATATAATTCTAATATTTTGATTTACTGGGAATTTTTTATTTATTTAGGGACATATATTAAATTTGTGAAATATAAATTTTTATTGGGAACATAATTCACATCCTCTTGAGTTACTCACTACGACCAACATTTGGTATTAAAGTATTTTCAAATATCATATCAATAGTAATTTATTTGTCTTTTAAATATCTTAATTTTTTATTTCTAAATTTAATTCTTTATGGGTAATAATAAAAAAAGGGATATTCTACTAATATGCCTTGTTATTTTAAGGTAACAAACTAGGCTAAGTGGAATATTAAAATAAACATGTATATTGAAATTATGGTTTTTGATATTTGGATGACAATAAAAGAAAAATAAGAATTATCCAAAACATTTAAAGATGAATGGAGTGATCCTACAAACGAAACATATAATAATAACTATAAATCTATGAATTATTTATATTTTTCTTTAGGAGATGAATATTTTAACATGATATCAAATAGAACCACTGTATTTAAAATTTGGTGTACTTTAGCTATATCTCATGAAGGAACTTATATTGTCAAAGAGATTCATTTGAATACTTATAATCTTAAATTTGCAACTTTTAAGATGAATCTTGATGAACGTATTTATGATATGTGTCTGAGATTCAGTGAGATCATTAATGTTATGCATTGACATTGGAAACCTATTTCTGAAAAAGATTAAGTAATGCGTCGTTTGAGATGTTTATAGGACATATGGAGGTGAACTTTATATTCAATATGAGAGTGATGTAATCAATGTAAATTTATTATTAAAGAGGTGATCATACAGCTCATGATGTATGAAGGGGAACTCAAAGTAAACAGATAACAAGACGATTAACCATAGAGGAAGTCATTATATTTCAAGAATAATGACTCATAGAAAAAAGCGAAAGGTTATAGAAGATATCCCATGTTCTAAAGATTCATCATCATAAAGTGATGATTAAATGGACTACATAGCCAGATTCGTCAAGAAATCTTACAAAAGGAATTAATTCATCAAGATGTCAAACTACAAAGGAATGTGTGGAAATAGAGGTAATGGGAGAAAAATTTCAAAGAAGGATTATACTACAAATGAAATAATCTGATATGATTGTAAGAGAAAAGGACATATCAAAGATGATTTTACTAAGTTAAAATTTTAGAAGAAATATTAGGACAAGGATAAGAGGTATAATAATGTTATGAAATAAAATATCAGTGCTTTAGAGGATAGATCAATTTATTCTAAATCAAGAAGAGAAGATAATCATCAGAGAGCCAATAGGTATTTTATGAAAAAAAAAATTCTATAATATCTAATATTTTTCCAGCATCTTCTATATTTATTTATATAAATGAGAATATTTCATGGAAAACCCCCTATATTTAAAAATCCTCATTTTCTGAATCAAAATTTTCAACTAAAAAAAATTTATATCATTTAAAACAAGCTCCTAGAGCCTGGTATGATAGGATAATCTATTTTATAATTTCTAAAAAAATCAATAGGAATAATATGTATATACTATTTATAAAATTAAATTCAAAATATGATTTAGTTGATCAAATTAATGTTGGTAATATAATTTTTTGATTTTCTAAAAATTTTATTGTACTGATTTTTCAAAAATGATGCAAAGTGAATTTGAAATGAATTTATTGTGTGAGTTTAAAATCATTCTTGGTCTTCAAAATTTTCAAAATAAGAATGGAATTACTTTAAATCAAATTATATACACGAAAAACCATTGAAATTTTTTTTGGTTTGGTTAGATCAAAATGTAGTGATACTCCTATATATACAACTTCTAATCATGATTAGGATGAAACTGGGAAGTCATTTGATCAAAAAAATTACAGATGTATGATTGGATGCTTGAAATGTTTAACTTTTAGTAAACTAGATATTATGTTTACTACAAGTGTGTTATATTTTTCAATAAAAACATAAAAAATCTCATCTACTTTTTGTCAAATAATTATCAAATACCTCTAATATACAACCCATTTAGGACTATTCTATCCTAGTGGAAAATAATTTGATTTAGTGTGTTATTTTGATGTAGATTTTGGTGTTTGTAAGTTAAATAGAAAAAGAACCTATGAAATGTATCACCTTTGGATAAATTCACTAGTATCATGGTGTAGAAAAAATAAAAATTTTATTGCACTATCTACTATTGAGGCTGAGTATATAGCTACAAGAAATTTGTGTCCAAAAATTTGGTGGATTAAAAACTCTTTATTAGATTATAGATATCAATTTAGATCCATACCTATAAACTGGGACAATAAGAGTGTGATAAACATCTCTAATAATTTAATATTTCATTCTTGGTAAATAAAAATTGATATAATACATCACTTTTTCAAAGATAATTTTCAAAAGGGTGATATCACTCTTGAATTCATTAGAACAAAACACCATCTTACTAAAATAATTTTAAGTCCCTTGAATTATAAGAGATTATAAAATATCATACATGAACTTGGTAAGATAAAAATTGCTTATCTCTTCATTTTATGTTTTACATTATACAAAAAAAATTGGTAATCGACTGTTGAGATATCAACAATTGGTAATTGACCTTTTTCAAGATCAACTATTGGTAATCAACCATTGAAATATAGACCATTGGTAATAGACCATTGGGAAATCCTCTATTCTATATCCACCATTCAAGATACATCATTAAATATCCATCATTAAAGATACACCATTCTATATCTACCATTCTAGATCCACTATTGGGTGATCAACTATTGGAGATCCACCGTTGGAGATCCACTGTTGGAAGATATACTGTTCCTATAATATGTGTTTAAATTTTAATTAAATTTATTTATGTATGTTTTATTATTAAAAATACCTAAATGGTAACATCGATCATAAATATTATTTTGGGAACACTCTCACTCATGCCTCCTTTCGAACCATTCTACTTATATTCTCCCTCCACTTAAAACCCTCTTACTTCACCCTTCTTTCTTTGAATTAGTGTAATGGTGAGAGTGAATCATGCTTTGGTTTATTATCCTAAAATATTGAATCTCTTGAGGAAATCATTAGGGTAATTGAGCTTTGTTATTGTTTTCATACCAAATAACCCTCAACTCTCAACATGGGTTGTCATTACTAAAAAAGAAATAGGTGTTGATTGGTTGATTCCAAGAAAGTATCTAGTACTAAAAGTGATCCAGAACTATGAATGGATTGATTTGTTTTCAAGTAATGATCGACAATTCTTTACAAGGTTGGTTCACCTAATTTATTATTATGTCTGGTATATTTTTATTGAGGAGAATAATATTATCGGAAGCTCAATTGATGGAAAATAAGTGGCCTTTTCATTAAATAAATGGGGAATATTTTTAAATGTACCTCACAAATATATATCTGATGAATTTCAAGGATATATTCCTAGTAGTATAGAATTATTTTTATATTATAATTCTCTTCTAGAGTTGACTACAAATTATGTTGTATGAAGATCATATGATATAAAACATTATGGGTAGTGTAGATTGTATTTTAAATTCATCAATCACATGCATTGTCCTAGGAAGGGGGATTTTAGTGATACAAGGTATCATGATGTATTCCTATTATTACTTATGTAAATAGGTGATAAGATAAATCTTTATAGATATTTAATGGTACATATAATGGAGGTGAGAAACCTGTTATCTAAAAAAAATTCCATGTTCAATATAATGTTTTTCTCAACTATGTTGGATGCCAAAGGCTTAGTATATGAGGATGAAAAAGTGGTAGCAAATTTGGTGGTTTTTGTTTGAGAAAATTTACCTATATGAGGGTGAAGGTAAATTTGAATATGTGGTTAATGAAATGGGTGGTGGAAAATGATAACATATATTAGGTTCTCAATCAAGTGAAACACCTTAAAAGACATAAATATATAGTTAACCCTTGCATGGAACTAGTTGATTTTGTGGTTTGTTTTAATGAGTAAGTGGGAGAAGAAGATGATGAAATAAAAAAAATTGTTTTAGTTGAGGAATGGATTGACCTAGATGTGGTCAAGATCCCTTTTGTTTCCAATAGAGATAACAATCTATCTCTTTCTCTTCCAACTAAATAAATTATATTAAGTGAAGGAGAAGAACAAGATACGAACGTCATAGGTGAATAAAAATTTTAGAGTCCTTTAGAAATATCAAGGGATGTAGTCGAAGTTTCAATTTGTTCTAATGGATCTGAAAAATGGATATAGTGATGGAACTCAGGCCTCTAAATGCCATGATGAATATGATGATGCTGTTAGGGGGAAAAATCACATCCATCTTTTGTAATTTCTATTTTTGGTTGTTCTATATTTGAGGATAGACCTTATATTACTCAACATGATTCTTGTATCCATGGATATACTCCTAGAGTTGAAGAAGTTTATTCCGAGTGAAAATATTATAAAAAATATAGATATTAGATAGTAGCTTCTAACATGCACATTGTGGATTCTAGTTCTGTTAGATCATATAAAATATAACCTACCAATAGGGAGATGTCCCCATGAGCTTGTTCGCTTGGGATGGAATATTTCGAATCTAAAACACATGGTTGTAGTGATAATGGCAACCATAGATTTCCAATTGATCATAGTGGACTTTATATCTTTATTGTTGTAAAATATCATAAGAGATATTGGGGAGAAAACGTTGATGAGGCTATTAATTTAAAACCTTTCCCTCTAATTTTCCCACTATTTTATCTACACATGTAGAGGAAACTTTACCATGATAAGAGTGGATTCCATCTCTTCTACCTTCAATTCTATCCCATATATTTATATAATAATAAACCTACTTATTATAACACACTTAAACGTCAGTTATTACAAAAAATTTCACTTAATACAACTCAAATGCTCAATATTTATAGTGTCTAGGAAATTAGGATCATTACATAACAACTAAAAACATGAAATTCAACATATTTATTTCAAACATCTTTGACATGACCAACTCATTCCTTCTACTTAACACTACACGGGATTACCTAAGGACATATATAATAAAGGGGTAATCTATAAATCCCATTAAGGTAGTAGACAAAGAACAACATGAAGAGTATAATACATTTCAAGTAGTAGTAATATCAATGGAGCATAATAGAAACATTAACATAAAGTCATGATATAACATGATTATCATAACATGAAAATATGGATATAATGTACATCATGATATTATCATGAGGCAAGTCTCATTTCCAATGTATTAGCATGACTAAACCCACATTGAACCTAAATTATAATGATTATGACCTTATTTTACAAGGTATATCATGATACTAATAATTACCCAATGCATTGGAGTGCTATCGGGACACGTCCTTCATGAACATTTCAATACCATGCTTAAGTTTCCACATAAATCATATTAAATTGATACATTCAATATCAAAATTTATTCTAAGATACATGAATGTGGAATAAATAAATGAAATTCTATAATCAATAATTTTATATGCATAATGGTTAATACAATTGATAGATAAATGGGTATGGTATTCACTATATGATGATTTTAGCCTGGAAAATCATGGTGCAATTTCGATAGAAAATTGACATCATATAAAAATTCATAAATTAGGTTGATGAGAGAGAAATGGTATCTCATTATTTATAAAATAAATATTCAATAATGAGATCATATAACAAAATATCCAAACAGAATAAATGGAATTAGATGCATTATAAGGAATAAATACTTGAATGGAAATAAGAAGAGAGAAATCCCTTGCGGAATTTTGGCATGGTAACGAGTGTACACAGAATGAATTAATGAGAGAGAAATTGTTATATCATAATTAAAACATAATGAGGATTGTAATTTGGAGGTTAAAAATCATACCCCAAAACTTTTAATTGAAAATAAAATGGTATAAAAATATAAAGAAACATGGATAAAAATTAGAGGGGAAGGAAAATGAGGATCCCTTACAACAAATGAGCATGGTAATGAGTGTACATAAGGGTTCATAAGAGGGATAAATGGGAGTGAAAGGGGATATAATAATTTATAAATAAAATGGTTATTAATTATGATATTTATTATAACATCCAAACATAGGAATAAAATAAATTAAAAGACATTACATGAAAAGAATGGTTGGTAATAGAGGTGAATTGAAGATCCCTTACATGAGTGTGTGACTTGAAAATCTAGAAGAGGAGCTTCATGAGGGATTTTATAGCCCTGGGATGATTCTATAGAGGGTAGGTATGAGTAGGGACATGCTACATGGATTTTTATTGAAGATAAGTGGTATCTTGGCTGAGTTTATATAGGAAATGAGAGGGGAATTCATTAATATTTCACAAACATAGGTTTTGGAATCTATATAATTAAATATTAAAAACAAAAAAATATCATGGTTTTTCAAATGGTTTTTTCTAAATTTTTTTGGAAAACATTATTTTATAAGTCAAATGGCTGAATATATTAAAATATTTACCTTGCTTTTGTGAAGATGAGTCACACTTTCAAGGAAATGATTTTAAAATCTTAAAATATTGTATATGACTTGGAAGATTCACTAAGGATTTATAAAATAAATAACAAATATAAAATCACACTATTCTAATGGAAAAAATATATTTTGATGATAATACCCATTATAGTATTTATTACACCATTTTGGGATCATTTTGATGTCATAAAACAAATATTTTATTTAGACAGTATTTAATTATTACCTAAAAATTCGACTATCTTAGAAGATAATGAAAAATACAGTGTTGGATAATTTTGACATCCTGATTCCAAAAATAATTTTATTTTTATCTAAATAATTTTCTAAATATGTGAATTTTCAATTTTAAAATTAAAATCAACATTTATTGGAAAATAGTGACTTTTGAAAGAAACAGTTTTCAAACAATAATAAAAATTGCATTTGACTTCATAAAAATTATGTAAACATTTATTATTCATATAATTAATTTGATAATAATATTTTGTTAAAATATTAATTATTTCAAGAATTCAAAAATTCATTAAAATAAATTCTTTAAAAATACAATTTTTATTTTATCATATAAAAAATAGAACTCTTATCAAAATTATTCCCTAATCATTTACAGATAAATAATTGATATAATCATCATTTATAAGGATTTTTTTATATTATTTTAAATAAAAAACATAGTTTAATATAAACATTTATATGTTTCTCAAAAGTACAACTTTTACCTGAAGAATCAATTTATCTCATTCATAATGTTTTTAAGAAGGTATATTCTCATAAAGGAATTGATGGAATAAGACTTATTAATAAAAAATGGATTACAAAATGAGTGACAAATAACTTATTACTTAACCCCTTATAATACCCACTTAACACTTATGTTCAATGTGTACGATGGTGACAGACTCTTGGGGTAGCTCAGATAACATTTCCCAGATGGTAATCATTATAAACTTGAACTTCTCCCATAGGATATTCCATTCAAGCTTAACGTGTTGATTCACAACATGGGCTTGATCAAGAGAGAATCCAAATGAAGCTATCTCCTTTTTGAGCTCCAAAAAATGAGCTTCATATGACCTATGTCTATTGGATAAGTCTATCCTCTCTTTTTTTTTATATTAAACGGGATTTATTTAAATACCTTATATTAATATCAGTCGTGTGATCTCTGTTCAATGGCTATTATATCAATGGTAATGATACATAATGTTTATTTAAACACAATGATATGAAATAATATTTCATGTGTTCTCTATATCCATAATTCATTAATATAAAGGTAATTTTATTCATAAAAGATCGGGTCATTACAACAGTTCCCCTTATGAAATTTCACCCATGAAATTTTCTTTTCCCACACTAAAACAGATGAGGGTAACTCTTCCTCACCACTTCCTTAGGTTCCCACATTGCTTCTTCAAACATTGTGGTTTCACCACAACACTGTGATGAGAGGCGTCATATTATTTCATAAAAATTCTCCTCTAGGTTCTAAAATATTCACCGATATATCTTTATAAGGGAGCTCACACTCCTAGAGTACCACCTCTGGATTGAGTACATGCAATGGGTCAGGTATGTACTTACTCAATTGTGATACATGGAATACATCATATACAGGAAACAAGTTTAGTGGGAGTTCTTGTCGATAGGATGCTTCTCATATGTGATCAAGGATCTCAAAAGGTTCTTTGTACCATAGATTAAGAATTCCCTTTCATCTCAAATCTCATAACTCTCTTCCATATTGATATGTGGAGGAAAACCATATCACAAACATCATACTCTAGGTCTCGTCAATGGTTGAACTTTTTTTGAATTTGAGAAGCTTTGATCTGATACTGGATTATCTTAACCTTCTCTACCATTTCATGGACTATTTTTAGACCAAGAAGTTTTCACTCCCCAACTTCATCCCAACATGCCGGTGTTTTTTCACCTCTCCCCACAAAGAGCTTCATTAGGATCCATTTGGTTGCTTGAGTGGAAACTGTTGTTTTAATTGAACTCAACTAGAGTAATATGTTGATACCATCCTCCTTTTATGTCCATTGAGAATGATCTCTACATGTGATCAAGTTTTTGGATAGTCTTCTCAGATTGGCCATCAGATTGCAGCTGATAAACCGTAATGATGTTCAGCTCAGTATTCAGATCATGTTGGATAATCTTCCAGAACATAGAGGTGAATCTTAGATCTTGATTGGATACAATAAATAGTAGTAATACATTAATCCTTACCACTTATTGGATATATATATATATATGGTAGATGATCCAATGAAAAATCCTCTAAAATCAAAATGAAGTGCGCAGTCTTTGTAAGACAATCCACAACAACACAGATAACATTATTACCTTTGGATGTCTTTGGAAGTCCAGTGACCAAGTTCATGGTGATGTTCTACCATTCCCATGTTGGTGTGGTTAATAGTTTCATCATCCCCTTATATTTATACCTCTCATCCTTCACATGATGATATACCAGGAACTTTGATGTATACTCAGTGATATCCTTCTTTATGTTATCCCACCAATAATGCTCTCAGAGATCTTAACACATCTTTGTGTTTCCTGGGAGAATGGAGAAATTAGAACTATCTGCATCTCCAAAAGTTATTTCTTTAACATTGGATTTAATGGAACACGTAGTCTTGACACAAATATTAAATTTCCTATTTCATTATCTTAAAACTAAGAGGATTTATCTTTTATGATAGTTTCCATTTTCGTTAAAATTCCCACATCATATTTTTAAGAATCACTTAATCATTATAAAATAGATGGTTCTGTAATCATTTTTGAAAGGATTGATAATGTTCCCTTATATATGATTCCCATTTCCATCATTATCAAATCTATGAATATTTGATCCCTTTCAATTCTCATCAATGATATAATCTCTGGATCCTTTCTACTTAGAAAATCTGCCACATTGTTTACTTTCTCAGGGTAGTAATGGATTGATCATTTGTAATCCTTGATGATCTCTAACCATATTCATTGGTTCATATTTAAATCTTTCTACGTGAATATATACTTTTGTAATTTATGATCTGTATTTATTTAACACTTTTCCCCAAAAATAAAAGGTCGCCAAATTTTCAAAGTGAAGATCACTACAGCAACCTCCAGAACATTTGTTGGATATTTATTCTCATTAAATTTAAATTATCCTGAATAATAGGTAATTAATTTGTCTTTTTTCCTCAAATTTCATCAAAGAGAGACTTATAATATTTTCAAGAAGAACATTCCCCCAAACATTAACTTGTGATACAACACTTATATAATTTTTTACCTAATGATTTAATATCATTTCCATTGGGAACTCAATGTTCCTATAAAACATAAAAGTTATACTAATCGGACATGTATTGAAATACATTATGTCATACACTACCTATATTTAGTGGTTACATGTAATTCATTCATCATTATCAATATTCTCATAGTACTTCCCATGCTCCCATGATCATGGAGATTGTTGATTCTCATCATGCTTCTCAACCCTTACAATAAATCATTTTCTTGGGTAATGTCGGACTTCTCCACATTTATAGCATAGTAATGTATAAGATTCCTTAGATTTAATTTTTTTTTATCCATCTCAATATCTATTTTTAATTGAAATTAGATACATTGTTCCCTTTCTTTCCATGCTTAAAACATCTCCTAGTCCCTTTGTTGCATTCTTCTTAGTGCCTCTTTCCACACTTGTTTCAGGAAGAAAATTGGGCCTTCTTTCCCTTATCACCTTCATTTATTGGAATTTCATGAGATTTCATATTCCTCTTCCTTTATGTCATTGGGAATTCAACAAAGTACCAATTTTTAATCTTGATTATTGATATATTTTTTGGAATAATCATGATATGTCACACTTGAGCTCCCATTTGATAGGGAATCTCATTGGGACATTCATCATTTGCCCTCCACATCAGTTTTTAACTTCATTCCTCCTATTTCCAGCCATTAACTAGAATAAAAGTAAAATTAAGGGTATCCATTTTAAACTATTAGATACATAAAGGGTAATCCAATGACAAAAAGTGATAACATATAAATTACATTTATTTCCTTAACTTATTAATTTATAGGCTTCAATCTATGTTATCCATGATCTATTTCCTAATGTATATTCTCATTGGATTTTTACCTACTTTCTTATTAATAATTTACATTAAGATTTTAAATTTTACAAGGAATATCCCACGGGAGTTTCAAACAAAGAGTGAAGAAATGATCATTGTTGTGCACCAGTTCCCATTCAAGTATAGCTTAAAGTGGTGTTTTTGGATTTTTTTTCCATAGAAACATCTATTCCAGAGCCACTACTACTTGTTCGTATCCAGACAGGGATTAATTTTCTTGATAAAACTCTTAATCTATACTCACCAAAATTTAGGGATTATTTTCTTATACTCAGTTTTATCATTAAGGATTTCACTAGATTATTATAACCCTAATCAAAAAATAACTAAACCAATACTTTGATCCAAACTATAAAAACCATGATCACTATTACACACTTAAACATGATTGATTACATAAACTTGAAAATAATACAACTATGAGGATCAACATGTATAGTGTCTTGGGAAATTAGGAAAATTACATAACAACATAAAACATGAAATAAAACATCATTATTTCAAACTTCTTTGACATGACCAACTCATTCCTACATACTTAACACCACATGGGATAACTTGAGGACATACATACGAAATGGGTGAGCTATAAAGCCCAGTAATGGAGTAAAAAGTAATAACATGAAGAGTATAATACATGTTAAGAAATAATAATATCAACAGATCATAAGAGAGACATGAACATAAAGGCATGATATAGCATGATTATCATAACATGTAAATGTGGCAACAACATACAACATGATATTAACAAGAACCAAGGATCATTGCACATGTATTAACATGAGTAAACCCTCATTTCATATGAATTAACATGATTAAACCTTCATTTCACTCGTTTTATCAGGATACAATACATTACCCAATGCATTTGAGCACTATCATGGTGCGCCCTTCATAAAACATTCAATCTCGTGCTTAACTGTTCCACATAGATCATATAACATTGATTCATTCAGCATCATCATTTATTACATAATAAAAAAATTTGGAATAAATACATGAAAATATATAATAAATAATTATATGTTAATAAAATTTGATACCCTTGAAGGATTAATGGTTATGGTATTCACTACGCTATGATTTTGGTTTGGAAAATCACGATGTAATTTCTACAGCATAACGACGTCAAATAAAAATTAATAAATAGGGTTGATGAGTCAGAAAGGGGTCTATCATCATTTATACTTGAAATAGATAGAAAAGGGATGATGTAACATAATATCCCAACATGTGAAATGGAATTTACATACATAATATGAAGAAATGCCTTAATGGAAATAAGAAGATGGAAATACCTTTCGGAATTTCGGTATGGTAACGGTTGTACACAGAAGGAATTAATGAGGGATAAAGTGGTATCTCATCATTAAAAAATAAGTACGATATTATGGGGAGGTTATAAATCATACCCCAACATTTTTAATTGAAAAAAATGTTATAACAATATAAATAATCTAGGATAAAAAAGAGATAGGAAGGAAAGTGTGGATCCCTTATAAAAATCGGCACGGTAAGAGAGTGTACATAAGAATTCATAAAAAGGATAAATTAGATTAAAATGGGATATAATTATATATAAATAAAATGGTAATTAATTAGTATATTTATTATGACATCCCAATATAGTAATAAAATACATTAAAATACACAACATGAAAAAAAATTCTTGATAAAAGAGGATGGTGGAAGATCCCTTACTTGAGTGTGTGGAAAAAATCATGAATAGGTGATTATTGAGATATTGGTGTGACTTTAGAGGAATATATATATACGGTATTTTAGATTAATAATGTGATCCAAGTATTTTGAGTGAATAGAAGTGGGGTCTTGGGTGAGTTTATATAGGAAATGATAGGGGAATTCTTTAAAATTTCACAAACTGTGATTTTTTAATCTATATAATTAAATATTCAAAACCACAAAACATACCATTGTTTTTACCCATGGTGTTTTCCATATATGAGTGGAAAAATTTATTTTATATGTAAAATGGCCGAATATATTATAATATTTCCCTTCCTTATGTGGAGATGAGTCCCACATTCAGGGAAATGATTTTAAAATCATAAAATACTGTATATGTCTTAGAGGATTCACTAAGGGAATATAAAATAAATAAAACCAATATAAAATCACATCATTTTAATTTGAAAACATATATTGGTTCAATAGTACCCATTATAATAATTATTACATCATTTTGGGGTCATTATTATGTCATAAAACATATAAATTATTTATACTATATTTATTTTTTCCCAAAACAATTGACTATCTCATAAAATTATGAAAAAATCACCATTTGTTAATTTCAATATCCTGATTAAGAAATAATATTCATTTTATATTCATAATTTTATAAATATTTAAATTCCCTATTTTAAAATGAGAACTCACATTTATTGAAAATTCAATGGTTTTGACAAAAATAGTTTTCGAACATTAATAAAAATTACATTTGACATCATAAAAAATATATACTCATTTATTGTTTATATAATTAATATGATAAAAATATTTTATAAAAATATTATTTGTTATAAAAATTCATTAATTCCTTAAAATAAATTATTTATAAATACACTTTCTGTTTTATTATATATAAAAAATATAACTCTTATCAACTGATTACCGAATCATTTACAGATAAGGAATTTATATAATCATAATTTATAAGAATTTTTTTATAGTATTATTAATTAAAAACTTAGTTTAAAATAATAATGTATATATTTCTCAAAAGTACACTTTTTACCTGAAGAATCAATTTATCAAATTTATCATTTTCTAAAAGGACTATTCTTATAAAGGAATTGATAGAATAAGACTTTTATTTATAAAAAGGGATTAAAAAATAAATAAATAATAACTTATTACATAACCCCTTATAACACCCACATAAGACCTAAGGGTATGGTGTACGATGGTGAAATACTATTTGGGTGGCTCAGAGAACAATTCCTTGGTCGTAATCTCTTTTAAAGTGAACTTCTCCAGTAGGAGATTCCATTCAAGAATAACGTGTTAAAGATCAGCTTGGTCTTAGTCAAGAGCGAAGCCTAGTGATGATACCTCCTTTTCGAGGATGGATATATGAACTTTGTGTGTCCTGATTCTATCAGAGGTGGTCATCTTCTATATTTTCGGGTTGAAAGTATTTTATTTAAAACCATATATTTATTTCATTCATTTGATCACTGTTCAATGGATATAATATCAATGGTAATGATACATAATGGTTATTTAAACCCAATAATAAAAAAAGTTCATATTTTTTCTATATCTATAGGTCATTAAAATAAAGATAACTTTATTCATAGAATATTTGGTCACTACAAAATTCCCTCCTTAAGAAATTTCACCTTCAAAACTTCCACTTCTCGCACTAAAACATATGAGGGTAACTCTACCTCATCACTTCCTCAGGTTCCCATGTTACTTATTCAAGATTGTTTTTTTCACAACACCTTGATGAGAGGCATTTTTTTATTTCGTATAACTTTTATTCTATGATCTATGATCTTCACCGACCTCTCTTCATATGTTTGTTCAATCTCCAATGGCACCACCTCAGGATTGAGTACATATGATGTGTTAGGTGTGTACTTCCTCAAGAGTGATACATGGAATACATCATGTACTTGAGACAGGTTTGTTGGGAGTTCTAGTTGATAAGCCACTCCTCCGATGTAATCAAGGATCTCAAAAAGGCCGATTTACCTTAGACTAAGAATTCCATTATTCCAAAATCCCTTAACTCTATCCCATGGTGATATGTGGAGGAAAAAAATATCTCCACCATCAAACTCTAGGTCTCATCAATGGTTGACAGCATAGATCTTTTGTCGAATCTGAGCATCTTTGATGTGATGATGGATGGTCTTAACCTTCTCCACCAATTCTTCAACCATTTCTATACCTATAATTTTTTTCTCCAAAACTCCATCCCAACATTCCAATTTTTTCACCTCTTCCCATAAAGGGATTCATAAAGAACCATTAGGATTCTTGATTGGAAACTATAGGACTGTGTTGATCTCATCCTCCTTTGAAGTCTATTAATAATGCTCTCAACATGTCCTCAATGGTTTGGATAGTTTTCTCAGATTTGTCATCAATTTGAGTATGATAAACTCTACCGAAGTTCAGCTCAGTATTAAATTCATGTTGGAGACTCTTCCAGAACATAAAGGTGAGTCTTGGATCTCGATCAGATACAATCGATAACAGTACTCCCTGAAGCCCTGCCACTTATCTAATGTATATCTAGGACAGTTGATCTAATGGGAAATCCTCTTGAATAACAATTAAGTGTGAATTCATTGTAAGATGATCCAAAGTAACCTAGATAACATTTTTTCCTTTGGATTTATTCGAAAGTCTTGTGAAAAGGTCCATGGTTATGTTCTCCCATTTGCATGTTGGTATGGTTAATGGTTTCATCATCCCATTATACTTTTTCCTCTCAACATTAACATTCTAACATACTAGACACTTTGATCTACACTTAGTGATCTCTTTCTTCATTTTGTCCCACCAATAATTCCCTCGGATATCTCAATACACCATTGTGTTTCTTGGGTGAACAGAGAAATTAATACTATGTATATATCTAAAAGTTATTTCTTTAACACCAGATTTTATGGAACACATATTCTTGAACCAAATGTAACAATTCCTTCTTTAATGACATTTAAATATGAGGATTTCCCTTTTCTAATAGTTTCCACTTTATTTTGAATTCCCACATCATCTTTTTGAGCATCCCTTCAGCCTCCCATAAGAGACCATTGAGAAATAATTTGTGAAAGGACAATTAATGTTCCCTTATTTAGGATTATCATGTCCATCTTTATCAAACCAAAGAATATGAGATCCCTTTTAATTTTCATCAATGATAGAATCTATAGGTCCTTTCAACTTACATCATCTTACACCTTCTTCCCTATATAAGGGTGGTAATGGATTGAGCAATCTTAATCCTTGATGATCTATGACCATCATCATTAGTTCATATTTAACTCTTTATGTTTGAATATATACTTTTTTGTTTTGTGATCCATATATATTTCACAATTTCCCCAAAGATGTAATGTTTCCAAATTTTCAAATTGAAGATCGCTATAGAAAACTCCAAATCATGTGTTGGATAGTTCTTCTCATGAAAATTCAATTGACTTGAAGAATAGGCAAGGAATTTTTCTTTTTTCCTCAAATTAAAACAAGGGGATACTTATGATATTTTAAATAAGAACATTCCCACAAACATCAACTTGAGATGCAACACTTATAGAAGTTTCTCCCTAATGAATTAATTTCATTTCTATTGGGGACTAAATGTATTAAGAAATCATAAATGATATAATAATAGGACATTAATTTTAATACATTACGGTATAAACTAATTTTAAGTAGTGGTTACATGAAATACATTAATCATTATATATCATAGAATTAGACTTGATGTGCTCCTTGATTATAGAGATTGTTGATTCTAATCATGCTTCTCAGCCCTTACAATAGATCATTATCTAGGGTAATTACAAACTTCTCCACATTTATAGCATAGAACTGTACAATATGCCTTATATGGATCATTGTTTCCATCCATCACATTATCTATTTTTTCTGGGAAATTAAATACTTTGTGCTCTTCCTTTCCACAAATAAAATATTTTATAATCCCTTTGTGACATTACTCATGGTGCCTCTTTTTTCACCTATTTCATGAATAAAATTGGGTCTTCATTCCCTTATAAGCTTTACTAGATGGAATTTCATTAGATTTCATCATCCAATTCCTTGATGTCATTTGGAATTTAATAAAGTACCAACTTTTAATTGTGATTTTTTGATTGATGGTTTGGCATAATCGTGACATTTCCTACTTATGCACCCATTTGATTAGGAATCTTGTTGGTACATTCATCACATTTCCCTTAACATCGGTGGTTAACTCGATTATTCTTTTTCCATCCATTAACTAGAATAAAAGTTAAATTAGGGGTAAGTGAATTAAAATATTAAAAACATAATGGGGAATTCAAGGACAAAATGGGATGAGTTTTAAATTACATTTATCTCCTTAGATTATGACTTTATAGGCATCAACCTATGTTATCCATGATCTATTTCCTAATGTATATTATAATGGGATTTTTTATTACTCCCTTAATAATGGTTCATACTAAGATTATTAATTTAAAAAATCCTATCCCCCAAGAGTATTGAACCAAGAGTGTATTAATTCCTATTGTCGTGCATCAATTCATGTTCGAGTATAGTTTCAAGTGGTTTTTCCAGGTTTTACCCCTAGAAACATTTGTGTCAGACCCACCTCTTCTTGGTCGTATCCAGATGGGGATGTATTTTTCTGATAAACCAATTACTCTATAATCACTAAAATATTAGTATTATTTTCCTATACTTAGTCTTATCTCTAAGTATTTCACTAGATATTTATAACCATAATCCAAAAAATAACTATACCTATCCTTTGAAACCAACTATAACAACCCAACTAATTATTACAAACTTGAACATGATTTATTATATAAACCAAAACTTAATTCAACTATGAGTATTGACAGGTCTTGTTTATTGGGAAATTTGGATCATTACATAACAATATAAAACATGAAATTTAATATCTTTATTTCAAACTTCTTTGGCATGACCAACTCATTCCTTCGTACTTAACACTACACGGGATAACCTAATAACATACATAAGAAATGGGTGATATATAAATCCCAGTAAGGGACTAAAAAATTCATAACATGAAGAGTATATTACATTTTATGAAATAGTCATTTCAATGGTGCATAAGAGAAACATGAACATAAAGGCATGATATAACATGATTATCATAACATGGAAATGTGGAAACAAAATACAACATGACATTAGCATGGTCCAAAGATAATTACACATGGATTAGCATGAGTAAAACATAATTACACGTGAATTATCAGGAGTAAACCATTATTTCACATGGTGTACCATGATACTAAAAAAACACAATGTATTGGAGTGCTATTAGGGCACACCCTTCAAAAACATTTCAATCTCATGCTTAAGTGTTCCACATAGATCATATAACATGGATTCATTCAACATTATAATTTATTCTAAGATAAAGGAATGTTTAACACATAGAAGAAAATAAATAATAAATATGTATATGAGCATAAATATGAATACCATTAACCGAGAAATGGGTATGGTATTCACTGCAAAATGATTTTGGCTTGGAAAATCGTGGTGCAATTTTGGAAGCATAAGGGCATCATATGGAAGTTCATAAATTGGGTAGATGAGAGATTAATGGGTATATAATCATTAATAAATGAAATATAAAGTAAGGGTATCATGTAAAATAATATCCCAACATATGAAATTGAATTTTTATGTATAATCTGGAAGAAATTCATGAATGGAAATAAGAAGAGGGAAGTCCCATATAGAATTTCAGCACGATAACGAGTGTACATAGAAGGAATTAATGAAAGATAAAGTGGTATCTAAAAATTAAAAAATAATAGAGATAGTATTTAGGAGGTTATAAATCTTACCAAAACATTTTTAATTGAATATAAAAGTTTATAACAACATAAAGAAATTTGGATAAAAAATGAGAGCGGAAGGAATCTGAGGATCCCTTACAAACATCTGACATGGCAACGAGTGTACATAAGGGTTAATAAGAGGGATAAATGAAATTTAAATTTTTTATCATAATTAATACATAAAATTTTAAGTAATTTGGATATTTTTTTATGATATCCCAACATAGTAATAAAATAAATTATAAGACATAACATGATAATAATGCTTGATAAAAGATGATGGTGGAAGATACCTTACTTCATTGTGTGACTTTAAAAAGCATAAAGAGAGGTATAAAAAGATCTTGGGGTACCTTGTGAAGATAATAGAGAGGGTATTGAATATTAGGGATGTTATCCATGAATTGTTAGTGAAGATAAGTGGGATCTTGGGTGAGTATATATTGGAAACGAGAGGGGAATTCATTAAAATTTAACAAACTTAGGTTTTGGAATATCTATAATAAAATATTCCAAACCAAAAAACATCCCATGTTTTTTACCCATTGTTTCTTCAAATTATTGTTAGAAAAAAGCTTCTTATAAGTAAATGATCCAAATATATTAAAATGTATCCCTTTCTTATGGGGAGGTGAGTCACACTTTCAAAGAAATGATTTTAAAATCTTAAAATATTGTATATTTTTTAGAGGATTCACTAAGGCTTTATAAAATTAATAAAACCAATATAAAATCACATTATTTTAATTTTAAAACATATATTTGGATGATAATACCCATTATAGTATTTATTACATTATTTTGGGTTCATTTGGATGTCATAAAACATATATTTTATTGACAAGGTATCTATTTTTCAACCAAAAATTCGACTCTCAGAAAATTATGAAAAAATCACCATTGGATAATTTTTACATATTTATTCAATAAATAATATTCATTTTATATAAATGATTTTATAATTTTGTGAATTTTTACTTTTAGAATGTAAACCTCCATTTGGTCAAAAATTATTGGTTTTGACAAAAACAGTTTTCAAATCTTAATAAAAATTACATTTGACATCATAAAAAATATATACTCATTTTTATTCCTAAAATAAATTAGATAATAATATTTTATTAAAATAGTAATTATTTAAAATTTTAATTAATTTCGTAAGATAAATTCTCTAAATATAAACTTTCTGTTTTATCGTATAAAAAATATAACTCCTATCAAAATGATTACCTAATCATTCACAGATAAATAATTAATATAATCATCATTTATAAGAATTGTTTTTATAGCATTATTAATAAAACCCTCAGTTTAATATAATATTGTATATATTTCTCACAAGTCCCTTTTTCCATGAAGAATCAATTAATCAAATTAATTATATTTTTAGGAAGGTCGATTCTCATAAAGAAATTTATTGAATGAGACTTTTATTTATAAAAATAGATTACAAAATAAGTAACTAATACCTAATTAAATAACACCATATTTCACCCTCATAATACCTAAGGGTAAGGTGTGTGATGGTGACATACTCTCGGGGCATCTTAGATAACATCACTTGGGTGGTAATCTCTATGAACTTGAACTTATCCTATATGTGATTTCGTTCAAGCTTAATGTGTTGAAGCTCTGATTGGGCTTAGTCAAGAGAGAATCATGATGATGCTACCTCCTATCTAAGCTCTGAAAATTGAGCTTCTTATGACTTGAGTCTATTAGATGAGTCCATCCTCTCCATTGTTTGTATCGAGAGGATTTTATTTAAAATATATATTTATATCAGTCATGTGATGATTGTTCAATGGCTATATTATCAACGGTATAATACATAACAGTTCTTTAAAACCAATAATACAAAAAACAGTGCATGTGTTCTACATCTATATGGCCTTAAAACAAAATGAATTTTATTAATAAAATATCAGGTCATTACAAAATTCCCCCCTTATGAAATTTCACCCACTAAATTTCTTTTTCCCATACTAAAAAATATGAGGGTAACATTGCCTCATAAATTCCTCAGGTTCCCATGTTTCTTATTCAGACTAGTTGATTCACCACAACACCTTTATATGGGGAATTGTCTTATTTCATATTACTTTTACTCTACGATCTAGGATCTTCACTGAATTCTCTTCATTTTAGAGGTTATTCTCCAATGGTACCACCTCTGGATTGAGTACATGAGATGGTTCCGGTATGTACATCCTCAAGAGTGATGCATGGAATATATCATGTACTTGAGATAGGTTTAGTGGGAGTTCTAGTCGATAAACCTTTACTCAGATGTGATCAAGGATCTCAAAAAGGACAATGTACCTTAGAATAATCTTTCCCTTCTTCCCAAATCTCATAACTCTCTTCCCTAGTGATATACAGAGGAAAACCATTTCTCCAACATCAAATTCTAGGTCTCTTCAATGGTTTTCATTATATCTATTTTTTGAATCTGATGATCTTTGATGTGTTTATAGATCGTATTAACCGTCTCACCATTTCTTCGACCATTTATAAACCTATAAGTTTTCACTAATTAGCTTTATCCAAACATGTAAGTGTTTTTTACCTCTTCTCATAAAGGGCTTCATAAGGAGACATTTAGATGCTTGAGTGGAAACTGTTGTTGTAAGAGAACTAAACCAGAGGAATATGTTGAACTCATCCTCCTTTTAAGTCCATTAAAAATTCCCTCAAATTGACATCAAGTGTTTGGATAGTTTGCTTAGATTGGACATCAGTTTGAGTATGATAAACCATACTGAAGTTTAGCTCAGTATTCAATGCATGTTAGAGACTCTTGAAAAATATTGAGGTGAATCTTGGATCTTGATCAGATACAATTGATAGTGGAACTCCATGCATCCTTACCACATCTCTTATGTATATCCTTTCTTGTTGATCCAATGAGAACTCCTCTCAAACTGAAATGAAGTGTGTAGTATTTTTAAGATGATCCACAACAACCCAGAGGGCATTATTTCCTTTGGATTTCTTAGAAATCCCCGTGAAAATGTCCATGGTGATGTTCTCCCATTTCCATGTATGTATGGATAATAGTTTCATAATACACTTAGAATTTTTTCTCTCATCCTTTACTTGATGAAATAACAGTAACATCAATGTATACTCAGAGATCATCTTCTTTATGTTATCCCACCAATAATTATCTCAGAGATCTCGATACTTCTTTTTGTTTCTTAGGTGAATGGATAAATGCGAACTATGTGCATCTACAAAAGTTCTTTCTTTAACCATTGAATTGAAGGAACACATAGGATTGACCCAAATCTCATAATTACTTCTTCATTAATATTGAACTCTAAGGATTTCCATTTTTTGACAATTTCCACATTCTTCTGAATTCCCACATCATATTTTTAGCACCCCTAAAACATTCTAAAAGAGATAGCTGAGAAATAATATGTGAAAGGATTTATGATGTTCCCTTATTTATGATTATCATGTCCAAATTTATCAAATCTAAGAAGATTGGATCCCTTTCAATTCCCATCAATGATAAAATATCTAGGACCTTTTTACATTGAGCATCTTCAACCATGTTCTCTTTTCCTGGGTGGTAATGGATTGAGTAGTCGTATTCCATAATGAACTCTAATCATGTTCATTGGTGAATATTTAACTCTTTATGTATGAATATATACTTTTTTATTTTCTGTTCCATATATATTTCACACTTTTCACCCAACAGGTAATTTCACTATATTTTCAAAGAAACTATCACTACAGCCAACTCCAAATCATGTGTTGGATAGTTTTTCTCATGAACTGTCAATTTCCTTGAAGAATAGGCAATGAATTTGTCTTTTTTACTCAATTTACCTCAAAGTGAGACTAATAGTATTTTCAATAATAACATTCCCTCAAAATTCAGCATGAGATACAACACTTATATAAGTGTTTCCTTAACAATTTAATATAATATCTCTTGGAGACTCAATGTTCTTAGAAAACAAAAAAGATATACTAATTAGACCTGAATTGAACTACATCATGACATATAGAACTTTTAAGTAGTGTTTATATGTAATCCATTCATCATTATCCATATTATCATTTCACTTATCATTCTCCCTTAGTCATGGAGATTGTTGATTCTCATTATGCTTCTCAGCCCTTGTAATAGATTATTGTTTGGGGTAATGTCGAACATCTCCAAATTAATATAATAGAACTATATAAGATTCCTTAAAAGGAAATTAATTTCCATCCATCACATTGTCCATTTTTTGGCAATTAGATAAGTTTTTCCCTTCTTTTCCACACATAAAACATCTTTTAGTACCATTGTGACCTTACCCTTGGTGCCTCTTTTTGTACTTGTTGCACGAAGGAAATTAAGCCTTCTTTCCTTATCACCTCTATCAGACGAACATTCATAAGATTATGTTTTCGTATTCCTTAATGTCATTGGGAATTAAAAAAGGTAGCATTTTAATCATGATTTATGATATATGGTTTGGCATAATGACGATATTTCCTACATGATCTCACAATTTATTTGAAATCTTGTTGGGATATTCATCACATTACCCTTCACATTGTTTGTTAACTATATTCCTCCTATTTACAACCATTAACTAGAATAAAAGTAAAATTAAGGGTAATTATTTTAAACTATTAAAAACATTAAAGGTAATCTAATGACAAAAAGAGATAACTTATAAATTACATTTATGTCCTCAACGTATGAATTTATATGCTTTAATCTATGTTATCCATGATCTATTTCCTAATGTATATTCTAATGGGGTTTTCTATTAATATATTAATAATGGTTCCTAATAATCTTATGAATTTACCCAAGAATATCCCCCCAGAGTGTCGAACCAAGAGTGTTTCAATGCCTATTTTCATTCACCAGTTCTCATTCGAGTCTAGCTCAAAGCAGTGATTTTAGGTTATACCCATAGATACATATGTGTCAGACCCACCTCTAAATGATTTATCTAGACATGGATGTATTTTATTGATAAACCACATACTCTAAACTCACCAAAATTTAGGTACTGTTATCATATACTCATTCTTGTCCCTAATGCTTTCACAGTAGTTTTATAACCCTAATCCAAAAAAACTAATTGTATCCTTCGATACCAACTATAACAACCCTACTCATTATTATACACTTAAACATGGTTTAATACAAAAACTTTCACTTAATAAAACTTTGAGGATCGACAAGTCTAGTGTATTTGGGAAATTAGGAACATTACATAACAACTTAAAACATCTTTATTTCAAACTTCTTTGACATGACCAACTCATTCCTTCATACTTAACACAGTATGGGATAACCTGAGGACATATAAAAAAATGTGTGAGCTATACATCCCAGTAAAGAAAAAAAATATTCATGACCCCAATAGTATAATACATGTTAGGATATAGGAATATAAATGCATCATTATAGAAACATGAACATAAAGGCGTGATATAGCATGATTATCATAACGTGGAAATGTGGAAACAACATACAACATGATATTAACATGAGGTAACAATCATTGTAAAAGGATTAGCATGATTAAATAATCATTGATCATAAATTATCAGGATTAATCCGTATTTTTCACATTTTATATCATGATACTAAAAATTAACCAATGTATTGGAGTGTTCTCAGGTTTCACCCTTCAGAAACATTTCAATCTCATACTTAAGTGTGCCATATAGATCATATGGCATGGATTCATTCAACATAATCATTTATTCCATGTAAAATTAATGTGGAATAAATATATGAAATTATATAATAAATAAGTGTGTGTGAATGAAGTTAAATACCATTGACAGAGAAATGGGTATGGTATTCACTACAGGATGATCTTGGCTTGGAAAATCATAGTGCAATTTTGGAAGCATAACGGCGTAATATAGAAATTCGTAAATTGGGTTGATGGGATAAAAAGGAGTATCTCATCATCTATAAATTAAATATATGGTAAGGGGATAATTTAACATAATAAACCAATATATTAAGTAGAAACTAGATGCATAATATGGAATAAAGTTTTGAATAGAAATAGGAAGAGAGAAATCCCTTACATAATTTCACATGGCAACGAGTGTACATGGTAAGAATTAATGAGAGATGAAGTGGTATCATATCATTAAAACATAAATAGGGTAGTATGTTGGAGGTTCTAAATCATTCCCAAACATTATTAATTGAAAATAATAGGGTATAACAACATAAATATTCTCAGATAAAAATGAGAGTGGAAGGAAAGTGAGGATCCCTTACAAATATTCGGTATGGTAAGGAGTGTGCATAAGGGTTCATAAGAGGGATAAATGAGAGTTACAATGGGTTATAATAATTTATACATAAAATGGAAAGTAATTAATATATTTATTATGATTTTCCAACAAAGTAATAAGAGAAATTAAAAGACGTTACATGAAAGGAATGCTTGATAAAAATAAAAGGGTGGATGATCCCTTACTTGAGTGTGTGACTTGAGAAGCTTGAAGAGGGGCCTCTTGAGAGGTTGGGGTGCCTTGGGAGGATTATTGAGATGGGGTGGAAGAGTAGGGACGTGCTAAAAGTATTTTTACTAATGAGAAGTTGGGTATTGGGTAATTTTATAAAGGAAATGAGAGTGTAATTCATTAATATTTTACAAACATAGGTTTTGGAATCTATATAATTAAATATTGAAAACCACAAAAATTACCATGGTTTTTTACCGTGTTTTTATCGAAATAGTAGTGGAAAAAATAATTTTATAAGTAAAAGGTAGAAATATATTAAAATATTTCACCAACTTATGTGCAGGTGAATCAATCATTCAAGGAAATGATTTTATAATTTTAAAACATTGTATATGTCTTGAAGGATTAACTAAGGATTTATAAAATAAATAAAACAAATATAAAATCACATTATTTTCATTCTTATACATATATTGGGCCTATAATAACCATTATAGTATTTATAAATCAATTTTGGCTCATTATGATGTCATAAAATAGATATATTATTTATATAGTATTTAATTTTTACCCAAAACATTGATTGTCTCTGAAAATTATGAAAAATTTACCATTGGTTAATTTAAACATACTAATTCAAAAAATAATATTAATTTTATCTAAATTATATTCTAAATGTGTGAATTTTTACTTTTAAATTGAAAATAGTCATTTATTGAAAATTCATAGGATTTGATAAAAACAGTTTTCAAACTTTAATAAAAATAAAATTTGGCACAATAAAAATAATATATTTATTTATTATTCATAAAATTATTTTGATAATTATATTTTTTAAAAAATATTAATTATTTTAAGAAATCATTAATTCATTAAAATAATTTCGTAACCAATGCACTTTATGATTTATCGTATAAAAAATATTACTCTTATCAAACTGACTACCTAAACATTTACAGATAATGAATTGATATAATTATCATTTATAATAATTTTTCTATAGTATTATTAAAAAAAGACTTAGTTTTAAATAATAGTTTATATATTTTTCAAATGTACCATTTTTACCTGAAGAATCAATTTATCAAATTCATAATTTTTTTAAGAAATACTATTCTTATAAAGGAATTGATGGTATAAGACTTTTATTTATAAAAAACAATTAAACAATAAGTAACTAATACCTTATTACATAACCCCCTATAAAAAGAACATTATACCTTAGGGTAAGGTGCCTGATGGTGGCAGACTCTTGGGGTGGCTTGGATAACATCGCTTAGGTGGTAATCTCAATTCACTTGAACTTCACCTGTATGAGATTACGCTAATGTTTAATGTGTTGAAGCTCATCTTGGATTTATTAAATAGAAAATCCAATGATGATAACTCCATTCCTAGAACTGACGAATGAGCTTCATACAGCCTGAGTCTATTGGATGAGCCCATCATCTCATTTATCTATGTTGTAGAGGATTTTATTTAAAATCCTTATATTTATATCAGTCTGGTAATCACTATTCAATGGATATATTATCAATGTTAATTATACTTAATGGTTTTTAAACCTAATAATTTAAAAAAGTGCATGTGTTTTATATATACATAATTCATTAAATGTAATGTAATTTTATTCATAAAATATTTGGTTGTTATATATATCACTATGCATCATATGAATTCTTTTAGAGTGAGGATTATTTATGATATTAGTGAGATTCTTTGATCTACACCCTCTAATGACACCAATCCAAGTGAAGCTAACACCATAACGATTTTTGAACTAGTTAATTCACGCATTTAGCGTAAGATGATTATGAAATTTGAAGAAGTAGATATTTATAATAGGAGTTTGGATAATGATATGGAATAAGTAAAGTATATCATAGAAGATATGATAAAAAATCTTGGTATAAAACAGAAATCCCATATGGAGAGGTTGGACAACTTAACTTCAGCTGGTGCTTCTACTTCTTCTGCTCCACCACTTAATTATTCAGTTCATATATATATGAAATAAAACATGTGAGGTAGTATTTTCATGATATCTTTGGTGATATAACCACATATCAATTAGAGGAGATTAAAAATATCTATTTCTATGGTGAACACATCTATAAATTGTTTAGGTATTTTTTTAATAAAGTGCGAAGTCATAGAGATATATCTCTAATGCCCAAAAATAAAACCTTTCTATAATTTTTACCAAGCATGAGCTAAATTATCATTTTAATTTTCTTAATAAATATTTAATTATTCCTCTTATAACCATTAACTTTAAAGATATGAAGGATAAGAATGATCATTTTCTTAATAGTTTTGGCCCCTATGATAAATATTTTTATGAAGGATAAGAATGATTTCCTCATGAAAATATAGCATAGTGGAAGCATCATTATGTATTCTTTTAACATGATGAACCCATTTTTTTATGTCTATAAGACTTTAGTTGTGTAACTTAAATCCATACTGATGTCTCATATCAATTCTAAAACTTCTTCTACACCCCTTCCTCTATAGTTTTATCCTTTTAGCTTGTCACCAATTAAATATGTTCAAGATAGTAGACTGGTAGTGATAAGAGTTCTTCTTACTTGTACTACTGCACCATCTTCTTCTACATATTCCCCTCCTTTTTCTATAAATGTTAAATATATAGTTTTCTCTACATCCCAACGATCTGAGAGTAGTTTGGATACAGATTATACTATTATAGGGAATGTATTTTCCCTTATTTTACTTTTTGAGATGCAATTTTTAATATTTCAATATATGACAAAGATCTCTTATTCATTTTCAAATATTTCCTTGACTTTATTTTATTTTATTATCATTTTGATAATCCAAAAAGGAGTTGTATTAAATATTTAAATTTTAAGTATACAGTTTCTAAAGTGTTTCACATTACATATTAAGATGTTAAGTAGAACAGTCTTTATTTTCATCTGTATTTTTCTCTTATTTTTTAAATTTATATGGTTATAAAATGGCATGATTTGTGATCATAAAAAAGGGAGAGATTTTTGGAATGGTTTTATTTTAATAACCACAAATATTGTTTTTTACACTTATAAATTGATTAATGTTATGTAATTGTACATCATTTTTTGGATAAACTTTGCTAAATAAATATGTACTATTAGTTTAAAATGATAGACTATTGGATATAACGATCTACCATTTGTTCAGCATGATCTACCAGTGAACAACATCAACTACCATACTCTTCCAATGATGGTTCTAACATTAATATAATGTACCATTAGTTCAATAGATCTTCTATTAGTTCAAACATAATCTACTAGTGAACTACATCTATCAATAGATCATCTACCACTGAAAGATATACCGTCAGAGATTATCTAGCGAAAGAGTTGATCTACCATTATATTTGATCTACCTCTAATGTTGACCTACCACCAGGGTTGATATACCACTAGATTTAATCTACCGCTAGAGAAGATCTACCATCAGCAAATCTACCATTGGGTTATAATACCTCAAGAATATGCTATTGTTAGTCTAATATACCACCATAGATGATCTACCACTAGTATTTTAGAATTTTTGTTTCACTCTATTTTGAATTTCAACCCTTCGAAGGCTAGTTTAAGAAATTAAATTCTTCCAGTCAAACTTGGATTTAATAATTATTATTCCAATGAAACTCCACTGATTAATTGAAGACAAATTCATACATTCCTATTTTATTTCTTGTAATGGGTATTTGGGATAGATTTAATATTCTTTTTTAATGGATAATTTAACCTGCAGAGTTATATATTCAGATGAACTCCCTCATAAACATGATATATTTGTGTGTCGAATGAGAATAGTTAATAGTATAGATACATGCATAGATAATAAAAACATTCATTTTGTAAATCAATATACCTCTGTGTGAAACCTTACTAAACATCAATAGAACAAACAAATGATTTTCCAGACTCTATGGTACTCTATTTTCCTTCATATTCTAAGGAACCTGTAGGATCTTCTCAAAAAACATTCTACGCCTTTTGAGCATTTGAATATATTCATGTCAAGCAATATCATATTATCATAACTTAACTTATTTTATTTCTAATTATTCTTTACATTTGAGATATGTGTTGCATTACTCTTTTTGTCAATACAGACTCTCTTATGATCCAAATTGCAGTGTTCTTGACACACTGTATCAAATTTTATTTATTTTTATTCACATGAAAACTATGGAAGAGTTCATGTGTTACAATTGTGTATTTTTAAACCAAAACTTCACTATAGAAGAGGCTTAGAGCCTATAGATCCTTATATGTTATTATTTTTAAAACTTGATCCATGTTACCGATCAATTATATTTTTTGTTGAGCTTCTTGGAAGTAGGTGATTGAAAAGTGAAATGAATTAAGACTCGGATTGAGACTGAACACCTATATTATTTTCTTCTATTTGAATTTTTATTTTATTTTTATATTTCAAAGATAAAAACTATACCTTCACATAAAATTTGAAATTAAGATTTGAATTTATAATTAATAATAATTTGTTTTTATAAAGAAAATATGACTAAGTAATTTAGTTTCAATAGTAAATGTGAATTAAATTATTTTTATAACTGATCCTTAATCCTACTTTGGGAAATTTTTTAAGAAATTAAACATATATAATTCTACGTTTTTGATTAACTTTGTGTTTTTAATTAATTTATGTGATTTGGTTTAAGTTATTTTTTACATAAAATTTTATTGAGAACTCAATTCACCCTATATTAAGCCACTCACTCCGACCATCAATAATATTAACAATTTATTATTTTTTTATATGTTTGTATCTATAAAATTTAATTAAATTCATATATTTAAGTGTGAAATTATGGTATAACATATTAAGTGTAACATATTAATAATTATTTAATCAGTAATTAAATATTAATTATTTGATATTTATGTCAAATTGATAAAAGAAATGACATAGAAAAAAAATGTTATTAAATTTTTATAAATATTAATTTGAAAATATTTATAATTAGTAAAAAAATTAATTAAATTATAAACAATTTTTCACTAAACATATGAAATATAAAGAAGATTTATAATACATTAATTAGTATTATATAAATGACATTTAATAAAATCATATATATATATATATATATATCAACATATATCTCTAAATAAAATATGATATTTAATAATATATATATATTATTTTATATTCCATTTTTTATTAAATAACTTATAAATCAAGTGTAAATGTGTATTTAGTCATATATTAATTATATTTAACAAAATATATTTTTTTAAAATATATATATATATAATTATATTTTAATGATATTGTTTTAAAATATACCTATTTTCATCTTTTTAGCACTGATAAATGTAACCATTGTCTACGATAATAAAATGAATGATAAAGGATACCATTTTCAACACTTTTCAGCATTAATAAAGGGTTCCTCTATTAGTAATTTTTTATAGAACTGATAAAGGTTATCACGCCTTATCACCAGTTCTGTAGAAGTGATCATTATAAAAAACATGTTTTCTTTCATAAAAACAAAAAATTTATCCTTATAAAATAAAATAAGAATAAAATATATAAAAAAACAAATTAGGTTATAAAATTCTCTATAAACAATAAAATAAATTAAGAAATTGAATGAATGTAAAATTTTCCATTTCATTTAATATTAAATTAAAAATTGATAAAATACCACTACTATATAAGAGGATTTGTTTAGCGTGTGTTTTTTGCATTATCAACATTAAACAAGAACTGATGTTGTTAGCACTAATAAAAACCAAAAGATTTTACCAAGGCTAAAGAAAGTGAAAATAAAAGGGTCTTTAATCAACTCTAACATTAGTGCTAGAAATGCTTACATTAGAGAAAATAAATGTACCTTTTATCATCACCATATAAAAGACAACATCTATTGCAATGAGCAGGTAAATAAAAGACACCCCAAAAAATCCAAATTAATAAAATAATAAGAAACTACTATAAAAACTAGCTTATTCAGCCCTAACATTTATTAGTACTAAAAAATATCCGATAAAGTGGGAGCTTTTATCAGTTCTAGCTAAAATCAAGGATAAAGGATAGATTAATCAGCCAACAAAAAAACAATGGTAAAAGACAACCATTATTATCACTTTTATAGAACTAGAAAATTTCTCCCTTTTTCATTTCTTTTTATAGTGCTAATAAAAGGGAATAATCCTTAAAAAATTATATATTATTAAAAAGAATATTTTAGTATTCAAATACATGTCCATAAATATATATATTTAATATTTTCAATAAATATATTTTCTATATTACTATATATGTATTTACACTTAATATATATTATATTTTGTGAAAAATGGTAAATAAAATAATAATTTGATAAATAGTATCGAGTAATTGAAAACTAAAACCTATTTCATGATTGAAAAAAATAAATAAATAAAATAATATATTAAGTTAAAAACAAGACATGAACATTAAACGACCATAACCTTTGATCTGGATTCCCATTTGGGATGCATGAGATATCAAATTGAAGCTTGTGAAGAGATCTATGAAATTCAAGTTGGGGAAAAAACTATTAAAAATAATTCACTATAAAAAATGCCAAGACGTCCTCCAAAAATCCATTTTAAGTGGGGAAACCATAATTTTGGAAAATTTGATGAAATTTTAGATCTATTTAAGTTAGTCTTATTTTATTTTTTCAATGGAAATTTCATTTTTTCTTAGATATTACTTTTTTATGAATGTTATGGTATTAAAATTTTACTATTTTCATATTATAGTGTTATTTATATATTTTTTTTAAAGGATGGTCTCGAAGCCCAAATTTATTATTTTATAGAAATGACCTCATTAAAATTGGGTAGAGGGAGACCCATTACATAGCTCTAAGGTACAAGGCCAAGTGGCCTGAATAAAAGGCTTGAGATCTCATTTTTTGGCCCAAAGGACCCCTTGGAGAATAGTACAGCTACAATGTCGGCACTGCTTCAGTATCGCCTCCGCTACAATAGCTATTGTAGTGCCTCTGCCGCTACAGTGTCATCGCAGCAACAGTTCTGCCGCTACTACAGTACTGCTATAGTGCCCTTCTACAGTGCCCCACAAATAATTTTTATCTTTTTTTTTTAAATAAAAATTCATGAATATGTATATACCTATACAAATGTATATATAATGTTTAGTTATAAATATTTACTTGTTTTTTTGTTTCTATATTAAGAAACACATATATACTTATGTATGTATTCTTATTATATTTAAATAATTATTAACATATATATATATACTCACACATATGTACATGTATATGTTTATATAAACAGAACCAAACACACACACACAAACATATTTTATAAATGTATTAAAAAATAATTATATAAAGATAAATAAATATTTGATTAAATTTATGGATAAAAATATTTATATAAGTATATATATAAATAAATATATGTATTATAAAATATAAAATAAATAAACATAGAGTATTGGTTAAGGAACAAACATGCATAGATGGAGGTCTCATGTTTGAATCTAGATAAAAGCGTGTGTGGGTGGCTAAGATTGGTGTGGGGAATGTGCTAATATTTAAAGGGTGTTAGGACTAGTGGTAAATTGATAAGGAAAGGTTGTTGTGGGTGTGAGTATTTAAAAAATATTTAATTATCACTCATAAGCCCAAATTTAATTTTTTCTTATAGTGGATGTGTTTATCAGAATCCATAAAACAAGAACTAATAAAATCCTTCTTTATCATTGAGGATAAATTTTCCCATTTTCATCACTTTTTCTATTATTGATAAAAAAATATTTCATTTAAAGGATGATTATAATATTTGAACTTTTCTAGTGCCGATTAAAGTTTTTTGTGTGCAGATAAAGGCGTGATATGTTGTAGTGTAAATTAAAAATTATTTATATATAAAATTAAATTATCATAAAATAAAATCCCAAATAAATAAATTTTAGAATCATTTCTATACATTTAAATTAAAATTATGTGCAAACATTTTTTCAAGTATTTAAAATTTCCAACGCAACTCAAAAAAAATAGAAAGTTGGACACCGAGTGAACCTATATTCTACTTCCCTTAGGACCCCCTTCTAATAGAGCCTATTTTCACTACCTGTTATTAAACACACCACCCTAGATAAAAATAATCATTTACATGAAATAAAAAAATTGATTATTTTATAAATATTATAAAAAATAAAATATAATTAGAATATAAAAATTTATAAATAAAAAATACATAAAAATGAAAATGTGAATGATAAAACATAATACCTAAATAAAAATTATAAAATAATACATAAATAAAACATATTATAAAGTAATATGATACAATAATCATGATTCCTTTGTTTTCAGTTTTCAAAACACTTTAATTAATAATAGTCACACTGCATTTGAAATAGACGTACAATTAATTACTACAACCAAATGTGAATATTTTATTTAAATGAAGGGGGAAAAAGAACTTGGATTCAGGGGTGATATAAGTAATTTAATATGAGGGAATACCCTCTAACTTGATCATTGGATCTAGGAGGAGGGATCTAATTCAAAAAAAAATTAAATAAATGGTATATCCCATGATGGAATTAAATCAATAAAATCATACACTTTATTCCCTTCAATCCAAGTGTGAAAATGATCCACCCAATTTTCTATAAGGGATTTTCATCTACATTTTTTGTATGAGATGGACCAAGGGGTATATATAAGCTCTTGAATGAATTTTATAATAATAGACCAGTTAGTTTCAATAAATGAATATGCAATAATATTGGAGAGGGAAATCTCAAGTCTGTTCTACATGGAAGTAGACTCCGTGGGGAGGGAGTCACCCTGACCATAGATGGCACTGAAGGTGATCACCACCGAACACATAGGGTCAAAAACATCACCACCTTCCCATTTGAAACCAATTTCTCATGAACTATTAATGTTGAGTTTGAGACCACTAGATGCAGGGTTCTAATAGATCCAACGAACTTGTGGTAGTGGCCTTTTAGTAAAAGGGAAACTTCTCCTCACATTCATGGTATTCCTCATTGAAGGAGAAAACTTCCAATTCTACAAAAGGACAAATACTTTTTCATTAAATATTATGGATCTAGCCACCAAGGAAGGATTATTTCTTGAAATACCTTAAGGAAGAGCCTTATATCTCACATTCTAGATACACCAACATACATCCATGTCAAGAGATTCCATGACCTTCTATTCATGAATGATTCTCCCCACTCTTTAGAACAAAAGATGATTGAATATGACACTTGAGAAATATTGGGAAACCATATCCATGAAATCACCCTATGATTTCTAAACAATCATGCCCACTCTCCTTCAAAAAACAAATGAGAGGAATTTTACTCCTTAGGGTTCTGATAATAGAATCATTTTGAAACTAGGTTGATACACATACCATTGACCTTGTCATCAGATGAAAATTTGTGTTTATGTATCCACCATTAAAAGAAATTTGAACTTCGATGGAATATCTTTGCATTATAAAATCCCACACCATTCATCATGTACTTTCTTATCAAGTATTCATTAGTAATAATCCTTTAATGAAAATATTCCCAATGAAGAACTTGTGAAAATTTATTTATCATCTTTATCATTTATCCTTATACTGTTGAAAATATCTCGTTTTTCTTGATTCAAAATTTCATAGATGAAGCAGGAATAAAAATTATCTTACTTGAACATGAAATCTAGAAATGAGAATCACAAGAAGCCAATGGGAAAATCATCCTAGTTTTAGTTCAAAAAATTTATTTCCTCATAACCAACTATCCATCATGAGAGAGGTTGGAGGACATGAATATACCCTAGAAAATTTTATTATAGGTTAAATACTTAGCCCCTTGGGGATTCTGGATACTCACCATACTTACTCATAATTAAAATGGAATTATTTTTGAACAAAAATTGATTTTCTAAATGAAAACAATTAATTTCAATCATACCATCCATAATGTGTATCAGAATAACTTGAGGTTACATCTTAAACATCCAAAAATTAATTAATGTTCCTCAACCTAATGTATCAAAATAATCGTAGTGTTTTCATTAATTATTTAGTATGTGATTCATGTTCTGAAATAAAATATAAATTTTAAATAAAAACATGAAAATTGAGTCATATCAGCCACACCGTTTTTTAGAATGGTGTGTGGTTAGTTCCTACACATCATAAATGAATCATCAATTTTTTTTGAAAGTATCAAGAAAATATGAGTTTTTATTTTTCTATTTTTTCAATATGTGATCCACATTATGAACTAAAATATCACTTTTAAATTGAAATTAATCACTTTTAGTTATCTTAGTAACAATGGGTGTCGGATTGGAGACCATATTTTTTCAGAGTAGAAGATATTGATTTTTTTTTAGTTTTTGAGCCTTAAACTCTAAATAAGGTTGTAATGATAATTTACTCAAGTAAACAACCTCAAAATATTTATTTAATGGTTCTATCTATTGTGTAGTGATACCTTTACCATTGGGTTGTAATTTTGTGATATTTAAATCAGGGAATTTTTTTGGGATATTTAATATTTATTAAATAAAAAATAATTTATTTATTCTTACATGAACATCAATATATCCTTAATGAATATTCATATAGAAATTATGAATTCCTGTTCGAGTCTGGAATGGGTAGTATTACCTAAAAATTATATAACCTTTATCTAGGTAATGAGTCACAAGTCAATCCTTTAAAAGAGTTTTTTATTTTATTTTTGTTTTTTTATTTTTCCATCTCCCTTATTCCCTCCCCTATTCAAACAATAGGATGGGAAAAAAATCTTCTCATTGATGACACCAAACTTATTATAGGGGCAGAGGTAGGGAGGATGAGCTTCTTTGACAGTGGTAAATCTTAGTCAGATTGAGGGTACTGACGACAGAGTGCAGAACTAAACCTGAAGCTTCAGTGGTTTTTTATATGGAAGGGATTGTTATTTAATTTTAAAATCATCCTCATTTATTTTACATTTTAATTTATTTGGTTTAAATTATTGTTACTATGGATGTATTAATTTTTAAAGAGGGTTGATTTATAGTGAAACATGTGATTTAGGTGATCTATAGTGCACTTGGTCTGGAAATCCCAATCACATCACAGGTAGTTCTATGAAAAAATGTTTTGTAGTTCATTGGTGATATGAAGGTTAAAGAAATTAACCACTTAGAGTAATTTATATATAGATGGGATGTGTAGATAGATTAGGTACATGATGTGTAGTATAGCCAACTATATGGATAGACACTCGGTGTGGGGTACTGGTGTGTAATAGGACATCCCATGTCGGGTTACACAATATGAATTGATTGGGATACATAAGTTGGTGCACCATGAGACATACACATCTTGTGTTCCTTAGGGAATTTTGTTTGTTTAGAGAGTACATGATGATCCATGTAGAGTTATATGTTGTATTTGGTGTCCTTGAAACAACTATTTTTATATATGATTAAATGTATATTCAAATATTTCAATATTAATAAATCATGTTACTATATATTTTTCATTATTATGTATGTATTTAATAAAATAATGTCATAGAGTATCTATGACATTGATAAGGTTGAAATAGTTTCTTGTTATGATGAAAAACATGTAATTCAATGGAAATATTATTAAATATTATTCTATAGTTAGATATCTTAATATGGTGGTACATATTTAATTTTGATTGGAAGGTGTTGGTACTTATAAAAAGACGATACTTCTTCTCATGAAGTTCTTACTTGGTAATATTTAATATAGGAAGTTATTAGAATAAATGCACCTATAAGAATTTTGTAAGGTTATGTGTAATCAGATATTCCTATTTTTGAGTTTTTGTAATGATCCATAGACATTAAGATTATTATTAATTCATTTAATGACTCCTTTCCTTTGATGTATTGTACAAAATTGTGGAACTAAATGTTCTTAGGAATTAGGTAATGTTATATGCATCATGAATAAAATGTTATTAATTAATAATTCAACGAACTATTTGTCTCTTCTACATTTATAATTTTTGATATCTAATCTCTTTGATTGAAATTAAAATTTCAAATTAAATATTGTTGTCAAAGTGTAATGATGATTTTATTTCATATAGTTAAAGAAATATCTCTCAATAATATATGTTGATGACACATGTGTGAGACCATCTTGCACTAAAAAAATGTAGTAAATTGTGGAGGTTTTTTAGAGATAATTCCATAATCCACAATGAAAAAATAATATTACGACACACTTTTTTATCGATGATTTTATAAATCATTTTTTTAGTGTCGAGTTTGTTTAAATCTTCTTCTAAATAATTTTTAAAAGAATTTCCTGATTTTTTATTTAAAACTACTATTATATTTCTCAATAAGATCATTATGGACCCAACACCCCCTACTTGAAACCCTCTTAGCCTCAGCACCACCTCACTATATCTCAACATTGAAACTGCCTCAAATCCCTCATCACTGGTGCTCAACGATGGACCCCTCTCTGCCTCTGCATCACCACTGCTCGATGACCTACCCCCACATGACCACCCCCCCCATAATATTTCTAGACACTATACTGGTTACCCTCTCATCACTGATGCTGGTCCCCCTCTCTAATTCCCTCTCTACCTCTATAATATTGTACTCTTTCCATGATTTGGGGAGAAATATCTTAGAATGAATTCACCCTAATCATAGTTATTTGATTTTGTGATTTATTTTAGGTGATAATTGGTTAATAGTGTTAGGTTTTGTAATTTACCGATTCTAATTCTTCGTCAATTCTTGTTGGTTAGTATAGTAATGATTTCATAGTGTTTGAGTTTTATTTTAGGATCCATTCATAGTTTATATTTTTTTCTAGTTTGAGATATCTATCTTCTTAGATACTATCAAATTTATTTTGATGATTTTATAAAAAATGCGAACTTACATTATTTTTTAATTTGCAATGTGAATATAATGATTTGATAATTGAGTTCAATTGATTTATAATTATTTTACATGAATTTATATGTGATAAAAAATATCTAAGAAATTATTTCAAGGCATGAAATGTGATATTACATGAAAAAAATATGTTTAACTAGGTAAATGGTGAAATAATTCAGGAAATTGATTTTATCATTATTTAAATAAATAAAAACAAATTTATGTGGTATTGAATTATTTTATTAGTGTCACTTAGTTATGGTATGGTGGGGCTGTAATATAATAAATGGTAAAATAAATAATGAAATGAGTTTCTTGGTATAATCTATGTATGTGGATTCAAATAATATATTTAATTTATGTCCAATTAGTTATATAATATTTTAATATAAATTTATAAATGAAATTTAATGTGAATGAAAAAATTATGTGGCATAATATGTTTATAAAAAATTATAAAATTTCAAATCATCTTCCTTTTTAAAATTAAATGTATTTCTTATATTTAATAATATATATTATATTTGATATTTGATATTGTAGGATTTCATGTATATATGGATTTTTTTTATTCGTATACTACTTCAAAAAAGGTATAGTGACAATACCTTCTCTGCATCACTAGTTTCCCATTCATCGTCTATGACATAGGGTACAATTCATCAAATACCTTACACGCTTTTTTGATACCTCTTAATATCATCTTAATATGATTTCATCCATGGTTATTAATTCTACTGATGATGTTAAGTAATCAGATAGGACACCTACGATGGATTTGTCGGGTAATATGGCTGATAGTCAAGTGTCATCAAGAGTTTATTTGAGGGTCTCAATCATTAGTATGTAATGAAAAGAGACAATATTAATTTCTAAAATATTGATAATAAATATATAATTTATTTGTTAAATATAGGAAAAATATTATTTAATTTTGAAAAACATAAATAGTGAAGATGTTTGTAATTTCACTAATTTAAAATTAGTCATTCCTTTTGATGAATATATGGTATTTACTTTGGATAAAGAAAGAATTATTGTGGATTTTTTAAAGTATTTATCATTTTAAGACACATCCCTTCCTATTAATTATTTAAATTGGAGACACATTACATTATCCTGGAAAAATGATTCTTTTGATTCACAAATAAAATAACTATCATTATTATGTTTGCATATATGATTAAATTAAACATTTTTACATAATGTGTTAATAATTTAAAGAATTTTACATATTTATATGTAGATAATGATTCATTTGACATTCCAAATTTCATTCCACATCCCTAGACATTAAAAAATTCTTGATAAAATGGAAAGGTTTCAAGTGGAAGTTATGACATGAATTCGATGAAAAATCTCTATCATTTTCTTAGAGGTGTGATAAGGTGCCCGAATGAATTCCTAGGGAATAATAGAAAAAATTAGTTGAACATCATCTCATTTAATCTCATATGTTCATTGTTTTAATTCCAATATATTAATAAAAATGTTTTAATAATATTTTATTTTTTATTGATATATAATTTCTTCATCTGATTTGTATGAGAAATTATTTCAATTGAGATGTACACATGATTGCATAAATTTCTTCCTCGATAAGTTTCATGATGAAACAACATGAAAATATTCTATTTAATTTATTAAAATATATAAATATTACACTTAACGGAATTTAATTTTCTAAAATATTTTTCATGTATGTTTTTTTAAAATAAGAGAAGGAGGTATTCCATCCTATAGGAAGGATAGAATATTGGTTTTATGTTAACAAAAAATATGTCCTTTATTTCAAAAACCTTTTATAAAACATAGGGTTTAATAGCTTTAATTATTATTTAGTGTTACAATATTAATTTATAATGTAATATTATTCAATTTACAACATAAGCTCAAAGAAGGATAGGACACCAACCTGGCCATGTTTTTTTGGTTACCTCATAGGATTACATGACTTGAGTTCTTGGATAATAGTATTATATTAATGTCCGTGGTATGGGTTGTGAGATATCTCCATTGAGGGTATTTTGTAGGGTTAAAAAATATTCATCGAAAATGTCAACAGTATGAGATATTATAAGTTTTGGTGATCCTAGTGTATAAAGGTATACTAATGCATTGAAAATAATATTAAAGATCATAAATTAATTATTAATATAAACAATGATCAGTTCTCAACATTGGAGATTTTGTTAGAAATTATGTTTTACAATATGATCAAATGTATTTTTGAAGAAATATAAACATTCATCAGGGGTACAGGAGTATAAAATTTCATAAATATAAACATATATTATATAACATTGTAGTTATTTTTTATCCATTTAATATTTTAAGTCAAATAAATTTAAATATTTCATTAGTATCTCCCATAAAAATAAGTCTGCAATTATTTGAATAATCCATATCATAATCTCATAATAATTCTAATAACATGTTGTATTGCATTATCTTTTGAAATTTCATTTCCATTTTCATAAAATATATAAAGAAATCATAAGATAAGTTATTGATGAGTTCATGTAGAAAAATTGGTTAGATAATATCTTATGGTATGTTTTATCTATTGTCCCTTGTATTTGTTTCCAACAAGAACAAGTTGACATGGAAAATTGTTCATGAATCACTTTAGAAATAGTAGATATTACATCACATGAACAATGTTTTAAAATGATTTTATTATGTGAGCATGGATTTCAAATAGTTCCTTGGCATTATGATTTTCAAAATGTGTTTTGAAAATGTTTTAAAAAATTTAAAAAATGATACAAATGATCGTTATAGTGTCTCATGGATAAATTATAAGAAAGGGGTGATGGTAATGATATTTGATTATATAGTTTTGAATGAATTTATTTAGATATTATTGAAAAAATGATATTTTAAATGAATTACATTGGTTGAGGTAGGGGTAATAGAAAACCCAACTTATTGATCAATATATTGTTAACACCTTTGAAAATGTTATACAACTGATTATAAAGAAATAATATTAGGATAGATATGGGGATTGGGATGGAATGATGGAATCATAGAGGAAGAATCTACTATCTCTATCTACCTCATCAACATAATAATTGAGATTCAGAAAAAAAATCATATGATGTGATATCATGTAAAAGAATCATCTCTAACCATTGAACCCTCGTCATATTTTGGGATAAAACTTCCTCTGAATACAGAACATGCTCACAAAATTGGTTTTCATACTAAGTCATGGTCTTATAACCATGTTGGGGGTTAATAAAATCAATGTAATTTTCCATGACCATTGACTCTGGATAGAACGAATCTGTGAAAATATATCTAAATTCCTTCCACTCCAAACGGTCATGCTTATTCTCCATCAATATGGATTCCCACCATGTCTTTCTAGGCTCCTTAAGATCAAAGGTTGAACATTTCACTTTAATTGAATTTGGTATTTCTAATATCTTAAAAAGAATAGCTATATTTTTCAACCAATCCTCGACCTCTTGAGGGTTATAATATCCTTAGAATGTTAGTGGTTTCTGACAAATAAACTCATTAGCATGATCTCTAGATTCAACCCTTCAAGGTCCCACTATTGGATCTTGGAAGGGAATGGGTGTAGGTACTCATCCAAGATATTGGACAACATGAAAAACTATCTCAAAAATATATAGGTCAATATGAGGATTTCTCTTCATTAATTCACCAGAAGCTTCCTCTTACAGACTATTCATACATCCCCTCAGAGAAATGACATTATAAATCATCAGAAAACAATACTAAAAGCATCATAAATGATACACAGATCATAAACTCAAACAAGATTCATGATAAAATCTATTCCATAATGAAGAAATAAAGATTGGGATTCTAACATACTCATTTCAAAATAAGTAAAAATTATAGAAAAAGTACCAAAACATTTCTTAAAGACAATTTTCCCAAACACCAATGCTAACTTAAAGCACGTTATGATGATTTTTTTCCATGATCTCAATCACAACTTCCTTCAATGACCCACTAATACAACCTCCTATCTAACAGTAAAACCCAAAATACATACTGACATCAACAAAAGATGCACAACCTCCTCTGATACCACTTTGTCATGAACTAGCCCTAATACCCTGGTATCCTAATACCTAATCTAACTATGACATGGAATAATGGTATTTCCCGATCCCCATGGTTTAGTGATTAGAATGTGACATGACATACAAATATATAGGGAATGATTTTTTTAATACAATATAGATGAAGAAAAACACCCAAGTTATTATAATCAATAATCCATGGGGAGAAAGTACTATAATCAAATAGGTAAAACAATACCAAAACAATCATTATCAAAAGTCACGACATATTTTAATGTAAAAACATAGACATATCCAAGGATGTAGGTGGATCACATATCTAATGGTCACCACCATCACTTCAGGTCCCAAAGATCATGATCATCCACCACCTCCATGTGGTAGTTTCCCTTTACAAGGACCTATCATAAGATAATCTATAAACACTCAAAGGAAATTGCAGGGTTTAAGATTAAAGTCCCAATATGTTCTCACCTTGTGTTCCAAAATAAATTAAATAAAATTTAAATCAAATATAATTTTAATTTATAAAAAAAACCAAATTTACTATAAATCATTTATATAATGAATTTTCCACGAATAAAACAATTAAATAAATAAATGGAATGTAATCATAAACTAAAACATATCAGAACACCTTGTAAAAAGACATGTGGTGTGATAGTTTTTAGAAATAAGATCCTCATACTACTCAATAAGAAATCTTAGCTCAATGTGTTCACACATCCCTCATCTTTGGCTGTCAGGAATCAACTCTACATTAGGTTAAATCATGCCATGGTTAGTTTATATCACTATTTTTGTCAAAAATTCTGTTCTAGAGAGTAAGATCATAACATTCGTGTCCTAATTACCCACTATATACCTATAATCACATGTGATTGAGTTAATAAATCAATAAATCCAAGGAAATAGATCATTTAAAATCAGTTCAAAATACAAATTTAAAATTGTATTTTTTATCATGCATTTCTCATTTCAAAATGAAATAATAGGATTTCATCAATTTATACCTTTTCAAATAATATTTCAATTTGAATAATTTTTCTCAAGTTTTAACAACCAATCATTTAATCAATTTAATTTCTAAATAAATCTATTAGTTTTACCAAATCCACCAAAGAGTTTTAATTCCATTAATAAAATTACAAAATTTCCATACTCTTTAAAATAAATCATTATTCATCTCAAATTCAGGATTTTAAATCATTTAAAAATTCATTTCAAATAAATCAATAAATATATGTAATCGATTTTAGGAAAAATGTTTATATAACCAACTAACATTAATGATTGATCAAATAAACATTTGCAATGAGAAACTCTAAAAAATAATGAAGGTGAAGGAGATCAACAAGGAAACCCTAGATAAAAGACCATCAATATCAAACTCTGATTCAATTGGTAAACACAAGACCATACCAGTTCCAAAGAGGTGTAGTGGGGAGAAAGAGAAAACCGTAGCCAAGAAACTTATTGGAGATAAAAAAATTGATATTTCCAGAAGGGAAGAAGTCAACCAAAAATTATTTAGGAATCCCTTGGGGTTTGAGATATGAGGCTATACAAGAAATAATATATTTGTTTGGCTTCAGTGTATAAAATAACCCATTGGGAACAAGGAATTCATGGTGTGAATCATTTATTCATGATGAAAATATTCATAAAATGTTTCACCTAGGATTAAAAATATTTATCTTGATCATTTGACATCATTAAAACAATTCATGGCTTGTATAACATTCAGATCATGAAAATGATTTGTGGCTTATGTTGAGTGATTAATTCACATCTTTTATTACATTCATATCATGAATAATTCCTAAAAAAAATTCACAATATATTTATAATGAAAAATAATAAAATGAAGCAAACTAAACCCCAACCCAAAGATCACGATATAAATCCTTCAATACATTTATATTTGTACTCCAATAATTCAAATAAAAATTCATCCTTAAACTTTTGGCCACATTCCTTGAAAAAATATATTCATCCTCAAAATGCCCAAAAAACACACAAAAAAGGAATAAAAAGTGTAAATACCTACATGAAAAAAGTAAATATGGTGTTGAAAGTATCCACCTTCTTTCCATCCATTTTAAAATGATAACATCACTCATGCATACAAGTAGACTACCACCTCTATTAGGGGATGTGATTCATTTTTAATTTTCACTTTACATGGATCATAATAAGGATATATTTAAGGAATATATAAGATATATATATGTTTTAAATGATCCTATAATTATGAATTATTATTTACCTTCCTTTTATTTTGTCCAACAAAAAATGAAAACATTGTTTTTGTGTACGTATGACCTATAATCTCCATGAATGATGTGATTTGTTTTTTTATCTATAATTTTTTGGATCACTATAAATATATATATAATTAATATATATGATATTTATATAATTATAAACATTCTTAATGTTATATAATAATTATCGAAATATATGTACTGGAACTATATTATTGAAATTTACTTGTAATGTGAAATAGATTACACCTAGAAATGATGATTTTAATAAATAATTATTAATAAATGGATGTCGAAATATTATTAGTGGATTATATATGATAATGTAATTATTTATATGATTATGGTATATAATTAAAATAAATTTAAATATATTATACATGAGGTTATAAATCAATTAAAGCAACGAGAACATGAGTTTTGGGTTTATTGTCCTGATTTTATTTCTGTGAGACACACATCATATTCACCACTTGTTTCTTTAATGTTGTTTATATACTATCCAGGATATTATTTTATAATTATTTCATTAAAGTTATGGGGGTTCAAACATTCATATAAGGTCCTCAATTTCATGAGTTTTTTATTTAAAATATAACAAAGTGGTAAGGGTTTTATGTTTCAATCTAATTATTTATTGTGGTTGTTTAAAATTAAATTTCAAATGATTACATTTCATGATATACCTCTCAAGAATCTAATTTCTAGGATTATCCTTTGGTATTTTCTAGATATAATGTTTTTTCCTAGGATTTTCCTCTATTTAATTACTCAATCTACCAATAGAATATTTTTAAGGAAATCCAACATTATTTCTCTCTTCGGTCAAAAATATTTTTTATTCCATGTCCATATTTTCTAAAAATGTTTTCAATAATGTTTTTAATATTTTCATATGATAATTTAAAGTCATATTTATAAATGATTTTATTTTTTATATTTTTTTATGATAATCTTCATATCATTTTTTGAATGATTTACTTTTTGGATATTTAATGAAAATGTGAAAGGGATCTTTGTTTTGACAAACATGATATGAATATAATTTCACTCCATATTGATTGGTGAATTATTCAAATTTTAATTTGACTTTTTAAAATGTTTTTATCAAATAAAATGTTTTCATTAATATTTTGTAAATTTTTTAATTTAAATATATTAATTGAAAAGGGAATTTTACACAAAAAAATGTTCTTGTGATTTTTAAGGAGTTTCTCATCTTCAGTAAAATCCTTTGATGTTACTTATTATTTAATTGGGATATGATCAAATGATATTATCCAATTTCATTATTTGGAGGTTTTATGATGATAATTTATGGATGATTCTATGAAACCTGTTTATTTCCCACTAGTTTTCTAAGCTAAGATGAAACATTTATGAAACCTATTTTTTCATGGGTTATAATATAATTCTATAATGAAATATTTTTGAAACACATTTCCTTTACATGGGTTATGCAATGATGAATTATTTTTGATCTTGTGTCACACATATGAATAGATAATGAATATGTGATGGGTAGTCCCAGAATTATCTATCCCTCAAATGCATTGGATATTGATAGATATATCATGAGATAATTAGGAATAGAGTGTGAAGTGAGACCAGTTTAGTAAGGTAATGTGTCTACTGGGAAAATCTTGGGATAGAACCTTGGTTAAGGATATGAAGTAATTATGAGTGAAACCAATCTACTATGATTATATTGTATGTGATCCTTGAAAATGGAAATTATTTTCCATGTCTATGTGTATGTCAAAAATTTATGTCTTATGCCAATTTTATTCGATTGTGGCTTGTGTTCTTTGATTCCTTTATGATTAATGTATTATGAACTACCAAGCATTATACCATGAAACGATATTATGATATATGATATTAATGATATGCTTTTCACAAGTTATTCTAATTTTTCTTACCCTATTCTCATGTAATGTTTAATTGAACATTGATATCTCCATTATTTACTATTAATAAGTTCTGGAGATCACCCTTTCTTGGTTTTCCATTCCCCAAGTTATGAATAAAGGTTTTAAGAATGATATTTCAAACAATGTGTCTAATTATAAATGACATGGTGGTAGATGACATAGATATATTATGAATAAACATTTTAAACTTATATATTTATAGATATAATAGATCTATAAGATTCTATCATGGTTTGTAATGTTATGTATTGAATAATCATATAATAAGATATAATATTTATGTATGAAAAGAATGGGTATCTATATTTTATGGTTTAAATTAACCCTTTTAGGTAGAAATTGTAACCCATGGTGAGGGATTTTAAATGGTTGAACCTTAAATGGTAATGTATGTCATGATGGGAATTGATGGTTTTAAATAAAATTGTAAATGATAAAGTTAGTTGGTAAATGTCATGGTATAGAGTGGGACCACTATTATAAATTGTTATATAATCAAATGATGAATAAAAAAAGTGTAATGAATAAAGTGATACTTACTATTTGGGAATATAAGGATGAGAGAATGGATTCCTTGTGAAAATAAAATTTGCTAATGCCATGATGAGATACCAAGATTCTATACGATACACGCTTCTTGGGAATTTCAATATAAGTGGTTGGATTCTATATGATTATTGATTCTTGGAATTTCAAGATGAGGAACTGGATTTTCCATGATGCTTGATGCGTGGGAATTCTATGATGTGTTCCTGGATTCGGTATGATGATTACTCTTAAGTGCTTTGGGATGAGAACCTAGATTTTTGTGGGATTTCATGATGGTTGGGAATGACAAGATTAGTGCTCAAATTCTCTAGGAACGATAGGGTAAGTGTTTGGATTATGTAAATTAACTCCTGATACTGGGGAATTCTATGATGAGAACATAGATTCCATGAGGTTACTTGTAGAGGATCTATATCACAACATACTTAGAGACACCCCAACTCCTATTTAAGCATGTATTATCTGACCTTGGTTGTCACTGCAGAACCTAATAATTAGTGTTTTTTATTTAATTATTTCATATTTCTTTCTTTATTTTTAGCACATTGCATGCACCTTTCTATTAGAATAGTTATATTTAGGGGACATCATTGGTGGTGACCTACTGAGTTGTACTCACACCCTGTTTTGTATGCCATGGAACTTGGGTACTCAAGTAGATTCTATTTAGTTGTAGATATATACATGGTAAAGGCCCAATGATTTTTAATTGGATTACTATGTTATAGCATGGATGATAGCAATCTCGTAGACTTGGGATCAGTTGGGTATGAGTTTTAGTCTTATTTTTATTTTTCCATTTTATTACTGATGTGTTTGACCACCAAAGGGGTTTGTTTTTATACACATGGAATGTTAATTTTTCATTAAATGTGGTGTTGTATTTTTTTCATCTCATACCCTAGATGTTATGTTCATCTAGATATTTTATTTATTTCATATTATTTACTTATGTTCTTATTTTTATGATAATGAGTAATTGTACCACCCTGATAAAATCATGGGAACTCCTCAGAAGTTCCAAACCTCTAGCATAAATGAGACGTGAACTTTAGGTCTTTGGTGACTAGATCCATTGAATGATATTAATGAGATGGGATGTGGGCATTAAAAACTAGTATTTGAGGTTTATTTTCACTTATATTACTATTTTGGTATGGTATAAAGGATTCTATGATTATATCAAATATTTTTAATGATATCATTCATGGGAGTAGTAGAACAACATATAGGGGAAAATCTAATTTTCTAAAGATAGTACTTGTATTCCTCGCATTGTATTTTTATAGTTGATTGATTTCCACCTTGATTGGTTCACATGTGTGTGATGTTATTCATTCATGGGATTTTTACTCTTTTCATATGTATAAAAAGGTTGTGTTTATTCATTCATCAAGTTAAGCACATAGGAGGTATATGTGTGTTGTATATTAGTAGGGATTAATAACTACCTAAGATTCACATATGTTGGTGTTTTACATACTATCAATAATTTATAATTATCATTGATTTATATCTAAATATATGTGACTTCTATTTAAATTGAAAAACATAAATGAGTTATTAAAATTATTTTTTGGTTAAATAAATCAAAAGTAAGAAAATTATAAGGTAGTTTCACTTATAACATTTTAATGGAGTTCTATCTTATAAAGAGTTGGAATGTGATATCTAATGAATAGTGTAAAGAATTAAAATGTGAATCTTATGGGAAGAGTTAGATATATTAGTGAATATTGAATGGGGCTTAGTAGAGTGCCCTGTCTATATAAAACATGGGATTAATATTACAAGAAAATATATTATAATGGTTGAATTTTTAATTAAATTTATATAATATTTGAAGAAACATTAGGGAACATGGTGATATGTATCCTTTATATATATGGCCTAACTTAATTCATGAGTGGTTTGGGCTATTGAGAGTGCCCTACCGCTAATAATTTTTTTCTATTTTCAAAAGCCGGTTTATGGGTTCCCAGTACCCCACTACATGATTCTAATACAACCACTTACAAAATTATACAAAAAACATCATAACCCAATGGAAATTTCCAAAAAACCACGAACTAGGGCACAAGAACATCTGAAATGCTAGCCAAACCTCATAAAGGGTTACCTTGAATGTCCCCCGGTGAAACCATCTACACCGTCCCAAATCCTCTCATCAGAAAACTCCCTCGGAATTCACCCTGACTTCAAGAGAAATGAAATGGACCTCCAGAAAGAATCCATCCACAAAGGACGTCAAAGAAACCAAAATGAAAATGACCAAATCCTGATGCTGTTAACACCCTGATCCTCAGACAACATAGAAATTCCACCTTGCCCTTCCCGCCTCCAAGATCAAACAAAATTATTCCACCAAACACATAAAATTTCACCCACAAGAAAAATTTCCATTAGATCCCGAAAGCAAACTAATGGGTAGAGCAAATTCGAACTCTCCCTCGGAAAATGTCGTTGGAACAGAAACAAGAAGAGACTCCTCTCAACCACTTCACCTTTCAAACACATCCGCACCAACCCAAACAGGAGGACAAACCAAGGAGTATGAAGCCACATCTTCATCACCCAGGACTGGAAGATCCAACACTATGTCCATGGAGCATCATCGTTGAGTGGATTCGAGCAGTTATGAATAGAAAATGCCTCTCTAGGCTGGAGCCGAACAAGACCAAGCTGCGGAAGAACCCACACCGACTTCTAGTTCTAGAGAACCGTACGAGCATGAGGAAGAAGGAACCAACGAAAAGATGAGAACCCCTCCATTATCGACACCACGGTAAGAACACCAATAGTTCAGTAGAATTAAAAACAACCAAATTGTAAACAAAACTCCCCCCCCCCCACCTCTAAAACGCTTCGGAAAAGCAGTTGAGTCGCACCAGGTCACACCCGAAGCCAAAGGAATCCAAGACCAGATCCGGAGTCTGAATGCCACAGCCTGCCGACGCGCACTAAAGCCAAGCTGAGACCCTAATGCTGGAAAGCATCGTCGTGATGACGATGACTCGAAACCCGCTGGAAGCCGACTCTGAGATCCAGACCACCAGAACCCGCCACGTCGAGATCCATACCACGCCAAAGATCGTGAACCTAAAACATCAGCAGACCACTCTGACGTCGTGCCAAGATCCGAGCGATCACTCCAAGCCAACCGATAATCTAGAGGAGGGAAGTATAAGAGAATGAAGGGGACACCATAACGTGTTAGAGTTAGGGGATATGCCGCTTAGAGGCCCTGATATTTACCCTTTATGTTACCTGTAAGTTTCTTTTGAGAGTGCCAAAGTTTTGAGATTCTTGTGATTTGTTATATTAGGGAAAGAAAGGATTGAGAATTTTTTACTTTCTTGTTAAATATGATGCTTAAAACTATTATAGTATTACATAACATAACCTTGTAAATGGTTAATTTTGGCTAGACAGAGATACTAGGTGGTTGGACAATTGTTCCATACCTGATATGTTGTGTTGAGTTGGGTTTCTTGAAACCCATTTAGGTATGTGCCTAACCTAAGAATGGGTACGGTTGTTGAGTATAAACATCAATAAGGTTTAGAACCTAGAATGGGTTTCTTAGCATGTAGTAATAATGATAATGGGTTTGTATCAATGTATTTGTGAGTCCTATAGTAGAAGCTAGACTTTAGCGTGTTACATGATGTGTGTTTTGAAATACGGTTGGAGTTCCACCTATAAGTAGTAGTTTATGTGTGGCCTGATTTAAGAGGATAGGTGACTGATCCTAGTGAACCATAGAGTATGTCTCATAATAGTTTTGATTTGGTGATTTTGGTGATCTAGGATGACCATGAGAGGGTTTAACTCGATACATAGTTGTTTTAGATATGTGAGGCACTAGTGGCTACTTCATCATATATGAACAATGTGTGGAAGGTTATATGAAAATTCAGGTAAAGTAATTGTTATACCATGGATATTTTCTAGGGGAAGCACCTTAGATCTATAGTATTGGTATTAAGGTTATTTTTGAAGGTAAAGGTCATTTAGATTCCGGAAATTATAGATCTATGGAATGTTAATAAATTAGATAGTGGATGTGGACCCTTGGTAGATAGGTATAGGGTTGATGGAGCATGGGTAAATTCATTTGATATTATAATGATACCATGGATGATTGGTGGTTTTGTTTTTAGTATTGACTCATGATAAATATCAGTCTTTTTAGATGAATGAATTGAAGATTCCTCAAGTTCAATGAGACTAACATTCCATAGGGCATGGTCGGATTTTTTATCTGTAATATTGGCCTAGATTGATAATTTATGGCTTATTAAAGCATAATTTTTGTTGTTAAATGGTACCATGTGTGTGTGAGACCCTTTGGATTCAATGAAACTATGGTGGAAAGCAGTTATTGATGATTCTCAGTGTTGTTTAAATTATGTGATATGGTGTCTCAGGAGAAAGAACTTTTTCAATTTTTATGAGGTTGATATGATACACATTAGCTATGTGTTGGAAATGTTGATTTTTGGATTGAAAAAATGAGTCATTTATTATTCTTTTTAGATGTTTTTTTTCTTATTTAATATCTACTGACATTAGGGCAGTAGTTCTATGATTGGGGTTGGTTCAAGACTACTCATTAGAGGGTCGTGTATCAGTAGTTAGTTCTGGTTAATGAGTCCCTCTCAAAGAGAGGTGATTGAAAGTTTTTTAGTGATTACCAACATGGTGTTCTGGATATTTTAATTTTAATGAAGATTATCCCCTATGTATTTATGATGAAATGGTAAATGGATGTGGGTTCTGTAGTGAAATTGATCCAAATTAAACCTGAAAGGAGTGTCATGTTTTGTTAGATAGTGTTAAGTGTGGCTCTGGGGATCCAACGCATTTATTTAAGGATCAAACTTATTGATTAATCCCATGAATTGAAATATATTTTAATCTATGTGTTGGGGAGTGAACCACTATATTTTATAGGGTTTGTCCATCATTATGAGTATGGTCTTGAAAGATATCATAGAAGATGATTTGGTCAGTCAAGAGATTGTTGGGATTGATGATTTATTTTTTGATTTTGATATGAATGAGTTATTGTGTCTGACCATCGTGTTTAGTTAAATATTGGAAAGTGGATTTGTATATAAAACCTTTGATTCCATTATAGTAATGGGGGAATCCTTTGGTGGGGAATAACATATCAATCACAAAAAATCATGACCCTCAGGAAAGTAAGGTCAAAATTCAGGTAAAAATAGGCATGGGTTTTGAGATAAATACATCATGACATAGTTTATGGTGGTTGATTATTTATATAATTGGGAATACATTTCCTGGGGAATCATGATGTTAAATGGATCATTATTTCAAGCATTGACTCAAGAACTTCAGTGTTTGGATTTTGGTTGGTATTGAGTAGGATCATTCTCATAGATAGGTGATCATAATATAATATTATGGGGAGTACATAATATACTTGTTGATCATGTGGTTCTTATTTTGAGTAACTCCAGGTAAATATTGGTGATGATGTTTTAATTAACACAATAGGAGGTGGTTTATTATTATGTAAACACCAAAATTCCAGTTTTAGCTAGTTATAATTGGATGCAGTTGGTTGATTCGAAATTGATAAGTCATAATGTGGTTTGATGTTCATGTATTTTGACTAGGTAAATTCTATTGGGTAGAAATCTAGTAAGTCAAATGATTTTTTAGAGCTTTAGTGTTTTAAATTGATGTCTTGAGATGAATATTGAAGCTAGGCCTTATATATGAATAGTCTTAGAATTGAGACTGCATTTTTAGACATGAGATTGGGTGTGATTGATCTGGTGTAGATTGGTGACATCAACCATCTGGGGTGAATTTTGTAAATTGATTATTTTGGGATTCCTCTAGATTTGGGGCATTAGGTTATATTGATTTCTTGGTTGCTGCCATGGTACATGGGTTAATAATGCTTTAAATCATGAAGCTAGTTGGCCTGATTTTTGTGTGACCATAACTAGTGGAGAATATGTATTCTTTTATGAATAAATGATCTATGATTATAGGTAGTATAAATTGAGTATGAGATTTTATATGTTTGGGATATTGTAAAATACCACCCCTCTCAGAGTTATGGTTTTTATACAAAAATAATTTATTGATCCTTATGTAATCCAGTCAGGGATTATATTCCTTTGATATAGAAGTATTTATGGGCATTTATAGTGACCATGTAAGGAAAATAGGGTCACAAGGGTTGGATTCAAGACTACATCATACTGTTGTAGTTCCACCAGCTAGTAGGTACTGATCCAGTGGGAATCTAGTGAGCTATTGGGTTGTTTTTATGGGGAATTTTATGTTATTATCACTTTTTCCCATTAAGACCCTACTAGATATGCTCCCTCATTTGGCCAGTATCATCCCACCAACATATATCCTTCCTTCTCCCTCTCTCTTATTGTGGAACTCCTTAATATTAGATCCAATTTATCTTTCCTTGGTTGCATTGGAGAGTCATATATTAGGCGACACATCCTCTTCCACCTAATTTTATTTTCTCTCAGTGCCTTTTTTCTCTTGTTGTTTATGAATAATATGCCCTATTTTTAGATATTTTTTATACTTATTCATTTTCTTATGATTTATATAAAATTAATGATTGTTATTGGATATGTAGACTCTTCTGATTCTATGGTATGTGATCCTTAAATTTTACCCAAATTCTTGCACTATTATCCAAGTGTATGTGTTGGTGGTCACTCCAAATTGTTGAGCGATGGCTATAAAATTAATTAAATTTTTTAGATTGTATTTTTTCATAGTTAAATGCATCTTCAGAATGCATTGAACAATATAAAAGTGAACTTATAGGAGTTCAATAGTAAGCGATTGATCATGGAATTGTCTAAAAAATGTTAGAATATGTTTTATAAAAATTAGGGGGATAATATTAAATGGATTATTTATGTTAAATATTTAACCTTTTTTAATGATAATTAACTTTTTAAAAGGTTTAAATTGGTTTAGTTTGGAATTATTATTCCAGACAAGTATTGTTAAATGAAATAGATTTTATGATTTGAAATCATCATTGTAAAGTGGATAGATTAAATGATATGTTTAAGCTAAGTATATCTTCTTGAACTAGTAAAGTGGTGTGTTAGATCATGATATAATATATTGTGAAATAAAGGTTTAGTATTATTAAATTACTTCACATTAATAATTGGATAATGATTCTTATAAAGGATTAAAATTATTTGGTAATGTGATGTTTTTTTGTGAATTATAATGGCCCTCCTAGATTGAAATGGTATCACATGGTTCATCATTTAAAATACATGAACCATAAATGATAAAGCATGTCATGATGGGAATTAATGGGTGTCAAAAAAAGTGTAAATAGTAAAGTTAATTAGTAAATTTCATGGAATAAAGTTGGAATGATGTTGTAAATATTTATATAATCAAACGATGAATTGAAATAAGTGTTATGGATAAAGTGTTGTTTAATTCTTGGCAATTCTAGGATGAGTTTCTAGATTCCATATGGCACTAATATTTTAGACAAAGATGATCTCATTAGATTCCAAATAATAGATATTTATTTGGAATTTCATAATTAGCTCCTGAATTATGTTTTATTTTTAATTCATAGAAATCTATGACGATACTCTAAATTCTATACGGTTATTAATGCATGAAAATACCCAGATGTGTTCTAATATTTTATATGATGGTTACACTAAAGAACTCTAAGAAGATCTCTTGTGTTCCCATAGGTTTTTTGATGGTTAGGAATACAAGTATGAGTGCTCAAAATCCATGGAAATTATATGTTGAGTGGTCAAATTTTGTATGATAACTCATGATACTATGGAATTACAAGATGATATGGTGGATTACATTTGATTAATTATAGAGGAACAATATCACGACATGCATAGAGATACCCTTGAACAACTTGAAATTTGTATCATTTGACCCCATGTGTAACCATGGAACCTATGAATTGGTGTTTTATATTTATGTATTTCTTATTTCCTACTTTATTTAGAGCACCTTATATTTAATTTTCTACCAAACTGGTTATCTTTAAGTAAATCATTAGTGGTGGCCTAAAAATTTGTACTCAGCCCTACTTGGGCCTCCATGGAACTTGGGTACTTGAGAAGACCCTACTTGGTTGTAGGACTAGTCTTAGGAAAGCCTTGATGTTTTTTTATTATCTTCCTAGGTTGATGCAAGAATAATGGGACTAAGATAATATAAATACACTTTGGGGATGACTTCTAGACTCACTTTTATTTTTTGATTTTATTACCGATGTGTATGATCCACCATGGGGGATGTATTTTGGTATGTATATAATGTTCATTTATTATCATATGTGCTATTGTATTTATTTTATCATCTCTTTCACTAATTCTGATGTTCATCAAAATATTTTATTTATTTCATCTTATTTACTTCTGTATTTCACACTTTGATAATGAGAGAATACTCTCCACAATTAAACTCATGGTCCCTCACTGCTAGTCGGAAGCTTATGGAATATGGGGTGGTGCGCTTGAGGCCTTGTGCTGAACCAGCCTGAATACTTTTCATAGTGAACTACAGTGGGTACCATACACTATAAGGTAATAATATCCATTGTAGGTATTAATTTTTTTGTTAAGGATGAACTTCCGACCCTAGGAATATTTCCTCTTCTTGACCTCTCTCACACTACTTAGTTCGATGTTTACAAAGAAAATATGTGGCACCCAAGCTGTGTATAATATTTCTATGATTAGCATATGAATAATGATCTAGGGAGGGTGTTATCATTATCTTTATCTCTTATTATTATTATATATATCTTCAAGTGTGTTACTTTTTAAATTCATCATAATCTACACTTCTTTTCTTCACACGGTTGTTTTTTGTAGTATTAGTAAGGATCATGTTTCTCTTCTCCTTCTTCTCCCTTTTCACTTTTTTCCCCTAGGTTCTCTCCCAAGAATATTTCCTATATTTATTATACAAAAACTATTTGAAATAAAGAGTGATATTCAATTTTTTTTTTGTTAAATGCATGATAATTTATATTACTTGAATATAAAAATTTCTTAAATTACGTACTAGTTAATCCTCTTTTATTTTCTATAATCATTGCAATATTTATTATAAATCATAGTGTTTGATTCTAAAAAACATATATTAGTTTACTTATTCTTGTTTGAATGAATTCATAATTACATGTTATGATTAATATCATTCCCATAAATACAGACTCACTTTGTGAAGACACTTAGTTGTGAAATGATTTCAGTTATGAACGAAATATGTATAATTCATGCATCATAAATCCCCAACTTTATCATAGAATAACCCTCCTTTAATATTGAATCAATTTTCTCCTCCATGGTAGGATCATAGTAATCATGCTAATCAATTTCTTGAAATATTCTCGAGGAATATCCAATCCACACTATCATTATACTGAAATCTAACCAAAAATAATAATGGGATAAATCTTAAATTATTACAAAAATTGTAATTTTATATGAATCTTTCCTAATGTATTATATAAATCCATTATGTTTAATAAAAATATACAAGTATTATAAAGTGAACTCTTAGAAAATTAAGAATTTTTTATGAATTCCACCAAAATCCTTACAAAATTCCAAAATCCTTATCAAATTCACAACCTTGTAAAATATTTGTTTTCCTTAGAATGGAATTATGAAATTACAATAGACTTAAGAAATATACAAAGTATTATGAAATTATCCTTTGACTCAAAAAACCTTATAATTAAAAAATAATGCCTTACTCACACAAGAAATATTTTTACCTTAGTGAAATTTCATTCCTACCCAATGTCTTCTGATATGATTTATGTCTAAAATACCTAGGTAAACATCCATAATAGGGATATTTCATGTTCACCAAACTAATTAAAAAATAAAAAATAATTAAACAAAGATATGATTTCCTGAACTTTGGAATTCTTTCAATGGCTTGTAAGTCCCAATAGAAAAAATTACCATATTATAAGCTTTGATTCAAATATTCTACACCTTTTTTTTATTTTTCTTAATAACCTCAAATTATCATTTGATTCATCCTTTATCCCCATGAATTTGTAATCTCACCTTATAACCATTTTCCACATTTGAAAAAAAAAATTGATGGGGTTTTATATCTTTGATTTTATTCTCTACCATGCTTTCAAAATAGCCATAGAGCTAAAAACCAAGCACTAATCCATCAACCAAATTTCTAAGAATACATGAGTCAATGGTCTTTATAAGAAACAAGATATGGTGGGTAATTCCTAAAATTATACCCAACTACTCAAATAAAAACCTTCATTGTTTCTCTATTATTCCCCATTGATAGTATCTACACCTTCCTTTTTCAATTCATATAATATAATCAACAACACTAAAAAACAACAACCAAACAAATTATTATATACAATGGGGAGAGTGGGGTAAAACCAAGCCTACTAAAGATGAAGGATTTGGTTCGACACCAATGTTAAATTTGTTTCTATTAAATGTGAGAGTATCCAAGGGTTTATTCATGATGTATTATACTTGTTGATCATTCTGTATGAAATTCATATTATTAACACTTTTCTCTAATTTTACTTTTATAAAATGATATCTAAACTCAATCTATTTGGTTTTAGAGTACTAAATTGGATTCTAAGTGAGATTGGTAGCACTCTTGTTGTAATATAAAATATTAAAATTAGTCATTTTACTATTTTACCAAGATCTTCCAAATATTGTTTCATCCATTAAAGTTGTGTGCATGCCTTTATTACTATAATGTATTCTAATTTAGTTGTACTAATAGATATTCTCTATTTATTCTTACTCATCTATCCTATACACATAGTTCCAAAAAAAAGAACCCCCACATATTCATTTTCTATCAACTAAATCACTATCCCAACCATCATCTGAGAAGGAGGATAATTCATTTTACTTATTTTAAATAAGGAACAGACCATGATAGAGAATACATTGGTTATACCTCATAATTATATACAATTTCAGGAGGTTATCCTCCTTGATATTCCTTTTAAACTCTGACATAATGAAATTATCATAAGAAATGTCAGGTTTGGTTACTATAAAGTATGAAAAACTCAAAATGATCATATTATATAGGGCAGGGTCTACTAAATTCCCATTTTCCCACATTTTATGTTTATTTCAAATAGTGATGGGATTTGAACCTAATTTTTAATTATGAATGTTGAAATAATTATGTAGTACATTTTCGTATTTATATTATGAGATAAATGTGTATCTATCATTTTTAATCAATTTCACTCTATGAAAATACGTTATATCAGCAATCATTGAAATTTATAATTTAAAACTCATCAGATTATCAAAATATTCTATTGATTTGTGTTTTATTCCCCAAAATATTGTATCATCCACATACACCATCGTCATAAAGTATTATTTCATTTATGTAATTACATAGAGATAGTGGTTAACACCACCACTCTTGATTTCCACCATCTTCATATATGATTCCTATCGAGCTTACCATGCACATAGTGCATACATTAGACTATACCTACACATCTTATTTTTATCACTATCAATCAAGAATCCCTTAAGATACTCACTCTAAACTTCTAATATTAGAAAACAATTCAATAAATTTGTTTTTACCTCCATTTGATAGATTTTAATATTGTCTTAAAATGCACTCCCATAAAAAGTAATTTTAACTTAATCCATGCCATGGGTGTAAAGGATTCACCAATTTCCACACCGACTATTTTACCATAACCTTTTCACACCAATTAATTCGTATCTTGAACCATAATACCATGTTCATAAAAAAATTATGAACACCCACTTTCATCTGCTCACATAGTGGGGTCTGAGTTTCCTCATAGGATATCTCATCTATTTTTTTCAGTTTAATCCAGATCCTTGTTACGGTGTCTGACACATCATTATTCATTTATAACATCTCAAAATGATGTTGTCTCTATAATTTATACCAACACAATAAGATCTATTATCCTTATCCTTTTAAATTTATTTTGTGAAGCCTTATTATTGATTATATTGGTAGTTTAGCATCAATACTACTCTTTCATATTAATGATATAGGTATAATATCTTCTAGATTTATTTACTCCTATGAATCAAACACAGAATCCTTATCATTTGAATGACTTCTCATAGTCTCAAAATTCACACCAACTTTTTCATATTCTTCAAGGAATTTTTCCATCTTAACATTCCCAAAATTAAGTCCTCACTCCATGATAATATTGACATCATTAATTTATAAAATCCTTCATAGTTTTTTTTGAATCATTTATAGGATTTACTCCTTATTTAGTACCCTAAGAACACTCCCTCACCTTCTACATCACTATATTATTTTTAATTTCCTTCTTTATTATGAATGTAACACCTAATTAAAAAACATGGAATTGATTCAATGTAATATTCCTTCTAAGACACATATCAAAGGGTTAATTCTTCTAGAGGGACTAAAATTATCAATTTTGAGTATACATGATGAACTATAATTCATTACTCTAAAAATGGTGATAGACACCACTTTCAATTAATGGAATTATAGACACATTGTTCACCATTCAATTTCACCAAGATTTAACCCCATTGTACTATAGAGTGTTTAATGAGGATACTATATATTTTATGACATGTTTTACAAGGTATTTACCCAAATAAATTAATGTATACTCCTTTCTAATATTTGATATCAATATTTTTATAGTTTTACTAGTTTCATTTTCTATACTTTTTGGGTGCCTCCTCATGTACTCTATAATTTAATTATTTCTCTTCGTGAACATTACACAATACATTCAACTCTAATCATCAAAAAAGATAATTAATTACCTTTCCCCACATGATATTGATAGTTTTATTAGACCATAAACATCAGTTTACACAAAATCAAGAACATTTATTGCCTTTTTATTTTTATATTGATAAGGGTTACGCACCATCTTCCATTACATGCCTAAATCACATGTTGATTCTTGATTGTGATTTAATTTAGTGATATCCACTATTTCACTAATCTTGGAAAGATTTTATATACTATTATGATGTATATGTCCCAGCCTTCAGTTCTATAAATGGTTACCTTCTTCCACCTTAAGAAAATACATATTTTTTTAATTTCCAACTCATAAATCATACTACTTGTTTCAAACATTTCAATATATAATTCCCATCATTGATTATGATTAATCATAATTTCCAATTAAATATGACCTCAAGACCAGAGTCACTATCATGAATCAGAATTAAGAGTTTGTGTCTCAAGCCATATACAAGGAGTAATTTAGTGATTTTAAGATAATATCATTTTAGTAATATCTGGATGCCTTCCTTTTATTTGAAAATCTCCATAATTATCAAAATTAATAGTACAATATACTATCTACTTTATGTTTTGAACAATATTTACCTTGCTAGTCTTATAGGATAAGAACCCACTATCGAGGATCCATGTTTTGTGATTCATTATTTATTTGATTGAAATTTCATCCAGGTCTTATTTCATTATCATCTACTTTTCTTTCGAAGAGATATCCACATATGTGCGGATAACAAATGAGCCTCCTCCCACCTCCCTACATAGATAGTATAATCATTTTATCCTCTTTCTTCCAATGGAGATAATCAATTTCCCAAATAAATTTCATTATTTTGAGTAGCATTCAACCATCTATAACTTCTATGATTGAAACCTCCATTCATTATTTACCTATAATCAATAGTATTATGCTCAAAATTAGGTTATTGAAAAATTATCCACAAAATGTATTTATTTTATATATTGAATTATATGGTCACATTCTTAATTTTCTTATTTCATATTCTTATCCCTCTAAATAACTCATAGCCTCTCCACAATAGGACATCATATGTCTATGGAAGACACAAAACATACATTTCATAAGGGGAAATACCATTCCACTCTAACCTCTCAATATTTTTCCAATATTCATGCAACATTATGATTTTTTATTATCACTAAAATCTTGAGGGAAACATTCTCTATTTTTCATCCCTTTTTGTTGAATCACTATAATTCTAATTTTTGTTGTCCTAATGTGCCCTACAACTCTACACTTATTCATGTTCATGGGTCTTTGATCATTAAACATTTTCTTAAAAATACAAGTTCCATGTCTGGAACTTTCTAATAGTTTTTTGTCATATAATATCCTAAATGAAAGATTTTTATTTTGTTCAAATTACATAATTTCATAATCAATTTTAATTCTCCATGTAACCACTTCTTTATATATATCTATAACCCTATTTTCTATTTCCTCTAAACATTAATTAATGTCATCAATCCTTTTTATTGTTCTTTTAACTTTATTTTAAACTCTAATACTCCTCATTAGTATTATTATGTACATGTTTTGTATTCTTGATTCTATTTTAATTGATCAAATTCATCTATAAATTGATCATCATGATTAGAAATCTCTTTTAACCATGCACTAATTTTATGATTTTTTTTATTGTCAAGATATTTAATGGCTCCTTCCAATTCCACCTTAAATTCCACTATGACCTTAGGTTGATTTTCATTTTCATATTTAGGTTTTTATTTTTTAACACTAGAAATCATAAAAAATATTATATCAGATTTAAATTTAATTTCTACTTCCAAAAGGAAATATCCGTCAATTTATTCTTCCTTTATCACAAGGATATTTAATAAAATATTCTCCAAGGAAGAGCTTCCAAGTTTGAAATATATTTTATAGAAAACATAATTGATATATTTTATGTTATTTCCATATAATATTAATCGCCTTAAAATTTTGTAGGATACCTTGTTGCAATGTCCCCCACCATGCCACATATAAAGAAGTCCATGTGTAGATTTCTTTAAAATCTATCACTACCTCTTTTAAACATTCATAAACCATTGATAGAAAATAATAAATTATATCATGATATTCATGTCTATATTTATTAATGTTAATATTTTCCGATGATTTTAATTTCATTTCCTTTTTTGTAGGATTTTATATTCCATATTGCTTGACTCACATTTCATATGCCACTAAACTAATGTTGAAGTCAACTAGAGATAGATCAACCCTGATTATTTATTAGAGATTATATCCTTGTGTTAATAAGAACAATACAATTTTTTCATTATTTCTAAACACATGAAAATTTTATATATAGAAAATAAATTCAAGGAGTTAATTGTTTTACGTGGTTCACTACAAAGTGATAATATATGGAAAATAAATCGATAGTGTGTTTATGTGCCATGAGTTAATACTATCCACTAAAGGTATCATAATTTTTTTAAAATGACTTATAGAGGATCCTATGTACACTTACTCATTTTTACATCTTTCATAATACTTATTACAAGAGTTAACAAGAAAAGATCAAACAAACATGTTTCTTACAATATTTTCATGATTAAAAAATAATCATTGATCCCTGATTCTTATTCTCTCTTCTTCTTCAAATCAATATCATCAATTTTGTTCCTTCTTCCATTATTTTTAGTATATACTTATTCTCTTAACACAAAATTTTTCTATAGTATCAATACTGATCACATATCTCTCCTCCTTCTGAAATTTTTATTCTCTGTGTTCTATCACTGAAATATTTCCCATATTTGTTAAATGGAAATTATATTAAAGACACTACGATATTCTATTTATTTTCATTTTTATTACATGAATAATAATTTCCTTATTATTAATATATAAATTAGTTAATTAATCAATAAGTAATCCTCTTATTAATGTTCGATAATACTCGAGATATTCCTCATAAATTTCAGCCTCCACTTACTTAAAAAGTATAATAGTTTAATTAATCTTATTTTAGTAAATTATTTATCAAGTATTATGATTAATAGTATTATCTTGCTTAAAAATAGAAGGTGTGGAGACACTAAGCCGCAATGAGATTTTAGTTAAGAACTGAATCTAAGAAAATCCAACATCATAAATCACTAAAAATATCATAGCACAACCTTCCTTTAATATTGATAAAATCTACCCCATCGTGGAAACATCATAGGAATCATGAAAAAAACTAATAAAATACTTTCAAGGAATAACGCATTCACAATATCTTCACACTAACCCATAAAAAAAATAACAAAGGTAAAAATCCATGAATGTTATTATAACAAACAAATATTTTTAATCTCTAATAAAGCCTTAAGTAAATCCTCATTGTATTATAAAATTAAATAATTATAACGAAGTAATATATTACTAAATTTATTAGAGTCTTATGAATTAACCAAAATCCTTCTGAAATTTCAAAATATATATTGATGGTTGGAGTTGACAACTCAAGAGTGGATAAATTGAATTTCCATTTAAAATTTCTATTTAAAATATTTTAAATAAAATACCCCAATTTATAAACATGTCATTGTTATCAAAAATAGTATAAATATGTAATTTTATCTTTTCAATAAGTTTCCCCAGTGCTCGATAAAAAATTAGTTAAAAGATGTTTTAAAAACACATTAACTTTTGAAACTAATATATTTATATTAAATACAATACATAAAACACTCATTAAAGATAACTCTAGATGTAATGTTTTAATATATAATTTTTAATACTAAAACTAATTTTTAAAACATGATAAATAATAAAAATATGACAACACATCTTAATAAAAAAAGAGGTTCAGTGTCAGGCCTAAACCTAGCCCACTCTACTGGTAAATATCTAGAAACCAAGTAGTTTATTAAAAAATAAAATGATATATAGCCTAGATCATGTTTTACATAAAATAATTATGCATAGGTTTTCCATGGTACAAAAAGAATCTTCTACTTTTATATGTGGGATAACTTAAGTAAAAAATGAATATTAATAGAGTATTTAGGTACAATCTAATACAATGATGGATCTTGTGCTATTAAATGTACAAAGTAAACCAGACCCAATTAGAATTTAAATAAATATAAAAGAATAAAGAATTATTGTATAAGTATTTGAGTATATCTTATTTCTATAATCAATAAAAAGATTATTGGGAATATAATTATTATTATTTTAGAGTATTTCTAAATGTTTCATTGGGGAAATTTTGAAACAATCATCGTTGGATATATTTTTTTGGAAAAACTGTAGTATCATATGAACCAATGAAACATTATCTATTTTCATTAGTACGTATTGTACTAACTAGAAGGTAGTAGTAATGTATAATCCTTTAAACAACCAACTGGTCATCTAGTCAACATATGTACATAAGGGGTACCTATATCATTCTATATTTTTTATGTCTCCAATTATCCATTGAAGGATAATAATAAGATAATTCCCTATACATACCCATTTCTCTAGAATATATGAATTATAATTCAATTTGTCTAAAAAAAATTTTAATATTAATTATTATTAAATTCACATGTTTCTAACTTTCATTAAATTCATTAAACTATTCATTGGGGGAATTAAATTTGAATTTAATTTCAAAAAGCTATAGTAATAAATCTCTTTCTGGTGGTAGAAGATAACTTTTCTTGATATCTAAGTCATTTATAGGTAGTATATCCCTTTTAGTAGAACCATTTTCTAACTAATGGTAGAAGAATAATTCTAGCAGTAGCAAGCTTTGAACTAGGAGTAGCTTTCTTGAGATTATTGTAGATGTGGAATCATGTTCTGGTGGTAGAAAATTAATTCTAATAGTAATAGAGATTTTATGGAAGTAGAATCGACTATTTTAGAAGTAGAAATCTTGAACTTGTGGTATAAGTGTACCTTAGATAATTTTTTCAATGTATTGTACCTAAGAGTAAAAACACTTTCATATGCTTCTATAATGGATACATAAAAGTTTCTTAAAAATAATATCATATTTGTATAAATACTTAATATTAATAAATAAAACGTGAATAAAAATATTTGTGAACATTAAAATAATAAAACAAGGAATTTCATGGACTAATTCAACACATATAAAATTCCGAAACACTTAAAAAATTTATCTTTTCCCTAAAAAATACATTCAAAATTCCAAAGGCCTTGTGAAATTCAAAAAGAATTATGAAATCTCTATTTTCCTAAGAAAAGACATAAAATACATAAAAAAATTATTATTCACCCATGGAAGCTTATGTCCTTAGTGGGGTTTTGATCATGATGCAGATGTTAGGGTGGGAAAATTTCAAGTAGTCATTGTCTGGGATGAATTACCATAAGACCTTCGGGTCCTATAATGTCATGAATCCTAACAGCCCTTTATGGGTTCCCCTTAAACCCTTAAAAGGGGGATTATCACAAATGAATAAAAAATTAATTCCTTACAGCCATTCAGGCATGGAATCATAAGATAAAAAAATTTCTAGGGAATCATGTGATAACAATCATGAACCATGAAAATATAAAATAAGAATGTGGTACTAAAAAAGAATAAAAATCATAACATATACCACGGTTTACCACCAAGATATTTATATCATAGTGGTTTATGAATCAATAAATGTATCCCATAACATAGTGGATCATGTGTCACTACCCGCATCGCATATTGGGTAGATCATCGTTAATCACATCCCATAATAATCCTTGGGGATATAAAACATTAACCAATGAATTAGAGTAATATATAAGAACTAACCGGAATATAATGGTAAAATATACATATGGGTGCCCTAGGTAATCAATCATACATCTTACCGTGAAAATACCATGGAAATAATATGGGTCACATTCCATTTTAAAATGGTATCATATACGATTAAATCAATAATTTTATTAGTTGTTACCAAACTTTTTCCACCAAAAAGATTAATATCATAAGATAATTTAGATGGTGATTCATAAAAAATGACTCCATGTGAGATAGATCATTTTGAGATAGTAAGAATAATTTAATGGGAATCATAAAAATAGTTTTCATAAAACATTTTTATCATTATTTTTAAAGTATTAAGATATAATTCAATTTAAAAGTCATTTTAATGAAGGTTACAAGATGACATGAACCTACCTGAATACCCTATTACATTGACACTAAATCCAAAATTGGCATGGCCCGAATGGAATTTATGATCCCCACAAGATACTGACTACATACCTATCATCAATAATTGGTCAGAGGGAACAATTTCCTCCTAAGAAAAACCATAAATATATATTTGTGGATGATAAAATTGTAAACAACCAATATACCAAACACTCATCATGGATAAAGTACCATGAGAAAATATAAAATATCAAAATGATACATCATCTAAATAAATTATACAATATTTATCAATGTAATAAAACCCAAAATCTCCATGGAATAGTGGATAACAACTCCAACAGTCACTTCCATCACCTAAGGTCCGAGGAATAAATAACACTACCCACCTAAAAGTGTCCCTTTCCACTTTCTTGGAATTTGTAAAATACAATCAACAAACACCCTAAGGCAATGGCAGGGTATGATAACAAAAACCTAGTATGATTTCACCAAATGTTCTATAATTATATTCATATTAAATAAACCATTTATACTTTAATTTAAATAAAGATAAGGAATTGAAAAATATTTTCCTGTATTTGTTCACACTAGATCTCAAGTCTGGTACATGGGAAGTATATTACAAACAAGGTTAAATGAACATTTTGAATAAATATAATGGCATGAATAAAAATAGTTCAATAATAATTATCATGTAATAATCAAAATAAAAAACAACTATGGTCATATGCCGTGATGTTTATTAGTTACATTCTCTAGGATCCTCACACTACTCAGTGAAAAAATCATGTTTCAAGGTGTGTGTGTGTTTCTATGTTTTAACCTATCATGATGGAATCATTCAATACCACATAGAGGAAAAATATTACAAGCATGGTCCATTTAGAGTTATTATCTTCAATCCATTGTTTGGGGGTCAAATTACTACCATGGTTTTTCTATCCACTCAATAACTACTCAAGCACATATGTGCTTTCAAAAAATCAATCATTCATGGGAAAATCATTATTTTCAATTCAATTCATCGTTCATAGTTCAAATGCCAAATTTTATATTTCAACATCTTATTTTAATTTCAAAACCAAACCATGTGTTTTTATCAAGTTCATGACTTTCTAAATAATCTTCCATTTAAATCTATTTTTTCTATATAATCAACATTAAATAATTTATTTAAACCGCTTCTCATTTCAAGACATCTTTTCTCAAATGCACCCAATAATTTCAAAGATTTTGAAAAGGGTTTTTCTTTTAAAATTGAATTCCTACTGAAAGAAATATAAATATTCTAAAAATAATGAATATAAATCAATTGAAAATAAATTCCAAAATCAATAAAGAAAATAAACATTTCAAGTGTTTGTAAAATCCTTAGGGAATCACCTACATTTTTTTGACATGATCAATACATCACCCGAAATGGAAAACTCTAATGTATAGTTGATGTAAATGGATATTAAAGAGGAATAACTAGAAATATAATCCCTAAAATCAAGGTATAGTTTCACCAACAATGTTAGGATCCATCACTCTCAACAAAGGATAGAAGTGAACAAATTAGGATTCCAAAAGAAAGAGAATACACTTACCGAAGTGGGATCAATAGCATCCACCTACACTTCAATGTGAGGATAAAGGGGTTTTACGAGCCCAAATCCTCTATAGAGTTCCTCTGAAATACAAAGGGTTAAATAATATTCAATTAAGAGTTGTTTAGTATTTATAAAGGGTGGTTCAACCCCTTAATTATAATTTTTAGGTGATTAAAAATCCCATCACATGGTTTCCTAGGATAGGCTGCATGGTTAGAAAAACAAATTCACCAAACCATGAACCCTTAATTAGATTATAGATGTTTTATCATGGTTAATCCATGTTGTTATTAAAACCATTCTCCAATCATTTACTCACTCCTAGAATACTAGATAAAGGGTGCACTATTTGGCTGCATGGTTTAGAGACTATGCCTCAACTACTTTCACCCCACTTTCCCATGCCAGACAATTTTAGGTGGGCCACATGGTTTGATTTAACTATGAACCCCCTGGAGAAACTCATGAAAAGTTATATAGTTTCCTAGGCCAACCCACACCATTTTTTCAAACTGTGTTCCAACCATGCATATCACCAAAATCTTACAAACGTTTCAAAAAGTATCCAACAATGATGAAAAACAAGATCCAAAAAATGGATGATCTAAAAAATGGGTTTGAAGTATCTAAAAATGGTAATTTTATATTATAATCTCCCCGCATTAAATTATTTTTCCATTAGAAATCCTATAAAAAGACCCCATATCAAAGAGGTGAGGCTACTTCTCTCTCATCAGTGTCTCATGCTCCCATGTCTCATGTGAATCAAAACTATCATACCAAAGAACTCCAACCAGAGGTATAAAATTTCTACATAGATCCTTAATATTGGTATTATAAATAATAATTGGCTTCTCATTCATAGATAATTTAGGTTCTACATCAAGATCCTCTCAACCCAAGTCATCATATAGGTCGGATATATACATTCTAAGCTACAACATATGAAACATATTATGAATTGATGTCAACTGGGTTGTAAAATAAAACTATAATCCACATTTCCAATATTCTAAACAACTTAAAATGATCCCATATATAATGGTGTATGATTTATTTATTTTATAAACTTTTGTCAGCCCAACCAAGGTGAAACTATCAAAAAAACCCACTCACCAACTAAAAAATCCAAAGGGAATTGATGAAGATCAACATATCATTTATACCAACTCTATGATGTCACCATTCTATGATGAATCAACTAAATTTGTTTCATTATCTCTTGGAAAAAAACTATTTCCATCTATGGAGGTTTCACCAATCTCTGAATAACCTAACTTATATTCAAACATAAGGCTATACAAGGCCACAAAGGGTGTCATCCTGATGGATGGCCAGTTATTTTTGTTATAGGAAAACTCAACCAGCCCTAATTGGTTATACCATGATCCACCAAAGTTGATAATGTATAGAGAAATCATATATTAAAGAATCTGTATAGCTTGTTATTTTTTATTTCCATCTATGGAAGATAAGGCATGTTCAATCTAACCTGAGATCCCATCACCTCATAAAGGCCTATAAAAAATGAGAAGTGGAATGGGGATATCTATCAAAGACAATAATATATGGTAAACCATTAAATCTAATTATCACTACTCATACATACATCCCATGTCCTGAACATTAGGTGTTTCATGAATGGGGATAAAGTTAGACAATTTAGTTAGCTAATCAGTCGGTTTATATATCATATTCTTCCCTTTAGGGGAATGTGGAAACCAAACAATGAAATATATAAAAACATAATACCATTTACATGTTATCCTAATAAGGGGATGAAGTAAACCATAAGGTATCTAGTGTTTTTCCTTGACCTACATACATTTTAACAATGGGAAACTAAATCTGTGATATCCCATCTCATATATAACCACCAAAATCATCATCTCATATCACAGAACATATTCATTGTTCTAGGGTATATCACTGTATGGGAACCATGGAAATCCCCAATCACATATTTTCTCACAATAAAAGGTATGGAATACCCTCTCTAGAATAATATGATACAATAATAAGATAATAACCACCCACCAGTGGTTTCCCCGATATAAAGTGAGTCCCTAATTCCACGTAACTCTTCATGGAGCTATTGTTCCTCAAGAATCATCTCAGGAAGAGAGTATGTCAACTAAATTCATGGAAAAATATTCTTTTTCTCATTATCCGAAACTCCCAAATGAATAATAATAACAAGTTCTATCAATTTACAATCTTATAATTAATCTTTCATTGTATTGGTTATACATTTCCTTCCCAAATAATTGGATATGATATTCCTCCTACTAGGGGTATTGGTGATGTTGTAATAAAAATATTGAAATTAATTTACCCATATCCTCATATAGAGATTCAAATGTGTTTTCAAGAATATATAACTATATGAGTTAGTGTCCTAGAACCAACTGGTTGTACTTTGATTATATGGATATTTAATTTATTTATATATTAATCATATTATTACATATTATTCATTGTTCTGCATTACTATGATGTAATAATTTCCTAGAGTATTTGTTGCATTGATAACGTCATGGAAGTTCCCTACAATGATGAGAACCTTGAAATGATATAACAATATTCTTAAATATAGTTCTATGGTTGGATTACATACTATGATGGGACACATAGCATGCAGACTGTCAGCTGCGAGTACTCGTAAGAAGATGAGACTTCCTCTCCTGATGTTCGATCTTGGTAATCTCCACGATAGGAGATTATGAGAAAAATCCCGCTAGTAAGAATTCTAAAAGTTTTGGTTCGGTCAAATATTTCTATCTGTGGGCGTATATAATGATCCTTAGAAATTAATATTATCATTAATACATGTCATGATTCGCTCACTTTTATTTACTGATGGAAACTGTCACGCAGAGAGTTGGCAAGAAGTTGGGTACATTGGGATCATCATGAGTGGAATGTTATTAATGGATAAGTCAAGGAAGGATATGTCCCTTCGATTTATGGAAGTTGATATCTTTGCCCTTTTATTGAAATATAACCATTGCGTGAAATTCTATGGCCATGGTGTAACGATGATTTTTTTTCAGGTAGTCAAAGAACGATGTATCAGGAAAAAAGGCTGATAACACTATCATGAATCCTTCATGTTGAGATATTGATACAAATAGATTATATTATACAGTGAGAGTTCATATGAATATGTCTTTTTTGTGACTTTAAGTTCATTCTCGTGTGTGTCTTGACCCATTCCTTGACAGTACTCTTAGACTTTAGGAATGCCCGCCTAATGAAAACGAGATAGAATGCAAGAGGGTCACACACTAAGTGTTTCTAGGAGTCTCGGTTAAATTCTATTTTAATGTAATTAATAAATATTATTCTCAATATAGAAGAATAATTGTATTCATTTTAAAATGATTGCATAAATTAAATAAATATTTATTCATCGGATTGTGGGTAAAATATATTTATTTATTTTATTTATCATTTAATAAATATTTATTTATTAGTTTGTAAATAAAATATATACTTAATAGAATAAATTATTTATTTATTTTTTCAGGTGTTCAAAAAATGTATGTGGAGTTCGAACGGACCATGTCCAATTTGACAGTAAAATAATTATTTGCAAGATGGTAAATATTATTTAACATGTTTGCACAAATAAAAATAACACTTCTATTTTCTGTGATGTAGAATTTTATTTATAATTCTACTATCTGCAAGTTAACAAGCAATAAATAATGAGGCGGTATTATTATTAATAGAAATGGTTTTCTCTAAGGTTACTAATGTATTTAATTTTTGTTAGGTAATTCAATATTGTAACTAAATCCACATGTTAATAAATAGACACATACGTCGATTGTGCAATGTACCAAACTGCACGGCTAGAAAATTGAGAAATGTTGAGAAAAAAACTTCCCTCTCAAATACTATTCCCACCCCTCCAAAAATAAGATACGTTCTTTGAAGTCGAAGAACAAGAGATCTTGGACGAACCACAAAAGACACTCGCTTGACCGCTCTAGTACCCAGAGAATGAGTGGTGTTGATCGGAGGCCATCCGAGCACATGTGGATCACCTCTAGATGGATTATAGTTTAGATCATCGCAAGAATAAAGAGATAATCCTGAAGGGTCATTCTGGATGATCAACATCATCAATGAAGAAAATACCAAATATTCAGGTATTCTTTTATTTATGAAATTAATTAAATTAATTATAATCCTTATATGAAATATCCTTTATAATGCTTTCAAGCCTCTCCCTTCTTTATCTAAACCTTTGATTCTATTCCGTGGATACTTGAGTTCATCGTCGTATTAATCCTAGAGTAATCATTGATCATGGTAAAAATTAAAGTTAAGTGTCATCCCAAATGTGCTTCCACTACACGCATATCCAACAAGTGGTATCAGAGCGGTTACATCATAGTATATAATTATTAGAATATTTCATTGACGATTTACTCATTTAATAATTTAGTTGTTTCAATTCAAGTTAATCGTTTTGAAAATCTGATTCTCGAGATTTTTTCACTCTTTTGTTTCTCTTTCACCTTATAGAAATGATCTTTTCTTTTAATTTTGATTAAAATAAAATAAAGGATCTCATCCATAGGTGCCAAATCTTCTTGTCCATACAACACCTGATCACATGGTGTGTATTCAACAATAAACACAGTTTACTAAATGTTCAATGTGATGGGTCTGGTGCGCCAAACTAAGCAATGTAAATGGAGTTTGTCTGAGTCTTAATGACTCTGTGTGTTGATCACGAATAGGTGTCATGTGATTTCTAGATTACATGCCTTGTGGGACACTAGACATATTTTGTAGTACCTTTGGATCAAGATTGGATTTTTTACCTCGTACAAGGCTTTCCTGGCTGGAGACAGTGAAACGAGGAAATACACAGCATGTGGCCCACTGGACACACCAGGTACTCCAAATATTTCTGAAGTACACTCACATGTTTTTTCCCTATGTGGGTAGTTTGGATGTACATTGAATAATAGTACATTCCATATAGTTGTAACTACACCCCGTGTACTCATCCAAATTACACAGATTTATTAAAATTTATTATTCTATTATACAAAATCTTCAGACATGTACCCTCATGTGGGCATAAAGCTAAGTCACAACATGTGATAGGTGCTTTATATATTTGTGTTTAATTTAACATATGTGTAATGTTCATTTCTACTCATTAGGTAGTTATGAATAGGAATTCACCGTGTTACCTCCATGGTACAAGTTACATACAAAGATAATTTTAAATTAATTTATTTTTTTCTAAATTATGATGGTAGAAAATATAAAGAAAATTCTAAAAAGGGTTAAAGATAAAAGGATTGAATAATTAAAGATTCTAATTAATTGATTTGAGTGGAATTTATCTTAAAAAATAACGATTAAAAAATTGAATGATAGTTTTATTTATGAGTAAATATCGTTGCATTTATGTATAATCATTAGCTATACCATGACCTTTGTATGTGGATGGTTTCTTTTAATTTATTTATTTAAATTAAATTTTTTGGACTACGAGCCTTCTCCTGATTAATATGTAGGGTCTCCGTGCCCATTGTTTCTTCTATGTAAAACCCCTTTTACCCATCACCTGCGTGTGAGTTAAAAAAGGCATATGTAATGAATAAAACTATGAAGCTAGTAGAGGCAGTTCATGTTGGATCCGAGATGAAATCAATCTCGGTTGATACAGAGGTGGATAGGTGCAAAGCTATAAACACAAATCCAAAAGGTTCGAGGTGTTTCTCCCCTTGGTCAGGGTTATTTTATCAACCGCTAGATAAACTAACCATTATTAATTCTCATGATCATGCAATTTTCATTAATTTATTTATGTCATATGCATGGTTTATCATTATGAATGTGTTGTCATGATCACATAATTAATGAATTAAACAAGCATACAAGATGAAACTAGAATAAACTAGGCTTATACAGAAATAATATCAATATATGGTTAATCACTTAAGTAAGTTCCCCTTAATATTAATAATCATGTGATAATGATAATAAGAACTTCATGAATAAGAGATAAAAATCACTCACTTAAAATATTAAGTCAGGCCTAGCCGTCCATTACATGATTAAAGGAAAAACACAATAAAACTAGGTGTTTGACCAACCCTTGTTGGGACACTTACTTTTATACAGAAAGACATTATGAAAGATTTCGGGTAGACTTAACCATATTACATCAAGAGAAGTATCCCTTTATAGACACGGTGTAACATTGGAGGAAAGAGTTAAGTAAATCCATAGTTGTGATTTTAGGACTGGGGAGTCCACTCAACAGATCAAGGAGCTGCAAGCTCGTAGTTGGAAAAGACCTACCTACTTTATTACCTTCAAATATCTTGACCAAACATTGTAGGGGTTATGAGAAGGGGAATATGGATCATTTCCCATAGAATTTCCTGGAAACTGGTCATTTTGAGTGCAATTGTGAGGGCCATTGGGATTTGAGAAAATAGAGGTAGACTTAATTTATTAATTCTCAAAAAAATGTAATCAATAAAGGACTAATGATCTTATCTTTTAATTGTAGAATAAAAATGACAATCTCATTAACCACATTATCCATGTGATCAATTATAGATAAAGACTACATCCCCACTGACAGTAACTTCTAGTAATGGTTTAGACACTTTTGGGTTATCCTACTCCATGAATGGAACTCTAAGGTGTTATAGTCAACATTACCTGATCCACCTTCCAAAGAGGCGAGTGATGAGGATTTTCTAGTCTATGAGAAACATACCAATGATGCGGTCGACATTCAATGTTTGTTGTTATCATAAATTTCTAGTAAGTTCATGAAGTCTCATGAAAACATGGATTCGTATATCATGCTTGAGCACCTCCATGGTATTTATAATGAGAGAAAAAGATAGTTAATGTTTGAAATCTCCAAGCCACACTTTCGAAGTAAGATTGGAGAGGGTTCCCCATCTGGGCCTTGTGTAGTCAAGCTCATTGGAAACATTATGCTCCTAGAGGTTCTAGGGTTTAAACTCCCTAAACAACTAGGAACCAATCTCATTCTCACATCACTCCCTTAGAGGATCTCAAACTTCGTTGTTAATATTAACATGAACAACATTGAGAAGTCTCTATCTGATCTTCTTATCCTCATTCGCCAAGTGGAAAAAGATATGAAGCACAAAATACCTTCTCTCCTTTTGGTGAATAAGAAGAAAGGGAAGGTGAAGAGAATTAAGCCCAAATCATCTTCACAACCTTCCAAGAAAAGGAATATCAAAGGGAAGGTAAGGGAACATGAGGCTGTTTGTTTCGCATGTGGCAAGAAAGGCCACTGGAAGAAGAACCGCACCCTGCCTAAGAAGTAAGGGGAAGCCTTAGGTGCATTTTTTATCAAATGAAATATATCTATTTCTAAAAATTGGTAATTAGATATAGATTTTAGTGCTCACATATGTATCTAAATATAGGAACCGAGTAGATCTCAGATGATTGACCAAGGGGGGGTAGATCTACGAGCAGCCAAAGGATCCAAACTTTTTATAGTAGTTGTCGAGGATTACCACCTCACGTTGCCAACTTGGATGATCTTGGTGTTAAATGGTTGTTATTATGTCCATTTTATTACGAGAAACATTATTTCTATATATATTAGATACATATGTATTTCATTTCATGTTTGTAAATGAATGTTACTTCTTTTACAAAGATAGCATTGGTTTTGGTACGGTACATTTATACAACAGTCATTAGGTGTTGGATTACACCAACCATGTAATGGAAGTCAATAATAAATATTATTCAAATGACTCATACCACACCCAACTTTGCATCACTTTCTTGTTCATATAAATTAGAAACACTTGACAAAGTTACATCAAGATGGATATTTAGATTATTTTGAACTAAAACCCCTTGGCGTATGTCATGCATGTTTACAAGACAAAATCACTGAAGCCCCATTTAGTGGGAATGGATAAAGGGATAAAGAACTTCTTTATTTGGTTCATACCAATGTGTGTGGACCATTTCCAGTTGAAGGAAGGGGAGGGTACTCATAATTAAAAACTTTTACTGATCATTTTAGTAGATATAGATATATCTACTTAATGAGGTATAAGTCATATTATTTTGATAACAACATGGTAATAAGATTAAGAAACTACACTCAAAAGGGTGTGGAGAATATCATAATCAAGACATTATTGATTACTTACTAGAGTTTGTGATCCTATCCCAACACACTCCTATATACACGCCCCAGTGGAATGGTGTGAGTGAAAGGAGGAATCTCACCATGTTAGACATGTTGTGATCAATGATGAGTCATGAGAGTCTTCTATTCTCATTTTGGGGATATGCGTTATAAAAAGCAGCACACAAACAAAACAAAGTACCAACTAAATTGATAAATGGTATTCCATATGAGTTCTAGAGTGGAAAGAAATCAATGTTATCAAATTTAGATGTGTGGGGAAGTGACGCATTTTTTAAGGCCTCTTCGGGTAGCAAACTTGAACCCCACAGAACAATGTGTACCTTTATAGGATACCCTAAGGGAAAAAGGGGATATTACCTATACATCCCTTCAAAAAAAATGTTTATAGTTGAAATACACTTCATATTAAATGAGAGGGAGCACATCTCCAAAAGATATAGTGGGAGTGAGATAGACTTCGAGGAAGTTGAGGCTCAAGGTATACAATAGTTGGTATAGTAGAAAATTCCACAAATCTCCATGGAAGAAAGAACTATTCCAGAGACACAAGAACTATGTAGAAGTAAAATAGAGGTTAGTGAACTAGAATGGTACTTGTTTCTAGTTACTGAGGATGTTGACTCATTATTAGTTGATAATAACGATCCTATAACCTAAAAGGAAGCAGTATGTGGCACAGATTTTACCAAGTGGATAGAAGACATGAATTTAGAAATGAAATCCATAAACCAAAACCTGGTCCGAATTTTGGTAGATCCTCCACTTGATGTAATGCCTAGTGGTTAAAAATGGTTATTCAAGAAGAAACTAGACATGGAAGGACAATTGAGTTCCTATAAGTCATGATTGGTTGCAAAAGGGTTCAAACAGTGTCACAGTATTGACTATGACGAAACCTTTTTACCAGTTGAAATGATGAAATCCATCAGAATTATATTGTCTATTACCTCTTACCATGACTTTGATATTTGGAAAATTTATGTAAAAATAGCCTTCCTTAGCGGGAACCTTTAGAAATATGTCTACATGATACAACATGAATGATTTATGACTCCAAAGGATTCCAATAATTTATGCAACGTGAAGGAATATATTTATGGATTATATCAATCATTCAGGTCATGGAAAATACGTTTTGATGATTCCATAACAAAATTTTGTTTTATCAAGAAAGAATGTGAGCCTTATATCTAAAAATTGGTTAGTGGGAGTGCAGTAGTTTTCCTAATAGTATATTTTGATTAAATATTACTTATTAGAAACGGGATACCGGTCTTATAGTCTGTTAAGGCATGGTTAAATAAATGCTTCTCCATGAAGGACATGGGTGAGGCATCATATATTCATGGGATCAAGATCCATCATGATAAATCCAAGATATTGGTTGGCCTATGTCGAAGTACATACATTGTTAAGATACTAAAGAGATTCAGTGTGGAACAATCCAAGAGGGTATTTTTTCTAGCATCACATGGCATTCATTTTTCCCAGAAAATTGGTCCTCACACACATGAGGAAGGAAAGATAATTGAAAGGTCTTCATGTGAATTAGCACTATGATTAGTCCTCTATTCCATGCTATGTAATAGGCTGGATGTTTCCAATGCATTGAGTGTGGTATATAGATATCTAGATGACCGAAGTGATCGCCATTGGATGGTAGTCAAGTCTATCCTAATGAATATGAGGCATACTAAGGATGTAACGTCTAGACCCTAGTTACCCAGAGTTAGGGATTTATTACATAACATTTTCATGACAACAAGGGATCAAATCCTGAAAGACAGATCAGTTTAGTATCCTTGGAAGTACTAGATACAACCATAAGTTTTACATTACGTTATGAAATTAAAAACAAAAACATTGTGTCTCTTTTTAACACATTAATATCCCTTATATTATCCCTAAATTTTGGTCCAAATATAAATATTCACATCTTGGGAAAAATAAAACATATAAAGGGGTGAGCTGAGTTGCTCAGTATGGATAAAAATATAGCGGAAACATTCATAAATAAGTATAAACATTTAAGGCAATGTAAAAGACCAAAACACAATTGTTTTTTAAACATCATTAAAATATAGTAAAGATAAATCAAATAAATTCATTTACTTATTCACATGGATATTATACTAGTCAAATAATCACATGTAATATCAATAGCCAATTTTATAATGATGGAATGCATAATGTCAGACATCATAACCACATAGTCAAGGCCTAGTTCCAAGACTACAAATAAGATTTTTTTCAACACCTTATGCCATATAACTAGTTTGTATCATCAGACCTACCGATGCATCGAGGAGCTATATCGGGATCCACCCATCACTTAATAAATCCAATGCATTCCTCATATGAAAAGGTTGAAACATAACATAAACATTCATATTAAAACTAGCATAAGAAAGTTTAATATTTTAACCCTAAACCATTAATGGTATAAAAATAGCACATCCATAGTCAAACATTTAAAAAAATCTTCAATACAATATGGAAGATTTTATCATAATAAATCAACTTCAAACAAGTGTAAAATCCATCCACGGATGTTGGCATATCTGAAATCAAAATTGTTTTAGAGAAATATCTCTTTATTTTGAAATAATTTAAAATATATATAATTTTAAAAGAAAACATTTATTTTTAAAATATTCTTATAAGATTGTAGTATAATATTTTAAGGTGTGATAATGGTGGAAAATAGCTGCACCTACTGTATATGTTTAAAAACATTATTTTCTTAATTTTGTCGAAAAGGTCGTAAAGGACCTTGTTTGGAAAACAACAGAAATATTCCTTTAAAAATATTTTATAAAATGTCAAAAAATTGTATAAAAGACATTAATCCATAGTCTAGGAAATAGTAAAAAAAATTGAAATACATTTTTAAGAAATGCAGATGTGGATGATAAATAGGTCCCAGTAGATACTCCCGTATAAACAAGCTTCGATAATGAAGAGATTCTAGAATTAACCCTTACCTTGTACTTTTACTTGATTGATGGTACATTAACCTCATGCATAATAGAAAAATAACTGTAATTAAATTTTATAGGAACCATATACATAAATATGATATCATATATGATCTTCTAATATTTCTTTATTTATAATATTTCTGTAGTATCACTGTTTCAAGTGTTAACTGATTTGTTTTTCATTATATGTTTTTTTATTTAAGACATGTTTGTTATGGATAGGATGTATTTTATTAATATACATAATGATATTAAGTTCTTATATATTATTTTTAATCATAAAAATAAAATTATTCTTGAATGGTTATAATGGGGAATGAATTTCATCGCATTCTTGGAGACGGTAATTTGTACGTCCACACGAGCGACAATATCATTCTATTAATGGTGAAATTGTATTTAATTGGATAGTATATCATATATAAATAATCAATAACATGTTATATTTATTATTTAAATCATTTATACTCATTATTATACCCATCCAAATAATGAAGTGTTGAATAACAAACTACACCACGACGTGGTTATGGCAAGCCCTACGTACGCACGTATTGTGACTTTGTAATTAAAATGATTGATAGAATAATTATTATTGTTGAACCATATTTATAATAAAATCACATTATGTATAAGGTACTAGATTTATTATTTTGGTATGGAAAGAACAAAGAAATTGGAAGTGGAAGAAGAAAAGAACATTGAAAGAGGTGAGGAAATTATTACCTCTTCTTCGGGTGCTTCATTTGGATTTGATCAAAATGGCTCCATAGGTTGGCTTTCTGATCAAATTAAGGACTCTAGGTTTATGAGAGGGTATTTGGGAGGATATTTCAGTAGGTTTTGGCCGATACAAATGGATTTGGAGGTGTGATTTTGAGGGAAAGGGAAGTAGCCTTTTATAAGAGAGGTGAGGGTAACTTTGGGAAAAGCTAGAAATATTATTTTATTATACAATAATATTCGTAATATAATGGCTCCAAATGTATTTATTTCGATGAAAAGGTTTGTATGGGTATCGAAACTCTCAACAAATAGGTTTTATATAGGTTCAGGTCACCATTGTAACTTTATCTATTATATTTAACTCTTAGTTAAATAGATTAACTTTAACCATGTATTCTAGTATTATTATAATAAATGGTTAATAAACATACTATAAAAAGACAATATTATACCAAGTAGTTCATTATTGATATATCTAACCTTATCTATTTCTGTTTTCTGATCCTTATATTTTTAGGAATATTATATCAATTAATAATATAGTATTTGTTTTAAAAACACATTTTTGTCAATTTTGACACTATTTTGTATTTGGTTTTTGTGAAATTCTTAAAAACTTTATAAATTAGAAAAAAAATATTTCATCAGCTATAACATGTCACTTTAACCTAAAAAATTCTTTGAATACATCAAAAGTCTCAATTTACAATTATATTAATATTTATAATGTCATTTATTTTAAACTTTTAATAATAAGGAAATTACAGCATCATCATTGTGTCATAAATAAATTTAATTATTTAATGTATAAAAATTATAAATAAAATAACATTATGTAGGAAGTAGTTTTATCTTTCTAATTAATATTTATAGTCGAGTTTATTATATTTATAACCCTATATTAAAAATGATTTAGTTATTAAACTTGAAATATAACACTTTTAACTCTTCTTTAAATAAAATAAATATAAATGTCCTAATCTAATCCAAGTGGACCAAAAGGATCGTATTTTATTTTGAGGTTCATTTTGGTCGAAATAAACTTATATAATAGAATTATGACATGTGTTAGGGTAATTATAATATCATTTTTACCATTAATTACCTAATTTACTTTTAACTGTGATAAATAAAAGTCAAAATTTATTGTTCACCAAAAATTATTTCCATCCTATTGAACCACATTTTACTTACTGATGTCAATAATGTCTCTCGTATTTTTGAAATTCAATTCAAAAAACTAGTAAAATTATGTTTTATGCAAATTTTCAAATATTCCTATAAAGTGGGTAAAAGACATTAAAAAATTCCAAAAAAAATTATACGTCTAGTATTATTATAAAATGACTTCAATTAATTACATTGAACTAATATAGTTATTATGTATCTATTTTAACTTTAAAATAAATTTAAATAAAATTAATTTTTATTTAAATAAATTTCGGTTTTAAATAATAACATAGTGCTTTTCACTATGCATCAAAAATTGAATGATTTCAGAAAAATACCAAGAATTCACCCTAAGATAATTTTGATATTCTAAATCAAAAAATGAAGTCCATTTTTATAAATAAAATTGATAAAATTTCAAAAATTGGGTATTAATATTCGTAACGGCTAGTTTGGTTGGGTGTGGTGTGCTAAAACTCCAAGTTGTGTACATCGCTAGATATTTCATTATGCAAATAGAAACGTACCGTTCAATATTGGGGTGTTACATTCTTCCCCCCTTCAAATAATTTCATCCTCGAAATTTCTAGAATACTACTGCATAAAAATATTTCGGTGGTTCTTCATCATAAATTACACGGGTTCCCACGTTGCCTCTTCAATCTTATTGTTTCCCCATATAACGTTTACTAGAAGAGTCGCCCGGTTTATCAACACTTGTTCTCCAGTATCAAGAATCTTGATATGCTCTTCACAATAAGACATATTGGGTTCCAGTTCTATTTCATCATAGGTGAGTAAATGCGTTGGTTCAGGCATGTTTCTTCTTAATAATGATATGTGGAACACATCATGAACTTTGGAGAGACTTGGTGGTTTTTCCAAACGATAAGCTACAACTCCAATTCGTTCTAGAATTTTTAAAGGTCCAATGTTCATGGGACATAATTTTTTCCTCTTACCGAATATTATAACACCCTTCCATGGAGATACCTTCAAGAATGCATGATCTCCTACATGAAATTCCTATTCATTCCTTTGGTTATAAACATAGCTCTTTTGCCAAATTTCAGCTACTTTGATGTGGGTTTGGATAACCTTCACATTTTCCAGTGTTTCCTAATAAATTTTGGGCCTATGAGTTTTCTTTCACAAACATCATCCCAACAAGTTGTTCTGCGACATCTCTTTACATATAATGATTCATTTGGTTCCTTTTGAATACATTAATGGAAGATATTGTTATAGGAAAATTCGACAAGATGTAAATACTAATACCACTTACCATGAAAGTCAAGTGAGCAAGATCTCAACATTATAAGATTGGAATAGTCGGTTCTGATTGTCGATCAGTTTGAGGGTAGTAGGCAGTGGTCAAATGAATTTTAGTATCAAGGGATTTCTAAAATCATTTCCAGAATCTTAATGTAAAATGGGGATCACGATCAGAAACAATTGATAGGGGTACTCCATGAAAAATTATAACCTCATTAATATATAGTCTTGCTAAACTTTCAAGTGGTAAATATTCTCTTATAGTAAGAAAATGTGTTTACTTGGTAAGATGATCAACAATGACCCATATTTCATAATTCATTCAAGGATTCTTCGGTAACCACATGACAAATTCCATTATAATATCATCCCATTTCCACTCAGGTATGGGAATAGGTTGCATGACTCCTCTAGGATGTTGTCTTCCATCCTTCAACTGTTGACAAAACATACATCATGACACATAATCAGTAATCTCCCTCTTCTTATTGTCCAACCAAAAATATTCCTTCAAATTTCTATACATTATAGTTCTATAATGTTTTATGGAAATATTGGAGCTATGATCATCATACAACAATTTCCTTTTTAGATCATGTATGTTACGAACACAAAGTCTCTTCCCAAATTTCAAAATTACATCCTCATATACAAATTCAATCAATCCCCCATCATTAAAAGCTTTAGTTTTATTTTGAAACTTTCCATCATAAGTATAAGAAAATTTTATACTTTCTTGTAGTGTTGGATTAGAAACCATTTGAATAAGTTTTGACGTTTTTCTTTCCATGATTATTCCCATATCTATCTTTAATAAATCCATGAACATAGGATCCCTTTCAACTCTAATTTTTTTCAAAACTCCATGATCCTTACTACTCAAAGCTTCTGCCACCTTATTTTCCTTCCCTGAGTTGTAGATACCCGAAGCTTAACGTACATGGACATTACATTACTTTTGAGGAATACTTAGTAAATAAAAAAACACACACACAAGGACCGTAATAGTTTAGTGTCTTTGGAAACTCGGAATATAATCTTCTAATCGTGGTGAAAGATATTCAACATCTCCCATAAATATATTCCCTTTTTTTACCTAAAAACCTTTCATTATATCACGGGGAAAAGAAAACATAAAAGGGTGAGCTCAAATGATCAGTAAGGGTAAACAAAAGAAATATCAATCACATCATATTCATAAGAACATAACATTTTTGAAATCTTAACCTGCAAAAGAGATAATAATATCATAACATGGGATAAATCATAGTAGTGAAATGTAATCACAATAATCATAACTTAAAACATGAAACTTTGTGGCATACACACATAATCATAGAGAATCATTTCTTATTAGTCAAGACTAATTTCTAAGACTATCTTAGTGGACAAAGTCCATTTCTGAACCGAGTTCATTCCTCGTTTCAATCCTGTTTCACTGAACCGGTTGAACATGCCATTCCAGCCATGTCTATCTCATGAGATATAAAATCTTTACCCAATGCATTGGAGGGAGATATAGGTCTCACCCATCTCATAATGATACCATTCATATGTGTGCCACAAAATCATAAATCTTACATCATTGCATAACCCATGTAATAAAAATGGGATTCTTAAACAACATGACATCATTAAACAATTCATATAAAATAAAGGAATTCATATAAATAATTCCATCACAACATAATCAAATCAATGTAATAATAGGGATAGATATAGAACCCTATATTATCTTAGATGGAAAATAATTTTGATAAAACACTTGAACTCCATTATTGAGGAAAATATCATTTCTACTTTAAAAATATTTTTTCCTTTTTTAACATGTCATACAGTTTTAAACTAAAAAAGTTGATTAAAAATAAACATTAAAGATTGTATAGGAAGCTTCTTGTAAATAATGTTTTTAAAATACATTCATGCTGTATAAGTTAAAAAAACATTCTTCTCGTGCTTTTGTCAGAAAAGTCAAAAAGTAACTCGTACGAAAAATGACAAAAAATTCCTTTCATATATTTTACTATAAACCTACCAAAGGGTAAAAATGGATTTAAACAATTGTAGGTGGATGGAAATAATATTACATATTGAGGAAACATGGATTTGGATGATAAAATACACCCCAGTAAATACCAAAGTATAAACATTCTCGGATAAAAATGAGATTGTGATATTTCCCTTACCTTAGGTCTGGTTTGCTTCATAAGTGTCCGAACCTCCTGTATAATGATTTTAATAATGTCATTGACTTATTCCAGAATCATAATCATTGTTATGATATCATATATGGTTCACTTATGACATTATATTACCCATTCTTTTGTAAATTCCATGTTAAAGAGCGTTTTGGGTAAAATCATTTCATTTGTCGTCCGTGTTTTGACTTGTAATTATTCAAATGATTACTTAGATCATGATTACTTAATTAAAGAATATAAAATATGATTTATATATAATATATATTCAGAATATACATATATATATATAATAGATCATTAAATGGAAAGAAATACACCGTTCATGGAGACGGTAGGTCGTACGTACGCATGACCACTGTTTTCGTTTCCTTATTGAGTTGAATGGAATTAAGTAGATGACATACATATATATACACATAAATCCAGTAACATTATTATGTCATATATTTCATGATTACTTATTATATATACTTTATAATCATTCATGAATGGTTAACGTGGAGAATGAATCTCATCGCGTCGTGGAGACGGTAGTCCGTACGTACGCACGAGTGATGATATCGTTCTCATGATCGTGGAATTGTATTGGAGTGTATGTATAATATTTCAGAATAAATATCATTTTAAAATAATAATATATAGTTATTATGTACATTATTATACCCATCCAAGTAAGGTGGTGGTGTAAAATAGATTACACCACGACGTGGAGACGGTATTCCGTACGTACACATGCGCGGTGATTTCGTTTTCCATAGGATGGATAGATGGTGAAATAGGGTTGTTTCGTACTAATAATAACATATCAGTATATTATTTATACTGATGTTATTACTTCATAATGAAACAACCTAAGAGGAAGAAGTGGAATAAGAAATAAAGTTGAAAGAATCGGTAACGGACATTACCTCTTCTTTGAAGCGCCTCTTTGAGTCATCCTCTTAGGGCACTAAAATTGGTCTTTTAAGAAGACCAGGACCTCTAGGATGTTTCTAGGGAATTGTAGAAGATAATTTGGTAAGGTTTGGCCGAGCTTGAAGGCTCAATGTGGTGTGAGGAAGAGAGGGAGGAGGTGCCCTTTTATAAGGGAGGAGAGGGGTACCTTTGGAATAACAAAAAATATTATTTTATTATAAAGTCATATTCGGTTTTTAATAGATCCAAATTCAGTTATTTCGAATATAAGGTGGGGATGGGTCGAAATCATACCATCCAATAGAATTTGGACAATATTAGTTTACTATTGTAACCTTATCATTTAGTTTTAACTTTAAGTTAGATAATTTTACTTTTACCGTGTCTTTTTGTGTTCTTACACTATAAGGTTAATAAACTTACTATAACAAGCCAAACGAACCCCAAGTTGTTTATTATTAATATATATAACCTTATGTAAGTCATTTGGACGAACCTTAGATTTTTATGAAAAAAATAACAATTAATAATATAATATTTGTTTTAAAAACTATTTTATGTCAATTTTGAAACTATTTAGTAATTGATTTTTTTGAAAATCATAACAGAATTATTAGTTCGAAAAAGGTTAATTAAATAAATACTAACATGTCATATTAACCTATAAAATTATTGGAATTTATAAAAAGTCTCAAATTACATTTATTTGGGTATTTATAACATCAATTATGTCAATATTTCATTAATAAGATAATTAATGCATCATATTTGTGTCATAAATAAATTAACATATTTAAAGTGTAAAAATTACAAATAAAATATCATTATGTAGGAAATATTTTTAGATTTCTAATGAATATTTATAGTCGAATTTATCTTATGTATAACACTAAATTAAAAATTATCTACTTATTAAACTTTGATTTTATCTATTTTAACCCTTCTTTAAATAAATTAATAATAAATGTCCTAATCTAATCCAAGTGGGCCTAAATGGTCATATTGTATTCCTAAGGTTGTTTTTGGTAGAATGACACTTATCCAATAGAATTAGGACATGTGTTAGGGTAATAATAATATCATTTTTACCCTTAACTACCCTATTTACTTTTAACCGTGGTAAAAAAAAAGTAAGAAGTTACTATTCACCAAAAAATATTTTCATCTCATTGAACCACATTTTATTCCTTGATATTAACCGTGTCCCTTGGAGTTTCAAAATTCTACTCACAGAAGTGGTAAAATTACGTTTTATGAAAAATTCTGTTTTTTTAACTACCACTTAGTGGTTTACCTATTCATCAAAAAATGAATGTTTCCAGAAAAATACCAAAAATTAGTCCTAAGCTATATTTGATATTATGAATTCAAAAATGATGTTTATTTTACCAAATTCAAAACATATCAGTTAGATTAACTAATTTAAAAATTAATTCCCGTCATCAAAACAAATAGCGTGTTTTTTAAAATATAATAACTATCAAAATATTGACACTTGTTTATGTCTGGTTTAAATTTGAAATTACATCCAATGAACAAAATTGTATTAAATTGTAAAAATATATTCTAAATATACTTTAAAACCACTCAAATTAATAATTTATCACTATTAATTATTTCGATTAAAAAGGTTGTTTTTAATTAAAATTTAGTAATTTTCACTATTCATCAGAAAATGAAAGTTATCTGAAAAGTACCAAAATTTTACCCTAAGATAATTTTGATATTCCGAATTGAAAAATGAAGTCCATTTTGAAAAATAAAATTTACAAAATTTCAAAAAGTGGTTATTACTATTCATAACGACTAGTTTTAATAATATTTTAATAGCATATCGTTGTTTAGTGAGACTCGGTATTGCGTACTACACACACTATCGAGGAAAGTTGTGATTGCATGTAGTGCAAGGCAATTCAAGGATGCGTGTTGTACAAGATCTTTTTGGTGTAGCATACAACACAAGACATTAATGAAATTAAAAAGAATATTTTTCATAAAATCTCGGGGTGTTACATTCTACCCCACATAAAATGAATTTCACCCTCGAAATTCGTCGGGGTTATAAATAGGTTATTACTCGAAAGTTTCTTTAATATAAACCCACATCGTAAAAAGGAATACCAAAACTTGGCTTTAAAAACTAAAGTATGAAACGTAAAGGTTACCCAAATTAACTCATCACTGGGTTTCCACATAGGAGAACATAGATGAAAATATGGATATGGGAGAAAATCTAACCATCAAGTTCTGATGGAGAGTGGTAGAGAACATGGCTATGAAAAAACCAACAATCACAAATCCATAAATTTGTGATGATCTAGGGTACGATCTGATTCATCGGATATAAGGGCACTAGGACAACATTTTTGGTTTTCAAGATCATTCCCCTAAAGTTGAAGAATTTGAATTAGAATAAATACTCACATTATTTTGGTATAATCTCACTGTTGTTCATTCCTTGAACAATTTCCACTTCATCTCTTAAAAAAATGATGTTGAATTTGTTATTCATGAAGTGTTAGCAGATAATGTGATAGATTGACGGGTCATTCCATCTATATCAAACAAAAGGTTAGAAAAATTTATTAAATATAGTGAGATTAATCATATATGGTTCCTAAAATGGACTTATACTTCATATATCATACTACTTAATATAATAAAACTAGTTTCTACTAAACAGGGACTTCCTGTAGGCTAGTGGTAGGCGATAAAGGCCAGTCGCACTTCGGTTGTGGGTTCGATTCCCACAGCCTTGTCTGACGCGATGGGTTGTCGCCCATCCTGCAGGTTGTCCTTTTTCTAAAACTACATTACTATAACATCCCATAAATAATATCAAAAAAACTTCTATCCTTAAACAATACTAACTTCTGTCCAACATAATCCATTCCAATCTTTAGGCTTATCCAAAATATTGCAGTCCATTGTCATATTATAGTGATAACGATTACCAGATATTTCATATAAAAAGAATTTTAATACCATTGTTGATCCCCATATATCATAAGATATGTATTGTTGGTCACATTCCAAATATTCGAAGGCCTTAATCATTTATTCTCTTAAAAAATGAATACCCATTGAATCATAGTGAAAACTCGAGTGTTGTCAAAAGTTAAATCTTTCCACATACCAAAATCCTCAAAATTCTATATACTCAAACCATGATATCACTTATTCCTTATATCAATCATGAGCTCATTAATACAATCAAACATCTCATTATATTCTTATCCCTTCATTATGCGCATACCATCTGCTTACCAAAAATATATCAATCACTTTCCATGGTTACCGGTACAATTGAAAACCACAATAGACCAATATATAAATATTCCAATATTCCACGATACTATATACAACATTATTTTGGAATCCCATTACATAAACACTTAAGCATTCCACCACATCGTTGTCATATTCAACATTGCCAATAGTGATCACATGTGACTTCCCTTTGTCCTTTTCCTTAAGTGGTTGCGCATGTCGATCATCACTAACCCTTGGATTAGGGCATTTATTAGCATAATGCCCCATTTCCTTGCACTTGAATCATTGAAGTTTTGGGGGTGCGTTCTCTGCAGTATTTTCATTATTCACATCATTATAAACCCTTTTTCCATTACTTCAACACTCAGTTTCTCGATGACCTTCTTTTCCACACTTAAAACATTTTCTAGTCCCTTTAAGACAATCTCCACCACGCTTATTTCCACACTTTGAGCATAAGGAAACATTCATCTTCTTTTCACCATTATTCTGAGATTTCTCCTTGAACTCCATATTTTGTTTCTTGTCAAAACTATGAGATGGATAAGTAACACCAACTTCCATTTCTACCTTGATAGCACAACTCACAATTTCTTCATAGCTACTGAAGTCTCTTATAGCTAATTCCCTTCGAAGATTTGGTTTTAAGCCACTAAAGAATAAATCAACTTTACTTTCAGGTTGGATGATAAAGCCATATGCATACCTTCCAAGCCATGTAAAGTTCACTTCGTATACACCAACAGATTCATCATCCTTTTGCTTTAGTTCAAGAAACTCCTTCTCCATCTTTGTTCAAAGAATACGAGGGAAGTACTTATTGAAAAATAAGTTCTTGAACTCGTCCCATTCCATGGACTCAATTTCACCTCTTGGCCTCATATTCTTGATAAGATTCCACCATTGATCAGCTTCACCTTCCAAACGATATACTGCTAAGATGACTTTATCATGTTCAGAACATTGAAGAACTGAAAATATCTTTTCAGTGGTACTGATCCATTGTTTAGGAACAAGTGGATCAGAAGACCCACTGAAAGAAGGTGGATGTTGCCTCATGAAGGACTCAATAGAATATTGTTCCCTTCTTTGCTCATTTGGAAGTCCAAAATGATTCATAGCTTGTGTAAGTATAGCAATATTTTTTTTCACTCCATCTCCCATAACATTTGTTTGTTCAAGAGGAAAATCATTTCATTGTCCATTGCATTGATCAACAAAGTTCCTTCGGGTTCCAGCCATCGTCTAAAACCCAAAAAGAATAGTGTGAGAGGAAACAATCACGCTAGGGAAAACAATATAATAAAAGGGGAGTACCTTCAATATCTAACATCTTGGGTTACCGTAATTCTATTACTATAACCTATACATATAATTAACCTTAGGGACATCCCTAGACATACCTTAGAAATATCTCTAAGGATCTCACTAAAGTTCTCGCATCCTAGTTTCCAAAGGTTGACTAAACCTTTCCTCTGATACCAACTGTAGAGACCCGAAGCTTTACGTACATGGAAATTACATTACTTTTGTGAAAAACTTAGTACATAACCAAAACACACACACAATGACCATAATAGTTTAGTGTCTTTGGAATCTCGGAATATAATCTTCTAATCGTGGTGAAAGATCTTCAACATCTCCCATAAAGATCTTCACTTTTTTTTACCTAAAAACCTTTCTTTATATCCTGGGGAAAAGAAAACATAAAAGGGTGAGCTCAAATGCTCAGTAAGGGTAAGCAAAAGAAATATCAATCACATCATATTCATAAGAACATAACATTTTTGAAATCTTAACCTGCAAAAGAGATCATAATATCATAACATGGGATAAATCATAGTAGTGAAATGTAATCCCAATAATCATAACTTAAAACATGAAACTTTGTTTCATACACACATAATCATAGAGAATCATTTCTTATTAGTCAAGACTCATTTCCAAGACTATCTTAGTGGACAAATTCCATTTCTGAACCGAGTTCATTCCTCGTTTTAGTCCTGTTTCACTGAACCGGTTTAACATGCCGTTCCATCCATGTCTATATCATGAGATATAAAATCTTTACCCAATGCATTGGAGGGATATATAGTTCCCACCCATCTCATAATGATACCATTCATATGTGTGCCACAAAATCATAAATCAATGCATAACCCATGTAATAAAAATGGGATTCTTAAACAACATGACATCATAAAACAATTCATATAAGATAAAGGAATTCATAAAAATAATTAACTTCACAACATAATCAAATCAATTTAATAATAGGGATAGATACAGAACCCTATATTATCTTAGATGGAAAATAATTTTGATAAAACAATTGAACTCCATTCTTGAGGAAAATATCCTTTCTACTTCAAAAACATTTTTTCCTTTCTTAACATGTCATACAATTTTAAACTAAAAGAAGTTGATTAAAAATAAACTTGGAAACTTTTACAGGAAGCTTCTTGTAAATAATGTTTTAAAAATCCATTCATGCCGTATAAGTTAAAAAAACATTCTTCTCGTACTTTTTTCGGAAAAGTCAAAAAGTACCTCATACGAAAAACGACAGAAGATTCCTTTCATATCTTTTACTATAAACTCACCGAAGGGTAAAAATGGATTTAAACAATTATAGGTGGATGGAAATAATATTACATATTGAGGAAACATGGATGTAGATGATAAAATACACCCCATTAAATACCAATGTATAAACAATCTCGGATAAAAATGAGATTGTGATATTTCCCTTACCTTAGGTCCGGTTTGCTTCGTAAGTGTCCGAACCTCCTGTATAATGATTTAAATAATGTCATTGGATTATTTCAGAATCATACTCATTGCTATGATATCATATATGGTTCAATTATGACTTTATATTACCCGTTCTTTTGTAAATTCCATTTAAAGAGCGTTTTGGGTAAAATCGTTTCATTTGTCGTCCGTGTTTTGACTTGTAATTATTCATATGATTACTTAGATCATGATTACTTAATTACAGAATATAAAACATGATTTATATATAATATATATTCAGAATATACATATATATAATACATCAGTAAATGGAAAGAAATACACCGTTCATGGAGACGGTAGGCCGTACGTACGCATGGACGCTGTTTTCGTTTCCTTATTGAGTTGAATGGAATTAAGTAGATGACATACATATATATACACATAAATCCAGTATAATTATTATCTCATATATTTCATTATTAATTATTATATATACTTTATAATCATTCATGAATGGTTAACGTGGATAATGAATCTCATCGCGTCGTGGAGACGGTAGTCCGTACGTACACACGAGCGATGATATCATTCTCATGATCGTGGAATTGTATTGTAGTGTATGTATACAATTTCATAATCAATATCACTTTAAAATAATCATATATAGTTATTATGTACACCATTATACCAATCCAAGTAAGGTGGTGGTGGAAAATAGATTAGACCACGATGTGGAGACGGTATTCCGTACGTACGAACGCGCGGTGATTTTGTTTTCCGTAGGATGGATAGATGGTGAAATAGGGTAGTTTCATACTAATAATAACATATCAGTATATTATTGATACTTATGTTATTACTTCATAGTGAAACAACCTAAGATGAAGAAGTTGAATAAGAAATAAAGTTGAAAGAATCGGTAACAGACATTACCTCTTCTTTGAAGCGCCTCTTTGAGTCCTCCTCTTAGGGCACTAAAATTGGTCATTGAAATAGACCAGGACCTATAGGATTTTTCTAGGGAAGTGGAGAAGAGAATTTGGCAGGGTTTAGCCGAGCTTGAAGGCTCAATGTGGTGTGAGGAAGAGAGGGAGGAGGTGCCCTTTTATAAGGGAGGAGAGGGGCACCTTTGGAATAACTAAAAATATTATTTTATTATAAAGTCATATTCGGTTTTTAATAGCCCTAAATTGAGTTATTTAGAAGCTAAGGTGGGGATGGGTCGAACGCATATCATCCAATAGAAATTGGACAAGTTTAGTTTACTATTTTAACCTTATCATTTAGTTTTAACTTTAAGTTAGATAATTTTACTTTTAGCGTGTCTTTTTGTGTTCTTACACTATAAGGTTAATAAACATACTATAACAAGCCAAAAGAACCCCAAGTTGTTTGTTATTAATATATATAACCTTATCTAAGTCATTTGGCCGAACCTTAGATTTTTAGGAATAAAATAACAATTAATAATATAATATTTGTTTTAAAAACTATTTTATGTCAATTTTGACACTATTTAGTAATTGATTTTTGTGAAAATCATAACAGAATTATTAGTTCGAAAAAAGATAATTAAATCAATAATAACATGTCATATTAACCAATAAAATTATTTTAATTCATAAAAAGTCTCAAATTACATTTATTTAGGTATTTATAACATCAATTATGTCAATATTTCATTAATAAGATAATTAATGCATCATATTTGTGTCATAAATAAATTAACTTATTTAAAGTCTAAAAATTAAAAATAAAATATCATTATGTATGAAATCTTTTTAGCTTTCTAATTAATATTTGTAGTCTAATTTATCTTATGTATAACCCTATATTAAAAATTACCTACTTATTAAACTATGATTTTACGTATTTTAACCCTTCTTTAAATAAATTAATAATAAATGTCCTAATCTAATCCAAGTGGGCCTAAATGGTCATATTTTATTCCTAAGGTTTTTTTTGGTCGAATTAGACTTATCCAATAGAATTAGTACATGTGTTAGGGTAATAATAATATCATTTTTACCCTTAACTACCCTATTTACTTTTAACTGTGGTAAAAAAAGTAAAAAGTTACTATTCACCAAAAATTATTTTCATCTCATTGAACCACATTTTAGTCCTTGATATTAACCATGTCCCTCGGATTTTAGAAATTCTACTCACAGAAGCGGTAAAATTATGTTTTATGAAAAATTCAGTTTTTTTAACTACCACTTAGTGGTTTCACTATTCATCAAAAAATGAAAGTTTCCAGAAAAATACCAAAAATTAGGCCTAAGCTATATTTGATATTATGAATTCCAAAATGATGTTTATTTTACCAAATTCAAAACATATAAGTTACATTAACTAATTTAAAAATTAATTCCCGTCGTCAAAACAAATAGCGTGTTTTTTAAAAGATAATAACTATCAAAAGATTGACACTTGTTTATGTCTGGTTTAAATGTGAAATTAAATCCAATGAACAAAATTGTATTAAATTTTAAAAATATATTCTAAATATACTTTAAAGCCACTCAAATTAATAATTTGTCACTATTAATTATTTCGATTAAAAAGGTTGCTTTTAATTAAAATTTAGTAATTTTCACTATTCATTAGAAAATGAAAGTTATCCGAAAAGTACCAAAATTTCACCCTAAGATAATTTCGATATTACGAATCCAAAAATGAAGTCCATTTTGAAAAATAAAATTTACAAATTTTCAAAAAGTTGTTATTACTATTCAGTAGATAAAACGTGTTTATATGCCCTAATGGGAACTGATTCACAAAACATTTTTGCAATGATACTTCCCTTAGGATTTTTGACTGAAAACTCACTTATTAAATCAACATGAAAATATCTAATTTTCTTAGAAAACTGAGAAGATATGAAACAATTCGATGATCCAGAATCAAATAAATCATTTTCTAAACTTTAGGAAGCCATTAAATTACCTACCACAAAATTATTTGGAGCTTCAACCTTAGCATAAGTGATCGAATAAACTTGGCCTTTCTCCCATGATCTTTTATTAGGTAAGGTTCTTTGTCAACTAGGAAATTAATATTCATAATGCCCCATTTCTCTACAATTGTAGCATTCAACATTGACATCCTCTTTCTTTCCCTTGCAATCACAAGCTTGGTGGCCTTTTTTACAACACTGGTAATAGAATCAAATTCCCTTATGGAAAGTACCAGGGTGTTTGTTCCCACATTTACAACAGGATGTAAATTAAACTTTTCCCTTATTCCCCTTATTTATATTTCCATAGTTTTCAACATATATCATCATCTCTTCTTTGCTATAAAGTCGTAAGACTTAGATAATTCCTTTTCTATCTTGATAGAACATGAGACAATATCTTCGTATGATGAGAAGTATTGTGAGACTAATGCTTGATGGATAAATGGTTTTGACCCATCAAAGAATCGATCAATCATTCTACTTGGGTTATGTAAATAATATGTTGTATGCCTTTCTAACCTTCTAAATTTTTCCTCATACTTTGAGACATTCTCATCTTCCTTTTTCCTCAGACTCAAAAATTGTCTTTCAGTATCTTCTTGATGGTCATGAGGAAAGTATTATTCCCAAAAAAACTTTTTAAACTCCATACATTTCATATTTTATACTTATTCATCTTCCTTTGTGTTTTGAATTAATGACTACCATTTATATGTATCTCATGTGAGGTGATAAACTACCATCAAAACTATTTCCATTTTGCTACTCCACAATGCCTGAAATATTTTCTCTAGGGAACATATCCATTGATCATCTACAAATGGATTTGTAGTCCCATTGAATGTCGGTGGTTGTTTCCTCATGAAGCATTCCAACATTGATCCACTGTGTTGTGGATCAGGGTTCTCCATACGGGTAAGGTTATAATTCATAACCTGAGTGAGTTGGCCCGGTATGGCAATAAGATGATCAGCACTAGTTGCATCACCATCTCAACTATAATTAAATTTATTAGGAGGGAAATATATATATGGATTACGTTCATTGATATAGTTTCTTTTCCTTCCATTAGGTGACATTTATAAACAATGGCATACACTAGATTAGTTTATAAATCTCAATACATAATTCCAATCTTTTAAAACAGTTAACATAAATTGAACAGTTTATGGATATAATCTATAATCATAAAATTTTATTCTATGAGTAGTTATATACTCATAAATTGTTCATAATGGATTTTAAAGAAAATTTGAATTATCCTAAGCATACCCCGCTGGAGTGTCGTAACGAAGAGTGCAGTATGGCCCGTTGTCGTGTACTAGGATACCCCAGGTCAAGCCTGAAAAATCATGTAAGAGTTTTCACTTTTAGGCACATCTGTTTCAAATTCGCATATACCTACACATATCCAGAAAATGATGTATTTCTCAGAAAACGCACAAAATATCTACACTACCAAAATTCTAGGAAGTTCTTCTATACTAATCCTCAAAGTTTATCTTAGGGTAATGTTCTCTATTTAGAGATTTTCTAAATCTAGTTTACAAGTTTTGTACTAAACTTCCTCTGATACAAAATGTAATGACCTGACCCAAGTTATCCAGAGTCAGTTCATTATTACAAAACATTGTCATGATAACAAGGTATCAAATCCATAAATACAGTTCAGTTTAGTAGCCTTGGAAGTAAATTATACAAACATAAGTTTTACATTGCATTATGAAATGAAAAAAAACATTATTGTGTCTCCTTTTAACACATTCATCTCCCTTAGACATTCCTTGCAGGTCAGTCATAATATACTTCTTCATATACCAGGAAAAATAAAACATAGAAATGGGGGAGATGAGGTGCTCAGTATGGATATCAATATAGTAGAAACATTCACAAATAAGTATAAACATTTAAGAAAATGTATAACACTAAAACACAATCCTTTTAAACATAAACATTTGAATAACATGGAAAAGATAAATAAAATAATTTCATTCGCTTATTTACATGGATATTCTACTAGTATAATAATCACATGTAATATCAATAGCCAATTTCATAATGATGGAATACATAATGTCGGACATCATAACCACATAGTCATGGCATCATGCCAAGACTACAAATAATATTTTTTCAAGTCCTTGTGCCAAGACACTAGATTATGTCATTAGACCTACTGAATCATCGAGGAGATATAACCGGCTCCACCCATCACTTACTATGTCCAATGCATTCCTCATATGAAAATGTTAAAACATAACATAAACATTCGTATTATAACTAACATACAAAATGTTATTACTTTAACCATCAACCATGAATGGTATAAAAATAATTCATCTACAATAAAACATATCAATAAACCTTAAATACAATATTGAAGATTGTATCATCATAAATCAACTTCAAATAAGTGTAAAATCCATCAAAGGATGTTGACATAGATAAAATAAAAACTATTTGAGAGAAATATCTCTTTATTTTGAAATCATTTGAAAATTAAATATTTATAAAATAAAACATTTATTTTGAAAATATTATCATAAGGTTGTAATGGAAGCTTCTAAGGTGTCATAACAGAGGAAAGTAGTTGCACCCTCCATATAAGTTAAAAAATATTCTTTCCTTAATTTTGTTGAAAAGGTCGCAAAGGACCTTATTTGGAAAACGACGGAAAGATTCCTTTAAAAAAAATTATAAAAAGTAAAATAAGGATATTAATTAGTTTAACCCATACTCTAGTAAATAGTAAAAATATTTTGAAATATTTTTTTAAAAAACACAGATGTAGATGATAAAGAGGTCCCAGTAGATACTAACGTATAAACAACCTCGGATAATAAAGAGATTATAGAATTAACCCTTACCTTGTGATTTTTATTGATCAGGGGTACATTAACCTCCTATATAATAGTTAAATCATTGTAATTAAATTATACATGAACCACATACATAAATATGATATCATATATGATCTTTTAATATTTCTTTGTTAATAATATTTTAGTAGTATCATTTTTTTGGGTGTTAACTGATTCATTTTCCTTTATTTTTTTTGTTACATAAGTCATGTTTTTTATGGATATGATGTATTTTATTCGTATAAAGAATGATATTATGATATCAAATATTATTTTTATTCATAAAATTGAAATTATATTTGAATGGTTATGATGGGGAATTAATTTCATCATGTTCATGGAGACGACAATCTGTACGTACACACTAGAGACTATATCATTCTATTGATGGTGAAATCATATATAATTGGATGGTATATCACATATAAAGAAGAATTAACATGTTATATTTATTATTTACATCAATTATACTCATTATAGTACCAATCCAAATAACGAAGTGTTGAATAACAAACTACACCACGATGTGGAGACAGTAAGTCATACGTACGCACGTATTGTGAATTTTTCATTAATAGGATGAATAGAATAATGAATATGGTTGTAAAATATTTTTAATAAAATCACAGTGTGTAGAAGATACTAGATTTATTATTGTTTTATAGAAATAACAAAGAAATAGGAAGTGGAAGATGAAAATAACTTTGAAAGTGGTGATGAAATTTTTACTTCTTCTCCAAGTGCTTCCTTTTCATTTGACAAAAAGGGATCCTTAGAATGGATTTATGATAAACTTAAAGCATCTAGGTTAAATTTAGGGTAGTTGAGAGGATATTATAGTAGGTTTTGACCAAGACAAATGGCTTTGGTGGTGTGATTTTAAGAGAAGGGTAAGTACCCTTTTATAAGAGAGGTGAGGGTCACTTTAGGAAAATCTAGAAGTATTATTTTATTATATAATCATATTTGTTTAATAATGGCTAAAAACAATTATTTAGATATTAAGGTGTGTATGGGTCTAAAACCTCTCAACCAATTGGTTTTATAAAGGTTTAGGTCATCATATTAAACTTATCATTTAGATTTAACTCTTAGTTAAATAATTTAACTTTTACCCTGTATTCTTGTATTATTATAATAAATGGTTAATAAACGTACTATAAAAAATAAAGATAAACCCAAGTAGTTAATTATTTATATATCTAACCTTATCTATGTCTTTTTGTAGAACCATAGATTTTTAGTAATATTATATCAATTAATAATATAGTATTTGTTTTAATAACTCATTTATGTCAATTTTGACACTATTTAGAATTTGGTTTTTCTGAAAGTCATTACAACTTTATAAATCCGAAAAAAATTATTTAATAAACCCTAAAATTTAAAATTAACCTAGAAAATTCGTTTAATACATCTGAAGTCTCAATTTACAATTATAATAATATTTATAATATCAATTATTTTAATCATTCAATAATTAGTTATTACTGCATCATCATTGCGTCATAAATAAATTTAATTAAATAATGTCTAAAAATTATAAATAAATTACCAATAGGTATAAATTATTTTTTTATTTCGAATGAGTATTTATAGTCAAATTTATATTAATAAAAACCCGATATTAAAAATGTTTAAGTTATTAAACATTGAATTTAACACTTTTAACTCTTCTTTAAATAAAATAATAATAAATATCCAAATCTAATCCAAGTGGACCAAAAGGATAATATTTTATTCTTATGGTTTATTTTGGTTGAAATATACTTATCTAATAGGATTATGACATGTTTTAGGGTAATTATAAAATCATTTTTACCTTTAATTTCCCTATTTACATTTTAACGTGGTAAATAAATGTCAAAAGTTATTATTCACCAAAACTTATTTTCATCTTATTAAACAACATTTTACTTACTGATTTTGAAAGTGTCTCTCAGATTTTTGAAATTCAATTCATATAAGCGGTAAAATTATGTTTTATGCAAATTTTTAGATGTGCCAAGAAGGTGGGTAAAAGACGTTAAAAAATTCAATAAAATTGTATATATGAAGTCTTATTATGAAATGACTCCAATTAATTAAATTGAACTAATATAGGTATTATGTATATTTTTTGACTTTAACATAAATTTAAATAATAATAATTAGTTAAATAAAAGTCAGTTTTAAATATTAACGCAGTGTTTTTCACTATTCATCACAAATTGAATGATTTCAGAAAAATTAAAAAAAATCACCCTAAGATAATTTTGACATTATGAATCAACAAATGAAGTCCATTTTGATAAATAAAATTTATAAAATTTCAAAAAGTGGGTATTACTATTCATAACGGCTAGTTTGGTCGGTCGTGGTGTGCAAAAACTTCAAGTTGCGTACATCGCAAGATATTGCATTATTCTAAGAGAAATGTATTGTGGAATATTGGGGTGTTATAGAGGATATGTTCCTAGTTTATGGAGGAGATGAGGAACTAGTCATCAGAGGATATGCAGATGCTAGTTTCCAGACTGATCAAGATGACATGAAGTCGCAAATGGGATACATATTCACTTTGAATAGAGGTACAGAGAGCTGGAAGAGCTCAAAGCAGAGTGTGGTCACATACTCTATAGCAGAGACTGAGTATATCATAGCTTCTGAGGCATCTAAAGAAGCAGTTTTGATGTGATGATTTTTCCAGGAGTTAGATGTGATACCTAGCAGTAAAGATCTATTCACATTGTAATCTTATAATACTATAGCAAAAACTCTTGCAAAACATCCATGGTCACATCAGCGGACGAAGAACATACTTTGAAATTATCATCTCTTGATATATTTTTCTTAGAGAGGTGAAATTGCAGTGAGCAGTATTTCCACAAAATACAACATGGTGGACCCCTTGACTAAATCCTTAACTTAGCAGAAACAAGATCATCATGTGAGGTCCAGTGGACTGAATGTTGTAGGCAGTTGTCTCTAGTCCTAGTGGGAGTTCATAAGAGTTTGTATCTTAGAACCAACTGTTTGTACTTTGATTACATGGATATTAATGTATTTAATTATTAAACATCTTATTATATATTGTTCATTGTTCTGTATGACTATGTTGTAATAATTTCCTAGAGTATTTGTTTCATTAATAAGGTCATGGAAGATCCACACTAGGATTATTACCTTGAAATTATATTAAAATATTCTTAAATATTGTTCTATTTTTGATTGACATGAAATAATGGGATACATAGCATGCAAACCGTCAACTGTGAGTACTCATAAGCAGATGAGACATCCTTTCATGATGTTTGCACTTGGTAATTTCAAAGATAGTAGATTATCAGAACATACCCACTAGTAGGAATTCATCATGTTTTGGGGTCATTGGATATTTCTATCTTTGAGCATGTGTAATGACCCTTATACATTAATATTATCCTTAATACGTGTCACGATTCAAGTTCTTTGATTTACCGATGAAAATCGTCATGCACACAGTTGGCAGGAAGTAGGGTACATTGGGTGTGACATGAGTGCCATGTTATCAATGGATTATTTGATGAAGGATTTTCCCCTTTTATTTATGGAAGATGATATCTCGGCCATATGATTGAAATAGAACTATCACATGAAATTCCACAGCCACGGTGTGACGACGAGTTTATTTCAAGTAGTCAAAGAATGATGTATTAAGCACAAAGGTTGATGAAACTTTCATGAAACCTACTAATTAGCCAATAAAAACGCATATTTTAATTAAATTTTAATGGTATTAAATGTTCATTTTTGATCTTATGGGCTTGAGTTAGTGGATTTTAATTTTGAACATCCATTCTCATCATTTTTGCACTTCATGCCTAATGTACACCAATTTAGGCTCAATGATTCATCTGATTTTAAGGAATGTAATTATCCATATTTTAATTTTATATTTTTTTAAACGGATCTAAATTTCCATATAAACATTTTTCATTCATGAATCAATGGAGGATTCATAAAGGATGATGGGATATTTGGTGATTAAAGGAAACAATTCTGGAGAAGGCAGATTGGACACCAGCCCACTGATGGGAATGTGGGTCCCACCATAAATACCCAATAAATCCCAAATTTTGTGGGATGGTATAATCCATATAGAGAAACATATAATTCAATAGTATCCAGTGCAAATTATGTGTCCATTGTGGTTATTATGGAAGCCCATGTTAGAGATAAAATTCTGGGCAAGATTTTGTGGCCTGGAAAAACATCCAACCAATTTCATCATATCTCAGAAACCACAAAATAATTTGGGGTGAAATGTTATAGAGATCTAGGAGACATCCATATATTAACTTTTTTATTCTATGACCCACTCCAATTAGTCTATCTATAGGGCCATCTAGGTGCCTCTGTCCAATGGATGCAAGCTGGCTGCAACTTTGGGTCAAGGGTGGAAAAGTCTCCTCTCCCTTTCTTTCCACCACCCTAGGACTACCATACTCAAGTCGGATCCTTTGTACTGTTTGGATCTCGACCCAAGGCTTCAAAAATTTCTATTTAAGGTAGATGTGGTGGAGGATTTTGGAATCTTGTTTTTTTGTTTCATTGTAGTGTTATGTTTTTGCTTTGTGTTTGTAATCACATTTCCTTCTCAGGTAAGTTGTTCAATTTACATTAGTTTTTTAAGAAAACATCTTACTTTCCTCTTATTTTGTTATTCTCCATATCAAGTTGATACCTTTTCCTCTTGGTGTGAATTTATTCACACCATACTTTGGGAAATTTATCACACAACGGCGGAGTGATCTTTATTTTCTTGTTTTTACTTCTTCAATTCCACCCTCGTAAGTCTAATTTCCTCTTCTGTTGAGAACATGTCATAAATAGAGGGATAACCCACTTATGGGTTGATTCAAGGGAGTATTAAGGGTCTTAATTTTATTTTATTTATCACTAACTTAATCTCTAATAACTTTTTTAAAATGATATTTTTAATTGATGGTTTTAAAAATTCATCATCCTTATTGAATTTTAAGGCCACACATTCAAGTGCTAATACGAATCATAACCTTGAAGTTCTCAAAACATTGATCCTTACAGTGTTTATGTGATTATTATTAAATTATATAGGTACTAAACTAGTAATTGATGATGTTGTTTAATCTTCTCAAATGAACCCATGTCAAATATATGAAATTGAAATAATTAAAAAATGAATTCATTCAATCCACCCCAAGTGATAAACTATGATAAACTCATTGTCTTTAATTTAATTAACTTAAATATTTTAGTGATCCTTTAAACCATTATAAAATCAACCCAATATGGCCACTTCATATCCAAAACAGTCCTTAGAATATGCGTGTCTATAGGTTTTTTCTTATGTCCCTGGGGATTCGAGAACCCAAGCTACACTACAAGAGACTGCTTAACCATAAAAACTTGGGTAAATTTGAGGGTGAATCAAATTTTAGATCCATTTTTGGGGACCCAAGTAATTCATATAAACACTAATTATATTCTCCCCCATTTCTTCTATTCTCATCCAAATTATCTTATCTTTTCCCTTTATCATTTTTTCTTTCTTTTGGTGCATGTCTACATACACTCGTGACCCATCATATTGTCTAGTTAGGGTGGATAATCCTGGGGTTGGGGAGTCAAGTACACCAAGGGAACTCTTTACATTAGATCATGATCATCCAAATAATCCAGTGTCAAAAATTGAGCATATTTCAATTAAATTTCATTAATGAAACCAACTCATAAACCTGGGTGGAAACCAAAATGCAAATCCAAATGAGGAAGCCCCAAACCTGGGAAATACAGTCGATCAAACCATGAATGACTACCTCACACATGCCTAGACCAATTCCCCCATATTCGTTAAAAACAATTACTTAGGAGATGCAAAATACATCTTTAAACCCCATGTCCTTAAACACCTTCCCACATTCCATGGAATGGAGTCCGAGATGCCCTACCTTTACGACAAGGAGTTCAATGACATTATATAAACCATGTGTCCCCCACATCAACTAGAATCAGCTAAGATTGGGATATATCATTTTTATTTAAGGGATCATGCTAAAATCGTTTAAAAAAATTGAGATCACCATCCATCAAATATTTGGACCAATTACAAAAATAATTCTACAGAAAAATACTTTCCCCACCATAAAACAATTGCACTTAAAAAGCGAATCCAAAACGTTTTGGAAAAATAGGGAGATTCATTTTATCAAACATGGAAGAGGTTCAATGACACACTCAACTTGGTACCTCACCATGTATTTCTAATCCTTGAACAAGATCAAATTTTATATGAAGGTTTGGGTCTGGGGAATAAACAATCCAATGACATGATGTGTAATGGAAATTTTAAAAACAAAGCCCCAAATGATGCTTAAAAGTATCTAGAAATCCTTTCTGAACAAAACCAAACATGGGGAACATCACCTTATTCTGAAAATCCAAAATGAAATAATGGAATTCATACACTTAGAGAAGTGGAAATCCTCAGGGCTAAACTCGCAGCACTCTCTAGGAAGGTAGAAGAGACGGACCTTAGAAAAGTCCATGAAATCCAAACTGTAGACCCCGTTTGCACAATTTGTGATAAACATGACCATAAGACAGACAACTACCCAACCATTCAATCCATCAAGGATGTTATTTTAGGTGGAACCCTAGCAGAATTAAATGCTTTGAAAATTCAAAATCCTCAATATCAAAACACATTCAACCCAAGGTATAATGACCACCCTAGCTTCCGCTGAAAAGATAAACAACAACCTAGCCAACCATAGGGGAAAAATCATTACCCCTATCAAAACTACCAAACCCATAACCATTTCCAAACCCAACCTATCCAATACCAACATCCACTAGTCCATTTTCCAAAAACCATCCCACCTAAAATATATCCCCTGGGTTAAACCAATCTTCTCAAGCACCAAGCCAAACTGTTTCACAAATCCTACTAGAATAATTGTGAAAACAATTGGAAAAGATGAGCTTAAAAGTATCTTCTTTGAAAAAAGAACTTCAATCCATCAGAATTGGAAGGTCACTCATTCCTACACAAGCCATTACACAAAAACAGTAAGTGGAGAGTCAATTTTCACTCAAACAACTCATGAATAACTAAAGGCAATGACAGTTTTAAGATGTGGGGAATCGTCTGAGAAACCAGAACAAATAAGTCAGAAACCATGTGAAGCTTAAAACTCTATTGAAAATTCAAATGAACCACATGATGAAACTGAAGAAACTGACAACAATTTGAAATAAATAACCCTTCAACAGACAAACCCACAACCTTCACTATTTCCTCAATGCATGAGGGGGAAAACCAAGCCTAAATTGATTTAAACAGTGAGGGAAGTATTCTCACAATTCAAGTTGAACATTCCCCTTCTCAATTCAATCCAAACCATACCTGCCTACTCAATGTACCTTAAGGACTTCTGCACTTTTAAAAGAAAATATTCACATAAAGACCAAGTCCTTTTGGAAGCTAATGTGAGTACCACCATTCAAGGGACCACTCCCCCAAAGTTGAAAGATGAAGGTCTCCCTTACATAAATGTTGAACTAGGAGAGAGAAAAGTTTTCATAGCCTTTTGTGACCTCGGTGATAGTTTCAATATCATCCCCTATGTTGTGTACTTCTAGTTAGGTATAGAAGAGCTCTGAACCACATCTATCACACTTCAACATGATGATCATATCATTAGGGTTCTAAAGGGGGTTTAAGAGGACGTTCTAGTAAAGGTTGAAAACATCATCTACCCTGCTGACTTCATTATCCTTGACAACCATCCAAACATAAGAAATAAGGAAAAAACCCCGATCATCCTTGGTTGACATTTCCATTCAACAATCAACTCTGTTATCTGAGTCCAAAATGGGAACATAACCATCACTTTTGGAAACTTGAATCTATACTTGAACATATATAATTCAAGCACATAAATAGGGGATGATGAGGACATTCATGAAGTAAAAATGATATAAATCATTGATAATGAATCCACAGAACATCAAGGAATATTTGATGGATTTTTAAGTGATGATCAGATTGATTTCCATTGTTCAAATGAAGGAATATTATCTCCTTGGCTTGAATCATTTTAAAATTTCTCTTATGATGAATTATTAGGTCCAAAAATTAGTGAATGCTTTTAGGAAACCACTTTCACAGAGACCAATCAAAATTCCTTCTCTAAATATTATCAAAACAATATTGTAGCTGAAACTTCTACACATGGGGATTTGATTCTATCTAAAACTCTTGGAAACAAAATCAATCCTGATCTAATGTCCCAATCTTATGTTTAAATTTTGTACCAACCTGATCCTGAATTGAAGGAACTTCCCACTGCGCTCAAGTATGCCTTCCTAGGGGACAATCAAACACATCCTATATTCATTTCTTCTTCTCCTGAAGCCAATCATGAGAGGATTCTTCTAGATGTCCTTAAGAAACATAAGAAATCCCTTCGTTGGACCATGTCTGATATTCCTGGGATTAGCTGACTAATCGGAACTCATAGGATTGTTCCAGAATCTAATTCTTAGTCGTGTCGTCAACCTCAATGGATACTCTATCATAATATCATGGAGGTTGTAAGGAAGGAACTTCAAAAAAAATTTAATGCTGGTATCATTTATCTCATAGATGAGAGTGAGTGGGTGAGCCCAATCCATGTGGTTCCCAAGAAGGCAGGAATCATGATGATAACTAATAAGGATGGTGAGATTCTTCCAATAAGGGTGAGTAGTGGCTGGAGAGTCTTCATCGACTATAGGAATCTAAACTCATTTACCAAGAAGGACCATTTCCCCTTACCATTCATTAACCAAGTCATTGAGAGATTCATAGGTCATGTCTTCTACTATTTCTCAGATGGGTACTCATGGTATAATCAAATTGAGGTCTCCCTTAAGGATCAAGGGGAGACTACATTCACATGTCCATTTGGCACCTTTTCTTTCAAATGCATTCCCTTCAGGTTATGCAATGCCCTTAGAACCTTCCAGTAGTGTATGTTGGGAATATTCTTAGACGTGGTATGGTATTTTCTAATGGTATTCATATTTTACTTCTCTGTGTTTGGGGATACAGTTGAGGGATGTCTAATGAATTTGGAGAGATTCTTGTCACGATGTGATGAAAAGAATCTAGTCCTAAATAGGGAAAAATTCCATTTCATGGTTAAATAGGGACTAGTACTTTTCCATCTCGTCTTGAGTAGGGGGATTGAAGTTGATAAAGCCAATGTTGGAATCATTCATCACCTTTCATCACCCAAAACTATCAAGGAAGTGAGGTCATTCTTAAGACATGTTGGTTTCTATAGAAGGTTCAATAAGAATTTAAGCTCTATTTATTGACCACTTTGTGATCTATTGGTTAAAGATGCTCCATTTTTATGGATAGAAAGCTATGAGGAATCATTCCCTATACTCAATTCAACTCTTATCTCTCCACCTATCATGTAGTCTCTAAATTGGAAACTTCCTTTTGAGATCATGTGTGATGCGAGTGACTGCGATTTAGGAGCAGTATTTGGAAAACGGTGTGAGAAAAATCCATGTGTCATTTCTCATGAAATAAAATATTTAAATGATGCACAAATTAAATACTCCACCATTGAGAAGGATTTAATTTCTATTGTGTTTTCCATAGGAATGTTTAGGTCCCAACTCTTAGGATCCCCCATCACTGTGTTCACTAGCCATTCTACACTAAAATACCACTTCCAAAAACAAGATTCCAAGGCTAGAAAGATTAGGTGGGTCCTTCTATTACAAGAATTTTATCACACGATCATGGATAAAAAGGGTGTTGAAATGGTTTTAGATGATCATCTCTCTAGGATGGAATTAAAAGAAAAATCAAATCACCTTTCTCTGTCTGATTCATTTCCCGATGAGAACCACTATTCAATGAGTGATTTCCCATGGTATGTCGATATAGACAACTTATTAGTTACAGGAGTCATTCCAAGATTCATAGGGACTCATGTTAGAAGGAAATTCCTTTCTGATGTTAGGAATTATGTGTTTGATAATCCATTCCACTATAAGTTTTGACCTGACCAATTCATTAGTAGGTGTGTCCCATAATCTGAACAAGTGTCCATCCTTAATTTTTTTTTTCATAGTGAGGCATGTGGAGGACACTTTTCCTCTAAGAAAACATCTGCTAATATTATTCAGTGTGATCTCTTCTGGACCACCCTCTCAAGGGACTCCTACACATTTTGTCAAAGCTATCATAAGTTTCAAAAAGTAGGGTCCATCACAAAAAGGAATCAAATGCCACTCAATCTATTCTTAGTAGTTAAAATCTTTGATTACTAGGGAATCGATTTCATGGGTCCCATTCCAAAATCTAGGGGATATCTATACATCCTTTTAGATGATGATTATGACTCCAAATGGTTTGAGGCCATTCCTACAAAACCGAATGATCATCAAACTATGATTAAATTTCCGAAGGAAAACATTCTCTCTAAATTTAAAATTCCTAGGGCTATCATTAGTGATCGCGGAACTCATTTTGGAAATCATCCATTCTCAGCACTCATTGAAAAGTATTGAATTTCTCAAACAAGTGTCCACTGCTTACCACCCATATAACAATGGTCAATATGAGTTATCCAATTGAGAAATCAAACAAATTATTGAAAAACTGTTAATCCATCTAGGAAAGATTGGTCTAGCAAACTCTTAGATGCTCTTTGGGCCTATCGAACCACTTATAAACCCATTTTAAAAATGTCCCCATATAGGTCGGTTTATGGTAAAGCATGCCATTTTCCAGTGGAGATTGAACATAAGGCCTTTTGGGAAATTAAGAAAATGAATTATGATCTCTCATTGGCTGAAACAAAAAGTAAATAAGATCTCAATGAACATGAGGAAATTAGGATGGAGGCTTATGAAAATTCAAGGATCAATAGAGCTAATGTACAAGCCTACCAATATCGAAATCATAAAACCAAACACATTATACCATGTAATCCTAATCTTTTTATAGTTCTAAACATCATTTACACTCGAGAAAGTAGAGTTATAGATGGTCAAGTCCATACATAGTGCATAAGGTGTACCACCATGGGGTGGTAGAAATTCAAGATCCCACCAATGGTCAATCCTTTAAGGCTAATGGTCATATAGTCAAACCATTCATTGAACCATTATAAAAAAATTATGTTGATGAAATCTTGTGTGAACCAACCTTAGATAAAGAAAATACATAAATAATTAAGGGTAAGTCGAGCAAGTGACATTAAACCAAAGCGCTTCATGGGAGGCAACCCGTGGTTTTCTTCTTTGTGAATCATATTTTCTAAAATACGAATAATAGATAGATTTTATATAAAAAAAATACATAATTCTGTATATGATAGTACCATAGACTATTGAACTATTCCTTTATTATGAGTATGTATGAGTATGAATGGGGAGTGTCATATTCATCTATGTCATGTGGTGTGATCCTTGAGTAATACCTTACCCGAAAATTTTAAAATAAGATAATGTATCATCAGTCTATTTTTATGGGTTTTTAGGTTAAAATAAAAATAAAAAATATATATATAATAATAATTATATATATATATAAATATAAACATGTCATATGTCATGGGGAAAACCCCATCACAACTAGCGAAGCTGTAGGGAATCGAACCCGGAACTGAAGGGAGATAGGGGAGAGCGCCTACCAATGACCTACAGGTTATAGTGCTTCATTTTTCTATAATTTTTGGTATATATACTAATATTTTACTTTTACTATTATTATTATTATTATTATATGTTGTTTTTTTTTGTGTTTGTTTTTTTTATTTTTCTACTAGGGAACTGTACGAGTGTCATGTATATCAAAAGACTAAATTAAAGTATCATGAATTTCAACTTCAACCACTAGGTGACTTCATTCCATGATCCTCATTTTCAATTTCCTTTATGAACTCCCATTATCTACATCTACCCCCTTCTAAAATTTCATTTCTTTGAACACTGGGGACAGTGTTATTTTAAGTTGGGAAGGAGATAAAATAAAAAATTTGCTTTTGCATCAAAAAAATGAATGATTTGAAAAGAAAAGTGTTCCTTAATGGAAGGAAAATTTTCTTTTACCTTGAACATGATAATATACATTGCACACTTTGAAACTGAATATCAAATAATTTAACATGCCCTGATTCTAATTTTAATCCATGTATAATTTCATGAGCATAGATTTTGGAAAATTTGGCTGCCTAATGTGAAATTTTTTCATTTATATTTTCATCCAAATAAAAAAAGAGATCACAACACATGTCCTTTGGATAGTGGGGTATTAGTATGAGTTCATGGGTCCCCCAAATAAATAGCAACAGTTTGGTGATAATTTTAGTTTTTATATGATTATTCCCTAAAAAACAATAACTTTGTTTGTAGATAAATGAAAAGACCAAATGTGTGGCTTTCGCCACTTGGAGATCGTGACTCCATAGTTGTCTGGCCCAGAGTTAGTAATTTTACCTCTACTTGTGGTAATTTGACATTGTTTTTGACTAAGTTAACTCAAAATGATTCCTGATTATGTGGGCTTCACATGGTTCCCTATGGTCTTTGATCCAGGGAGTCATCAGCAAAGTCTCACTACATGGGTTGACTCTTTTGAGTTCAATTTCAATTACCATGGAAAAATTGCATAAAAAAATAAAATAAAAAAACAAAAACAAAAAAATATAAATAATTTTTTTAATACTCATCATAATATTGAAATTTGATTCCACTTAGCGCTTCCATAATTTCCCACCATTAATAAACATGAACCCCCAAATCAATTGTGATGCACAACACTTCATCACTCTTAAATGATAATGGATGAAATATGGAAATTGATTTGAACAAAGGAATGGGATTGGGATTGGGATCTTCTTATGAAACTATCTTGTATTAAGATATTTTTATGGTTATCATGATTTTTTGGTATAAGGGTTTTTGGATATCATTGTGTATTAAAATGTTTTTGGAAAAGAGAATTTGAATTTCATATTATTGAGATACATTTTGCTCGGGACTAGAAAATCTCAAGTTGGGGGTATGATTAGCGAATAAAAACACATATGTCAATTAAATTTAAATGGTATTAAATGTTCATTTTTGATATTATGGGACTGAGTTTGTGGATATTAATTTTGAACATCCTTTCTCATCATTTGTGCACTTCATGCCTAATGTACACCAATTTAGGCCCAAAGATTCATCTGATTTTAAGGAATGTAATTATCCATATTTTAATTTTGATATTTTGGTCAATGGATCTAAACTTCAATGTGAAAATTTTCATTCAGTGATCGATGGATGATTCATAAAGGATGATGGGGATATTTGGTGATGAAATGAAACAAATCCGGAGAAGGAAGATTGGACACCATCCCACTGATGAGAATGTGGGGCCCATAATATAGACCCTATAAACCCCAAATTTATTGTCATGATAGAATAAATATATAGGAACATATCATTGTTCATTATAGAGTGCTAATTTGGCCTCCATTGTGGTTATTTAGGTGTCCCAAGTTATAGATAAAATTCTAGGCCAGATTCGGCGGCCCAAAAATATAGCCCACCAATTTAATCTTATCTCATAAAACACAAATTCATTTGGGCGGAAACTTTATTGAGATATAGGGGACATCTGGATATTTACTTTTTTTATCCATGGCTCACTCTAATGCAGACATCTAGACGGAAATCTAGGATCCTTTATCCAGTGGATGCAAGTTGGTTGCAACTTCGGGTTAAGGGTGAAAAAGTCTCTCTCCCTTACTTTCCACCACCATAGGCCTACCATACTCAAGTGGGGTTCTTTTTACTGTTGGTAGATCGACCCAAGGATTAAAAATGCATATTTAAGGTGGTGGTGGTGGAGGATTTGTCCATCTTTGGTGTTTGGTTTCATTTTAGTGTTATGCTATCTCTTTAGGTTTGTAATCACATTTCCTTCTCATGTAAGTTGTTCAATTCACCTTAGTTTCTTAATTAATGTTTTTCCTTTCCTCTTATTCTGTTCTTATCTATATCATGTTGATATAGTTACCTCAAGGTTTGAATTTATTCACACAATACCTTGTGAAATTTAACACACAATGGTGGAGTGATCATTATTTTGTTGTTTTTACTTCTTCAATTCCACCCTCGAAAGTTTACTTTCTGCTTCTATTGAGAACATGTCATCAATTGAGGTCTAACTCTCTTTTGGTTTGATCCAAGAGAGTATAAATGGTCATTATTGGATGTTATTTCTAACTCCATTAATGTCTAATCATTTCTTTTAACTGAGAATGTTTTTTGAACATCATTAAACTCCTTCGTCCTTATTGAATTTAAGGCCACACACATCAAGTGTTTAAATGAACCTTAACCTTAAAGTGGTAAAAACTTTCACACAGTTTCCTAGGTTCAGACACATGATTAGAACAAACAATGTGCCTAACTATTTCCGCTTATTAGGCTTCTGGAGAGTGTGAAATGGTTAGTCCACAAAATTAAACAAACAATTTTTCAATTGTTCACTCCCTCTTGGTCTACTAGACAATGTTTGCATGACATGGTTGTATAGTTTGGAGATCATTCTCCAACCATGCTCTCCCCACAATCCCAAGATGTATGGTTTTAGGGGAGGCCGCAAAATTTTCTCTTTCTATGTGGGCCCCACCAAAACATCATGAAAAGGAACAATGTTTCATAGTCCAACCTTCATAATTTTCCTTAACCATCTTCCAACAGTTCATATCCCCAAAAGCATCAATAAATTTCAAAAATTATCCAGAAATCCACAAAATATGTTCTAAATAAAAGATGATCTAAATAAAGTGTTATAAGTGACAAAAAGTTGGTGATGGGATGTTAAACAAGAATAATTTTAATACATTACATTAAAACAATTTATAAAAATGTAGCATGAAAGGAAAGAAATGTTAAGTAATAAAATATGGTGTGAATAATAAAAATATATGAAAGTGAATGGAATTTTGTAAAACCTTTTTATACATTTTTAAATGAAAACTCACATCGTTGAAAGAGTTATAAAATTTTATTTTAAATATGGATAAAGGTAAATATGAATGTTCCTAAAGATAATAAATATTTTATATTCAAAATAATAAATTAATACTTTTTTTGTATGAAAAAATATGGGTGTTGAGTAGAATGCGATAATAGAGAGGATAATTATTATTCATAATAATGCCATGTTTTTTTAAAGAAATAAATTCATAAAAAAGATGATTTTTGACATAAAAATATAATTTCCATAAATAGAAATAGAAAATATAATATTAAATATAGATATTGAAGAATATAGAAAACTTATATGAACAAAGTTATGGTTTCAATATTATGACCCATTGAAATGGGAATTGAATCAACAAAACACTTACCTTGGATTCCTTCTTGGATAGACATACTATAACCACATGTATAATAAATTTAGGTGTATTATTCTTCTATATCATAATGATATTGATATTTATTTTACTTGATACCATTTATTTATTATTTATTATCACCAACTTATTAATAATTTCTTTTAATAAAAGTAATATTCATGTGTTAATTGTCTCATTTGTTCTATACTAACTATGGTATGAGAATTTCATTCCTTGATCCTTACTCTGGTGTTCATCACCTCCAAATTGGTCTTGGAGTTTATATATGTTGGTTTTTTTAAGATTTTATTTTTAAAAAAAATTAATTTTATTCTTAAATGTATAACTATACAATAAATTTAGGTAGTTAATTGTTACCTCATCAATCATAATTCCCAAAAAGAAATTAATTGAAATTTACCTTTTATGTATTCTAGTTATATCTTGTTAGGAAGTGTGTATTTTTTGTTTCTAATGAGTCTTTATGATAAGTGATAGATTTGACGGATTTTTTTATATATATTTTTTAAAATTTTGAAGTCATATCATAAAATTCCCAATGAATCTATATTCTCTTTTTTGATCACTATTTGTTATTCGTATTGTATTTCTTTAAAGTTTTCAAGAAACATAGTTTCCCCAACTATCTATTATCTTTTTTTCCTAATTTATCTAATTTTTTATTGGAACCTCAATGGATTTTGATGTGCATAGTATATCATATTTTAAATATTTATAGTCAAATTCATCATATATGGTTCATTTCATGACTTCAAGATTTAATCGTTATATTATTTAAAGGGAATTTTATTGGATATATCATTTATTTTATATTTTATGGTAGATGAAATCGCATATTTATAAGATGGTCATTATTGAGTGAAGAGTTAATTAATTTATTGATGTATCATATCCTAGTCTTTTATAAGAACGAGATTCCTTTCCTTCAATATTTCAAATATTTACTCCTACTTTGGAATATATTTATTTTCTCCATAAACACAGATAAGTTTTATTCATCTTCTTTAGTAGAATATAATTGTTTAATAAATGAAGCTGATAGTTTATTATCATAATATATCTACTTTTTTAGGTATCCAATCACTATATATAAATTTAATTCTTATGTATACTAATAGGGGAATGACTTATTCATTAATCATGTACAATTGATTAGTATATCTTCTCTATAATTATTTGGGACAACCTTTTCATGACTATGTACTGATGAAAATTTTTGAAGTAAAAAAATTATAATTAACATATTTCATTGATTAATGATTTCCAGATAGATCATTCTCTCTTAATATTATGTGGTTGAATTTTCATATATTGAATATTATGTTTTATGATTATCTATTTCTTAAGAGTGTTACTTTTGAGGTTGTATCATAACTATTATAGTTGTGATTTCTAGAAATTCATTATTGAGAATAATCTCAATATAGATACATATGTAATGAATAGTGTAAAGAAGTGTAATGAGTTTAATTACCTAAGTTATCAAGATGGAGTATATAAAATTATGTTGAAAATGTATAAAATAAAATTGTCAATTTCCATGGGAGGAAAGATTTTATATCTTTCATGGGATTTCAATTAGGTTTTGTAACGCTTTGCCAATTAGGATTTCCTTGATAAATAAGAAACTATTCAATCATGTCTTTCTTGAATGAATGATTGGTTCCATTATAGACAGGATGATAAAAAGATCTTTTGAAATATAATTAAGAATGTAATATTTACAAAGTCACAAATGGTTAATGAAAAAGTGATTGTTGGCCTAAAATGATAAAATTTTAAAAGAGATTATTATGAAATCAAATGTGTGTATCTGATATATAACAAACATTATCATGAATTTATTTTCTAGATGGATACCTGTAAACATTATTATTAGAGTAGAAATAATAAAATATTTTAATATCCTAGAGAGACCACAAGTTTTCAAGAGTTACTCTAAATATTGTTAGTTCTAAAAAATTAATATCATTAAAGATATGGTTTTGGTAGCTTTTTTTATTCCAAGAATTCAAAAACAATAGATATTATTAAGAAATTTGAAGAGGTGAACTACAATGATAAGAAAAATATTCCCCTTTTAATATGAGTTTTTCTAAGAATAATACAGTAGAGTAAAATATAAATATGCAATGGAAATAGGTAATGAATAAAAAATATAGCTTACCGATATTGATGATTACTTTAGAAGATATTGAGCTAATGAATTTTGACACACTCAGTATACATGGTCTTGAGGATATTGAATTCAATGTAAACATGAATGAATGTTAAAGTTAAAAGATGAAGAAAATAAAGAATAAAAACTACTGAAAATTGGGGTATTTTTAAGGGATCCCATCACAAATGACATGTTTTAGAAAATGTCATCGCAAAAAGAGTTTTCTACGATAGTCCATCAAAAAAAGTAAATATTTGTGATGGGATGGGAACCTATTGTAAATAGCTTCATTGTGGTTTTTAATTATCCTATTATGACGAACCATCGCAAATAGTCACAAACAGTGTAAAAAATAAATAATATTAATAATAAAATAATATTAATATTAATGAAATAATAATATTAATATTCGTAAATTAAATAAAATTGGAAAATAAAAAATAATATTTATAAAATAATAAAAAAAATATTGATAATATGATAATATTATTAATATTAATATCAAAATTACTAATATAATTAAAAATTATAAAATAATGAAAAATTGAATATTTGTGAAAAATATAATAAAATAATAAAAATAAAATAACCAAAAAAATAATATTTAAAATAATAAAAATAATAAAAATAAAGTAATAAAAAATAATAATTAATAAAATAATAAAAATAATAATAAGAAAATAAAAAAAAATAAAAATTATTAAAACAAAATAAATAATAATATTTTTAAATAAAGTAATAAATAATAAAAAAATTAATAAATAAAAAAAATTAATATTCACTATAATATAAAAAATGCATTGTATAGAATTATTGATTCTTAATATTATAAACAAAATTTACATTCAAATTTTTAACTATAAAAAATAGAACACTGAGGGGTCGTTTGGAGGAGATGGTGGGGGGAACTTCATCCCTAAACCACGAGTCAGACGTCTCATGTACTATAACTGATCATGTTGTTACTGTCGTTGATGCATATCATGCTGCATCTACTACTACTAGTTTCATAGGAGCTCTTCATACTACTATTGTTTCCATATATGCATCTTCTCCTCCTCCCTCCACATACTCTCTATAAGATCACTTTGAGCTTGAAACTACTCCTGATACTGTGCGGCGGATGATGATGACTCTCTATGAGATCCTCTCGATCTAGATTTTGACATAGCAAGAGTTTTATAACAATCCACAGGCATGAATCGATAGCCAATACCAACAACTCAGCCTTTCTCAAAGGCATATTGGGTCACCAGCATCCATGTTGTCATATCAAATTGGTGGGCACTTGTCTGATGATCGATTTCAGCCTTACTCTCAATCTGTGTTTGAGACTTCAAGACCTCATATAACTCCTTCAATTTCAATTTAAAAGTAAAATATTTAAAATATTATTTATAGTTAAATTTTAAACTGAAAAATAAAATATACTGACCACATTTTGATGTGGGAAAGCACCTCTAATCTCTCCAAGGGTTGGATCACTTTACATCCTCCTATAAACATCAAACTCCAAAATATTATGTTGTTCGATGACCTATTGGAATATAAAATAAACCATTTATATTTAATGTTACATAAAATATTTAAAAAAAATTATTTAATGTATTCTCCCTATACATACTAAATGAACGACTACCGGCTTGATATGTCACCACTTATCTCCCCCAGTTTTATCGACCTACCGATGGTCTCATCTGAAAACGATCACCCAAACAGTGTGAATATAATCCACCCCAAACTGGAGATGAAATGTAATCTGGTTAGTGGGAATGATAAGACCCTGAAAACTCTATCACTCATGCTTTATCCACAGCTTTCCTTCTTAAATTGTGAAAAAACTGATTGCAACACTAATGCATAGTCCTCTGTCATGCCTTACAGATATCCCCACGCATGCTCTCATCAATTGGATACCATAAACCCTACAAATAATTTATAATATCAAATTATTAATTTAATTAATTTCGAAATAAATATTATTTATTTACATACCATATAATGATTGAACATGCAGTGCTGCATATCAACAAGAATATGATCCCATGAGACCCATGCTTCCAAAAAATAATTGTGCAGTATAGTGCTCCCCTATTCAGTACCTATATGTGTAAATATATGAATTAAAGAAAAAATAGTAAAACAATTTGTATATAAATAAATTATAGAAAACTAACTAAAAAACAGAGGTAAACAAACCTCTGCACATGTGGATTGAATCCATTACTTGGAGGTCACTCGGGGATCATGTCATGAATCATAAACTGTGCAAGACAATGGCACCTCTGAGTCCCCCCTAAACTGCTAGTAGTCTGAGGGTCATACGACCCAATATCCTGCTCATCCAAAGGTTTCTTAGCTTCATGCAACATATGATTCAAATCCTTGTCCATATGAATCATGAAATGACTATTGTTAGTAACAAAATGAAAACGAATATTATATATAGATATATATTATATTTGATTATAACCAACATTTAAATATTTCAATGTTCATCTCCATCCTCATCTTCATATCTAATGATGTTAATGTCTTTATAATCATTCTCATGATCATCAATTTACATATTAATTTTAGTTTCATCTTCTCTTGTCATTACAAATTCATTTGTAATGTCATTAACATGATTATCATCATCGAACCTTAATTTTGGGGTTTCATCATTAATATATCTATATCTTCATGAGAAAGATGGATTTGGAGGAGTTTCATGAAAAATTGAAATTCATTCCACTTCAACTGATCCACATTCACTTGGAGTAAACTTATTTTCCCAATATTTAGTTTTTTTATTTTCCACCAATCACTCAGCTCTCTTGAAGTATCAGAATATTTTGAATAATAAATTTGATTTGTTTGATGATTCAATAAAAATGGTTCATTTACTCCAGGAATACTTTTATATTTAATATCAATGATTCCATGGATTAGATGAACACATAGACCAATCTCAATATCCAAAAACAGACATTTAAACATCATTATGTAATGTTGACCCAGATAACATAGTTTAATAATTTCTTCCAGCATGCCATAAAATTATACTTTTTTTCTCAATTATGATATCCTCTCAAGAAAACACCATTATTAATTGTTTTTTGATTCCCCATATTTACATGTATGAAATCGAAAACCATTCACCACATATACATTATAATATTTATCCATTTTTTGATGGTGGGTTTCTCAATACACACAATCGATTGTCAATTTTATTAGTATGTTGAGATACCTAAAAATTTGTAAAATGGTTATCAATATAATACATAATAATTTTATTTTATATGTTAAACCAAAATAATTTATGTTACCAGTTTTTAAAAATAGTATGAAATGTTATTTTACTAATGTTCTTCAAGAGAAGCTGTTATAATTTGTGGAGGTTGTTGCTTGATATGATTCTCATATAACCTAAAAATAAAATAAGATTAATTTAATATAAAAAATATTATAATATAAGTGATAAGAGAACTCACTGTACAAATGGTGTCATTTCATCAAACATGAGATGAACATGTGTATGTGCTCTGTGATGTTCAACATCTGAAATACATCGTTCATGAACTCCACTGATTCCATGTTCGGGCTGATTATAAATTGATAATTTATTTCCCATTTCATCATCAATAGTTCCCTCATTACGTCTCATATGGTTGTGTTTTTAGGGATATTCAGATTGAATGTAATGAATGATGAAAAAAGAAATTTACTCTTTCATATAATCTTCTTCAATTAAACCTTCAACTAATTCTTTGTTACGTACTTTTTTCTTCAATTTCTGCATGTATCTCTCAAATGGGTACATCTATCAGAATTATACCATGCCGCCACATTTTTCTTCATATGTAAAATGTAATATCGAATGTCCCATTGATTCAAACAATCTGACGAGAGGATTTATTCCATTTTATATAAAATTAAAACATATATTTGTTATATTCTTAATGCATTGTAGTCACTATTTTCCACACAAATGTCTTGAAAAAATATGATATTTCTATTATCGCATCCCAAATCATATAATTCAACATTTCTATTGATCTAATCACCATACATCTTTCCATTATAACATGACAGTCAAGACTTTTTAATCACATAATATGACCATTTTTTTGACACATCTTTCCAAATTGGAAGCATAATTGTCTTTGTAGTATAAAATATGAAATCCACTGACAAAATAATAATTGATTCACTTTATATAGTGTATAATCTTCTTTTCGTTTCTTTAACATATGTGATCTGACATTTTCATACTATTCAAGTTCTAGTCGCCTGCAAATTTGGGAAAAATCTAATGATGCCTTTACGTTATCTTTGATCTTACCTAGTGTATCCAAAATTGTTTGAAATAAATTATCATAACATTTATTCTCAATATGCATGGCATCCAACATTTGATAGATCAGTAAATTAGATCAATATGGAAGATCCCAAAAAAATGCTCTATTTTATCTGAATGTGTTCTTTCACAAAGATGCCAATTTTATGTTGGTTTGTTATTGGTCCAAATGTGATGGGAGGTAATGAAGAGACAATATATTTTAACTATGTATCTGAGATCATTGTTAAAGTTTCATCTCTCTCAAAAATTATTTTTCTAAAATGATATTTGTTCCTCCTAAAAGGATGATCAGTTGGAAGGAATATGTGATGACAGTCAAAAAATAAGGTTTTTCCCATTGATGAGCATAAACACTTTTATCTCTCTCATAGAGTATAAAAATTATTTCAGACCATGTGTACTCTATCCAGATAACATTCCATATGCCGAAAGGTCCCTAATTGTCCACATCAATGCGTCTTTTAACAAGAAATTTTTTTTGCAACGACATCAAATGTTCTGACACCGTTACTCCACAATGAATTTAACTCATCAATCAATGGTTTCAAATAAACATCTATATTATTTTTCATATGTCCTATAATTAATATGGTCAAAACGATATATGGTTCCTTTATCAAAATCCATGGTGGGAAATTGTACGAAGTTATAAATACAATCCAATATGAATACTGACTATTGTAAGAACCAAATGGACAGAAACTATCAGTATAAAGACCCAATCACATGTTTCGGGCTTGGAAAGAAAAAAGAACGTAAAGCTTGGAAAAAATGATTCCTTGAATAACTATCAGAGGGATGATTAAAGGTTTAACCATTTTGAATATTGTTTTTTTCATGAAATTAATACCATTGTGTTCTGAGATGTAAATAAACACTACAATTTCTATGTAAGTGGGAGATATCTCAATTGTTTTATAGAAATCAATCCAGACTTTTCTTATTAAGCCTCTTTAAACTTTGATGGTCCACATGTGAGAAAACTGTGTAATGACTCATTTTCACCATAATATAACAAGAAATCATTTGAACATGCATGAATGTTCTAATAACTGAGATCCAGATTACGAACCAGCCACTTTCCCTCATATAAATGTATAGGCAATACATTTCCTTTATGTAGAAGTGTTTTTATAAAAGATAATAATTGATCAAACCCTCTATTTAGCATTCCATTATATGATTTAATATCCATAAATTTAAAATAATCTTAAAATTTTCTTATCCTTCAACCAGGATGTACGGCATCCTCAACTGACCTCAAAAACTCAAAAAAATAGATCGTTCTTTACTTAGTAGTTAAATTAAAATTATCCAAAGATTTAACTTGTCGAAAAGATGAACATTCCACATCATGTACTAAATTTTGAAATTTTTCTAGATTTAGAACCAAATTATTAGTATCTTCTCCAGAACTGCGTTCACTATATTGATACCAAAAAATATAATCTACTTGAAAATCAAAACGCAATAAATGATATCCAGCATTGTCAAATGTGTTAAACATCCTCATAGCACATTTTTTACCAGGATGCTTAATTTTCCCTTCAAAAAAATTATTTGATGATTCAAATGATAATAAAGCTTCAACACCCTCAATATATATAATATTTAAACTAGAACAGTTTGGATTATTACGTTGATTTATCCATGCATGACCATGTAATAATGATTGTTGTGAACTTCCTTATTCCATATTATTCTAAAAAATTTAAAATATTTAGTTTCTTTATATAATTTGATATAATAAAAACATTATCCAAAAAATATATGATAATTAAATTCCTTTTAATATAAAATTATAATAATTTCTATTATTTTATACTTATTTATAGTATTTTTAAAACATTTATACTAATCTAAACTAACTTATAATAATTTATATTAATTTATACTTATTATTATTAATTGTAGCTAATTTGTACTAATAATTGTTAATTTCCGACGACACAATTTCCAACAGATCTGTGGAAACTCTTTTTCCTGATGACTCATCTCCACTATCTCCAACTGAAATCATAATGAGAAATCTACTCATACGTATGGATATCCATTTTTTTATGCACGAATATGGAAAGTAGTGTGGTGAGGCCTCCCTGTACAACGTCTTTGCGCATACTGAAATGGATATCTGTAAATCTGAGTAGATTTTTTATAGTGATTTCAGTCAAAGATAGTGGAGATGATTCCTTCGTAAAAAGAGCCTCTTTTTCTCAACGGCTCATCTCTTTACAAATTTCACTGACTAAAATCAGTATAAAAAAATTTCTCCAACATACGCATATCCATTTTCATATGTATGAGAATAGAGATCAGAAAGGCCTTGCTATGCTGATCTCCATTATCGTGCAAATGAAAATGAATATCTAGATATGAGGAAATATTTTTCATAGTGATTCTAATGAGAAAAAATTACAAGGAGATAAGGCTTTGTGAAAAAGGGTGCCACTGATCCGTTGGAAATTGTACCAATTTATTATAATTTGGGACAATTTATTACAATTTCTTCCGAATTATTGCTAATTATTTCTAATTATTCCGAATTATTACTAATTATTACATTCATTACTAAATATTATAATTCGTTATAATTTATTACTAATTATTACTAATTGTTGTAATTTATTACAAATTATTGAAATTTATTATTAATTTTTTCAATTTATTTCTAATATTTTCAACTTATTACTAATTTTTGTGATATATTACTAATTGTTGTAATTTATTACTAACTGTTGCGATTTATTACTAATTATTGCAATATATTAAAAAATGTTGCAATTTAATACAAATTGTTGCAATTTATTACTAATTTTTAGAATATTTTACAAATTATTACAAATTATTACAATTTATTAAAAATTATTTTAAATTATTGCAAATTATTACAATTATTTCAAATTATTATAATTTATTATAAATTGTTACAATTTATTGCATATTATTACAATTTTTTGTAAATTATTAGAATTTATTCAAAATTATTATAATTTATTACAAATTATTATAATTTATTGTAAATTATAATAATTTATTGCAAGTTATTACAAGTTATTGCTAATAATTACAATTTATTGTTAATTATTACAATTTACATCAAATTATGACAACTAACTACTAATTATTTCAATTTATTACTAATTATTACAATTTATTGCTAATTATAATAATTTATTACTATATATTCATATTTATAACAAATTATGCGAAATTATTACTATTTATTCGAAATTATTGTAATTTTTTAATAATTATTTCAATTTATTACTAATAATTTAAATTTATTACTAATTATTTAAATTTATTCTTAATTATTGAAATTTATTACTAATTATTTGAATTTATTACTAATTATTTGAATTTTTTACTAATTATTCAAATTTAATAGTAATTATTCGAATTGTTCTTCTAATTTTTCAATTTTATTACTAATTTTTTGAATTTATTAATAATTATTCGAATTTATTTATTATTATTTGAATTTATTACTAATTATTCAAATTTAATACTAATTATTCGAAATTATTACTAATTATTCAAATTTATTACTAATTATTCAAATATACTACTACTTATTCAAATTTGATACAAATTATTGCTAATTATTGTAATTTATTACTAATTATTGCAATAAATTACTATTTATTTCAATTTTTTATAATTATTGCAATTTATTAATAATTATTGCAATTTATTGCTAATTATCACTATTTATTACTAATTATTTCCATTTATTACTAATTATTTCAATTTATTACTAATTATTAAAATTAATTAATAATTATTACAATTTGTTACTAATTATTGATATTTGTATCTAATTTTTTGAATTTATTACTAATTATTCAAAATTATAATTAATTATTTGAGTTTAAAACTAATTATTAGAATTTAATACTATTTATGAAAATTTATTTTTAATTTGTCAAATTTATTACTAATTATTACTAATTATTGAAATTTATTACTAACTATTGCAATTTGTTACTAACTATTGCAATTTAATACTAGCTATTGAAATTTACTAATAACTATTGTAATTTATTACTAATTATTAGAATTTATTACTAATTATTACTAATTATTAAAATTTATTACTTACTCTTGCAATTTATTACTTATTATTACAATTTATTAATAAATATAGCAATTAATTATGAATTATAGCAATTTATTACAAATTATTTCAATTTATAAATATTTATTTCAATTTATTACTAATTATTATAATTTATTACTAATTATTAAAATTTATTACTAATTATTACATTTTATTACTAATTATTTGAAAGTTATTACTAATTATTTGAATTTATTAATATTTGTTCAAATTTATTACTAATGGTTGCAATTTATTACTCATTGTTGCAATTTATAACTAATTGTTGCAATTTATTACTAACTGTTGTAATTTATTACAATTTGTTACAATTTATTACTAATTATTCGAATTTATCACCTATTATTCGAATTTATTGCTAATTATTTATATTTATAACTAATTATTTGAATTTATTACTAGTTATTGAAATTACTTACTAATTATTATAATTTATTACTAATTATTAGAATCTATTACTAATTTTTTCTAATTATTACTAATTATTACTAATTATTCATAATTATTTCTAATTGTTAATAATTATTACTAATTATTACTAATTATTATAAATTATTACTAATTATTAGAATTTATTACTAATTATAGAAATTTATTGCTAAATATTACAATTTATTACTAATTATTGCAATTTAATACTAATTATTGCAATTTATTACTAATTTTTGCAATTTAATATTAATTATTACAATTTATAACTAATTATTCGAATTTATTACTAATTAATAAAATTTATTACTATGTGTTGCAATTTATTACTATTTTTTTGAATTTATTACTAATTATTGCAATTTATTACTAATTGTTGCAATTTATTACTAATTGTTGCAATTTATTACTAATTGCTGCAATTTATTACTAATTTTTACAATTTATTACAAATTTTTACAATTTAATACTAATTATTGCAATTTAATAATAATTATTGCAATTAAAGACTAATTATTACAATTTAATACTAATTATAACAATTTAATACTAATTATTACTAATTAAAATAATTATTATTAATGAATATTAATTCATGATAATCACACATAATTATTTATAAAAATAAACATAAATAATGATAAATTAAACTATCTAATTCTAATTTAATTTAACTACAACTAATTAACAATAACAATAATTAAAATAAATTAAATTACGTAAAAAAATAAATAAAATAGATAAGTACTTTAAGACTAAAGCTTTCGATGGATATAAGCTGCGACAAATGTCCCAAATTAAAACTTTAAACTATGAAAATTTTTTAGAGAAAAATTATCACTAGAGAGAGAGAAGATTAGAAAATGGAATGGAATGAAGGAAAACGGGTTAGGGTATATATAGGTTAGATTAGTAGCGACTGGGATATTTGTGACGGGACTCATCGTAAATACCCTCTGATTAAAAAAGTATTCTGCGATGGAACCCCTCGCAAAAGACTTCATGTCGACATTCTATTTCTGACGGGATGTATATCCCATCTCAAATACATAAAACGCCTTCAGGTATTTGTGAAGGGAAACTATACCCCGTTGCAAATAAACATTCCCTCATTTTTGTGTGTAATGTGTGCCAAATATTTTGTGATGGGAACCATCTACCTGTCACAAAAAACCATATTATTTGCGACGGGCATGTTCTCCCATCACAAAAAAACATTTTTTGAAAGACTGTTTGGGACGGGATACTGACCCATCACAAATAACCCCTCGCAATAGCTCAGTTTTCCCGTAGTGAAAGACTAGAAAGATGGAACATAAATAATTTAAAATAGGTTTTGGATAAGAAATCCCTATATACCCAATTTTATACTAAGAACATGTTTTTATCTCTGAAATCCTTTTCTCTTATAACAAAAGTGGCAGGAAGAAATTATTACCAAAATAAGACAATAATAAGTACAAATAGATCCCACTTTCCATTATGATATATTATCCAATATCTGAATAATTTCATTAATTTTAAATTAATAGTAAAAAATTTCATTTTCTCATAGCTTCATTGATTAGATATTGATAAAAAAAGTTCTTATACCCAAACCATCTTCATTCAGAGATGTAAATTTTGCAAGTCATTGTCCATGAGACTTATTCGATAAAATGTCATATATGGATAGACTGAATACAATGGAGGGGTTCCTTATGCCCATTTGATGTAAATACAATATCAAAGGATAAGGCATGAAGGAGGTGAAGAAAAAGGCAAGGAATCCAAGATTAAAATATATTTCTTTTAAAAAAGAGTGAGTGAAGTAGATTAAATGGAGGTAACATGATTAATGGTATTTTCTACCAAAGTCTTCCTTTTCTATCTCATTATACTACATCATATTTGGTCCTCACTATGCTTGATCACAAATCTTCCAAGAAATACTATTATCCCACTTTTTCACTTTTTTTATGTCTTTTTAAATAGCTCTACTCATATATATATATATATGTGTGTGTGTGTTATCTAACCATTGGGAAATATAGTCATTTAATCTTATAATGTGGATACTCATATGTTCATAACTCACTGGGCCATTACAACCTTCGTGGAATCATGTGTGACTTTTCATTATTTTGACCATTGAGGCCAACATGGATTTATTTTTGATGATCGTTATTCTCTAATTTCATTAATACTAATATGGATATTCCCATTAAATATATATTTTAATGAATAATGTTGAGCTTGATAAAAATATAATCGTTGTGGTTTTTCTAAAAATTACATTCTAGATGTCATGATCGTGTTTATCACATCCTCTAAAGCATTACAGTTTTCAAGGACTCATAATAATGGGGCACTAGAATAAAGTCTTGGTTAAAATTATTGAATTTCATAGTTGATTTGAGAATCATCAATCTATGATTAGATTGTATCTTCTATATCGGGTTATGTTTTATCTGGAAATCACATCATTCGACTTCTCTGTTCTTTTACCAAATGTTTCATGTTTATACTGGAAATATTTCTTTTACTTCATCCATCATTTCCCATCCTACTATTTGATTTTATCATTCCACAACTTTGGTATATTTCATAGCCTAGTCTATAACTATTTGAGGATCAATTACACTACTATATCATCATCTGATAAGTGTATTTTTTGTTCCTTATATGCTTATCCAGTAGTTCATCCGATTCTACTATATTTTAGGTATTACACTATGGTCTTCTGCCATTTTTTATTCCTTCATGTTGGTCATCATATTATAGTGTATCAATTTCTTCAACTATTCTTTTTTCAATTATCTAATGCTCCTATGGACTTATTTGATTTGTTATATCACACAAATAGAGATGTTAGATTAAATGATGAGTGTATGATGATCATTAAAATTGGCAAATCTATATAATGAGAGTTGTGGTATTTGGTGGATGGCATAACATATTGTTTTAATAACTGAAAGTTTTATTTTAATGTTAGAACTATTTACCAAGTTAAAATTTTCCATGAAAATATAATAATTAATAAAAAAAGCTAAAATATTCTAGAAAATATTGAAGAAAGACCATCATTTAATTGGTAAAAAATAAGAAAAAATAACATTTTCAATCCGATATGTGGTATGTCAAAACTATTTCCAGGTGATTTTTTATAATTAAAAAAATAAGTTAGAAACAAGCATCAAAAGATAAAAATTGATTAAACACGATCAAATTATAGGAAAAACTACAAAAAAACATTCATTGATTAATTTTTGACCATTAAGAATGAACATTGTTTCAATTTGACATATGATGTTCTGGAATGATCCATATTTTATCACTAAAATTAAATCTATTTTATAAGGTAAAATTGGTTTCGAGTTATCAAAACCTTGTAAATAATATTGATTTATATTGAAAATATGGGAAAAGTATTTTCAATTAATTTTTTCTCTATACAAATAAATCATACAATAATATCACATGAAAAGATTAATTTTAAAATTTTAACTATTACCTAAATTAAAAGCTATATCAAACAATCAAAACGGGTAGACAAGATCGGATTATTATGAAAATCATGGAAAACAATCATCGATTAATTTTTGACATGTATAGATGAAATGCAACTCAATATATCATGTTCTATGGTTAGAAATAATGAAAGATAATTTTTTAATTAAATTAATTTTATTAGTTAAAAACGTGTGTAGAATGATCAAATCCAAGAAAATGTGGTCATATTTCTATGAAAAAGTAATAAAATAATTTTATCTTTTTTTCTTATAGGATGAAACCACACATCAATCTGATATAAAATGTTTTCAAATTGATCAAAAATGTATTTTAAAAAAATTATACTTTAAAATTTTTTTCAAAAGAAAAATATTATACAAAAAGACTAAATTGTTAATAAAATCCTCAAAATGATCAATTATTAATTTTGGAAATTTCTTAATGAAAATCTTGTTAATCAAATATCTTGTTTGTTCTAAGTGGATTAATGTGTATTAGGGATGTTAAATCTATTTTATAAGATAATCATTAACATAAAACAATTACAATCCTAAAAATTATCTTGAATTATCATGAAAATTTAAGAAAACGTGCTTCGTTTAACTTGTAGTGTATATAAATAAAGAAAAGACCAATTTTTTTAGGGTGTGATTTTGAATAAAAATTATTTTCAATTTTAAAATACTGTGTTAAATGGTCAAAATTGAGTAAAAAGTCTTGGATCATTGTGAAAATACAAAACAATAGTCATTAATTAAATTTTAATTATACGATTGAATTGCACTTAAATACAATGTGTTATGTCTACAGAATCATCCAAAATGAACTTTTAAAATTTCAATAATTTTTTATGTATAAAATGTTCATCCACCAATCAAAATCAATAAACTGAGTTTCAATTGTGATTAATGTCTTGGCAAATGATATTTGATTATTTTGTTACATGTAAAGACAAACTACACTTCAATCCTATTCGAGAAAACAAACACATATTTCCATGAAAATATAGAACCAAGATTGTTGATTAATTATAGATTTATATGATTGAATCAAGTGTCACTATGATTTGTTGTGATCAAAATTATCTGACAAGAGCCTTGGATATTAATATAATTTTTTATGTTAAAACATTATTTTAATTATCAACACCAAATGAATGAGAGATGTGGAACAAAAGGTGTTTAATAAAATATTTTATTAATCAATTAAAATATCAACAATATCACTAATTAAATAGTATTATCTCTCCCAAATTTTAAATAAAATATATCTTAATAACCATTGGTCAATGGGTCAAAATCCTACCATCAACATTTTACCAACTAAATAAATAAGAAATATTTTATATAATTATGAGAAACAATAGGATTTTAACTGTGATATATTTCAATGATAAAAATCAATGAGAAAATTAATTTCCAAAAAATATATAATAGTTAAAATATTAATGGCATAATAAACATAATTATTTATTAGAAAACCAAATTGTATGTATTTATTATCATTATAGATTTTGAGGATAAATCAATAAAAAACAGTTGCAGCCCAAGAACATTCTATTATGCGAATTTTTCCCCATCAGGTTCCCCAAATATAATCATCAAAACTCTACACATTCTGATAATAACTTAAAAATTGGTCTGATGCGTATGAACCACCATCAACCATTGTGATCTACTCAACCTCTCTAATATCATATGTCGTCGGCTTTCTCATGTGTAATTCCTCCTTCATGAATCCAGGATGTAAGAAGAGTGGGACAAGAAAAGGATTACTTATTTATTGCTCTGATCCTTCATAAGAGGAGATAAGTTTGAGTCATGAAAAGAACCAAAGACAATACAACCTGAATCAATGGGTTATGTTTGCAAGGAAAAATAACAATGGCATAATCAACATTGTTTCCATCAAACTATGACTTAAAACCCCAATGTATTAAGGCTGAATCCACATTTCCCAAATTAAAAAAACAATTAAAAAATTAAAAATTTAAATGTTTTTATATTTAATATAAATATACTTTTTTTATTGTTTTTTTATATAAATATATATATATATATAATTTTTAAAAATATAATTACTATTAATAATTAATTTTTTTATATTATAAAAATAATTGACATTTTTTTAAAAAAATTATTTTTAAGTACTTTATTAGTTATGTTAGTAATTATATTATTCAAATAATTATAAAGATTTAATATTTTAATTATCTAAAACATTTATTGCTATAATAATATATATTAATAATGTAATTATTAACATTTAATTATAAAAACGTAATTAATAATACTTAATATTAATGTAATTAATAATATAATACTTAATAAGAATTATGTCCATTAATATTTGAATGTGAAAATGTCATGTTTTCAAATAATAAATTTTTTGACATGTAAATTAACTTTTTCTTATTATATTTAAAATATTTTTTATTTTTGGTTATGTTTTATATTTTGAGTTAGATTTTAAATTAATATTTATATTTTATTTAATTTTTATAATTTATATGTTTTCAAATCCACCTATATAAAAGCCTTATTATTTTCGACGAGCAGATTCCTCGGTTGAAAAAATATTTTCCTAAGGACTTTTTTGTAACAGAATAATGACATGTCGCAAATAACTTGTTGTAGTAGCCCGGTCTTCACGTAGTGAAAGACTAGAAAGATGGAACATATAAATGTTAAAATATTTTTGGGATTCTAGATCCCAATACCCTCTATTTCATTCTAAGAACATGTTATTATCTCTGAAAATGTTTTCTCTCCTAACCCCTAGTGGAAAGAATATATTATGACCTAAATAAGACAATAATAAGTACAAATTGATCCCAATTTACATTAATTTATATAATCCCATATCTTAATAATTTATTCAATTTTAAATTAATATCAAAACAACTCCTTTCACATAGCTTCTTCAATTAAATATTGGAAAAACATGTTCTTATTCTCAAAACATATTCATTCGGTGATTTTAATATTGAAAAGTCACTATCCACAAGACTTATTTGATTAAATATTATATATGGATAGACTGAATGAAATGGAGGGGTTCCTTATGCCCAATTGATGTAAACACAATATCAAAGTAAAAGGCACGAAGGTTGTGAAGACAAAGTCAAATAATCCAGGATGAAAACATATTTCCTTTAAAAATAGTCAGTGAAGTAGATTAAATGGAGGTAAAATCCATCCAACGTTAACATTTTTATTTATGAAGGGAAAAGACAAAGGGCCGTGAAGGGCCAGCTTAAAAAAACAACCCATATCAAGGAGGTCAGAAATAATGGAGCCCAAGGGCATCACCCCGTACAAGGTTCACCCCCTCCAGTTTCAAGCTGGACACATTGTTAAAACATGTCACCCACGTACCTGGAACCGCAATAGAATCCATATAGTCCTCCACTCTGTTCTCCCCATGCCATGTGTGCGTAATGCTAACTCTGTCACTGACGAGGGACTTACACCATCTAATCGTGTAGATGATGGACCAAGGAGTGGTGCCTCTACCGAGAAGGGCGTCACGTATCAATATAGAGTCCATTTCAAATCTTTCTGGAAATACTATTATCCCACTCTTCCCCTTTTTTATCTCATTTTAAAGGGATCCCCTCCAATCTATATCTATATTTTCAATCTTACCATTGGTAAATATAGTCATTTAATATTATAATGTGGATACTCATTTGTTCATAACTCATTTGTTCATAACTCATTTGAACATTTCAGCCTTCATATATCCGTTCATGACTATTCATTATTTTGACAATTGATGACAACATGGATTTATTTTGATGATCATTGTTCTCTAATATAGTTAATACTGATGTGGGGATTTTCAGTAAATATATCATTGAATGAATAATGTTGAGCTTGATAAAAATATGGTCATTGTGGTTTTTCTAATAAAACATAGTCTATATGTCATGATCATGTTTATTTTCAATTATTTGTTTCATTGTATGAATGAATCATTCATTAACATCACATGAAAAGTGTGAATTTAAAATTTTAACTATTAAATAAGTTAAAAACTATATCAAACAATCTAAATGGGTGGACAAAGGAGGCCTCAGCATTTGCACCTTTAAATATAACTGAAGGGTGGAATTATCTATCCAACCATTTTATTTTAGTTTTAAAAAAATTCCTAGGAGGATTTAAATAAAAAAATCAAAAACTGTAGAAAAAAAGTTCATATTATTTGGATAAAAGGGCCCTACATTTTTTCGAATCCATACATTGAAATATAAAAAAATTTCTAGGATCTAGAAACTTTCTAAAAAATAATAATTATAATAAATTATATATTAAGTTGTCCATTAATACCACTTTTAATAAAAATCAATTAAACATTATTAATATTTTCATAAATATTCTTCCATGATAAAATAGTAGCTAGTTGTTACTGTGCCTCGTTATAATATCATCCATCCATAGAATAATGTTCAAGAATAATGTCATGGCGCCACTGGTTTCTCATCATATTGGGGAACTTCTATAACCTTATAGCATGAAATATATTCTTTAGACATTTTCATATACAAACATCAAGTAAAGTAAAAATAATAATGTGATAAGAAAACTTCATTAAAAATTAAAAATTTAATCAAATGAAAAAAATAGGTTCTAGAGAACCAACTCTGACATTATGATTTATTGGGTACATGATATATTACATATTTATATTCAATGTAATATATTGAAGTTCCCTTCTTGGATTATATCATTAATCATTTTGTTCGTTAAATGGATTTTTTTAAGATGTTTCAATGATTTGATATTTTTTAGTAGATCATACCGGATCAATATATGATGACTTTTTTTGAGTAAAAAGTGAATTGATTTTCTCATGTATCATACCAATGTTTTTTGAAGCATGAGATTCCATTCCTTTAAAATTCTAAAGGTTGAATACAGCTATGTAATATATCTATTTTTTCTAAGAACAATGACATGTTTTATTATTTTTATTTTTACAAGGATAACGGTTTAATAAATTATTTAGATAGTATATTGTAAAAATATATATACTTTCTGATGTTTCTAATCACTATATCTAAATTGAATTCCTCGTAATATTTATAGGAGGATACCCAATTATTTATGTTTCTTAAATTGAATAGTAGATCTTATCCATAGTGATTTATATCTAATTTTTCATTATTATATAAATATGAAAAATGTTGAGGTAGAAATCTCTAGTTTACGTCTTCATTTGATTAATTGTTTCTATATAGTTCATTTGATCTTAATCTTATGTAGTTGAATTTTTATATGTAAAATATAATATTATACGATCATATATTTCTTAAGTGTATTTATTGAGAGTTTGTTCCATAACTAATGTAGTTGTGATTCCCAAACAATAATTGATGAAAATAATATTAATATAGATACAAATTTCATTTATAGTATAAAGTAATGAAATGAGTTTTAGTACATTAGTACTCATGATTAAGGATAGAATATTCCATTTAAAAAAACATAATATAGAAATAATATTTTTCAATATGAGTAATCGAATTTATCTAATTCAAATAAATGTAATAATATTTTAGAATGATTATCAAACTTTGTTTACCTTGATATATAAAAACTTATTTTATCACGTCTTTCCATCAAGAATGATCTCTTCCATTAAATACATGATGATAAAAAATATATATTGAAAAGAAATTAATAAAATAATCTTGAAAAAGTTTCAAATAGTTAACAATAAAGATATAATTCACCTAAAATGATAAAAAAATATTATAAGAGATTATTAGGATATAAAATGCATGTATCTATGTTATAAAATACATTAACATGGATTTATTTTCTAGAGGGGTACTTACTAAATTTCTTGTTAGAGTAGAAAAGATATAACATTTTAATATTAAAGAGATCCCCTAAGTTTTAAAGTGTTTCTTTACTCTCAATATCAATAGAGAAGAAAATGTAATATCATTTAATATGTGGTCCTAATACCAATTTTTGTTCCAAAAAATAAAAAATAATAGTTATTATTAGGTAATCTGAATAGGGGTGAACTAAAATGTTGTAAAAAATATTCCCCTATTAAAAGGATTTTTTCATAGAATAATATATCATATTAAAATTGACGTAGGCCAAGGAAAATGTAAATCATAAAAATTTTATTTGATATAAAATATTTTGTATAAGCGGAAGAATAAATATGTTCCACAAAAATGAATTATGGATATTTTGAAACCTATATTTCTAATTTTTCTTTTATCTATTAGAGGAAATATCTAGAATAATATTAATCAATATAGCTTTCTAATATTTTTTTAAAACATTAGAGGATAATTATCTAATGAATTTAGATATAATATCTAGACATGGTCATGAGAATATTGAATTCAAAGGAAATAGGAAATAATGTTAAGGAAAAAGATGAAGAAAATAAAGAATAAAGACTAAAAAGATGGTATATAAAAAATTTAAAAGCAATTTGAAATAAGAAATCCATATATCCTAATATTTTATACTAAGAACAAGTTCTTATCTCTAAAAATTATCTCTTTTAACCTAATGTGGTAGGAAGACCATATAACCTAATCATGAACATACTGGGAACAAGAAGATCCCACTTTCCATTAAGATATACAATCCCATATTTTTAGAGTAACTTCACTTTTAAATCAATAGTAAAAAAGTTCATATCCTCAAAACATTATTGATTAAATATTGATAAAATAAAATTTCTTATCCCCAGAATATATTTATTCATAGACAAAAATATTTTAATTCACTATCCACATGACTTATTCAATCAAATATTAGATATAGGTGGAGTGAATATAATGGATGGTATCCTTGTTCCCTTTTGATGTAAGAATAATATCATTATATAAGGCAAGAAGTAGGTGAGGATAAGGATAAGAAAGCCTATATATAATGAGATTTATTTAAAAAATAAATATTGATGTTGATCAAATAGAGGTAACATTATATATAGAATTTTCTATAAATGTATTCTTTTTCCCTATCATTAAACTAGATCTTTTTTTCTATACACTGAGATTGTTTACACCTCTACTATGTAATACTCTTATATCACTTCTTCCTATTTTTCAATTTTTTAATTATCTATCCTCAGATCTATAAATATAGTTACAATCCAAAAATGGGGAAAAATAGTCATTAAATCTTCTAATGTGGATTCTCATATGTTCATACTTCATTTGATCATGGTAAACTTCATGGATTCATTTGTTACTATTAATTATATTGACCATTTATGCCAAAATGGATTTATTTTCATTATCATTTTCTCTAATTAATTTAATAATGATGTTTAGTTTTTTATGAATTATTTGTGTATTTAATATGGAATTGAATGTATAATGTTGAGCTGGAAAAATTCAGTTGTTGTTCTTTTTACAAACATCATAGTATAGATGTCATGATCTTGTTTATCACAATCATTAAATCCTTACAGTTTTCAAGTCCATATAGCATTAGTGCATAGGAATTAATTCATGGGTATTCATTACAATTTTCTTAGATTCTTTAGGAATATTTCATTTATAATTAGCATGTATCTTCTATCATGGTCAATATTAGTGTTTGATCAAGATGATTATAATGTTTTTTTCAAACTCTTTGATCTTTCATTTAGTGATTTATTTGTTTCTTGTATGTTCTATCAATACCTATAGTTCAGAGGTTGAATTTTAATTATTAGGAATTTTATCTTGAGTTATATTTTATCTAGGTAGAACATCATTCAACTTATCAATTTTGTTACCAGATTTAAAAAGTTTATGCTGACAGTATTTCCTTTACCACATCCATAATTTCCCATTCAACTCATTCATTTTAACATTCCACGACATTATTGGATCATTTGGACATGTATATAATTACATGATGTTTAATTACACTATCATATAATCATATAAAAAGTGTATTTTTTGATATTTTATATACATAACATGTAGTTCAGTTGGTTCTCATATATTTTAGTTTTTATACTAAAACATCACGGCACGGGTGTCACACACTGGTTCCCAGATACAATCATCTACATGACCTCTAGCACACATCCTCGTATTCCAGAGGTTATCAACTTGTATCGAGGGACTAATATCAATCATGGGGAGACTATACCCTCTTTTATCAGAGTAATACACCAGCAGAAAATAAGAAACAATAATACAATAACATATAACCAATATAATATCATAAGACCAAATAGGGAAATACAATATCAAAACTGAATAGTAGATATATCATTCCAAAGTATGTTCCTAGTTTCAATATTCAACTCAAATGTAAAGACAGTAAAAACTCCCAAGTGGGGCCTAAACCATGTCTTGTTCCCGCATCTATTATCTATCCCAAATTAGCCATCTAACATATGGCATTTTCTCTTATCATATCATGTAACCATGAAATCTATTTAGGTACCAATAAGGTAGCTCGAGTAGGGTGTGAGGACAACTCAGTAGGCCACCAACAATAGCATCTAAAACAATATCCAGTCAAACAGTGTATACAGTTGTATAAAGAATAAATACCACCAATAAAGTAAATAGTTTACATTTATTCAATTACACTTTATTTAACCACATAAATCATCGGGTTCTCGAGGAAACCTAAATGATATCATATATCTGAATGCTATTGTTACCATTCATAACTCATATCTGAATTCCATTGATACTATCTATATTTATAATACATGACTGAATTCCGTTATTTCCATTCATCATTTCATAATGGAATTTCATTTTTAATATTCATATTTCATAATACATGACTGAATTCTATAGTTACCATTCATCATTTAAAGTCACATGTAAATTCCATTATTACCATTCACCAATTCAAGTCACATGTGAATAACATTTTTACCATTAACCATTTCAAGTCACATTTGAATTCCATTTTTACCATTCACCATTTAATGTCACATGTGAATTCCATTTTTACCATTCACCATTTCAATTTTCATGTGAATTTCATTGTTAACATTCACCTTTTCAATTCACATGTGAATTCTAGTGTTACCATTCACCATTTCTTATCACATGTGAATTCCACTATTGACATTCACCATGTCAAGTCACATATATCCCAAAATCACATTAATTAATTTACTAATTAATTAATCAGACTCAACAATTTCATATTAAAATCATTCTATTAATTAATTCAATAATTAATTAACTCCATCAATTTCATTACTAATTCACCAATTAGATTATAACATAAATCCCTTTAATTAATTCACCAATTAATTAAGCACATAAATCACATTAATTAATTCACAAATTAATTAATTACATCGATTTCATTAATAATTAAAATACTATTTTATCACATAAATCCCATTAATTAATTTTCCAACTAATTAAGAAAATCAATCCCACTAATTAATCGACCAATTAATTAATCAAAATACACAATCCCAATAATCCCATAATTAATTTGACAATTATCTATCCCAATAAAACATCTCAATATCTCTATAATTAATTCAATAATTAATTATCTCAATTCAATAAATCTAAATTATTCCTCAAATCCAACAATTCAATATTCTAATAATTAATTCAATAATTAATTATTTTTGATTCACAAGCCCGTAATTAATTCAATATAAGAAACTCAATTGTTAATTATATAATAGAAATTATATAATTTCATGCATGTAATTTAAATCATGACAATGTGATTTGAATAATATACCACCTACCTCAATTTGTTGACGAACGATCATCCAACAAAAATCAACAATTTATGCGGCACAAAAATATAGAATGAGATCTGGATCTTAAACCCAAATTAAAGATTAAACAATTAGGATCCCATAATTCTAGATATAGATATAACAATTCAATATCTAGATCTATAACATAGGGGATAACATCACTCAAAAAAGATGATAATCATATGGGAGAGAAGAAGGAAACAACACGAGATTAGATCCCCTTACCAGGACGGGTGTAGATCTTCAATCCAGACTTTGAATCACAAAAAATGGAGGTTGGAATGGGTTAGACACTGCCTAGGAGGCTCCAAAATCATGGAATGGAATTAGGCTTCAAGTTAGGGCTTAATATGGGTTAAAATGGGGGATCGAGAAATTTCAAAACTAATTTTCAGGGGATTAAAATCCCAAAAAAATGGTTTTTTTGCTTAGAGCGTACAGTTCCCCCTAACTATGTTCCTTAACTGTGTTCCTCTTATAGGGGGTGCATAGTTTCCCATTTAAGGGTGAATGGTTTGAAAAACTATGTTCTATCCATGTGAATCCTCTCTACCTGGGTTCGCACGGTTTGCTGGTATAGGGTGCATGGTTTGGGAAAACTTGGCCCCAACCATGTATATTCCCTCCACCTTCTATAATTCACAATTTTAACCCAAAACATTCCTAAGTTAAAACCCTAATGAAATGTAATAAACACAAGGAAAAAAGAGTCACTATAAAAGTGCCACAATAATCTCTAGAAAAGTTCAGGATCTAACAATCTCTCCAACTTATAACATCTCATCTTTGAGCTATACATCTAAGAATATCTATTATTCGGAGTCGAAAAGATTGGGTCACTCATCCTATATATCATCATCTATCTCCCATGTTTCCTCCTTCACATGCCCATGTTTCCAAAATACATGAACTATAAGCAAGGTCATTCCTTGAAACACTTTCTCATGATGGTCTAACACACATATCAGATGCTCCTCAAATGATGTTTCTATCTTAATCTCAACACCATCCATATCAATCACATGATAATGGTCTGTGTGATGCCACCGAAATTTTACCATATAGAAAACATCATTCATAGAATTTTATCTCTATGGAAGATCCAATCGGTATGCCACAAACCCGATTCTCTCCACAACCTCAAATGGTCCAACAAAACTGGGTATCAACATTCCCTACCTCTATAAACTGTGGTGACCCAATATCAGCAACACCCAAAGGAATAAATGATCACCCTCTATAAACTCTAGGGGTCATCAAATTCTATCTTCATATGAATTTTTTCTAATATGACATGTAGTTGTATGCTTTCAAATAATATGAACCTACTCTGACATTTGCGGCATAAGACTCAGTCCCAATAACTCTGATTCACCTACCTTTATCCATCATAGATGAGATCTTCATGGCCAACCATAAAGAGCCTCATATGGTGCCATAAGTGTAGGTTTTTTATTACTTTTGTTATAAGAGAACTCCACCAAAGCTAGGTGTTTCTTCCAAGACCCACAAAATTATAGAACACAAGATTCCAACATTTCCTCAAGCTCCTATATAGTACACGCTGAAATCCCATCTATATATGGTTGTAAATCCATACTCAATAAAACTAGTTTACCAAGATCATTCTATAAGACCCACCATAAGAATTATGTAAACCCTAAATCACAAACTGAAACAATAGTCTTTGGCACCTCATAAAGATGTTCCATTTCTCAAACAAACAAATCCCCTAGTCACTACACTTAGAAATCCTTATCTATAGGTAATAAATTTTTTACCTTCTTCAAATGGTCCACAATCACCTAATATCATCATTATTTCAAGTCATCCTTGGGAGGCCAACCAAAAAATCCATGGTAAAATTGTCCCACTTCTATTACTGAATAGGAAATGGATGTATTAAACCAATTGGTCATTGATACTCAGTCTTCACCTATTGATACGTGTATCATCATGTCAAAAACCTAGGTATCTCATTTTTTATTCTTAGCCACCAAAATTATCATCGTAGTTTATGGTACATTTTGGTCACACCTGTATGTACCGCCCACTTCCAATAATGAAATTCATGCATCACCTCCCCCCTTATGGTCATAGGAACAACATCCAAATTCCTAGAATCGATGATTTCATCCTAATCTATGCTTCAATCGGAAGGTGACTCCCCACCTTTAATGATTTACCTCAAGGTAAAGCATTATGGATCCTCAAACTGTCTGTCTTTGATTTGTCTCAAAAGATTAGACTCTATTGAAACTGATATGAGTGTCATCTGCTCTTGAATCTCCTGAACCACAAAATACATCTCATCCCTCAAATTCATCTTTTTCCCCTTGGAACTAGACTCATTAACCTCCTATGTATGAGTTTTTCTACTCAAAACTTCAGCCACACTATTCCCTTTTTTAGGCGTATATGCTAGCTCAAAATTAAATTATTATATATAATCAACTCACCTCCATTTTTGGAGATTCAAATCTCATTTTGAAAAGATATAATTTAAACTATTGTGAAATGTATACACAATAAAATTCTCTCCCAATATATAATTTCACCAACACATCAAGGTATTGACAATTGATTCTAACTTGAGGTCATGCATATGGTAGTTCTATTCATGTGGCCTCGACTATTGAGACCCATACACTAAAACTAGATCTCCTTTCATCAAAAAATATCCATGCCCTATCCCATATTAATGACAGAACTCTGTATAATCCTTAACTGGCAGAATTAGGATCAGTATTGGTGTCTATTTCAACCTCGTCTCTAACTCCATGAAGGAATTATCGTATGATTCCAACCATTCAAACATTACCCATTCTTGTTCAAGCTTGAAATAGGTTCTTCCAAATTGAAAAATCCCTGAATGAACCTCTAATAATATCTATCTAATCCCAGAAATATATGTATGTAAAAAACATTCATAGGATACTCCTAAAAAATCACTACATGTAATTTCTTTGGGTCCATAAACATGCCTTCCTCTGAGATTATGTGACCAAATAATTTTACCAAATCAATCCAAAGATAACACTTAAATAGATTGAAATATATCTGATTCTCTCTCTGTGTACTCAAGATGATTTCAAGATATTGGGCAAGATCATAATGAGTCTTAGAGTACACCAATATTACATCCACAAACACTACCATACACTGATCCAGGTACGGATGGAATATTTGTTTCATCAAGTCCATAAAAACAATTGGTGACTTCATTAACACAAATGAAATTAATATGAACTAATATAATCCATACCTACTTCTCAAATTAGTCCTAGATATATCATAAGGTCAAACACTCAACTTATGATACCTTGATCTCAATTTGATCTTGGAGTAAACACAATCTTCTCCAAACTAGTCAAATATATTTTAGATACATGGAAGTGGATAATATTTTTTCACAGTCATTTGGTTCAACATATAGTAATGGATACACAAGTGTAAAATCCTATCATCCTTCTTTGAAAACAACACTAGAGGAGTCCAATGTGACATACTTGGATGGATAAAACCCTTATCCTCAAACTCCTATATATGAGACTTTATCACTTGAAGCTATGATGGTGTCATTCTATATGGTGGAATTGAAATTGGCTCAGCCCCCGATATTTGATCAATTATAAACTTCACATCACATTCTAGTGGCATCCCTGATTAATCTTCAGCAAACACATCCTAAAACCTATCCACTACAAGTGTAAATAAATCATATTGCACAACCCCATCATCTATTAATATACTAGAATCCTCGGTGGTAAGCTCTCCTAGTTGCTAAGTAATTGGCCCTGCTCGACCTATCTGGATATCCCACTCTCTTGGGTGAATATAGTTATCACCCTTAGGAGATGTAAAATTCACTCTCATGTAGTAGAAATAAATGTTGACTCAATATATTACTAATTAGTTCAGACCCATAATCAAGTTAAATTCTAAAATATCCTGTATGTACAGATCCCAATGAAAATGATACCCTCTAAACTTGAGAGAACACCCATTTACAAGTAGTTGTTTCTAGATATTACTCCCAATGGTTTAACTATCGTTTATAACCTATTCAATAACTCTTCCACCAAGATCAAACCATTCACAATTTCTAAAAAAAATTAGGAATGAGAGGTACCATTTTCAAATAAATAACTAGATAATGTACCATCTATAATAATAGTACCTATTAATATCAATGGTCCAGCATCACTATCCAAAAGTGTAGGATGAATGTCATATAACTGTCATGTCCCTCTTATTTACGGTGTATTTTGAGATCCTTGAGGTGCACCACTCTACTGATATATGAAATCTTTCCTAGAAGCACCACATCTACTGTCTCTACCACCTCGACTAGTAGAACTCTAGCTCCCAGACTGATATGGAGGAAAAGATCCCCTTTCTACACTCTAGTTCTGTCTATGTACTCCGTCACTACCTATCTATCATGGTTTCCTATTGAACCCCTGTAGATGACCCATATTTCCAAAAGAATGGAAATCTACTAATGGTTAGTTATGGTCTCTATGATTGTGTACCTTCCTACTACACTTCTGAAAAATAATCTGGGTAAGGTCCTATGTAACTAATCCTTCCTCCTAGTCACTCCTCCTACTATATCCGAAGATGAAACCCTCATAGAGATGGTTCTTTCACTCAAAATATTTTTCCTTGGATCATGCAGCATAAACCACCTATCCTACACTAGAACAATACATTAGGTTCCTCTCAACAATGAGATCTTGTTCCACCACCTATGAATACATATTTAATCAAAAGAGGTTAACTTGGGACTTAATCTCACATTTAATTATATCTGAGAAATGCCTCATAATAGTCGTATCATCCCCTACCAATTCAAGATAAAAAAACTACAAATATGTAAAGATTCCATCATAGTTTATCACGAATATACTCCCCTGATTCAATATTATGAACTCGGATGCTCTCTCCTACCTCAGCGTCTCTGTATAGAAGTTCTCTAGGAACTTCTCCAAAAATTCATTCCATAACATACTATTAGCTTATCCAGTCCAAGACTAAATGTCCCACTAGTGCTTCACTGATCCTCATAGAATATAAGCATCCAAATTGACCCTCTTTTAGAAAGAGTCTCCAAATGATCAGGTATAGTCTAGATGGACACAATCCAAAACTCTATTGCCTTAGGTCCACCCTCTCTAGTGAATGTCTAAGGGTATTGTAACTGAAACTCTGGAGAAAGATCAGACATACTCTTAAAAATATACCCTAGGACTTTTTCCATAAATTAAATGAAGCGAGAAATGTTTTCTTGAAACTTCCCTCCTAATTACTCACCTAGAAATATCGGTGCCCCAAGTTCCACAACTAGTATATAATCACCATCCATGTCCTAAAGTCTTCCTCTCAACAAGCTCCATCATGGAGGCATATATATATATATATATATATAATTCCAAACACACATTTCAGTAAACATAACACCACTTTATCATGTTTTCATAAGATGGAAAAACAATAAGTCATAACAATTCATTCCCCCAAACCCCGTCACATGGTCAAAACTAAGTTGGAATCACTACTCTTAACCATTCTACACCTAGGTTATAGTTAACCAAGGATAAATGCATTCCCATTTCATGTTTCCCTTTAGACACCCATTTATTCTCATCTTTAATCATTTCAAAATTCTCTATTTCATATTTGGAACATTTTTCATTTTAGTTTCACAAGAAACGAAAAATAGTTCATTTTCAATGACTTTCCCAAAATCTATTTTTCCATGCATGACTAAAATAATTCATGCTACAAAATAGGAAAATACAATATCAAAATGGAACAATATATATTCCATGCTAAATTATGTTCCAAGTGTCAATATAAAACTCAAAATTAAAGACACTAACAACTCTCAAGAGGGTCTCGACCCACATATGGATACCACATCCATGTTCAATCTTAACTAATCTATCTAACATAGGGCCTTTTTGCTAATCATATCCAACCACTATGAAATAAATTCGGGTATCAATCAGGCAAACCGAGTAGGGTGTGATCAAAACTCCATAGGCCAACACCAACGGTGTCTAAAACAATATCCAGTAAAATAGTGTATACATTTGTATAAATTATAAATACCAGAAATAAACTAAATAGTTTATATTTATTATCTTACTCTTTATTTAAGCACATAAACCACCAGGTTACCAAGAACACCAGAAAGATATCATATATTTGAATTTCATTGTTACCATTCATAACTTATAAATGAATGTCATTATTAACCTTCATATTTATAATGCATGATTGAATTTCATTATTACCATTCATCATTTCATAATTGAATTCCATTATTACCATTCATTTTTCATAAAATATGACTAAATTCCACTGTAACCATACATAATTTAAAGTCGCATGTGAATGCCATTTCTATCATTCACTAATTAATGTCACATATGAATGTTATTATTGAAATTCACCATTTCATGTCACATGTAAATTCCATTGTTACCATTCACCATTTCAAATCACATGTGAATTTCATTGTCACTATTCACCATTTCAAGTCACATGTGAATTAATTTCTTACCATTCTCCTATTCAGGTCACATGTGAATGCCACTATTACCATTAAACATTTCAACTCAAATGTGAATTATATTGTTGACATTCACCATTTCAAGTCACATATATCACAAAATCACATTAATTAATTTACTAAATAATTTATAAAACTCAAAAATCTCATATTCACATCATTACATTAATTAATTCAATAATTAATTAACCCCATCAATCATATTATTAATTAAATAATTATTTAATCACATAAATCCCCTTAATTAATTCTCTAATTAATTAAGAACATCAATCTCATTAATTAATTCACCAATTAATTAATCATATAAACTTCATTACTAATTAAACAATTAGTTTACCACATTAATCTTTTTAATTAATTCAACCATTAATGAAGTACATAAACACCATTAATTAATCCACCATTTAATTAATCAAAATCCAAAATCCTAATATTCCCATAATTAATTCAATAATTATATATCCCAATAAAATAACTTAATATATCTATAATTAATTCAACAATTAATTATCTCAATTCAATAAATATCAATTATTCCTCAAATTATGTAATTAAATATTCTAATAATTAATTCAACAATTAATTATTCTCGAATCACAAACCCTTAATTAATTAATTTACCAAATTATTTAATTAAAAAAAGAAACTCAATTTATAAACATATAATAGAAATTATACAGTTATATAATCTTAATTTAAATCATGAATATGGTATTTTAATAATAGACTGCCTACCTCAATTTATTAATGAGCGATCATCGAACAAAAATCCACATATTGTGCTTTCAACGAAGGAATTCAACCATGCTTAGGATCTCCACAAGACGATAATTGTGTCTCGATTCAAGGACCATCGACCCTTGGTTGATTCCTTTGAAAGAGTTTTTTTTTAATTTTGAGGACTTAAATAGTGCATTGTGTAGGGACATTTAATTGGAACCATATAATGATTTGATTTTCATCAGAGGATGATTTGATCGTTTCTTGGTCCAGAAGTCCTCTTTCTATCAAGGGATGTGGTTTCTACCACCTTCATTATTCCTTCAAGTTCAACATGAAATGTGATGTTCCATTGAAAGTGGTGTTGGTATTTTTACTATATCTTCCATTACATTTCTATAATCCATCAATTCTTTCTATGTTTGGGAGCATGGAAGGCAGGTATTTGCACTCTGATATTCATTATTCAGTGGTTTTTCCCCCAATCGCCCCTCTCATTTGTGTTGAGGTAGATGTTTCAAATCCTCTATCTAATTGGATATATATCTTATTTGGAGAATAATTTAGATGGAAACAAAGGTTGGACTTTAAGTCATTGCCATAATTTTTCTTGGGTTGTCATTAGTTAGGTTATCTAATCTTTGAATTCCTTCGCAAACATAGAGATCAGTAAGGAACAGTTCCTATATCTAGACAAACAGCTGGGTCTGAGGGGCAGTTTTATCCTATTGAGTACCAACCAGAATGGGATGGTGGTGTTTTTAGAAGGTTTCAGGAGGCGTGTGGGACTGATTTTGAGGAATTGGATCCCATTAGGACTCATTTCTTCCAAGAGGGTACTTAAGGAGGGGATCATATCCTGTATTGTTCTTCTATGGTTCCTCCAGTTGCAGTGAAGAGTGTTAATCCAAAGGAGCAATGGTCACGGGTAGTGGATGTCTTTTCCATCTTAAGGAATGGTTTGGGTATCATCCCCTTGTAGGTGGGTTGAGTAGAGGCATTGCAAGTGGGTGGAGCAGAAATGGAGGGTTTGAATATGGTGAGACATTCATTTTCAGCCAGCACTACCAATGAAGTTGTTGTTAACATGACTTTCTATGATGTCTAAGGCCCTATTGTACCTCAATATCCAGACTAGGAGGACACTAACAAGAAACCACAATTTATGGGATGTGGATACGAGAAACCCACAGGTCTAGACATTCCAATACCACTAGGAAGTGTTGTTAATGTGGTTAGAAAGTCATTTCAAGTGGTAAAAGAGGAGAATATTTTGGGACCCTTGGACCAAAACACTATCATAAAAAAATACTCATCCCATTTGAAGGCTGTGAGTGCGGGAAATAAGGCTACCTTGGATGATAAATCTGGAAATGTGAAGTCTCCATATAGGTAGATCCCCCCTTAGAGAATGCCTGGTGGTTGAGCTAGGAAACTGTTTTGAAGGTCTGGAGGTTCAAGAACTAACATTGACTCAATTGGATGATGATCCAAGTGACGACAGTTATAGCCTACTCTAATTTGATAGTTTGTAAAAAATTCAAGGTAAACGTCTCCACATACCTAGAAGGAAGAAAGGGAAAAAAGGAAATCGTGATTCTAGGAAATGTATTATGGTCAAGTGGAAAACCAAAGGGATGAAAATATTATTCTCACTTTCCTAAACTAATAGAAACTATGTCAGATAATAAGGGTTCTAATAAGGAAGTTAAATCCTCCGGGAATAGGGAAATTGGAGAACAATGTAGGAAAATAGGAGTGATGAAAGAATAGGATGGATAGTGTTTGAAGCTCATAATCCATTCTAAGGAATAAATATAGCAGAAAGATGTCTGAGTCAATTCATCAAAATATTATATTAAAATAATATAAGTATGAAGGATACAAGTTAACTCTAGTTAGTACCATGTTATGTGGTTGGACAAACAAGATTGAATCATGTCTCAGGGTGTCAACAAATTCAAAATCAATGAGGAGGAATTCATTCAGAAAATGGACAGACTGTCTACCCTCCATGAAGAGATTATCAGTGAGGATTGAGATACCGTGGTTAGTACTATGAACTAGGAATTATATAGAGCTTCTAATTTAAATAATCTTAGTATTCTGTTTAATTAGTTTGTGATCACTTTCAGCACGTAGTGGTATCTATGTTTTGTGAACTCTGGTTCCCCACTTTTCCATAATGTGTATTAATAAAAATTTATATTTGGATGGGAGGTCAGAATAGTTTGGATTATATAAAGGATGATCCAAAATAATGTAAAGGTGATATAGGTCGATTATGTTTGAATATAGGTTAAAATGGGGATTATGAAATTTGAAAACTAATTTTTAGGGGATTAAAACCCCATAAGTATAGTTTGCTGCTTAGGGCACTTAGTTCCCCCTAACTGTGTACCTTAATCATGTGTCTCTTATAGGGGGTTCATGGTTTCTCCTTTTAGGGAACAATGTTTGAAAAACCATGTGCCAAGCATGTGCATTCCCCCATCCTTCCAAAATTCTCAATTTTCACCCAAAAGAACCCTAAGGTAAATCCAAAACAAAAATTACTTGACAAAAGAAAAAATTGTACCTATAAATGATCATGTCACATATCAAGAAATGTTTAAGATCATACAAACACCTTGTAATTATGGAGTTTTTCATACCTTCATCTAGGAAATAATATCTTCATATATCAATGTCTTCGACTATTCTTTTTTCAATTATCTAATGCTCTTATTGACTTATTTGATTGTGTATTCTAACAATTAAGTAAATATAGTAGATAAAATGATGTGTGTCTAATGATAATTGGGGATGAGAATTTTGGTAAACATAGGAGGACTTAACATGTTGTTAGAATGACTAAAATATTGGTTAAAACTATTTTCTATGTTAAAAATGTCTATAAAATGATAAAAACCCAATCGATCAATCTTTAATTGTCTTAAAAGCCTTAAAAAAGATCATAATTTAATTTTTGACCAATAAGAACAAGTCACATTTCAATCTGACATGTGGTGTGTCTAAAATTATCCTAATTAATTTTATAGAATTTAAAAAAAATAATAAGTTAAAAAAAAGCATCAAATGATAAAAATTTATGAAACAAGATCAAATTATAATAAAAATATAAAAAAAAAGTCATATTTTATTTTTTTATCATTAAGAATATGCCATGAATCAATTATACATACGATTATCTAGGATTAATCCCAATGGTATACTCAAAATTAAATCTATTTTATAAATTATAATGCATTTCAAGTGATCAAACCCATGTAAATGAGCTTGAATTATTTTGATAAAATTGGATATTTATTTTTAATTAATATTTCACTTATAGGAATGAACCATACATAAATCTAACTTTCATAGTGTAATTTTAAAATTAAAACTATTATCTAAGTTAAAAACTATTACATATAATATAAAATGGTAGAAGAGATCATATTTTTACGAAAATCATGGAAAAAATGATTGACTTATTTGTGACATGTAGGAATGAACTACACATCAATCAATCTTGTTATATGGTTATAAATATTGCAAATGATTTGTTAGAATTAATTTAAATATATAAGTTAAAAATGTGTGTATATTCCTAAAATACAAGATAATGAGGTCATATTTCCATGAATATATTATAAAATAATTTTTTATTTCATTCATATTGGATTAAAATGAACATTAGTATGACATCCAGTGTTTTCAAAATGATTAATAAAGTGTTTAAAAATTTTCTTTGTTTAAACTATTTATCAAATGAAGAATACTAAACAAATTAGTCTGAATTGATAATAAAATCTTGAAAATTGTGATTTATTAATTTATAAACTTAAATTATGTGTATAATTTCAATCAAATTTGTGATATGTTATAAATAGATGAAATTTTATTTGTATTGTTAAAATTATTTTCTAAGATAATAATGCACATAAAATGATAAAATCCTGAAAAGGATCATGAATTTTCATGAAACTTTTGTGAACTTTTATTAATTTAATTGGGAACCTGTATATATAAATCAAACACCAATATGTCGGTTGATGTTCTTGAAAAAATTTCATGTTTTTATTTAGAATAAAAATTATTTTCAATGTCAAAAAAATGTGTCAAATGATCAATATAGAGTTAAAATCTTGGATTTTTGTGAAAATATTTCACAATAGACATCAATTAAATTATAATTATATGAGTGAATTTCACTTATATATGTTGTGTTTCATCTTAAGAACCATCTTTAAGGCACTTTTAAAAATTAAAATATTTTTAAAAATATATAAAATGTGCATTAAAAAATTAAAATCTTGAAAATGAGTTTTTATTGTAACATCCCAAGTAAGTAATGAATAATATATATTTTTATCTATGTCTATTAATGATTAAGATAGTGTTTTAGAGGCTTAAAATGAAAATAAATACAATCTTATGCATGGAATACACTAATATTCTTAAAAGATTGTTTTACTGCCTTTTGATGGAAAACCATTTTTAAATCAAACTTTTGACAATTTTATAATCTATATTTGTCAAAATACACATATTCATTATGATTGGGACATTGAAATTTACATTGGATAAATTTTTGGTATTTTTCTGACAGTGTTCATTTTTTAATGAATAGTGAAAATATACTGCATTTTACATCAAAACTGCTTTTTCATTTAATTTAATTATATGGTTATATTATCCTTTTTATTGGTATTAAAGTGTAATCTGAATATATTTTTACCATTTAATCCAATGGTGGTAATTAGTATTAATTTCACTTTGGAATTGGTCATAAACTAATGCCAAACTTTTCATAGATATTGTTTCAAAAAAACCCGCTATTTGTTTTGACAACGGGAATTATTTTTAAATCAATTATTGCAATTTATGTATTTGGAATTTGGTAAAATGGATTAAATATTTTGAATCATAAGGTCCAAATTATGTAATTAAGACTCTTTTATTTTTGGACATTATGAATAGTAACGATGGTAATTATCTTTAATTATCTTGATTAATGATTAATCAGGTAGTTAAAGATAATAAAATGATATCATAATAATACAAAAAGACCACAAACTGTGTCCTAAGGCTACTGGTTGTCTCAGGTCCGACCATGGGATTCCTCGTGCCAAACTTGGGGGCCCCATGGAATCACTTTTGTGAGAAAGTGACTTTTTATCTTTTTATTTTTAAAGAATGTTAAATGTGACAAAGAATGTATCACCTAAGTAAAATATTTTTAATTTTGTCTAAAAAATGATCTTTTGGACTATAAATATTAATTAGAAAGATAAAAATATTTCCTACATCATAGTATTTTTTTCATAATTTTTAGACTTTAAATAAAGTAACTTATTTATGACATCGTGATGATGCAGCCATTACCTCATTAAGAAAGGATTTAAATAAAATGAAATGATAATGTAAAATCTATGACCTACACATGTCCAAAACCTATTGGATGGGTGGATTTAGAACCCTTATCACCTTACCCTCTAATTATATCAATGTGGGACCTTTTGAATCCGAAAATCATTTTCAAATAAAGTAACATTTCTTTACTTTCCAAGAGTGCCCCTCCTCTCCTCTTATAGAAGGCCCCCACCTCTACCTCCTTACCCACACTTCCAAAGCCTTTGGCTCGGCCAACCCCTGCCCATGTTGTCTCTCCACATCCCTATATTACTCCTTGAAGCCTCACTTTGGGCAGAAGTCTTCCCAAGGAAGCCTTTGAGCTCAAACCAAAGGGAGTTACCCGATTTTAAGGTAATGTCTTCACTTGAGTCCTTTTGTTTTATTTTGCTTCTCCAACCCCCTAAACTCTTTTTATTCATTTATTTTGTAACAAATCAAGTATCTTAAATATATTAGTATGTTTTTATAAGAAGTATTCTACCTACACTTACACACACCTACATCTAACGGTCAAAGGACATACTGTTTCCGTGGATGGTGAATTTATGCCTCCCGAAACGATGATTGTTCAACATTCTTTTAACACCTTAAAAGGTGGCCATTAAGATGTCACTATATTTATATATGAAATATAATATGTTTATGTTTTCCTTAAGCTTTTGTATTCTTCATTTTTGGCATACCTTTATGGTTTCCATTATGGGTAAACGCGATATCTTCATTTAAGGAAGTGCGGACTACCGCCCCCTCAAAGTGATTTGATTCGTTAAATACCATATGTGGGACGTATAAAGGATGGAACTATGATATTATATATGATATTATACTGGAATTATAATATAACTTTATATAATTATGATTCCATTCTATAAAATATGAAATAGAAATGAATGTAGCGTTCATGCGTACGTACGGCTTACAGTCTCCATGAACGGTGCATTTCATTTCTTACCCCTAAATGATTATGTAATATTATAAATGAATGTATATACTGGATATATATGATATATACATAATGATTATAATTCTAGATATAATGGATACATGAACAACATGTAATTATAAAGGGTTTATTTTTGACTCAAGTACCAATGATCGTTAAAACGACCGTTATTAACTTAAATAATTACATAGTGTTAATGACATGGCAATAAGTGATATAAAAGGAATAATGAACTTGAAAAAGGTTCTTAAACAAGTAGAAATTAACTCAAGTTTATTATTCAAGAGATTAAAGATGAACAATTCAAGTCGGACCCGAGGTATGGGACTTCGTCTCAATCTCCTTTCATTGAGGCATATTTTGTTTTATACACAACCTTATTTTATACGATGTATAAACCCCTATGACTTTTATGTTTATCCAAAAGGAATCTTTTTTATATGAAGTGTTTTACTAAACGACAAAAGGGAATGTTTTTGTCGTACGTATGCGGTAACAACGACTTCTCCGCCGTCATGCCCATTATTTGAGTTTCGGCTTCCTCTACAAGCCATACCTTTTTTTTAAAAGAAAAATAAATACCATGTATTAATTTTCTTTTATTTTGGTATTGAAAATGGTTTTCATAATGTTTTTATATCAATGTGTTGTATTGATATCTTGTGATTGAATGGTGGAAATGTTATGTTTCCTTTATGCATGTTTTATGTGATACGATTATGTTGAGGTTCTTGGGCATTATTATGAAGACGGGTGGTTCCGTGATAAACTAAGGGCGGGTGAGCCCGATATAGCTCTCCAATGCATTGGGTAACGCGAAGGAGTTAAATGTTATGGTTTCTCCGAAGAGATTTAGGGAATATACTGTGATGGGTATTCCAAACGTAACCAAGAGGGTTACTCCCTACGTAAGAATGTTATGAATGCCTCAAGTTACCTTTATGTATTATGATTTCTATGATTTATTCATGATTTGATGAGTTATGTTAAAGTTCTTATGTTTTATGGGTAAAGTATGATTTCATTCTTATGTATATATGTACCCATGTTTCCTTTCCATATTTTTATATCCCTTACTGAGCTTTTTATGCTCATCCCATGTTTTTTGAAATGTTTTTCACAGGTCAAGGGAAAGGTACATGATATGAGAATAGTGTCAAGGAAGTGTCAAGAAAGAATCCATGTTTTATTTTAAATATGTTTCCATTGATGGGAAAGAAGAATACAACCTTTATGTAACCACTTTGTTTATATGTGGAATGTAATGCAAGTTTTATGATCTAATTCTCTAAAACTCTAAACCCGAAAAGATCCTCAATGTGTAATCTTGTAATAACTCTAGATTAAGTAAGGTTTAAGGATGGGGCCTTATAGTTGGTACCAAATGTCAGTTTAGATAACTTTAGGAGTTAGAATTCAATTAAATGATTATCCAAAATTTTTATGGTCAAATTGAAGTGATATAGTATTTGAAGATTACCATGTTGCTTCATCTAAGACATGTTTGTTAAGAATGGTTTTCCGCAGAGGAAACAGGGAAGTAGTGCTAGGAAGGCATGCAGAAGGAAATAACCTTCCGAATCAGCATCCTGAGATGGTCAGAATTGGAACTGAACAGTTTGTTGCAGTAATGGCGCAGTTGAATCAAGCGATAAATGGCGGTGGTATCTATACACGAGATCAGCCAGATCAACCGCAGAGGAACATGTCAGTGGTGGAAAATTTCATGAGGCAACATCCCCCCATCATTCAGAGGATTATCTGACCCTGTGCTAACTGAAGGGTGGATTAAAGCACTGGAGAAGATTTTTGATGTCATGGGGTGTTCAGACAATCAAAAGGTTAGTCTTGCTATTTACCATTTGGAGGGTGAAGCAGATCAGAGGTGGTCGACAGTTAAAAATATCAGGGACGCTGATGAGATTGATGCTCTAGACTGGGAGGAATTCAAAGGTATGTTTCTTGAAAAGTATTTTCCTAAGGTTGTTCGACTTAGGATGGAAAAAAATTCTTGGAATTGAGGCAAGAGTAAGACTCAGTGGCTACCTATGAAGAAAGGTTAACTCGATTGGTAAGGTATGCTCCAAATTTTATCCGAAGACCATGTTCCGTACAAGATATGGCCATTATGAATTTGTAGTAATGTCTTTTGGGATAACCAATGCACCTGCTGTATTCATGGACTTAATGAATATAATTTTCCATGATTTCTTGGATAAGTTTGTGGTGGTTTCCAATGATGATATTTTGGTGTTTTCTAAAAGTAAAGAGGATCATGAAGGAAATTTAAGGGTTATCTTTCAAACCTTAAAAGAAAAGAAACTATATGGAAAATTCAGCAAGTGTGAGTTTTGGTTGCAAAAAATTTCTTTCCTTGGTCACATTGTTTCTAAAGATGGGATAACTGTTGATCCTGCAAAAACAAAGGTTGTTGAAGAATGGCCAGGAACCACAAATGTAACTGAGATTCATAGCTTTCTTGGTTTGGTAGGCTATTACTGAAGGTTTGTTAGAAAGTTTTCATGATTATCTAGTCCAATGTCTAAGCTAACTCGGATGGGTGTTAAGTTTATCTTGACAAAAGAATATGATGATTGTTTTCAGGAAATGAAAAGAAGATTGGTGAATGCTCCAGTTTTGGAACTACCTTCCAGGAATGGTGAGTTTGTTATATACAGTGATGCTTCATTGAAAAGAATTGGTTGCATCCTAATGCAGAATGATCAGGTAATTGATTATTCTTCACGACAGTTGAAAACTCATGAGGTAAATTACCCTACACATGATTTGGAATTAGCTGCTGTTTTTTTCGCTTTAAAAATTTGGAGGCATCATTTGTATGGAGTAAAGTGTGAAATATATACTGATCACAAAAGTTTAAATTATATATTCACTCAAAAAGAGTTAAACATGAGACATAGGAGATGTCTGAAATTAATCAAGGATTATGATTGTACAATTCATTACCATCCGGGAAAAGCAAATAAAGTTGATGATGCTTTGAGTCGAAAAAGTAATGCTTCATTAGCAATGTTGCATTTGGAACATGATCATTTGGTTAAGGATTTGATGAACTTTGGCATAAAATTTGTTGGTGCAGGAAGTTATTCTGTTTTGTTTCAGGTATCAGTGAGATCATCTCTATCAGATAGAATCAAGCAAGCACAGAAGCAAGACAGTGAGTTACAGAAAAAGGTAGAGCTGGTTCAGAAAGGTAAGTTGCCTGAATTCAACATTGATAATGATTATGTTTTGAGATTTGGGAAGATATTGTGTGTGCCTTTTGATTCACAGTTGAAGAGAGATTTGTTATGTGAAGCTCGTAGTTCTCCGTTTTCAGTTCATCTTGGCAGTACTAAGATGTACAGAGATCTGCGGGAGTATTACTGGTGGGATGGAATGAAAAGAGATATTGTTGATTTTACTGTGATGTGTTTGACATGTCAACAGGTTAAAGTAGAGCGGCAGTTATCGAAAGGGATGCTTCAACCTTTACCAGTTCCAGAGTGGAAATGGGAGAATATATCCATGGACTTTGTTGTGGGATTACCGAAGACATCTCGAGGTAATAATGCAATCTGGGTTATTGTTGATCGCTTGACTAAATCTTCTCATTTTCTTGCTATACGAGATAATTTTTCCCTAGATCAACTTTCCCTTTTGTATCATAAAGCGATAGTCAGGTTACATGGAGTTCCTCTCTCCATTGTATCTGATCGTGATCCTAGGTTTACTTCTAACTTTTGGAAAGGCCTTCAGAAGTCATTGGGTACTAAATTAAATTTTAGTATAGCATTTCATCCTCAATCAGATGGGCAGTCAGAACGAACAATTCAGACCTTGGAGGATATGCTATGAGCTTGTTCGATGGATTATCAGGGAAGCTGGGACCAACATTTTTCTTTGGTTGAATTTTCATATAATAACAATTTTCATTCCAGTATACAGATGGCACCATTTCAGGTATTATATGGGAAGCGGTGCCGAACTCCTTCTTTCTGGGATGAAGTGGGTGAAAGGAAGTTGATGGGACCAGAATTGGTAGAAGAGATGGCAGAAAAATTTCAGCTGATTCAGAAGCACATGAGAACAGCTCAGAGCAGGCAGAAGAGTTATGCAGATAACCAGAGGAAGGATCTATCTTTCGAGGTAGGTGATCATGTTTTTCTCAAAGTCTCACCATGGGAAAGTGTGATGAGATTTGGTAAGAAAGGAAAGCTGAGTCCAAGGTTCATTGGACCATATGAAATTCTGGAGAGAGTTGGATCAGTTGCATACCGGGTAGCTTTACCTCCGAGTTTATCTCAGGTACACAATGTTTTTCATGTTTCGATGCTGAGAAAGTATATGCCAGATCCATCTCATGTTTTGAGTCCAGAGGTAGTTCAGCTGGAAGAGAACCTATCTTATGAGGAACAACTGGTCCAGATTCCTGACCACAGGGAGCAAGTGTTACGGAATAAGGTGATTAATCAGGTAAAGTTATTGTGGAAAAACCACATGATGGAAGAGGCAACATGGGAATCTGAAAATGCAATGAGGGATAAGTACCCTCATTTATTCGATAAGTAAATAAATTGTGGGGCCGAAATTTTCTAAAGGGGGAAGGATGTAACATCCCAAGTAATTAATGAATAATAGATATTTTTATTTATGTCTATTCATGATTAAGATAGTGTTTTAGAGGCTTAAAATGAAAATAAATACAATCTTATGCATTGAATACACTAATATTCTTAAAAGATTGTTTTACTGCCTTTTGATGGAAAACCCTTTTTAAAAAAAATTTGAAAATTTTATAATATATATTTGTCAAAATAAACATATTCATTATGATTGGGACATTGAAATTTACATTGGATAAATTTTTGGTATTTTTCTGACAATGTTCATTTTTTAATGAATAGTGAAAAAATACTGCATTTTACATCAAAACTGCTTTTTCATTTAATTTAATTATATGGTTAGATTATTATTTTTATTGGTATTAAAGTTTAATCTGAATATATTTTTACCATTTAATCCAATGGTGGTCATTAGTATTAATTTCACTTTTGAATTGGTCATAAACTAATGCCAATCTTTTCATAGATATTGTTTCAAAAAACCCGCTATTTGTTTTGACAACGGGAATTATTTTTAAATCAATTATTGCAATTTATGTATTTAGAATTTGGTAAAATGGATTACATATTTGGAATCATAAGGTCCAAATTATGTAATTAATACTCTTTTATTTTTGGACATTATGAATAGTAACGATGGTAATTATCTTTAATTATCTTGATTAATGAGTAATCAGGTAGTTAAAGATAATCAAATGATATAATAATAATACAAAAAGACCAAAACATGTGTCCTAAGGCTACTGGTTGTCTCATGGCCAACCATGGGATGCCTTGTGCCAAACTTGGGGGCCCCATGGAATCACTTTTGTGAGAAAGTGACTTTTTATCTTTTTATTTTTAAAGAATGTTAAATGTGACAAAGAATGTATCACCTAAGTAAAATATTTTTAATTTTGTCTAAAAAAATGATAATTTGGACTATAAATATTAATTAGAAAGATAAAAATATTTAATACATCATAGTATTTTTTTCATAGTTTTTAGACTTTAAATAAATTAACTTATTTATGACATCATGATGATGCAGCGATTACCTCATTAATAAAGGATTTAAATAAAATTAAATGATAATGTAATATCTATGACCTACACATGTCCAAAACCTATTGGATGGGTGGATTTAGAACCCTTATCACCTTACCCTCGAATTATAGCAATTTGGGACCTTTTGAATCCGAAAATCATTTTCAAATAAAGTAACATTTCTTTACTTTCCAAGAGTGCCCCTCCTCTCCTCTTATAAAAGGCCCCCACCTCTACCTCCTTACCCACACATCCAAAGCCTTTGTCTCGGAAAAAACCTGCCCATTTCGTCTCTCCACATCCCTCTCTTACTCCTTGAAGCCTCAATTTGGCCAGAAGTCTTCGCAAGGAAGCCTTTGAGCTCAAACCAAAGAGAGTTACCCGATTTTAAGGTAATGTCTTCACTTGAGTCTTTTTGTTTTATTTTGATTCTCCAACCCCCTAAACTCTTTTTATTCATTTATTTTGTAACAACTACAATATCTTCAATATACTAGGATGTTTTTATAAGAAGGATTCGAGCTACACTTACACACACCTACATCTAATGGTTAAAGGACATACTGTTTCCGTGGATGGTGAATTTATGCCTCCCAAAACGATGATTGTTCAACATTATTTTAACACCTTCAAAGGTGGCCATTAAGATGTCACTATATTTATATATGAAATAAAATATGTTTATGTTTTCCTTAAGATTCTGTATTTTTCATTTTGGTCATACCTTTATGGTTTCCATTATGGGTAAACGCGATATCTTCATTTAAAGAAGTGCGGACTACCGCCCCCTCAAAGTGATTTGATTCGTTAAATACCATATGTGGGATGTATAAAGGATGGAACTATGATATTATATATGATATTATACTGGAATTATCATATACCTTTATATCATTATGATTCCATTCTATAAAATACGAAATATAAATGAAAGTAGTGTTCATGCGTACGTACGGCTTACCGTCTCCATGAATGGTGCATTTAATTTCTTACCTATAAATGATTATGTAATATTATAAATGCATGTATATACTGGATATATATTATATATACATAATTATTATAATTCTGGATATAATGGATACATGAACAACATGTAATTATAAAGGGTTTATTTTTTACTCAAGTACCAATGATCGTTAAAACGACCATTATTAACTTCAATAATTACATAGTGTTCATGACATGGTAATAAGTGATATAAAAGGAATAATGAACTTGAAAAAGGTTCTTAAACAAGTAGAAATTAACTCAAGTTTATTATTCAGGAGATTAAAGAACGACCGAGTCAAGTCGGACCCGAGGTATGGGACTTTGTCTCAATCTCCTTTCATTGAGGCATATTTTGTTTTATACACAACCTTCTTTTATACGGTGTATAAACCCCTTTGACTTTTACGTTTATCCAAAAGTAATCTTTTTTATACGAAGTATTTTACTAAATGACAAAAGGGAATGTTTTTGTCATACGTATGCGGCGACAACGACTTCTCCACCGCCATGACCATTATTTGAGTTTCGGCTTCCTCTACAAGCCATGCCTTTTTTTTTAAGAAAAATAAATACCATGTTTTACTTTTCTTTTGTTTTGGTATTGAAAATGGTTTTCATAATTTTTTATATCAATGTGTTGTATTGATATCTTGTGATTTAAAGGTGGAAATGTTATGTTTCCTTTATGCATGTTTTATGTGATATGATTATGTTGAGGTTCTTGGGCATTATTATGAAGACAAGTGGTTCCGTGATAAACTAAGGGCGGGTGAGCCCGATATAGCTTTCCAATGCATTGGGTAACACAGAGGAGTGAAACGTTAAGGTTTCTCCGAAGAGATTTAGGGAATATACTGTGATGGGTATTCCAAACGTAACCAAGAGGGTTACTCCCTACGTAAGAATGTTATGAATGCCTCAAGTTACCTTTATGTCTTATGATTTCTATGATTTATTCATGATTTGATGAGGTATGTTAAAGTGCTTATGTTTTATGGGTAAAGTATGATTTCATTCTTATGTATATATGTACCCATGTTTCCTTTCCATATTTTTATATCCCTTACTGAGCTTTTTATGCTCATCCCAAGTTTTTTGAAATGTTTTTCACAGGTCAAGGGAAAGGTACATGATATGAGGATAGTGTCAAGGAAGTGTCAATAAAGAATCCATGTTTTATTTTAAATATGTTTCCATTGATGGGAAATAAGAATACTATCTTTATGTAACCACTTTGTTTATATGTGGAATGTAATGCAAGTTTTGTGATCTAATTATATAAAACTCTAGACCCGAAAAGATCCTCAATGTGTAATCTTGTAATAACTCAAGATTAAGTAAGGTTTAATGCTGGGGACTTATATTTATTGTCCTGAGAATTTCAGGAAATGATATTTCAATAATTTGATTCATCAAAAAACAGACTACACATCAATATGAAATCTGGTGTGTCTGGAATTATTCGATGTTTGTTTTTAAAAATAAAATAAATTTCCAAATAAAAACCATGTTTATAAGAGTTAAAAATTATCAATTGATATCATATCATCATGAAATCCATAATAACTATCATTGATTAATTTTTCTCAATTAGGAATGAATAGATCCCCACTTTGGTTCACAGTGTGTTCAGAATGGTCAAAATTTTGTTTTAATATTTATATTATATTATAAGTTAAAATATTCCTTAAAAGAATTAAATTGATTAAACGAGCTTAGACCATTGTGAAAATCTATGAAAATGATTGTTGGTTGATTTATAGACTATATGAATTAAATGCATGTCACTCAAAGGAGTGGTTTGGTTAAAATGAGAAAAAGTGAATTTGTAAATTTAAAACTATGTTATATGTGAAAATGTGTTTTAAATGATCACAATCATGTAAATAAGCATGAATTGTCATGAAAATATTGAACAATTAATGATTAATTTGAGACAAGTAAGAAAAATTAAAACTTCAATCTTGTGTCTGGTGTGGTCAAAATGTTAATAGATGGATTTTAAAAGTTAAAACCATTTTCCAAGTAAAAACAACAAAACAAAATAAAAAAACTGACTAAACAAGATCTGATATTCACCAAAGTTAATAAAAATGTCATCATTTAATTTTTTAGTTGTAGGAATGAACCTTTAATTAATAAAAATGTTCACTTGTAATGATCTCAGATGTGTTCAATATTTTTATATTTCTTTCAAAGAAAAAAAAATTTGACTAATTATCTAATATGAGAAAACAAATACAGATTTCCATGAAAATATAAAACTAAGATTGATGATTAATTCTAGATTAGTAGGATTGAATTGTGTGTAACTATGATGTGTTATGATTGAAATGATCAGATCTGTCCATTGGATATTAATATTTTTTCCTATGTTTAAACAAGCAATAAATTACCATCATCAAATGAATGAGAGATGCAGAACAAAAGGTGTTTAATAAAATACTTTATTAACCAATTAAAATTTCAATAATATCTCTAATTAAATAGTATTCCCTCACCTAAATTATTAATGAAAATATATATTAATAACCATTAGTCAAGGGAAAAAATTATTCCATTAACATTTTACATACTAAGTAAAATAATAATATTATATATAATGATGAGAAATAATAAGATTTAAACTTTGATATATTTCAATGATAAAAATAATTTAAAAAATTATCTTCCAAAAAATATATATTAGTCAAAATATAAATGGCTTACAAACATAAATAATTTGATTTATTCATAATTCTATCCTGGGTTATTTTTCATCTTGCTAGCACATCATTAAAATTTTCTGCTATTTATCACAAGTTTTATGTTTATAATAACGATCTTTCTTTTACTTCATCCATAATTTCCCATCCTACCAGTGCATATTAATATTCCACATATTTTCAATATCTCTTATCCTTGCCTATAATTACTTGATTTTGTATTACATGGTTATAACATCATCTGATAAGTTCATTTTTCCTTCTTTATACATTTATCTAGTAGTTTAGCTAGTTCTCATATATTTGAGTTCATACACCTTATCCTTATGCATTTTTTTGTTCCTTCATGTTGGTCATCGGATTCTAGGGTATTGATATATTAAATCATTATCTTTTCAATTATGTAATTCGTATGAGGACTTATCTGATTGTCTACTCTTATAATCAAGTAGATGTATTGTATAAAGTGATGAGTTTTTTATGATCATTGAAATTTATTAGATTGGAGAAGGAGAATTGTGATAATTGGAGGATAACTTAACATGATGTTGGAATGAAAAAAAATTATTGTAATGTTAAATCAATTTTCTAAGTTAAAAATGTACATCAAATGATAAAAACCAAATGAAAATTTTTTAATTTTCTAAAAAATCTTTAAAAAAGATCATCATTTAATTTGTAACTGAAAATAACAAATCACAATTAAATATGACATGTGGTATTGTAAAATTCCCCCCAAGTTATTTTTTAGAATTAAAAAATTTATTTGAAAACATGATTCAAAATATTAAAATTTATCATACAAGATGAAATTATAATAAAAATAAATTAAAACATTAATATATTAATTTATGATTATTGAGAATGAACTATGCATCAATTAAACATACAAAGTTTTTGTAATAATCCAAATGGTGTCATCCAAATTCAATATATTTTATAACTTAAAATTTGTGTCAGGTGATCAAAAGCAAGTAAATATGATTCAATTATTTTTAAAAATTTAAACTTGTTTTACATTGATTTTTGACATGTAGGAATGAATTATACATCCATATAACTTCTAAAGAGTAATTTTAAAATTAAAACTATTAAATAAGTTAAAAACATTATCAAACAGTCAAAACTGTTAGAAAATACCGTTTTTTAATGAATCTATAAAAACAATAAGCATTTAATTTATGACATATAGGAATGAACCGCACTTCAATATATCAGGTTCTATGGTCGGAAAAAATGAATGTTAATTTTTAGTATTAAAGTAAATTTATAAGTTAAAAATTTGTGTATAATTCTTATAGACAAAAAAATGAGGTCATATTTCCATGAAAATGTAATACATCGATTTTTTATATTTTCTTATAGAATGAAAGTTCACATCAATATTACATACAATATTCTCAAAATGATCAAAAATTTGTTTTAAAAAATTATTTACTAAGTTAAAATCTTTTTTCAAAATAACATTACTCAATAAACTAGTCCAAATTGTTAATTAAATATTGAAAATGATCATTTTATAATTTATGAATGTTAATAATGTGTATAATTTAAATAAAATATGTGATATGTTCTAAATGGGTTGAAAGTATATTTGTAATGTTAAAACTATGCTCTAAGTTAATCATGTGCATCTAAAATGAGCTTGAATAATCATAAAAATTTAGGTAAATTGACTCAATTTAATTTAAATCCTATATAAATAAATCATACACTAATATGTCATGTGATATGCTTGGTAATATTTCAAGTGTGTTTTTATAATGAAAAATTATTTTCAATGTTAAAAACATGGGTTAAATTATCAAAATAGTGTAAAAAATATTGAATTGTTTTGAAAATATTGGATAATAGTCATTAATTAAATTTTAATTATAGGAGTGGGAACCACTTAAATATATTTTTTTGTGTCTTTGGAATCATCCTAATTGTGCTTTTAAAATTTAAACAATTTTTTATGTATAAAATGTGCATCAAACAATCAAAATCGATAAAATGTGTTTGGATAGTCATGAAAATAATTAGAAACTATCTATGATTATTTTGTTACATGTAAAAAACTACATGTAAATTTGAAATATGGTGTGTTTGGAACAATTCAATGTTTTTTTAAATTAAAATTACTTTGCAAATAAAAAAACTTGTATACCAGTTAAAAATGATCATGTGATGTAATATCATTGATTAGTTTTTTACATATAAGAATGAATTTCTCACTAATTCAGTGTATGGTGTTTTTAGAATGATCAAAAGTTTTTTTAATAATTAAGCAATATTTTAAGTTAAAAAGTTTCCTTATGCAAAAAAAATTAATCAAACGAACTTCAACTATTGTAAAAATCTGTGAAAATAATTATTGATTGTTTTATATACTATAAGAATTAAATGCATGGGAGTCTAGGGAGAGGTGTTGTTAGAATTTCCAAAAGTTATTTTTTAAATTTAAAACTATTTTATAATTAAAAGAAGTGTTTTGAACAATAAAAATTGAGGAAATAAGCTTGAATTTTTCTAAAAATATTGAAAATTGACTGATTAATTTGAGACATGTAAGAAAAAATGAAACATCAATCTCTTTTCTAGTGTGTTCAAAAAGGTTAGATAAGGATTTTAAATGTTAAAAGCATTTTACAAGTAAGAAACACACATCAAAGGAAGAAAAATTACTAAATAATCTTAGATAGTCATGAAGGTTAATAAAAATTCCCATCATTTAATTTTTCAATTGTATGAATGTACCTCAAATAAATCAAACTTGTGGTGCACTTAAAATGATCATAAACATGTTTTTAAAATTTAAATTTTTTTCATAGAGAAAAACATGTGTCTAATTATCCAATCTTAGAAAATAAACATATAATTATATGAAAATATATAAAATATATTGATGATTAATTTTATATTTATATGATTGAATTACATGTCACTATGATTTTTTATGATTGAAATGATCAGATGTGGATATTGGATATTAAAATTATTTTGAAAGTTAAAACATGCCTTAAATGATCAACACCGATAGAATAAGAGATGTGGAACAAATGTAATTTAATAAAATATTTTATTAACCATTTCAAATTACAAAAATATCTCTAATTAATTAATCTTCTCTCTCCTAAATTACTAACAAAAATACATGTTAATGTCCTTTTCTCAATGGTTAAAAGTATTCCATCTACATTTTACCTACTAAATAAATAAGAAATATTTCACATAATGATGACAAACAAAGGTTTAAATTTTGATATATTTAAATTATTAAAAAAAATTAGAAAATAATCTTCTAAATCATTTATATTAGTTAAAATATAAACATATTACTAAAAATTATTTATTATTTAAAAACAAAATCATATGTATTTAGTGTCCTAGAAAAATTTTAACAATAAATCAACCAATTTCAACCTAAGAACTTTATGTGATTCATAAGTTTCCCCCTCCAATTCTATAAACAATCATATATCGATGACCAAAAAATCATTACTTTACAAAAAAAATTGAATGTATTCTTATATCCTAATAAATGACACTAATGTTTCATAGTACATTTTTTAATATTATTAAAGGTATGTTTAGTGGTTTATAAATAGAATGTGAATCATCTAAATCATATCCCATGGGAGTGTCAAACTCGGTGTCCATTAAGGCCCATTTTTGTGCACTAGGTGACTTTCGAGTCCATCTCAATTGCCCTTTCTAGGGTCTTTCCCCTAGGTGCCTCTTTTCAAAATCCACATCTACTTGTGGTCTTCAGACGAGGAACTCTTTAGTTACATAACCACATAATCTTTACTTTACTGAAATTTTATAATGTCTTCTTATATCATAAAGGATGACCTTATTATTCTATAGTACAATTTTTAATCTTCTGAAACATGTGTTTTGTAGTTTATAAAGATAATGTGAATCATTTAAAGTATGGCCACCAAGAGTGTCAAACCAGATGTGAGAAAAAACTTTTTCATGCACCAGGTGATGATCAAGTCTAGCTCAATCATTCTTTTTAGGGTTTTTACCCTTAGGTACCTCTATATCATAGCCACATCCACTTTTATTATCCAAACAAGGATTTTTTTTCTTGGATGACACATAATTTTTATTTTACCAAAATTTTATAATGTGTTATTATATCCGAAAATCTGATAATATTGTTTCGTAGTAAAATTTTTAATCTTCCTAAAGGTATGTTAAGTGGTTTATAAAGAGAATTTGAATCATCTAAAACATATCCAACGATATTTTCAAACCATTTGTGCAACAAGGTATGAATCATCTAAATTATGAGAGTGACAATTCAGGAGTATAATTAAGCCTCTTTATCATGCATGTATCCATATTTGATCCTATATTAATTCTATGTTAATCATAATTTATTCCATAGATAATCATTATTTCATAACTAGTTAATCTTTAGTTAATCATTAATAATTCAGCAGTTATCCATTCGTAAATTATTAGTTCTTAAGTAGTTTGTTAAAATTTAATTAGTAGTTAATCATTAAATAGTTATTGTTTAATATTTAATTCATAATTAATTATTTATAAGGTATTAATTCCTTAATCATTGAATAATATTTCTTTAAACAATGATTAAAAATTATTTAATCATTAGTTAATCGTTCTTTAATATTTGAATTATCATTTGTTAATCATTAGTTAATTATTACACAATCATTCATTATAAATTAGATAATCCCAATTTATATACACCTTAATCATTTATTAAATACTCATTAATCATTATGTAAATGATAGATATTAATTAGTTTCTTTAATGTTAATTATTAGTTAATTACTATATAATCATTATTTATGTAGTCAGCTTATTGTTAATTAACTGTTAATCATTTCTTAATTTTTGGTTAAACATTATTTCAACATTAATTATTTTGATGTTAATCATTCCTTAATCATTGATTAATCATTCTTTAATCACTCATTAATCATTATTTTATCATTCATTAATCATTAACTAATCCTTTTTTAATCATGATATAATCATTTGTTAAGCATTAGTTAATCCTAAATTAATTATTTTTTAGTCCTACATTAATCACTTGGTAATCATTAAAAAATTAAAAGTTATTAAATAGGTACATTATATTTAATTATTACTTAATCATTATTTAATCATTAATTAACCATTTTTTATTCATTAGTTCATTATTTATTAATTATTAGTTAATCATTAGTTAATCATTAGTTAATATTAAATTAATTATGCCTTAATCATTCATTAATTACTCATTAATAATTATGTAATTAACATATATTAATTCATTAATTTATAGTTGATTATTATTTAATTAATAGTTACTCATTAATTAATTATTAGTTAATCAATATTTAATCATTAGTTAATAATTTAATATTCATTATTTATTTATTACATAATAATTAGTTAAACATTAGTTAATCCTAAATTAATTAATACTTAATCATTCATTAATCACTCGTTAATCATTAATTATTTAATAGATATCATATAGTTACTTTATAGTTAATTATTAGATAATTAATAGGTAATCATTAAGTAATTATTTGTTAATCATTCTTTAATAATTTGTTATTTATTATTTAATTATTAGTTAATCATTTGTTAAACATCACTTAACCCAAAATTAATTATACCTTACACTTTTGTTAATCTCTCATTAATCATTACTTAATTAATAGTTAATTAGAAAAATATGGGGAGTTATGGGCTTGGGATTCTCCCTCTCTACGATCATAGTGAGTAGGGATTGTCTCCTACGTTGATGAAAATTAATGGTGTGTATTTCAACTAGTAAGATGTTTTTTCAGGACAGGGAGGAAGGTTGTTGTTATTACTAGCCCAGTCAGTGTGCCTTTGTCTCCACTAGAAGTTGTTTGGGTTATAGTGGGAGCTATCCATGTTTATTACTCTTAAAATCATATTGATCTGGTTCTCTATGATGCATTAGAGGGTCAATTTGTGCTGCTAGTAGTGTGTGGTGTTTATTATTCATCTTTTTATGATTTACAGAGTGGTTAGAAAATTATCAATAATCACATCATAATAAATGGTGTCCTAAGTGGAAATGGAGATAGGGATCTACTATGGGACCAAGTTCAGTTAACAAAGGGCCTAGAAAGTGGGCCTTGGTAGTAGGGGCTGATTTAGCCATTAGAGGTGGGGAAACTAGTGAAAGAACATGAGACGATGTGTCAAGCAAGCCGGATAGACCAGGTGGGTGCTCAAGGTGGACCTTCGGGTCATGTTGGATCATGAGAAATGTTGTTTCACTCCACATATAGGGATAGAGGACTGAAGTTGGATAATACCACTTCTATGAATGTGGATCCCCATACTCATGATTCCCTGAAGGAAATTTTTTAGAAGCTATCTATGAATGATCCCTCTAAGATATTCTTTCCTTGTTCACATTCTGATTTTATTAGGAATAGGTAGATTTTAAATAATGGTGTAGTTTCGTTTGTCGAATATATCCCTAAGATCTTTGATGGGTGGATAGAAGCTTGAAAAAATTTGATTATCACATGACTCACTCCACATGGGAAGGGAAAACCCTAGAAGCTGGAAGATATGATAAATGAATAGGTTCAAGTTTGGGGTTTTCATAATTGGCATATTGTGTCTATCGTCTGGGTTTTTTCCACTATACATTGAAATAAAAAGAGTTTAAGATAATGTCTTGGATCTGAAGGTAGGTTATTCTCAGGCCAGGGGTCCTTAAATTTCATGACTAGTACCCCTAGTTTGATCTCTATCAAGACATGAAATCTATCGTTCATTACTTGATTCAAGTTAGGGGAATAAACAAGTTTTTTTTTCACCCAATTATTCTATGTTACGTTTCATTGGTTGTAGGTACACCAATTAAATTTGATAAGGAAATAGAGTTGTCCATGTTTGGTCACCACCCCAGGATCTTGGTAGAATTTGATCGTAATTAAATGTTATTTGAAACTACTTATTTGATTTCTGGGGACTTTAAATTTGATATTGATATTTAATATGAGTATGTTCCTAAATTCTACGTTAATTTCTTATGTATTGGGAATATTAAATATTGTTGTCATAGAGGTTTGAGATGTGTTAACTATAAAAAGTATTATCATTGGGATGAAAATTGAAAGCATAAATTAACCATTACTAATTCAACCAAACCCATTGATGGGAACGTGGAGAAGGATGGATTGGTGGGAGATACTCTTTTTCCATGAAGTATTTACAAGATGGTGAATGAAAGGGGACTTGATCACTCAACTAGATCCCCTCGACATTCAGATCATTTTACTGATGTCGTCTCTTGTGTCAACAAGGCTAATGATGGGAAACTCAATGAGGTCTGTAATGGTGATGGCCTTGGTGATCTAATGGAGGTTGAAGGTAGGGGCCACACTACTGTAAAATCCTTCCTAGAATCTTTTCATGCTCAAATATTTGGTGGGGATACTACCTATAATTTCCATGAATCTTCATAGAAAACGTTCTAATGAACAAATGTGTGTAAATTTATCATATAGATATTAATGCTAATCATCCAGGGAAGGAACCTGTTAATGATTATGATGTTTCAGAACATGTGGATGTTCATCATTTAGAAAATGTGCATGTGAAAAATTCATTGGATAAGAAAAAGGAGAAATCTATGAATAAAGGAAAAATGTTTTAGTGGATAAAGAGGGTTATCAACTAGTTACCTATAGGAAAGCCAATCTGTGACCATCCATTCCATGAAAATACAAGGGTGAAAAAGCTCTTATTGAGGATTTAGCAGTCGGCCAAGTGTTTGGTTCAATGCTAGTATAGAAGGTGGAAACTAAGGAGTTTTCCACTATCCAATCAAACCCTAATCAGGATAATTTCTCTTTTTATGATATTTTAAATAGGTTTAAGAGAAAGGAAGTATTTTGTGAAGAATTTGGTATAGTTATTGATCAAAGGAGAAACCCAATGGATAAATATGGTTTGATTTTAAAAAAATCCATTGGAGGTCAGGTTAATGAGCCTCATGTTGAGGATGATGATTCACTGATCATGGATGATCATGATTATGTTTGGTAGGCTCCTAAGAAATGGAAGTGATGCAGAAATTTGAGAGGAAGTGGAGGCTCTAGAGGAAGGGGAAGTAGATATAAAAGGAGGTGACTGAATGATCTTTTGATCTTTAGTGGTACTTCTACTTTTATTTCATTATTTGTTATATCCTTTCATGTCTTATGTACTTTCATTTTCTTAATAAATTTTATGGAACCATGGATTTTAACCCCTGGTCTGTAATGTTCTGGTTATAATATTTACGTACATTATATTGAGTTATTTTTTAATTACTGATCACCATTATTTAATTATATATTAATCATTATTAAATAATTTTTTAATTATTGGTAAATTATTTTCAAATAATTTGTTAAATATTAGTTAATCCTAAATTAATTATTCCTTAATAATTTGTTAATCTCTCATTAATAATTAAATAATTAATAGTTAAGTAATTTATATTTGTATTTTGTTTATTATTTTTCATCATTATTTAATCATTATTTAATCATTATTTAATCATTATTTAATCATTATTTAATCATTAATTAAAAATTAATTAATCATTAATTAATCACTACTTGATTTTATGTTAGTCCTAAGTTAATCCTTGGTTATAGATTATCTAATCATTCTTTAATCCTAATTTATTCATTTGTTAATAAATAAAAAATCATTACATTATAATTAGATAATAATTAGTTATTTAATTGTTAATTATTAGTAAACAATTATTTCACTAATATTTATTCACCATCGAGTTAATATTAATTCCTAATTATGTCACTGATATTTAAAAACTACTAATTTATAATAAATAATAATACTGTTGTAATAATAAATCCATTACTAAGACTAATTATAAATTATTTACTCAAAATTCATAAATTAATATTATTATTTTATTTTCTAATATTAACTATTATTCCTAAACTATATCTAACTAACTAAAAACTTAGTAAATAACACATTTAAAACAAACGAAAAATTAAAAAACTAAATAATTAAATAAATTTAAAATAAATAATAAAAAATACCTCTAAATGATGCTTCACAAAATTCATCGCTCCTTTTAGGCCACCAAAAATGTCACACACAAAGGAGAAAATACTAGACAAAGCATAGAGAGTGAGGGAGCGAAATTAGAGAGAGGGTGAAATTAGTGAGGAGAAGGGGGAGGGGTGGGTGCCTATTTAAAAGGGTTTGGGGTAAATGTGGAATTAGTGTTGCTACCTTTGGCCTTATTTTAGGATAAAGGAAATAGCGTCAATATTTCTTTTCCATGTCATCGATGTTGGTCAATGCATAGTAAATGTGACATTGTCCTTGCCTCCTTTCAATATAAACGAAAGGGGAAATCATAGATTCCACCTTTTGATCCTCATTTTTTAAAATAATTAACATAGGTGGATTTAGATAAATATTTTTTCAAAAAAAAATAGAAAAAACTCAACATTTATTGGAGAAAAGGGCCCCTTATTTTCCCAGACCAGTATTTAAAATAGAAAAATTATATGATCATGAAACGTTCCTAAAAATAATAATTATATTAAATCCAATTTTAAGTCGTCTATTAACATCCATTTTAATAAATTTCTATTATACTTTTTTAATATTGTGATAAATATTATTCCATGATAAAACAGTGACAAGTTGTTACCACACCTCACTTTAATATCATCCAACCAGATAACAATTTTAAAGAATAATGTCAAGATGGATCTAGTTTCTTATCATATCAAAAAACTATTAAGACCTTTTACCGTGAAATATATTCTTAGGAAATTATCACATACAAATGTCATGTAGAGGAACAATAATAATGTGATAAGAAAACATCATTAAAAATGGAAATATTGTAATTAAGTATTAAAAAAGTAGGTGTTAGGGAACCAAATCTAGTATTATGATGTTTTGAGTATATCATATCTTAAATATTTGTAGTAACTGTCATATATTGATGTTCCCTTATTTACATCTAGAATTAATCATTTTTTATTTAGATGGGATTTTTTAGGACGTTTCTTTGATTTTATATTTTCTCATAGATGATTACCAGTCAACATATAATAATATTTATTCAGTAAAGTGTGAATTAATTTTATCATGTATCAAATCCAAGTCTTATAGAAGCATGATATTTTTTTACTTTAATATTAGAAATATTGACTCCAACTAGTTAATATTTACATTTTCTCAATGAAAATTGAGATATTTTATTCTTTTTTGTTTTCAAAGGATCTGTGTTTAATACATTAATATGATTTTATATTGTCAAAATATATAAAAAATTTTGGGTTTCCAGCAAAAATATCATAATTTAATTACTTATAATATTTATAGGAGGAAGAAAAATTATTTAATACTGGTAAATTGATTAGTAGTTCATCTCTATAATGATTTTTCACTGATTTTTCATAATTATATATTGTTGAAAAATGTTTAGGTATAAATTTTGGGTTAACAAATTTATTTTATTGATGATTTCCATATATTTCATTCGATATTATTATTACGTTGTTGAATTTTAAGATGTCAAATCTAATATTTTATGATCATTTATTTCTTAAGTGTATTTCTTTAGAGGTTGTTCCAAAAACATTGTAGTTTTGATTTCAAGAAAATCATTATTAAAAATAATATTAATAAATATATAGATGTAATTAAATTTATAAATTAATGAAATGAGTTTTAGGAATCAATACTTGTGATGGAGGTTAGAATATTACGTTGAAAAATATTTAAAATTGAAATTGAAAATTTCTATGGGAGTAAAAGAATTTATCTCAATCATGGGACTGCAATAAGGGTTTAGAACAATTATCCAACTATGTTGAACTTGAGATATAAGAAATTATTCCATCATGGATTTCTAGTAATAATTATTAGTTCCATTAAGGACATGATGATGAGAAAGATATATTCAAAAATAATTAAGAATGGTCATTTAAAAAATTCACCAAAGGTTAAGAGAAAGAGATCATTAGCCTAAATTGATAAAATTTTATAAGAGATTATTATGTTATAAAATGTGTGTATCTAATCTATGAAAAATAATATCATGGTTTTATTTTCTAGATGGATCCTTGTTAACTTTATTATTATATTAGAAAATATATAATAGTTTAATATTCAAGAGAGATCCAAATTTTTCAAGAGGTTTTTAAATCTCAAGCTCATTGGTTCTAAAAAGATAATATCATTGAATATATGGTTTTGATTCCAATTTTTCATTCATGAAATTCTAAAAAATAGATATCCTTAGGAAATTTTAATATGGGTGAACTAAAATAATAAGAAAAGTATTATCCTTTTAATAGTATTTTTTATTAGAATAATATAGCATAGTAAAATAGAAATATGTATAGGAAAAAGGTAAAGTAGAATAATATAATATATTGAAAATATTATGTATAAGAATTAGGAGAATAAATATGTGTATATAAAATGATATCTTTATATTTTGAAACTCATATTTCTTATTCATAATGATTCTATTAGAGGAAATATATGATATAATATTATTCAATATAGCTTACCGATATTAATGAATACTTTAGAAGATGTTAAGATAATGAATGTATACACAATTTATAGACATGGTCATAAGGATATCTTCTTTAATATAGTCTCAAATGAATGATAAATTAAATAGATGAGGAAAATTATGAATAAATACTGGAAATATGGAAAAAATAAAATTTTAAACAGGTTTGGGATAAGAAATCCATATATCACTTATTTTATACTAAGAACATGTTCTTATCTCTGAAAACATTTTCTATTTTAACTGAAAGTGGTAGGAATATATTATAACCTAATCTAGAAGACTCTATATACAAGCAGATACCACTTTTTATTAAGTTAGATACAACCATATCTGAAGAACCCCTTTTATTTTAAATCAATAGTAAACAAGTTCCTTTCCCCATAGCTTCTTAGATTAAGAATTGATAAAAAGAAAAGCTCTTATACCCCAAACATCTTCATTCAGAGATGGAAATATTTCAAGTCACTATCCATAAGACATATTCAATCAATTATCAGATATGGATATATTTAATACAATAGAGGGGTTCCTTGTTCCCTTTTGATGTAAATAAAATATCAAACTAGAATGAAGAAGGTGAAATCAAAAACAAGTAATACCAAATGAAATGATATTGATTTTAAAAAAAATGAGTGAATTAGATCAAAGTTAGGTAACATGATGCATGGAATTTTTTCCCAAAGTATTCCTTTTCTTTCTCATTAAACTATATCTTTTTTGGTCCTAATTAAGCTTGATCAAAAATTATACATGAAATACTATTATCCCACTTTTCCACTTTTTCTTATTTTTTAAAGATCTCTCCTCAAATATTTATATATAGTTTCAATCTATCAAATGAGAAATATAGTCATTTAATCTTATATGTGGCTAATATTATGTTCATAACTCATTTGACCATTATAGACTTCATGGATTCATTTGGGACAATTCATTATTTTGACCATTAATGCTAAAATGGATTTATTTTGATGATAATTTTTCTCTAATTTATTTAATAATGATGTGTATTTGTTCATTCATTATGGAATTTCATGAATAATATTGATCTAGATAAAAATATATCCACTGTGATTTTCCCAAACATCATAGTCTAAATGTCATGATCGTGCTTGTCACAACCTCTAAAGCCTTATAGATTTCATGGTCTGAAGGAAATGGAGCAGTGGAATGATGTCTTGATTAAACATTATTATTATTTTATATGCTTTGAGATTCATCCATTTAATATTAACTCGTATATTCAATATGGGTTAATATAAGAGGATTACTGAGGCGATTTTGAAGTTTTTTCCTGAATATTAGAACTGACATCATATATTTAATATGTTTCCTCTATGTTCCATAAGCACATATAGTATAGATATTGAATTAGATTTAGTAGTAATTCTAGCTTAGGTTATGTTCCATCTAGCCAACACATCATTTGACTTCTTTGTTCTATTACCAAATGTTTGATGTTTATGATGACAATATTTATTTTACTTCATCCATTATTTCCTATCAAACCAATTGATTTTAGCATTATGCATCTTTATAAAATATCGTAGCCTTTTCTATAATTAATTTTTGTTGGATTACACTACAATAGCATCATCTGATAAGTGTATTTTTCATTCTATATATGTTTTACCATTAGTTCAGCCAATTCTCATATATTTTAGGTCTTACACCTTTTTCTAATTCATTTTTTCCATTCCATCATATAGGTCATTAGATTCTGGTGTATCAATGTATTATAATATTCCGTTTCTAATTATATAATGATCATGTGGGCATATTTGATTGTTTGTTCTAATACTCATGTAGCTATATTAGATAAAACACTGAGTGTTTGATGATCACTAAAACTGGTCAGTCTAGAAGATGAGAATTATGGTATATTTAGAATGACTAAACATGTTGTTGAAATGAAAAAAAAGTTTTATTTTAATGTTAGAACTATTTACCGACTTAAAAATGCATTGTCGTGACCCTTCCCCTGGGGCCCGTGCCGTGACTACCCCATGCCTGCCTTTCATAGGCTAGGGGTTGGCGACTAGAATCAAAAAGAATTACCCCTAAAATGGGAAGAAATTTCCTCAAAACTTGTACATACATAGAGAGGGCACACTACGCACAAGTAAAAAACAATTAAAGAAGAAAGGTACAACCACAAATTTAAACCACCACTGAGTGTAAAAGTATGTACTGGAAGTAAAGGGGCCAGTATACAAGACCAACTAGAAAGTAGGTATATTGAAAAGGGTAAACATCTCTTGATATCATCTACCAAAGATCCTACCTGAAGTGTAGGTACATCTCATCTTTGCGGCTAACCAAGCCAAACAGTCACCTCAGTACACTATCTAGTCCAGCCTCCCAAGTCTCGATTAAAGTTTCATATCATATGTACCAGACACAACGAGGTACAGGTGAAGCCCATGCATGGGTGAGTATAAAAATACCCATTAGGGACCCCAGGACCCCTAAAGGTATCTCAAAATTCCATAAAGAAAAACCACAATGAATGTTCTCAATCACAAATCACATGTAAAAGACTCATCTCAAACCTGGAATACAACTTAAAGAATAAGAATTTAGATGATAAATCTAGATCATATTATTCTATTGAGAGGATTTTGTTTCTGAACTGCTCAAGGACGTTAGGTAATGACCCACATAGGATCTCTATGGGATGACCTACAGATGATCGCTAGGTTCTGACCCACGGAGGATCACAAAGTGCGGACCCATAGTGGATCTCTAAATGGTGACCCACAGAGGATCGCTAGGTGCTGACCCACGGAAGATGGCTAGGTACTGAACCTCAGAATATCTCTAGGTGTTAAGCCATGGAGGATCACTCGGTGATAACCCACAAAGGATATCTAGGTGCTGACGTACAGGTTTTTTTAGGTGCAGACCCACAGAGGATCACAAGGTGTTGACCCACGGAGGATTTCTATTCCATCATCACATCACAGCAAGTCGCTGGATTCTCACACAAAGCACTCTGGATTCTGGGGGGATCCACTCCTAAAGCCATTGGTCATACCTCAACCATTAAGAAGGCCCATGAAGAAGTAACTTGATGGAACACCATGTTATAAGGGTTCCAACGCAATAGATGGTGCATAAATCGGACGCCCAGCCTCTATGTTATAGGCATTTTAGTGTCGGGGGCCTAGTTGGATTCGAGTCCAATCCAACTAGATACTCCAACATTATCCAAAACCCAAGTGTAGTATCTAAAAATAACTGACTCGTCCTAAGGGTTCTGGCACCGCAGACGGTTCGTTAAATGGATGTCCATTTTAGGAGATGTAGCCCTTTAATTGAAACTGGGACTTAAGTGGGTCCTGGTTCGGTCAGACCAACTGACCCGGCCAGAGTAGGCTGGGCTCAGCCTAGTTTGACTGGGCCTTGACCAAAGGGGCAGGTCCATGTGCTCGGCCTGCTGGTCCGTGGGACTGGCCCGGCCCACCAGGCCGGGCACAGCCCGCCGGGCTGCTAGACTAACCTGACCCACTAGCCAGGCGTGGCCTGCCAGCTGGTCATGGGGGTCTGATCCCCTCCCGAATGGACTAGATGTTCATTAGGCTTCCAATCATCTGTGCTAGTTATAACCGCTCCACCTGGTTGGTCCTCATGGACCAGTAATTTGTAGGACCCATAGGGCACAGGTCCGCCCTCCTCCACGGCTAAGAGCCATGGCCCTCCTCTATGATGTGCCTTGGTGGCACTCAGCCATCCATTAACACGGTCGGTATCAGATGGCCACCCTTATCTATTTCAACACCTTTGGGTGTCGCCAAATCTTTGTGGACAGTGAGAGTAGGCCACCAACTCTTCCGGTTGTTGGTGTCGTTGCACCGGAGGAGCTTCCACAAGCCTCTGTTGATGCTCTGGAGGTCTGTTTTCTTTTCCAACTGTGCCTACAAGCCTCCCAAGATTCTTCCAGCATTGTGAGGATCCCGATTTCTTTTTTCTGCCGTATTGATCGGTCACCCACGAAGAACACAACCAAAGCCCAAATTTCAGAGGGTTTGATCCATGTTCGGTTCTGCCTACACCCTCTACGTTATCATTATAATAATGGGAGAGTTCAAATGTCATTAAGAGAGGATGAATTCATAAATCTCTTTCAAATAATTCAATTCAATCCCCTGCCACAAATTCATTGGAAGACGTTGTGGATGATGGAGATGAATCCGCATTAGAAGGTTTTCATCGTCACATATCATTGTCATGTTTGAATCCTCAAATTGTCATTGAATCTACATTTTACATTGGTTAAAGAAATCGCTGACACTTCTTCAAAGGTTCCTCTCATGGGTCCCCAAACCCCATGCCCACACTTTGTTTAAATAGAGGGGAGGGAACCACCCATGTTTCATTTCATTAATGTGGTTCATTAATGAACTACAATTAATGATCCACTAATTCCATGAACATTGTGGATACACAACCCATGGGTCATGTCATTAAATGACTTCCATTCAATCCTTATGTTACACCGTGGTCCCACCACCAATACTCAATGGTTACAAGGAATGAATAAAATAACATTAGAGTTATTTTATTATTATTTTTCTAAAGTATAAAAAATAACTTTTTTGTCCAACCCTTTCAGATCGATGTTAAGCTTATCTTAATAGAATAACAGTGTTGTGATTTCAACGGTTCCCTTAGATTTTTAATCTGAGCACCAGTTCAAAAGATATAAATCATCATTCACATGTTTACTGAACATACCTTAAAAAAGTTCCAAAATTATTAACAATCACCCTTGACCCATTCCAGTTGAGGTTAGAATTCGCCTAAGGGGAACATGCCCTCACAAGCTCAAAGTCACTCATATATTTTCAATATGAGTTACCATTTAGAAGTTATATGGTTTTTACACTAAAATTATTTTTATTTAATTATTTAATTTACAATAATTCCATTTTTGGGTTTTCTCACTGGGGGATTATGCTAACTAAAATTAAGTCATGCTTAGTATAAACCTACCATCTTGAATGCAACAGTTCCCTCAGATATCTGATTCATTCACTCGTTTAAGAGTTATTTTACTTTTTCTGAAGAACTGCATAACTGCGTTATTTAAAGCTTAACATTTTTTGGCAAATAATTCTGGGCACTCTGTTCCATGGAATCACATGTCGTTAATTTTCACAAACTTGCAATAATTCTATTTATTAAAAAATGAAATTTACATGGAATTTTCAGATCTTTACATGCACATAAAAAGATAATAACCAACCGAACAAGCTCTTATTGTCTTGAAAATCTTGAAAAAATAACATTATTTAATTTTTAACCAATAAGAAAACATCACATTTCAATATGACATGTGGTGTGTCTAAAATGTTCTGAAGTGGTTTTTTATAATTAAAAGAGTTAAGTTAGAAACATGATTCAAATGATCAAAATTGATAAAACATATTCAAAAGATAATTAAAACTGCAAAAACATTCATAGATTAAGTTGGGATGTAACGACCCAAAAATTTTGAATGATAATTGTTTTCTGAAAATGTGTTTTGTATTATACTCAAAAAACCATATCTCTTTAATAATGATTTGATTATAAATTGAAATTTGACCATTAGGTATCGACCATTATATGACTTATGTTCAATATGATCGTTGGAAACAATACACTTAATAATAATTTTAACTTTATAATCAGTGTTATAAATATAAATGATAATGGTTAATTAAAACTGAAAGAGGGAAACAATTGCCTCAACCAATAGAATCATGTCATAGGAATCCCATTTTTTAGATATTGGGAAGGAGTTTTCATCACTGGGCTTCGAACATGACCAATCCCATGCCTAACATTAACATTTTTATCTTGAATGAAATCACCAACGGGAGAAGTTAAAGTTAGTTTAAACTACCCCTTGGGTGGTGTTATCTGAACCGCCCCTAGAATCTATCATTATCGCACACCTTAAACTTATATAGTATTTAGATGTTATAAGGGGTAATTTTTCAAGTCCCTAGTTACTTAAATTGTAATGTAATTTTATAAATAAAATTTTGGTTTCATTATTTCTATTTTAAGAATAGTTTTGCTTCATAAAATTTAGTTTGGAATTGATAAATTGATTTTTCGAAAATAAATTGTACTTTTTATAAAAAAATATAAATATTATAATAAACACATATATTACTAATAATAAATATTTTAATGAAATATTATGTTTAAAACACTCTTATTTAAATATAAATAATAAAATATTTTTTAAGTGTTAGAAATTTCACTATGCGATTGCACGATGCATCTTCAATCCGCTTTTATTTTTTATAAATAATGATTATTATATTTAGAAGTTAAAATTATAATATTTAGATAATTATTATGAGAAAATAAATATAAATTTTTAAATCATCATATTGAAATTAGGTTAGGGTGAATTTATAGAATTTTCTAAAAAAACTTTTTTTTAATAATAAAAATACAGTTTATGTTTTTCGGTATGTTTATTGACATCATAATTATGTCATAATGATGTAATATATAATTAACCACAATAAATGAATTAAAATATTTTATTTTTATTAATATCAATTATTTTAATATATATTAATTAATTTCCAAATATATAATTTACTTTCTAAATTTTAAAATGGAAACAATAACTTTAATAAATTTATTATGTGAAAACATTAATTTTATTTGAAAAAATAAGTAATATAAAGTTTTGGTTGACTCATTTGGACTAAAATTTAAAAATATGTGTCCCAATTTTCCAATACCTTGGGAAAGCCCATGGTTCTTCATTTTCCACTACCTGGGCTTCCAAGGAAATTAATAAACAAACCATCCTCTTTTATTATTAATACCCACCCATTTCTTCCTTTAACCTCACTTACAATTCATTATCCCTAAATATTTGAAATTAATACCTCCCAATGAGTCCTACCAAGGCCTCCTAAATTACCCAATCTCACAATATTCTAGTTTTAGGAGTTACTCTTCAAGGTAAAGGAAATCTCAACTTCTCATTTCCTTTCAAGTTCCCTTTTTATGTGGTATGTCATTCAAATTAAAAACTATTTTCCAATTTTTATTTTATTAAATCCATTTAATATATTTAAAACAATTATTAATGGGAGTCCAATTTACCCTCTCATTTCCCCATTTTCTAAAACCATGTTTCATATTTGTTATGTTGTAGAATTTTCTACTAAAAATTTCTCTCTTTTTCTCAAGAAATTCACTTATTTTATTTTTTGAATACCAAAAACTATTTATATTCTAGGGGTATTAAAATATATGTAAAAATTATCTATTTCATATAGGTATTAACATACATGAAATCCACATTCCTTTTTATGGGTTAATAATGACGTAAAAATCCTTCCTTTAACAACTTTTCTTTTAAAATCCATGATTTTAAAATGAAACTTGTTTCTTTTATTCTCTATGAGTTATTTATAAACTATTTTATTACGATATATGTGGCTCAAATAAATTAATACATAATAATTGTGCACCCTGATATCACTTCAATGCATTGGGTAAAGAATTTAATCTCTTGAGATGACATGTTTTACAATAACTTTGTGAATAACCTTGGTAATTGAATGACCTTGGTAATTTTTATGACACCTCAGTGAAAAACCTTGGTAAAATTATTATGAATGTAAAAAATATATGTTTTAGCCACATTTACAAGATATTATTCATGTTATTTTATTTATTATATGCCTCATGTTCTTTTTTTTCACACCAAAATGATACTCCTCGTGTTCTTATTGATTTTTCTTCAAAATCGCAATTAAATAGTTTCTCTTATTTTCCCTTATTGGGCCTTATGCTCACTCTTTCCTTATATTTATGTCCCCAGGTTATGAAATTTGGTAATTTTACTTAGTATGGACTGATAATGAATCCTTTTATGTGGATTAGAATAATTTTTTAATTTTTCATGTATTATGTATCTTTTTCCAAAAAACTAAACATTAAAAGATCTAATGTTTTTTTCAATGTAATGAAACATATATGTAATAAAAATAAGGGATTACAAAGTTGGAATCAATGTATGGTTTAGTTATTTGTTGAAATTTGGATTTAAAAATATTAGGAAGAACCCGAGGTAAAAGATTAAATATAGGAAGACATACTAGTATTTTGTTGAAGTATTAAGTAAGTGGTTTCTGAGTAAATAAATCCATGTGTAGATACAAAAAAGTGGATGTGGTTCTAGAATAGATGTTCCTAGGGGTAGAAACTACAACCAGGTGTATTAATCCTGAATCGACATAAACTGGTACACACAAATAGACTTTACTACATACCTGGTTTGACACTCCCAATGCATATGTTTGTTTAATCATAAGATTTTTATGAATAATTATGAAGGATTTATATAAAATTTATTTTTTGTCAAAGAATAAAATATTTAAGTAATGATGTTTTAAAATATAAAATTGATGAATTGTAAGATTATTAAATGAATCACAATTATAAATATGGTTTTATTCTTTTAGAAATTTTCAGGAAATAGGGAAACTACATAAATGGTGAGTACAATGGATCGGGCACCGATAACCTTCCATTGGAAAACAAAATAGAAAACTTCATGAGAATGTTAAATCAAGTGAATCGTGTAATGAGAAATAACATGAATCAAGCTAAGATACTATATTAATCTCAAAGGGAAGAACTTTCTGTTGAGTCATTTATATGTCAACGACCACCTTCTTTCGATGTATCTACCAACCCATTGATTGCTGAACAGTAGATTTTCTCTATAAAAAGATCATTTCAATACTCTTTTGTTTGAAATAAGATAAATTCAACTCATATGTATACTTATTGGGGGGTGAATCTAATCAGTGGTGGACAGTGGTTAAAAAATGTAGCTAAAATGTGAGATTGATGAAATGGAGTTGGAAGAGTTCAGGTGAATGTTTTTCAAAAAAATATTTCCTCTGTTTAATATGAATAAAAATAGAGAAAGAATTTATAATGATTAATTATAATTAAAATGAATATATGGGAATTTATGAGATGAAATTCAAAAGACATTCTCGTTACACCTCTAGCTTTATCATGGATCCTAATATAAAGGTTAATAGATTCATTGGTGGAATAAGACCCCATCCACAGAAGAATCTAGACAACTTAGACAATGAAATGTTTGATAAGATCATGAACAGTACTATAAAATTTGAACTACAGTTCAGAGAGATGCAGTGGACCCTTGGATCAAATGAAAATAAGAGTTATTCGGATCCAAACTTTGAGAGGATCATTGATCAAGGAAGAGGAGTAAAGTAAGTGAAACTTCCCATGTGTAATAAATGTGGGAAAATCATTTGAGGAACTACTTACCTAGTAGAGGGAAATGGTATATGTGTGGAAGATATGGAAATATTTCTCATAACTATCATAGTGAGTTGAAGCCACAACTTCTCAATACTAACAAAAATGGGGATATCATGTAGGAATATCCTAATGTTCAATGCTTTAAGTGTGGAAAACTTGGGCACTTTTCCAATCACTATCCAAATCCAAAGATAGTGGAATGGAATCACTATAAACCTTAGCATTGGCCAAGGGAGAATGGTCGTGCATTTTCTATCATGATAGCTGATGTTTAAGCTCCAAATGATGTGGTGATAGGTACTCTCATTGTTCTCTCAAATCTAGTAATTACTTTGTTTGATTTTTTTCTGCACATTGCAATTTTTCCTCTATGTTTTTAAAGAATATAGAATCAATCCTGGAACTTCTAGTAGTATAAATATCATTAATTACTTCTTTAGGGGTTATCCCATAATCAATAGTGTATTGAAACTCTGGTATTTAATTTTGTGAAAATAATCTCTTTGCAAATTTTATATTCATTCCCATACTACAAATCGACATTATACTAGATATGGACTAGATCTCCAATTATAATTCTAATATAAACTACATAATCAATGAAATATTAGTAGACTTTAATAGAAAAAATATATTTTTTTTCAATGGAGATATATCTCGACCTAATATTTTTCTAGAAACAACTTCCATAGCCTTCATTATATAAGTGATCGGTGGCGCTGAAGAAAGAAATTAATGTATACAAAGAGAGAACATCCCCATCATTTAGGAATACAATGATGTATTTCTTGAGAAGTTACCTAGACCTCTCCCAGAAAGAGAGGTAGAGTTCCCAATTAATCTTATGCCTCGTTCTAAGCTAAATTTGATGACCTTGTATCAAATGAAAAATGTGGAGCTGTAGGAATTAAATAAGAAACTTAAATATCTTTTGGATAAGGGGATTATCCAAACAAGTGTGACTCCTTGGGGAGCACCCATTCTCTTTGTAAAGAAGAAGGATGGATCAATGCGTTTATGCATTGATTATAGAGAACTTAATGGGATAATATGAAGAAACAATAACCTCTTACAAGAATTGATGATTTATTTAACCAACATAATGGGGCTCAATTCTTCTCCAATATTGATCTTCGTTCTGGTTATCATCAATTGAGAGTGAAGAAAAAATATATTCCAAAGACTTCCTTCTGATAAAGATATAGGATTTATGAGTTTGTTTTTATTCCTTTATTCTTGAAAATGCTCCTGCTATTTTTATGGTTTTTATTAATATTTATTTAAGGAATACCTTGAAAACTTTGTGGTAGTTTTTTTTATGATATTATGATAGATTATAAAATTCCGGAGGAGAATGAGGATCATCTAATGGTAATATTGAAAACTATTAAGAAAATAGTCTATTTAGAAAGTTTATCAAATGTGAATTTTGGTTACAATTAGTTGATTTATTGGGGAACATTGTAACCAATGAATGAATCTCAGTTGTTCTTGTGAAGAAAAAGGTTATGGAGGGGTGGCCTCATCCTATAAAAGTATCTGAGATTCATTGATTACTTGGACTATGGGGATATTATAGGATGTTTTTTGAAAAACTATTCATCAATTTCTAATCCACTAATAAAGTTAACTCAAAAAGGGGTCATTTTTATCTAGAAAAAAAAGTGTCAAGAAATTTTCCAAGAGCTGAAGAAGAGATTAGTCATTGTACTTGTGCTAACTCTACACTCTATCAGAGAAGGATTTTTTATTTTTAGCGATACATCTTTGAAGGGTCTTGGGTGTGTCCTCATGTAAAATTATATGGTGATTTCTTATGCATCTCGACAGTTGAAGCCTTATGAATAGAACTATCCTACGCATTACATAGAGCAACCTACTGTTAATTTTTCTCTGAATATATGGAGTCACTATTTGTATGGGGAAAATTTTGATATATACAAAGACCAAAAAAGTTTGAAGTATTTTTTCACGTAAAAGGAATTGAACATGAGATAGAGAAGATGGTTGGAACTTATTAATGACTGTTTTTAATAAATTCATTATCACTCTAAATGTGAAAACAAAGGTACTGGTTTATTAAGTAGGAAATTCCATATTGTTATGGTTATTATGATGATTTAAGGAGATCATTTGATCAATGACCTGGTGTAAATGGACATGGGAATTGTAAGGAAAGGGGCATCGTCAACCACATCCAAAATGATTTCTCAACCATCATTACTATAGAAGATCAAGAAACCTCAAAGAGATTATCCTATGTTTTAAATGAAGGTAGAGTCTGTAAATGATGGGAAGTTTCTAGAGTCTAATACTGATTAAGAAGGTGTATTGAAATCTTGTACAAGACTCTGTGTTCTATCTATCCAAGAAAAAACGAAATAATTGATGGATGAAGCTCATAGCTCAACATTATCTATAAATCCTGGAAGCAATAAAATTTATAGGGACCATTGTGATCATTATTGGTGGGTTATAATGAAAAGGGATATTTTCAACTACACTAAAAGGTTCTTAGTGTGTCAATAAGTGAAGGTGGAGTGAAAAATTCCTAAAGGGGTACTAAAACCACTACTCATGACAGCATGGAAGTGGGGAAATACAACTGTGGGATTTTTCACTGGTCTCCGCAAACATCCAAAGGAAATAATGTGATATGGGATATAGTGGACTACCTCACCAAGACTTCCCATTTTATATCTATTCGGGATGATTTCCCTCTTGACCAACTTTCCCTGATTTATGTAAAGGAAGTGGTGAGGTTGCATGGAGTGTCACTTTCTATCATTTCTAATAGTGATCCAATGTTTACATCAATGTTTTGAAGAATAATTTAACATTATTTGAGTATTGAATTGAATTTCAGTATGGAATATCTCTGCAAAACCGATGGCCAATCTGAAAGGATTATTAAAACACTCGAGGACATGCTAAGAACATGATCAATAGAATTTAAAGGTGGATGGGGTCAACATCTCCCATTAATTGAGTTCTCATACAACAACAACTTTCATTCGTGTATTCAAATGGCACCCTACGGAGCTCTATATGGGAAGTGTTGTATAAATCCTACTTGTAGGTATGAAGTTGGTGAGAGAAATATTCATATACCTAATCTTGTTCAAGAGATGAAAGAAAATTTTCATTCCATCCAACAATACATAAAGGCTTCTCAGAGTCGACAGAAGAGCTATGTTGACAACCATCGAATGGGCTTGGAATTTGATGTTGGTGATGAAGTCTTCCTTTGAATTTCTCCTTGTAAGAGTGTCATTTGGTTTGGGAAGAATGGGAATCTTATCCCCAGGTACATTGTCCCCTTTGAAATGCTTGATTTCATAGGATATGTGGCCTATCATCTTGCACTTACACTAAAACTAGATCATGTTTTTGATGTTCCCATGTATCTCCTTTGAGGAAGTACATATATAACCCTTCACATGTACTAAATACGGAGGTCGTATAACTTGAACATGACCTCTCTTGTGAGGAGCATCCAGTAGAGATAGTGGACCGTAGAGACAAATTTCTATGCAACAAGACTACCTACCTCATAAAAGAGTTTTGGATGATCCAAAAATATGAAGAATCCATGTGGGAGATAGAGGATACAATGAGGTAGAATTACCCACACATTTTCTCAACTAAGAGAATGAGATGCAGTTTTAGGGATGAAATTTATTAAGGGGGCATGAATATAACGATCTGAACTATTTGAATGATAATTATTTTCTAAAAATGGGTTTCATATTGTACTCAACAAAACTATATCTCCTTAATAATGATGTGAGTATAAATTGAAATGTGGACATCGAGTTTTGAATATTACATGACTATTGTCCAATAATAATGTTGGAAACAATACTCTTAATAATAATTATAATGTTATATTAGTGTTATAAATAGAAATGATAATGGTTAATTAATGTAGAAATAATAAATGATGGCCTCAACTAGTATAATTGTTTCATACGAAGCCCATATGTCAGAGCTTAAGGATTTAGAGTCACTTGGGTTTTCTCTTGACCAAGACCAAGCCAAGATTTAAAATCGTAACATTGATTTAAATCACCTATGGAAGAAGTACAAGTTAGTGGAAATTACCACTCGGGTGATGTTATCCTATCCACCCCATGAATATATAACCATAACACACCTTACTCTTAGTTTGTATGTGATTATTGTTAGGGGTTATGTTTTGATGTTGTAGATGTTTAATGGTTAATGAAATTGAATAAATTAAATTTTTGTGCCATCAATTCTATTTTAAGAGTAGTTTTGCTTGAGTTGGAATTTGATAGATTAATTTCTCAGACCAAAATTATAATTTTTAGAAAAGTTATAAATATTATAATAAACTAATATATTATTAATAATACTTTTTTAATGAAATATAATTGTTAAAACTCTCTTATTTAAATATAAATGATAAAATATTTTTTTATGTATTGGAAATTTCATTATGCAATTTCACTCTACATTTTTTATCCGCTATTATTTTTAATAAATAAGGATTTTTCTATTTCAAAGTAAAAATTGTCATATTAAGATAATTATTATGATAAAATAAATATCATTTTTGAAATCATCACGTTTAATTTAGGTTAGGGTGGATTTATGAGAATTTTCTAAAATTCTTTTTCCATGAATAGTAAAAAATATAGTTTGAGTTTTCTATATTTTTAATGACATCATAATTATTTCATAATTATGTAATAACTAATCAACCACAATCCAAGACTTAATATAAATCATTTTATTAATATCAAGTATTTTAATTGATTTTAATCAATTTCAAAATATATAATTTAGTTTTTAAATTTTAAAATGGAAACTTTAACTTTAAAAAATTTATTTTGTGAAAACCTTAATATTATTTTCCAAAATAAGTAATATAAAATGTTGGTCAACAATTTTGGATTAAAATGTCATAATAGATTACCAAAGTATCCAATACCTTGTGAAAATACCCTGGTTAAGCCCATGGTTTTTCATTTACCACTACCTAGGTGTCTAAGGAAATTAATAAACAAATCCTCCTCTTTTTGTATAAATACCCACCAATTTATTCATTTACATTCACTTACAATTAATCCTCCATGAATCTATTATTTTTTTACCTCACAAGGTTTCCTTTATATGTTTCCTCAAGCCTCCAAGGACACAGTCTATTAGTTTTGGGAGTTACTCTTTTAGGTAAGGTAAATTTCATGTCACGACCCGACCCTACCCGGGCTCAAGCCGTAACTACCCAAAGCCCACCTCCATAGGCCAGGGGCTGGCAATAAGCGGCGAAGGCTAAAAAACTCAGGGAGGCATTTTCCTGAGTACTTGTACACACACATGCAGCCCACACAATGCAATAGTGTAGAGTAAAAGATAAAGTAAAGTACCCACTGCTATAAACAACCACAAAAAGTGCATCGACCTCTAAACAGTACAAAGCAAGTGCTGAAGGTAAACTGAAAAGTAAAGGGAAAAACATGTGCCCAACCAGAAAAGTGGCACAACCTGGCAACAGGTAAGCAAAATTAAATATCTAGGAGAGTCCCACACCTAAAACCCAACTACGACCACCGCACGTGGTCCAAGATCCCGAACTCATAAGCTCCGCTGAAGTCAAGACCAACCTGTCTATCAACTACAAGGGCACACCAAGTGTGGGAAAAGCCCAAGTAGGGGTGAGTATAAAATTACTTAGTAGGATGCCCTGAAGGCATGAGGGGGAAACAAAGGAGGTACTGAAGAGGTAAGCAGTAGATCTAACAGGGAACAGTAAAGAAGTAAAATAGAGAGAGCAGTAGCGTAACAGTAGAGAGTCCAGCTCATCCCAACAAGAGAAAAGATGTAGACTCGTCCAAACAGCAGGATCTACAAATGGTGAGAATATGAACTTCACGTAGAGTCTTCGCTACCTATATTAGGAGAGTAGACTCATCCAACCACGAGAAGCTAGACACGGAAATCATGTGGCATACCCCGCGCGTCTTCACCTCTCCTGGAAGGAGAGTAACCAAAACCTAAGGAGTGGGTACTAGAACAAGGTATACATATATATATGCTCTGTCCAGAAACCTAAAAAAGATCGTAAGGGGATATCCATCCCGTAGCTCCGCCCAAGAATGTGAGTAGCCAACAGTCCCAGAAGTAAACACCATCGACACCCAACATCCAGCACGTCTGCCCCAAACTACAAGCCAAGGGGTTCAAATCACTGCACCCTGACACTATCCGCTTTGGGCACCACTGACTCGCCTGCACGATTTTAGGTCGCATCACAAGGATGCATCTTGTTGTGGAAACTTCCCCTCATAATTGAGAGTTTTGGGGAAAGTCAAACCACACCTCTTCACTATCACACAGTCGAGAGGTCTTCACAAATTCAATGTTGTCACATCACTAACCCGTAAAACCACGGGTCCCGCTCCGGTAGTCACAAAGAAAATCCATAAACTAGCCTAGTAGAAAGGACTGAGTCTGAAAGAAGTCGTCTGGTAACCCACTACCTAGCCCCGCTGGAGGGTAAACCCTAAGAAGTCATCTGGTAACCCACTTCCCAGTCTCAGCTGGAGGGTAAACCCTAAGAGGCCATCGGGTATCCCACTGCCCAGTCTCTGCTGGAGGGTAAACCCTAAGAGGTCATTAGGTAACCCACTGCCCAGTCTCTGCTGGAGGGTAAACCCTAAGAAGTCAATGAGTAACCCACTACCCAGCCCCACTGGAGGGTAAACTCGAAGAAGTCGATAAGCAACCCACTGTACAGCCCCGCTGGAAGGTAATCCCGGAACTGCTTTGGCCATCCCTACTGGATGGTACAACACTAGCCAACAGAACACGGAGTGGGTATCACACAACCACCCTACTCCAGAACAATTCACCTAGTAGAGGTTCAGTGCCTGTGTAGTGTGGGTCATGCCGACACCTAGAGCTCTGCCTAGGGAAACACGTCATGGTAGATCGCGGAAGAAGGATATGATATCGATACTCGGCTAGGGAGTCTATGCCAAGGGCTCACTGGGCTCCGCATCCTACTAGAGACAACGTCTTGGGTAGAGGATCGGTGCCCGCGTAGAGTATTGGTCACACCGAATCCACAAAAACTCTACCAGGTAACACGAAGGGATGTGATACTGAAAGACCACATGGATAAAGGAAAAAAGGGGAACTCAAACAACTCCGCCGATCAAACCATCGAGAAAAGAACCAGGGGAAACCACTCAACCCTGCTGGTCTAATCCATCGTGAACAGAGGGACCCTATACGTCGCGAGAGATCAATGGTACGTAAAGCAGAACACGACACGAACAAGGGGCCGACACAATGTGTGGCCCTAACTCATCTCCAAACCAATTACCCAAACATTATTAGGTACAAACTTACAACATGCACCTCCAAGCATTCTTGTATACTCCCAGAGTATAACACATTTCCATCCCAAAGGCTATCATGCACACAACACCCAACGTCAACGCAAAGGGTGTAAGCGTAACATCGCCAACATGCTTCCTCCATGGCCCTAGAATGGACATCCAATTCCCTTTAAGCATTTAATTCACTCCCACAGGAGTGAATGCGATCACACGCCAAGGGTTTCCTACAAACACCACAGGAAGAACCTCCACTGGTACACCTTTCATGCTTCCACGTTTAATGAGATCTCGAATGAGTCTCCGCACATCCAAAAGAATCGTGACATTGTAATCCTTGCAGAAAAACATGCGAGATCGACCACTTACTTTCCTCAATCAAACATCTGACGAAAAAGTCATCCAACACCGCTTTACACCTGAACGACGTCCCGTGGTCCCGAGCCTCGGTCCCGAAAACAGTCGGGTGAATCGCACCACTGCGATGACCTCTGGAAAACACATCATATTGACTTTTTACTTTCATGGAATGAATATTATGAGAAAAATATGCATTTTTTCATACCACACACGAGCGTTGCTTCGTGGGACCCGCATCCCAGTCCTGAAGTGCAAAGAACGGATCACACCATTGTGATTCTCTCAGAAAACTACACAAGATTGATAATTCACTTGTCCGAATCGGACACCCGGTGAAGAATATTTAAATCGTCTCCAAATCCCAAAAAGGCCCTCGTGGGGCCCTCACCACCATGTAGAATTAAAGTGGGCAGATTGTGCCATTGCAATGCCCTCTAATAAAACACCCAGAATCGACTTCTCGCACGCCCCAAACGGGCATCTGATGAAAAATTTGTTAACCGCTGCTCGCAGCTTAAAAGTCGTTTCATGGGTCCCACACCTCTACATAGGTCTCAATGCCTAAAACCACCCTGTAAAACTCTTCCTCGGTGCAAGGGTCCCAATGCCGCTCATGACGCTCAAAACGGACTCCGGATGTTATTGCGCCACCCAAAACAAGAACCCACGAAATAACGTCAATCCACTTAAAAGCTTGTCGTGCCATCGAGGCCCCCCGTTTCGGGAATTAGAAACCCTTGAAACCATCTCAAAAGCTTTGTATTGATTCCAGTAATGCACTACCATTGATGGCACACAAAACGGACACCTTTAGAGAAAATTACGAGTGTCCGAAGTCAGAGGGGGAGAACCCTTTGGGGTGGACCAGCCTGGTCCGCCCGGTCTGGGCCGGCCCGCACCGACCGGCCCGGATCTCAGCGCTTGCCTGCGGCTCAGCTGCGGGGCCCGACCATGGACCTCGGGTCCACGCAGTGTCGACCGTCCATGAGTGTCGGTAATGGTCTTCCACGGAGACCCGTCGAGTGAGGGTCTCTGTCCTCACGCGGGGTCGCACGTCGTGACCCCACTGTCGTCGCGCTCCGGCGAGCTCGCCTAGCCGCTCGCTGCCTCGCTCGTCCAGTGCTTCCATGCCTGGTCGGCACCGCCTCACCCATTAGAAGACCACCTCCGCCTAGGATCCCCCGCGCCTCCACCGCTGAAGACCGTCACCGCCCGGAGAGCCGCCGAAAAACACCTAAACAATCTCGAATCTTCGTCGGACAGCTGCGGACACCTCGGAGCTTGGAATTCAAATCCGAAACATGTATCAGAAAGCTTAGAAAATATAATACGCATTCATGGGAATTTATAAGAAATTAAACATCATTTTAACGCTATAAATGGAGTTCAAATTTGAGGTTCTTAGTTAAAATATTAAATGAAGATCTTCTACCTTGTTTGGCATAGCCCGGAGCTTCGTTGTCTATCCGCCGAAGTCACGCACCACCTTCGGGAGGATTGGATGGAGGTGGGATGGCGAGGGGATCTCCTTGGGGCTTCTTCTACCAGAGAAAGAATAAGGGAAGGGGAGGGGTGAGTTTAGGTTTAAATAAATAATTTTTATAAATTTTTATTTAACTTTTAATCGCCCATGAAAATACCGACATCCGAAACTCCCAACGGGGTTGAGATTAAGCCTCCCCTAGGGTAAAAACCACCTCCCAAGAACAATTGAGGTCTCAAGAATTTTAATCTGAGGACTCGTTTAAAAGTTATAAAACATAATGTTCGAGTCTTCTAAATTACGAAAATTCCCCTGGTGGCATTTTTTACAGGAGGCCCGCGCCTACAAAAATTACACCCCTCCTTAGGTAAATGGAACACTACTGACTCAACGGTGCCCTCAGTTTTTCTATCTGAGCTACCGTTTAGGAGTTATTCTACTTAATTGGTGTTCCCAGTGTGAACGCACTGAAAATTTAATTTCAGCCACACCGGGGCTCAGAATCGCACGCCATCTGATGGCGCTGCTCTAGAATAACATAAAGAATATTTCAATGTCTTTTATAGAAAAAAACGGGTTCTTAAATTATTCCATACTTCAATATTTTCATCCCCGAAAGGCAAAACTAGGGAAACAACTTAGGGTACAAAGCCCACACCTAGCTCTCCCGTACCCAGAAGAACTCTTACACAGTTATGCATCACCGCGCAGGGACCAAAAGATTTGGTCTTTTCGTGTGGGATCTGCCTTTGCCGATGACATGCTTAGGTTCACACACACTTCTTCTCGGGTGAGTCATGTGGGGGACATTATGCACCCAAACTAGCCTTTGGGTTTAGGGCAAGGCGGTGGGGACCTCTCCATCACTTCTCATGGTCTCAAACGGCCCGAAGGACCTCGGGGGTAGCTCACCTCCCTGGTCGAACCCCCATGTTTCACAATGCGACTGGAATCACCGTTTGGAAATGGGACAAAGCCTGGTGATTCCCTCCTTTAGAATATCTATATGGTGAAACACTCAAGGATATCCGGTCACGCAAGGTTTCACTGTTGATGTCTCATGACCAAGACTCACTTACATACTCGAAAAAAGAAGGAGTCGATACCATCGACTAAAGAAAAGGTTCCATGTATTCTTCTCTACTAATACAGGGTTAAAACAACGCCCCGTGTCACCCTGGTAACACCTCAAACAAGGATCAGGGAGAAAAGCATTTCGCATGTAGAGTCTAACAATTATACTGCAAAAAAGAATAAGAGTTGTAAAGCGTATCTCTTGTCACTTCATGATCTGCAAAATCGTAAACATCCAAAGCTCGTGGTTGTCCCCGGTCCCAACTTTCAGCTCCCAGGGCCGGACGTGGACCACCAGGTGGTGATGGGAAGACCCTGTAATGTCATCCCCTGCTTCCAGTTGATCCCACTCCTCTGCTAGAACCACCTCTCTGGGTACCACTCTGATCACGGCACTGCCTCTGTCATGATGGTGCACCTGCTGCTTGCCTGATGTTCTCAGCATACATGGTTGGGCAGTCCCATGCCAAGTGAGCTCACCCATCACAAGAATAGCACTGATGATCTCCAGGCTACCTTGGTGCCCTCCGGAACCATTGTGGTGTACGACCATGCCCCTGGGTCTGCTCAGGGAAGGGTCTCCTCGGCTGAGCCCTAGTGCTTTTCTGCCATAGTGGTGCATGACCATGTCTCCGAAACCAGCGGGTGGAAGGCCGCCTGCGTCGAGGTTCTGTCTGTTGACGCCTTCTAGCAACAGAAAACGTATCATCTCCCTCATTTCTACTTCCACCACCAACTGTAGAACATTATAGGAAGCTCTATGTCATCAGTGCCTACTCTAGCACCTCGACATTAGAGGGAATACCCAAGGTTATTATGATAGCATGAATCTCTCTTCGGAGACCCTACTCGATCTTCTGTGCTAGGAAGTTGCTGTCATGGACCATGTCCGGGTAAAAATATGCACGGTCTACGAAACTAGTTCCGTACTCAGTCACTGTCATCCCTCCCTGCTGAAACTGCATGATCTCCTGGATCTGAATGGAGCGTAAGCAGGAGGGGTGAAACTCCTCACGAAACAGTAGCTGAAAGTCACCCCACTAAAGTGACGACTCATCAAGTAACCAATTCACCAGACTCCACCAACGCCCAGCTAATCCATGGAAAAGGTTGGCTGCCAAATCCACCCTCTGATCTTCCAGTGTCTGCGCAAGCCTGAAGAGGCAAACCACTGTCTCGAGCCAAACCTCTTCTGCCTAAGGGTTTGGCTCACCACTGAACCTCTAAGGTCTCTATTGCTAGAACTCACAGAGCATGATCAACCTGTGCTCAAGCTCTGTCTACTCTGATGGAGCTATGTTTCACTCACCACGTGGGGAAGTTGCTACCGGCCCCCCCAGAGAAAGGAACTCACATGATGGGTCCTGAACCGAGGCCTCGTAGCTCACATGGTCGTCGTCACGAACCAAATCTAGTATCCTAGTTGTTTGTCTCCACTGAAACATCCTGAATGTTATCAAGGAGTGTCGCGATCAGATGAGCATATATGTATATATAAAAGTCACAAAAATGGGGAGCTGACTTAAAAAGGATAGTCAATGACTCGATCATATGTGATGCACAAACCAATTTCCCTACAACAAGTGTCCCACCATGCCGAGTCGACAGGCGGGTTATCAGTGTCCAGGTGAATGGATACATCGGCCATCGCACCATCACTGGACTCCCTAGCCTGAGAGCCGCTCTCAAGACTTGTTGACATCATTGCCCTAGATACCAACCAATTCCTTTTTAGGGATTTCCGAACAACGTCTCAAGGAATGAACCACCTATGATACCACTTTGTCATGACCTGACCCTACCCAGGCTCGAGCCGCAACTACCCCAAGCCCGCCTCTATAGGCCAGGGGCTAGCGACAAGCACCGAAAGCTAAACTACTCATGGAGGCCTTTTCCTGAGTACCTGTACACACACACGTAGCCCACTCAATGCAATAGTGTAGAGTAAAAGAGAAAGTAAAGTAATTACTGCTATAGACATCCACAAAAAGTGCATCGACCTCTAAATAGTACAAAGCAAGTGATGAAGGTAATGTGAAAAGAAAAGGGAAAAACACACGCCCAACCAGAAAAGTGACACAACCCGGTAACAGTTAAACAAAAGTAAATAGCTTAGAGAGTCCCACACCTGGATCCCAACTACGACCACTACACGCGGTCCATGTTCCTAAACTCCTATGCTCTGATGAAGTCATGACCAACCTGTCTGTCGTCTGCAAGGTCACACAAAGTGCGGGAAAAGCCCAAGCAGGGGTGTGTATAAAAATACTCAGTAGGATGCCCCGAAGGCTTGAGGGAGCAACAAAGGAGGTACAGAAGAGGTGATCAGTAGATCGAATAGGGAACAGTAAAGAAGTACGACAGAGAGGGAAGTAGCGTAATAGTGGAGAATCAAGCTCATCCCAACAAGAGAAAGAAAGTATACTCGACCAAACACTAGGAGCTACAAACGGTGAAAAGATGAACATCACATTGAGTCTTCGCTACCTATAGCAGGAGAGTAGACTCGTCCAACCAGGAGAAGATAGACACAGAAAGCACGTGGCATACCCCGCGTGTCTTCTCCTCTCCAGGAAGGAGAGTAACCAAAACCCAAGGAGTGGGTAGTTGAACAAGGTATAAATATATATATGCTCCATCAAGAAACCCGAACAAGATCGTAAGGGGATATCCACCCCGTAGGTCAGCCCATGAAAGAGAGTAGCCAACAGTCCCAGAAGTAAACACCATTGATGCCCAGCATCCTGCACATCTACCCCGAACTACAAGACAAGGGGTTCAAATCAATGCACCCTGACACTATCCGCTTTGGGCGGCACGGACTCGCCCGCATGGTTTTAGGTCACGTCACAAAGATGCATCTTGGTGGGGAAATCACCCCTCGTACTTGAGAGTTCTAGGGAAATTCAAACCACACCTCTTCATTGTCACACAGTTGATAGGTCTTCTCAAAATCAAAAATGTAACATCACTGACCCGTATAACCAAGGGTCCCACTCTGGTAGTCATGGAGAAAATCCACAGACTAGCCTAGTAGAAAGGACTGAGTCTAAAAGAAGTCGTCCGGTAACCCACTGCCCAGCCCCACTGGAGGGTAAACCCTAATAAGTCATCGGGTAACCCACTACCCAGTCTCTGCTGGAGGGTAAACCCAAAGAGGTCTTCGGGTAACCCATTGCCCAGTCTCTGCTAGAGGGTAAACCCTAAGAGGTTGTCGGGTAACCCACTGCCCAGTATCTACTGGAAGGTAAACCATAAGAGGTCTTTGAGTAACCCACTTCCCAATCTATGGTGGAGGGTAAACCCTAAAAAGTCAATGATCAACCCACTGCCCAGCCCCGCTGGAGGGTAAACCCAAAGAAGTCAATGAGAAACCCACTGCCCAGCCCTACTGGAGGGTAAACATAGAACTGCTCTGGCCATCCCTACTAAATGGTGAAACACTGGCCAACATAACGTGGAGTGGGTATCGTGCAACCACCCAACTCCAGAACAATTCACCAAGTAGAGGTTATACGCTCGTGTAGTTTGGGTCACGCCGACACCTAGAGCTCTGCCTAGGTAAACACACCATGGTAGATCGTGGAAGGAGGATATGATCTCGATACTCAGCTAGGGAGTTTGTGCCTAGGGATCACTGGGCTTCGTACCTTACTAGAAACAACCTCCTGGGTAGAGGATCTATGCCTGTGTAGAGTATTGGTCACATCGAATCCAAAAAAACTCTACCAGGGAACACGAAGGGACGTGATACTGAAATCCCATGCGGTTAAAGGAAAAAGGGGAACCCAAACAACTCCACCGATCAAACCGTCAAGAATAGAACCAGGGGAAACCACTCAAACCTACTGGTCTAAACCATCATGAACAGAGGGACCCTCTACGTCCCGAGAGATCAAAGGTACATAAAGTAGAATACGGAACGAACAAGGGGCCCACATGATGTGTGTCCCTAACTCATCTCCAAAACATGTTCACAAACATTATTGGGTACAAACATACAAAATTCACCTCCATCCATTCTCGTATACTCCCATAGTATACCACATTTCTAGCCCAAAGTCTATCATGCACACAATACCCAATGTCAACGCGAAGGGTGTAAACGTAACTTCGCCAACTTTTTTCCTCCACAGCCCTAGCACGGCCAACCAATTCCCTTTAAGCATTTACTTTTCTCCCACATGAGTGAATGCGATCACACGCCAAGGTTTTCCTACAAACACCGCAGGAATAACCTCCACCGGTACAAATTTCATGCTTCCACGTTTAATGAGATCTTGAATGAGTCTCTGCACATCCAAACAGATCGTGGCGTTGTAATCCTCATGGAAAAACACAGGAGATATACCACTTACACGCCTCAAATGAATATCCAACGAAAAATTATTCCAACACTGCTTTACGCCTGAACGACGTCCTGTGGTCTTGAGCCTCGGTCTAGAAAATAGTCGGGCGCATTGCACCACTGCGATGCCCTTGGGAAAACACGTCAAATTGACTATTTTCTTCTGTGGCATAGATATCCGGAGAAAAAGATGCATTTTTCCATACCGTAAACGAGCGGTGCTTCGTGGGACCTGCATACCGGTCACGAAGCGTAACGAAAGGATCGCACCATTGAGATTCTCTCGGAAAAGTACACAAGATTGACTATTCACTTGTCCAAATCGGACACCCGGTGAAGAAGATGTAAATCACCACCAACTATAAAAACGGCCCTCGTGGGGCTTGGACCACCATGTGGAATTAAAGCGAGCAGATTGCGCCATTGCAATTCCCTCAAAAAAACACCCAGAATCGACTCCTCGCACGCCCCGAATGGGCATCCGATGAAAAAGTTGATAATCGTTGCTCGCAGCTTAAAAGACGGGTCATGGGTCCCATACCTCAACACCAGTTTCAAAGCCTGAAACCACCCTGGAAAACTCTGCCTCGGTACTAGGGTCCCAACTCCACTGATGACGCTCAAAACGGACTCCATATGTGTCTGCGCCACCCAAAACAAGAACCCCTGGAATATCGTCAATCCCCTTAAAGGCATGTCGCGCCACCGAGGCCCCCCGTTTTGAGAATTAAAAACCCCCAAAACCATCTCAAGAGATTTGTCTCAATGCCAGGAATGCACTTCCATAGACGGCATTCAAAACGGACACTCGTAGAGAAAATTGTGGGTGTCTGATGTCGGGGGGGGGGGGGGGGGGGGGGGTGAACCCCTTGGGCTGGGCCGGCCTGCTCCGGCCGGTCCGACCGGTCTGGGCCATCCCGTGGCCCAGCCGCGCGGCCCGGCCATGGACCCCAGGTCCATGTAGCACCGACGGGCCACGAGGTCCAGTCACGGTCTTCCACGAAGACCCGCCGAGTGCGGGTCTCTGTCCCCGCGCGTGGTCGCCCGCCGCGACCCCGCTGTTGTTGCTCCCTGACGAGCTCGCCCTACCACTCGCCGTCTTTCCCAACCAGCACTGCCTCGCCTGACCAGCGCCACCTTGTCCAGCCGACGCCACCTCACCTGGCCGAAGACCGCTGCCACCTGGGAGCCTCCGCCGCTGAAGACCGTAGCCGCCCGGAGAGCCTCCGGAAAACACCAAAAAAACCTCGAATCTTCGTCGGACAGTTGCGGACGCCTCGGAGCCCGAAATTCAAATCTGAAACATGCATCGAAAAGCTCAGAAAATATACTACACATTCATGGTATTTTATAGAAAATTAAAAATCATTTTGACACAGTAAATTGAGTTCAAATGAGAGGTTCGATGTTAAAATATGAAACGAAGATCTCCAACCTTGTTGGGTATAGCCTGGAGCTTCGTTGTCGATCTACCGAAGCCAGACACCACCTTGGGGAGGAGATGATGAAGGAGGGTTGGTGAGGGTCTCTCCTTGGGGATTATTCCACCAGAGAACAAACAAGGGAAGGGGAGGGGTGAGTATAGGTTTAAATAAAGAATTTTTATAAATTCGTATTTAACTTTTAATCGCCCACGAAAAGACCCACATCCCAAACTCCTGACAGGGTTGAGATTATGCCTCCCCTCGGGTAAAAACCACCTCCCAATCACAACGGCGGTCTCAGAATTTTAATCTATGGCCCCGTTCAAAAGTCATAAAACATAACGTCTGAGGCTGCTAAATTACGAAAATGCCGCTGGTGGCATTTTTCACAGGAGGCCCATGCCCGTGAAAATTACACTCCTTTTATGGTAAATGGCATGCTACGGACTCAACAGTTCCCTTGGTTTTCCCGTCCGATCTACCATTTAAGTGTTATTCTTCTTAATTGGTGTTCCATGTGTGAACGCACTGAAATTTTAATTCCTGCCACACTGGGGATCATAATTTCACATTGTGTGAAGGCACTTCTCTAGAATAACATCAAGAATATTCCACAGTCTTTTATAGAAAAAACTGGGTTCTTACATTTCAAATTCTCATTTCGTTTCATGTTCCCTTTTTATGTGGTATATCTTTTAAATTAACAAAATATGTTCTTCAATCCATTTTATTTTATCACTTTACTTTACTAAGATTCTTTTATGATTAGGAGACCATTTCCCCCTCTTTTTTCCCATTTTTAAAACCATGTTTCATACTTGTTATGATTTCGCATTTTATTCTCAAAATTTCTCTCTTTTTCTCATGAAATTATTTTATTTTCTTTTGTGAGTATCCAAAAATATTTATTTTCAAAGGGTATTCACCAAGATTTTAAAATTATCTATTTTATTCTGGGATTAACATATATAAAACCCACCTTCATTTTTCATGGGTTAATAATGACGTAAACACCTTTTTAAGTACTTTTCTTCCAAAATCTATGATTTAGATATGAAATTTGTTTATTTTATTCCCCAAGAGTTATTTATGAAATTTTTTATTATGATATATGTGGCTCACATTAATTAATACATAATAATTGTGCACCTTGATAGCACTCTAATGCATTGGGTAAAGAATTTAATCTCTAGAGATGATATGTTTTTCAATACCTTGGTGAATAACCTTGGTAATTTTTATAACACCTCGTTGAAAAAAATTAGTGATATGCTTATGAATGTCAAAAATAAATGTTTTAGTTACGTTTCAAAGATATGATTCAAGTTATTTTATTTATTATATTCCTCATGTTATATTTTCCATTCCATAATGGTATTCCTCATGTTCTTATTAATTTTCCCACAAGATCACATGTAAAGTGTTTCTCTTATTTTCCCTTACTAGGCTTTATTCTTAGCCTTTCATTCAATGTATGTCCCCAAGTTATGAGATGTGGTAATTTTACATAGGATGAACCTATGATGAATCCATTCAAGTTTATTAGAAGAAGGTTTTAATTTTTTATTTAGTATGTACATTTATCCAAAAAAATAAATTTAAAAGATCCTCTGTTTGGTTCAATGTAATGAAAAGGAGGAATGACAATAATAACTTGTAAGAATGAACCCTGCGTCAATTAAACATATGATGTTCTAGGAATGATCCAAATGGTATCGTCAAAATTAAATCTATTTTATAAGTTAAATTGTTTTTTTAAGTGATCAAAATCAAGTAATTGAGATTGAATTATTTTGAAAATACAGGAATATCATTTCTAATTAATTTTTTTCCTGTATGAATGAATCGTACATCAATATTTCATGAAAAGTGAAATTTTAAAATTAAAACTGATATTTAATTTATAAAATATATCAAATAATCAAAATTGGTATACAAGATATGATGCCCTGAACATATTTATATTTGTAATAATAATATTTTATTAGTTATTATTAATATTATTATTGTTTTGTTTTGTTTAATATTGATTTCATCCAAAGAAAATGCTTCGAGAATGAAATAATAATCATTTTATTCAATAGAAATACTAAAACATTACATTTTAATAAGGCCGAAAGACCATAACTATACTAGAATACCTACTTCAAGGCCAATTAGGATCACCAGAAGACCACCAAGCACAACAACTAGACCATGTAAGTAGTGAACAGCCCTCGAGTATATCATATTGAAAAACATTATGGTAAGTACTAGAGAAAATATACCAATCTTCAAGGGAATGTAGAGAACCATCCTTATATGGAAAAATGTTCTGATGTTTTGAAATACCCTAAACATTTATTTAGATGGACTTTGTAACCATTGAAGAAAAATGTGACCGTTGTTTTCTCCTAACATCCTTTGGAGTACGGAAACAAGTGACCATTGTTTTTTATTTTATAAAAACATTATAACGTCATTAAGTATTTCAAATATTTTAAAATACTTTAAATATTTAAAAGTTGTATCTTTGGTTAAATGATTGTATTTTTTTAATTGAAGTTGTATTTTATATTTATATTTTGAAATTATAATATTTTAAAACTCAAAATGAATACAAAATTATGAAAATAATGACATTTAGAATTTTTTTACTATGAGAAAGAATGGTTTTATATATAAGGAAATTAATATATATATATATATATATTTATTGTTTTATTTAATAATTGTTTTATAAAAATTTCGTGATTACAACATATGTCCAAGGAAAACCCTGATGGCCAAGTCCTCAAGGTCAGTGGGCATCTCACAAAGGCAATTGAAGTCGGGCCAAGCGCATGCATGGTGCATGATGAGTCATGAATGAGATGTGAATGGTGTGGGCTAAGCGTGCGCACAAACCCATGTATTGGGCTAGGTCAGGCATTAGAATATTGTGATCTAGTTCATGCACTGGTGCAGGTGAGGGTTGGCTGGTGCCCGCGGGTGGAGTCCTATGTATAAGGACTCTGGTGTGTGTCTGTGTCATTAGAAGATGGCATAACAAACCTAGCCTTATAAGTTAGTTCTAAAATCATCCTTATTTTGATGTGGGATGTGGATTTTTTCACATAACATGATCTGGACCGTCCAATATCATCGTGAGTGATCATGAACGTCCACACTGGTTCAGCCTTCTAACCCTTATCGCTGTCATTTCATCGCCTTGATTTTCTGAGTTATTAGATCTGGACACGCTGAATCTGGACCACCCAACCTATTTAAAACTCATGGATCCACTATGGACATCTGATCAAAGATGAAATCTAATTTCATTCGTTCACCTCTTTTTAAAACGAGCTGATCCACCATAGCCATTCGAACATTCTGAGACGATCACATCTGTTCATCCCTTTTCTTCTTCTTCTTTATTGAAACCCTCAAACTAGCGGCCTCAACCCGTGGACCCCTCCTCCTCAACTATTTTTCCTCATCTCGTGACCCTTCCATCACTCTCCTAAAACCCAGCTGTTTCATTTTTACCAAAATTCCACTATAGGCGTATTTCTTTAATATAAACCCCATTGGATTCCCATGTTTGTTTCCCATAATATATGTATATATATATATATATTATCAAACAACTTATTTATTTCAGATCTACATTGTTTATGGTTTTTGTTCTTGTCTGAAATGGTTAGATTTGAGTTTCTTCAATTATAATTTATGTTTCAACCATAGGATATAAAATAAACATATTTTCATTTTATATTAACCCATCATTCACACACAACCCTACTGATTTTCTCCTCCCCAACCTTCCAAAATCTTTTTTTCAGCTCAACCTCACCCTTGAAGTCATGTAAGGGTTTATTTAGATACATGTTTTATATGAAAAAACCCATATATACACTTTTGGGTATATACATCTTTTCACAGCTTACAATCCTAATCTATTTTAAGTTTTTCAAATGGTTATTATCAGTATTTAACTGATGTATTGATTCATATAATACTTGTAATGGTTTACTAAGAGTTGTTTTTGAGTTTTCTAAACTCATACATATATATATGTATATACGGTTATATGTATATATATTAATCCTAATCTGATTTGGGTTTTTATATGATTTATATTAATGATTAAGTGATGTTTTTGAATATATAATACAAGTAAGGATTTATTAAACATTGTTTTAGTTATTGAAATCCCATATATACAATTTGTGTATATACGGTTCTATACAACTTTTAATCCTTAACTACTTTAGGTTTTCTAAATATTTATTACCAATATTTAAATGATTTTTATGATGTTTCTAACACTTGAAAAGGTTTTCTAAATGATGTTTTGGAGTTTTTTAATCTCATATATTTATATTTATATTTATGGTTTTTTATAAATTTCAAACTCAGCCTATTTTATGTTTTTTTAAAAGGGGAACAATTATTCTAAAAAGGGTGTTTCCCTACCTGCATATTTTACATAAAGATAATTTTGATTCTATATTTATTTAGGAAAACCCAATATATATATATATATATAACTGTGTACAATTTCATAAATATATTTCAATCTTGTTTTCATTTAAGGAAGTTTTAATGGTATTAGGTTTTCAATGATTTTATGTTTTGAAATTTGTACAATTGATTAGATCAAAATTAAAATTTATATTTAGACATAAATATAAGTTTATAAGCATATTTATACTCACATTTTTACATGTTTTACATTTGTAAGTCAATAAATGAATTTAATATTTTTGATTACATGGGAAAATTGAATGTCTGATCATGATTACTAATTTATAAAGGAAAATAATAACAAAACCTTATTTTTCATTGTGTGCCCGAAATTTTAAAAGGGATCATTACCTTGTTATAATGACATCCATACTCCCAATTTATAATTTTATGATAAAAGGTTGGAATAAGATTTTGTTTAATACATATAAATAAACACACATAAATACATATAGTGAAGTGTGTTTAATTATTTTCGTATGAATCAATATCTCACATGAAATGAATGTTTTAAATTAATAAATAATATATTTTAATTCATGATTAATTTGCCATAATGAATACAGTTAATTATTAATGTTTATGATTAAATTTTATTGAAACTCTCATTTATAATTGTATTTTTAAACATGAATGATAAGTATCTTAAATTAAAAAACATGTATTCTTTCATATAAAATGTTTACTTTCATGAAACAAGTGTTTTGAATTTAAGAGTCGTTATTTTATGTGACATACCTAAAGAATCTATAATTTTATGTGCACCAGTTATCATCACATATGAAAAAGTGTGTCTATTTTTCAATGCATGTAATTGGTAAACTTGGTATAGCCCTAGCCTAAAGTATAATTGACAAAAAATGGAATTTTTTAGATTGAAGTTTACAATTATTGCATGATTCACTTTATTTATGAATGTTGATTATCATTGTAAGTTTGGGATATACTTTTTATGTTAATATATGAATTAAGAACTAAACATTCCAGGGTGGTATGTGACACTTTGGATAATTTAATGAATTTATTTCTTCTACAAATAAAATTTAAATGAATCAATGTGTTATGAGACACTTTGGTTTGTTTAATGAATTTATTCACCTATGATAAATATTACAATAAATAAAAGTGTTATGGGAAATATTGATTTAAAAAAATATTTAGACATATGAGGAATGAATAGGACTTATTATGTGATAGGTGATGCATATTATAACCTCTCAATGCATTAGTGGGTCTCATGAGACAAACTAGGTCTTGGTACAAGGCCTTTATAGAATGTTTATGATTGTCCTGCATTATGCATTCCCTCATTATGTGATTAGTATTTAACCAGCCATGTGAATATTCAACTAGTAGAATATCCTTGGATAAGATTCTTTTCCTTATGATTATGGTAATTAATACACATGGCATAATGATGTAAGTACATAGGAAACCATTTATAAAGAAATTTAGCATCTATTTTTAGAACATTAATAAAAAGGTTAGAAATTCATCTATCATTTCCTGTAATGAATTTTATGTGTTAAGTGATTTATGATATTGTTTCTTGTGCAATTATATGAAGATATTACTTCATGTACTAATTTGTACCTACACCCTTGCATGTCACCCTTAATTTAGTTTGATCAACTCCTGACTTATATGCACCATTCCATGCATTTTTTGTACAGTTATGCATACTTTGAAAAGTGTGTTATTTGGTTCCTTAAAATAAATATATAAATTATTTTTTATGTGGTTTCCCTAAAAATTATTTATAATAACCTTTGAAAAATGATGATGACGTAATATAAGAAATTTTTTCTTCTTTTAAGAAACTTTTTTATGTAAGTATCATTTTTTAAAGGTATGTTTCTTAAAAATTATTTAATAAATTATTTCTAAAACCCTCTTACTGAGCATTTTAAATTCTCACCCCACGTTTTTTATTTATTTTTACTAGATAAGTATATTTTTCAGCTTTGAGATATTCTATGTGGTGGAAGCATTATGGATTTTATCTCTTATAGTTTTGAAGAAAAGTATCAGTTGTATCTGGATTTTTAGAACCTAGATCAAGAAGATCCTCTCTGACAAGATGTGATGTGTAATTTTATCAGCATATTTTTATAAAAAAAATTACACGCCATGTTTTAGGCACTGACTCCGAACTTCTAGGGTTGGGTAGTTACACAAGATTAGATTATTGTGAAGATCTTTGTAAATAATAATCTATTATTTTTTGACATATAGTAATGAACTACACCTCAATAAATCATGTTCTATAGTCCGATAGAATGAAAGATAATTTTTAAAATTTAACTAATTTTATAAGTTAAAAATATATGGTGAATGCTCAAAGCCAAGAAAATGAGGCCATATTTCCAGGAAAATATAAAACAATTTTTCTTTATTATTTTCATATAGGATGAAACCGAACATCAATATGATATAAAGTGTTGTTAAAATGATCAAAAATGTGTTTTAAAAAATATTTTCTAAGATAAAAATGTTTTTCAAAAGAATAATACTGGACAAACAAGCCAAAATTTACAATAAAATCTTAAAAATGATCATTTATTAAATTATGAACTTTCAGAATGAATAGCATGTTAATAAAATATGTTATATTTTCTAATTGGATGAAATGGTATTTGTAATGTTAAAACTATTTTCTATGATAATTGTGATTATAAAACGATTGAAGCCCTGAAAGTGAAATTATATTATTAGGAAAATTTAGGGAAATTATTTTCATTTAATTGGGAACCTATATAAAGAAATCTTACACCAATATATTTTTTATGTGCCTAGAAATATTTCAAATGTGTTGTTTGAGTCAAAATTATTTCCAATGTTGAAATTATGTGTTAAATGACACTACCACAAAAATGAGTTTCCGCAGTGACATAATTTAACAAATCTAAAAAAAGCATTGTTAAAGGTTTTACATGTATCAGTGCTAAAAAACGCTGATAAAGTGGATACCTTTATTAGCACTAAAAAGCACTGATAAAGGGGGGTCTTTGTCAGTGGTTTTTTTACTAGCACTGATAAATGGTATATTTAAAAAAAATAATTAAAAATAATATATTTATATATTTATATATTTATATATTTATATATTTATATATTTATATATTTATATTGATATAAATATAATATATATTTTTTAAATATGTTTTAGATAAGTATAAATAGATATTTACTATTAACATCTAAGATATTTAGTGAAATTGGCTTCAAAAATAATTAAAAAAATATTATTGATTAATAATTTTATAATTATTAACTAATAATTTTCTAATTATTATTTATTAATATTCATTTGATAATAATTAGAAGAAAAAAAATAAAAAAATTATAAAAGATCTAAAATAAGTTGAAAACGTAACTCGAACATCAAATAGACATAAATTTTGATCAGGGTGTCTGTTTGAGCTTTACCACATATCAAATCGAAGCTTTCATCGATCTTTAAACCCTAAAAACTTATAAAAGACCCTCCATCACATTTTTCAAGACCAAAAATGGCCTATAAGGCCTCCAAAACTAAGTTGTTAGTCAGTGTACCCAAATTTTTTATCATTCGATGGATTTTCAGCCTCATTTAAGGGAGTGTTTTAACCCTTTATCAGAGTGGAATGAATTTATTCTCAAGTATTACATTAATATTGATCATATGTATTTGAAATTTTATTGTTTTTCACAATGTACTGTTATTTATAATCAAATATATAACAATATATACATATTTTTTATATATTCACACATATAAATTAAATTTTATAAATAAATAATTAAAAATATTTACATATAAAATATATTTCTCAATATATAAGCCTAATTAAAAATAAAAAATAATATCCATTTTATTTAAAATACAAATATATGAGTAATTATATACCTATATAATGTGTGTGTATGTGTGTGTGTATTTGTGTGCATCTATATTAACAAACTGATATATATTATCTATATATTCTAAAATATGTTTATACATATTAATATATAATAAATGTAAATATGTATAATTATATATAATTATACTTACATATACACATATAATATATATGTGTGTGTGTGTGTTGTATATATGTATTTATGTATTTATTTATTATTAAACACACACAAAAACATATTTTATAAATATATTTAAAACTGATCTTATAAATATATATCAATATTTGAATAAATATATGGATAAAAAAATAACTAAATATATATAAATAAATAAATATATATATATATACATATATAAATATATACATATATACGTATATAAATATAACTATAAATGTATATATATATTAATATATATATACATTCATATTAATATAAAAAAATATAAAAAAAATATATTAATATAACTATATATTTATATCAATATATCTATATAAATGTTAATATATATATATACAAATAAATATAACTATATATATATATATATATAAACAAATAAAACAGTAAATGGAGAGAAAATCAACATGGTGGAGTGGTGAAGTGCCCAGGTGCGTAGGGGAGAGGTCTCGAGTTCGAATCCTGGGGGAGGTAGGGGTGCACACAAGGTTTTGTGAATGGGGGTTCTAGCGCTATTAAAGGGTTGGTTTGGGGGTGGGTGTGCTGGCGGGGAATCCATAATATTGTTGAAGGGGGTCAAGTTTTGTTAAATCCCCCCTCCGATTTGCAGATTTTTTTTAATTTTTATTTAATTTTTTTATTTTTTATCAGCGCTAAAAAAACCCTCATAAAGAACCTTTTTTTCAGCACTTTTTCTTAGCACTGATAAAAGACTCCTTTTATCAGTGTTTTTTAGTGCTGATAAAAGGGAACTCCTTTTAAATGTTCCTTGATTATCATTGTTTTTTATCACTGATAAAGGACCTTTTTAGCACTAATAAAACCCTATTTTGTAGTAGTGTGATCAAAATAGAGTAAACAAGTTTGGATTGTTGTGAAAATATAAAACAATAGTAATTAATGAAATTCTAATTATATGAGTGAATTACACTTAAATACAATGTGTTGTGTCTTTGTAATAATCCTAAATGCACTATTAAAATCGAAACTATTTTTTAGGTATAAAATGTGAATCAAAAAATCAAAATTGAGAAAATGATTTTACATTGTTATGAAAGTCTTGGGAAATGATCTTTGATTATTTTTTTAAATGTAAAAACAGACTGCTCTTCAATCTGAAATGTGGCATGTCTGCAATGATTCGGCTTCCGTTTTTAAAATTACAATAATTTTCCAAATAAAAAAACATGTGTCTAACTGTTAAAAGAAATTAAGTGATATCATATCATCATGAAATTTGTAGTAATGATCGTCCATTTATTTTTTACATGTTGGAATGAATTCCTCTCCAATTCGGTGTATGGTGTGGTCAGAATGATCAAAAGGGTGTTTTGATAATTAAAGTATATTCTAAGTTAAAAATGTGCCTTAATGATCAAAATTGATCACAAGATATTTGACCATCATGAAAATATATGAAATTTATTGTTGGATAATTTATGTCCTGTTAGAATTAAATTAATGGAAATCCATGGTGCAGTTGTTGGAATGACCAAAAGAGAATTTTTAAATTTAAAACAATTTTATATGTTAAAATTTTGTGTTGAATGATCACAATCGAGAAAATAAGCTAAAATTTTCATGAAATTGTTGGAAAATAAATGATTAATTTGAGACATGTAAGATCAAATCAAACTTCAATCTCATGTCTGGTGTGGTCAAAATGGTTAGAGATGGATTTTAAAATTTAAAACCATTTTCCAAGTAAGAAACTTTTATCAAAAGAAATAAACAGATTAAACAAGCTTGGATAGTCATGAATGTTATTAAAAATTCTCATTGTTTAATTTTTCAGTTTTAGGAATGAACCTCAAATGAATCCAACTTGTGGTTCACTTGGATTGATTGTAAGTGTGTTTTTAAAATTTAAATTATTTTCTATGTGAAAAACATGTGTCAAATTATTGATTCCAAGGAAACAAATTCGGATTTCTAGGATATGTTATGATCGAAATGATCGGACATGCATGTTGGATATTAATACAATTTTTTTAAACATGATTTAAAAGATTAACACCAAACGATAACGATGTGGAAAAAATTCAATTAATAAAATATTTTATTAACCAATTCAAATTACAATAATATCTTTACTTAAATAGTCATCTCTCTCCTAAATTATTAAGAAAAATACTTGTTAATAACAATTGGCAAGGGTCCAAAGTCTTCCATCATCTTACCATCTAAATAAATAAGAAATATTTAACATAATGATGAGAAATATTAAGATATAATCATTGATATTTTACAATGATATAAATAGTTGATATATTTATCTTTTATAACTTTTATATTATTTAAAATATGAATGGATTAATAAAAAATATTAACTATTTGAAAACCAAATGATATGTATTTATTATGATTGACATTTTAGAGCATTAAATCAATAAAAGACAGTTTCAACCCAAGAACTTTTTGTGATGCATAAGTTCCCCTCTTTGGTTCCCCAAATCCCCTCATCAAACCACTCCACATTCTGATAATCACTACCAAACTGGTCTAGAGTGTCTGAATCAACCACACCTAAATCCCCTCATTATACACATTCAAATTGTTTTGATCCTATAGTAAAATGATCTATAAGTCATTTGGGAAGTGTATGAATCAACCACTCCTCAATCCAACACACGGTGTGATGGGTATGACTCCAAGTGTGTCTTTTCATTTAAAATTGACATTAATTTTAGTAAAAAGGAACTTGACATACTCAAAACTAAGTAAACACATTCATATTGTTTTGATAATTTAGGAAAATTATCCATAGGTCATTTTTTAAGTATATGAATCATCCTCATCTCGATTTGATACATGATGTGCCCGATATGGCTCAAAGTGTCCTTTTTCAGTTTAAAATTGACATTTTAGTTCAAAAAGTGTCACTCAATGAAAACCAAGAAAATTCACTCTGATTGTCTTGATAATTTAGGAAAATAATTAAAAAATCATTTTTGATGTGTAGAAATCAGTCTCACGTCAAACCAATACACTATTTTATCGGTATGCGTCAAAGTGTGTGTTTCCAACTTAAAATGACATTTTAGAAAAAAATTAATGCGACGTACTCAAAACTGGGAAAACACATTCGGGATATTTTGATTCTTTAAAAAAATGATCCATAAGTCATTTGGGACATGTAGGAATAATTCACACCTCAATATGATGCACAGTGTGACCGGTATGTCTACAAGTGTGTCTTTTTATTTAAAATTGACATCAATTTTAGTAAAAAACCTGACATACTCAAAACTGAACAAAATCATTCGAATTGTTTTGACACTTAAGGGAAATGATCCATAACTAATTTTTGATGTGTAAGAATCAGTCGAACCTCAATCCAATACATGATGTTGCTAGTATGACTCGTAGTGTTTGTTTTCAGTTTAAAATTAACATTTTAGTTAAAAAGTATCAGTCACTAAAAATAGAGTAACAACACCCAAATTGCCTTGATAATTTTGGACAATGATTCATATGTCATTCATGATGTGTAAAAATCAGTCTCATATCAAACCGACACACTATGTGACTGGTATGACTCAAAGTGTGCGTTTCTATTATAAAATGTCATTTTAGTAAAAAAACTAAAGTGACATACTCAAAATCAAGAAAATACATTCTGATAGTTTTGATGCTTTAGGAAAATGATCCGTAAGTCATTTGGGTTGTGTAGGAATTAGCCGCAACGCAATCCAACGCATGATGTGACTGGCATGACTCTAAGTATGTTTTTCATATATATAAGTGTCTTTTTAGTTTAAAACGTGCATCACATCATTTAGATCCGCAAGGAACTATAGCGGCAGTATCAGCTCCGAAGACCCCTCTATTTATCCTCTTCCACATACAGAGATGTTTAGGTTTTGGGCTTATCAAACCTTTCATATCATCGCCTTCCTCGGATGAAGGCATAGGAGGGTTTGTAATAGGGTGAAGAGTTGGGTTCGGGGGATCATAGTAGATTCGTTTCAGCATAAGGGTGGGTTTAGATGTACCCTCTGATCTTGGTTCATGCAGGTGAAATTATCATCATCATTAGTGAAAAAACTATTTCAACTGTAATATTTATGGAAGTACTGGTAACGGATTGGGGGGATGCCTTCTTCGATCCTTCTGTCTAATATTTTTTGTTGTTTGGAGTCGCGTTGGGAGGTGGCCCTTCCTAATCATGGGTAGAAAAACTCTAGCTGGGACACCCAGGGGGCGCCATATTCCCCGAAAAATTGGGGGTCAATCCCCCAACCCCGAGTGATGAAATATTATGAGAAGGGAGGTCTTCTAATACCTCCAGATCAATTGAGTAGAGTAAGTCGGGCTGATGATTTGGGGGAAGATCTGAACTCTGGTGAAGTGCTCCATCAAAAATGGTTTGCATGGGAATAGATTGACTTATCATCATCTTGTTCCTATTCCAGAAGAACATTACTAAACAAACAAGTCTGAATTGTTAATAAAATCTTGAAAATGGTCATTTATTAATTTATGAACTTTTAGAATGAGTAGCATGTCAATCAAATATGTGATATGTTCTAAATAGATGAATGTGTATTTGCAATGTTAGAACTATAATCTAAGATAATCATGTGCGGCAAAAAAGAGCTTGAATTATCATGAAAATTTAGGGAAACTATTTTCGTTTAATTTGAGATCCTATATAAATAAATCATACACCAATATGCTGTGTGATGTGCCTAGAAAGATTTCAATTGTTTTTTGAATAAAAATTATTTCCAATGTTGAAATCTTGTGTTAAATAATCAAAATAGAGTAAATAAACTTGGATCGTAGTGAAAATATAGGACAATAGTCATAAATTAAATTTTAATTATAGGAGTGAATTGCAATTAAATACGATGTGTTGTGTCTTTGGAATCATCCTAAATACACTTTTAAAATTGAAACAAATTTTTAAGTATAAAGTGTGCAACAAACAATCAAAATCGCGAAAATGAATTTGGGTCGAGTCTCGGGAAAAGATCATTGATTATTTTGTTACATGAAAACACAAACAAATGCGGATTGTCACCAAAATATACAATAATGATTGATGATTAATTTTAGATTTATAGGATTGATCTTAGTTAAAATACCAATGGCTTAATAAACACCATAACTTCTTGAAAACCAAATGGTATGTATTTAGTATGATTGAAACTTTAGAGTAGTAAATCAAGCAAAGTGAGTTGGGACCCAAGAACATTGTGTGATGGGGAAGGTTATCTCTCCGGTTCCCCAAATCCCCTTATCAAACCACTCCACATTCTGATAATCGCTGCCAAACTGGTGTGAAGCGTCTGAACCACCACCGCCCACTGTGAGCTGCTCATCCCCCGCCATTTCCTCCGTCGCCGGCTCGCCCACGCCCAGTTCCGCCATCATGTACTGAGGAAGGAAGAAGGCAAGGCTGCTTCCATCGCTCTGATTCCCCACAGAAGCAGTCAAGTTTGAATCAGGGAAGGACGGAGACCCATCATCATCATCGCCATAGCTTCCGACAATATTGCCTTGCTCTTCGTCTTCATCGCAGAAAGGGGATGGCGGGTGGTCGGCGGCAACTGGATAGAGATCAGAGGAGTTCGTTTGAATGGCTATGGGTCTGTTGGGGCTTTCCGAATCATCACCGTCATTCAGAAATGAGGGGATCCAGACTTCATCTTCTTCCTCCATCGACGGGCAAACCGTTGACAAGATCGTCGTAACACAAAGATTCACTCCAACTGTGAACAGTTGCAGTTCAGAAACTCAGTGGCGAAGCTGCGATACCCCCCAAGAAACAAACAGCTTTACACGTTGTTTCAAAAGGATTGGAGCAAGTATATTTACGTAAAAAGAATGGATCAAGAACTCAAAAGGAAAAGAGCAAGAACTGCCGGATGCATTTTCGTTTAGTTCAAGATACGCATGCAAAGAACTGATAAAGCGCCATTAACGAAACCGAGAAAGAAAACTATAAAGACGGGAGATGAAACTGAAATGAAGGGAGGGATATGTGATTGGAAGAAGTCGCACCTGAGGAATGGAGGGAAGCTGTATAAGCCTGAGTACCAGTGGAAGTGCGCAGGCGATTCAGATTTGTTTCGACTCTGCCGTGACCTGTGCTCGTATCGCCTAACTGTGGTTTAAACGTAACGTAAGAATGCGTATTTATAGGAGGAAAACCGCCCCCCATTTTCGGAAATGAGTCTTTAAAATTTAAAATATTTTACGATCTGGAATCTTTCCCCAAAATAATCATCATAATAAATCCGATTTTAGGTGGACCATTAACACAAATTTTAACAAATTTCTGGTAAACTACCTTATTATTGTGATAAAGATTCTTCCATGATAAAACTGTGACCATGTTGTTAACGGGGCTCACTGAAATGTATATGTGGGAGAAACCCTATTTTTATGATGTTTTATGTCACCACTCAAATGCCATCATCTTTTATTTATAATTAGTATGAACAAACAGTAACTAAGAGGGTACCACCAGAAAACAATACAACGTGACTCGAAAGGGAATGTAACAGAAAAAATTACAAAGGGAAAATTTACAATCTCTCCCTAAATTTACAAAAGGAAAATTTACAACGTGACTCAGTGAGTTAAGTCTGCAGTCTCCAAAGGAAAATTTACCATCTCTCTACTCACGACCTCAACACTAAGAACACCTCCCCAAAACTTGGTCATCTTACAGTGCTTTAAAGGGAATGTAAAAGCCCATTTATAGGAGCAAAGGGCCCTTCAGGAGTTTTTTTATACGTTTTCTGAAAAAAAAATGGCATTGGTTAATTTTTTTGAAAAAAAAACACTAAAAATGTGGCATCGGTGATGCCGCATTAGCTGTACAACGCCGCCTTTGCTCTGGATCAATGACATGGGAAAGACGGCAGGGGGATGTCGCCTTTCACCTCTGGTGTCGCCTTTGGTCTTACCTAGAGGCGAAAGGCGGCAGCACCGATGCCGCCTTTGCCTTAGCTCCCTATAAAAGGGCAGCCCCCCTTCTCCTCAGTCAATATTTCTCTTCATCTCTGAAAGAGCGCTGTCGTCGGCGCCTTTAAATGATTAGTGTGATTTTAGGGTACTTAGTTGCAGTAGAGTGACTGACCAAAGTCGTCTCTCAAAGAAGGAAGTGAATTAAAACAATTTTTAGAGGTATTCTAGAAATAAAATAAAAGAGAATAAAAACACTACTTGAAAGGATGGGGGTGGTTGTTTATAGTTTATGAATTTAGAAGAAGTTTGTTGTAAGAAGATTGTATTTTTTTTACTTTTGAAATGAAGTTTGATTAAAATGACACAACAAAAAGATGTTTGTTTAGACAATATTTAAAAGACGTAATCGATCTAACTCTACCTCTTCAATCATTTATTAATAATTATCATTTAAATTAATATTCACTTAATTATGATCTCTTAATTTGTTAAATCCCGAACCCTACGAGAATTAACTTTACCACGAAGATGAAGTGAATTTAACCTTAGACTAACTTCGGAACATGCAATCGCAACACCCAACTTTGATTGATGTTCTAAGATTAGCTTATGGTCAGTGGTAAATTAAGGCACATAACCACTATGGAAATGAGGATTAATTGAGTTTAGGGATTGTATTTGAACTCTACAAATTGACCCCGTGTGGTCTTGTATTACCGATTAAGATCGCGCTCTCACAATTCACACAAATCCCGACCTCGCGCGTTTTGTGTTAATTGTTCAACTGCTCACTTAGTTTCTTCTCATTTGAAAACTCAATTAATGGATCATGTTTAGTGAATTACAGTAGATCATTGATTCAAAATAAATGAATGAAGAAGGTGAGAGGTCAACCGATTACTAAAAAGAACTACTCTTCCATGGGCGGTGTAGTCATCGTGAAGACGTTTTTCATAAGAAAAGGATTGAAAGGGTATAACCCAATCTTGTATCCAATCTTGATTCCAACCCAATTATGAATATTAAGAGAAGAAAAAAAGGGAAGAACACAGAAGATTATTTAATGAAAAATTCAAGAAACAAACATGAAATAAAAGAAATACAAAGAAGAGGTGGGAGAGGAGAGGCTTTTTGGAAGAGAGATTTGCACAAAGGCTTACTTCTTCCAAGAGTTGTGAGGGGCTCCCAAGAGACACCATTTCGGCCACGCCTTCCCAATGCCTCGACAACCCCTCCCAAAGAGTTGAAACCCCATTTAAATAGAGTTTGTGAGGGCTAGGGTTACATAACTTTGTAAGTGTGAAATGAAAAACTCGGCCAAATATTTTATTCCAAGTTGCACCGCCTATTTGACCTCCAAAACGCTTGAATTTCCCATCCTTACAGAAGGATGATTTGTGCCACATAATGTCCCCGAGCTTTCCTCAAAATTTGGGATCAATCCAAGCCCGGATGAAGAATATATGACCCAAATACAGAACCCATGTCCATTCTGTCGAGTCCAGCCCACCATTGGATTAATGGCCCATTTAATCAATCCAGATGCACTCTTTAGCTCTAGTATCCTGAATAAAAGTTGTAGAAAATTTTGTTATAAACATTGTTACAAAATTTAAAATTCAAATAATAAATATAAAAATATTTATCTTCGAAATACTACAATGCACTATAAAGGGTAAAACAGGAATTTTCACCAAATTTTCAAATGAATGATCAAATCCCTAATATTTTATAAAAAAACATATTTAACACAATGTGAGGAAATTATATCATTTATTATCAATAAAATATTCAACAAAATGGTGTTTTATCAACTCCCCCACACTTACCCTTTTGCACACCTGGGCAAAACCTCATGTCAAGTAAACATCAATATCAAATCAAAACCAATTTTAAAACACATATCATTGGGATCCATCAATTCCGCACCAAGAATCAAAAGATATCATGTATCATAAAAAACCTTATTTCAAGTTCTCTATTAATATCATTCAATATATTTCCACTTCATTTATCCTCTCATGCACAAAACACTTACCTCGCTTGAATTTTCTCTCATCACTCAAATATCAATTATTTTTTTTGCAATGTCTTTCTCATCCAAACTCATACAAGGGTCGTCATAGGCTTGATAGATTCCTACATCACCACCCGATGTGAGTCAAGGACATATGTTTATCATGAGGACTTTTCAGGGTTGTTCTGTGGCTTTCGGTTGGTAGGATTTAGATGTGAAAAATTATGAGGCTGAATGAGGAGGGCTTGACTCTTTTTGAAGAAAAATTGCATTAATCTAATTTTCACTTAAATATGGTCTTCTCCTCAATCACCATAGTATCAATTCAGCTCCATCATCATGAAAAGTCATGAAAAGTTTACACCATTCATCATTTCAGCATAAAAAATGTCAATCTTCTCAAACATGATTTTCTTGAAAGCTCCAGATAGGCACAACTTTCCACCTCAATTAGAAGCTCTAGAAAAGGCACAGCTTCACTTGTCATGAAAGCTCCAGAAAAGGCATAACTTTCAATATAATGGATTTCTTCAGCAACAAACACATATCTTAATAATTTAATTTTCCACCTAAAGTATCACAGAATGTGGTAGCACAACACAAAATAGCTTCCCCCACACTTAAGCTCAACTAGATTATGCAATTTCACTTTAAGAGTTGGTTGGATAGGGAAAAATTGGCTTTTAATGTGGCTAACCTAACAGGTTGTGCATGGATTCTAAGGGATACAAGGATTAAATGTTCAAGGTAGGCCATTATAAAAAAGGATTCTTTGAAAAAGGGGCTTTAATACCAAACAAATGCCTCAGTCATTTAAACATAAGTACCTCAAACCCTCAAGTTTTGATAGAAATAAATCAAATTCTGGTTAAATCAAGCATGATTTGGTTCTCTCAAGAAGTGAGGTGAATGTAAAGAATATGAAAATAATGGTTCAGAAGCATCATAGGAAAGTGATTTCAAATATAAAGACAGTGAGATGTGGCATGAGATTCAAAATTCAGTGTACTTTTCATGAAATTACTAAATATTTGAACTTGAAACAAAGTCATTTCAGCATTCATTTAAGCTCAGTTTATTGGGATAAATTGTTTCAATCATTGATATGCATTTCAAAATTGTGATAAGAATCATTTCAGCTCAAAAATTTCAAAAACACAAAGAAAATTGAAAAATAAACACACAAAATTTGAAAAACACAAATTTTTTTAAACAGGAAAACAATTGAAATTACTAAACTAAAAGGTTCCCTCCCCCACACTTAAAATATTGCATTGTCCTCAATGTGAACCCATGAGATGATATATGCACATGAAATGCAGAATTTTTAAATAGGACAAATAATATAAAATTGAAAGTTTTAGGAACAGCCTGATGTGCTCGAGTGATGATGGGGTCATGCAGTGTGATAAAATCCACTGCATCAGTAGGAAGTCCCTCAATGTATCTCTTCAAATGTTGCCCATTGACTGTAAAGCTCCTTCCAGTGTCCTCTTGTGTAATCTCCACTGCACCATAAGGAAAAACATTAGACACAATATAAGGACCTAACCATATGGAACACAACCTACCAGGCATCAGCTTCAGTCGTGAACTGTAGAGAAGGACATTATCTCCAACATGAAACTCCTTTTGTTGGAACATTCTATCATGAGATGCTTTTGATTTTTCCTTATAGAGCCTTTATTTCTCATATGAAGACAATATAATCTCCTCAAGCTCTTGAATTTGCAGCTTCCTTTGGATTCCAACTTGGGCCAAATCCCTGTTGCATTTCTTTATAGCCCAATAAGCCCGATGCTCAACTTCCACGGGGAGATGACACGCTTTCCCAAAAACAATCCTTAATGGGTACATACCAATGGGTGTCTTGTATTCTTTCCTATAAGCCCACAATGCATCATCCAAGCGCTTGCTCTAATCCTTCCTATTTGGATGCATGATTTTCTCCAATATTTGTTTCAACTCACGATTTGAAACCTCAGCCTGGCCATTTTTTTGGGGGCGGTATGGTGTTGATGTTTTGTGTGTCACCCCATACTTTATAAGGAGGGATGAAAAATTCCTATTTCAAAAGTGTGTCCCTTGGTCACTGATGATGGCCTTTGGTACTCCAAACCTACAAAAAATCTGTGCTTTGAAAAATTCCACAAAAACATGAGAATCGTTAGTCCTGGTGGCCTTGGCCTCCACCCATTTACTCACATAATCAACAGCAACAAAAATATACAAAAATCAAAATGAACAAGGAAAAGGACCCATAAAATCAATGCCCCATACATCAAAAATCACTACTGGAAAACTAACCTTTACCAACGGTTTGGAACCGTTGGTATAGGCCTCAAAACCGTTGGTATAGCCTATACCAACGGTTTGGAGAACCGTAGCCAAGTAAGCCGTTGGGATAGGTCTATACCAACGGTTTTCCAAAAACCGTTGGTATAGACCTATGCCAACGGTTTTGGGAACCGTTGGTATAGGTAATATGAAATCTATACCAACAGTAATGCAACCGTTGGTATATAAATTCCAAAAATAAAACATCCGCTGGGATTTGATCCCAGGACCCCTCGTTTATAATCGAACGATTTAACCACTAAGCTAACATCACTTTTGTAAACATAATTTCATAAATATATATATGTATTATCATAATTATATTAAATTTTGATTTATATAATGTTCTCGGTTAGTGGATATGGAAAAAAAGTAAAGAACCTATCCCAACGGTTTTCAAAACCGTTGGGATAGGTTCTGGTTGGGTGTAATGTTGTAGGCCGTATGTTGAATTTTTTTGATGCTTTTTCCCAACGGTTCTTGAGAACCGTTGGGAAAGGGGGGGTCTTTCCCAATGTTTCTCCCAAACCGTTGGGAAAGGGGTGGCAAAGGGGGGTCTTTCCCAACGGTTCTCCCAAACCGTTGGGAAAGGGGTGGGAAAGGGGGGTCTTTCCCAATGGTTCTCCCAAACCTTTGGGAAAGGGGGGGTCTTTCACAACGGTTCTCCCAAACCGTTGGGAAAGGGGTGTTTTGAGGCCCCTTTCCCAACGGTTCTCCCAAACTGTTGGGAAAGACCCCCCTTTCCCAACAGTTTGGGAGAACCGTTGGGAAAGGGTGTATATAAGTGTTGGGAAAGATCTGATTTCCAGTAGTGAATCTCACATAATAGTATGGGTTGTTGGGGCATCTCATGTCTCCAAGAAATATTCTCAGTGTGTTGGCAACGAGAGAATGACTTACAAAATACATGGGCATCATGGAACAAGATAGGACAATATAATCCAGATTCCAAAACCTTCCTAGCTGTCCGTTGGGGTCCAAATTGTCCACCACAAGCAAGTGTATGACAGAAATGAAAAACAGACTCAAACTCGTGATCGGGAACACACCTCCTAATGACTTGGTCACTACACATGCGCCAGAGGTAAGGATCATCCCACACATAATACCTAGACTCACTTTTTAAATTTTTGGACTTGATCCTTCTTCAAATTTGCTTAGATTTCATAGGAAACAATGTAATTAACTAAAGCAGCATACCAAGGATGCGTACCTGAGATGGTATAGAGATGCTCATCGGGGAAAGTGTCCCGAAGTGGTACCTGGTCCATGGTGTCATCCTCTAGTGTGTGAGTAAGCCTACTCATGTGGTCTGCCACCAAATTCTCTGATCCCTTCTTGTCCTTTATGTCAATATCAAATTCATGAAGAAGAAGCATCCAACGGAGAAGTCGTAGCTTTGCATCTGGCTTCTTTAGGAGGTACCTCAAAGCTGCATGGTCAGAAAAAACAACTACTTTAGAGCCCAATAAATATGAACGGAATTTATCTAAATCAAATATGACAGCAAGAAACTCCTTTTTGCTGGTTGTGTAATTTGATTGGGTTGAATCCAGTGTCCTCGATGCATAGGCGATCACATGTGAACGTCCCTCCACCCTCTGAGATAAGACAGCTCCAACCGCAAAGTTGGAGGCGTCACACATAAACTCAAAAGGAATCTCCCACCGTGGGGGCTGTATGATCAGTGGAGTGTTCAGACACTTCTTTAGCTCATCAAATGATACCCTGCACGAATCATAACAATTGAATTCAATATCTTTTTGAAGCAATCGAGATAAGGGTAGAGCGATCTTACTAAAATCTCTGATGAAGCGTCGATAAAATCCAGCATGTCCAATGAATGATCGAACATCATGCACACATGTAGGATATGGAAGGGATGAAATATTTTCTACCTTAGATTTATCAACTTCAATGCCATGTTGTGAGACTATATGACCTAAGACAATTCCCTTTTCGACCATGAAATGAAATTTTTCAAAATTTAAGACCAGATTCTTCTCAATACAACGATGCAACACATCACCAAAACTAGAGAGACATTCATCAAATGAGGATCCATAAACTGTAAAATCATCCATAAATACCCCCATGAAGGTCTCAATAAAATCAGAAAAAATACACACCATGCATCTCTGGAAGGTACCTGGGGAGTTGCAAAGTCCAAATGGCATCCTCCGGTAGGCAAATGTGCCAAAGGGACCGGTGAATGTAGTCTTCTCCTGATCCTTTGGAGCTATAGGAACCTGAAAATTTCCAGAAAATCCATCCAAGAAACAATAGTGTGTCTTCCCAGCTAGTCTCTCAAGCATCTAATCAATAAACGGGAGGGGGAAATGGTCCTTGCGAGTGGAATGATTTAGTTTCCTATAATCAATACACACACGCCAACTATTTTTCACCCTCATTAGAAATAACTCATCTTTCCCATTTTTAACAACAGTAACACCACTTTACTTAGGCACAACTTGATTAGGACTTACCCACTGATAATCTGAAATGGGATAGATTATACCTGCCTCGAGTAATTTCTCAACATATTTTTTAACAACTTCCAGGAGGGTGGGATTGAGTCTCCTTTGTGGCTGTCTCACCGGTTTAGACCCATCCTCCAAGAGAATCCTATGCATGCAAATGGAGGGGCTAATACCTAATATGTCAGCCAAGGTCCACCCAATCGCCCTAATGTTCTCCCTCAAAATATTCAAAATATTTTCTTCATGTTCAAAAGGGAGATTGTTAGTAATGATAACGGGTAATCTCTCACCACTCAACATGTATGAGTATTTCTGATTTGGTGGCAATGGTTTGAGTTCTAATGAAGGAGGGTGTAGTATAGATGGAGACATTGATGGAACTGAAATATGTGCACAAAGAGCATCAGTATTAGAATAAACATCATCAAAATAAGCGAATAAAGCATCAAATCCATCAGCATACTCAACAACCATGTCATAATCAGAGTTCACATGATCAAGATCAGAATATGAATCCATTTCAAAATCAAATCTTAGAGAGTCTTGTTCATTAGAAACAGGTGTGGAAGTTCTCTTAGACATTAAACCAGAACCAATACTCATAATCTCCCTAATCATAGGACAAAAAAAATACATGGAGTATTTACTTGGTGGTTCAAAATGGGAGATAACAAAAGCAAAATGGACCTCAGAGGGGTGCTTCATGGAGTCCATAACATTAAATATCACAACTTCATCCCCAAATTCCATGGAAAGTGTACCCTCATTGAAATTTATGATATTTTTTGCAGTTTTGAGGAAGGGTATACCTAAGATAATGGGGGCATGAGAAATTACCTGATCATCCTCCATGTTAAGGACATAGAAGTCTACTAGAAAGATCATGTCTCTTACCCGGACAAGTACATCCTCAAGAACTCCCACTGGATATGTCATAGCTCTATTCGCCAACTGCACCACTACCCTTGTTGGCTTCAACTCACCAACCTGCAAGGAAGAGAATACAGAGTGAGGCATCACATTTGTTGAAGCTCCTAAATCACAAAGAGCATCAGAGAAGTTCAACTCCCCTATGGTACATGGGATGGTGAATGTCACGGGATCCTTGCACTTTGTTGGCATTGTTAGAGTTGGTGTAATAAGTGCTGAGACATTCCTTCCAAGGATGATCCTCTCATTTCCCTTGAGCCCTATTCGATTGGTACAAAGTTCTTTTAAGAATTTTCCATACCATGGGATTTGCTTAATGGCTTCCGGTAGAGGAATGTTGATCTCCACATGCTTGAATGTGTCCAAAACCTACTTTTTCATTGCTTCTTAAGCCATCTTCTTGGTTTGAACAACCCTGTTTGGAAAAGGAAGGGGTTTAGGAGGAACATCATCAATATTTTTCTTAACATTATCTTTCTCCTTGGATTTCTCATCAGTTGGTATGGAATGCGGCTTCTCTAGAGTAGATGTGAATCCCGGTGGAATGGTAGGTACAGATGTATCGTTCATTTTCTTCCCATTTCTCAATGTAATGGAACTAATATTCCCCTCTGGATTTGGAGTGGGTTGGGAAGGTAGATTTCCAGAATTCTTACTCACAAGTTCATGGAGGGCGGTGGCAATCTGGCTCATTTGAGTCTTCAACTCCCTCAACTCCGAACCTTGACTCTTCAGCTCATTCTGTTGATTAAGAACGATTTGTTTCAAATGATCATCAGTGTTAGAGTCTACCTTGTGTTAGAGATTCCCTTGTTGCTTACTCATTGATGTTTGAGCTTCGAATCTCCTTTGGGGTTGTGGGAAACCTTGTTGGTAAGGTGGAGGATGCTGGAAGTTTGGTTGAAAAGGGGACCTTTGTTGTTGTCCAGATCCATACCTCATGTCCGACTGATCTTTCCACCCTTGGTTGTATGCTGGATCAAAATTATATTGGGGATATGGTTGTTGTTGTTGTTGCTGATATGGTCTCCCAGGGAACACTGCTGCACAATCTTCTGTTTCTTGGAGTTGTGGGCAACAGTCAGTTGGGTGGCTTGTCTCAGTGAAAGTACCACAAGGCCTTGAAAGAGGGGGTAGAGATGTCTTTTGTTCCAAAGCAATTTGCCTCACCATAGTGGTCAATTATTCCAACATGGTATCAATGAAATGACTTTCAAGAGAAGAAGGACTTACCTGATGTACTCCCCTGACATGTGGTGTACCTCTATCACCAAATTGTTGGGAGTTTTGGGCCATCTTGTCAATCAACGCACGTGCAGCTACTGGTTTCTTGTCCACCAATGCTCCTCCAATTGTAGCATCTACCATGATTCTCTCCATAGGTGTGAGTCCTTCATAGAAGTACTGGATGAGTAGTTTCTCACTGATTTGGTGATGTGGGCAGCTTGCACACAACTTCTTGAATCGCTCCTAGTACTCATACATTGACTCCCCTTGTGCTTTCTTGATCCTTGAGATCTTCTTACGAATTGAAGTGGTTCTTGATGCTGGAAAAAATCTCTGCAAGAAAAGACGTTTCAAATCGTTCCAACATATTACATCTTCATGTTGTAAATAGTACATCCAATCCTTTGGAGCTCCATCAAGTGAAAATGGGAATGCTCTTAATTTGATTTGATCTTTAGAAACATTTCTTGGTTTTATGGTTGAGCAAACCACATTAAATTCCTTAAGGTGTTTTTTGGGATCCTCACCAGATAAGCCCTGAAATTTTGGAAGAAGTTGAATTAATCCAGATTTTAACTCACAGTCTGATTCAAGATTCGGGTATGCAATGCAATTTGGTTGATAGTTAATATCATGTGCAGCCAATTCTCTAATGTTTCTATTAAGTTCATTTCAATTATTTCCAGCCATTGGTTCCTCTTTTATGTTTGAAATTGAATTTCTTCCAATTTCTATGATTCCAGAAGAGATTAATTCACCAAATGGTTGAATATTGAAACTTCCCGTAGACTGAGAATGTCTGATTCGAGCCCTAAGGCTACGTTCAATCTCAGGATCAAGATCTAAGAGATCTTCAGGATTAGTTCGTGTCATAAATCAAATAAAAATTAAAAGAAAGTGAGTGGACCATAGTAAAATAAAAATGAGAAGATGATTTTATGGTCCAAAAAGAAAAGAAGAAGATGAAAAAATAAAACCTTGAGAAAGGGTAAAGATGAAAGAGAGAGGTGAAGAAAATAATAAAATGAAAAATAAAAGAAATACCTCTAAATGATTGAATAAATTACTTGCCTCCCCAGCAATGGCGCCAATTTTAAAGGGCGCTGTCATGGGCGCCCTCAAATGATTAGTGTGATTTTAGGGTACTTAGGTGCAGCTGAGTGACTAACCAAAGTCGTCTCTCAAAGGAGGAAATGAATTAAAACAATTTTTAGAGGTATTCTAGAAATAAAATAAAAGAGAATAAAAACACTACTTGAAAGGATTAGGGTGGTTGTTTATAGTTTATGAATCTAGAATAAGTTTGCTGGAAGAAGATTGTATTTTTTTTGTTTTTAGTTTTGAAATGATGTTTGATTAAAATCACACAACAAAAAGATATTTGTTTAGACAATATTTAAAAGAAGTAATCGATATAACTATACCTCTTCAATAATTTATTAATAATTATCATTTAAATTAATATTCACTTAATTATGATCCCTTAATTTCTTAAATCCCAAACCCTAAGAGAATTAACTTTACCACAAAGATGAAGTGAATTTAACCTTAGGCTTACTTCGGAACATGCAATCGCAACACCCTTCTTTGATTGATGTTATAAGATTAGATTATGGTTAGTGGTAAATTAAGGAACATAACCACTCTGGAAATGAGGATTAATTGAGTTTAGGGATTTTATTTTAACTCTACAAATTGATCTTGTGTGGTCTTGTATTACTAATTAAGATCGCACTCTCACAATTCACACAAATCCCGACCTCGCGCGTTTTGTGTTAACTGTTCAATTTCTCACTTAGTTTCTTCTAATTTGAAAACTCAATTAATGGATCATGTTTAGTGAATTACAGTAAATCATTGATTCAAAATAAATGAATGAAGAATGTGAGAGGTCAACCGATTACTAAAAAGAACTACTCTTCCATGGGCGGTGTAGTCATTGTGGAGACGTTTTGCATAGACAAAGGATTGAAAAGGTATAACCCAATCTTATATCCACTATTGATTCCAACCCAATTAAGAATATTAAGATAAGAATAAAATGGAAGAACACAAAAGATTATTTGAAGAAAAATTCATGAAATAAACATGAAATAAAATAAATACAAAGAAGAGGTGGGAGAGGAGATTCTTTTTGGAAGAGAGGTTTGCACAAAGGCTTACTTCATCCAAGTGTTGTAAGGGGCTCCTAAGAGATACCCTTTCGGACACACCTTCCCAAAGCCTCGACCAACCCTCCCAAAGAGTTGAAACCCCCTTTAAATAGAGTTTGTGAGGACTAGGGTTACATACCTTTAATATTGTGAAATGAAAAACTCGGTAAAATATTTTATTCCAAGTTTCACCACCTAGTTGACATCCAAAACGCGTGACTTGACCGGTGTTCCAGAAGGATGATTTGTGGAAAATCAGGTCCCCGAGATTTCCTCAAAATTTGGGCTCAATCCAAGCCCGGATGAAGATGATATGACCCAAATACGGAACCCATGTCCATTCTGCCGAGTCCGTCCCACCATTGGATTAATGGCTCATTTACTCCATCCAAATGCACTCTTTAGCTCTACTGTCTTGAATAAAAGTTTTAGAACATTAAGTTATAAACACTGTTACAAAATTTCAAATTCAAATAATAAATATAAATAAATTTATCTTCGAAATACTACAGTGCACTATAAAAGGTAAAACTGGAATTTTCACCAAATTTTCAAATGAATGATCAAATCCCAAATATTTTATAAATAAACATATTTAACACAATTTGAGAAATTATATCATTTATTATCAATAAAATATTTAACAAAATAGTATTTTATCAACTCTCCCACACTTACCTTTTTGCACTCTTGGGCAAAACCTCGTGTCAAGTAAACATCGATATCAAATCAAAACCAATTTTAAAACACATATCATTGGGATCCATCAATTCCGCACCAAGAATCAAAAGATATCATGCCTCATAAAAAATCTTATTTCAATTTCTCTATTAATATCTTTCAATATATTTCCACTTCATTTATCCTCTCATGCACAAAACACTTACCTCGCTTGAATTTTCTCTCATCACTCAAATATCAATTTTGTTTGCAATGTCTTTCTCATCCAAACTCATACAAGGGTCACCATAGGCTTGATAGATTGCTACATCACCACCCGACGTGAGTCAAGGACATATGTTTATCATGAGGACTTTTCAGGTTTGTTCTGTGGCTTTCGGTTGGTAGGATTTAGATGTGAAAAATTCTGAGGCTGAATGAGGAGGACTTGACTCTTTTTGAAGCAAAATTGCATTAATCTAATTTTCACTTAAATATGGTCTTTTCCTCAATCCCCATAGTATCAATTCATCTCCATCATCAGGAAAAGTCATGAAAATTTTACACCATTCATCATTTCAGCATCAAAAATGTCAATCTTCTCAAACATGATTTTCTTGAAAGCTCCAGATAGGCACAAGTTTGGATTACTGTGAAAGGGTTGGGGTGCGGGTGGGCGTGCTGGCGGGGAATCCATAGTGCTGTTGAAGGGGGTCAAGATTTGTTAAATCCCCCCTCCGATTTGCAATTTTTTTATTTTTTTTTATTTTTTATCAGCGCTAAAAAACCCTCATATAGAACCTTTTTATTAGCTCTTTTTGTTAGCATTGATAAAAGACTCCTTTTATTAGTGTTTTTTAGTGCTGATAAAAGGGACCCCCTTTTAAATGGTTCTTGATTATCAGTATTTTTTTTCACTAATAAAGGACTTTTTTAGCACTAATAAAACCCTATTTGTAGTAGTGTGATCAAAATAGAGTTAACAAGTTTGGATTGCTGTGAAAATATAAAAAAATAATAATTAATGAAATTTTAATTATATGAGTGAATTATACTCAAATACAATGTGTTGTGTCTTTGGAATCATCCTAAATGCACTATTAAAATCGAAACTATTTTTTAGGTATAAAATTTGAATCAAAAAATCAAAATTGAGAAAATGATTTAAATTGTTATAAAAGTCTTGAGATATGATTTTGATTATTTTGTTACATGTAAAAAAAACTAATATTTAATATAATATGTGGTGTGTCTACAATGATTTGGTTTTCGTTTTTCAAATTACAATAATTTTCCAAATAAAAAAACATGTGTCTAAAATTAAAAAGAAATTAAGTGATATCATATCATCATCAAATCTGTAGCAATGATCGTCCATTTATTTTTTACATGTTGGAATGAATTCCTCACCAATTCAGTGTATGGTGTTGTCAGAATGATAAAAAGTGTGTTTTCATAATTAAATTATATTCTAAGTTAAAAATGTGCCTTAATGATCAAAATTGATCAAAAGAGATTTGACCATCATGAAAATATATGAAAATGATTGTTGGATAATTTATGTCATGTTAGAATTAAATTAAATGAAATCCATGGTGCGGTTGTTGGAATGACCAAAAGTGATTTTTTAAATATAAAACCATTTTATATGTTAAAAATATGTGTTGAATGATCACAATCGAGAAAATAAGCTAAAATTTTCCTAAAATTGTTGGAAAATGAATGATTAATTTGAGACATGTAAGATCAAATCAAACTTCAATCTCATGTCTGGTGTGGTCAAAATGGTTATAGACGGATTTAAAAATTTATAACCATTTTTCAAGTAAGAAACTTTTATCAAATAAAATAAATAGATTCAACAATCTTGGATAGTCATGAAAGTAATTAAAAATTCTCGTTGTTTAATTTTTCAGTTTTAGGAATGAACCTCAAATGAATCCAACTTGTGGTTCACTTGGAATGATCGTAAGTGTGTTTTTAAAATTTAAATTATTTTCTATGTGAAAAACATGTGTCAAATTATTGAATCCAAGGAAACAAATGCGGATTTCTCGGATCTGTTATGATCGAAATGACCAGACGTGTATGTTGGATATTAATACAATTTATTTGTTAAAACATGATTTAAAATATTAACACCAAATGATTGCGATGTGGAAAAAAATGCAATTAATAAAATATTTTATTAACCAATTCAAATTACAATAATATCTTTAATTATTTAGTCATCACTCTCTTAAATTATTAAGAAAAATATTTGTTAATAACCTTTGGCAAGGGTCCAAAGTCTTCCATCATCTTACCATCTAAATAAAGAAGAAATATTTAACATAATGATGATGAATATTAAGATTTAATCTTTGATATTTTACAATGATATAAATAGTTGATAAATTTATCTTCTAAAACTTTTAAATTAGTTAAAATATGAATGGATTAATAAACATTATTAACTGTTTGAAAACCAAATGATATGCATTTATTATGATTGACATTTAGAGCATTAAATCAAGGAAAGTCAGTTTCAACCCAAGAACATTTTGTGATGCATAAGTTTCCCTCTTCAGTTCCCCAAATCCCCTCATCAAACCACTCCACATTCTGATAATCACTACCAAACTGGTTTAGAGTTTCTGAATCAACCACACCTAAATCCCCTCATTATACATATTCAATTTTTTTTTGATTCTATAGGAAAATGATATATAAGTCATTTGGGAAGTGTATGAATCAACCACAACTCAATCCAACACACGGTGTGATGGGTATGACTCCAAGTGTGTCTTTTCATTTAAAATTGACATTAGTTTTAGTAAAAAAGAACATGACATACTCAAAACTAAGTAAACACATTCATATTGTTTTGATAATTTAGGAAAATTATCGATAGTTCATTTATTGACGTGTATGAATCATCCTCATCTCAATTTGATACATGATGTGTCCGATATGGCTCAAAGTGTACTTTTTCAGTTTTAAATTGACATTTTAGTTCAAAAAGTGTCACTCAATGAAAACCAAGAAAATGCACTATGATTGTCTTAATAATTTAGGAAAATAATTAAAAAGTCATTTTTGATGTGTAAAAATCAGTCTCACGTCAAACCGATAAACTATTTTATCGGTATGAGTCAAAGTGTGTGCTTCCAACTTAAATGACATTTTAGTAAAAAATTAATGTGACGTACTCAAAACTAGGAAAACTCATTTGGAATATTTTGATTCCTTAAAAAAATGATCCATTAGTCATTTGGGACATGTAGGAATAAGTCGCACCTCAATATGATGCACGGTGTGATCGGTATGTCTACAAGTGTGTCTTTTTTTTAAAAAATTGACATCAATTTTAGTAAAAAAACTGACATACTCAAAACTGAACAAAATCATTCAATTTTTTTTGACATTTTAGGGAAATGATCCATAACAAATTTTTGATGAACCTCAATCCAAAACATGATGTTGCTAGTATGACTCACATTGTCTGTTTTCAGTTTAAAATTAACATTTTAGTTCAAAAAGTTTCAGTCACTATAAACTGAGTAACAACACCCAAATTGCCTTCATAAATTTGGACAACGATTCATATGTCATTCATGACGTGTAAAAATCAGTCTCATATCAAACCGACACACTATGTGACTGGTATGACTCAAATTGTGTGTTTCTATTATAAAATGGCATTTTAGTAAAAAACTAAAGTGACATACTCAAAATCGGGAAAATACATTCTGGTAGTTTTGATGCTTTAGGAAAATGATCCGTAAGTCATTTGGTTTGTGTAGGAATTATCCGCAACTCAATCCAACGCATGATGTGACTGACACGACTCTAAGTGTGTTTTTCATATATATAAGTGTCGTTTTAGTTTAAAACGTGCATCACATCATTTAGATTCGCAAGGAACTATAACGGTGGTATCATCTCCGAAGACCCCTCTATTTATCCTCTTCCACATACGGAGATGTTTATGTTTTGGCCTTATCAAACCTTTCATATCATCGCCTTCCTCGAATGAAGGCATAGGAGGGTTTGTAATAGGGTGAAGAGTTGGGCCCGGGGGATCGGAGTAGATTCGTTTCAGCATAAGGGTGGGTTTAGACGTACCCTCTGATCTTGGTTCATGCAGGTGAAATTATCATCTCCATTAGTGAAAAAACTATTCCAACTGTAATATTTTTGGGAGTACTGGTAACAGATTGTGGGGAGGCCTTCTTCGATCCTTCTGTCTAATAATTTTTGTTGTCTGGAGTCGCGTTGGGAGGTGGCCCTTCCAAATCATGGGTAGAAAAACTCTAGCAGGGACACCCAGGCGGCGCCATCTTCCCTGAAAAAAGTTGGGGTCAATCCCCCCACCCCGAGTGATGAAATATTATGATAAGGGAGGTCCTCTAAAACCTCCTGATCAATTGAGTAGAGTAAGTCGGGCTGATGATTTGGGGGAAGACCTGAACTCTGGTGAAGTGCTCCATCATAAATGGTTTGCATGGGAATAGATTGGCTTATCATCATCTTGTTCCTATTCCAGAAGAACATTACTAAACAAACAAGTCCGAATTGTTAATAAAATCTTGAAAATGGTCATTTATTAATTTATGAACTTTTAGAATGAGTAGCATGTCAATCAAATATGTGATATGTTCTAAATAGATGAATGTGTATTTGCAATGTTAGAACTATATTCTAAGATAATCATGTGCGTCAAAAATGAGCTTGAATTATCATGAAAATTTAGGGAAATTATTTTCGTTTAATTCGAGATCCTATATAAATAAAACATACAACAATATGTTGTGTGATGTGCCTAGAATGATTTCAATTGGTTTTTGAATAAACATTATTTCCAATGTTGAAATCTTGTGTTAAATAATCAAAATAGATTAAACAAACTTGGATCGTTGTGAAAATATAGGACAATAGAGATTAATTAAATTTTAATTATAGGAGTGAATTGCACTTAAATACGATGTGTTGTGTCTTTGGAATCATCCTAAATACACTTTTAAAATTGAAACTATTTTTTAAGTATAAAATGTGCTACAAACAATCAAAATCGCGAAAAATGAATTTGGGTTGAGTCTGGGGAAAAGATCTTTGATTATTTTGTTACATGTAAACACAAACAATGCGGATTGTCACCAAAATATACAATAATGATTCAGGATTAACTTTAGATTTATAGGATTGATGTTAGTTAAAATACCAATGGCTTAATAAACAACATTAACTTCTTGAAAACCAAATGGTATGTATTTTGTATGATTGAAACATTAGAGTAGTAAATCAAGCAAAGTGAGTTGGGACCCAAGAACTTTGTGTGACGCGGAAGGTCCCCTCTCCGGTTCCCCAAATCCCCTCATCAAACAACTCCACATTCTGATAATCGCTGCCAAACTGGTGTGAAGCGTCTGAACCACCTCCGCCCATTGTGAGCTGCTCATCCCCCGCCATTTCCTCCGTCGCCGGCTCGCCCACGCCCAGTTCCGCCATCATGTACTGAGGAAGGAAGAAGGCGAGGCTGCTTCCATCGCTCTGATCCTCCACAGCAGCAGACAAGTTTGAATCAGGGAAGGACGGAGACCCATCATCTTCATCGCCATAGCTTCCGACAATATTGCCATGCTCGTCGTCTTCATCGCAGGAAGGGGATGGCGGGTGGTCGGCGGCAACGGGATAGAGATCAGAGGAGTCCGTTTGAATGGATGTGGGAGTGTTGGGGCTTTCCGAATCATCACCGTCATTCAGAAATGAGGGGATCCAGACTTCATCTTCTTCCTCCATCGACGGGCAAACCGTTGACAAGATCGTCGTAACACAAAGATTCACTCCAACTGTGAACAGTTGCAGTTCAGAAACTCAGTGGCGAAGCTGCGATACCCCCCAAGAAACAAACAGCTTTACACGTTGTTTCAAAGGGATTGGAGCAAGTAGATTTACGTAAAAAGAATGGATCAAGAACTCAAAAGGAAAAGAGCAAGAACTGCCGGATGCATTTTCGTTTAGTTCAAGATACGCATGCAAAGAACTGATAAAGCGCCATTAACGAAACCGTGAAAGAAAACTATAAAGACGGGAGATGAAACTGAAATGAAGGGAGGGATATGTGATTGGAAGAAGTCGCACCTGAGGAATGGAGGGAAGCTGTATAAGCCTGAGTACCAGTGGAAGTGCGCTGGCGATTCAGATTTGTTTCGACTCTGCCGTGACCTGTGCTCGTATCGCCTAACTGTGGTTTAAATGTAACGTAAGAATGCGTATTTATAGGAGGAAAACCGCCCCCCAGTTTCGCAAATCAGTCTTTAAAATTTAAAATATTTTACGATCTGGAATCTTTCCCCAAAATAATCATTATAATAAATCCGATTTTAAGTGGACCATTAACACAAATTTTAACAAATTTCTGGCAAACTACCTTATTATTGTGATAAAGATTCTTCCATGATAAAACTGTGACCATGTTGTTACCGGGGCTCACTGAAATATATATGTGGGAGAAACCCTATTTTTATGATGTTTTATGTCACCACTCAAATGCCATCATCTTTTATTTATAATTAGTATGAACCAACAGTAACTAAGAGGGTACCACCAGAAAACAATACAACGTGACTCGAAAGGGAATGTAAAAGAAAAATTTACAAAGTGAAAATTTACAATCTCTCCCTAAATTTACAATAGGAAAATTTACAACGTGACTCGATGAGTTAAGTCTGCAATCTCCTAAGGAAAATTTACAATCTCTCTACTCACGACCTCAACACTAAGAACACCTCCTCAAAACTTGGTCATCTTACAGTGCTTTAAAGGGAATGTAAAAGCCCATTTATAGGAGCAAAGGGCCCTTCTGGAGTTTTTTTTATACGTTTTATGAAAAAATTTAAAATGGCATTAGTTAATTTTTTTGAAAAAAGACACTAAAAAGGTGGCATCGGTGATGCCGCATTAGCTCCACAACGCCGCCTTTGCTCTGGATCGATCACATGGGAAAGGCGGCAGGGGGATGCCGCCTTTCACCTCTGGTGTCGCCTTTGGTCTTACCCAGAGGCGAAAAGCGGCAGCACTGATGCCGCCTTTGCCTTAGCTCCCTATAAAAGGGCAGTCCCTCTTCTCCTCAGTCAATATTTCTCTTCATCTCTAAAAGAGCATTGTCGTGGACACCCTCCAATGATTAGTGTGATTTTAGGGTACTTAGTTGCAGCTGAGTGGCTAACCAAGGTCGTCTCTCAAAGGAGGAAGTGAATTAAAATAATTTTTAGAGGTATTCTAGTAATAAAATAAAAGAGAATAAAAACACTACTTGAAAGGATGGGGGTGGTTGTTTATAATTTATGAATCTAGAAGAAGTTCGCTGGAAGAAGATTGTATTTTTTTTTTGTTTTTAGTTTTGAAATGAAGTTTGATTAAAATGATACAACAAAAAGATGTTTGTTTAAACAATATTTAAAAAACGTAATCGATCTAACTCTAACTCTTCAATCATTTATTAATAATTATCATTTAAATTAATATTCACTTAATTATGATCCCTTAATTTGTTAAATCCCGAACCCTACGAGAATTAACTTTACCACGAAGATGAAGTGAATTTAACCTTAGCCTAACTTTGGAACATGCAATCGCAACACCCTACTTTGATTGATATTCTAAGATTAGCTTATGGTCAGTGGTAAATTAAGGCACATAACCACTATGGAAATGAGGATTAATTGAGTTTAGGGATTGTATTTGAACTTTACAAATTGATCCTGTGTGGTCTTGTATTACCGATTAAGATCACACTCTCACAATTCACACAAATCCCGACCTCGCGCGTTTTGTGTTAATTGTTCAATTGCTCACTTAGTTTCTTCTAATTTTAAAACTCAATTAATGGATCATGTTTACTGAATTACAGTAGATCATTGATTCAAAATAAATGAATGAAGAAGGTGGGAGGTCGACCGATTACTAAAAAGAACAACTCTTTCATGGACGATGTAGTCATCGTGGAGACGTTTTGCATAAGCAAATGATTGAAAGGGTATAACCCAATATTTTCTCCACTCTTGATTCCAACCCAATTAATAATATTAAGATAAGAAGAAAAGGGAAGAACACAGAAGATTATTTGAAGAAAAATCCAAGAAACAAACATGAAATAAAAGAAATACAAAGAAGAAGTGGGAGATGAGAGCCTTTTTGGAAGAGAGGTTTCCACAATGTCTTACTTCTTCCAAGAGTTGTGAGGGGCTCCCAAGAGACACCCTTTCGGCCACACCTTTCCAAAGCCTCAACCACCCCTTCCAAAGAGTTGAAACCCCCTTTAAATAGAGTTTTTGAGAGCTAGGGTTACATAACTTTGTAAGTGTGAAATGAAAAACTCGGCCAAATATTTTATTCCATGTTTCAACGCCTAGTTGACCTCCATATCGCGTGAATTGACTGGCCTTTCAGAAGGATGATTTGTGCCAAATCATGTCCCCGATCTTTCCTCAAAATGTGGGCTCAATCCAAGCCCGGATGAAAAAGGTATGACCCAAATACGGAACCCATGTCCATTCTGCCGAGTCCAGCCCACCATTGGATTAATGGCTCATTTACTCCATCCCAATGCACTCTTTAGCTCTAGTTTCCTGAATAAAAGTTGTAGAGAATTATATTATAAACACTTTTACCAAATTTCAAATTCAAATAATAAATATAAAAATATTTATCTTCGAAATACTACAGTGCACTATAAAGGGTAAAACTGGAATTTTCACCAAATTTTCAAATGAATGATCAAATCCCAAATATTTTATAAATAAACATATTTAACACAATGTAAGGAAATTATATAATTTATTATCAATAAAATATTCAACAAAATAGTGTTTTATCAACTCCCCCACACTTACCCTTTTGCACTCCTGGGCAAAACATCATGTCAAGTAAATATTAATATCAAATCAAAACCAATTTTAAAACACATATCATGGGGATCCATCAATTCTGCATCAAGAATCAAAAGATATCATGCCTCATAAAAAACCTTATTTCAAGTTCTTTATTAATATCATTCAATATATTTCCACTTCATTTATCCTCTCATGCACAAAACACTTACCACGCTTGAATTTTCTCTCATCACTCAAATATCAATTTTTTTGCAATGTCTTTCTCATCCAAACTCATACAAGGGTCACCATAGGCTTGATAGATTCCTACATAACCACCCGATGTGAGTCAAGGATATATGTTTATCATGAGGACTTTTCAGGGTTGTTCTGTGGCTTTCGGTTGGTAGGATTTAGATGTGAAAAATTATGAGGCTGAATGAGGAGGGCTTGACTCTTTTTGAAGCAAAATTGCATTAATCTAATTTTCACTTAAATATGGTCTTCTCCTCAATCCCTACAGTATCAATTCAGCTCCATCATCATGAAAAGTCATGAAAAGTTTACACCATTCATCATTTCAGCATAAAAAATTTCAATCTTCTCAAACATGATTTTCTTGAAAGCTCCAGATAGGCACGACTTTCCACCTCAATTAGAAGCTTTAGAAAAGGCACAGCTTCACTTGTCATGAAAGCTCCAGAAAAGGCACAGCTTTAAATATAGTGGCTTTCTTCAGCAACAAACACATATCTTAAGAATTTAATTTTCCACCTAAAGTATCATAGAATGTGGTAGCACAACACAAGTTAGCTTCCCCCACACTTAAGCTCAACTAGGTTATGCAATTTCACTTCAAGAGTTGGTTGTATAGGGAAAATTGGCTTGTAATGTGGCTAACCTAACAGGCTGTGCATGGATTCTAAGGGCTACAAGGATTAAATGTTCAAGGTAGGACATTATAAAAAAGGATTCTTTGAAAAAGGGGATTTAATACCAAACAAATGCCTCAATCATTTAAACATAAGTACCTCAAACCCTCAAGTTTTGACAGAAATAAATCAAATTCTGGTTAAATCAAGTATGGTTTGGTTCTCTCAAGAAGTGAGGTGAATGTAAAGAATATGAAAATAATGGTTCAGAAGCCTCACAGGAAAGTGATTTCAAATATAAAGACAGTGAGATGTGGCATGGGATTCAAAATTCAGTGTACTTTTCATGAAATTTATAAATATTTGAACTTGAAACAAAGTCATTTCAGCATTCATTTAAGCTCAGTTTATTGGGATAAATTGTTTCACTCATTGATATGCATTTCAAAATTGTGATGAGAATCATTTCAGCTCAAAAATTTCAAAAACACAAAGAAAATTGAAAAATAAACACACAAATTTTGAAAAACACAAATTTTTTTAAACAGGAAAACAATTGAAATTACTAAACTAAAAGGTTCCCTCCCCCACACTTAAAATATTGCATTGTCCCCAATGTGAACCCATGAGATGATATATGCACATGAAATGCAGATTTTTTAAATAGGACAAATAATCTAAAAGTGAAAGGGTTAGGAACAACCTGATGTGCTCAAGTGATGATGGGGTCATGCAGTGTGAAAAAATCCACTACATCAGTAGGAAGTCCCTCAATGTATCTCTTCAAACGTTTCCCATTGACTGTAAATCTCCTTCTAGTGTCCTCTTGTTTGATCTCCACTGCACCATAAGGAAAAACATTAGACACAATATAAGGACCTAACCATATGAAACGCAACTTACCAGGCATCAGCTTCAGTCGTGAACTGTAGAGAAGGACTTTCTCTCCAACATGAAACTCCTTTTGTTGGATCATTCTATCATGAGATGCTTTTGATTTTTTCTTATAGAGCCTTGAGTTCTCATATGAAGACAATCTAATCTCCTCAAGCTCTTGAATTTGTAGTGTTCTTTAGATTCCATCTTGGGTCAAATCCATGTTGCATTTCTTTATAGCCCAATAAGCCCGATGCTCAACTTCCACAGGGAGATGACACGCTTTCCCAAAAACAATCCTAAATGGTGACATACCAATGGGTGTCTTGTATGCTGTCCTATAAGTCCACAATGCATCATCCAAGCGCTTTCTCCAATCCTTCATATTTTGGTGCACATTTTTCTCCAATATTTGTTTCAACTCACGATTTGATTCCTCAGTCTGGCCATTTGTTTAGGGGTGGTATGGTGTTGATGTTTTGTGTGTTACCCCATACTTTCTAAGGAGGGAAGAAAAATTCCTATTGCAAATGTGTGTCCCCTAGTCACTGATTATGGCCTTTGGTACTCCAAACATGCAAAAAATCTGTGCTTTGACAAAGTCCACAACAACATGAGAATCGTCAGTCCTGGTGGCCTTGGCCTCCACCCATTTACTCACATAATCAACAACAACCAAAATATACAAAAAACCAAATGAACTAGGAAAAGGACCCAAAAAATCAATACCCCATACATCAAAAATCTCACAGAATAGTATGGGTTGTTGGGGCATCTCATGTCTCCAAGAAATATTCCCAGTGTGTTGGCAATGAGAGCATGACTTACAAAACACATGAGCATCATGGAACAAGCTAGGCCAATATAATCCAGAGTCCAAAACATTCCTAGCTGTCCGTTGGGGTCCAAAGTATCCCCCACAAGCAAGTGTATGACAGAAATGCAAAACAGACTTAAACTCATGATCGGGAACACACCTCCTAATGACTTGGTCACTGCACATGCGCCAGAGGTAAGGATCATCCCACAAATAATACCTAGACTCACCTTTTAATTTTTGGACTTGATGCTTCTTCAAATTTTCTGGGATTTCAGAGGAAATAATGTAATTAACTAAATCATCATACCAAGGATGCGTACCTGTGATGGTATAGAGATGCTCATCGGGGAAAGTGTCCCAAAATGGTACCTGGTCCAAGGTGTCATCCTCTAGTGTGCGATTAAGCCTAATCATGTGGTCTGCCACTAAATTCTCTAATCCATTCTTGTCCTTTATCTCAATATCAAATTCCTGAAGAAGGAGCATCCAACGGATAAGTCATGGCTTTGCATCTGGCTTCTTTAGGAGGTACCTCAAAGAGGCATGGTCAGAAAAAACAACTACTTTAGATCCCAATAAATATGAACAGAATTTATCTAAAGAAAATATGACAGCAAGAAAATTCTTTTCGGTGGTTGTGTAATTTTATTGGGCTAAATCCATGGTCCTCGATGCATAGGCGATCACATGTGAACGTCCCTCCACCCTCTGAGATAAGACAACTGCAACCGCAAAGTTGGAGGAGTCACACATAAGCTCAAAAGGAATCTCCCACCATGGGGGATGTATGATCGGTGGAGTGTTCAGACACTTCTTTAGCTCATCAAATGAAACCCTGCACGAATCATGAAAATTGAATTCAATATCTTTTTGAAGCAATCGAGATAAGGGTAGAGCAATCTTACTAAAATCTCTGATGAAGCGTTGATAAAATCCATTATGTCCAAGGAATGATTGAACATCACGCACACATGTAGCATATGGAAGGGATGAAATAATGTATACCTTAGATTTATCAACTTCAATGCCATGTTGTGAGGCTATATGACCTAAGACAATTCCCTTTTCGACCATGAAATGACATTTTTCAAAATTTAAGACCAGATTCTTCTCAATACAACGATGCAACACATCACCCCAACTAGAGAGACATTCATAAAATGAGGATCCATAAACTGTAAAATAATCCATAAATACCTCCATGCAGGTCTCAATAAAATCAGAAAAAATACTCCCCATGCATCTTTGGATGGTACCTGGGGCGTTGCAATGTCCAAATGGAATCCTCCGGTAGGAAAATGTGCAAAAGGAACAGGTGAATGTAGTCTTCTCCTGATCCTCTGGGGTTATAGGAACCTGAAAATATCCAGAAAATCCATCCAAAAAACAATAGTGTGTCTTCCCAGCTAGTCTCTCAAGCATCTGATCAATAAATGGGAGGGGGAAATGGTCCTTGCAAGTGGAATGATTTAGTTTACTATAATCAATACAAACACACCAACTATTTTGCACCCTCATTGGAACTAACTCATCTTTCTCATTTTTAACAATAGTAACACCACTTTTCTTAGGCACAACCTGAATAGGACTTACCCACTGAGAATATGAAATGGGATAGATTATACCTTCCTTGAGCAATTTATCAACTTCTTTTTTAACAACATCCAGGAGGGTGGGATTGAGTCTCCTTTGTGGTTGTCTCACCGGTTTAGCCTCATCCTCCAAGAGAATCTTATGCATTCAAATGGAGGGGCTAATACATGATATGTCATCCAAGGTCCACCCAATAGCCCAGATGTTCTCCCTCAAAATATTCAAAAGATTTTCTTCATGTTAAAAAGGGAGATTGTTTGCAATGATAACGGGTAATCTCTCACCACTCAACAAGTATGAGTATTTCAGATTTGGTGGTAATGGCTTGAGTTCTAATGAAGGAGGGTGTAGTATGGATGGTGACATTGAAGGAACTGAAATATGTGCACAAAGAGCATCCGTATCAGAATAGACATCATCAAAATCAGAGAATAAAGCATCAAATCCATCAGCATACTCAACATCCATGTCATAATCAGAGTTCACATGATCAATATCAGAATATGAATCCATTTCAAAATCAAATCTTAGAGAGTCTTGTTCATTAGAAACAGGTGTGGAAGTTCTCTTAGACATTAAACTAGAACCAATACTCATAATCTCCCTAAGCATAGGACAATCAAAATCCATGGAGTTTTTACTTGGTGGTTCAAAATGGGAGATAACAAAAGCAGAATGGTCCTCAGAGGGGTGCTTCATGGAGTCCATAACATTAAATATCACAACTTCATCCCCAAATTCCATGGAAAGTGTACCCTCATTGACATTTATGATATTTTTTGCAGTTTTGAGGAAGGTTCTACCCAAGATAATGGGGTCATGAGAACTTACCTGATCATCCTCCATGTTAAGCACATAGAAGTCTGCTGGAAAGATCATGTCTCTTACTCGGACAAGTACATCATCAAGAACTGCCACTGGATATGCCGTAGCTCTATTTGCCAACCGCACCACTACTCTTATTGGCTTCAACTCACCAACCTGCAAGGAAGAGAATACAAAGTGAGCCTCACATTTATTAAAGCTCCTAAATCACAAAGAGCATCAGAGAAGTGAAACTCCCCTATGGTACATGGGATGGTGAATGTCCCGGGATCCTTGCACTTTGTTGGCATTGCTAGAGTTGGTGTAATGAGTGCTGAGACATTCCTTCCAAGGATGATCCTCTCATTTCCCTTGAGCCCTCTACGATTGGTGCAAATTTCTTTTAAGAATTTGGAATACCTTGAGATTTTCTTAATGGCTTCAAGTAGAGGAATGTTGATCTCCACATGCTTGAATGTGTCCAAAACCTCCTTTTGCATTGCTTCTTAAGCCATCTTCTTGGTTTGAACAACCCTCTTTGGAAAAGGAAGGGGTTTAGGAGGAACATCATCAATCATTTTCTTACCTTTATCTTTCTCCTTGGATTTCTCATCAGTTGGTATGGAATGCGGCTTCTCTGGAGTAGAGGTGAATCCCGGTGGAATGGTAGGTACAGATGTATCGTTAATTTTCTTTCCACTTCTCAATGTGATGGCACTAACATTCCCCTTTGGATTTGGACTGGGTTGGGAAGGTAGATTTCCAGAATTCTTACTCACAAGTTCATGGAGGGCGGTGGAAATCTGGCTCATTTGAGTCTTCAACTCCCTCAACTCCGAACCTTGACTCTTCAGCTCATTCTGTTTATTAAGAACAATTTGTTTCAAAAGATCATTAGTGTTAGAGTCTACCTTATATTGGAGATTCCCTTGTTGCTGACTCGTTGATGTTTGAGCTTTGAATCTCCTTTGGGGTTGTGGGAAACCCTGTTGGTAAGGTGAAGGTCGCTGAAAGTTTGGTTGAAAAGGGGGCCTTTTTTGTTGTCCAGAGCCATACCTCATGTCCAACTGATCTTTCCACCCTTGGTTGTATGATGGATCAAACTTCTTTTGGGGATATGGTTGTTGTTGTTGCTGCTAATATGGTCTCCCAGGGAACACTGCTGGACAATCTTCTGTTTCTTGGGGTTGTGGGCAACAACCATTTGGGTGGCTTATCTTAGTGCAAATACCACAAGGCCTTAAAAGAGGGGGTAGAGATGTCTTTTGTGCCAAAGCAATTTTCCTCACCATAGTGTCCAATTATTCCAACTTGGTATCAATGAAATGACTTTCAAGAGAAGAAGGACTTACCTGATGTACTCCCCTGACATGTGGTGTACCACTATCACCAAATTGCTGGGAGTTTTGGGCCATCCTGTCGATCAATGCACGTGCAGCTACTGGTGTCTTGTCCAACAATGATCCTCCAGCCACAAAATCTACCATGCTTCTCTCCATAGGTGTGAGTCCTTCATAGAAGTACTGGATGAGGTACTGGATGAGTATTTTCTCACTGATTTGGTGATGTGGGTAGCTTGCACACAACTTCTTGAATGGCTCCCAGTACTCATACATTGACTCCCCTTGTGATTTCTTGATCCCCGAGATCTTCTTACGAATAGAAGTGGTCCTTGATGTTGGAAAAAATATCTGCAAGAAAAGACGTTTCAAATCGTTCCAACATGTTATATCTTCAGGTTGTAAATAGTACATCCAATTCTTTGGAGCTCCATCAAGTGAAAATGGGAATGCTCCTAATTTGATTTGATCTTCAGAAACATTTCTTGGTTTTAAGGTTGAGCAAACCACATTAAATTCCTTAAGGTGTTTGTTGGGATCCTCACCAGATAAGCCATGAAACTTTAAAAAAGGTGAATTAATCCAGATTTTAACTCACAGTCTGATTCGAGATTCGGGTATGTAATACAATTTGGTTGATATTTAATATTAGGTACAACCAATTCTAGAATGGTTCTATTATGTTCATTTCCATTACACTACTACAAATACAGCCTTTATCAGCGCTAAAAATGGCATTTATCTGTGCTAAAAAAAGCGCTGATAAAGCCAACGTAGATAAAGGGGGGGGGGGGGTCCCCTTTATCAGCGCTCCGAAAAGCGCTGATATAGGACCCCTTTATCAGCGCTAAAAAAAAACGCTGATAAAAGGGGTCCTTTATCAGCGCTGATAAAATTACCCCTTTCTCAGCGGTTTTTTTAGCGCTGATAAAGGGGTCCTATATCAGCGCTTCCTTTATTAGCGCTTTCATTTTAGTGCTAATAAAGGACCATTTTATCAGCGCTTTTTTAAAAGTGCTGATAAAAGGTAAAAAAATTAAAAAAAAAATTTAAAAAAATTTAAAAAAATTTAAAAAATTTTAAAATTTTTTTAAAAATATACTGCCAATTGGGGGGGGGGCTTTTATAGCGCTTAAGCCCCCCCTTTTACAGTGATTTTCTACCCTTTTACATCACCCCATGCACCCCCTCCACCCTTTAACAGCGCTTTCTGCTATATTTCCCCATGCCCGCGCGCCCCTGCCTCCACCAGGATTTGAACTCGAGACCTCCCCCCTGCGTGCCTAAGCCTTTACCACTACTCTATTTTGATTTGTCTTCCAATTCATGATATCTCTATATATATATATATATTTAGTTATATTTATTCGTATACTAATATATATTTATATTAATATATATAGTTATATTATAATATATATATGTAGTTATATTATAATATATATATATATAGTTATATTATAATATATATATATAGTTATATTATAATATATATATATAGTTATATTAATATATATATATATATAGTAATATTAATTCGTATAGTAATATATATTTATATTAATATATATATAGTTATATTAACATATATATAGTTATATGAATATATATATAGTTATATTAATATATATATAGTGATATTAATATATATATTTATAGTAATACAAATATATATATGTAGTTATATTAATAAATATATAGTTATTAGATTAATATATATATATATAGTTAGATTAATATATATATATATATAGTTAGATTAATATATATATATAGTTAGATTAATATATAGGTATATAAATATTCATATATTGGTATTTTAAATAAAATGGATATTAGTTATTATTTAGATAAAGCTAATATATTTTATATGTAAATATGTTTAATTATTTATTTAAAAAATTTAATTTTTAGGTGCGAATATATAAAAAATATGTACATATAGTTATATATTTGATTATAAATAGCAGTGCATTATAAAAAAGGATGAAATTTCAAAAACATAATATCAATATGAATGTAATACCTTGGAATAAATTCAGTCCCCGCCAGAAAAAGCCAATAATACCCCCTTAAACATGTTTGAAAATCCACAAAATGTTAAAAAATCTTGGTACCCCGACAAAAAACTCAGTTTTGGAGGCCTTCCGGGCCTCTTTTGGCCTCGAAAAAGGCTTAACCATGATACCCACCCGAGTCACATCGATGTAGAGCTCGTCGCAGGCTTCGATTTGATATGTGGTAGAGCTCAAACGGACACTCGGATCAAAAGTTATGACCGTTTGAAGTTTGAGTTGCGTTTTCAACAAATTTTGGATCTTTTTTTTAATTTTTTTTTAATTTTTTTAGTCCTCAAATTGTTATTAATTGACTATTACTCCATAATGATTATCAAATTATTAATTAAATTTTTTTTTAATTTTTTAAGAAGCCATTTTCACTAAATATTTTATATATTAAGTATAATAAGTGTAAATGTACATTTATACATATCTAAAATATATTTAAAAATTATATATTATATTTATATAACAATATAACTATATTTATATATTTATATATTAATATATTTTTAATTTAAATTTTTGAAGCCGACCCTTTATCAGCGCTTTTAAAAAAAAACACTGATAAAGGCCCCTCTTTATCAGCGCTACTAAACAAGCGCTGATAAAGGGGGGGGGGGTGCTGTGAAAAACTGTTTTTGTGGTAGTGTTATTTCCAGTCATTGGTTCCTCTTTTATGTATGAAATTGAATTGCTTCCAATTTCTATGTTTCCAGAAGAGAGGAATTCACCAACTGGTTGAATATTGAAACTTCCTATAGACTGAGAATGTCTAATTTGAGCCCTAAGGCTACGTTCAATCTCAGGGTCAAGATCTAAGAGATCTTCAGGATTAGTTCGTGTCATAAATCAAATTAAAATTAAAAGAAAGTTAGTGGACCACGGTAAAATAAAAAATGAGAAGTTGAGTTGATGGTCCAAAAAGTAAATAAGAGGATGAAAAAAATGAAAAATTGAGAAAGGGTAAAGATGAAAGAGAGAGGTGAAGAAAATAATAAAATGAAAAATAAAAGAAATATCTATATATGGTTGAATAAATTACTTTCCTCCATGGAAACGACGCCAATTTTAAAGAGCGATGTCGTGGGCGCCCTCAAATGATTAGTGTGATTTTAGGGTACTTAGGTGCAACAGAGTGGCTAACCAAGGTCGTTTCTCAAAGGAGGAAGTGAATTAAAACAATTTTTAGAGGTATTCTAGAAATAAAATAAAAGAGAATAAAAACACTACTTTAAAGGATGGGGGTGTTTGTTTATATTTTATGAATCTAGAAGAAGTTTTCTGGAAGAAGATTTTATTTTTTTTGTTTTTAGTTTTGAAATGAAGTTTGATTAAAATCACAAAACAAAAAGATGTTTGTTTAGACAATATTTAAAAGACATAATCGATCTAACTCTAAATATTCAATCATTTATTAATAATTATCATTTAAATTAATATTCAATTAATTATGATCCCATAATTTGTTAAATATCAAACCCTACGAGAATTAACTTTACCACGAAGATGAAGTGAATTTAACCTTAGTCTTACTTCGGAACATGCAATCGCAACACCCTGATTTGATTGATGTTATAAGATTAGCTTATACTCAGTGGTAAATTAAGGCACATAACCACTCTGGAAATGAGTATTAATTGAGTTTAGGTATTGTATTTGAACTCTACAAATTGATCCCGTGTGGTCTTGTATTACCGATTAAGATCGTGCTCTCACAATTCACACAAATCCCGACCCCGTGCGTTTTGTGTTAATTGTTCAATTGCTCATTTAGTTTCTTCTAATTTTAAAACTCAATTAATGGATCATGTTTATTGAATTACAGTAGATCATTGATTCAAAATAAATGAATGAAGAAGGTGAGAGGTCGACCGATTACTAAAAAGAACTACTTTTCCATGGGCGGTGTAGTCATCGTGGAGACGTTTTGCATAAGAAAAGGATTGAATTGGTATAACCCAATATTGTCTCCAATAATTATTCCAACCCAATTAAAAATATTAAGAGAATAATAAAAGGGAAGAACACAGAATATTATTTGAAAAAAATTCAAGAAACAAACTTGAAATAAAAGAAATACAAAGAAGAGGTGGGAGAGGAGAGCCTTTTTGGAAGAGAGGTTTTCACAAAGGCTTACTTCTTCCAAGAGTTGTGAGGGGCTCCCAAGAGACACCCTTTTGGCCAAACCTTCCCAAATCCTCGACCACCCCTCCTAAAGAGTTGAAACCCCCTTTAAATAGAGTTTGTGGGGGCTAGGGTTACATAACATTGTAAGTGTGAAATGAAAAACTCGGCCAAATATTTTATTCCAAGTTTCACCGCCTAGTTGACCTCCAAAATGCATTAATTGACTGGCCTTACAGAAGGATTATTTGTTCCAAATAATTTCCCTGAGCTTTCCCCAAATTTGGGCTCAATCCAAGCCCGAATGAAGAAGATATGGCCCAAATACAGAACCCATGTCCATTCTACCGAGTCCAACCCACCATTGGTTTAATGGCCCATTTAATCCATCCAAATTCACTCTTTAGCTCTAGTGTCCTGAATAAGAGTTGTAGAAAATTAAGTTATAAACACTTTTACAAAATTTCAAATTCATATAATAAATATAAAAATATTTATTTTCGAAATAATACAGTGCACTATAAAGGGTAAAACTAGAATTTTCACAAAATTTTCAAATGAATGATCAAATCTCAAATATTTTATAAATAAACATATTTAACACAATGTGAGGAAATTATATCATTTATTATCAATAAAATATTCAACAAAACAGTGTTTTATCAATCTCTCCTAAATACTCTCTGCCTCTCTATAACAAATTTATTTTCTTTGCGGGTTTTTGCGAAGCATCATTTAGGGGTATTTTTATTTATTTAATTTAATGTTTTTTATTTAATTGAATTCTTTTTAATTTTAAATATTTCATTTTTAAGTAGTTTAGTTAGTTCTAAATATTTTATTTATTAGGTTGTGTAATTAGTTATATATAGTTTGAAATAATTACTGTTAGTAGTATAGATTATGTATAGATTATGTATAGATTAAATTAGAATTAATATAGGATTAAGTATTGTGAAATTTTTGTAGCTTAAAGCTTATGTGGTTATCTAAGTAATCAAATCCATCTCTGGATACAAACAAGTGGATTGGGCTCTGGCACAGATGTACCTATGGGTAAAACCCAAAACACTGTTTTGGAGCTAGACTCGAACGAGAACTGATGCATGACAACTAGCCTTGCTGCACTCATGGTTTGACATTCCCAGGATATATGCTTCAGATGATTCATATTTTCTTTAAAAACTACTAAAAAATCTAAGAAAAGAAAAATCAAATCAGTATATTTATCGATGATAAAATGATAATTATGATGTTGATGAATGAAATAAGGAGAAATGAATTAACGAATAAAATTTATTATTAGTAATTAAAGATGTTATGTATTAATTATTTTAATTATTTATATATAGTTTAAAAGTAATACATATTATTAGTAATGATTAATTATATACTAATTAATGATATCGTATAATTAAAAATGAATACATATGATTAGTTAATTATAATTAACTAATGAATATAATATGATTAATGATTAAAGAATAAATAATTAAAGAATAACTTAATAATGATTAAATAGTGATTAAAGAATGATTGAGTAGTTAAAAACAGTACATTGAAAATCAGTTGATAAAATAACAATTATGATTATACTAAATAAAATGGAGAAGAAAATGTTTTAAAATGTTAGTATCGTAAAGATTATATAGTGTAGAAAAAATTGTTATTATTAGCAGTGATTAATTATAGAATAATAAATAAATAACATAAGATTAAAACATGAATCCATATAATGTTTAGCTAACGATAATTATGATCATATAAAGTGAAATGAAGAAGAACAAACACATTAAATAACACATGAATTCTTTATGACATACAATAAATTCATTGACATTTTTCAATAGAATGAGGTTTTGATGATATGAGTCTCATCTCATTCAAACCACATTCTATTGAAAAATGTTAACGAATTTATTGTATGTTATAAAGAATTCATGTGTTATTTAATGTGTTTTATCTTCTTTATTTCTCTTTATATGATCAGAATTGTCATTTTCTCAATGATAAATAGACTAGTTTGATGTTTCCTATTTTTTTTACCTTGGTTACCAAAACGTTATGCGACTTACATTCAAATAAAATTTTATATAATGAAACATTACTAGAATATTTTAGGGTATATAATGGCGTCCTAAAATTACATTCTAATATATATTATATGGTCAAACTTCATTGTTAATATTTTTTACACTATAATAATTTTGATGAAAGAAACATTTTTGTCGTAGAGAGTCATGTTTCCATGTGTGTACTACTATGGGGAGGTAATTCAAACTGAGGAAGGATCTTCTTACAGTACATAACCAATAACGGTGGTTAGTACAGCTGATTGTGTAACCATAAGTGACCTTCAAGAGAGAATTCATGGTTCCTTAAATTTGGGACCTGATCAAGAGATCAAGTCTATGAGCTATATACATTTGTAATTTCTGGAAACACTGTGGCATCTAGCTTGTCTATTGGTTGCTGATGCGCAGTGGGTCCAAGCAATTAATTTATTTTCTCAACGGTCAGATGGTACCATGAATGAGTTATATGTTGATGTTTCTACTATACAACAACAACGTCCAGTTCTACGAATACATAGAATTACAAGAGTGTTTAAATACAGTCCACCCCATATAATTGAGTCCATTCCAAATGATGCAGCAGAAGAGGACAACGTAGATGATCTCCCAAATATACATGTCAATTTGACTTCCACTGAGGAGTCTCATAATGAAAGATCAGATGGTGACAACATTGATGACGAGGATGGATCAACTGATGTTAGGAAGGAGGTTTTGAGAAATGCATTAGTTGTACATCATCCTCGACCTACAATAAATCTTCCATAACTCCTTTCATCTTGGTCAGAAGTATTGAAATGTGTCCCTAAATTCAACAATTATGTTCTCACACTGGAAACTGAGTTCCCCAGAGTTGTACCAGATAGGTTTAGTGAGCTGGACAAAAACTTATATATTGGAAGAAATTTTCCAAGTAAAGATGCATTAAAACACACGCAAAAGGGATTTCACATTGAGAGGCACTACAACTATATAGTTCATGAATCTTGTAGTAGTAAATATGTCACACGGTGTGAGAAGTATGGGGATGATTTTAGATTTCTCTTATGGTAGATTTCGGACATTACATTTGGAGGTTAGATAATCTCGAGGATTGAGGCAGCTCATACTTGAATTCAACAAAGCCTCACACAAGATCATACCTCATTGGATGCAGAATTTGTGTAATCTATTATTGTTAAGATGATTAGGACATGTCAAGATGTTCTGATTTCCCTTGTGCAAGAGGGGATTCAACAGAAATTCGGTTATAATATTTCCTATAATATTGGATGGATGACAAAACAAAAGTCAATTGTGAAGGTCTATGGTGGTTGGGATGACTCATATTGGGTGTTGCCGCAGTTGGTAGCCATAATGAGGCATCATAACCAAGTTATCTTCCATCTGCATACAAACGAACATGTATCACACAATAACTGGATTGATCCATCTTGTGTTCAATTTCATCGGTTGTTCTAGGAATTCCTTCCATGTATCTCTGCATTTCGTTTCAGTAAATAGTTTATTCAGATTGATGGAACATTTCTGTACATAAAATATAAGGGCGTATTGTTGATTGCGACAACCCAAGATGGAAAACGTTCACCTCTTCTAGTTGCATTTTCCATTGTAGAGAAATAAAACTATGAATCTTGAAGATGGTTTCTGGGATGTATCAGTAACCATTTCACCAACATTTGGGGTGTTTGTTTGATATATGATCACCATCGGGCAATTAATGATGCAATTAATGCGGATCCTAATACATGGAGATACCCTAATGCACATCATCAGTTCTGTATTAGACACATTTATAGCAATGTGCATAAACAATTCCACAACTAATCGATGAAGAATGTAATCACGAGGCTTGGTACACATTGTATTTGTTGTTTTTTACTATTTCAACATAAAGAAAAAATAAAATTATGTGAAATATCATCTATTCTGTATAGCATATGAGTCGGACCAACAATAGTTTGAAGAACGTTTTGATCAAATCCACCAGGCTAATCAAGAATTTTGTGATTATATGATTCAGATTCCAAAAGAGAAATGAAAATTGCCATATGACGGGGGGAGGAGGTATGGAAACTGATGATAAACATTGTGGAGTGCGTTAATGGTGTCTTCAAAGGGCTTCACAAGCTACATATAACTACCCTAGTTCACGAGACATTATATTGATGTGTGAAGTACTTTGTTGATTGACCAAAACGAGCATCAGATGGAAAAAAGGGGATACGGTACGAAAGACACATTAAATGAGAGATTGAAAAGAATACTGAAAAAGATTCTAGTTATCACGTATGCCTTTTCTCGACAAGAAGACTTCTGATTTGAAGTTCAAGAATGTTCATACCCCATCACAAATCGCATCAGTGATAAAATGGTGGTATTACTGGAAACTTGGCAATGTCAATGTGGAAAATTTCAGACCTTACAGTTTCCATACACACATGACATCACAACATGTGCCTCTGTGAACATATCATGGGAAACATTTGTTGATCCAGTGTACAATATGGATATCATTGCTAACTGTTATGCTGCACCCTAGACTTCTATTAGGGAGTATCGTTATTTCCCAATGCCTGAAGGCCAACCGATAGTGATACCTGACACCAATAGGTTACGTCCTTGTTCGAGATTGAAGGCCAGTAGGATGTGTAATGAGATGGAATGGCCTCAAAAACAAGGGCAGAGTTTTAGATGCACGATATGTCATAAAGAAGGTCATAACTGGAAAAGATGCCTTATCGTTGTTGGGTCAAGTTCACAGTCTCAACCAGAATGATGTATTTTCTTCATTGTGACAATCTCATATTGTAAATTAAATGTTGTTATCTCCTTTTTCTCCCAGTTTTCTAAACCCCAAAACCCAAAAGCATAACACTTAACCCATAAAAAACTTTCCATAACCTTAATATCAAAATTCTAAGCCCTAAACCCTCAAACCTAAACCCAACCCAAAATCATCTTCCCTTTACCATGGTTTTTGATAACATTATGTGTGATATTTTAATAAACTTTTATATATTGAAATGATAGTATCATAATTATTAGCATAAGTTAGTCAATATAGATAATTAGATAAATTCCTAAAACATCATTAGTAATTGACATGGTTTATCTTAATCCAATCCATAATAAGTTAATCATAAAGCTCCTCCAAAATATGTCTAACCAAATTCCAGAACCAATAATTAAGACTTATTGTCTCTACGATTCTACAAATCAGTATTCCATTATTCTGAAAATTTATATCTTAGTGACACATACCCAATATCTAAATACCCTATTAATCATAAATCTTTAATAAAATCCTGCGTGTTTTCAATAAATAACATTCTCCTTATTCCTTAAATAAAATCATTGATAACAAAATTTACTTCATAAATCCAAAAGAAGAACACTTAACCTATATTATAAATTAAATGTTATTATCTCTTTTATTTCTCTGTTTTCTAAACCCCAATGTTATATTTACATATTACACTTACGACTCATTTAATTTGTTTATATGTTGATTGAAGATACCATACTACTCACTCAACATCACACCCATATTTCACAGGCTCTGTTAGAGAGTCGTGCAGATCAATCAACCAAGGTGTGTAGAGCGGACCATTTTCATCACAAGGAGCCTACATATTCCATTAGACCATACATGCGTTGTGCTAGCTTCTATGGCCTTTCCATATCAGATTTCACATTTTTAGACCAATTCCTACTTGCTTCTCTCGTTGTGAGGTGGAGACCTTAGACACACACATTCCACCTTCCTAAGGGTGAGATGACCATCACCCTCTAGGATGTGGCAGTGCTTCTCAATCTTCCTATCCAAGGGAGACCCATTATTGGACTCACTCATGCATCTTGGCCAGACCATGCTCTGTGCTTGTTAGGAATTGATATTTTGTCCAACCGTAGGGCTACAGATGGAGTGTCCATATCTATGCCTTGGTTGGAGTCGCAGATTCAACATTTATAGGATGATGATGATGAGAAGACTGTCATGCGCTATGCTCGTACATATATATTACTGCTCACTGGTGGGACCATGTGTATTGATCACTCGGGGATGCACATGCACATGATGTATCTACCCATAGTAGAAGACTTTCATCGGGTTGTGGCGTACAGTTGGGGATCAACCCGCTTGGAATACACATAAAGAGCACTATGTAGGATATCCCATAGGGACCACATAGGTCTCTGGGGATGTTCCATCCTTATTCAGATGTGGGCGTGGGAGCGCATCCCCACATTCCGCCTTGAGCTTGCTGGTCCACCGGTCGAGATGGAGGTGCTACATGACGCTCTATGTGGACACTGATATGATAAGTCATTTCTATTTGTTTTTGATGCTAACATCAGTTATTGACTTTAATTTCTCATTTTTTTTCACTATTGATGATGTATTTTATAGGTGGTGTCAGTGACACAATTTTGACGCGGTTCCGAGACAACATTTGGGCGTATATCAGATACAGTTGGACTATCTCTTACCTGATCAGGTATGTATATACAATCTATCGTTGCCTAACATATTTAATAATAAAATAAATTTTGGTTTTTAGTTAGGTGGTTTTAAAAAAAATCACATGACATTTCAGATTTCATGGCTTCTATATTAGAGTATTATAGACCAGTTTCCAGAATACTGCATTGTTGTACCTGAGGATGTTATGCTTGTAGTGCCCCTCATTCACTTCCATATTATTGAGTGGTAGCATCCTGACAGAGTAATGTGCCAGTTTTTCAATACTCAGCCAATTCCATTGTCGCTGAGACAGACAGAGCGACTTCATTGGATGAAGCTGACAGATAGTCAGGATGATGACTGGTCCCAAGTACATTCCAGCTTTATCGACTACTGGCACAGATGTGTAGAGTTTCGTATTAAAGGTGTTCATACGAATCGATTCTTTCTTTTGGTGTAGGTTGAGTATGAGATATTTTATAGACTGGAGTCTATACTGTATCTTACCTAACCCAACATAGAGATGCATAGGATGTTAAGTCAACAAATTTCCATTAGTTTTTTTATTGAACTATTTTCTAATTCAATTTTAATCTCTTTACAGAGCAGTCGTACATAGAAAATTGTTCGCATGAGTGATGAAGGGGAGGTGGGGGTCTTTAGCTGGGAAATTATCCATGAAACAACATTGGAGGTTAGGGAATCTGTTCGTGCACTTTTCAGGAGTATCTTCGTGCGTCCGGTCTGAAGAGAGGAAGTTCCTGCCAAAGTGGAACATCCTGCAGCTACTTCTGGTGTGGAGGAGCCACAACCATGGTGATGTTGATAGCATCATGATTCACGTGTGGCCTCGCCTATTTCATAGAAAGAGGTCGACCCACTAGTAGTCTAGGATCATCTGATTGAGGATGTTCCTCAGGTGGCCTCAGATCCCTCTTTCCTGACAGGATATCCGCAGTTCTCCCCATATTGGGTTCTATATCCACCACATCCTTGGGATCCATCGTAGCCTTGGGTTCCAGATCCAACACAATCTTGGGGTATAGCTCTAACACAGGCTTGGTTCCCCTCTGCGATGGAGGAAGACCCTTGTACCACCCCTATGGGAGAAGGATTTAGATAGCATTATGAGATATAGTTGACAACTCCTCCCACTGACACACTAATAGAGGTTGCACCGGTCGACGCTCCAGTGCCTGAGGATCAGAGTTCTCTAGGTTATCAGACTCCACTACACACTCGACGCATACATCCTATTCACAGACCACCATGTGGGACAAAATCTCCTCGCCACAGACACAGACATTGATTAAACATGTTTATTTACATGTTTTATGTCTATTGAAATCAAAATAATACTATTACTATTAGATATTCTAATATGTTTATCCAATATTTCAGTTTTCATTTATATTTTAGGCATAGCTTATATTTGATAGCTTTCAAAGTCGACTACTTGAAACACAGAAATAAATAGTAAATTTCATGTAAATAACCTTAAAAGATTAAAAATATATACTATAAAAACAATGTAAATAAATATTTAAAAGATATCCTAATGATATGTAAATTTGTTTAAAATAAAGAGTTTCATAAATAAAATAAATAAATGATAATAAATGGAATGTAAAAAATGTAACTCAGAAGTGAGAGAGAACATAATGAATGTCGAGGAGGATCCTAATCCACCTACTTGACTTTGATTGCCTATAAAATATAAACTATAAGACCCATATGAATAAAAATTAAAAATTCAACTACTTATTATATATTTAAGCAATGTTTAAAATTTCATTCATATTGGTCTTACAGTTTATATTATACAGGCTAGAAAAGTCACATACTTGAAACATTTTTAAGTTTCAAGTAGGTGGATTAGAAAGCTTATAAATTATTTCTTCTGACATTTTTTAAGAAATTATTTTTATTTTGGACTACATTTTATTTGTTTAAGCAATGTTTAAAATTTCATTCATATTGGTTATACAGTTTATATTATGTAGGCTAGCAAAGCCACGTAACTGAAAATTTTTTAAGTTTCAACTAGGTGGATTAGAAATCTGATAAATTATTTTTCACAAATTATTTTTAAGAAATTATTTTAATTTTGGACTACTTGTTATATGTTTAAGTAATGTTTAGAATTTTATTCATATCTGTCTTAAATTTTAAATTATATAGGCTAGCAAAGTCACATATTTAAACATTTTTACGTTTCAAGTAGGTGGATTAGAAAGATTATAAAATATTTTTCACCTACAATTTTTTAAAAAATATTTTTAATTTGCACTACTAGTTATATGATTAATAAATGTATAAAATTTTATTCATATCTGTCTTACAATTTATATTATATCGGTTAAGAAAGTCATGTACTTGAAACATTTTTATGTTTCATGTTGTTTTATTAGGAAGCTTATAAATTATTTTTCACCAATATTTTTTAAGATATTATTTTTATTTTGGACTACCTGTTATATGTTTAATAAATGTTTAAAATTTCATTCATATCGGTCTTATAGTTTATATTTTATAAGTTAACGAAGTCACATACTTGAATAAAAGATAAATTATGTTGAAACATTAAATTATATATATATATATATATAACCATACGAATATAATAATAAAACATTAAAATTTTAAATATATAAAAAACATAATTAAAATAGATTTTTTTTACTATTTTAGGGAAAAGGAGGCATCGCTGATGTCTCCATGAAGCGGTATTTTAAAAGAAAATTATCCTTGGCCGTTTAATTTTTTTTACAGAAAGCATATAAAAAAAATCCGGCCCTTCCTTATTCCAAAACTACTATTTATAAAAATAGTAGGATCAAAAACTTTCCAAAAAATAACAATTATAATAAATTTGATTTTACCATTAACACCAATTTTATTAAATTTCTGGTAATCTTCATTAATATTGAGATAAAAAAATTTCCATAATAAAAATGTGACGAATAGTTAGGGTGCCTCACTCTGATATATATATTTTTGGAAAAAAACCTATTTTTTATGGTGTCTTCAAAGTGTTTATTATATGGTATGATATGTAATGTTGGATATGTCACCATTGAAATGCTAGCATCTTATATTAAATTTATAATTAGTATAAGAACAAAATATAATTAAGTGTTATTAAGAAGTGAAAAATATATTTTTTATTTATAGAATGTATAGTGATAGAAATTTGGAGATATAGCACCTCATTTCTTGGGGAAATGAATCCATTTTAGAAGAAAGTTCAAATTCAAAACAATTATTAATTGATTAAAACTGTTTTTTAAAAACTGAAAAAATAAATAATTTTCATAAAAAAATTCTTTCCAATTATTTTTTGTTTAATGTTATATAAATCTATATATTTACATACCAATACATTATATCACAATTCTTAGGGATGAGCCCATATGAATTAAAAAGAAACAGGAAACCATTTTTGAACTGGGAAGGGGAAAACCCATTACATGCCTGAAGGTCAATGTCAAAAACCTTTGATCCAAGAGACAAAGTCCAATGGTGCACATTTCAAAACTAAACCCATTAAAAAATGTCCAAATGAACATACTAGGCCTGAAAAAATAGCATTCCACCAGACCCTTCCACGATTAGACACCCATCGCCGCCGACCGCCGAAGTTGGACCCACCCACCACGTTCCACCCAGATCCCGCACCACAACAGCATCACCGCTACAACCTAATCCCATAGAGACAACTGATAGAAACCCTCCACGACATCATGGTCAACAATGAAATGAAAAGGATTGTAAGTCCATCACATCCCACCACCAGATAGATCCATGTGGACATCACTGCCACGCCTCCCCCCTTCGGATCCCGCCACAACCGTAGTGCCAACATCCCGAGGAAACACCGAAGACTGAATCTGGCCACATCTGGACCAAATCAGAAACTGATTTCCAAGGAAATCACACCACCGCCTTCACACGTGCCGCCCCATGCGCCCGATCGAAGACGCCATAGGGCCACCCATCGTCGACCGCCTGTAGCTACTGACCCAAATGCCGCCATCCTGCCAGACTCAGAACCGTGCCGACACTGCCAAGCCCATAAGATGCACTGAAGCCTGAAGGAGACGGATCTGAGTCAGAAGATACCAGATCAATATGTTCTGGCCTAGGCAACAGAATATTGATACACCACAAAGAAGATGTCAGACCCACATTGAGGGGGAAGTTGCTATCGCACTTGGAGAGAAGAGACCCACAACCAAAGCCGTGTGTCCCCCTCACATTCCAATTCATTATAGTATATCGACGTTAAAAAATATACAAAACATCGTATCATAATCCACTACTACATAATCAACCTATAACAACTTTTTAAATATGCCATGTCAGCATAAAAAAGAGCTGGCAAATGGAATGCCCTTAAAAGCACACAACCCTTATCATCACTACAAAAACATTAATAATGGTCTCCTTTTATCAACATTTTTCGTTTAGCATTGATAAATGGAATCCTTATAGGCGCTAAAAAAGAACATGTAAATGCTACACAACAGTAGACCTGCACCATCCCTAACAATAATTCATATCAGATGACATGATACAAATAAAAATATACAGAATTTAAATAGAAATATTACACTGCACTATCATTTCAATTCAAAATTTACTTAAAAAATATTTGCATTGATGTGATATTTACAATTAATCAAAAAAACATACCACCAATATACCAAATCACAACTCTTATACAAGTCTTTCTTCAAAGAACAACATTCATACAAAAGTTTGTCTCTATAAAAAATCTAATGTTGACTTTAGTAATAGTAAAAAAAATAAAAAAATTATAATTTTAATGTTATATAATCCACATATGATAAATTATATTTTTAATTATAGTATATAGTAATTATATTATCTATTATACTATTAATTATATTATTAATTATTATATTGTAAATTTTATATGAATTATTAATTGTTAATTATGCCATTTATTAATGATTATATTATGAATTATTAATGGAATTGTAAACTAATAATCTATATAAATTATATTGTTAATTACTGAATGTATTACACTACTAAAAAACTGGATTTATCAAGCATTAAAACATTAACAACGCCAGCTAAAAGCATTGTTAAACACCCCTTAGAATAACCATTGTTTAAGGGGGATATTTAACAACGTTTTGGCCCTCTTAAATGGAACTCTTTATCATTGATTGTAAAAAAAAGCTAATAAAGACCCCCTTTATCAGCGCTATTAAAAACATTGATAAAGGGGCACCAATTATGAATTCTATTAAAAAAGAACTGATAAAAGGGAGGTTTTTCAGCGCTTGTAAAAAACATTGATAAAAGGGGGGTTTTATCAATGTTTCTAAAAAAGCACTGATAAATGGTATATTTCTAATATATATATATATATATTTCATTACAAATAATATATTAATTTGTAAATATATTTATATTGATATAAATATAATATATATATTATAAATATGTTTTAGATAAGGATAAATAGGCATTTACACATAATATATAAGATATTTAGTGAAAATGACTTAAAATATAATTTAAAAATATATTTAACTAATAACTTGATAATTATTTTGAAGTAATAGTCATTTAGTAACATATTTGAAGATAAAAAACTCAAAAAAATTATAAAAGATCTAAAATAAGTTGAGAACGTAACTCGATCTTCAAACACCATAACTTTTGATCTGAGTGTTCATTTTGACTCTATCACATATCAAATCAAAATTTCGATAAGCTCTACACCTTAAAGATTTAGAGAGATCCCGATCACATTTTTCAAGGCCAAAAGGCACTAGAAGGCCTCCAAAATTGAGTTTTTAGTTGCGGTACTCCAATTTTTTAACATTCGATAGTTTTTAGCATAGTTTAAGGGGGTATTTTCCCCCCTTTTTAGTGGGAACTAGATTTATTCTCAGAACATACATTCATATTGATATTATGGTTTTCAAAATTTATATTTTTTCACAGTGTACAATTATTTAGAATAAAATATATATGAATATATATACATATTTTATATATATCCACACATAAAAAATTAAATTATATAAATAAATATTTAAACATATTTACATATAAAATATATTTCTCAATATACAAACCTTATCTAAATAAAAACTAATAACCATTTTATATAAAATAAATATGTAAGTATATTTATATACCCATACAATTAATGTATATATAATGTATATATATATATATATATATATTTGTCCATGTATTGAAAAAATATATATATTTATCAATATATTCTAATATATGTATATAAATATTAATATATAATATATATAAATAAATATAAATATTTATAATTATATTTATAGGCACACACGCGCACACAGGGACACAAGTATGTATTTATTTATAAACACCCACAAACACACAAAAAATATATTTTATATATGTATTGAATATATATATATAAACATATATATAAATATATGGATAAAAAATGTAACAGAAAATAAATAAATATATTGATATATCATAAAATATAAAACAAAACAATATAGGGGAGTGAAAACGACACTGGATTATGAGATGAAGGTCTCAGGTTCGAAACTCGCTGAAGGTAGGGGCGCGCATGAGAGGGAGGAATTATCTAAAGTGTTAATATGGGGTACTGATAAAAAGGTGTCCGGGAAGAAAAATTACCTCCTTTATCAGTGAGGCCTTTAACAGCGCAAAAAAATTGTTGATAAAGACACCTTTTATTAGAATTTTTTACTGCTATTAAAGTGGTCCTTTATCAACGCTTTCTACGAGAACATTAAAGTCACCCTGTTAGCATCGCTCACATTGTTATTTCTTCGATAACACTGATAAAGCCTTTTTACAAGCATTTTTAAAGACCTGATTTGTAGTAGTGTTAATGATATTATCAGTTATTAATTAAATTACTTAAATAGTTGTTAATAATATTTTCATTAAACTAAAATGGAATTTTTATATAGAAAACATGTACTTGGAGTCACAACGATCACATCGTGTGTTGGATTGATGTGCTGTCAATTCCTACAAACCACAAATGAATTATGGATCTTTTCCCTAAACTATCAAGACAACCCATACTTGTTTACTCTATTTTCGCAACGTGATCCTTGTTTTAAACTAAAAAGACATTTTTATATTGAAAACATGCAATTTGAGTCATATCGGTCACATCATGTGTTGGATTGATGTGTGATTGATTCCTACATCTCATAAATGAATTTTGGATCTTTATTCTAAATTCTCAAGACAGTACGAGCTCATTTACTCATTTTTTGTTATGTGACAAGTGTTTTATACTAAAATGATACTTTTATATTAAAAACACGCACATGGATTCATACCATCCACATCATTTATCAAATTGATGTATGGTCAATTCCTACACGACACAAATGAACTATGGATCATTCTTCTAACGATTCAACAAAATCTATTATTGTTTACTATGTTTGGCTATGTGGTGTATGTTTTACACTAAAATGACACTTATATTGAAAACATGGGTTTGGAATCTTACTGACCACATAGTGTGTCGGGTTAACATATAGTCAATTTTTACACACCAAAAATAAATTATGGATCATTGTCATAATGTTTTATGACAATCTCATCTTGTTTACTCTATTTTGGGTTTGTGATTCATGTTTTCCATTAAAATGACACTTTTATATTAAAAACATTCACTTAGAGTCATATCCTCAATATCACATGTTGGATTAATGTGAAGTTAATTCCTATACATATAAAATGAATTATCAATCATTTTTTAAAGGTTGAAAACAATATGAGCTTGTTTTTTTTTTGGCTATGTGATACGCACTTTAAACTAAAATGAAACTTTTATATTGAAATCCTACATTTTGAGTCATACAGACCACATTGTGTTTCAGATTGATGTGAGGTTGATTGCTACACATGAAAAATGGATCATAGATTATTGTCCTAAATTTTTAAAATAGTCTGATATCGTGTTCATGATTTTAACAATGTGACCCACATTTTAAACTAAAATGACACATTTATATAGAAAACACACTCTTGGTGTTATACCAGCCATATAGTGTGTTGGATTGATTTTTGGTAGATTATTACACAAAAAAAAGTGGATTATGGATCTTTTTTTGAAATGTTTCAAAAATATCTGAGCTTGTTTACTGTGTTTTGGTTATGTGAGGTGTGTTTTACACTAAAATGTCATTTTTATATTCAAAACAAAAACTTGAAGCTATATCAACCACATCATGTGTTGGATTGAAATGTGGTAAATTCGTACATGAAACAAATGAATAATGGATCATTTTCATAATGTTTCATGATAATATGACCTTGTTTACTCAGTTTTGGCTTTGTGACACATGTTTTACTCTAAAATGACACTTTTATATTGAAAACATCCACATAGAGTCATACCTCCCATATCATGTATCATATTGATGTGAAATCAATTCATACACATCAAAAATGGATTATGGCTCATTGTCCTACATTTTGAAAATAATTCAATCGCATTTTCTCATTTTTAACAATGTGATGTGAGTTTTAAACTAAAAGGCCACTTTCATATTGATAACATACACTTGGAGTCAAACCGACCACATCATGAGTTGGATTGATGTTTGGTGAATTCATACACACCAAAAATGAATAATGGATAGTTTTTATAAATTTTTAAAAATATTCTATTTTTTACTCAGTTTTGGTAATGTGATGCACATTTCACAATAAAAATATATTTTTATACTGAAAACACACAAATGGAGTCATAGCATTCAAATCATTTGTTTAATTGACATGTGATTAGTTCCTACACACCAAAAATGAATTATGGATCATTTTCCTAATGTTTCAAGACAATACGAGATCGTTTACTTAGTTTTTGGCTATGCGACACATGTTTTACACAAAAATGACACTTTTATATTGAAAAAACACACTTTGAGTCAGACTGGGAACATAATGTATCATATTTACATGCTGTAAATTCAGAGACATCACAAATGGATTATTTATTCTTATCCGAAATTTTGAAAACAATCTTAGATACTATGCTCAATTTTGAAAATGTGAATGTGTTTTAAACTAAACTGAAAATTTTATATTGGATACAATCACATGAAATCATACTGGCCACATCTTGTGTTGGATCGATATAAATCCAATTCCTATACACCGAAAAATAATAATTGATTGTTTTCCTAATTCTGAAAGAAAACTCGAGCACATTTACTCATTTTTGGCTATGTGACATGCATTTTATACTAGAATGACATTATTATATTGGAAATACATTCTTAAAGTCACATCGATAACATTGTGTGTTGGATTGATGTGTGATATATTCCTATAAGCCATAAGTGAATTATAGTTCATTTTCCTAAAGTTTCATGATTATTCATGTTTTTTACTTCATTTTGGCTATGTGAAACACATTTTACACTAAAACGATACTTTTATATTGAAAAGACCCAGTTAGAGACATATTGGCCACATCGTTTTTTAGTTTAATGTGCGGTTGATTCATAAAAACCTCAAAGGAATTAAGGATTGTTTTCCAATTTTTTTAAGAATAAATGATTTTTTAGGTCTTGTCTATGTGATGTTCATTTTAAACTTTAATGATGATTTTATATCTAAAACACACATTTTGAGTCATACTGGCTACATCATGTGTCAGACTGATGTGTGGTTAGTTCCTACACACAAAATGGATTATGGATATTTTTATTAAAATTTTAAAACAATATGATATCATTCGATCAATTTTGAAAATGTGATACCTGTTTTAAACTAAAATGAAACTTTTAATGTGAAAACATGCACTTTGAGTCATACAAACCACATCATGTGTTAGATTGATACATGGTCAATTCCAACAAGCCAAAAATTAATTATAGACCATTTACCTAAATTATCAAGACAATGTGAGCTCATTTTATTGGTTTTTATGTGATGTATGTTTTAAAGTAAAATGGAACTTTTATATTGAAAACATTCACATAGATTCATACACAATATGGAATCATTAAAAAATTAAACTGGTTATAATAGGACCGTGGAAGTTATTTTAATAGGGGAAGTACTATTTTTACAAACTCATCGAATGACAATAATACACAATTTGAAAATGAAGAGTCTAGGAGAATGGCAGTACCTTCCCTAAAAGATGGTAATATATATTCAAAATTGTTGATAGAAGGATCCTTGACCCACTTACATCTCTCCATTATCTCAGATGTATACATAATGTCCAATCTCCTTGTGAAGTAGCTCAAATATTTCATGCTTTGCAGGTTCATTAGCAAAGAATTTTTCAGTTTCTTCCAACTCATCCAAACCCCTAATGGAAGGAAATTAGTGAATAGTTGAATTTTATTTTAGTTTTTACTTGACCAAATACATAATAGGTAATCAACTCAACTTGTTTTGAGAAAATATTCTGACACAATGTACTCTTTCCCACTCATCTCTAAACAAATTAACTTCTTATTTTGAGTTTTTAGACTGTTGGAAGTCCTTGTTGTATTGAGAAAATATAGAAAAACAAAAAATTAAAAAGTATTTTAAATGAAACTATAATTACCTTTATAAATTATCTGTTTTGTGATTCTAGTTTGTTTATGGTATATAATATCCTTCATATACTTTCAAACATAATATCCACAATCATTGTTTTTATTTTGTTTTGTACACTACCGAAACATTGAACAAAATAAGTAAATTGGTTTGAAATATGATTTGATAGTTAAATATTACATTACATACCTTAATTTTATTTCATTTTAAGAAAACCATATTTTTTTATGTTTAGTCACTGACCTCATATAACGATTTAGATGATATTTATAGTTATCCCTATAATAACAAAATTTTTGTAAAAACACTATCTAAAACATATAATTTTAGGTTTATCTATAAAATATGATTTTCAGTTCATTAAAAATTCACGATGGACAACATGTGTGGTCAATTTGTTGGAAATAGATTCTTTGGATTCAAAAAATAAATATTTGAGATATCCACATTGATTGATATTAGTATCCAATGCTTCCTAAAAAATAAAAAAAATTAATGAAAAATAAAAATATAATTTATATGATTAGATTTTAGTGTTTTACCCTAGAATTTTAGGCATCAAGAGGAGTCTATCAGCTATTAAATTCTTTTAAAATTCATCAATTTAGGGATAGTTTTTGTTTTCCATTTCTTTTAATTAAAAAAATGGTTTTTCTGTATAAATAAGGGAGGGATTAATGAGATCAAATATTTCTTTATAGGATTTTCCATTTATATAGTAGTAATATATACACCTAAAGAAATTGTGAATAGTTATTCAGTAATGAACACAGAATAAATTTCTTAGAATAAAATATTAGGAAATAATACATCATTTATGTATTTAAAATTTAGTCACCCAACCATTCAAAATTTATATTTTCATTTATACTCTTGATACCAACCATGTCTATAATGGTCTCCCCAAATATTTCTTCTTCATATTCAATGTAGGATATATTTCCATCATTAAAGTTTATATCTACATGAAATTGAAATGTTAAAATATGCAGTAGTGTAATATGTGGGGTGAATATATTCTCAAAATTTCCTTTTCTTTTTAGTTGATCCACTGTATTATCTTGATTCGACCTTTTATTTCCCCTTCATTTTATCCGTCTGTAATACCATACCTTATTTTAGACCTTTTATCATCCATTGTTAATGGATTTTAATTTTAATTTTTTAAAATACATATATCATGTATCTTTATATGACTAAATGTTTATTCTATGAAAATCCTTATAGAAATATCGAATGTGATAACATCAATACCATCAAGCAGAACAATCAAATCAACACTCAACTCAAGTACTACTTCAATCTACACTCTCACATGCTCTTTTTAAGATTTTTTTTATTGTGTATCATGTTTCATGGGATATTTTTATTTGATCCTTTCATATATAATGTTCAACTAAAATAGAACAAACAATAATATATTTTAAATCATGTATTAGTTCATGAATGAAATTCATTATCTCATATGGATCTCATTTCATCTTTTCCGTATCGAAATTTTTCCAAGGTAACACTCCAAAACCTACACCTCTAATGTGGCCATACTGTTCTAGCAGCATCAAAGCTACTAGAATTAGTTTTTCTTCTGGTACAATAATTGTCCATTATTATGTCTAAATCACAAAAAAATAATATGAACATAAATTGTTATTTTTTATAAAACTCTTGTGAAGTATAAAAATTACTATAATGTCATAATTACTTATGATTCCCATAATTCTTGTGTGTTTTAATTTACTAGTTTTATATTATTATTTACACCATCCTCCTTCCATAGCACATGATGTGGGATGAAAGTGGATTTGGTTTCTGATTCATCAATTATTATATAAACAATTTATAATATGTTCTTTCATATCACATGAAAATTTTACTATAGATTTAAAATACACACCACTTTATTTTAAAGTGCGGTGTACCTCATCCTTTCTTTAAGGTAGGGTTAAATTGGTTTTACTGAATGTTTATTATTTTCATCACTCCTTTACTATTTCATAAATTAATATTTTTGAGTCAATGTGATAGAATAAATTATTTTAAATAAAATATTATCAACTATAATTCTCCTGAAATGATTACTCATTGTTAGGACTAATGAATGATTTCCAGGTTTCATGGTTTATATTGTGTGTATGCATAACTAGTGGGCGTGGGTTTACTTTACCCACAACATCCCTAATATGATTCTCTCTAAGAAGTGTCTGGAAGCCATTACGATCTTTTCCAATAACCATTAAGACATATTACTTACAGAAATAATATAATATAAATGAACTCCTCATGGGATAAGGAAAAATAAATCTGTAACACACTATGAATTTTATAAAATGTATTTTTAAATAATTTTATTTATTTGATAGATTTCATTGGAAGCTACACCAAGTTAATCTTACTCTATATGCAACACCAACTTAACTTACATTACACACAACACTATTTTTCAATGAAACATCATTGTATTATTGTAGTTATTTAAACAAGTCTATTATAACCTATCCATTAGAATGGAATATAAGAACATTATTAACATAATTATGAAATAAATTTTTCCACATGTATATATAATTCTTTTACCAATTAATTATAAATTAATTTAAAACCCTTTTTTAAAATAAAAGGAAATTTTTTATAAAAAATGATTTAAATGTGCACAGGTGTGTTTTATACCAATATATAAATAAATAACTGTTGTTGGATTATATTATATATATATATATATAATATTCAATATAATTTTTGACATTTAACTTATGTGTTTTATAGACATGATAAATGAACAAATCCAATTTTACGCTTAAAAGATATATTTTTATAAAAAAGTCAATTTTATAGTTTTTTGATGGCACACTTGTTTTAAATATAGTTGTTTACACTTTTATAAATTATATTTGATAAAATAAACATATTATTTGAAAGAGGGATATCAAAATTTACTTTTATTTAATTTTTTATATTATTCTATTATGTTTCATGTTTTGATTAATAGTGGAAATGTATTACTTTTTAATTGAATTTTTTTTCATTCGAATAATTTATAGTGTTAAATTATATATTTAGTTGGTTTTAGAGTAAAATTAGATCAAATTTTTATCATTTTATCCAATTTAGGTCATTTTAATCAATTTCACATTTAATTTTGATATAAGAACATTTTAATATTTTGAATGATTTCACTTTAAAAACTCATTATTTTGTCCCATATGTGGGATTGATTTTAACTAATTTATGAAAATTATATGAATTTAATTTGGAAAAATATAATGCATATTTGTAATCCAGAGGTCCAAATTTAGTAAATAGGTCCCTTTTATTTGTGGACAATATGAACATTAACTGTTAAGGGTAAATCATGTAAATTGAGGGTAAAAATAAAATTATAAATATTATAAAACATCCAAAACACTTGCCAAAATATTAGTGGATGAATATAATTAAAACATTAACATATTAGGTTTGAAATTTAATAATTTAATGGACACTAATCCATGATAATGACTTGGATACTTTTAAAGTCAAACAGAGTGATAAAATATCACACTCTTATTTTTAATAAGTATAATATATTTAATATGTGGTTAAATGGGTTATATTATCGACTATGTATATTCTTATGAAATATAAGTGGTTTAAATACATCATGAAATTTTATTTTTTATTTCTAGTGAAGAAATAATTATTATAAATAATTACACAATGATGATGTAGTAAATATTAAATTAATGGAATAACCAATTAAATGATATTATAAATATTAAAATAAATATAATTTTAATTATTTATGGTATTTCATGAATAAATAGTTTAATATTACATATTAAAAGTGTATCAAATGATTTTTTAAGTGATCATGTTGTATTGATATTCTTAAAGTCAATGTTATAAATAGTTTCAAAATTGACACTAATGATTTTTTATAAAAATAATATTTCATTAAATTAGTTAAATATCATAATAATACTAAATAAGTAAAAATTTGGAAAAATAAGGTCTGAGATATCATAAATTTACCATTTAATATTCAATTGACACCTTTTAAGTAAAAATATCCACGTTTTAAAATTGAAAATGTTTGTTATTATAGATAAAATTAAAATAAGATAACTAAGGGTTAATAAAAATGATATAGTTACATATAAAACCAAAACATATCTAAAATATATTTTAGGATGATATCACAACCCTATATAATCTTATCTTCAAATAAATTCCCATTTTGAGGTATTTTGATGGATATTGAATTAATTATAAATTAATAGTTCTCAAGATTCCCAAAGTGCCCCACCTTTATTATAAAAGGACACCTCCTCCCTTATCCCATTTCACAACATTGAGCTTTATATATTTAAAAATATCTACCAAATTATATTCTATACTTATGTAGAAACATTACAGGGGTTCTTGTCTTCACAAATGAACAACTCTAGAGTTTATAAGAGGAGATCTGGATGAGCTGTTTCAAAGAAGAGGTAATCACTCTAACTGACCGCTCTCATTTTCTACAATTCTATGACTACTCTAAATCTATAATATATATAATAAAATAATAAATTCATAAAAATAAATATTCAAAAAATTTATTACAATTATGAACACACCATTATAAAACCCCTTTCCAATCAAACAAGAAGTGAAAATATTGCTCGTGCGTACGTACGACTTACCGTCTCCACGTAGTGATACAACTCATTTTCTATCACCATTTTTTATTAGTGGGAATTATTATGCAGTTAATATTTATATATTATATTTATAAATTTATTATAATTCTCGAATGATAATATCATATATACCTTTTTACCACATAATCTTTTGGGAAATTATAATGTCTCTCGTGCGTACGTATGTCTTGCCATCTCCATGATGCGTTATGATTAAGTTTTCATAGATATTTCACTTGGGTAGTAATAAGGATGAATTTTATGAATATATATAATATATATATCATAATAATAATTTTTAATGATAATATATCATATATTTTTCTTTCTTTTATTCTTAAAATAAATTGAAAACAATGTTCAGGCGTACGTATGACCTACCGTCTCCATGAACGATGTATTTTATTTTTTACCTATAAATTTTATTTATAAAATAAATAAATATATAATGAATATATATGATATTTATTTAATGGTTATAATTCTAAAGATTATAAAATTATGATCTATGTATAAGGACCAATAATGACAAATCGAAACATGTACAAGAAATAAAGTGGTTATTACCCAAAACATTACATAAATTTGGAATTTTTAATAAGAATGTAATATTTAGTCATAAGTAAATCATATATGGTATTATATATATTAATATGGTTCTGTGGTATATTTATAATAATCATTTATTTATTATACAATAGGTTTTAATATATACTAAGGTAGTCAAGATTTATGTTAATAGATTTTTGTCTCACTTTTTTTGGGACACATGCCTTATACACTACTTATTTCATCTACGTGGTGTATATAATGACACAAAATGTCTTTTTTAGTCTTATACATAAGATTATGGTATTTTAATATTCATATAATTTTCTTTCATTCATGGTTAAGAGGATTCTATTGATTATAATGTGATGATTATTTATTTCACAATCTCATTAATATTAGGGATTGTTTCATTTGAAGTCTCCATTAGGGAATATTTATCAATCATGTACATATTTTTTCACAATATTTCAAAAATTATTTACTATTATCCTATGAATATTTAAATTTATTTTTACACATGATTTATTATTTACTAAATTATTTGAAATAAATCTTTTTGTCATTTTCTAAATGAGGTACTTTGTGACTTTTTAGAAAAAGTATGAAATGAATGTTTTTTACTTATAAGACATGAATGGATTTTTGGTATTTCAGGATGACATATTTACTTTATATTTTAATTAAATATTATGTCTATCTTCAATGAAAATATTTTCTTTCAAAAATTCATGGCATTTTAAGAAAAAGAAAATGTTTTCAGAGAAGAAATGATATTTTCCTCAATAACTGTTTTCAACTGATCTCTCGAAATTATTTTCCATTTAAGATAAAATTATTTTATGTTACAAGTGTTTCACTAGGGATATGATTCAACTATACCATTATTATAATTTCTATTAATGGTTTATGTTTATGAGGTAATGATATTTATGAAACCAATTTCTTTTCCATGGTTATGTTATGATTAAATGATGTTTATGAAACCCATTACATTCCATGGGTTTTGATATGATAATTGAATTATGTTTTTATGTCACATATATGTATGGTTTTAATTAATTCATGGGTGTGACCTATATCTCCCTTCAATGAATTTAGTAATGATTTATATCTCATGAGATAGACATGGAAGGAACATAAAGTGTACTAGGTTTAGTAAAATACTTTTCCCACTAATATGGTCTTGGGGGTGATCATTGAATATTAAAGTGGTCATGGGAGTTGACCATAACTACCAATATGGTATGGGGAGTGAAATCATGTTAAAAATATCACCTTATAAGTGATAGAGTGTCTACTATAAAAATTATTTTATAAGCGTATATATCTGCCAAAAATTCTATGTCTTATTTCTATGTTAGGATTTCGAGTCTTATGATCTTGATTCTCTTATGATTCATGTCTTATGAGTTTCCAATATTTATGAAATGACTCGTGTATATTATCTTTTATATAGAGGGTGTGATCTTATAATGTTATTCTTGTTATCTCAACCACTTTTTTAATGATTATGCTTACATAACTCCCTTCATTTACCCTTATAGTTCATATGAGCTCACCATTTTCTTATGTTTTCTTTCCCTAGGGTATAAAGAAAAGTTTTAATTAGGATTACTAAATGGGAAGATAATTATGTGATATTTTTAAGATATTTCACCAAATTTAAAAATATTTGTTCATTGTTTCCAAAGGCAGTAAACTATTACGGTCCTTGTGCAAGTATATTATCTTTTATATGTAGGGTGTGATCTTATAATGTTATGATTATGATCTCAACCCCCTTTTTAATGATTATTCTTACGTAACTCCCTTCATTTACCCTTACTGTTCATATTAGATCACCATTTTCTTATGTTTTCTCTCCCAACGTTATAAAGAAAGGTTTTAAGTAGGATTACTAAAGGGGAAGATATTTATGGTACATGTTTAAGATATTTCACCAAATTTAAAAAAATACGATCCTTGTTTCTAAAGGCACTAAACTATTACGGTCCTCGTGCATGTGTTTGTGTAATGTAGTTAATATTCATAAAAAAAGATGTAATATCCATGTAAGTTAAGCCTCAATTTTTATAGTTGGTATTAGATCAATGTTTTAGTCAACCTTTGTAAACTCGGATGAGAAAACTTTAGTGATATACCTAGATATATTTATAAGGCTATGTCTAGGGATGTACCATAAGATAAGTCTATGTATAGGTTACAATCTTAGAGTTTTCATAATGATCATAAATAACTTAGGATTAAACCTATAGAGACATAGATTGAAATTTTATAAGTGTCTTACCTAGATTATGTGGTTTTCCAACTATGATTTGTGTTGCTTACATTATTAGTTTGGTATTAGTTGATCGATGGAACCATAGAGAACCGTGTTAAAATTGAATCTGATGGAAATTTCAGTGACTATGAGCAACCAATTTTTTTGATGACTAGAAATAATGATAGTGTGATTATGCCTAATCAACTATCAAGATTTATTATTAACAATGAAAACCTTAGTCAGATTCCTACCACATCGAATAAGAGGAATAGGAACTTTCATGAAAGTTCATGTGGTTACGAGCATAGAATAAAGGCGATTCGGCTTCTCGTAGGTAATGAAGGTGGGAAGAAGAACCTGGAGGAATATCTCAAATCAAGTGAATATGTTATCTATCTGGAAAATAAGGTCATAGAGTTAAAAAATTTCAATGATTTCAATGTATTATGTGTGGGGAACATGGGAATTATCCAACTAAATGGATTAACACAAGAATTTACTTCTAGACCAAGAAAGAAATATTCCTTGACAATCATTGAAGTGGAAGGATTGAATTATTTATGTATTTGGATTCAATAATTAAAAATTTTAAAATATATAAGGATTTTATATTATATGTTTTTAATTAAGGAATTGAGAGAATATGATGAATGGTACTAATGACATAGAAAAGTGATTTAATGGAAATGTTATATTCTCTAAAAAACACATGATTTAAGGAAGGTAACCCTTAGTATGATCCAAATATTGATATAATGGTTTTATGTTTTATTATAAATGGGATAGTATAGATACCCTTAGAAATAATAAGATGATAGTATGGTTTATGATATCATGGATTTAATTTATAGAATTTTTGGATTTATGGTATGAGGAAAGAGTTAATTTTGGAAAGCATGCATGCTTTCACTAAGGCTTTATGGTAATTCAAGTTATTAAAATGTTTCAAGAGAATAATTGATAATGGTATTCACATGTTTGGTATATGAATAGTAAAATCTACACCATGTGTTTGAGTGATAAATGATTTGTTTAGTGAGCTTATTTCAAAACTCTTGGATTTTAATCTATTGGTAGGTTCGTATGGGTAATGATTTATGAAATTGTTTTCAATGAAATTTGGATGAGGATTTATGTATCATAATATGAAGATTTATACATATTGGATAACATATAAAACCATTTTTTTGTGATTTTAACTATAGATAAAAGGAGTGAATTATCATCCCATTACAGATCTTATGAACCACAATTTCTATAGAAAATAAAAATTTGACATCAATTTTTGTTGTAAGAAACGAAGAAAAGATTGATCAAGGAATAAATAAAGAGTAATATTGAAGTTATGTAATAAAATCTAGTAATTATTTATTTTCAATTGATTTTGAAATAAAATATTATCCTCTCATCATCATTTTTAATGATATCAACAAACTTTTCTAGACCAATTAGGTTCACAGTTTTGTGTTCATTAAACTTATAATGACCATATTCTCTACCAATATTCATCATAACTTGATTGTTAGTTTTCTCATTTATGAATATGTTTTCACATTCCATATATGTTATGATATGTGGAAACCTAGTAAGGAGTTACTTTGGGTAACCATTATATTTCCAAATTTCCCTTTTGTAATGTGAGTTTTAGTATTCGATTTTATGATGTGGGTTTCTATGAATGACACATTAATGTATTAAACATTTGATAATCGAGATGAATTTAGAGAGAGAAATTAATTTTAAGGGGGGTAGAATTTAACAACCTAAGATTTTTAGGAAATGTATTTTTGAATAATTTTATTTCCTTGATAGATTAATTTCATGCTACACCATGTTACTATTGTGCTACATGCAACACTGTGTTTCTACGAAACATCACCATATTATTATAGTTATTTAAACAAGAAAATTATAAACTAACTATTATAACAGTCGATATGAAAATGATTAACTAAATTATGAAATTATGTCTTACACATGTATATATAATTCTATGACCGGTTAATTTTATATTAACATAAAACCCTTTTTTAAAATAAAAGTAAATATTTTTCTAAAAACTATTTAAATGTGTACAAGTGTATTTTATACTAAAAAAATAAACAAATATATCTTATTGTATTATATTAAATAAATATATATATATATATATATAATATTCAATATAGTTTTTAACATTCATCATATTTATTTTTTGACATGATATAAGAAAAAAATCCAATTTTATGCATAAAAGATATATTTTTATAAAAAGATAGCTTTACTGCCTTTTGATGGCACACTTGTTTTAAATATAGTTTTTTACACTTTTATAATTTCTATATAATAAAATAAACTTATTATTTGAAATTGGTGTATCAAAATTTATTGTGGTTGAATTTTTTATATTTTTTGTTATGTTTCTCTTTTGATGAATAGTGAAAAAATATTGTTTTTTAATTAAAAACAAATGTTTCATCTAAATAATATAAAGTGTTAAATAATAATTTTATTTTGTTTTAAAGAATAATTAGACAACAATTTTATCATTTAATCCAATTTAGGTTGTTGGAATCAATTTCACATGGAATTTTTATATGAAAATATTTCAATCTTTTGAACGTTTTCACTTTAAAAACCCGTTGCTCCGTCCCGTCTTTAGGATTAATTTGAACTAATTTCAGAAAATTATGTAATTTGTATTTAAAAAAATGGATTCCATATTTTGAATCATAAGGTACAAATTTAATAAAGAGGACATTTTATTTTTTTTAACAATATGAAAAGTAACTTTATTAATTTTTTTATTACCACGGTTAAGGGTAAATTGGATAATTTATGGTAAAAATAATTGTATAAATATTCTAAAACTACCAAAACACTTTTTAAAATATTAATGGATGAAACTATTTCTACCCTTGACATATAATATTATAAACTGAATAATGTAATGGACACTATTCAATGAAAATGACTTAGATATGATTAAAATCCAAGTGAGTGACAAAATGTCACACTCTTACTTTTAATAAGTATAATATTTCAAATATGTGATTAAATAGGAGATATTATCAATTATATATATTATTATGAAATATAATTTGATTAAATATATCATGGAATTTTATTTTAAAATTTTACTGAACAAATATTTATCATAAATAATTACAAAATGATGATGCAATAATTATTCAATTAATGAAATAATCAATTTAATGATAATAGAAATATTAAAATAAATATAATTTGAATTAATTAGAGTGTTAGATTAATTTTAAAGGTTAATATGACTTATTATCAGTGTATTAAATTATTTCTTTGATGTTATCTTTATGAAATTATTTTCTTAAAGTTAATTATATGAATAGTGTCAAAATTGACAGTAATGATATTTTATGAAAATAATATTTTATTAAATAAGTTAAAACTAATTAAAATTATAAATAAGGTCAAAGGGGATACATTATGTTCTAAAATATCATAAATTGACCATTTATATTTTAAATTGACACATTATAAGTCAAAATATCCACCTTTTAAAATTGAAAATTATGTTACTATAGTTAAAATTAGAAATGGCTAACTAAGGGTCAATCAAAATGACAAGGTTAAAAATAAAAAATAAACACATATAAAATCTATTAGATGGTGATATTAAATACTTATCACATATTATAATCGAATAAATTTCCTTATGGAGGTAATTTTATTTATATTGAATTTATTATAAATTAATATTTTTGGAGATTCCAAAACTACCCCTCACCTTTATTATAAAAGGACACATCCATAATCATCCCATTTCACCCAATTTAGACTTATATATCAAACAATTGATTCCAAATTATCTTAAAAACTTCCTTATCCACATTCTATAGGCTTTGGTGTTCCCAAAAGACCAACTCAAGAGTTCTTTAGAGGAGATCTAAAGGAGATGTTTTGAAGAAGTGGTAATCGCTCTAACTGATCACTCTCTTTTTATACTCTTATATAACTCCTATAAATCTATGATATATTTCATAAAATAATAAACTATTAATAATAAATATTCTGAAATTTTATTCTGAATATGAACACACCATTATACGACCCCTTTCCCATCGAACTAGAAGTGAAAGTATTATTCGTGCGTATGTACGACTTACCGTCTCCACATAGAAATACAATTAATTTTCCATCACCATTTTTTATGAGTGGTAATTATGATGGGTTCTATGTTTATATATAATAGTTAGGAAATTATTATACTTCTATAATGATAATATAATATATAATATGACAACCCTGGTCTTTTATTACACAATTAAACATTATTTATTACATAAACATCACTTGATACAACATATAACATCGAGAGGTATAGTGTATTTGTGGATTAGGATCATTACATAAAAACTTAAAACATGAAATACAACATCTTTATTGAAAAATTATGTTACATGACCACTATATTCCCTCGTACTTAGCATTGCTTGGGATAACCTGAGGACATGCATACGAAAAGGGTGATCTATACAGCCCAGTAAGGGAATAAACATGGAATAACATGAGGAATACAATACATGTTATAAAATAGGCATATCAATAGATAATAATATAAACATGAACATAAAGGCATAATAAAGCATGATAATCATAACATGGAAATGTGGCAATAACACATAACATGGAATTAGCATGAGCCAAGGATCAATCCACATAGAGCATGAGTAAAACCCCATTGGACATGAAGCATGTGTAAAAACACGTTTAAAATGAATTAGCATGAGTGAAAACCCATTTCACATGAAGTATCATGATAATATACTTTACCCAATGCATTGGAGCGCTATAAGGGCACACCCTTCTTAAATATTTCATTTCATGCATAAGTGTGCCACATGGATCATATAACATGGATTCATAAAACATCATTATGTATTCCATGATAAAGGAATGTGGAATTAATACATGAAAAATTGTAATCAATAACTAAATTCTTATAATGGTGAATACCCTTGATAGAGAAATGGGTATGGTATTCACTACACAATGACATTGGCTTGGAAAATCAGCGCAATTTCGGTAGTGTAACGGCGTGAAATAAGAACTCATAAAAATGTTTTATGAGATAGAAAGGGGTGTATCATCATATTTATATGAAATGGACTATAATTGGGTCATATATATACATGTACCAATAATTTTATTGGAATTTAGATTCATGATACAAAATAATTGGTTGAATGTAAGTGAGGAGAGATAAATTTCTTTCGGAATTTTGACATAGTAACAGGTTTACATGGGAGGCATTTATTGAGAGAGAAAGGAGTATCTCATAATACAAAAATAAATAAGGCAGTATGGGGGAGGTTTGAAACCATACAACAACATTTATAATTGAAATTAAAAGGGCATAACATCATTAAGAAAATTGGACAAAAATGAGAAAGGATGAAAAACCCTAAACTGGAATTGTGCTTCCAAAGGCTTGAGAGAGGCTTGAGATAGGATTCTTGGGAGCTTGGGGCACCTTGGGAGGATTCTAGAAAGAGTAGGGCAGAGGTTGGACGAACTTAAAAGGATTTTAGTGAGGAGGAAGTGTGATCTTGGGTGGGTTTATATAGGAAAGGTGAGGGAATTCTTTATTATTTAGTTTTGGGACACCTCACATTAAAATAATCCAAACCACAAAACAACCCATGGTTTTTGCCCATAGTTTTTGGAAAAGTGAAGTGGAAAAAAATATTTTAGAAGGACAAAGTCTGAACTTCTTAAAATAATGGGGTTGCTTATGTGGAGGTGAGTCACATGCCCAAGGAAAAAAATTTAAAAAGACAAAATGTTTAACAAGTCTTGAAGGGTCCACTAAAGCTTTGTAAAATAAATAAAACAAACCCAAAATCGAATTATTTTAATGGTAAAACATATATTGGCTGAAAATAAAGTTTATATTATTTTATTACATCATTATTTGGTCATTATGATGTCATAAAACACATTATATATTTAAACGTTATTTAATTTTTACCAAAACATTTGACTGTCTCAGAAAATTATGAAAAATTCACCGTTGGACAATTTTGACATCCTAATTCTACAAATAATATTAATTTTATCTAAATAATTTTCTAAATATGTAAATTTTCACTTTTAAAATAAAAACGGACATTTATCGAAAATTCATGGGTTTTAACAAAAATGGCTTTCAAAACTTAATAAAAATTCTAATTGCATCCATAAAATAATAAAATCATTTATATATAACAAAAATTAATTTAATAATAATAATAATATTTTATTAAAATATTATTGAATTCCAAAATCCATTAATTCATAAAAATAGATTTCTTAGTTGAATATTAACTAAAAATACTATCTGTGATTTAAAAACTATTTAAAAGGTAACAATAATAAAATGTAAATATATTAATTATTATATAAAAAAATGATGTACATAACCATAGTACTAAGGTATTGTTACATAACCCCTTATAAAAACCATATAAGACAGAAGTGTAAGGTGTGCGATGGTGATAGACTCTTAGGGTGGCTCGTATAACATTGCTCGGGTGGTAATCTCTGTCAACTTCCACTTCTCTCGTAGGTGGTCACGATAGAGCTTAACATATTCAAGATCGGCTTGGGATTGGTCAAGAGAGAATCCCAAAGACACAAACCCCTTTCTGATCTCTGACGAATGGTCTTTGTATGGGGCACGTCTACTGGACGAGGCCATCATTTCCTTTGTCTGAGTAAATTGGATTTGTTAAAGCCCAATATTTATACTAATCATGTGATCACTGTACAATGGATATATTAGAAATGGTCATAATTCTTAACAGTGTTTTAAAATCCAAAAACATAAAGACAAAGATGTTGACATTTTATATAAACATTTTACATAAAGATACATTTAATTAGATCAAGAGAGATTTCCATTAATGAAATTTTAGGTCGTTAAAATCTTCCCCCCTTATGAGATTTCACCCTCGAAATTTTTTTTTCCCACACTAAAAAATATGTGGGCGACTTTTCTTCATCACTTCCTCTGATTCCCATTTCACTTCATTAAATTTGTGGTTTCACCACAACACCTTGACGAGGGGAATTGTCTTATTTCATAGAATTTTTTCTCTATGATCTAAGATCTTCACTGGTTTCTCCTCATAAGAAATATCATCCTCCAGCTGTACTACCTATGAATAGAGTTAATGTGAAGGGTCCGGTATGTACTTCCTTAAGAGGAATACATGAAATACATCATGTACTTTGGCCATGGAAGGTGGAAGTGCTAGTCAATAGGTCATAGCCCCAACACGATCAAGAATCTCGAAGGGGTCGATGTACCGTTGAATAAACTTCCCTTTATTTCCAAACCTCGTGACCTTCTTCCATGGAGATATGTGCAGAAATACCATGTCTCCAAATTTAAACTCAAGGTCTCATCGAAGGTTATCTACATAACTCTTCTATCGACTCTGGGCTACCTTGATATGATGTTGAATGGGTTTCACCTTCTCCACCATTTCATCAACCATTTCTGGTCCAAGCAGCGTATGCTCACTGACATAGTCCCAACACGCTGGTGTTCTGCACCTTTTACAATAAAGGGATTCATATGGTGCCATTTGAATGCTTGTGTGGAAACTGTTATTATAAGAGAAATCTACCAGAGGAAGATGTTGATCCCATCCTCCTTTAATGTCCATTGATCATGATCTCAACATGTCCTCATGTGTTTGGATAGACCACTCGGATTGGCCATCCGTTTGAGGATGATAGGCCGTACTGATGTTCAATTTAATATTCAGAGCATGTTGAAGACTCTTCCAAAACATAGAGGTGAATCTTGGATCTCAATCAGACACATTAGATAGTGGTACTCCATGAGCCTTAACACTTCCTTGATATATATCTGTGCCATTTGATCCAATGAGAAATACTCCCGAATAGAAATGAAGTGTGTAGCATTTGTAAGACGATCCAAAACAACCCAGATTGCATTGTTTCCTTTGGATGTCTTCGGAAGTCCGGTGAATAAATATATGGTGATGTTCTCCAATTTACATTCTAGTATGGGTAATGGTTGCATCATCCCCTTATACTTCTACCTCTCTGACTTCACTTTCTAACACACCAAGAACTTTGATGTATATTCAGTGATCTCATTCTTCATATTATTCAACCAATAATGCTCTCGGAGATCTCAATACATCTTTGTCTTTCCTGGGTGAATAGAGAAATTTGAACAATATGCATCATCCCAAAGTTCTTTCTTCAGCTCTAGATTTGATGGAACACATAGTCTTCTCCCAAATCTCACAATTCATTCTTCATTAACATTAAACTACGAGGATTTCCCATTTCTGATATCTTCCACTTTTTCCTGAATTCTCACATCATCCTTTTGAGCATCCTTTAACCTTTCCAGAAGTGACATTTGAGCAATAATTTGTGAAATTATTGATTATTTTCCCTTCATTATGATTCCCATGTTCATCTTTGTCAAATCTAAGAAGATTGGATCCTTTTAAATTCTCATCAATGATAGAATCACTGGGTCCTTTCTACTCAGGGAATCTACCACTTTGTTTTCTTTCCTAGGGTGGTAATGGATTGAGCAGTCAAAGTAATTGATCAACTCTAACCATCTTCGTTGGCGTATGTTCAACTCTTTCTGTGTGAATATATACTTAAGGATTTTGTGGTAAGTATATATTTCACACTTCTCCCCAAAGAGATAATGTTGCCGAATTTTCAAAGTGAAGATCACTCCATCCAACTTGAGGTCATGTATTGGATAGTTTTGTTCATGAACATTCAATTGCATTGAAGCATAGGAAAATAATTTGTCATTTTTTCATTAACACACATCCCATGCACTTCTTCGAAGCATCACTGAATACCACAATAATTTCTCTACTTGTGGGTAATGTGAGAACGAGCATAGTGATAAGACTCCTTTTCAACTCTATGATGCATTCTTCGTATTCATCACTCCAAGAAAACATTACTCCCATTTGAGTTATCTTGCTAATAGGGTTGGGAAATCATGAGAAATTTCTCAAAAATCGTTGATTATATCCAGATAACCCCAAAAAGCTACGAATATCCGTTACCGATGTTAGCCTCAGCCATCCCTCAATTGCATCTGTTTTGGAGGGATGAAAATACATCTCTTTCCTTGTGATGATATGGCCCAAGATTGATACCTCCTTCAACTAGAACTCAAAATTTTTGTACTTTTCATAGATCTTATCCTTCCTCAAGGTCTCTAATACAGTTCTTAGATTCTCCTATTTATCCTCCTTGGTTTTGGAGTATATTAGAATATCATCTATAAATACTACCAAAAATTTGTTGATGTAATCTCTAAAGACTCTATTCATCAAGTCCATGAGGATTGCTCGAGCATTAGTGGGTCTAAAAGGCATTACTATGAATTCATAGTGCCCTCATCTTGTACGAAAAGCAGTATTGGGGATATCTTCACTGTTCACCTTTACTTGATAATATCCTAACAAAAAATACACCTTGGAGAAGTATTGTGCTCTATACAGCTGATCAAAGAGGTCATAAATTAATGGGAGAGGATACTTGTTCTTTATCGTGATTTTGTTAAGCTCACGATAATCGATGCAAAGGTGCATTGACCCATCCTTCTTCTTGACGAAGAGGACTGGTGCACCACATAGTGAAGCACTTGGGTGTATAAACACTTTATATATATTGTCTTGTAGTTGTTTCTTCAGATCCTCAAGCTCCACAACATCCATTCTATAGGGAGTCTTGGATATTGGAAATGCCCCAGGTATAAGATCAATTGAGAATTCAACATCTCTTCAAGGAGGAAGACCTGGTAATTCCTCGGGAAACACTTCAACGAATTCCCTCACAAAAGGCATGTTTTATAGGATGGTTTCCTCCTTAGACTCAATAATCTAAGCTAGATACATGTTCTCATTAGGATGTAATATCCACGCTTGTGATGATCAATCTAAAGAAGATTCATCTTCCTCCTTTCACTTGAAAGAATCAGGGGTGGATTCTCCACATGGAGAGTGATTTCCCTATCATGGAAATTTATATTTTCTCTATATAATGAAAGCCAATCCATGCCAAGAAATGCATCAAATTCCACCAGAGGGAGTATGATGAGGTTCAACAGGAAGTTCAATCCACAGATTATGACTGGGGAGGAGTTATATTCATGGGATGCAATGATTTCCCCATTTTATGTACTTACTGACATCTTCAATTACATGATTTGTGGTGGTGCTAGGATTGTTCAACTAAACATTAGAGATATAAAATAATTCATAGAAACTAAATCAGAAAGTATTTTCTCTATTCATGAATGAAAAACTAGTGTACCTATCACCACTTCGTTGTTGGGGATCACTTCGGCAGTAGTGATGGAAAAAGCTCACCCTTTATGCCTTGGAGGTTGTTGGTTGCCTCCAAAAACCCTTGGCTTAGGGCACTAATTTGCAAGATACCTTGTTTCTTTGTAGTTTTAGCAGTGAACAACACATTGAGGTTCGAACAGATCATTCCTATCCTCTATTTCAGCTACGGGTATTTCTTGCCAACAGTTAATAGCTAGGTGCCCTTCTCTTCCACACCTAAAGCATTTGCTCATAACCTTCAGGAAATTTACAGGGTGCTTCTTTCCGCACCTTTGGAAAGTGGGGTGTTGGATCTTCTTAGCACCGTTGGATTTATCCATCGGACCACCAGTATTGATGGGAAACTAATGATTCTTATCCCCATGAAACCCATGAGATTCTCCAATATCTGTTTCAACCTTCAGGGCACATCAGACAATTTCCTCATAGCTGTCAAAATCATGGATCACCAGTGCATTCCGCAAGCTAGGTTTCTGCCCACCAAAGAAGCAGTCAACCTTACATTCAGGGGTAACGACAAAGCCCGAAGCATATCATGAAAGACTTGTGAAGTATTCCTCATAATATCCAATAGATTTGTCATCTTTTTTCTCGAGGGCAAGGAAGTGCCTTTCCATCTTAAGCTGGAGGGTGCACGGAAAATATTTATTGAAAAACATCTTCCAGAAATCCTTCTATTCCAATGCCTTGATCTACTCCTCAGGCTTCATATTTTTGATCAATGTCCACCATCGATCTTCTTCACCCTCCATACAATAAGAATCTCGGAGAACCTTCTCTTGTTCAGAATATTGAAGGATGGATAAGATCTTTCTAATGGAGTTGATTCATTGTTCTGCGATTGAGGGATCAGATGATATATTAAAAGTAGGATGCCTTCATCTCATGAAGCTCTCGATAGAGACTTGTTCTTTCTTAGGAGGGGTCGAACTTTCCTATTGACCCATGTTTATATTCAAAGCATGAGTTAGCTGAGAGAGAAGTGTGACAAAGTTCACAATTCCAACTCCCATTGGATTTGGCATCTCATTAGTACAGTCATCACATTTATCTTCACATCGGTTGTTATCCCGAGTCCTCCTATTTCTAGCCATTGGATGGAATAAATGGAAAGATTGGTGTAACACATAAATTGTAATCAAAGGCCAAAACTTATTACTTATAAATAACTTTTATTTCCTTAACATATGAATCTACTGGCTTTATTCTATGTTATCCATGATCTACTTTCTAACATATATTATTTGGGAATTTTTTTAGTCCCTTAATAATGGTTCATACTAAGATTGTGAATTTACCAAAGCATATCCCCCAGGAGTGTCGTAACCAAGAGTGCAGTAAGGCTCGTTGTTGTGCACCAGTTCCCATTTGAGTCTATCCCAAAGCGGTGTTTTCAGGTTTTACCCCTAGGATACATCTGTGCCAGAGCCGCCTCTACCCGCTCATATCCAGACATGGATGTATTTTATTGATAAATCACTTACTCAATACTCACTAAAACTTTGGGATGTTTTTATTATACTTATTCTTGTCTCTAAGAATTCACTAGTATTTTCTAATCCTAATCCCAAAAATAATTAAACCTATCCTCTGATACCAACTATGACAACCCATGTCTTTTATTACACAATTAAACATAATTTATTACATAAACTTCACTTGATAAAACATAGAAGATTTAGAGGTATAGTGTATTTGATTATTAATATCATTAAATAACAACTTAAAACCTGGAAAACAACATCTTTATTGAAAAATTCATTTACATGTCCACTACATTCCCTCGTACATAGAATTGCATGAGATAACCTGAGGATATGCATAAGAAAAAGGTGAGCTATAGAGCCCAGTAAGGGAATAAACATGGAATAACACGAGGAGTACAATACATGTTAAACAATAGGAATATAAATGGATCAAAACAGAAACATGAACATAAAGGCATGATAAAACATGATAATCATAATATGGAAATGTGGAAACAACACTTAACATAGAATTAGCGTGAGCCAAGGCTCATTGCACGTGGAGCATGAGTAAAACCATATTGCACATGAAGCACAAGTCAAATCCCATTTCACATGAATTATCATTATTCAACAACCATTACACTAGTTTTATCATGATACTATACTTTACCCAATTCATTGGAGCACTATAAGGGCACACCCTTCTTAAACATTTCATTTCATGCATAAATGTGCCACATTGATCATATAACATGGATTCATAAAACATAATTATTAATTACACAATAAAGGAATGTGGAATAAATACATGAAAATTTATAATCAATAAGTAAATGTGCATACTGGTGAATACCCTTGATAGAGAAACGAGCAAGGTATTCACTACACAATGACATTGGCTTGGAAAATCGGTGCAATTTCGGCAGCGTAATGGTGTGACATAAGAATTCATAAAAATGTTTGATGAGAGAGAAAGTGGCATCTCATCATATGTACATGAAATAGATAGTAATGGGGTCATATAGATACATGTCCTAACAAATGTAATGGAATTTAGATTCATGATAAAAAAGAATTTCTTGAATGTAAGTGAGGGGAGATAAATTTCTTTCAGAATTTCGGCATAGTAACGGGTGTACATGGGAGGAATTTATTGAGAGAGAAAGAGGTATCTCATAATTAAAACATAAAGAGGGAATTATGGGGGAGGTGAAAAACTATACCCCAACATTTATAATTGAAATTAAAAGGGCATAACACCATTATGAAAATTGGACAAAAATGAGAAAGGAAGAAAAACCCTTACTTGGAAGTGTGCTTCCAAATGCTTGAGAGAGGCTTGAGAGAGGATTCTGGGGAGATTAGGTCACATTGGGAGGATTCTAGAGAGAGGGAAGAGGTTGGATGAACCCCAAAGGATTTGAGTGAGGAGGATGTTGGAGCTTGGGTGGGTTTATATAGAAAAGGTGAGTGGATTCTTTATTATTTAGGTTTGGGACACCTCACATTAAACCAATCCAAACCACAAAACAGAACACGGTTTATGCCCATGGTTTTTGGAAAATGGAAGTGGAAAAGAATATTTTATAAGGCCAAAGTCTGAACATCTTAAAATAATGGGGTTGCTTATGTGGAGGTGAGTCACACTCCCAAGGAAAACAATTTAAAAAGACAAAATGCTTAATAAGTCTTGAAGGGTCCACTAAATGTTTGTCATATAAATCAAACAAACCCAAAATCACATTATTTTAATGGTAAAACATATATTGGCCGAAAATATAGTTTATAGTATTTTATTACATCACTATTGGGTCATTATGATGTCATAAATCACATTATATATTTATATAGTATTTAATTTTTACCCAAAAATTTGACTGTCTCAGAAAATTATGAAAAATTCACCATTGGATAATTTTGATGTCCTGATTCTGTAAATAATATTATTTTTATCTCAATAATTTTCTATATATGTTAATTTTTACTTTTAAAATAAAAACCGACATTTATTGAAAATTCATGGGTTTTGGCAAAAATGTTTTCCAAACCATAATAAAAATTACAATTGAATTCATAAAATTATACGATCATTTATATTTAATAAAAATTAATTTAAAAATAATATTAATATTTTATTAAAAAATTATTTAATTAAAAAATCCATTAATTCATCAAAATATATTTCTAAGTTGAACATTAACTAAAAATACTATTTGTGCTTTAAAAACTATTTTCAAGGTAACAATAATAAAATGAAAGTATATTCATTATTATATAAAAGAATAATATACATAACCATAGAGATAAATAATTGTTACATAACCCCTTATAACACCCTCATAATACTGAAGAGTAAGGTCTTCTATGGTGATAGACTATTGGGGTGGCTCAGATAACATTGCTCGGGTGGTAATATCTATTAACTTCCACTTCTCTCATAGGCGGTACTGCTCGAGGTTAACATATTCAAACTCGGCTTGGTCTTGGTCAAGAGCGAAGTCCAAAGAGGCAAAATCCTTTCTGAGCTCTAAAAAATGGGCTTCATATGGGGCAAGTCTTCTATATGAGGCCATCTCTTCATTTGTTTTAGTAAATTGGATTTGTTAAAGCCCTATATTTATACTAATCATGTGATCATTGTTCAAAAAATATATTAGAAATGGTCACAATTCTTAACAGTATTTTAAAATCCAAAAACTTAAAACCAAATAAGATGACATATAATATAAACATTTTACATAAAGAGACATTTAATTAGATCAATAGGGATTTCCATTAATGAAATTTTGGGTCATTACATCTATCTTTTTAAAACCTAATCTTTTGTGAAATGATAACGTCGCCCATGCATACGTGTGACTTACCATTTACCTGATGATATGTGATTCATTTTTAATACATATTTGACATGGTTAGTAATAAATATGAATTTTATGAATATATATGATATATATAAAATAATAATTATTCAATAATGATAATATATCATATACATTTATTTCTTTTAATCTGATAATAAAATGAAAACAATGTTCATTAGTACATATGGTATACCGTCTCCATGAACTGTGTATTTTATTTTATACCTATATATTTTATAGATAACCATAAATAAATATATAACAAATGTATATGATATTTATTTAATCATTATCATTTTTAAGATGATGAAATTATGATATAAGTATGAGGACCAAGAATAACAAGTCAAAACATTTAAGAGAAACAAAGCCGTTATTACCTAAAACATAACTTAAATTTGGAATTGTTAATAAGTGAGTAATATAATGTAATAAGTAAATCATACATGGTATTATATATATGAATATAGTTCTGTGATATATTTATAATAATATTATATTTATTATACAACAGTTTTGAACATATACAAAGGATGTCATGATATGTGGTAAGAGATTTTTTTCAAACTTTTATTTCAGTGGGACACATGACTTATACATGACTTGTTTCTTCTATATAGTGTATATACTACCCATGAATTTATTTTGTGAGTTTTATCCTCAATATTATAGTATTTTAATATCCAATTAATTTTTTTATGTGGAATATGATTCTACAGATTATAATGTTATCAGTATTTATTTTAGAATCTCATCAATATTTGGAATTGTTTTGTTTTAAGTCTCCATTAGAGGATATTTATCTTCCATGTCTATATTTTATAATTTTTTTCCCTAAAATGGTTTTTACTATTATCCTATTAATATTTAAATGTAATTTTACACATGTTTTATGTTATACAAAATGGTTTAAAAGGAACCTTGTTATTGTTTTCCAAACAAGGTACTTTGTGACTTTTTCAGAAAAAAGTCTGAAAAAATATTTATTTAACATATACGACATTGATTTATTTTTAAGATTTAATTATGCCTTATTGTATTTATTTTTCCATTAAAATATTATATGTTTATTTTAAATGAAAATGTTTTTTAAAATTTTTCGGTATTTTAAGAAAAAAGAAAATGTTTTCAAAGAAGAAAGGATATTTTCCTAAAGAATTATTTTCAAGTGATATCTTAAAATTATTTTCCATATAATATAAAATTATTTTATACTAGTTGTACTTAACTAGGGATATGATTCAATTATTCCATTCTTATTATATCTAAGAATGGTTTCTGTTTACAATGGAATGATATTTTTTAAACGCATTTCTTTTCCATGGTTATGTTATGATTGAAAGATGTTTATGAACCCAATTTTATTCCATGGGTTGTGATATAATAAATAAATTATTTTCTTGTGGCACACATATGTATGGTTTTCATTATGTGATGGGTGGGACAAATATCTACCTCCAATGCATTGGGTAATGAATTATATCTCATGAGATAGACATGGATGGAATGTAGAGTGAACTCAATTCAGTAAAGGAATTTTTCCACTAAGATGGTCTTGGTAGTGAACCATGACTACAAATTTGGTCATGGAATTGAACCATAACTACCAAGATATTATGGGGAGTGAACCCAAACTACTAATATGGCACTGGCAGTAATTCCTTAACCACCATGGAAATCATTTTATATGCTTATTTATCTACCACAACTTCCATGTCTTATTTCTATGTTATGATTTTATGGATTATGCTCTTGATTCCATTATGATTCAAGTCTTATTAACTTCCAATATTTATGTCATGAATCATGTATAGGATATTTGATATGGTAGGAAGGATATTCTAATGTTAGGATTATGTTATCATACCCTTATGTTCATTATTATGATTACATAACTACCTTGATCCACCATTGATGAGAATATGATATCACCATTTTAATATGTTTCCTTTCCAAAAGTTATAAAGTAAGGTTTTAAGTATTATTACTAAAGGGGAATATCTTTATGGGAGATTTTGAGAATCTTTAATCAAATTAGAATAATTTGTTCTAGTTTTCCAAAGGCACTAAACTATTACTATACTTGATATTTGTTAGTGTAATGTAATGAATATTCATCTAAAAATATGTAATATCCATGTGTGTTAAGACTGGTTCATTATAAAATCAATGATTCATTATATAAATATTTAGTAAAATATAGAAACTATATCATAAAATTACCATAATTGGTCCCAAATGGTTTAATTTAATACAAGCATGATATTGTGGCATGTATCTATATCAATTGGCATATACATTCCCATTGTGAGCCCAATGTAACTAATTGAAATTGAATTTTTTTGGTCAACATCTTGGTAAATTTGATTCTATCCAACCACAAATTTTATACCTTTTTTAATTTCCTTGATAATATTAGTTAACATAGTGATGCTACAGTGTTATTTTTTTCATCAAACTGTTGTTGATCCCCTATTAATTCCACAATTTCAGTAAAAAACTTGAGTTATTCCTTAGTATTGGAAACATAATCTTGCAGATAAGTCATTATATGTATGATTAGTCAAAATTTTAATTTAGATTATGTAAATGTAGTAGAGAACAAATAATATTATGAGGAAAATAATAGTATTTTTAAAAAAACATCAACATACTCATTGAGTTCTCTTTTTTACCTTCATAGGTTTAAGGGATTTGGATCAACTATGGAGTATATAAATACCCTTATTGTGGTCCCCTATAATTCACAATACATTTTAAATATTGGGTCCATCATGAATTTATTATGATCTCCCGATGAAAGGGTCATCCTCAATTGAATTTTCAAGTGACCCTATGCTTGTTATAGTCTCTAACAAAACAATTGTTTAATTATTGTTTATAGGATCCATGACATAAATTACTTTCACTACCTGTGATTACATTATGAATGGTTTGTCCTTATACCCTTTCATATTGAAATTCACCTTCATAAATCCCAATTCATTATTTTTCATTACACTTATGTTATCAACCGATTTATAACTGAAAATCAGCACTCAAAATGTTGTATAATTCAACTCATATATCTATTCGATGATACTAATATATAAAATATCCTCATAAATTGGATTTTAATCCTTGCAACTGGAAACATACATCACTTATAGAATAATAATAACTCCACTATTTTGAATCATACTATGTTAATCATGTTCCTTTATATAGTTTGTATAACCATTAATTATAAACCCAATATAAGATATAACTTTTATATTAGTCCCATGGAAATCCATAAAAAATGTTAGACAATTGAATTCAGATGTGTAAATAACTCCCTATAAATATGATCCAAAAAACATCCTATAAATTACTGATTATGTGTATTTGATATCCAATCATCACCCCTTGATGAATATAACTGTCTAAAAATGACGTTTTGGGATTTAATATATAGAGAAACCTATGAACTATTATGTAAAATATAATGGTGATATTTATCATGATATATCATGGTAATTGAAATAAAATATCTTTCGTAAGTCCCTTCACCAAGAATATATCTTCTATAATGATATTTTGGCAACCAATTATATCAATATCTTATAGGTAATCAGTTAAGAATTCAACAACTTCATCAATAATATATCACTCTAACATACATCCTTTAAGATGACTTGGATTCATGATGTACCATTTTCAAATATTTATATAATATTTAATGGGATACATCCATATATAAATTACTGGACCACATAGTTTAATCTCTATAACTAATTAAACCATAAAGTGGGCCATTATGTCAATGACTTATGGTGAAAAAATAACTCTAATTCACATAATATGACTATAATTTCCTTATTTATGATTCTTAATTTCACCTAGTATATAACATTACAACATATGGTTTTGAAAAATAAGTGAAGTCAGGTTAATGTAATACATACATTTTTAGTAAGAATGAAATGTAAAGATATATGCATTAAATCGTGCATCAAAACAATAATATCAATTGATTTTAGACAATTTAATTTCAAATAAGTCATCAAATTGAAATTATATATATTTAATAAATATCCATATGGATAATCAACAACATTAAATATGTTTTAAAATTGAACATTTTCTGTTCTGGAGGAGTGTAAACTACTGGAGGAAGCAAAGTTCATATATCACCCATTATTGGTGCCAAGTCTTCCTTTATCCCAATGTCAATTATGTCTAACCTAGCCTTAATTCTATATTTTTTATTTCGTATATTTAGTAATATGTCAATAACATAGTCACATACAGTTTTGTCTCAACATTCATGATATGAAAAAAATTTTAACTTAAAAAAATTCTAGTATGAATATTCAAAGAAAAATGATATTTTTTTCCAACCCAATTTCTTATGGTTTTTTGAAAAAGTCTTATTGAAATCAGTGTCAATATACTTTACATTCTATAATAGTTGATCACCCATTAGTGGAGATAGTGTTATATCTTTTTCTATATTTACATAAAACAATGTCATTAAATATTGATATTTATGTCATCATGGTAAATATTTTTGATGTTCTAAAAACTAATTATTTAATAAAAGTTTCAAATTAACTAAGTTTTCACCACGTTAACAAATATGAAACCCCAATATTTCTTTAATTATTTTGCATAGAAAATTTTTATAAGATGGAAACTCAATTATCATCCTATACAATATGGTTCTCATTGTGAACTCTTCACTTCTAAGAGCATCATACAATGTAACACTAGTATTAAAAATCAATTTCATATCTTCAATTAATGGATCCAAATTGATATAAATATCATTACCATGTTTCTTGGTCCATATATAGTTAAGGATAACATAAACTATTTTCATTTCAGGAGTATCCACAGTGTAAAGTTATAATTTACTAAAATATCTAGCCATGAACTATGAGTACTACATTGTACACCAAAATTATTTATTCCATCAGTATATAATGTAAGAAAAAAGTTTCTTGGCTCGTTTCCAAATTCAAGATACTCATAATCAATTTTTTCCACCAAGTATATTCTTTTATGTGACACTGTTTCCCATCTTCAATTCTTGTATCCATGTGCCATGTTAATTTTCTAGAGGTTTCATTACATCCATATAGTCTCGTAATCCTTATAATGGAAGGAAAGTACAATAAAAATTTCAAAGTATTTGATTCGTAATTCATGTATCGATTCGTTACACACTTAGGGAATTTTATTTGTGATTCATGGTTCTTTTCAAATAATATACAACCATTTAGGTATTTTTTTTCAAAGATCAAACCCATTGAACATATAATTCACTTAGCATCATATGATCAATAAGGAAGCATGTTTAATTTTGGTAACATATCATTCCGAAGAACAAGTAGTTCTATAAAACTACAATCACTCCATCTGATTCCATATTCCAAATTATATAACTTCAATACACTTGAAAATGTTGTATATTTAGTATAAAAGTTATACAATGGTGTCTTATAACATTTATTTTACTTCTAAAAGTTTTTTGGACATTTATGAAGGCTATATTAGATTTTATTTTTAATTTCATCAATATGATATGCATCATCATTTACACTGGTATTCATATCAAATGATCTATAAATGGAAGTATCATCCTAACCATTATTTTAATTCATTTTCCCCATGTTTAGTCCAGTATTTATAGATTCTATATATTCTAGGACAAGTAAAATTTTCATAAAACGCTTCTAGAGGAATTTTTTGTGAATAAAAACAACATAAATAAGGATAAATGATTTAGGAAGGTTCATATGAAAACTCTATTGAAAACATGAGTAAATATTTAATTAAATACTCATATTCATTTTTCATACAATTAGAATAAATCCATTTATAATTCATATTCATCTTATAAGGTATTATAAAATTCATTGTCTATTAAAAATGAATAAATACATATAAGGAATACACGTAATGTAAATATAAATTGATATGTAAACGATGTATCAGAATTAGAGTGTATGCATGATTTATTTTTGGAATGTTTATATAGATTAAACATGTTTTTGATTGAGATATAAGAGTATTTTAGAAAAATCATAAACTAGTTAGTAAAGAATATTTCAATTTTATTACTTAAAAATTTAATAGAGTCATGAAAAATTAACTTTAGTCAATGTTTTTGGGATAATTCAAGTAGATTATATTGGAAACCATAATATAAGTACAATCATTATTTAAAGAGATAATATTTTCTCAAGAATAAATTTTAAAAGTTAAAAGTGGAAATTCATTCTCATAAAGTTCTTAAATGCTTATACGAAGGGAATAGAATCAATGATATTTATGATACTATTAAAAATACAACCCTAAAAAGGGAATAATTAATTTATTCTATTACATAAATGATGAAGAACCTCTAAAACTAGTTATCCAACACATCAGGCCATTCATTATAATAAATAAAAATAATCTATCATAGGAATATTAAACCCCCAAATTATAGGACATGCGTTTCATAAAATCTAATTACTTTGATCAAATCATAACTTTAATTTTTTATAAAGGATCTATGTTTACACATTATCACCTAAATACTATAAAAATATCACAGTATTAATTTCAACTAGTATTATGCCCATGTGTTAGAAATTTAATTAGAAGAAAATGATCAATGAAAATAAAATGTGTATGATTTCTTTTATGAATAAAAACACAAAAAATATTGAATTTTGAGATATAATTTTGTAATAAAATATATATAGTAAAAAATGAATTATTTTGATATATAATTCATAAAAAATCATTTCAAATAATGGAATAAAAATTAAGATATTTAACTATCCAAAAATCATATGATGATAATAATAATTTTTATTGAGAATATCTATTTTTTTTATAAAAATCAACTTACTAATCAATATAATTTATTTCATTGAGAATAGATATTACATATATATATATATAATTAATACATAAATCAATATATATATATATATATATATATATATTAAAAAATAGATAATAATAATAAATAAATCATGTAATATATTCAATTTAAGAAAATATAAAACATTTACATATCAAACATTAACTAATCAATAATAAATTATGACCAATATTTAAATTTAAAATATATTCTATCATAATTGGAAATAAAAAATATAATTAAAATAAAATGGTGCATATATTTAGAGGAAAAACACAAAAAATAAGAGAGGAAAAAATGAGATATATTTATAAATCGTTATAGTGAATTCAAGACTACAACATTTTCCATTGATAATAATCAAAAAAAATAAATGCCTTAATAAATGATACTTCATCAATGTGTGTGTTCCATTTATAATAGGAAAAATGACTCCACATGGTTTTTGTTGTGATTTTTATGATATTGGATAGCTTTATGAGTAACAATCATGTTAAATATAATGATATCTTATTATTATCCTGATGTACTAATGTTTTAAAGAAAAATTTATAAAATAAGAAATATAATTCAAATTTCATCTATCTCTATGAAATCATTGAATTTCGTGATTTACACTTGATGTCTATCTAGAAATGTAAAGCATTAAAATTCAGGTTTTAATTATAATGACATGACACTCATAAAGATGATAAATCGTGGATAACTGGGCCCGAATATTTGAGAATATTATTTGTATACAACTTTAATTATTAGTCATTACAGTAGGAATAAAAATAAAATTATTCTTGAGGAAGAACATTGTATTGTGGATGGTATTCTTGGTATGAGGGTAAGGAGAATGAGGCGCAACAGATTGGTGAATCCTGACCCTCTTTGAGTTTCATCAATCACATGACAAACCCTAAACCTTTGTAAAAACTAAAAACAAAAAAAATTGAATGTTAGAATAAAAATAATAAGAAAGAATCACATAACTTTGGTTTTGAGAGTTTCAAATCATCCGAGAAGAATGAGGGGGATTGGAGGTGAAGGTTCAATTCCATGAGAGCATGAACAACACGAGTGATGGGTTCTCTATCAATGTTATATTTAAAAGGGAAAAAGGGTTTTATCAGCGCTAAAATAAAAAGAAGTTCTAAAATGTATCATTACCAACACTAGAATAAAAAATCAATGACAAAACCTATTTTTATTAGCACTTTTTAGCATTGATAAAAAAAATATTTACCAGTACTAAGAGATAATATTGATAGAATCTATTTTATTAGTGCTTCTAGTTTTAGCGCTAATAAAACCTATCTTTATCAGCATTTTTGGATAGTTGTGATAAAAACTGTATAAAATAAATTTTAAAAAAATTAAATGAATATATATATTAAAAATAAATAATTTATAAAATAAGTAAAAAATAATTATATTATTAATGGATAAATAAAATATTTTTTAACTTTTTTTATTTACAACACATGTATGGAAAGAAAATCAGTCAAGGGACTCGACCCCATGACCAACACTCCAAATCCCAAAACCCCTACACCCACAACCACCAACATGGGGCAATAAATAATATTAAATGAATAAATTTTATAAATGAGTGAAATTTAATAACTATAAACAAATAAACATCAAAAATAATTTATTTTTTTAATAAGTTTTATTAAGATTACAAATTATTAGAAAAATTAAAAAGTAAGATGAATTCATATTAAATATGTACATTAAAACAATATAAAAAACATTAAATTTTAATGAATAAATATGTATAAAAAATATTTAAAATGAATAAATTTTAAAAAATAATAATTATATAAATTTTAAAAAATCAATAAATTAAAAATAAAATTAATAAATAATTAACGTTATTTATGAATAACTAATACTAAATAAAATTAAATGAATGGGTGAAAAAAATGAGTGAAATTTAATAATTAAATAATTAGTAGATTACAAAAATATTAAAAAAATTAATAAGTGTTATTAATTATAAAGATTATTATAAAAATTGAAAATTAATATACGTTAAAATAAAAATGAATAAATAAAAATTAAATAAATTACAACCATATTAAAAAAAATAAACATTAATGAATAAAAAATTATAAAAAATATATTAAAAATAGATAAATTAAAAAAATAATAAAGATATTAAAGATTATCAATGAGTAAATAATATTAAAAATGAAAAAATTTGAAAAAATATAAAAAAGAAATAATACTATATATTTAAAAACATATAAAAATTGAATATATAACAGAAATATTATATGTGTGTGTGTTTCTATATAAAATTTAATTAATTATGTATATATGTGTGAAATTATTGTAACACATGTTTGATATATATTAAATTCAAAAAACAAATGACATTTTATTAAATATCCATTACTCGATACTAATAAGTCAATATTTTTAATTTATATTAATTTTTAATTATAAACCATTTTTTCTAAATACATGAATTATTTAATGGAAATACATATTTTATATCATATAATTCTTATTTAAGGGAACACTATATGTATATGAATAAATTTCTATATTTAAATTATTAAATATAACATTGAATAACTATGTATAAGAAATATTAAAAATGAATAAATTACACAAAATATTAAATGAATAAATATTGAAAATGAAAAAAATATAAAAAAAAGAAAAAAATCACATAACACTATTAATAAATAAATAATATTAAATGAATGAATGTGAAAAATGTGTAAAATTTAATAAAAATACGAATTGATTGAAAATATATTAAAAAATGATTTAGTGATATTAATTATATAAATTTAAAAATAAAATAAGAAATAATATATATTCAAATGAAAATGAATACACATATTAATTATTAAAATTATAAATATATTAAAAAATATTAAATATTAATCAATAAATGTAAATAAATATTATAAATGAATAAAATTAAAAAAATATTAAAAAACAAAAAATAATAAATGAATAAATAATAAATAAATAAATAAATATATATATATATATTAATTAAAAAGTAATACAATATATAATAAAAGCAAATATAAAAAATGAATAAAATTTTATAGTTAAAAACATAATATATTAAATATTAAATAGTAATAACTAAAAAAATAAAATGATAATTTTTAAAACCTCTTTATTTTAATTATCACAAATCATGTTTGTAATGTTTCTAATACAATTAATATTCTATGATAGTATATCATTTATTATAGAAACTTTGCTAAGTACAAATCTACTGTTATTTCAAAAAGATCTACTATTGGTTAGGAAGATCTACTATTAGTTCAATAAGATCTACTGGTGAACTACATCAATCATCAGACTATACCGTTTATGGATCTACCATTGAAAACATCTAAGGCTAGTTCAATATATCTACCATTAGTTAAATTATGATCTACTGGTGAACAATATATAGCACTGAAGAATCTACCGCAGATAGATCTACCATAAGAGTTGATCTGCCACCAGGGTTGATCTACTGTCAGAGTTGATGTACTGCTAGAGTTAATCTACCAAAAGAGTTGATCTATTGCTAGAGTAGATCTATTATCAGAGAAGATCTACCATAAATAGATCTACCATAGGTTTGAACTACCACTAATCTATGCTACCATTTGTCTGATCAACATACTGAGATGATATACTGCTAGTATCCTACCATTTTTTTCTGATTCTCTTTCTAATTTAGTTCCTCCAATAGCTATTTAAAGGAATTAAATACTTCCAGTTGCATGGGGAATTAATAATAATTATTCCTAAACCAATCCACCAATTCTTTGAAGAAAACGTTAAACTTTTGTATTTTATTATTCAGTTTGAGGATCCATGATAATTTTATTTTTATTATTCAAAGAATAATTGGACCTAGAGAGTTAAATATTTTGATGAAATCCCTCATTCACATGATATATATGTGTTTGAAATGATAATAGTTAATACTTGAGATATATTCACAGAGAACAAAAAACGTTCATTCACTAAATCAAGAGACATGTGTGTGAAGGCTTACTAAACATAAAGAGACCAAGAATAGTAGATTTTATAGACTATACAGAACTATATTTCCCTATATATTTTAAGGAACCTATTCAAGCTTCTCAAAAAGACAAATTCTATGAAATTTGAACTTTTAAAACTATTAAGATAGAGTATAATCATCTTATTTTATATCTAATATTTTACTCTCTCTGTATATAATTTATATTTGAGCTATGTGTTCAAATAGCCTATTTGTTTCTACAAACTATCTCCAACACCAGACTAGAGTGTTCTGGACACACTCTATCATATTTTATTTATTTTTATACCCATGACAACTAAGAAAGAGGTTGTGTGTGATATGTGCATGTTTTCCACCCCACGTATAACTGTGTAAGAGGCATATAGTATGGACAAACTTGTATACTATTGATTGTAAAACCTAATCCATGTTGGGGTTCATGTTTATAGTTTCTTAAACTTCAGAGCAATATATTATTTACAGGTGAAGGGGATTAAGTCTCATCTTGAGACCAAACCCATTTAAAATTTTCCACTATGTGATTTATTATTTTTATTTTTTGATATTTCAATGTTGAAAACTATACAAGTTCTTAAAATATGTTTTTTTATGTTGATAGTTAATCTTAATTTGTGTTTATATAGTGTTTTTAATTATGTAATTTAGTTTAAAAATTTAAAATTGTTTCATGTATTTTCTGAAATGAGACTTAATAATTCTTTGAGAATTTATTTGAGAGATTAAACATATATAATTCTATTTTTTTTATTTACTAGTCATTTTTAATTAATTCGGGGATTTGGTTTAAATTTTTTTAATATAAATTTTTATCGGGAACTTAATCCACACCCTCTTGAGTTACTCACTCAGACCAACATTTCATATTAAAGGATTTTCAAATATCTTTTCGACAATGATTTAGTTGTATTTTAAATATCTATTTTTTAATTTCTAAATTTAATTATTTATGGATAAAAATAGAAAAGATGGATATTAATCTAATAAGCCTCATTATTTTCATGGAAAAAACCATTCTAAGTTGATTATTGAAATGAATATGTATATTGAAAGTATGGGTTTTGATATTTGGACTATAATTGAAGCCAAATAAATATTAACCAAAACTGTTAAATCTGGATGGAGTGATCCTAATAAATAAATTTATAACAATAACTATAAAGATACGAAGGATTTATATTGTTTATTAGGAGATGAATATTTTAACATGATATTAGATTGTACTACTGTATTTCAAATTTGGGATACTTTAACTATTTTTCCTGAAGGAACTTATAATGTCAAAGAGATGTGTTTGAGTACTTATAATATTAAATATGATACTTCTAAGATGAACCTTGATAAACCTATTTCTGATACGTTTATGAGTTTTAATGAGATCATGAATACGATGCATTCAATGGGGAAACTGATTTTTGAAAAAGATCAAGTGATTTGATTGTTGATATATTTACCAGAAATATGGTGAGGAACTTCATTTTAAATCTAAGAGTCTTGTATCTTGGAAAATTTCCTATTAAATATATTACAGGGAAGCTCATGATGTGAAAAGAGGAACTCAAAGTAAACATAGAGGAAGTGGATAAACTAAAGAGGAAGTCATAATATTTTAAGACTTCTGACTCAATGAAAATAAAAGAATGGTTATAGAAGATATCTCATGTGATGATGATTCATATTCCAAAAATGATGAAAAAATGGATCACTTTGATTGATTATTCAATAAATTTTACAAAAGTAATAGATTATTTAAGAATTCAAACAACAAAAGAATGTATGATAGTATAGGTAGTTAAAGAAAATATTGGAATAAGTATGGGACTATATATGAAATAATATACTATGAATATAACTGAAAAGGACATGTAAAATCTGATTTTCCTAAGTTAAGATTTAAGAAGAAAAATTAGGACACAGATAATAGGTATAATAAAGAAATGAAAGCAACATGGAGTGATTTAGAGGATAAATTATGTGATTTGGAATCAAGCAGAGAGGATAATCATGATAGAGACAATATATGTTTTATGAAAAAAACATCCATGGTATATAATATTTTTCTTTCATCTCATATTCATATTTATATAATTGAGGTTATTTTTTTGAACAACCCCATGATTTTAAAATCATCATTTTCTGAATCCTTTTTAAAATTAAAAAATGATTTATATGATTTAAAATAAGATCATAGATCTTGGTTTTATAGGATCATATTTTTTCAAGTTTTAATGGGTTTTTCAAAAGGAATAACTGGTATTATTCTATTTATAAAAATAATTGGAAAATATTTTTTAGTTGATCAAATTTATATTAACGATATAATTTTGGGAACTAAGAAAAATTATCTGTGAAATGATATTTCCAAAATGATGCAATGATAATTTGAAATGAATTTAATGTGTGAGTTAAAATTCATTCTTGGTTTTCTAATTTCAAAAAATAATTATGAAATTATTTTAAATCAAATTATTTACACCAAAAACCTTTGATTTTTTTTGGTTTAGATAGCACAAAAAGTAGTGATACTCCCACGAGTACAATTTGTATATTGGATCTTGATGAAAGTAATAAATTAGTTGATCAAACCCATTACAGATGTATGATTAGGATATTTCTATATTTATCTTCTAGATAACTAGATATTATATTTAATGTATGCATGTCTGCTCATTTTCTAGAAAATCCTAAATCATCTCATTTACTTGTTATCAATATAATTTTCAAATACCTCAATTATAAAACCAATTTAGGACTGTTCTATCCTATAAGTAAAATATTTTATTCAGTGAGTTATTCTAATGTTGATTTTGGTGGGTTTAGGTTAAAAAAAAGAACCTATAGAATGTATCACCAATTGAGAAATTCACTAGTATCATGTTTTAGTAAAAAACAAAATTCTATTGCAAAATCTACTACTGAGGATGAGTATATAACTTTAGGAAATTATTGTGCATAAATTTTGTGGATAAAACAAACTTTACTAGCTTATGGATATCAATTTATGCACATAAAAATATATTGTGAAAATATGTGTGTGATAAATATATATAAGAATTCAGTATTCCATTATAGGACAAAAAATATTGATATAAGACATCACTTTCTGAGAGATAATTTTAAAAAATGTAATTTAACTCTTTAATTCATTGGAACTGAAAATCATATTACTGATATATTTAAAATTCCCTTGAATTCTGAGAGATTATGAAATATCATACATGAACTAGGCATGATAAACATTGGTCATCTCATTATTTTCAGTTTTACATTCTAGAAAAATTATGATAAACATTGGTCATCTCATTGGTGTCTGTTGGTTTAGAATTATCAGGTGAAGATTCTGGAAAATTCCCAAAACTGGATACTTTTACAGGGGACTCACTGTCCTTATCATTAAGGTTCAGATTTGAAAAATCATCCTCATGATGTTTGATAGAGTTTTTAGGCTCATGTGGATCAGTCTCATCGAATTTGACTTGAACTAATTCTTCCACACATTTGGTTTTCTTATTGAGAACTCTATAGGCTTTAATTGAGATAGAGTAACCCAGGAAAATTCCTACATCACTTTTGGGATCAAATTTGACAAGATTATCTTTAGTGTTATGAATAAAGACTTTTCAACCAAAAATTATAATGTAATTAACCTTAGGCTTCCAATTATTCAAAATCTCAAAAGGGGTCTTTTTTAGAACATGTCTAATTAAAACTCTATTGATAATATAACAAGTTGTATTTACAGATTCAGTCCAAAAATAAACAGGTATGTCATACTCATTAAGCATAGTCCTTGAAATTTCTTGATGGGTCCTATTTCTTATTTCTACAACTCCATTTTATTGAGGTGACCTAGGAGTAGAGAAATTGTGACTATAGACCTTGTGTGAGCAGTAAGATTCAAACTCGTGATTCTCAAACTCACAGACATGATCACTTCTCAGGGTCTTAATTCAAAGCCCACTATGATTTTCTACAGACTTGGAATATTCGACAAAATATTAACAAGATTAACTTTTTTGAGCTAAAAAGTATACTCAAGTATACCTAGAAAAGTCATCTACAAGAACATAAACATAGTGCTTTCCATTTAAACATGAAACTCTTGGTGTTCCAAACAAATCAATGTGAACCAACTCAAGTGGTTGAGAAGTTGAAACTTATTTCTTTGGTTTGAAAGAAACTTTATATTGTTTTCCCTTTTGACAGGGATTACACACTTTTTCAAGTGGGAATTCTAATTTAGGTAAGTCTCTAACTAAACTTTTCTTAGATAGCTTCCTAAGTGAGTGCGCATTGCAGCGTTCTAACCATCTGTTCCACAACCAAGACTCTTTATGAAAATAATTTAAGTAGGAAACATTTTGTTTGGCTATGGAATTTAAATCAACAACATATACATTCTCATTTCAACATGCAGTGAAAACTAAATTATTTTTTGAATTAAAAACATTCCATGCATCATTTTCAAATTTAACAGTAAAGACATCATCACATAACTGGGATTTTCGAAGTAAATTGTACTTTAATCCATCAACAAAAAGTACTTTAGAAATTAATATTGTATATGGGTTACCAATCTGGCCTAAACCGATGATTTTTCCTTTTGCATTTTCTCCAAAGGTGACATTACCACCATCAACATTAATTAGACTCTTGAAGAAATAATAGTCTCCTGTCATATGTCTTGAACATTCACTGTCCAAGTACCATAGAGTATTATAGGAACTCTTTAAACAACTTCCTTGCAAAACAGATTAAACATGAGGTAATTTTGGTACCCAGATCTTCTTGGGTCCAGAAAGGTTAGCCAGTAAAAATTTGGGAACACATATTTGCTTTATACGTTTTCTAAAATCAACAAAAATATTTTGAGACATAAATAATTTTTTAGGTCTTTTAGAAAATTGTTTCTCAAAAGATGGTCCAGAACTAGCAGTGAACTGTCTAGATTTTGGAACAAATTTTGTTTTGCTAATTTGACTATATCCGGGTTGATATCCTAGACCAGTTGTATATTTAGGAGCAATATGTTTTCCTAGAAACTATGTCAAGGTATCAATACCAGCATTGAAATTCTCAAGATCCATTATTAATTTTTCATTATATAATTTTAACTCTGTATTTTCCTTTAGTAGTTTACCATATTTCTCTTTCTCTATATCTAGATTTGATTTGTAATTTGAATTTAAGGCATTCTGTCTTTTTAATGACTTATATTTTTCCTTGAGTTCACTAAATGTATCCTCAAACATTTCTCAATATTCAAATAATTCTTCTTTAGTAATATCTTCATCATTATGAGAGTCACTATTATAATAAGTATTATGCACACAGGAATTAATTGTTACCCCAGATGTATCTGTCATAAAACATTGATTGGAATGTTTATTATGTTCTGAGTCTAAAGCATCAGATTCAGTCGAACTGTCTTCTGAAGAACTCTAGGATTCATTCATAGCATTTTTATAAATTTTTCCCTTATCATCATATTTTCTCTTTAATTTCAACTTGGGGCAGTCTGCTTTCACATGACTTTTTCATTTACATTAATAGCATACTATTTCACTTGTGTTCTCATTCCACTTACTATCTTTCTTCCATTGTCCATTATGATCACATTTTCCTTTGAAGTTTGACTTCATAAATAATTTCTTCTTTCGTTAGAATATTTTGATTATTCTAGAAAGTTGTGCCATCTCTTCATTACTGTCTGTGTTTGACTCTTCCCATATGGAACTGTCTACAGGTACTTGAATTTTTTCATTGTCTTTTCCTTTTGAGGCCGAAGTCTTGAACGCTATTGACTTATTTCTTGGTTCTTATTCTATTTCTTGATTCACCTTATGCTCTTCTTCATACATCATTAGTTTTCCAATGAGCTTTTTTACAGGTAGCTTGCTGATGTCACATGATTCTCGAATTGATACAAAAGTGCCTCTGCATCTGTTGGGTAAACATCTAAGGAGCCTCATGATTTGGCCTTTACTGTCCACTGGCTTCCCTAGCAGATTAATGGTGTTTACTATATCATTGAACCTGAGATAAATTTCAGAGATAGATTCATCAGGATACATCTTAAAATTATCATATTTAATAGTATAGGTATTTAATCTCATTTATTTAACATTGGTTGTTCCTTCATGAGAAACAACCAAAGTATCCCAATTTTCAGAAGCAGTATTACAGGCAGATATTCTATTGAATTCTTCATCACCCAAAGCACATTATAAGGCATTCATTGCTTTACAATTTTTATTATAAGTAGTTTTAGTTACTTGAGACCATATGTCCATAGCAGTAAAAGGTAATACATGTTGTCCATCAATTGTGTCCCAGATTTCAGGTCCTAAGCTTTCAAGGTACATTTTAATTTTCAATTTCCACTAACCATAGTTATTATCATTAAAGAAAGGTGTTTTGTTAGTAGTAACACCCTCAACTCGGTTATCCATAGAAAATTAGGAGTTTAATTAACTGAAATTTTAGATATAACAGAAATGTTGAGATCTTTAATATACAACTAAAATGACAGTTGAAAAGAAATTGAAAAGCTTAAAAAAACTAGTTTGATGGTATGAATAAAGAATCCTCTGATACCAAATGTTGGTCAGAGTGGATACTCAAGAGGGGGGTGAATTGAGTTACAATTAAAATTTCTCTTAAAAACATTAAGGATTAAAATCCCCCAAAGTAAAACAACCCAGTTAATTAAGGCAGTAGAGATATAAGTGAATTATTGTTCTACAGGTTTCTGAAAGGTTGATTACTCCTCAGATGAATTAGTATGAGTACTAATTCAACTTTAGAAATAATTTTACTAAAAGAATCACATATACATACTAACCATAACTAACTATCAGAGTGAATATAAAAACAGATTTCTGTCTTTGAAAATATAAGCAGCGGAAAAATGTAAAACAGAGTAATTGAAAGATGAACACAATAATTTAAAAAAGAGGTTCATTCTTAATACAAGACCTAATCCTCTCCACTTGGTGATCGCCTTCCACCAAGAAGTTATATTTAATAATGATACATAGCCTATATCGGGCTTTACAACAGTTTTCAAACTATCCAGGTTTGGCAACCTCTACCACAGTTATACATGGGAAAATAAACTACCAAGCCACACCAGGCTTCTTCCACAGTTATGCATGGGAAACCAATGAAAATATAGTTTAATATGGGGATTTTCAGTATCCCGTAGTTCCAGCACAAGAGTTAGTGTGTGTAAGACAGAAAAACTACTCAAAAATGTAAAATACTTAAACAAAGTAGAGTTAAAGATAATAGGAATAAGTTTATAATGCTCTATGTGTTGGAAGATCATCTTTGGACTCCTTGAAATGAAGGAAATGAAGTTTTAGTCCTTCTCTGCAAGTTGCCTCTAAAACAAAGTATCGCAACTTCCAGGTTCTGACTTCTAGATGTAGATATTATCATCTTATTGGGTCTAAATCTCTTTGTAGCACACCACCATAGCTTGAAAAAGTTATTCCAATAGATCTTCGTGAAGCTCTGTGATCTTCAGAATGGGAGATCGAGTGCTATTCTTATTGCTTCTTATTTCAGGTACGATATGTGTCTCTCTTATGTGTGTATATTCAATATACTCAAAAATTTCTAATTTTATGTCTGTATCTACTCATATATATATATATACACTTTTCCAGCTTAGCTTTTTCTCATTTGGTTCAGCAGGGGCCGACAAGAGAAATGTTTCAACCACATGTAGTCTTCCTCGTACATCATACTGTCTCCTGATATGCCTGAAAATATCATTAAATAATATCAGGTGCATTAATTTGTCTAGACATGACCATTATTATGGTATTAATAAAATTGGTAAAGTAAAGAATAGGTTATCATTAGATTGGTAGTAGATGCATGTCACAAGGTAGACTTCAATGGTAGTCTCTTCAACTGTGGACTTCATCAGTAGGATATTCAAATGTGGACTACATCGGTAGGCTCAAAATAGACCTTTAACTGTAGGCTTCAGTCAGTAAGCTTGATCAGCAGTAGACTTCAATAGTAGGATTCTAAAGATAGCTCTGTAACATCAGTCTACTTCAAAAGTGACCTTTCCAGCGGTAGACTATCTCAATAGGTAACTTCATAAACGGTGGAGTTTGTTTATCAATAGACTTCTACTAACAGTAGACTCTGAACAACAGTATACTATATCGACAATAGGAGTTGTCTAGAAGTAGCCTTCTACTAACGGTATACATGTGCAATGGTAGACTTGAACTGTGAAGCTCTTAACAGAAGACTTAAGAAAGAGTCTGACAGTGGACTTCTAACAGAATCCTTGTCCCAATAGTGACCTTGTAACGGTGACTCTGTCTGTAAGCTTTGACAAGAATAGAAATAGTTGACTTGTGACAGTGACCTTGTAATGGAAGATTATAACAGTGACAATAGATCTTCAATGGTGACCTTCTAGAAACAGTGACCTAGAGTGACAGTGAGCTATAATGCTAACACTGAACAGAAGGTTCTTACCAGTATCCTTTAACAGTGAACTTATACTTAGATAAATGTTAACTATAAGCTGATGCAACAAAGTCATGAGACTAAAAATATAAATTTTTCAGGATAAATAATATAAATACAGATTAAAAAGGATTATCAAATGACTTAATATATCATGATCAGTATTTAAACATGATTTGGGATTATCAAAACAGGTGAGTCAAACAATTATCAATTTTGTAAACGTTATGAAGACATTTATATATGTATATGGGATTGTAGTGGTGGAACTTGAAGCTATAAAAATGTATGAAATCACTTATAAACCATATTCTACACCCATTCCTCTATAGTTTCATCCTTTTAGCATGTCACCAGTTGAATCTGTTCAACATCATAGAATGGTAGTGATAATATATCTTTTTTACTTTTACTTCTACACCATCAGCTTCTAGATCTTTCCCTCCATTCACTGGAAAAGGGAAATATTTAGTGGTCCCTACATCTCATCAATATGAGATTAGTTTTGATACATATTATACTTTGACATGGATTGTATTTTCCATTGTATTAATTTTTGAGATGTAATTTTTGACATTTGAATATAATGACAACGCTCTATTATTCATTTTCAAATCTTTCCTTTTCTTTATTTTATTATATTTTCATTTGGATAATCCCAAAAGGGGTAGTATTCTAGAATGAAATTTTAAGGATATAATTTTTAAAGTGTTTCACAATACCTATTATGATGTTACGAAGAACATTCTTTATTTTCATTTATATTTTTATCATTTTTTTTCATGTACATGGTTATAAGATGACAATGATTTGTGATCCTCAAAATGGGAGAGTTTTTTGTTACCACCTAATTTTAATGATCAAAAATCATGTTTTTTACACTTTTAATGTGATTAATGTTGTAAAATTGTTCATAATTTTTTCGATAAACTTGGATAAGTTTATATCTATGGTTAGTTTAAAAAGACCTACCATTAGTTATGAAGATCTACCGTTTTTTCAACAAGATCTATCTGTGAACTGCTTCTACTACCCGACTCTAGCAACGATGGATATACCATTTACAGAATCTACCATTAGATGAAAATATCTACCATTATTTCAGATATAATCTACCTACGAACTAAATCTTTCACCGGAGCATTTTCTATTGATTAATCTACTGTCAGAGTTTATCTACCGCTAGAGTTGATCTACCGTTAGAGTTTATCTACCTCTAGAGTTGGTCTACCTATAGAGTTGATCTACATCTATATTTAATCTACTACTAGAGAATATATACCCTCATCACATTTACCACAGGTTTATATTACCTCCAGGATATGAAATTGTTAGTCTAATCTACCACCATGGATGATCTTCCACCAGTATTATAACATTTCTATTTTGACTCTCTTTTTAATTTATTTCCTCCAACAACTAGATTTAGAAATTAAATGCTTCCAGTAACATGTGGATTTAATAATTATTATTCCTAAAAAAATCCATTGATGCATTGAATAAAAATTCACAATTTCTTATTTTATTTCTTGGAATGAGGATTCAGTATAACTTATTATTATTCTTCAATGGATAATTGAACATTAAGAGTTCGATAAAATCCCTCATGCATATGATATATATGTGTGTGGAATGAGAATAGTTAATACTAGAGTTACATGCATAGAGAATAAAAAACATTTATTTGATATATCAAGATACCTGTGTGTGAAGGCTTACTGAACATCGATTGACTGAAAACAGTAGATTTTCCTAACTCTACAATACTCTATTTTCATGCATATTTTGAGGAACCTGTTTGATCTTCTGAGAAAGAAAAATTCTAAGACCGTTGAACATATGAAGCTATTCAAATCGATTAGTATCGTCTTTTCTTATCCCTAGTAATTTTGTATATGTGTTTATGCTTTACATTTGAGATATGTGTTACATTACTCTATTTATCTGTACACACTATCTACGATACAAAATTAGAGTGTTCTTGACACAGTCTATCATATTTTCCTTATTTTTATGCCCACGACACCTATGGATGATGTTGTGTATGACATGTTCATGTTTGTCTTGCCAAATGTTACAATATAATATGCTTAGATCCTACACATCATTATTTTATGTTGTTTGTAAAACCTGATTTAGGTTCCCAATCAAGTTTATTTTTATATAAACGACATGGTAGTTAGTGTTTTCCAAGTGGAGCAGATTAATTCTTGGCTTGATATTGAACCCCTTTTTTTGTGTTTTCCTATGTGACTTATTATTTGTGTTTTTATATATTTAAAAGATAAAAACTGTACCAGTTATTAAAATTTGAAATAATAATTTACTATGATAATTAATCATATTTTATTTTTATATAAGGTGATTGATTAAGTAATTTTGTTTCAAAAGTTAAAGTGATATCAAGTAATTTTTTAACTAATCCTTAATCCCTATTCAAAAAATTATGTTGGAGATTAAACATATATAATTATTCTTTTTTGATTAACTGGGGTTTTTTAATTAATTTAAGGGATTTGGTTGACGTTATTTTTAAGATAATTTTTTATTGAGAACTCAATTCACCCCCTATTGAGTTACTCACTGTCAATAATATTAACAATTAATTATTTGGGTATTTCTTTGTATCTATAAAATTTAATAAATTTAATATATATAAAGTTGAAATTATGGTATGACATATTAAGGGTAACATATTTAGTCAATTTTTAATTAATAATTAAATATTTAATATTTGATATAGATGTCAAATTGAAAAAACAAATTTCATAGATAAAACAAAATGCTATTAAATTACAATTAATATTAATATTTCAATATTTTTAATTAATTTTAATTGAATTATAATCAAATTTTCACTAAACACATAACATATAAATAAGATTTATAATACATTAATTAGTATTATATGAATAAAATTTATGATATATATATATATATCAACATGTATATCTGTATGAAATAAGGTATTTAATAATATATATATAATTTTAATTAAATATCATATATATCAAGTTAAAATGTATATTTAGTCATATGTATATCATATTTAATAAAATATTTTATCTTTATATTCATATAAATATATTTATATATTAATATTTTTAATGATATTTTTTTTAAATATACCAATTTTCAGATTTTTTTCACAGACAAATGTACCCTTTATCAACGCTAATAAAATCACTAATAAATGATAACTATATTATCACTTTTTACAACTAATAAAGGGTACCTTAATTTGCACATTTTTTACAGCACTAATAAAGGATATCAATATTTATCAATGGTTCTGTAGTAGTGATCATTATAAAAAACATGAGTATTGTTCTAAAAACAAATACATGATTGATATAAAATAAAATAAGAACAAAATATGTAAAAAAATTAAGTTAAAAAATTCTCTATATTAAAATAAAATAAATTAAGAAATTTAATGCATGTAATGTTTACCATTTCATTTAAAATTATATTAGAAATTGACAAAACAACACTACTACATAATATGATTTTTTAGCATGCATTTTTGGCTATATCAATTCTAAACAAGAACTGATGTTGTTAGCACTAATAGAAACCATGATATTTTACTAGTGAAAAATAAAGTGACGATAAAATGGTCTTTTATCGACTCTATCTTTAGTTCATGAAATTCTTAAATTAGAATAGATAAATGTACCATTTATCATATCTATATAAAAGGAGACATCTATTTCAATGTGCTTCTAAATGAACAACACACAGAAACTTCCAAATTAATTAAATAATTCGACACTACTATAAAATCAAGCTTATTTAGCCCTTCCATTTATCAATGATAAAAAAAGAACTGATAAAGGGGAAGGTTTTGTCATTTCTATCTGAAAGAACAAATAGATGATAACTTTATCAGTACCTAAAAAAAGAGATGATAAAATACAACCTTTATTGGGACTTTTTTTATAGAACTGGAAAAATTATTCCTTTATTAGTACTTTTTGTAGTGCTGATAAAAGGTGATAATCATGAAAAAAATTATATATTATTAAAATTCATATTTTAGAATTAAAATATATGTCCATATATATATATATATAATACATTTTATAAAAATATGATTTAAATAATATTAAATATGTATTTACACTTAATATATAATATATTTAGTGAAAATGGTTTCTAAAATAAATTTTAAAAAATTATAATTAATAATTTGATAAATAGAATTGAGTAATATAAATTTAACAACTATTTAATGATAGAAAAAATTAATAAATAAAATAATCTAATAAGATATGTTGATAACATGACTTGAAATTTGAACGGCCATAACTTTGGATCTAGATTTTCAATTGGACTGAACGAGATATCAAATTTATGCTTATGAAGGGATCTATGCCATTAAAATTCGGGAGACAACTGTTCTGATTTCTTCAATGTAAAAAATGCCAGGAAGGCCTCCAAAAATGTGTTTTTAGTTCGGATACCCTTATTTTTTAATATTTCTATAATTTTAGAACCATTTAATTTAGTCTTATTGCTTTTTTTCGATGGAAACTACATTTTTTATTCGAGATTACTTCCGTATGAATATTATAGTATTCAAATTTTATCATTTTTCATATTATAGTGTTATTATAATTAAATACACACACACACACACATATATACAAATTTATATATATTTCCATATAAAAATTTAACTGTATAAAAAAATATTTTAACATATTTAGATGAAAAATACATTTTTAAATATACCAAACATTGGGAAATAATTATTATCTTATTTATTTTAAATAAAAATGACTGAATATGTATATACCTATAAAAATGTATATATAATGTTTATATATAAATACTTATCTCTATATGTGTTTCTGTATTAAGAAACACATATATATTTATGTACGTATTCTATTAATATTTAAATAAATATTAATATATAACATATATATATATATATATATATTTATAGACTGACACATATGTATAATTATATGTATATATAAACCTAAACACACACACACAAATATATTTTATAAATGTATTTAAAAATAATTATATAAATATAAATAAATATTTGAATAAATACATGGATAAAAATATGTATCTAAATATACATATAAATAAAAATATATATCTTAAAATATGTAATGAATCAAAATAGAGTAGTTGTTAAGGAACAAACACGCATAGATAGAGGTCTCCAGTTCAAATATAGAGAAAGGTGTGTGTGGGTGGCTAAGAATGGGGCAGGGCAAGCTCTAATATATGAATGGTGGGAGGACTAGAGGGAAATTTGTAATACAGGTTACGGTGGGTGTGTGTATTGAAAAAATATTTATTCATCACTGATAAACTCTAATTTTATATGCACTTGTAAAGGATGTTTTTACCAGAATCCATAAAACTAGCATTGATAAAGGCATTATTTATCATTGTTGATAAAATTTTCCATTTCCCCACTTTTTCTAGTGTTGATAAAAAATATTGGATTTAAAAGATGATTCTAATATGTACACTTTTCTAGTGCTGATAAAATCCATTTTTTGTGCGTATAAAGACACTATCTTTAGTATTGTAAATTAAAAATAAATTAAAAATAAATTTACATTATAATAAAATTAAATCACAAATAATTGTACATTAGAATCATTTCAATACGTTAAAATTACATTGATGTGTAAAATTTATTATAAGTATTTAAAATTTCGAACCCAACTCAAGAAAAATATATCATGTAGGATACTAAGTGAACCTCTATTCTTCCACCCTTCAGACCCCCTTCTAATTGAGCCTAATTTAACAACCTGTTATCGAACTTTAAGAACCCAGATCTTCGTTTCAGGTACGCCTTTCGTTTTTCTGATTTTTTTTTGAAAAATGAAGTTTCTGGAAAATTTTGAAGTACACACCGTGTACTTTCTGAGTACACCCAGTGTACTCTCCTCTGGCTCGAAGCTGTGTGCTGGCCATGCCCGGGCCACACACACGATGTGTAGGGGTGACGTAGAGGCCGATTTTGGTGGAGTACGGAAAGACCTAGTACATGCTGTGTACTCTAAAAGTACACGCCGTGTACTTTTTTTTTTCATTAAACGGACCGGGGTCGCTCCTGACACACAAAAACACCTTCTTCTAGGTGTCGTTCATCTGAGAGTGCCGAGGATCCGCAAATCATAGAAGAGCTCCCGCCTCTCCGTCCGTTCTCTAATTCAAGCACGGTAGATTGCGTTGGAAGTGCAGCGGTGATTTCTCCTTTCTACTTGAGCCTTGTTTTCCAATTCATCCTTTTTCTCAAGTTATCATGGCTTATGTGTTTCAGACATTTTCTCAGATCTATGACATTCTAAGGAGAATATATCACCTTTTTTCACGTATATCGATCTCCTAGGATCTAGGTAGGTGGTTTGTGCCTTTCTGTAGAAATATTTTGAGTGTCTTGTGCAATTTCGCTAATTCCCTTGAACGAGAATTGTGTGTTTTCCCTGTTTTCCCCTGATTGTTTTCCTGCTTGCTTGATTTCTATAGTATAGGTTTACCTTTTTGAATAGAGTAGCTTTTTTTGTACTCTAGATTCTTGCCATGCTTGTTTTTATTGTTTGGCATTTTCCAGTTTCCATGCCTAGTTGTAGGATAGTGGAACTGTTACTTTGTTATTCTGTTGAGCCTTAGAATGATATACAAGTAGTTTTGAGGTTTACTTGGACGTTGCACTCGCGCTGATCATGTTTATTTTCACACAGGATTGTGAGAACCTAGTGTAGTAGACCATAGGGAGAATGGACATAAGGGCTTCTCCAGAGTGTCTTTTAATATAGTGCAAGACCACAGGGGGTATTGACGATGCATGCTTCCTCAGAGAGTCTGTAGTTCCCCGATGCGGGACAGAGGGGGAATGAGATGCTGAGTGCTTCCCCAGAGAGCTTTTAGTACGATACGAGACTATAGGGGTAATTGACAGTGAGTGATTCCTTGTAGATTCTATTCTTTAGCTGAACCAGATGGGTGATACTGTGTGTGCCTCCCAAGGGGCTGCTAGTACTTGTAGGTTGAACCATATGGGTTAGGATGTGAGAGATACCTAGAGGGTTACCTGTTTTCTTACTTGTTTTTGGTTGTTTACTTGTGTACTTTATATGCTAAAACTTTTGATTATAGCTATTCTGTGCATTTCTATTTACTACTTCCTGCACTTTTACTTTCCATGTATTCATTGACTGTTAGGCACAGATCTTTGGGTGATTGTCTACTGGGATTGTATCTCACACCCTATTTGGGCCATGCTTTTGGGCCCAAGAAGATTATATTATTGCAGGTATAGATAAGGTAAAGCTCCCTTCTACGTCAGGTTCTTGATTTCTGTGGAGCTGGAGAGCATGAGACCAAGCCAAGGGTTGTGATGCTAAGGTTTCACTCATCTGTTTTTCTTTTGTACTTTGGGTTAGTACTATATTCAGCATTGTGACTTGTTTGGATATTTTACTAGACATATATGTATCATGCATCATTTACATATATTTCTTCTTCATTTGTTTATTTGTTAGTCTTCTGCTGTTTATCGTTTACTTGTGTATGTATGTCTATTGCTTCTGCTATTGTCGTTATTTGTTTTCTTTTCCACTGTGTACTCTTCCAATGAGGGCATAATTTCCCCACTATCACACCCAAGGCCCTCACTGCTAGTCGGTAGCCTCTAGCTTTTGGGGAAATGCGATTGAGGTCATGTGGCGAACCGGGTACGGGGCACCAGTGGAGGGGATCCAGATTCGGGTCATTACAAAGTGGTATCAGAGGAGTTTCTTTTCTCTTGATTTACTATCTGGAGCATTTAGTCAGGGGTAGGACGAATTTGGTACTTGGTATTAAGCTATTCTCAGGATTAGCTAACCCGTGCATAGGGAAAATCCATACTACCTCATTAATTTCAGTTTTTTGGATTTGAGATTTTACAGTTGATATGATTTCACCTAGAGTGATTCACATGCTTTTTGTTATTATTGTCTTGACTATTACGGTTCTATTTCTGTCGCAACCCGATGAGATGAGGGTATTCCATATCATGCATCATATAGGAACTTGTAGAAATCACATGCCATGCCATCTAGCGTACATTAGTGATTTCATGCTGTTGTGATAGACTTGTGTAGATTTTTCATGATGTTGTGATAGATGCTTCATAGAATCTCTGCTGCCTTGTTAGAGGATTGTTTGTATTCTTTTTTCGCTTAAATGAAAGCCAAAATTTGATTCTTGAGGTGTAATGGGCCCTCTTGAATCGGAAATTGGTGGATTATGATCATGTTTTCTCTTGTTTATGATTGTAGAAGATGCTGATCTTTGATTCACAGGGAGTATGGGCCCAAACGAATAAGAATTTGGCACCTCTCTACCTTATTTTCTATGTTTTCTGGGTTTCTATGCTGTTTCTGAGCTACTGCCCAAAAAAACCCAGAATACACGGCGTGTACTTTTGACTACACGTCTTGTAGTTTTTAGGCCGTTTCACTGACTGTGTGAGCAGGGACACACTATTGTGGAAGTAACTTCAGGAACACGTCGTGTATGGTTGGTACACGCCATGTAGTTCAGAGCCGTGTACCCGACCATGTCACTAACAAAACGGGTTGAGGAAGCTCGATTAGAACACACCGTGTTGCAAAGGAATATGTCGTGTAGTCCCATCCAGGTACACGGCCGTGTCACAAACAACACGGGTCGACATCACCTTCTCTTAGACATGCCGTGTGGTTTTCGGAACACGCCGTGTAGTCTTGTTCAGGTACCCGGCCGTGTCACGAACAACACAGGATGGTGTCACCCTCACCTATACATGACATGTTTGTTCGGAACCCACCGTGTAAGGTCTAACCGTGTATATGGCCATGTATTTAACAACACGGGCCGCTGAAGCCTTGTCTAGTACATGACGTGTTTATCCAAAACACGCCGTGTAGTCTCGGGTTAAGTCGGACCGTGTGGGTTAGCCATGTAAAGAGACTCGGGTAGGGGAATAGTTTTCAGGTACACGCCGTGTGTTGGGGTCAACATGCCGTGTAGTTTGAGGTGTTACATGACCTGTAGGGAAGGAGTACACACCCATGTCAGTGGCTTAAGAGGACATGCCGTGTAGTTTTTATACAAGCCATGTAGTCGTGTTTTGTAATGTTGTGTGTTTTCCTTCCCCTGTTCATGTTTTGTCCTCTTGTGTTTCCTGTCCTTGTTTTTTTTCTAATCTAAGGTGTGCTTTTGATCTTTCAGAGCTATGCCTCTGAGATGTACTCCGGTTGTACGTCTGTTGTTAGGCAGTGATCAAATGCCAGATATGGATGATCAGGGACTTCCTACCGATCCTCCTGCCGGGCCAGCCTTGGCACCAGCTATCATACTAGTTGCAGGCACTGATTCACAGTCCAGGGAAGGTTTTATGAGGATGATGCAGACCTTTCAGGGAGCACTGCCTCCTTCCATGACTATGGAAGACTTGACACAGGTTTTCCAGCAACAGCATCCTCCTACTTTCTCAGGGGAAGGGGGACCTCAGGCTTCAGAGTCATGGATGGATGCCATGTTGACCATCTTTGAGCATCTGGAGATGCCTCCAGAGAGGCAGGTCAAGCTCGCTACCTACATGCTCCGGGACGCCGCCCAGAGGTGGTGGGATGTGATCTCACAGGCGGGTCATCAGCAGGTTATGGCTTGGGAGGCGTTCCAGCGTGTGTTCTAAAACTACTTCTACCCAGATACCCTAAGGGCCGACCGAGCCCGGGAGTTCATGAGCTTAGAGTAGGGTACTCTTTCTGTCATGGAGTATTCCTCTCGTTTCACCGAGCTGTAACATTTCACACCCCTCCGGGATGGGAGTGAGGTGTTCTTAGCAAGGAAGTTCGAGGATGGTCTTAGGCGGGAGATCCGCTCGCAGGTGAATATCTTCCAGTTGACTTCCATCACATCCATCGTCAATCAGGAACTGATTGCAGAGCGTAATCTGAGGGACTCTGGAGCTGCGAGCCAGGGAAGTTCTGCTTCTAGAGATAGTTTTCCTCCAGATGACAGCAAGAAGCGCCGTAGGGAGTCTACGCCCGATGATCCGAGGAAGTGAGAGGCATCGTCAGGAGGACAGGTGGCATGCTACCAGTGTGGCCGGTCAGGGCACACAAGGCCGCAGTTCCAGAGAGACCCCATGGAGTGCCGATCTTGCGGCAAGATGAGTCACCTTCAGTGCTTCTACCACGTTTTCTCACCAGCAGCTGGTGACCGGGGTTCTTCCATGACTCCTCATTCAGGAACACCACCACCAGTTTCTCACCAGTCGGGGAACTGAAGTTCTTTCGGATGTTCGGGCTGAGGTGGAGGTCGAGGCCGTGGTAGTTAGCCACCATTACCTCAGCACCATCAAGGTGGATCAACTTAGAGTGGTCGACTAGGGGCACAGGGTCACGGTGCAGACCAGTCTTTTGCAGTGGAACAGACCTATCAGGAGCATGATCCCGAACCTTCTACAGTTCGAGGTACGATTTTAGTAGCCTCAGTTTTATCATCAACTCTTTTAGATAATAGTGCAATGCATAGCTTTATCTCTGTTCCTGTCGTAGAGATACTTGGGCTCTTCACCTTTTCATCTGCCCACTCGTTGACACTAGACACACCATTGGGGATGAGGACATCTAGTGTACGCCCGTGTAGAGAGTGACATCTCGAGGTTGCATGGTATTATTTTTTATGGGATCTCTATGTCCTAGAGATGACAGGCTATGATGTTATTCTCAGGATAGACTGGTTGGTTCCCTTCCAGGCAGTCGTCGACTGTTATCGCCGCAGAGTGAGTTTCATTTCACCAGAGGGTGAATCTTTTCTTCATAGAGGAGAATGAGATGTACAGGTGAGTCGACCAGGACTCGAGCATCATGGGTTTGGAAGTGTGACAACCTAGATTTCTAGACTTTATCTGGATGATCAGGGGACTTCTCAGTTGGACATTCCTCCAGTGGTGGATCATTTCAGGGACGTCTTTCTAGAGGACTTTTTGGGTTTGCCTCCGGAGTGCGAGGTAGAATTTTCTATTGAGCTCATGCCAGGAGCGGCACCGGTGTCCATTCCTCCTTATAAGATGGCTACACCTGAGTTTCAAGAGCTCAAGAAGCAGTTGGAGGAGTTACAGGCAAAGGGTTTCATCCAACCCAACACTTCTCCTTGGGGTTCTCCTGTCCTGTTTGTGAAGAAGGCAGACGGTACCAGTCGGCTTTGTGTGGATTATCGGATGTTGAACCAGTTGATGGCCAAGAACCGGTATCCATTGACAAGGATCGATGACCTCTTTGATCAGCTTCAAGGAGCCCGGGTGTTCTAGAATATCTACTTGAGTTCTGATTATCATCAGTTGAGCGTTAGACTATCAGATATACCTTTGAAAGCCTTCAGGAACAGGTATGGTCTCTACGAGTAGACAGTCATACCGTTCGGTCTCACGAATGCGCCTATAGTTTTTATGGCTACGATGAACCGAGTGTTCCATACTTACTTATAATCCTTCGTCTTGGTCTTCATGGATGATATCTTGGTGTACTCTCACACTCAAAACGACCATTCCACACATCTTGAGATCGTTCTGAGTACACTGAGAGAGCATCGGCTTTACGCTAAACTCTCGAAGTGCCACTTTTATATAGATCAGATTCACTTCTTGGGTCACGTCATCTCATAGGCAGGAGTATCTGTGGACCCAGAGAAAGTGAGAGCTGTAGTCTCCTGGGAGCATCCGAAGAACATTTTTGAGGTACGAAGTTTCCTAGGGGTGGCTAGATACTACAGACGCTTCATTCAGGACTTTTCAAGACTAGAAGCACCTTTGACAGGTGTGACCAAGAAGGGGGAGAAGTTCTTATGGTTATATTCTTATGAGTCAGCCTTTAAGGAGTTGAAAGGAAGATTGACGTTAACACCGATACTAGTCTTTCTAGAGAAAGGCAAGAGCTACACTGTTTATTGTGATGCTTCAGGTATCAGACTAAGTGATGTGCTTATGTAGGGAGATGGAGTCGTTGCATACGAGTCTCGGCAGTTGAGGCCACATGAGAGGAACTACCCTACACATGATCTGGAGTTGACAGCTGTTGTTCATTCCTTATGCTATTGGAGACACTATATTCTGGGAGAGCACTTTGTGGTCTTCACATACCACAAGAGTCTCAAGTATATCTTCACTCAGTGTGATTTGAATATGAGGCAGCGCAGGTGGGTCGAGTATCTTCGGTATTTTGATTTCGAGCTTGCCTATACGCCAGGAAAGGGCAACAGGGTGGAAAATGCATTGAGCAGGAGAACTCAGATTCATGGAGTTCAAGAGGACAGTAGTGAGTGGCAGCTGATGGGTCTGTTCTTTGGGATGCATCTAGAGGTGCATGAAAAACAGGGACAAACTTTCCTATCTTCTGTAGTTGTTACCTCGACACTACTTGATCGGGTACGGATGAGGCAGCTACCAGACTTAGAAGGCTTACTACTGTAGGAGAGTGTGTCAGGGGAGGACCCTCTTCCTAGTTGGACTATGAGAAAGGATGAGATCTTGCATTTTTAGGGACGCGTATGGGTGCCAGCAGGCATACGTGAGGATCTGATGCGGGATTTTCATTCCTCAGTTTGGGAAGTCCATCCTAGTGTCACCAAGATGTATTGGGATCTACATCACCAGTACTGGTGGCCAGGTATGAAGAAAGATGTTGCTGGTTTTGTCATGAGATGCTCAACTTGTCAGCAGGTGAAGGCGGAGCATCAGCGACTAGCAGGCCTTTTACAGCAGTTAACCATTCCAGAGTGGAAGTGGAACGATGTTTCAATGGACTTCGTGACTGTGCTGCTGAGGTCACATTGAGGGAACGATACTATTTGGGTGGTCGTCGACAGGCTCACGAAGGTTGCTCACTTCTTTCCGATCAAGGAGACATTCAGTGTCGATGATCTGTGATGACTTTACATCAGAGATATCGTTCATCTTCATGGAGTTCCACAATCCATTGTTTCAGATAGGGATGTACATTTCACCTCTCGGTTCTGGTAGGGACTTCAGATGGCGTTGGGTACACAGGTACTTTTGAGTATGCCATACCATCCCCAGACAGATGGCCAGTCCGATCGTACGATCTAGGTGCTAGAGGATATGATCAGGGATTCCATTCTAGACATTGGAAGTTCTTGGGAGAATCATATCCATCTGGTGGAGTTCGCCTACAACAACTGTTTTTAGGTGACTATTCAGATGGAACCTTACGAGGCTCTATACGGTAGGCCATTCCGAACACCCTTATTCTGGCTCGAGGTAGGAGAGGCAGCTTTGATGGGACATTATCTTGTTCAAGAGACTTTAGAGAAGATAGAGTTGATTTGGAAGAGGATGGCTACAACACAGTCTCGACAGAAGTCTTATGATGATCAGCGAAGACGACCTTTGGAGTTTGAGGTCGGGGATCAGGTTTTCCTGCGTGTCGCTCCGAGGTTGGGACATAAGAGGATTCAGAGACAGGGTAATCTTTCACCGTGGTACGTCGGGACGTTTAACGTTTTGGAGAGAATTGGGCATGTTGCCTATCGGTTGTAGCTACCTCAGAGGTACCGGGCCATGCAGGAGGTCTTCCACGTATATCATCTCCGACGTTACTTTTTAGACCGGTCTCATATCTTTCAGCCCGAGGAGGTTGAGCTCGAAGTGGAAGAATCATTTTAGGAGCATCCCATATGGATTGTCGATCATAGTACGAATGTTCTCTGTGGGTGGTCTGTCCTACTTGTATGGGTGCTATGGCAGCATGGGCGATACAGGATGAGACCTAGGAGAGGGAGGCCAATGTACGATCACAATGGCCAGAGCTGTTCGAGGTTTCTTCTCCTCTGCCTCGTTAGGGAAATTTAGGGAAAAATTTCTTTAAGGGGGGAAGTTTGTAAGAACCCAGATCTTCGTTTCAGGTACGCCTTTCCTTTTTCTGAAGTTTTTAATAAAAAGGAAGTATCTAGAAAATTTTTAAGTACATGCCGTGTAATTTCTGAGTACATGTCGTGTACTCTTCTCCGGCTCGAAACCATGTGCTGGCCGTGCCCAGGCCACACACACGGTGTGTAGGGGTGACATGGAGGCTGATTTTGGCAGAGTACGGAAAGACCTAGTACACACCGTGTACTCTAAAAGTACACGATATGTACTTTTTTTTTCATTAAACGAACCGGGGTCACGCCTGAAGGACAAAAACACCTTCTTCTAGGTCCTGTTCGTCCGAGAGCGCCGAGGATCCGCAAATCATCGATGAGATCCCACCTCTCCGTCCGTTCTCCGATTCGATCATGGTTGATTGCGTTGGAAGCGCATCAGTGATTTCTCCCTTCTTCTTGAGCATTGTTTTCAAATTCTCCCTCTTTCTCAAGTTAATGTGGCCTATGTGTTTCAGATGTTTTCTCAGATCTACGATGTTCTAAAGAGAATCTATCATCGTTGTTCACGTATATTGATCTCCTAGGATCGAGGTAGGTGGTTTGTGCCTTTCTATAGAATGTATCTGAGTATCTTGTGAAATTTCTCCAATTTCCTTGAACGGGAATTGTGCGTTTTCCCTGTTTTGCCCTGATTGTTTTCCTGCATTCTTGATTGCTATAGTAGAGGTTTAACTTTGGGAATAGAGTATATTTTGTTATACTCTAGATGCTTTCCATGCTTGTTTTTCTTTTTTGGCATTTTCTAGTTTCCATGCCTAGTTGTAGGATTGTGGAACTATTGCTTTGTTATGCTTTTGAGCCTTAGAATGATAGCCAAGTAGTTTTGAGGTTTACTTGGACGTTGCACGCGCGCTGAGCATGTTTATTTTCACACAGGACTATGAGAACCTATTGTAGTAGACCATAGGGAGAATGGACGTAAGGGCCTCTCCAGAGTGTCTTTTAATACGATGCGAGACCACATGGGGAATTGACAATGAGTGCTTCCTCAAAGAGTCTGTAGTTCCTTGACATGGGCCATAGGGGGAATGAGACGTTGAGTGCTTCCCCAGAGAGAATTTAGTACGATACGAGACTATAGGGGGAATTGATGGTGATTGCTTCCTCAGAGAGTCTATTCCTTAGCTGAACCAGAGGGGTAAGACTGTGTGTACCTCCCAGGGGGTTGCTAGTACTTGTAGGTTGAACCACAAGGGTTAGGCTGTGAGATCTACCCAGAGGGTTACTTGTTTTCCAACATGTTGTTGGTTGTTTACTTATGTACTTTTATGCTAGAATTGTGGATTGTAGCTGCTGTGTGATTTTCTATTTACTGCTTCCTGCACTTTTGCTTTCCTTGTATTCATTGATTGTTAGGCACAGATCTTTGGGTGATTGCCTACAGGGATTGTATCTCACACCCTGTTTGGGCCATGCTTTTGGGCCCAAGCAGATTATATTGTTTCAGGTATAGATAAGGGAAATCACCCTTCTACTTCAGGTTCTTGATTGCTGTGGAGCTGGAGAGCATTGGAACAAGGCAAGGCTTGCGATGCTGAGGAGTCACTCATCTATTTTTCTATTGTACTTTGTCTTAGTAATGTATTCAGCATTGTGACTTATTTGGATGTTTTCCTAGACATATATGTATCATGCATCATTTACATATGTTTCTGTTCCAGTTGTTTATTTGTTAGTCTTCTGTTATTTATCATTACTCGTGTTTGTATGTCTATTTCTTCTGCTATTGTTGTTATTTGTTTTTTTTTCCGATGTGTACTCTGCCAATGAGGGCATAGTTTCCCCAATATCACACCCAAGGCCCTCACTGCTAGTTAGCAGCCTCTAGCGTTTGGGGAAATGCGCTTGAGGTCATGTGGCGAACCAGGTACGGGGCACCAGTGGAGGGGCTCCAGATTCAGTTCGTTACAGAACAGAAAACCCTAGATAAAAATAATCATGTACATGCGATGAAAAACAATGATTATTTTACAAATTATATAAAAAATAAATAATAATTAAAATATAACAATGCATAAATAAAAAATACATAAAAAGGAAAACATGAATGATAAAACACAATACCTAAATAAAATTATAAAATAATACATAAATAAAAAATATTACAATGTAATACGATACATTCATCATGTTTCCATTGTTATGCGTTTGTTAAACTCTTTCACTCATAGTAGTCACACTAAATTTCAAATAGACATATGATTAATTACTACACACCAAATTAGAATATTTTATTAAAATGAACTGGAAGAAACACTTGGATTATGGGGGATGTAAGTAATGTAAACATAGGGAATCCCCTCTAACATGATCATTTAAACATGGGGTGAGGGATCCAATGATAATAAAGGAATTGAAGGGGCTATCCCATGAGGGAATTAACGAAATAAAATCACCAACTTTATTCCCTTAACTCCAAGTTTGAGAATGATCCACCCAATTATCAATAAGGGATTTGCATCTATGTATCTTGTAGGTGATGGAACAAGGAGTATAGATAAAATATTGAATAGAGTTTTGAACAAATTACCAGTCAATTTTGACCAATGATAATACAATATTATTGGAGAGGAAAATATCATGTTTATTCTACATGGTAGTAGACCCAGTTTAGTGGGAGTCACCCCGACCATAGAAGGAACTGGAGGTGATAACCACTGAACCCTTAGGATCACAAACACCAACACCTCCCCATATGAAACCAATGTATCAAGAAATATCAATGTTGAGTTTGAGACCACTAGCTGTAGGGTTCCAATAGATCCAACAACCTTATGGTAGTCGCCTTTGGGTAAAAGTTAAACTGGTCCTACCATTCATGATATTCCTCAATGAAGGAGCACACTTCCAATTAATTAAAAGGACTAGTCATTCAGCTTCTAATCATATGGATCTATCCACTAGGGAATGAAAATATCTATAACTACCTTAATAACTATCCTTATTTCTGGAATTCTAGATACACTAATATATAGAAACGTTGAGAGATTCCCTCAGATTGTATTCATGAATTTTTCTCTCCACTTTTTGAAAGAAAAGATAATGGAAGACAATACTATATAATTCTTGGGAATATAGAACCTTGAAATCACCCGAATATTTCCACACTGTCATGCCCACTCTCAATCAAAAAATAAATGATTGGAATTTTCCTCATCAAGGTTCTAATAATAGAATCATTTTGAAACCAGTTTGATAGCCCTACCCATGATCTTCTCATCTATTGAAATCGTGTTGGTATATATCCAAAAGACAAGTAATTTTCATTTTGATTGAATCACCTTGCACCATAATAACTCACCCAATTCATCCAAGACTTTTTTATCTTTGAATTCTTGCTGATAAACCTTGGATAAAAATACCCCCAATGAATAACAAGTGAAAATTAATTTATCATATTTATTATTCAACCTTATATTGTTGAAAATATCTCATTTTTCCTAATTCAAAATGTCATGGATGAATGAGGTATACATGTTAGTATTCTTGAAAATGAAATCTATACATGGGAATCTCTAGAAGATTATTGAAACATTAGCCTAGTTAGGGTTCCAAAATTTGATTTCCCCATGACCGAATATCTAACATGAGAGAGACTGGAGGCCATGAATACACCCTTAATTTTTTATAGGTTAAATACTTTTCCCCTTATAGATTATAGATACTCACAATACTTACTCAAAATGATCATGGAATTCATTTCAAACAAAATTGTTATTTCTAAATGTAAACATTCAATTTCTATTATACTAGCCATAATGTGTATCAGATTAACATGAGGATAATTATTACACATCAAAAATGAAATAATTATAATCAAACTAAAGTATCAATATAATATGAGTTTGTTCATTATGTTTTGATAATGTGATTCATGTTCGGATATAAAATTTCAATTTTAAATAAAAACATGAAAATTGAGTCATATCGGCTATACCATGTGTTGGATGGGTGTGTGGTTAGTTTCTACACGTCACAAATGAATCATCATTTTGTCTTCAAACGTATCAAGAAAATATGTGTGAATATTTTATGTTTTTACTATGTTACTGAAATATTGAACTAAAATGTCACTTTTAAATTGAAATTATGTACTTTTAGTTATACCAGTAAAATTATGTGTCAGATTAGTGACCACATTATTTCAGAGTGGAAGACATGGAATTTTTTGAGTTTCAGTTCCTTAAACTCTTAATAAGGTTATAATGGTAATTTAATCATGAAAAAGACCTCAAAACATTTATTTAATTGTCATGTATATCATGAGGTGATACCTATTCATTTTTGTTGAAATTTGGTGATATTTCATGTAGGGAATATTTTTTTGGGAAATTTAATATTCATTAAATAAAATATTATTAATTTCTATTTGAATTAATATCAATATATCCTTAATGAAGCCTAATATGGAAATTATGACATCCTAGTTGATTCTGGAATGGGAAGATTTAACTAAAAATTATATTACCTTTATCTAGGTTATGAGTCTCTAGTCGAGCCTTTAAATGAGTTTTTTATTTGATTATTTACCCCCCCTGCACTATTCCCTTCCCTATTCACAAAAATAGGAAGTGAAAAAACTTTTTATATTTGATTTTACAAAAATTATTACAGGAGGAGGGGGAGGGAGGATGAGCTTCATTGAGGGTGGTTAATTAATACTGGATCACAAGCAACGATGAAAGAGTGTAGAACTAAACATGAAGCTCCAGTGATTTTCCACATGGTAGGGATTGTTATTTAAATTTTCATCCCATATACATTTATTTTACATTTTAATTTTTTATGATTAAATTTTTGTTACTATGGATCTATTAATGCTCGTACAGGGATGATTTAGGGCGAAACATGTGATTTAGGCAATCTACAGGGCACTTGTTCTATAAATCCTGATCATGTCGCATGTAGTTCTATGAAAATATATTGTGTAGTTCATTGGTATAATGAAGTTTGAAGATTTTTACCACATGTAGTAATGTATATATAAATGGGATGTGCAGGTCGATTAGGCACATGAATCATGGTGTGGCTAAGTACATGGCTAGACACTCCATGTGGGGTACTGGTGTGTAATAGTATATCCTTTGCCAGTCTACGCAACATGAATTGAGTGGGATACAAAACATGGCACACCATGTGAGTTACAAATCATGTGTTTATAAGGGAATGTTGTGTATTTGGGGAGTACTTGTATATCCACATAGAGATATTTGTTGGAGTTGGTGTTATAGAACCAATTATTTTTACTTTTGATTACATGTATATTCAAGGAATATAATATTAATACATCATCTTACTACATATATATATATATATATATATATATTTCATTGTTATGTATGGATTTAAGGTAACAATGTCATAGAGTATCTATCACACTGATAAGGTCATAACAGTGCCTTGTTATAATGAGAAACATGAAATTACATGGAAATATTATTAAATATAGTTTTACAGTTAGAGAAATTACTATAGTGGGACACATAGAATATTGATTTTCAAGTGTAGGTACTCATAATATGATGATACTTCTTCAAATGAAGTTCTTACTTGGTAGTATCTAAGATGGGAGATTATTAAAAATAAACACACCTATAAGAATTTTTCACGTTTATGTGTCATCAGATATTCCTATTTGTGAGTTTGTGTAATGGTACTTAGACTGCAAGATTATTATTAATGATTTTCCTGACTCATGTAATTTTATGTATTGAACAAAATTGTGGCACCATATGTTATTAGGAAGTAGGGAATACTAGGTGCATCACGAATGACATGTTATTAATGAAAACTTAAGGATAGATTTAGCACTTTTACATTTATAAAAGTTGATATCACATCCTTTTTATAGAAATAAAAATTTCAAATTAAATACTATGGTCATGGTGCAATGATGAGATAATTTTAGATTGTCAAAGAAATATGTATCAATCACATATGTTGATGAAATATGTGTGTGACTTTCATGCACTATATGAAATGTAGAAAATTATGGAGGTTTTTTAGGGACAGTTTTATAAATCACTAATAAATGAAAAAAACAGTATTACAACACACTTTTTTACCGATGGTTTTTAAAGCATAGTTATTTAGTGTACAATTTGTTTAAAACTACTTCTATTTTTTTAAAAGTATTTCATGATTATTTTATTTAAAACTACCACTATATTTTTCAATGAGATCATCGCAGTCCCAACCCCCCAACTCCAAATCCTTTCAAACTTAGCACTCCTTAATGTAGCTCAACATCATTATAACCTCAAATCCGCCTAACTGCTTCTCAATGATGGACCCCAATCATCTTCCCACTCACCACTACTCAATTCCATACCCCCACTCGACCCCCTCGATGTCACTCATTTCTGGAATGGAAATCCTCTCATTCATGATGACAGGCCCCCCTCTCTAATTCCATATACACCTCTATACCACTGAAATCTTACCTTGATTTGGGGAGATATATATCAGAATGATTTCACCCTTATCATTAGTAGTTGATTTTTTTGCTCTATTTAAGGTAATAATTGTGACATTGAGATAGTTTTAGTAATTTATCTATTCTAATTCCACATAAATGATGGTTGTTTAGTATATTTATGACCTCTTTGTGTATGAGGTTTATTTTGGGAACCATTCATGGTTTTTATTGATTTTATATTTTGAGATAGATATCCTCTTAGACACTATGATAATTATTTCAATGATTTTATTCAAAATGAAAGCTTACCTTATGTTTGAATTTTCAATGCAAACATAATAATTTTATAATTGAGTTCAATTTATCAAGAATGATTTTACATGAATTTATATGTGATAAAAATTATATATGGAATTATTTTAATGAATGAAATTTTATATTACTTGTAAAAAATATGTTTAAAAAGTTAAATGGTGAAATTATTCTTTAAATTGATGTTAAAATTATTAGAATAATTAATAAAAAATTTATGTGAGATTGAATTACTTTTTAGTGCTATTTGGTTATTTTTGTCACGAACTGTACTCAGGGCCCATGCCGTGACTACCCCAAGCCCACCTTCCATAGGCCAGCGGCTGGCGACTAGCACCAAAGTTGTAAATACCTATGTTGGGAATGCAAGCCAACTGGTGAGTGATCGGCTGCACCCTCCTCCGAGTAGGTCCGTCCGGTGCTTCAAAGGTTCCCTTCTCGCCGGTGAAGGTAAACCTGGTCCCATCCATGCAGACACACCACACTTTTCTCCTAATACACTCAATCTTAGAACAGACTGTAGATAACTAGTCAATAACCAAGATGATGTCGTAAGGCCTCGACGCCACTACGAGGAGATCCCAGTCAAATCTCTCACCTCCTAGAGTAAGCTCACACTATCGTCACCAGTGTGTAATTGTCATGTTTGCTCCTGTAAGAATCTCTAGCCGTAAGGATCGAGCCAATAGCTCCGTCAGAATTTCTGAGCTCCGAACGAGGGGAGTGGATATGAAAGAATGACCGGAACTTGTGTCTATAAGAACTGTAGCTATGGTGGGGTAGACACAGATCGTACCTCGAATCATCTCTGGAGTGCCATGGTTGTATTCCTCAGCTACCTGAAGTTGAGCTCTTCCCTATCAACCTGCTCCCTATGGTCGGGGGGACCTCCTGGTGGTGGTGGTGGAAACACCTCAAAACGTCGCCCACCACCAGCTGCTTGACCAGCTCCTCTACCATGTCGGCCTGCGCCCTGCAGACCGCCTCGATCGAACCTCTGCCTCTGCCTGGGAGGTCTCTCAACTGTCTGCTGATCATCTGAACGGAGGGTTAGACAGTCATGAGCCATGTGACCCTACCCAACGCATGAGTAGCACTGTCTACACCTGGTATATAAGTCAGTACCCCTGGTGCCCAGAACAACTGATCATAAGTAATGCGGTCGTCTACCTGTGGGTCTGGTCCTCATGGACATCTGCGTCATCTGTCTATTTCCAGATGCAGAAGACTCAACTGAAAGTCGACTACTACTCAACAAGGAAACTATACACTAGGAGGGACCTCTCTAACACCCCTTCCTGTGTCGGGATACTGAGGGAGATTATCGCTGCCCTGATCTCTCTCCTGAGCCCCTGCTTGAAGGTCCGAGCCCTGAAGAATGGGACCCGTACCATATCTGTGGAGTAGCTCTAGAGGTTGGTGAACCTCGCTGAGTACTATGATAGTATCATGCTGCACTACTGCAGATGAAGTAGCTCCTGTACCCACACTGCTCGTAGAGTCGATGGAACAAACTCCACCTGGAACAGGCTCTCAAAGTTTGTCCAGAGTAGTGTTGCCTCGTCGTGGACCTGGAGCATCAGGCTCATCCATCTGCATGCTTCTACCAGAAGGAGACTCACAGCAAGGATCACCATGAGGTCTGCTGGTGTCCCAAATATCCTGAAAACCCTCACCACAGCCTCCAGCCAATCCTCATCCTCCTATGGGTCTATCTCTCGTTGGAACCTGGCTGGCCTCTGGCGCTGGAACTCATGCAACACGCTCAAGCGGTGTGCACTCTCTGCTGTTGGGGCTGGTGGCATTAGTGGCCCAATGGGAATTTGTACCACTGGTGCCTCCGCTGGTAAAGGGCCCTACACCGAGGACTCGTTGCTCGGTGGGCTGTTAGAGCGTACGTCTCTCAAGGCTCTGGGGGGAGGCATCCTGAAAGAAATAGTTGCGACACTGTCAAAAGATTATACCAGGTGAGCTGACCTAGTTGAGCTGACTGACGAATTTTTTTAAAAAACACACACACAATCAGTGTTTTTGTGCACTAAGACGGAAATCAGTAGTCAGGGTCCTGGTGTATGGATATGTCGGCCGCCTGCACCAACAATAGACTCCCTGAACTGAAAACCACACTTAGTTCCCTTAACACTATTGCTTTACAGAAAGAATTATCAGAGTCCTAAGTTCTACGGTAGAACTGACTCCTTTGATACCAATTTTTCACGACCCGTCGTTAGGGCCCATGTCGTGACTACCCCAAGCTCGCCTTCCATAGGCCAGGGGATGGAGACTAGCACCAAAGGCGTAAATCCCTAAGCTGGGAAGACATTGCCTTTGTAAAAAGTAAACACACACAATCAGAGTACACATTTGGTATCAAAAGGTGGTACCCAACCTTTATTGCAGCACACTGCATGGGATGAGATGTAGGCCAACAATGATGACGTTGTGCTCTAAAGGGGGGTTGATTTTATTACCCATGAATGATAAAGGGTTAAATGAATATATGATATGACTCATGTCAACAAGGTTGACCTTTTTTTTTCATGAGCCTACATTATTAGAACTCCATAGTTAAACGTGCTTAGCCTGGAGTAGTGATCAGGATGTGTAACTTTCTGGGAAGTTACCCAGGGTGTGTGTGAGTGGGGAAAAAGCACACTGGAAAGGACATGTGTAGTCCTGTGGGGACAGTCATTAGTCAGATGACCCGTGCGGGCACGTGGGTGGACCCTGGGGTGGGGCCTACGCCATGTTAAGGCGGGGTGGCTGTGCTGTCATCGGGACACAGTTGTTACAACGTTATAGTGGAGGTGTGCTGTTATTAATAGTGAAATAAATCACGAAAAGAGTGTTTGGGTATTACTTGTGTATATGGATTCTAAACATTTATTTAATTCATGGTATATTGGTTATATAAAATTTTATTATAAATTTATAAATGAAATTTCACATCGATGACATAATTATGTGAGTTAATATGTTTATCCGAATTTAAAAAATTTGAAATAATTTTCCTTCTAGAAATTAAATGTATTTATTTTTATATTTAATAATATAATTATATTTTATATTTTATAGTATAGGATTTCAACTATATATGGAATGTTATTTTTAGGTATATTACATCAGAAGAAGTATAGTGACAATACCCACTCTACATCAAAGGTTTCTAATTCATCTTATATGACACAAGGTACAATTCCTCACATACCATGTACACTTTTTGATACCATTTCATCTCATCCTATTATGATTTCATCCATGTGTATTAATTCTACTGATGATGTCGAGGAATCAGACAAGACACTGATGATGGATCCATATGGAAATATGACCAATATTTAGCAGTCATTAAGAGGTTATTGGAGGGTCTCAATCATTAATATGCAATAAAATGAGACAAATATTAGTTTATTAAGTATTTATACTACTTGTTTAATTTATATGTTAAATAGATGAAAATAACTATCGAATGGAGAAAAATATAAATATTGAAGTTCTTTGGAATTTCACTAATGTAAAGTTAGTTGTTCCTTTTGATTAATATGTGGAAACCACTCATGATGGAGGAATTCTTGGGAAGTTACTAAAGTATTTATCATGTGAAGATACATCCATCCCAATTAGTTATTTATATAGAGACACATTCCATTTTCCAGGAAAAATGATTTTTTAATGCTCAAATAAAATTACTATTATTATATGTATTCATACATGATTAAATTAAACATTTTCACTTAATGTGTTAACAATTTAATGAATTTTACAAATTAATTTATACATGATGATTCATTTGACATTCTTGATTCCATTCCACATCCCTAAACCTTAAAAATTTATGAAAAAATGGAAAGTTTTCAACTAGAAATTATGGCATGAATTCAATTAAAAATAACTGTCATTGTCCCAGATGTATGATAAGGTCCCCAAAAGAATGCATAGGGATTAATATAAAAAATTCATTAAGCATCATCACACTGAATTTCAAAAATTCATTTGTTTAATTCCAATAGATTAATAAAAATTTTTTAAAAATTTTTTATGTTTAATTGATATATAACTTCTTTAGATGATTTGTATGAGAAATTATTTCAATTGAGATAAACAAATGATTTCATATATTTCTTCCTCAAAGAGTTTCATAAGGAAACAACATGGAAATATTCCATATAATTTATTAAAATATAAACCTATTACACATCAAGTAATTAAATTTTTTAAAATATTTTTATATACGTTTTCTAAAATAAGATTAGGAGGTAGGAAATTTTATTGGAAGGACAAAATTTTGGATTGATGTTCACAAAAAAAAGATGGTAGTTATATAAAAAACCCTATAGAAACCATAGGGGTAAATAATTATAATTATTAGTTAGTGCTAAGAAATTTCTTTATAATGTAATATTAATAAATATAAAACCAAAACTAAATGAATAATGGGATTCCAACCTAAACATGTTTGTTTCAGTAACCTTAGAGGATTCCATGGCTTGAGTTCTTGGAGAAGAGCATTATAGTCATGTTCGGGGGATGGGTTGTTGGATATCTCCATAGAGGGTGTTTGTTAGGGTACATAAATCTTCATAGACAATGTCACTGGGAGTGGGGATTATATGTTTTGGTGATGCTAGTGTAAAAAATGAAATTTATTCATTGAAGAATACCATTAAAGATCAAGAATGAATTATCAATATAACGAATGATCAGGTCTCATAAATGGAGAGTGAATTGGATATTATGTTTTTAAAGATCATTAGAAGTATTCATGAAGAAATGTATATACTCATCAGGGGTTCAAGAGTAGTAAATTTCATAAAAATACACTTATATTATTTATTTTTTGTTACTTTAATCCATTTAATATTCTATGTCAAATAACATTAAATATTTATTTATTATCTCCCATAAAAATAGGTCTTCAATTGTTTGAATAATCCACATTATAATCTCACGATAATTCGGATAACATGAAGGATTGTGTTATCTTTTGAAATTCCATTTCCATTATCAAAAAGTATATAAGGAAGTAAAAAGATAATTTATTGAGGAGTTAATGTAGAACAATAGGTTATAAAATATCTTATGGTATGTTTTATCTACTGTTACTTGTATATGTTTCCAACAATAAAAAGTTGATATGAAAAAGTGTCCATGTATCATTTTAGAAATGGTAGCTATTTCATCCCATGAACATGGTTTTAAAATTAATTTATTATGTTAGCATAGATTTTAAATATCACTTTTGGATTATGATTTTAAAATTTTGTTTTCAATTTTTTTTAAAAAATTAATAAAGTGACAAAAAATGTTAGTTAGAGGGTCACTTGTATAAATTATAAGATAGGTGTGGTGGTAATGATATGCGATTATATAGTTTTGAATTAATTTATTTAGATATTATTGAAAAAATATTATTGATAACGATTCACTTGGTTGAGGTAATGGTTATATAAAACCAACCTATTAATTCATATATTTTTAACACCATTGAAAATTTTATAAAAGTGATTAAAAAGAAATAATATTAGGATACATATAGAGATTTGGATGGTCTTTTGTAATCATAGAGGTAGAATCGACTATCTTTATCCGTCACATTAACATAAGAAGTGAGATTTAGTAAGAAATACTATGATCTAATATCATGTAAGAGAACCATCTTGAACCATTGGGCCATCATCATATTTTGGGATACAACCTCATGTTAAAACTGAACAAGCTCAGAAAAAATGGTTTGTATACTTTGTCACGGTCTTATAACCATGTTGGAGGTTAAGAAACTCCATTGAAATTTCCATGATCATCAAATATGGATAGAACTAGTTTGTTAAAACAACTCTATATTCCTTCAAATCCAAACCCCTGTGCTTATTCACAATCACTATCGAATCTCACCATGTCTTTCTAGGATTCTCAAGATCAAAAGTATCAAATTTCCCTTTAATTGAATTTAGTTTTTACAAGGTCTTAAAAAGAATCTCTATCTTTTTCAACCCATCCCCATCCTATTGAGGTTCATTAGATTCTTATAAATTTTTTTTTGGTTTTTGAAAAATAAACACTTTAGAATGATCTCTATATTCATCCCTTCTAGGTCCCACTACCAGAGCCTTAAAGGGAATGTGTGAAAGTTCTAGTCCTAGAGATTGGATAGCATGCACAATTATCTCAACACGATTTGGGTCAATATAAGGATTTTTCATCTTTGGTTCACCTGTATCTTCCTTCTATGGCATATTCAGACATCCTCTAGATAAATGATTTTATAAAATGTCAAAAAACAATACCAAAAGCATCATAAATGATACATATATCATCAAATAAAACAAGCATCATGACAACTTCACTTCCATCTAGAGGAATTAATTATTGGGATTCCAACATACTAATATCAAAAGAATGAAAAATTATAGAAAACATATCAAAACAATTCCTCAAGACAATTTTTACAAACACCAATGGTGAATTAAATCATGTAATAATGATAAATGTCCAGAAACTCACTCAAAACTACCTCCTATAACCCATCAATCCAACATCCTATCTACAAAGAAAACCTGAACTACATACTTACATAAAGGTTAGATTAACAACCTCCTCTAGTACCACTTTTTCATTAACTATCCTAGATACCCTGGTACCATAATACCTAATCTGGATCTGACATGAAATGAAGGGATTTACTGACCCCAATGGGTTAGAAATTAGCACCTGTAATCATATAATAATATCTACGGAATGATCTATTTTTTAAAATGTAGTGGAAGAAGAAATATAGATGTTTTTATACTCAATAATCCAAGTAGAGAAAGTACAACAATAAAACAGGAAAAACAATACCCAACAATAATCATTAAAAGACACTACATCTTCTAAGGTAAGAACATAGATCTGTACCTTGATGTAAGTGGGTAACATATCTAATTGTCACCCCCATCACTTCAAGTCCCAATGATAAGAACATCCAAAACCACCAAGTGGCTGTTTACCTTTACTTAGACATCACATAAGATAATCCATAAACACATGAAGGAAATGTTAGTATGAAAGATAAAAATCCCAATAGGTTTTCACTAAGTGTACCAAAATAAATTACATAATAGTTAAACCAAATGTTATTTTAGTCTATGAAAACAAGGCATGAAATGGAATTTAAATATTTTAAATAAAATATTCTTTTATAATAAAATAGATGACAGATTTATCAAAATAGGATTAAATGAAATTTAATATTAAAAATTTATATTTTGAAGCTGGCATGAATAAAGTAGTTATATAATTTAATGGCATGTAATCATAAAATCTAACATATCATAACACCATGAAATAATAATTACAGTGAGTTAGTTTATAAAAATAGGATCCTCACACTATTCATTCAGTGATCTTATCTCAATGTGTTCACACTTCCCTTAACTTAGGCCCTCCAGACTCAATACCACATTTGGGTAAATAATTCCATGGTTATTGTATGTTAGTGTTGTCTTCATCAATCCAATTCTAAAGGATCATATCACAACATTATTTTCCTAATTACCCACTATATAACTAGGCTAAAATTTGCTTTATTTAATCAATAAAGAAGTCATGGGAAAACCAATCATTTCAAATCAGTTCAAAATAAAAAATTACAGTTTTAGTTTTTAACATTCCTTTCTTATTTCAAAACCAAATCACAGGTTTCCATCAATTTATTCCATTTAAAATCATCATTAAATTTAAACCATTTATATTAAGGTTCAAAATCAAATCATTACATCAATTTAATTTTAAATTCAATCCATTAGTTTTATCAAATCTACCCAATAATTTGAATTCCATTAAAAATGTGGTTTTATAAAAATTTCCATACCCTTTTTAAAATAAATCAATATAAATCTCAAATTCAGTTTTTTAAATAATTTAAAAACTCATTTCAAATAAATCAAGTAATTTAAGGATTAAATTTTAGGGAAAAATTTTATAGAACCAACTACCTTTAATTAGTTATCAAATCAACACCTACAAAAAGAAATGATAATGAATAATGATGGTGAAGGAGACCAGTGAGGAAATACTATATAAGAAATCATTAAGATCAAAATCTGTTTCAAATGGTAAACACAAGACTATACCTCTAAGAAATAGTGGTTATGGATAGAAGGAGAAAACCATAACCATGAAACTGATTGGAGATCAACGAACCAATTGAGATATCTATAAGGGAAGAACTCTCCAAAAAATTATCTAAGAATTCCTAGGGGTTTGAGATATGGGCCAACACATGGAATGATTTTTTTTCAAGTTTTAGTGCATAAAAAACCATTGGACACAAGGAATTCATGACGTGAATCCTTTATTCATGATGTGAATATTCAAAAAATGTGTCACCATGGATTACAAATTTTGATCCTGACCATTTCACATCATTAAAACAATTCATGGATTATATAACATTCACGTCATGATTGTGTTTCCTGGCTTAAGCCGAGTGATATATTCACATCATATATTACATCCAAAACATGAATCTATCCTGCAAAATGTACACAATTAGTTTATGTTGAAAATATTATAAAAGGACTCCAACTAAACCCAAACCCAAATAACAGCATCTATATCACTTGACACATTTATATCTAGAATCCATTAATTCAAAATAACATATATCCATAAACTTTAAGTCATTTTCCTTGAAAAAACATCTTCATCCTCAAAATTCCTAAAAAAACAAATAAACAAAAAAAGAGTAAATACATAACTAAAATAAGTAAATGGGGTACTATAATTATCCACCTTCTTCCCATCCATTGGAAAATGATAATATCGCTCATGCATAAGAGTGGACTACCACCTCCACTAGTGGATGTTATTCATTTTCCATTTATTATTTACATGAATGATAATACAAATATATTTAATGAAAATATATGATATATATGATTTATAAATGATCCTTGAATGGTGAATTATTATTTAACTTCTTTTTATTCTGTCCGTCAAAAAAATGAAATCCTTATTTTTATTTACGTACGACCGACCATCTCCACAAATGGTGTGATTAATTTTTTAGTCTATAATTTTTATGGATGCCTCTAAATATATATAATGAATATATATGTTATTTATATCACTTTTAACATTATTAATATTTGGTAATAACGATCAAAGTATAAGTAATGGAACAGTATAATCGAAACGTCCATGTAAAATGAAACAACTAACACCTAGAAATGACAATTTTAATAAATAATTATTAATAAATGGGTGTTGAAATGTTATAAGGGGATCATATATGATAATATAAGTATTTAATTTATTTTTTTGTATAATTAAAATAAATTTAAATTTATTATACATGAGGTTATAATCCATTTAACACAATTGAAACTTGAGGTAAGGGTTTCTTGACTTGCTATTATTTCTATGAGACACACATCATATTCACTAGATTTTCCTTTTATGTGGTTCTTATAATATACATGATTGTATTTTATAATGATTTCATGAAAATTATGGGGATTTAAATATCCATATAAGGTTCTCACTATCATGAGTTTTTTATTTAAAATTTAACAATGTGGTAAGGGTTTTATGTAACAATATCAATGTTTACTCTGATTATTTATAATTAAATTTCAAATGATGAAATTTTATGATCTACATATCAAGAACCATATTTCAGGTATTCTCCTTTTTTTTCTAGATATTATTTTTTTTCCTAAAACATTCCCCTCTTTAAGTTCTCAATATATCAATAGGTTTTTTTAACGAAATCTAACTATATTTCTCTCTTCGGTCAAAAATATTTTTTATTCCATGTCCATGTTTTTTATATATGTTTTTTATAAATCTATTTAATATTATTATATAATTATTTAAATTCATATTTAATCATGATTTAAATTTTAATTTTTTTAAAAGTAATCTTTATATCATTTTTCAAATGATGTACCTTTTGACTCTGTGATGAAAATGTGAAAGGAATCTTTGTTTTGACATACATAACTTGGATAGAATTTCACGCCATTATGATTGGTGAATTATTTGAAGATTACATTACATTTCCAAAATGTTCTTATGAAATAAAATTTTTTCTTTAATATTTGGTAAATTCTTATATTTTAAATAAGTTAAGTTAAAAAGGTATTTTCCCCATGAAATGTACTAGTGATTTTTAAATAAATTTCTTATTTTTAGTAACAACATTTGATGTTTCCTATTATTTACTAGAGATATATTCCAATGATATTATCCACTATCATTATTCGGATTCCTTTGATGATGATGATTTATTGATGATTCTATGAATCTAGTTTCATTCCCACTGGTTAATTATGTCAAGATGAAACATTTATGAGACCTATTTATTTTCCATGGGTTATGATATGATTCTATGATGAAATTTTTATGAAATAAATTTATTTTCCATGGGTTATGAAATGATGGATTATTTATGATCTTGTGGAACACATATGAATAGATTATGAACATGTGATGGGTAGGCCTAGAATTATATATCCCTATGATGCATTGGGTAATGATAGATATATACTGAGATAATTTGGACAAGAATATAGAGTGAACCAAGTTTAGTAATGTAATTTGTCTAACATAATAATATTGTGAGAGAAACATGGTTAAGGATATGATGCAATGATGAGTGAACCCAATCCACAATGATTGTATTGGAAGTGAGCCTTGAATAAGGAAATGATTTTCCATGAATATGTGTATGTCTAATATTTATATCTTATTCCAATGTTATTATATAATGGATCATGTTATTTTATTCCTTTACGATTAATGTATTATAAACTACCAAGATTTATACCATGAAACATGATTATTATCTATGATATGAATGCTATGGTTTTCAAATGTTATTCTCATTTTTCATACCCTATGTTCATGGAAGGATTAAGTTATCATTAATATCACCCTTAATTACTATTACTGAGCTTATGAGCTCACCCTTTCTTATGTTTCCTCTCCCCAGGTTATGAATAATGGTTTTAAGTATGATATTTATAGGAAGATATATATTTATAAATATCTCAGTGCTATATGATGTAGATATTTTATGAACAAAGTGTTTATGTATCTGTTTTTACAAATACACTAAACCTATAAGATTATGGCATGGGTCGTAATGTAATATATTGAATATTAATCTAATAAGATGTAATATTTATGTATTAAAACATTGGGTATATATAGTTTATGAATTAAATTGTCCATTGTAGGTCATAATGGTAACCCGTAGTGGGGGATTAAAAATGGTCGAAAATTAAATAGAAAAGCATGTCTTGATGGTAATTGATGGTTATGAATCACAGTTTAAATAAAAAAGCGAATTATTAAATTTCATGGTATAGAGTGAGAACAATGTTGTAAATGGTAATATAATAAAACAATGAATGAAAATAAGTGTGATAAATAAAGTGATTCTTAATGGTTGGGAATATGGGGATGTGAGCCTAGATTCCTTATGACAATCAAGTTTGGGAATTCCATGATGTGATACCTAGATTATATATGATAAAAATTTCTTGGGAATTTCAATATAAGTGTTTGGATTTTATATGATTCCAGATGCTTGGAATTTCAAGATGATGAACTGGATTTTTCATGATTCTTGATTTGTTGGAATTATGGGAGGAGTGTAATGACCCAGGTATTATAGAATAATAATTTTTGATTTTTATTAATACTTATAAATAAGATATTAATTTTAATTTAAGGGGGATTATTTTTCTGATATCATACTCGACATACAATAACATGCTTCTCTGAAATCTTACATTGCACACAACATCGAGTTATACTGAAAAATAATACATTATTATTATTATTATTTAAAATGGTAGTTATTTCCTATCCATTGAAATAGAAAGAATTAATAGTATCAATTTAATTTTTAAATATGGTTTACAAATTTTTAAATGACGATTCATTTATTAACCAATTTATTAGAAATGTAAATAAAAACCAATTGAAGATAATGGATGTGTTTTTATTAAAACCTATTTTAAAAAGAATAATTTTGATTTCATATCACTATTTATGGATTTTTATTTAATGAAAAATATATGATATATGTTCAATTTAATGTTTTAAATTAATTTTATATGTTTTCTAGATATGAGACAATAATAAATTCATTTTTCTCATATAAAAGAAGTATTTTTCTAAAAATGCAGTTTTACCGCATTTTGATGGTGAATCCTTTTTAAATATAGGTCTTGTCACTTTTATGTGTTCCATATTACAAAATAAACTTTTTATTTACAATCGGGTCATCAAAATTTACTTTGGGTAAATTTTTGGAATTTTTCTGATAAAGTTCATTTCTTAATTAATAGTGAAATACTACATTTTAAGTCAAAACTATCTTTTCATCTGATTTATTTATATAGTTAGATTATATTATTAATTGGTTTGAAAATTTTATTAGATTATTTTTTTACAATTTAATTCATTTTTTGTAAAATTAAGTAATTTCAATTTTTAATTAGACATAAACACATATCAATATTTTTATAATTATTATTTTCTTATAAACACGCGTTTTGGTTTTGAAAATTGGAAATAATTTTAAATCAATTTCTACAAATTCTTTGTTCTGAATTTGAATTTTTTCTATATTTACAATAATGAGTTCCAAATTGTTTAAATAGATGTCTTTTATTTTTAGACATTATGAATAGTAACGTTAGTAAATATTCTATTTTCCATGGTTAAAAATTAAATATGATAAATAAGGGTAAAAAAATATTTTAATAATATTAAATTACCCCAAAACATGTCCTAAACCTATTTGATAAGATAGGTCCGACCATGGGAATACTTGTGTTAATTTTAGGACCCCTTAGAGCCACTTGTTTGTGAAAATGACATTTAATTACTTTTAATTTAAAGTTAAGAAAAATATAACCTAAACTTGTATCTTTTACTAAATATTTTTTATATGGGGATATATAAGTTATACATTCGACTATTGATAGTCATTATAAACATATAAAGATTTCATACATCATTGTAATTTATTTATAATTTTTTTGAACTCAAATAAATAAATATATTTAAGATACAATGATGATGTAGTGATTACATTAACAATGAATGGTTTAAATAAATGAGATTATAAATATTAAAATAAATTTATTTTGGAACTTTTTTTCCATCCAAGAATTTTTGGGTTGATTAAGAATTTTTATATTTTAATTAATGAATTTTTTTAAAGAATCAAGTTGTAATGGATTTTTAAAAAGTCATGATATGAATTGTATAAAAAATTGACAAAAACGAGTTTTAAAAAATATATTATTTTATTAAATGATATAATAGTCCTAAAAATATATGATTAAGAAAAATGACTTATAATATGTTTAACATGTCATTAATGAACCTTTTTTGGTACTATTGGTATTTTATGGTAATTATATTATGCATATAGTATGAATATACAAGAAGACATGGTAAGAGTTAAATTAGTTAACTAATGGTTAAAGCTAAATGATAAGGTTAATTTTGAAACCAAAACTTGTATAAAACCTATTAGTTTACTAGATTTATAATAATAATCACCTTATATTCGAATTAAATGTGTTGTGGACCTTTTGAAATATAAATTCAGCTATAATAAAAAAATATTTCAAGTCATTCCTAAATTACCCCTCCTCCCTCTTATAAAAATCCACCAACTCTAACTCTTTACTCACACCTCTAAAGACCCTTTCCTCATCTAACCTCTTCCAAATAATCTCCCAAAATCTCTATATTACTCATAGATTCCAAACCTTTGGAATTAAAAAATTTAATAAATCCTTTTAGCTTAAAATCAAAAGGATTTTCCCGATTTGAGGTAATGTCTTCTCTGAAGATTCTTTCATTTATTTTTCTTCTCCACCCCCTAAACTCTCTTTATTCAATGATTTTATAAAAAAACAAGTAACTTAAATATACTAGTTTTTTTATAAGAATTATTTGAACTAAACATACACACACATCTGTCTAATGGGTATAGAACAAACTATTTATGTGGATAACAAACTACTGCCTCACAAAACGATGATTGTTCAATCTTCTCCTACCAGCTCTCTTGGTGGCCATTATAATAAAACTATAATTATATATGATATATATTATATATATTTTATATCTATTATAATGTAATTCTCATTTATAACATTCCTTTATGCTTTTCATGTTGTATAAATACGCTGATTTCATTTGAGGAAGTGAGGATTACCGCCCACTCAAAGTGATATTACTTGTTCATGCTATATATAGAACGTTTAAAGGATGAAAAAATGAACTTATGTAACATATATAACATATATATTATACTGGAGTTATAATATAACTATGTTTCATTTAGTTTTCATTTCATTAAATATGAAAAATAAATGAAATCTGCGTTCATCCGTACGTACGACTTAATCTCTCCATGAACTGTGCATTTCATTTCTTATATCCAAATGTTATGGACTTTTATAAATACATATATACTATATACATAAGATATATATATATATGATATATATATAATTAATATCATTATAGAGTTAATGTACTACTGACCACATGTAAATTTTTTAATTATGACAAGTTCATTTTTGACTCAAGTACTGAACATCTACAAAACGACTAATATGAATATGAATAACTATATGATTGTTATACCAAGGTAATAAGCGATATAATAGGAATATAAAATTTAAAAAGGTTTTAAAGAAACTAGAAATTAACTTAAGTTAATTATTCATGAAGAACAAGGAACATACATGATGATTCAGACTCAAGGTAAGGGACTTTATCTCAATCTCTTTTCTTTGAGGCATATTTTGATTTATTCATGAATTTCTTTTATATGGTGTATAATCTCCTTTTAATTTTAATTTCATTCAACAAGAATCTTTTTTCTACATAGTATTTTATTTAATTAAAAAAAATAATGTTTCTTTTTAACGTATGCAGTGCCAATTACCTTTCCACCACCGCAAGCCTTATTTGATATATGGATTCCATAAAAAGCCATGATGTTTTTGAATGTAAAATAAATACCATATAAACTTTTTACATATTTTGGTATTGAAAATGGTCTTTAAAGTGGATATTACTATTTCATTATCTTGAAATTATTTCTTGTGATTGACAATGAAATTCTATGATTGAAATGTTGATATTCACAATCTTTTATGTGTGATGATTATATAATGGTACTTGGAAAATTGATGGGTGGCTACATGATAAACCAAATTATGGGTGGTTCTGTGATAAACCAAGGATGGATGGTTATGTTATAACCTCCAAAGCATTGGGTATGGAATTCGACCATATTGCTATTCCATTTAGTGAAATGTGTGGAATTTGATCATATGGTTATTCTATTTAAGTATGTTTATGTCCCAAGTTTCCTTTATATGAAATATGTTTCTTTATATAGGTTTTATGGTAATATTTTGGTTACAAAAAGGGTAATAAATGAGCTTATATTTAGTGAACTATTTTTTGTACTTCTTTAAGTTGAAAAATATTACATTATGATAATGTATTCATGGTTTTATATGTTGTTTTTAAAAAGTAATACTTTTCCTTATTTATGTAACCCATACTGAGATTTTTATGCTCATCCCAAGTTTTGATTTTTTTTTACAAGATGGAAAGAGGAATTGGGTCAAGGATGGGATCACATAAAAGTCATGTTGTCTAAAACATGGAACTAAACATGTTTATTTAGATTTTTTGTTTTATGAAAAAAATGGATAGTGAGTACAAGTGTCTACTTGTGACATTCAAGTTGTTACCTATAATTTATGAACAAATTATGTAAATATCTAAACCTGAAAATATCCTCAATGTGAATTATTAACTTAATTCAAGATTTTGAAATGTTTAACGCTGTGTTTATATAATGAGTTCCTAGATTCCATGTGAGGATTACCATTGGGAACTCCAGGATGAGCACCCATATTCCTATGGGATTTCTTATGGCTGGGAATGAATATATGGGTGCTAATATTAGTTGGGAATGATTGGATAATTTCTGGGATTATGTATAATAAGTCGTGTTATAGTGGAATTCCATGATGAGAAACTAGATTTTATGTGGTTTCTTGTGGAGGAGAGATATCAAAACATACTCAGAGACACCCCAACACTGGTTCAATAATGTACGATCTGACCTTGGGTGTCACTGTAGAGCCCAATAATTAGTGTTTTTTATTTAAATATTTCTTATTTCTTTCTTCATTTTTATCACATTACATGCAATTTTCTGTCAAAATGGTTATATTTAGGGACATCTTTGATGGAGACCTATTAAGTCATATTCACACACTATTTGGGATTCTAGGGAACTTTGGTACTTGAGTAGATTATACTTAGTTTTAGATCTAGAATTAGGAAAGTTCAAATGCTTATTAATTAGATTCATAAGTCATATCATGGATGACGGGACAAGGATATACTTTGGATCAGTTGGAAATGAATTTTAGTCTTAGTTTTATTTTTTTTATTTTACTGCGGATGTGTTTGACCACCATGAAGGATTTTTTTTATAGATGTGGAATATCCGTTTTTCATTGCATGTGACATTGTATTTTTTTATCATCTCTTACCCAAGTTGTTATTTTCATCTGGATATTATATTTATTTTATCTTATTTAATTATATGTTTATTTTTTTGATAATGATTAATAGTCTCTCCATGATAACTTCATGGGAACTCACCACAATTTGGAAACATCTAGTATAAAAGGGAAGCGTACTTCAGGCCTTTGGTTACATTATCCTATCACTACTCTTGATAAATGTGGATGGGGAAATTAAAAAATAGTATGAGAGGTTTATTTTATATTATCTTACTATTTTTTTATGGTAGAAAGGAGACTATGATTTTATCTGGTCTTGGTAATGAGATCATGCATGGGAATTACCGAACAATTTATAGTGGAAAATTTATGTTGCTAAGGATATGAATTAATTTTCTTGCTTTGTGTTTTTATAGTTGATTGATTTACACATTGAGTGTTTCACTTGAGTGTGATTTTATTGATTCATGGGGTTTTTAATATTGTTAAATATAGAAAAAGGGTGTGTCTATTCATGTATATAGTTAATCACATAAGATTTATATGTAATCTGTATATTCCCTAGGATTAATAACTACATGAGATTCACATATGATGGAATTTTACATACAATCTGTGATTTATATATATCAATGATTTTTATCTAAATATAGATTTAAATAATTGATATGGTCTGGTACGTAATGTGTTATCAGTGATTTATATGGTGTTTTATTTTTTATGTGCATGGTGAAATTCTACTTGACCAACTCCTCCATGTGACTTTAGGTAAAATGGGAAAATATAAATGAGTTATTAAAATTATTTTTTTGGATAAATAAAGTACCAGTAAGAAACTTATAAGGTAGTTTCCCATATAAATTTTGAGTAGTATTCTATCTAAAAAACAATTGGAATGTGATATCTAATGAATAATGGAAAGACTTAAAGTGTTAATCTTACTAGAATAATTTGATACATCCTTGAATATTGAATGTGGCTTGGTAGAGGGAAAAATTTATAAAAACATGGGATTGATATTACATGAAAATATATTATAATGGTGGGGTTTTCAATTAAATTGAAATAATATTCTATGGAACCTTTAGGGGACATGGTGATATGTTTACTTTATGTATATGGCCTAACTATATTATTGGGTGGTTTGGGGTATTGGGAGTGCCATAGTTTTGATATTCTTGTGATATGTTATATTAGAGAAATCAAGGCATAGGTTGTTTTCCCTTATTAAATATGATACTTAAAACTATTATAGTGGAGCATAACCTAACCTTGGAAATGGGTAATTATTAATAGAGAGAGAGATACAAAGGCGGTGGGACCATTGTTTCATACCTAATTTATTGTGTTGAGTCATTTTTCATGAAACACATATAGGTCTATTCCTAACCTGAGAGTGGGTTGGGTAGTTTATTTTAAACCTGTATAAGTGTTAAAACCAAATGTGGGTGTCATGGCATGTAGTGCTGATGATAATGGGTGTGTATTGTTGGATGCATGAGACCTTGAGTAGAATGTCGACTTTGGATTGTTAGATGGTGTGTGTTTTAAAATAGGTTAGGAGTTCCACTTGTATTTAGTAGCTTGTGCGATGAATGATTTAATGGGATAGGTGTGATATACTAGTGACCTTTAGAGTGTGTCTCATAATAGTTTTGAGTAAATGATTTTGGTGATTTTTGGTGACCATGAGATTAGTTCACCCAATATCATAGATGTTTTAGATATTTGAGGCATATATGGATTATTGAACATATTGAATTAGTGCACAGAAGGTTATATGGCGTTTTAGGTAAAATAATGGAAAAAATGTGGATATTTTCTATTGGTACCTTCTGAATTCTATATTATTAGTGTTAAGTTCTGTTTTGAATTGAAATATTATTCAGATACCAGATATTATAGATCTATGGCATGTTATTTTATGAGATGGTTGATGTGGGACCTGGGTAGATGGGTCTAGGGTTGATGGAGTATGGGTAAATGATGTTGATTTTATAATGATACACTGGATGATAAGTGGTTGGGTGGTTAGTCTTGACTCATGATAAATATCAGTCTTTTTGGAATAATGCATAAAAATGCCTTGAATTCAATGAGACCAATGTTCCATAAGCCATGGTCAGATTCTTGATCTGTAATATATGCTTAGTTTGTTAATTTATGGATCATTGAACAATTATTATAGTTGGTAAATAACCCCATGAGAGGGTGAGACCATTGGGTTTCATTGAAACTGAGATGAAAATAATTTTATGAAGATGCTCAATGTCATTTTGACTATGTGATATTGTGTCTTAGGAGTAAGAACCCGTTCCTTTTTTTTAGATTGATATGATACACGCTGGCTATATGTGCGGACTGTTGAGTTTTTTATTGGTAAAATGTGTCATTTATGGTTTTGTTGATAAGTGATTGGGTTTGTAGATAATATCTAGTTATGTGATGGTACTTGTGCTATGATGGGACCAGGTTCATAATTGCTCGGTAGAGGGTCTTGTATCAAAAGTTAGTTTTGGTTAATGTGTCCCTTTCAAAGAGAGGTGATTGGAAATTTGTTAGTAATTACCACCATGGTGTCTTGGATATTTTAATGATAATGAATAATTTCCCATATGTATTTATGATTAAATGGTAAATGTATTAGGGTTTTGTATTGTAGATGATCCATGTTAAATCTGGAAGAAGTTTCATGGGTTTTTAGATAGTGTTTAGTTTGGCTCTAAGGATCCAACACGTTTATTTTAGGATTAAACTTATTGAGGTAGCTCTCATAGTTATATGGAAGTTATTCTATTTGTTGATATGTGAAAAACTATATTTTCTAGGGTGTGGTCACCATTATGAGTATGGTCTCAACATATGTCATAGAAGATGATCTGGTGATCCAAGAGCGGGTTGTTATTGATGATTTATTTTTGAATTCTAATATGAATGAGATGTTATGTTTTACCATAATTTATAGTGAAATTTTGGAAAGGGGATTTTTATATCAAAATTTGGATTCCATTAGATCGATGGGGACACTCATGTAGTGGGGAGCACCATATCAATCACATAAAAACCTTGACCCTTGGGTTATTAAGGTCACAGTTCTGGTAAAAATAGTCATGGGTTTCTATCTAAATCCATTATGATAGAGTTTAGGGCATTTTATTAATGATATATTTTGGAAGAAATTTATTGGGGCATCATGGCGTTAAACGGAGCTTGAGTTATAGCATCAACTCAGGAATTTTGGTGTTTGGATGGTGGTGGGTATTAGGTAGGATCATGCTCATAAATAGGTAATATGAATATACTATTGTGGGGAGTACACAGTATACTAGTTGATCATGTCATTATTGTTTTGAGTATCTCTATGTAAACATTGGGTATGTATTGTTAATTAACCCAACATGTGGTGGGTTAATATTTTGTAAACACCCAGATATTAGTTTCAGTTAGTTATTATTAGATGGAGTCAGGTGATTTGAAAATTATAAATGATAATTCAGGTTTAAGGTCATGTAGTTTGACTAGGAAAATATTATTTGATAGAAATATAATAAGGTGACTAAGTTTATAGAGTTTAAATGTTTGAAATTGATGTGTTGACATGAATATTTCCCTTATTTTTTATTCCAAAACTCTTTGAAATATATAGTGATATGAAAATTATTGTCTTTCTTATTATATACAATATAATTTATACTATTTTAATATATAAATTTCATCAATTTACTACTAGGTAATCCTATTTTATTTTATATAATTTGTATGATATTTCACATAAATCATAGGGTTTGATTATAAAAAAATCATTGAGTTTCTTTCTTCTTGTTTGAATAAATTGTTAATCCTGTATTATGATTAAAATCATTCACATGAATAAAGAAATATTGTGTGAAGACACCGAGTTATGACATGAATTTAGTTATGAACTATATCTACATAATTCATTCATCATAAAGAATCAACTGTATCACCAAACAAACCTCCTTTAATCTTGAAACAATCTTCTCACCCATGGTAGAATCATATTAATCATGCTCATCAATTTCCGAAAATCTCCTAAAAGAATATCCCACCCACTCTATCTTCATACTGAGACCTAAACCAAAATAATAATGGGGTAAATCATAAGTTATTACAAAAATTGAAAATTCATATGAATCTTACAAGATGTCTTATAGAAATCCATAATGTTTTATAAAAATATACAAGTATTATAAAGTGAATTCTAAAAAAATCAAGATGTGTCTTATGTATCCCACCAAAATCCATACAAAAATCCAAAAAACCTTAAAAAATTCAATGACTTTTAAAATCATCAATTTCCATAGAAAAGAATTCTGAAATTCTAGCAGCCATAAGAAATTTACAAAGTATTATGAAATCTTCCTTTGAATCAGAAAATACATTAAAAATAAAAAATAAAGTCTAATGCACACAAGAAATATTTTTCCATTGGTGAAATTTCATGTATTCCTAATGACTTGTGATATTAAGTATATATAGCATACAAAAGTAAACTTCCATAATAGTGAAATTACATGTTCAAAAAATAATTAAAAAATAAATGAGGCTTCAATACATAACTGATTTCCAATGTTCCAGAATCTATCCAATGGATAGAAATTCCATATTGAAAACAAAAACCATATTATAAGATTTGATTTCAATATTCTACCAATTTTTATTTTTATTTTTAGATAATTAACTCAAATGATTATTTGATTCAAACTTTGTCCACAAGAATTTTTAATATCCCCCTGCATCCATTCACTACTTTTGACAAAAACATTAATAGCGTTTTATAGCATTGGTTATAATCTCTACCATGCTTTCAAAACTGCCATAGATCTAAAAACCATGCAATTATTAATAAACCCATTTTCTAAAGATACATGAGTCAGTGGTACTTATAAGAAACACGAAATGGTAGGTAATTAATAAATTTCTAACAAATTACTAAAATATAAACCTACACTGATCTTTTATCATTCCCCATGGATAGTATCTACCCTGTCCTTATTCAATTCAAGGAATATAATCACTAGCACTAAAAACAACAACTAAATAAATTCTTAAATACAATGAAGAGAGGGGGAACAACCAAACCTCCTAATGATAAAGGATGTGGTTAAACACCAATGTTCAATTTTTGAATCTCAAATGTGAGAGTATCCAAGAGTTTATTCATAATGTATCCTACATATCGATCATTACCAATAATATTTTTCTTGATAATTATTTTCTCTACTTTTCCTTTAATAAAATGACATCTAAACTCAATGCATTTGTTTTCAGAGTACTAAATTGGATTCTTTGTGAGATTTGTATCACTCTTGTTTTCAAAAAATATTACCATTGGACATTTCAGTATTTTACCAAGATTTTCCAAAAATTGTTTTATCTACTAATGTTGTGAACATGCCTTGATTACTATAATTAATCCTGCTTTATACGTACTAAGAGATAAAATATCTTTATTATTAATCATCTATCCTATACACATAGTTCAAATAAAAAATGAACCGCCACTATGCAATTTATATCAACTAAATCACAAGCCCAATCAGTATATGAGAAGGAAGATAATTCATGTTACTTCTTTTTAATAAAGAAAAAACCACGATAGATAGTAACTTCGATGTACCTAATAATTCTCTTCATTTTAAAGAGGTAATCCTCATTAGTAATCCTTGAAAACCATGACACAAATCAATTATCATATGAAATGTCAAGTTGAGTTATTGTAAAGTATAAAAAAACTCACAATGATCCCCCTAAATAGGGTATGATCTAAAAAATTACCATTTTGAAACATTTTAAGTTCAGTTTAAATACTGTTGGGATCTGACACCATATATTAATTATGCATGTTGAACTAATTAAGTAGAAAAGTTTTATATTTATATTACGAGATAAAAGTTTATCTCTCATTTTTAATCAATTTCACTCTAACAAAATAAGTGATATCACTAATCATTGAAATTTAAAATTTAGAACTCATCAGATTATCAAAATCTTCTGTAGATATGTTTTCACTTCTACCAAATATTATACCATCTACATATACCATAACCATAAAAAATTATTCCATGGAAGTATTCACATAGAAGTTGTGGTTAATACCACCACTCTTGAATTCCATTATCATTATATATAATTCAATTCGATCATACTATGCATGTAGTGCGCACATTAAACTATACCTACATGCCTCATTTTTATCAATACTAATCAAAAATCCCACAGGATACTCAATATAGACTTCTGATATTAGAACACCATTCATGAAACTTGTTTCTACCTCCATTTTAATGATTTAAATCTTCTCTTAAAATACACTTCTAGAAAGAGTACTTTTAACTCAATTATAGCCATGGGTGTAAAGGATTCCTCAATATCCCTACTGACTATTTGAGTATAAATTTTAACACCAATCAATCATTATTTCTAATCAAAATACCATGACCATAAAATTTGTTTATAAAGACCCACTTTCTTCTAATTACGTTATGGTGTTTGAGTCTCCTCATAGGCTCTCACCGCATTTTTTTAGTTTGGTCCAGATCCTTTTAATGTGTCATACCCATGATTATTCCTTTATAAATATTAAAATAATGTTGGATATACAATTTATAGCAATAAAACATGATGTATTATCAAAATCCTTTTCATTTTATTTGGTGAAACTTTATTATTGATTATATTTATAGGTCAAATTCAATACCACTATTTCTTATTAATGATATAGGTCTACCATATTCTAAATTTATTTCCTAATATTAATTAGCCTCAAAATCATCATCATTTGAATGAATTTTCATAGTCTCAAAATTCACACAAAATTTATCATCTACTTCGAAGACCTTTTCAATCTTAACGACCCTAAAATTATTTTATCTCTCTATGATAATCTTAACATAATCGCTTTATAAAACCCTTATTATTCTTTTTTTGAATCATTTATAGGATATAGTCTTTTGTTGATTATCCTATGAAATATCCCTCAACTTCTACATCACTATATATTCCTTGATTTCCTTATTTATTATGAATGTAAAACCTGATTAAAAAAAAACATTGAAGTGATTCAATGAAAGATTCCTTCTATGCCACATATCATATGGGTCATTATTCTACAAGGATTTCAAATTATGAATTCTGAGTATACACGGTGAGCTATATTGACTTCTTATAATAATGGGGACAGATTCCACATTTAATAAGAATCATTTTATACACATTTTTCACCATTCCATTTCACCGTGTAACAACCCTGTTGTACTATAGAGTTTTTAATAAGGATACAAAATATTTTATGAAAATTTTCAAGGTATTTATCCACTTAAATGGATGTATACTCCTTTATGATATCTTATTGTAGTAATTTTGATAGTGTGACTAGTTTCATTTTATACACTTTTTGGGTACCTATTCATGTACTCCATAACATCATTATTCCTCTTCATGGACATGACACAATCAATTAAACTATAATCATCAAAAAATAGAATTAATTACCTTTACCCACATGATCTTGATAGTTTCATTGGACCAAAAACATTAGTGAACACAAAACCATGAAAATTTAATGAATTTTTTATTACTATATCGATAAGTGTTATGAACCATCATCCATTACATGAATAAATCACATGTCTATTCCTGATTGTGAATTAAGTTTGGGATATCCACTATTTCACTAATCTTGGAATGATTTTTTATACTTTTCTAATGTATATAACCTAGCCTTTGGTTTTAAATCTATTAACTTCTTCCATCATAAGAACATACATATTCTTATTAATGTCTAATTGGTAAATGTTACTACTTGTTTCTAACATTTCTAGAGGGAATTCCCAGCATTAATTTTGATTAAGAATCATTTCCAATTAAATTTGAACTCAGGATCCAATTCATAATTATGAATCATGAATAACTGGTTGCATCTCAATCTATATAAAAGATGTAATTTAGTTATTTTAATAATATCTTCTGTTATTAATGATTGGATTCCTTAATTTTATTTTAAAAGTTCCATCATTATCAAAATTAATATTACCATCTACTCTCCCCTTTATGTTTTTAACGATATTTACCTTGCCAGTCATGTAGGATAAGAACCCACTCTCAAGGATATATGTTTTATTTTTCATTAATTCTTTGAGTGAAATTTCATCCATGTTTTATTTATCTCACCTTTAATTTCTTTATAAGATAGGCCCAGATGTGTGGGGATAACATATAGAACCTCCTCTCACCTCCCTATATAGATAGTATAATAATTCATTCCTTTTTATTCAAGTGGAGATAATATATTTACCAAATAAATTTCATTATTTAGAATTTTTATTCTTCAATATCTGTCTTCCATGATTGTGACTTGCATTTATTCTTTACCTATAATCAATAGTCTTATGCTCAAAATTATGTCATTGTAAAAAATTTCTATAAAATATATTTGTTCTCTGTGATGAATGATATGGTTTCACTCTTATTTTTATTCTTCTAGGTTCTTCTCCCTCTAAATAAGAATATCATCTCTATAGTAAGACATAATATGTCTAAGGAAGACACAAAATGTATATCTCATAAGAGGAAATACCTTTCCACTCTCACCTATTCATATGTTTCCGTTATTTAATAACATTATGTTTATTTATTATTCCTCAAATCCCAAAACTTATATATTTTTATTACCTTTATATTGAATCATTGTAATTTTAATTTTTAATGTCTTGATGTCCCATCCATCTCTACTACTATTCATGTTCATGGGCCTTTGATCATTCAAAATTTTTTCAACACCTTGCATTCTATATTTGGACCTTTCTAAAAGTTCCGCGTTATAGCTTCTCAAATTACATCTTTCTCTTTGGGTCGAATTACATAATTTCATACTCAATATTACTTTTAAAAGTAACCAATTCATTATCAAAATCACTAACACTATTTTATCTTTCCTCTAAAAATGAATTAAGGTCATCAATCATTTTTCCTTGTTATTTTTTATTTCTTTTAAACTCTAATCCTCATCTTTGGTATTCATATCTAGATAGATGGTCTTCTTAATTCTATTTTATTTGATCAATTTCTTATTTAAATTTATTAACATTCTTAGAATATTATTCTAAAAATTCACTAATTTTATGATTTTTTTCTTTTTAATGTCATGATATCTAAGGGATCTTTTCCAATTCGACCTTATGGTCCAAAATTCCCTCAAGTTGATGGTCATTTTCACTTTTTGGTTTCTATTTTTTAATAGTGGATGTCATTAAAAATTTTGTATCAAATTTGAATTTAGTTTCTTCTTCCTCTACGAAATATCAATCATTTTATTCTTCCTTTCCCTCTTGGATATTTCATTGAATATTCTCCATGGAAGAGATTCCTGGTTTGAAATGTCTTTTATAGGAATCATCATTCATATATTTTGTTTTATTTACATCTAATATTAATCACCCTAATTTTTTTGGGATACCGTGTTCCAATGTCCCCCACCAGGCCACATCTCAATAAGTCCAAGTGTATATTGATTTAAAATATATCATTACCTATTTTAAACTCTTTTCTACCATTGATATAAACTCATCATTTATATCTTCCTTTTAATCTATATATTCAGTTATTTTAATATTTTCCAATGATTTGAATTTCATTTCCTTTTTTATGATTTTATATTCCTTATATCTCAACTCACATTTCATAGGCCACCAAACTAATGTGGATGTCAACCAGAGATAGATCAGCTAATATTATTTCTTCACGATCTTTTCCTTGTATTAATAAGAATTATATAATTTTTTATTATTCCCAAATACCTGAAAATTTTAGATATTAAATGTAAATTGAATGATATAGGTGTTTTATATGGTTCACTATAATGGGATAATCCAAGGAGAATACATCAATAGTGTGTTGGTTTACTAGGAGGTAATAATATCCAATATTTTTGTTATAAATGTTTTTGAAGAATTTATTGCGTATCCTAGGCACACTTAATCTTGCTTACCTCTTTCGCACGCTTTGGGTAAAGGGTTAAAAATAAAAGATCAAACACACAATTTTATTACAATATTTTAATAATTACAATATGAACATTGATCCCTGATTCTCCCTCTCTATTATTATTCAAATATTAAACTTCAACAATGTTCCTTTTTCCCTTATTTTTAGTATATACTTATTCTCTTAACACAAATGTTTTCCATAGTATTAACAATCACCACATCATTCTTCTCCTTAATCTCTTTTTATTCCCTACGATCACTCACCAAAATATTTCCCATATTTTTTAAATAGAAACTCGATGAAAGTCACTATAATATTCTATTTTTTAAATTCTTATTATATGAATAATAATTTCATTACACATAATATAGAAATTAGTGAATTTGATAATAAGTGATCATATTTTTAATGTTCAATAATCCTCAATATCTTCTTCATAAATCACTGTCTTCAATTCTTTAAAAAAATATATGAGTTTAATTATTCTTATTTGAGTAAATTATTAATCACATATTATGATTAATTATATTCTCATGCCTAAAACACATGGTGTGAAGACACAAATCCACAATGTGATTTTATTTAAGAACTGAATTTGAGAAAACCATATATCTTAAATCACTAACAATATCATAGAATAACCCTCCAATAATATTGATAAAATATTCTACACTATGGAATCATCATAAGAATTATGATATAAAACTACTTGAAGAAACCCAAGGGATAAACCATTAACATTGTCTTCACATTGATCTATCACCAAAAATAACAAAGGTAAAAATCCATAAATGTTATTATAACAAACAAATCTCTTGAATCTTAGATGAATTATTAATGAAATCCAAAATGTCTTATAAAATAAAAAAAATATTATTACGTAACATCTTATGAAAAATAGAATAGTATTATGAATTTAATAAAAGCCTTATGAAATTCCAAAATCCATATTGTTTGCTGGAGTGAAAAACTCAAGAGGGGGGGTGAATTTTGTTTCAAATTAAATTTTTTATCTAAATGATTTGAAACAAAATCCCTCTATTTATAAACATGACCCATTTAACTAAAATAGTATAAATATATAATTTAATATTTTCAAAAAGTTTCTCAAGTGCTCGATCACACTATAATTATTATTTTTAAAACAAATTTATCTTTTGAAACTAATTTATTTATATTACACATAGCATATAAAAAAATTATTAAAGATGATAATAAAATTAATGTTTTACTCTTTAGTTTTGAATACTAAAATTAATTTTTTAAAAATATAATAAATTAAATAAAGAAAACAACACATCAGAATAAAACAAGAGGTTCAATATCAAGACTATAACTATCCATCTCCACTTAGAAATATCCAGCTACCAAGTAGTTTATTAAATAATAAAATAGTCCACAACCTAGATCAGCTAATGGTAGCAAGATTTGAACTAGATGTAGTTTCCATGAACTAGTGGTAGCTATGGAATCTTGTTCCGGCGTTAGAAAATTCATTCTAATGGAAGTAGAGATATCTTGGTAGTAACATCAACTCTTCTATAAGTAGCAAGGCTTAACTCATGGTTTGAGTATACTATTTAGAAAATTTTCAATGTATTTTTACTAAGAGTAAAAACAATTTAAAATGATTATGTATGGGTTACATAATAGTTTCTTAAATATAAAAATGAATTTTTATTACTTAATATTAATAAATAAAACATGAATAAAAAGATTTTTGAACATTAAAAAAATAAAAGAATTAATTTTTTAGTCTAATTCAACACATATAAAATCCAAAAATACTCATAAAATATTATTTTACCTGAGAAAATACTTTCAAAATTACAATGTCCTTATGAAATTCACAATGTCTTATGAAATATCACTTTTCCTAAGAAGACATAAAAAATAAAAAATAAAGTATTATTCACCCAGGGAATCTTATGTCCTTATTGAAGTTTCATGTCCATCAAATGTATTATGATAAGAAGTAAATTTGATTTACACAGGGAAAATTTTGTATATAGTGGAATTTAAAGTCCACCCAAATTCTTAAAAATTCAAGGAGACTTTAGTACATAGCCAAATTACAAAATTCCAAAATTTTCCCAATGGAGAATAAGTACTAATTGAAAACAAATCCAAAATTATAAGATTTTGTTTAACGAATAAGACCATAAATGAATTAGAATGTAAGAATAACATAAATAATATTCCATGGAATCATGTGACAATAATCATAAACCTTTAATATATAAATTAATATTATAGTACTAAAAAAGAATACAAATCAAAACATATATCGGGGTTTACCACAAAGATATTTATAGTATAGTGGTCCAGGAATTACTACCTGTGTCCCATAACATTGTGGATTAGGTTTCCCTATGATAATCCCATATTGGTTCAATCATCGTTTCTCACATCCCATAATAATATCATGGGATATAAAACAGTACCTAATGCATTATAGAAATACATTGGAACTACCCATCATATAATGGTAAAACATACATATGTTTACCATAGGAAATTACTCAAAAATCTTATCATGAAAACCCCATTAAAATAACATGGGTTTCATTTCATTTTTAAATGGAATCATACAAGACTAAAGCAATAATTTTATTAGTTGTTAACATAATTTAGTCACCCAAAAGAAGAATATCATAAGAGAATTTAGAGGGTGATTCATGAAAAATGACTCCATATGAGATAGATCATTTTGAGATAGTAAGAAGAATGTAATGGGAATCATAAAAATAGTTTTCAAATTTTTTTTATAATTTTTATTAAATTATAAAATTACAAGTCACTTTCAAAAATCATATTAAATAAGGTGATAGGATGACATGAACCAACCTAAGTACCCTGTTACATTGATCCCAAATCCAGAATTGACATGCCCCAAAGGGAATTCTTGATCCCCACGAGCTACTGAATATCATTGTGGAATCAAAAAATGGTCATATGGAATAATTTCTTCCTAATAGAAAACCATTAATATAGATTAGTGGAAGATAAAATCGTAAACAACAAATATACAAAACACTCCACATAGAGAAAGTGCCACAGGAAAATATATAATATCAAAATGATACCTCACCCAAATAAATGATACAATATATATCAATGAAATGAAACCAAAAATCTCCAAGGAATAGTGCATCACAACTCCACCAGTCACTACCAATAGCCAAGGTCATAGGAATCAAGAACACCTCCCACCTCAGAGTGGCTCTTTTCCTTTTCCTGGACATTATAAAATATAATCTACAAACACCCTAAGGTAATGATAGGGTGTGAGAAAAATATCACAATAGAATTTCCACAAATTTTCTATAAGATTATTCATAACAAATAAACTATTTATGCTTTAATTTAAATAAAGATAAGGCATGGAAGATAATTTTTATATTTTCAATCACACAAGAATTTAAGTCTAGTAGATCGTAAGTATATTATAAAAGGGTTAAATAAACATTTTAAATAAATTGAAGGGAATGAATAAAAATATTTCAACAATAATTATCATGTAATAATAATAAACAAAACATGCTCATATTACATGATGTTTATTAGTTTCATTATCTTGGATCCTCACAATACTCATTCAAAAAACATGTCTCAATGTGTGCGCATGTTCCCAAGGCTCGTTCCCTCATGATTTAATTATTTGAAACCCCATAGAGAAAGAATATTTCAAACAAGGTTTATTTAGAGTTGTTATCATCAATCCATTATTATGGGTTTAGAGTCCTAGAAATATTCTCATTATCACCAACTAATTAATCAATCTCACATATTATTTCAATGAATCAACCAATCAATTAATAATGAAAAAATTATTCTTTTTATTTAAATTCATCATTCATAGTTCAAATTCCAAATTTTATGTTTCAACATGCCATTTAAATTTCAAAAACCAAACCATGGGTTTTTATCAAGTTCATGACTTTAAAAATATTGTTTCATTTAAATCCACATATCTCAGTAATTAACATTAAATAATTTCTTTAAATCACTTCTCATTTTAATCTATCTTTTCTCAGATCCACTGAACAATTTCAAAGATTTTAAAATAGGTTTTTATTTTATTGTTCAATTCTTGTTGAAAAGAATATAAATATTAAAAAACAGGGTTCAAAAAATTAGTTGAAAATAAATTTCAAATCATGCATGAAAATCATTTTTTCAGGTGTTGGTAAAATCCTTACGGAACCACCTACCTTTTTTCACATGATCAATAAATCACCCGAAATGATAAAATACAATGGAGAGTCAAAGTAAATGGATATTAAAGAGGAATACCAAGAATTATGACCCATAAAATCTAGGTCTATATTTACTAACAACACAAGGATCAACAACTCTCAAAGAAGGATAGAAGAGAATAAATGAGGATTCCTAAAAAAAGAGACTACAGTTACTGAAGAGGGATCAATCACATCCACTAACACTTAAATCCATGGATAAAGGGGTTGAATTAAGAAAAAATACTATATAAAGAGCCTTTTAAATCCAAAGAGATAAATTATGTTCAATTATTAGGTGTTTAGTATTTATAACGGGGGGTTTAGGGCCTTAATTACATTTTAGGGGATTAAAAATCTCATCACATGGTTTCCTAGGTTAGGATGTATGGTTAGAAAAAAATTGTTCCCCAAAACATGAACCCGAAATTATATTCTATATATTTTCTCATCATTAATACATGTGGTTATAAAAACCTTTCTCTAATCATTTACTCCCTCCTAGTCTAATGAAAAAAGAGTGCACAATTTTGTTGCATGGTTTGGAGATTGTGTGCCAAAAATTCTCTCCCCACTTCCCCTAGCCACATTATTTGGGGGGGGGCATGTTTTGATCTAAATGTGAACCCCCTACCAAAACTCATGACAAGGTATATAGTTTCTTAAGACAACCCACAATGTTTTCTCTATCCATGTTCCAACCATGCACATCCCTAAAAGTACCAAACGTTTCAATAAGTCTTAAAAGAAGACCCCAAAAAAGACCCAAGAAATGGATGATCGAAAGAATGGGGTTTAAGTACCTAAAATATTGTAATGGGATATTATAATCTCCCCACAATAAACTCTTCCCCCCCAAAATCCTATAAAGAAGACTCCATATCAAAGAGTTGAGGCCAATAATCTCTCATTACTGTCTCATGATCCTATATATCATGCGAATCTAAACTATCCTACCAAAGAACTCGAACCAGAGTTTTAGAATTTCCATATAGATCCTTTATATTAGGATCAACAATAATTATTGGCTGATCAGTAATAGATAATTTAGGTTCCACATCAAGCCCATCTCAAATCAAGACATGAGATAGGTTGGAGAGAAACTTTTTGAGCTATGAAATGAGAAACACATTATGAATCGACATCAACTGGGTTGTAAAATCCAAACTGTATGACACCATTCAAATATTATCACCAACCTAAAACAATCCCATATATTATATCTCTATATTTTCTTGTTTTCTAATCCTTTGTTTACCCAACCAGGGTAAGAATATCAAAAAAACCAAATAACCAACACAAAACTTCATAGGGAATTGATGATGATCAATATAAGATTTACACCAACTCTATGAATTCACCATTTTATGATGAATCAAATGAATCTTTTCCATTATATCTTGGAAACAACTTGGTCCAATTAGGGAGGTTTCACTAATCTCTAAGGAACCTAATGGAGATTTAAACAGATGGAAATACAAGGTCTCAAAGGGTGTCATCCTGATATATGAATAGTAAATGTTGATATTCGAAAACTCAATGAGTCCTAAATGGCTATCCCAAGCTCCACCAAAGATGATAATGTATATATAAATCATATATTCAAGAATATGTATAGCTTATTCTATCTATCTATCTTCCTATAGGTGATATGTCATATTCCATCTAATATGGGATCCCCTCACCTCATAAATTCCAATCAAAAAATAAGATGTGGAATAGGGATTTCTATCAAAGGCTACATGGTATGGTACTCTGTTAAATCAAATGGTCACTGCACATACAAAATTTCCATGTCCTCAAGTTTGGTTGTATTATGAATTGTGATAATGTTACCCAATTTGGTTATCCTATTGACCACTTCACATATAACACTCTTCCCTTGAGTGGTATGTGGAAACCCAACAATGAAATATATCGAATCTTATACCATTTCCATGATAGCACAATAAGGGGGATGAATTAATCCCTATGGTATCTGGTGTTTGTTCTTGACCTACTGAAAAGTTAAAAATGAGAAACAAAATCAGTGATATCACCTCTCATACCTAACCACCAAAACCATCATTTCATATTATATAACTAAATCATGGTTATAGGGTTTATCACCCTATGGGAACCATGGAAATCTACCATCATGTATTTTTTTAAAAGAAAAGGTATGATGTACCATCTCTAGAATCATTTAATACACTCAAATGATAAGGAAAACTCAGTAATGGTTTCCCCAATATAAAGTGAATCCATAATTCCATGTAAATCATCATTTATCTACCATTCCTAATGAATCATCTCAGGAAAAGAGTTGGTCAACTAAATTCTTGGAAAAATAATCTTGTTCTTTTTTAACGAGAATATATAACATAGGATTTGGTGATCAGAATAAATGGTAAACCATTATTCAAAAAGGTAATGATTCCAACTATAAAGATCATAAGTGATAGTTTTATGTTAAATATCATTAGTAGAATAGTTCTTTTTTTTCCTATGATTTTAGGAACCATATGCCACTATATGATCACCATACATGAGAATACAATCCAAACCTAAACCCAATGAATCAGAAAATACCACATAGCACCTCTCGACCTCTGAATGATTCATACCTAGCTTGGAATTAAAAAGGTGATTCAATTCATAAAAATATTTTATACATTTCAAATCCCACAAAAACATTACTCTTTTATGAGTGAGTTTATTCATTGATGAATCCAAATTTGAGAAATACTTAACAAACTAGTGGTAATACCTCATTAAGCCCAAGAAGCTATGAATCTAAAAAAACATCATGGTTGTTCCCATGTCATAACATTATTCAATTTATTAGGATCAACTGTGATTATATGTTTTGAGACCATGATTCCAATAAATTCACTTCCCGAATATAGAAATTTTATTTTTAAAACATAAGTTAAAGTTGGCGATATCTAAAATTTTTTATAATTGATCTTAGATGATCCACACAATTTTCCACAATTTTAGATTAAAATAATATTTAATCCACAAATACCACCATGAATAAATTTAACTACTTAGGGAATAACTTATTCATCAGTTCTATAAAAAAATAGGAGTATTAATTATAACCAAATTCATAACAAGGTAATTGTAACGGACATACATACTCCAAAAGGAGGTCTTCAGGATATTAGATTCTTTGATTCTAAGTTGGTGATAACCAGACAAAAGATAAATATTCCTAAAACACATCTCCCCATTCAGATGATAAAATAGATCATCATTCCAGGGAAATTGAAACTTCTTATTTATTGTGTCCTAATTGAGTTTTCAGTAATCAACAAAAAGGTTAATGGTCAGATCATATTTTTTATTAAATGAATAGGTTCATCCCAAGGTGATGAACTTGAAAGAATAAAGCCTTTATCTAACTGAGTCTTTAACTCCTATAATTTTTTCAGTTGCATATGACGAGATGGAATAGAGATATATTTGGTACATGGTACCAAGTCAACAGAGAGATCCACCTCTGTTACAAGTGGAAATCTAGAAAAGTCAGATGGAAAAAAATTAAGAAGCTCGAAGACCACTAGATGAAGGATTCAACTCAAATATTCATTATCCAAGCCAAAATAAAACACATATATCACACTATTTTGCTCTGGATAAGGTGTTATGGATCTACTCAACCTTGAGACCAATTCTCCCTTGAAAACATGGCACACCTCAGTAGGGATAATAAAGGAGACTCATTGAATATTACATTCAACCTAAGATTTATAAGAAATCATCCATTCAATTATTACAATTATTTACAAAAGATTCATATCATGAACTAGAAAATACTAGATTATATCAATCTCGGATAAGAAGAAATCACTAGAACGGCATCTGAGACCCTTATATAACATCATTCTGTGGGGTGAGGTAATATCCATAATATAAAACATAAGATCCAAAGGAATATTTATTATATTCACAATATGATCGAATATTAAATAATGAGGTTCCCTTATATCAAATAGAGTAGTCACTAAAAATGAAGTTATAGTGATGGTACCTCTCACTTTTGTCATACCCAAATCAACTTCCTCTAGAGACTCACCCACTATGTGAATAATATTTTTTCCATATTACAATGTCGGGTACCCCTTAGTAATTGAATTATATGACTTTTCCATTGTACCTTTTGGTGATGATGATCTGGTTCCATTGAATAGGAAAAAAATACATGAAATAACTTCTATAGGTTGTCTCATCAACTATAGAAACCAAAAATCCATAGTGCCTTTATACTAACTCACTTTGAATTACCAAACATAACACATTGAATGTAAGAATATGAGACTTTTGAAAACACCTTATCAGGATAAGATAATTTCTACCATAATTATCTTCCATGATACTTTTCCTTCTTCTTCATACCACTAAAGTAACTAATAGAATTTTTTTAGGAGCTAGAGAAACTCCTGTCAACCCTAACATACCAGTCAGTTCTAGCTCATCTATCAAAGCTCTGTCTACTACATTTTCATATGAATTTATCTTTAGTATGAAAAATAATGATTAGATATCCGATCTAAGAACCAAATTGAATTTCTTTTCCTTAATCTTCTCATTCAAAACTACTTGAGGGGATGAATAGATAAGTTCAAAAATGATGTTTTTTATACCAAGTCATGGTTATATCACCTTACTGAAGTTTTAGAAACTCTAAAATATTTCCCAAAAACATCGATTCTATAATGAAAATAATCATAAAAATATATTTTAAGTATTTACACTCCAATAATTCATGTTTCCTTTCTATAACCATTGAATCCCACCAAATCCATTTGGGACCTTTAAGATTGAGGTTATATTATTTAACCTTTATTGAATTAGTAATTTTCTAAAAATAAAATAGTATTTTATTAATATTTAAAAATCCCTCAACCTTATAAGGATCATTCTGGCCATGGAATTCTGGTGGTTTCTATTTAAGAAACTCTAGCACCGGATCTCTATTTTCATCCTAATGAGGTTCCACTATGAGATCCTAAATGGAAATGGGTGAAACTACCTATCCTATAGATTATACCTCACCCAACACTATGATAAAAAGGTTCTAATCAACTGGAGGGTTCACTTTCCATGGTTTATAGGTAGATTACTCATAAATACTATTGAAACATCTTCTTAAGGGTATTTTATTGAACAACACCAACATGAAATAGGAAAACTCAAAAAGGATTATTAGATTATCAAATCAATCAAGAGATATAGGAGTGAAAAATGCATGGAATAAAATTTAATTTTACTGGATTTAAAAATACTCCGATCATTTTTGTAAAATACTAGAATCATGTCAAATATACATTACCCCCAGACACTCATGGTTACTTAAGGCTCGTAATGTTGAGAGATATAAAGGATCTCACTCATAAACAACTCCTTAAGTCCTTAAAATACTACATAATCTATACCAGGATATCTGAGACTATAAACTGACCTCATGGAAAGATTCTCAACATTCCTCTGATAACATATTTTTCAAAAACCAACCTGAATACCTTAGTTCACCGATACCCGAGCCAGAATTGACATGGCCTAAATGGTGTTCATGATCCCCATGGGATGACGACTAGCATCGAGGCATACAAAACATGTCATGTTGATTGATTTTACCTGAAGAAAAAAATATCAATAAAAACCAGTGAATGATAAAATAATAAATAGTATATGTTCCAAACACTCTTTAAATAGAAAGGAACATAGGAATATAGATAAGATAAAACAGACACATCATATAAATAATCAAATCAATATCCATCAATATATGAGAAACTCAAAATAGCTATATAATGAGTAGATCACATATCCACTGGCCACTGCCATCACCCAATTCCCATGAATCATGAAAACCTACCACCTATAAGTAGCGCATTCCCTTCTCCTTGACTCAGTATTAAATAATTTATAAATTCCTAAAGGCAAAGGTTAGGTGTGAGTAAAATAGCACAATATGATTTCACCAAATGTTCTTTATGATATTCCATAATAAATAAACAATTTATTCTTCAACTTAAATAAATTGAAGGCATAGAACAAATTTCTATATTTTTAGTCAAATAATATTTCAAATTGAGTAGACAAAATTTATATTAAAAGTAAGCTTCAATGAACATTTTCAATTAATAGAAGGACATGAATAAAAAAAGTTCAATCATAATTGGCATGTAATAGTAAAATAAAAAAATTCCAAGGTCAAATTCCCATAGGATCATTAGATTTAGTCTTTAGGATCCTTTTACTAATCAATCAAAAAAATCATGGCTCACGGTGTGCACACATCTCTAAGGATCAAGCCTTCATGATGGAATAAATAAACACCCCATAGGGAAAAACATGTTAAATTTGGATTAGTTTGAGTTTTCCTCTTTAATCTATTTTGAGGGAGAATATTTCTAACATTATTTTCCTAATAAACCAACAACTAATCAGTCTTATATGTTCTTTCGATGAAACAATAAACCAATCAATCATGAGTAAATCACTGTTTTAAATTTAATTCATCATTCATAGTTCAAATGACCAATTTAAAATTTCAACAACCCGTTTCAATTTCAAAACAAAATCATGGGGCATAATCAAGTTCATGACTTTCAAAAACATCTTCAATTTTAATCCATTTTCTCAAAAATGAACAACAAATCTCTTCCCATTTCATGAAATATTTTCTAAAACCTACACAGAAATTTCAAATCCTTTGAAAAAGGGATATATTTCACAGTTAAATTAATTTTTAAATCAAAATAAATCATCTCAAAACATTGTTCATAAATTAATTGATATTATATTTAAAATAAAGAAATAAAATCAAGGTGTCATGTGTAGGTAAAGTCATTATAAACCACTAATCTATTGCCATACGATCAAGAAATCTCATGAAATAAGAAATAAAAATGGAGTGTTGAATGTGCGAAAGATCAAAGAAGAATCAATATAATTAAAATACATAAAATTAAGGTTTATATCCATCAAAAACATGAGGATACATAACTTTAAAAGTTTGCGATAATATAGAAAAGGAGGATTCAAAAACAAGAAGACTGTACTTATTAGAGAGGGTTCGATCGTATCCAATCACACTTCAATCCAAAAAGAAAGGGGTTGGAAGATACAAAATCCTCTATAGAGATTATTCAAAATCCAATGGTTTTATTTAGTTTCAATATGGAGGTGTTTAGTATTTATAATGGGGATTTTGTGTCCTTTATTAAAATTTTAGGGGTTTAAAAATCCTTTCGTAAGATTTCCTAGGTTAGGCTGCATGATTAGAAAAAACCATGTACCTAACAGTTCCCCATTATTGGGGTTCGTGAGAGTGTGTCATGGTTAGGACACAAAATTAATCAAACAATGATTCAATCGTTCGATCCCTCCTGGGCTATAGGGAAAAGGGTGCATGACTTGGTCGCATAGTTTGGGGACCATGCTTGCCCCACCATCCCAAGCCATATAGTTTTAGGGGATGCTGCAAAATTTAATCAAACTATGTGGCCCCCTCAAAAACATCATAAAAAGGAACATAGTTTCCTATTAAAACCTGTATAATTTTCCCAAACCATGTTCCCACATTTCATATCCACAATATCTTAAAAAATTTCAAAATATATCCAAAAAACCCAAGACAATATCTAAATAAAAGACGATCAAAATAAGGTGTTATATGTACCTAAAAGTTGGAGATTATATGTAATATAAGAAGAATTTTTAGAAAATTACATTAAAATAATATGTAATAATTTATCATAAAAGGAAATAAATGTTAAGAAATAAAATATTGTGTGAATGATACAAATAAATGAATCTGAAAGGAATTTTTTTAAATATTTTGAGTCATTTTAAATAAAAACCCAAATCGATGAAAGATTTATAAAATTTACGTTTAAATATAGATAAAGGGAAATATGATTGTTACATAAAATAATAAATATTTTGATTCAAAAGTAATAAAATAATACATTTGTTGTAAGAAAAAATATGGACATTGAGGATAAAGGGATAATAGATAGGATACTTATTATTCTTAATAATGAAATACTTTTTTAAAAGAAATATATTCATCAAAGAAGTCTATTTTTACATAAAAATATAATTTCCATCATGAGAAATAGGAAATTGTTTACTAAATATAAAAATTTATGAATATAAGAAACTTATATGAACATATTTAAGCTTTCAATATTATTACCCACTGAAATGGAAATTGAATCAACAAAGTACTTACCGTGGATTCCTTCTTGGATAGACATGCTCTAACCTCAGGTATAATCAATTTAGGTGTATTATTCTTCTATATCAGAATTATATTTATATTTATTTTACTTGAAAACATTTATTTATTAATTATTATTACAAATTAATTAATCATTTTTTAATAAAAATAATATTCACGTGTTAATAGTTTCCTTTATTCTATACTAACTATGGTATGATGATTTCATTCCCTGATCCTTAATAATGTGTTAATCACATCCAAATTAGACAAAAAGTTTAAATATGTGTGTTTCATTAGGATATCGTTTAAAAAAAATTGAATTTATTCTTAAATGTTTAAGTATAATATAAATTTAGGCGGTTTAATGTTACCTCATAAATCATGATTCTCAAAAAGGAATTTATTAAAATCTATCTATTGTAGTTTCCAGAGATAACAATTTATAAAGGTCATATTTTCTATTTATAATTATTATTTATGGAAAGTGATTGATTTGAATGATTTTGGAATATATTTTTTTTAAAATTTTGAAGTTAAATCGTATAATTCCTAGTGAAACCTAATTCTCTTTTTTACTCACTAGCGGTTATTGTTATGATATTTATTTTATTTTTTCAAGCCACATAGTTTCGCCAACTACATTTTCTATTATTTTTCATAATGTTTCTAATTTTATATCTATACCTCAATGAATTTTTATGTGCATAGTATATCATATTTTACAAATTTATAGTCAAATTCATCTTGTGAGATTCCTTTCTTGAATTATATCTTTAATCATTCTATTAATCTAAGGGAATTTTATAGGTTGTATCTTTTATTTTATATTTTATATTTGATAAAACCATATCAACATAAAATGATATTTATTTAGTAAAGATTTCATTTTTTTACTCATGTATTATATCATAGTCTTTTAGAATCATGAGATACCTTTCATTCAATGTTTTATATATTGAATCTAAATTTGGAATATATATATTATCTCTATAAGCATTGATAAGTGTTATTCTTATTCTTCTTTAGTGGATACATGTTTAATAAATGACTCTGATAGTTTATTATCAAAATATATCTACTTTGTGTGCTATAAAATCACTATATATAAATTTAATTTTTAGGAATATTTATAGTAGGATAAATTATTCATTAATATTGTAAAATTGATTAGTATATCTTATCCATCATGATTTGGAACTACCTTTTCATAATTATATACTGATGAAAATTGCTGGTGTAAAAAATTTCTAGTTAATATATTTATTTGATTAATTACTTCCATATAGATCCTTCGATCTTAATATTATGTAGTTGATTTTTTAGAAGTGAAATATTGTATTGTATGATCATCTGTTTCTTAAGAGTTACTTTGGAGGTAGTATCATAACTATTGTAGTCGTAATTGGTATAAATTAATTATTGAAATTAATCTCAAGATTTTTGAAAGATTTAATGAATAATGTAATGTAATGAAATGAGTTTTAGAACATCAGTTCTCATGATGGAGGATAAAATATTATATTGAAAAATATTTTAAGTAAAATTTTAAATTTGAATGGGAGTAATTGAATTTATCTCATTTATAGGAATTTCATATGTTTTTATAATTCTTTTACAACTACGTTTACCTTGATATATAAAAAATTATTCCATCATGTCCTTCCAGTAAGCATGATCAGTTACATTAAGGAAATGATGATAACCATGATCTATTGAAAAATAATTAAGAATGGAATCTTGAAAAAGACATAAATGTATAAAGATAAAGAGATCATTGTCCTAAATTAATAAAATTTTATTAGAGAATATTATGATATAAAATGTGTGTATCCGATATATAAAAAACATTATCATGAATTTATATTCTAGAAGGATCCCCATTATCTTTTTTATTTAAGTAGAAATGATATAATATTTTGATATACAAGAGAGACCACAATTCATCAAGAGTTTTTTACTCTCAAGATCATTAGTGCTAAACTCTTAATATTAATAAAGAGATGGTTTTTAAACATATTTTTATTCCAAGAAATACATAACAATAGATAGTAGTATAAAATTTGAAGAGGGGTGGACAAGAATTATAATAATTTTTTCTAATAATAATATAGTATTGTAAAATTGAAATATGTAAAGGAAAAAAGTGAAACATAAAAAATATTATAGATAGATAATCATTAATATAAAAATTGAAATAATAAATGTGTCTAGAAAATTAATACTTGATATTTTAAAAAATAACTTTCTTATTCATAGTGTTTATAATAGAGTAAATATATGAAATAATATTATTAAATATAGCTTGACAATATTGATGATTACTTTACAGGATACTGAGCTAATGAATTTAAACACACTTTATAGACTTGGTCATAATGATATTGAATTCAAAGTAAACATAAAGAAATTTTATTGTAAAGAGATGAGGAAAATGAAGAATAAATACTAGAAATATGGAACAAATATAATTTAAAATAAGTTTCGGTTAAAAAATCCCTATATATAGTATTTTATACTAAGAACTTGTTAATATCTCTGAAAACATTTTTTCTTCTATACCATAGTGGAAGGATGATCTTATGACATAAATAAAACAATAATAAGTTAAAAAAGATCCCAATTTTCATTAAGATACATAATCCCATATCTAAAGAACTTCATTAATTTTAAATTAATAGTAAAATGTTCCTTTCCTCATAGATTCTTCGATTAAATATTGATAAAAAACAAGTTCTTATACACCAAATAATTCATTCAGAGATAGAAATATTGCAATTCACTATCCATATGACTTATTTAATAAAATATCATATATAATAGACTGAATACAATATAGGGGTTCTTTATACCCTTCTGATGTAAATAAAATATCAAAGTGTAATGCATGAAGGAGGTGAAGACAAAGAAAATGAATCCAAAATGAAAATATATTTCTTTTAAAAAGAGTGAGTGAAGTAGATTAAGGGGAGGTAACATGATTCATGGGATTTTCTACAAAAATCACCATTTTATCTCTCATTAAACCACATTTTGTTTGGTCCTCACAAATCTTGATCACAAATTTTCTAAGAAATACTCTTACACCACTATTCCTCCTTTTTTCCTTTTTAAGGATCTCTCTTCAAATATATCTATATATAGCTGAAATATAACCATTGGGAAATATAGTCATTTATTCTTATAATGTGGATACTCATATGTTCATAACTCATTTTACCATCACAACCTTCATATTTTGATTTGTGACTATTCATTATTTTTACCATTGATGTCAAGATGGATTTATTTTGACGATCACTGTTCTCAAATTTATTTAACACTGATGTGGGAATTTTAATTCAATATAGAATTGAAAGAATAATATAGAGATGGATAAAAATAGTCATTGTGGTTTTTCCAAACAACAATGTTTAGATCTCATGATCATGTGTATCATAATCTCTAAAGCCTTATAGTTTTAAAGGACTAATATGAATGAGGAACTATAATAGAGTATTGGTTAAACTTTAAGATTTTCATAGATGATTTTATCTTTATCAATTTATAATTAGATCATATATTATATATGGGTTAATATAAGAGGATGATCATGGTGATTTTGAAGTTTTTATTGAATCTTTTATCTTACATCTAGTATTTTATATGTTTATTCTATGTTTCATCAGTACATGTAGTATAAATATTGATTTTGATATATTCGGAATTCTATATCAGGTTATATTTCATCTAGATATAACATCATTTGACTTCTCTTTTTTGTTACCGGATGTTTGAATTTTATGCTGACAATATTTCTTTTACTTCATCCATCATTTCCTATCTTACCAATTCATTTTAATATTCCACAAAATTGGAAGATCTCTTAGCCTAGTCTATAAATACTTGTTGTTCGATTAAACTGCTATAGAATCATCTGATAATTTTAGTATATGTTCCTAATATTCTTACCCAGTAGTTAAAATTATCATCATATATTTGAGGTATTATACCTTAGAATTTATCCATTTTTCATTCCTTCATGTAGGTCAACATATTCTAGTGTATCAATTTATTTGACTATTATTTTTCCAATTATCTAATCCTCGGGTAGAATTATTTGATTATTTGTTCTAACAATCACGTATATATGTTAGATTAAATGTTGTTTTTTTGATTATCATTGAAACTTATAAGTCTCGATAATGAGAATTGTGGTATTTAGTGGATCACTAAAAATATTTTTGGTATGACTACATGTTTTATTTTAATATTAGAACTATTTACTAAGTTAAAAATGTATATCAAAATATAATAATCAATTAAATGATCTGGAATTGTTTTGGAAATATTGAAAAAAATATTATCATTTAAATTTTAACTAATAAGGAAAAATCACATTCCAATCTAACATGTGGTGTGTGAAAAAATGTTCCCAAGTGATTTTTAGAATTAAAAAAAATTAAGTTTGAAACATTTTTCAAATGATCAAAATTGATAAAAAATGATCAAATTATAATAAAAATCTACAAAAACATTCGTTGATTTATTTGTGACCAGTAATAATTAACCATGTATCAATACTATATATGATTTTTTAGGAATTATCTATATTGAATCATCAAAAGTAAATATATTTTATATGTTAAAATCTATTTCACGTTATCAAAACCAAGTTAATAAGCTTGAATTATTTTGAAAATATTGGCATATTATTATAAATTAATTTTTTATCTGTATGAATGAATCGTACATTAATCTCACAATAAATGTGGAATTTTAAAATTAAAACTATTGCCTATGTTAAAAAATATATAAACCAATAAAAATGGCTGGACAAGATCAATATAATTATGAAAATAATTGAAGAAAATCATTGATTAATTTTTGATATGTAAGGATGAACTTGTTTGTTGAAGTAGATTACTCAAGAGGGTGGTGAATTGAGTATCTATAAAAATTTCTTTTAAATTTATTATTTGAAAACATTTCCCCCAATTAAAAAATAATCAAAGTCAGTTTGTAGTGAATTTATAAGAGTACTAAATTTTCAATTAATTTCTTAGAAGATTGATTAGTTCTTAGCAATACTAATCTGAATATTGGTATAAATTTTGAATCTAATATACTTGTTCAATTTTTTTTAACACTTTCTAAACTAACTATCAATATTCAATTTAGTTTTATGTAACCTGTAATAAAGAAAAATTAAAACTAAAGGGGAAATATACAATGGATATAAACAAGAGGTTCAGTCTCAACCTGATAATTAGTACTCTCTACATAGTTATCACATGCCACCAAGAAGATAAATTTAATAAATAATCTTATCCACACCCTGGATTGGGGATCAATACAAAACAGAAGGCTGTCCAGGTCACAAGTGACCTCTACCACAGTTATTTGTGGAAAAAAATGTCACAATAGACCTCTTCCACTATTCTACGTGGGATAAAAAATATAATAATGAGAGTGAGATTGATGATATCGAGTATCCTCCAATTATGAATAGGAGTCAATGTGTGTGTGATAGATAGATACACACACTACTCAAAAAATGTAAACAAAAGGACACAATAGTGCAATATATATGTAGAATAGAGTTTAGAAGTCTCCGTGTGATATATAGTCAAGCTTTGGACTAGATTAATGTAGTGGAAATGATATTCGAGTCCTCTTCTGGGAGTTATATTCAAAATAGAGTGTCATATCCTTTGTGCTCTAGCTTCATGGTGTGAAAATTTCAGCTCCTCGATGTTAGGATGTTCAGTGATGTCCAAGAGGTTTTTATTCTTGTTTATCTCTTTTTATATTCTTTCTTTGAGTTCTTAAGAGTTGAAATAAAACATGAGAGTTACAGGATTTTGAAGTTCTACCACTTTTTTCACTTTTCAGCACATTCATAGGGTCTCACTCTTCCCACACACACACACACGATCTAGCTTGATTTTTTTAAACTTCCAGGTCTAGACGACATCATTTTCTCCCCATGTGTATATACCTCGTACTGTCTATAGATAGTCCTACGGAAAAAATTAAATAATGTCAAAAACATTAATTTTTCTAAATATGACTGTTAGATATAAATTTGAATAAATAAATTTACAGATAGTTTTTATGACTATCAGTGAGTCATATGTATCAGTGACTCATTGGCATTGGTATATCATCATCGGTCTATCAGCATCAGTCTGTCAGTATCAGTCTGTCATCATCGGTCTATCAGCATCGATCTGTTAGCATTGGTGACTCAACATTAGTGACTTTGAGTGTCAGTGAGTCCTTTCCATCGGTATCAGTGACTCAGTGTATCAGTGAGTCATTTGTGTTATCAGTTTGTTAGGGAATCAATGAGTCTTCATCGGTGACTCGAATCGGTGAGTCATCATTGGTGACTCATTTATCGGTGACTCGTCTGTGGGTGACTCGTCCATCGGTGACTCATCCATCAGTGAGTCTTTTGAACTATCAGTGTGACCAATCAACGGTTACTCAACCATCAATGACTTATTCAATCGATGAGCCCTCATAGATAAATCATTTATCAGTTACTCGTCTATCGGTGAATCATTCACTAGTGACATGTTCATCGACATGTCCTTCTGAACTATCGATGCCAGGGACTCTGAAAAACTTATAAAGTGTCTGTCTTTCACAGAACGCTACTAGATTAAGTTAAATTAATAAATACATGTAAATATACACTTGTAAACATATGGAAACATAAATATTCATAGTTTATTGATTTATTTAAATATATTGGTGAATATGACATAATTTATTTACTTAGATATATTCAATGACATGATCATGTTTAATTATTTCTTAATATAAGAATTAATATGATCTGTAGATTTACATGATTTTTGATTTCAAAAACCACTATTTCTCAAAGGGTCCAACAATATCCCCCTTTTTGATAATCATACATAATTGAATAATCATGACGTAAATGAGGAAATATTGTCACGACCCGTCCTCGGGGCCCGTGCCGTGACTACCCCAAGCCCGCCTTCCATAGGCCAGGGGCTGGCGACTAGAACCAAGGTGTAAATCCTGGTAAAAGGGAAGGCATTGACTTTGTAAAGTAAACAAGCACCACAGAGTAAGCAAGCAGAAAAATTAAACACTAAGCAAAAGATGGTACAACAGTAAGTGCGGAAAAGTAAAGGGGCCCGGAAATACAAACCCAACTGTAAAGTACAACTGAAAGGGGAAAAACAACAACTAAAAAGTAAAGCTGCAATGTCGATCCGTCCACTAATAGTCCCACCTGAAGGGTGGGTACAGATAGCCTCCACTGCTCCTCGGGTCCAGCCGACCACTCAGAGTACGTCCCACCCAGTGGTCCACCTCCAGGTACCGTCCTGCTCCGCAAGCCTCCACCACGATCAGCACTGTCCGTCGTCTGCAACCAACACAACGTAGTGCGGGCATAGCCCGTGCAGGGGTGAGTATAAGCTACTCAGTAGGGACCCCGAGACCCCCGAAGGTCTCCCAGAATCCACAAAGGATAAACCGCAAAGGAAAGATACAATCACGAAGTAACATCAGACACAGCTTAGGTATATGCCCATACATATACCTAAGTCATCAACTCTCGCTCGGTTCCAACATCCGAGCTCAAGTACAACCCAGTCCACAAAGGAAAGAAAAATGTAAATACACATAGGATAGCACAACACAATCCACAAAGGGAAGTAAAACGAAAATCCACACAGGATAGCACAACACAATCCACAAAGGAAATCAAAACATAAATCCACACAGGATAACACAACACAATCCACAAAAGAAAGCAAAACAGGGTTTCAGCTCACACAGGTATACTTCTTCGAAAGATGATATAGATGATCACTGATCCATCTAAGTTTTCGGACCCACAAAGGATCGATAGGTACTAACCCCCACAATGACCCACAAAGGATCTGACCCACAAAGGATCGATAGGTAACTAACCCCCGCAAAGACCCACACAGGATCGGGCCCAGACAAGACCTGTAGGCGCTGGCCCACACAGGACCGCTGAGTGCTAACCCACACAGGATCATACCCACACAGGATCGGTATCACTGACCCACAAAGGATCGCTGAGTGCTGTAGTCATCGCCGTCGAATCCACTGAGGATCTCTGTACAGTCGTCGTCGTCAAAGTAGCAGTCGCAGCCAACTCTAGGGTTCCGGCACACAGCAAGCTCCTTTGGGAGGGTCCGCTCCACGAGCCAAGAGGCTGATACATCAACTGAGACCTAGTCCAGAGTTGATGTATCCAAAAGTTATGTATCGTCAACATGAACTCAACGTCACAGACGGCGCGTCAATCAGACGCATGGTCTGAGAGTTATTGACTTTTTCGTCCCAGGGGCCCGGTTGGTTTTTAAGGAAAAACCAACCCGACCATACTCCACTTGCATCCAAACCCCGGGCGGAGTAAGCCAAAAGATCCGTCTCACTTAGAGGAATTCAACAAAGTTGACGGCACGTCAATTGGACATTCGAAGATCAAGATATGAGCATTTCTGCTCCGAGGGCCCGGTTGGTTTCATGTACGCACCAACCTGGCCAAACCCAAAGTATTATGAAACCTTGAGTGTGATATACCGAAACGACCGTCCTGATCCAATGATCGCATTGCCGATGAGGGCACGTCATTCGGAGGTCTGTAGCTCATGTTATGAGAAAAAGACCGAAAAGAGTCCGGAAATGGGGGGTCTGGGCCCGAACCGACCCGGCCAGGCCAGAGTGGCCCGGCCCGGCTCGGCTCGGCCGAGCGGCCGGGCGAGGGGAAGCCGCGGGGTTCTTTTTGCCCCCGCACGAGGAAACACCGCGGCCCCGGGTGGGGCCGCCTCGCCAGCAGATGCGGCGGCCAAGCCGCGTCCCTCCCCCCGGTTCCGCGCGGTCGCGGAACCAGCTCGCCGCCGCGGCTGAAGCCGCGGCGGGTTTTGCCTGCGGCGCGCCGGCTGGAGCTTCCGCGGGCCACTGGACGCGCTCCGGTGGTCCGTTTTGCATGCGGTCTTCGCCAGTGGTCCTCCCGGGACCCGATCTTTACTGCCAGGCCCTCGAATCGCCCTTGCGGCCCCGTTTTTCATCGTCCACCAATCCGCTCCCCAAGAAAGAAAAGGTGCGGTGGGTTCGGACTTGTTCGTTAGTCTGCACCCACCGCGTTTGCGGTCTTAAAGATATTCACCCAAAAATATTTAAACGACTGGGTATTTAATCACAAATATTTAAAGAATCAAACCCCTACCTCGCCATAGTCATCGAGCGTGCGTTCTTCGTGGAATTGATCGTCGCGGAAGAAAGGAATCGTCGTGTCGCGGAAGAGCGTCGCTGTCGCGCGGTAGTTGGTGTCGCGTCGACGAACTCCGAGGATAAAAAACATATAGATTTAATTAATAATAATTAAATCCATGTTGTTGTTATAATCCACAAAGAATTTAAAAAGTAGTGCAACCCCCTACCTTGTCGTTGTCGATCGAAGGTTGTCGCTGGGTTGGATCATCGCAGAAGAAGTGTCACGATGGGAGATTCGTTGGCGTCGCGGTACAAGGCTTCACGTTGTCGATCTCCATGGGTTCGGCGTTCTTCATCGCCTTTTGCCGAAGGCCGACGTTCTTCGCGTTCTTCACGTTCTTCACGTTCTTCTCGAAGAAGGAGGAAGAAGTTGAGGTTTCTGTCAAATCCTCTCAATGAACAACACTTAAGAAGAATAGCATTGTTCTTATTTCATTAACATGCCAACAAACGAAAAAAAGAGATAAGTTAAGTAACGACCCATTAATTCATAGAATTAATTCAACGAATAAAACCGCCCAATTAATTGGTGCGTTAAGAATTTAAGAAAACGTGTCAGTTGAATTTCATAATGACGGGTTTCCGCGGGTGCGTTACTTAGCGGAATAGAAACAGTGGGGCTCGTGCGGGCCCCCACCTAACTAATATCCTACCTGGAGGGTAGGATATTTTGGGTTCTACCCTATCCGCTTCAACTTAGTTTAAGTGGATTTAAGTGGCTTTTATGTGGCTTTAAGTGAAATAAAAATAAAGTTGTCGCACAACTTTATTTTATTTCTTAACTTAACCCCAAAATTTAAAAACCATACCCGAGCAAACGCAAATCCGGAAGAGGCGTTTATAAGAAAATACCAGTGCTACGATTCCATCGGTGCCCTCGGAATTCGATTACGAGCATCGGTTTAAAAGTTAGAAAATCCTGCTCGTTCGTTCACTGAACGTACATGATCCAAAATTCGGAAAATGATTCCGGGCACACCGGGCCTCGGAATCAGGTGCCGTCAGAAACTGAGTTCTTGTAAAATTCCAAAGAAAATTAAGAAAAAAAAATTTCTCTTGAAATTTACGGGTCTTTACATCACTCCCACCTCAGGGCTTTACATCCCCGTAATGATACATCATAAGCTAGGGAAACAAATGTGGGAACTGAGCACGCATCTGAGCCTCCCACTCCCAAGTGCTCTCCTGGATGTTCCCGTGCTACCATCTGATGCACACTAGAGGAATCGACCATCCACATAGGACCCACTCCTGTCGATCCTCGATCTCCACCGGGACCTCCGCAAAATTCTCCCCATCATCAACGTCTAGCTCCCCATGGTCAATGATGTGCGTCAGGTCGTGCACGTATCTCCTCAGCTGAGATACGTGGAAGACGTCGTGCACCCGGTGCAACTGAGGTGGTAGAGCCAGGCGATAAGCCACCTCGCCAATACTGCTGAGGACCTGGAATGGTCCGATGAAGTGTGGAGACAACTTGCTGCCTCGGCCAAATCTCCGTAATCCACATCGAGGTGAGAAACGCAAGAAGACGTGGTCGCCATCCTCGAAATCTAGTGGCCTCCGCCTCCTGTCAGCATAAGACATCTGCTAGCTCTGAGCTGTCCTCATCCACTCCTGGATGACCTGGACCTTCTCTGTCGTGGCCCAGACCATCTCTGGCCCCATAAGTGCTGACTCCCCAGGGTCTGTCCATCACAATGGAGATCTGCAAGGTCTGCCGTACAATGCCTCGTATGGTTCCATCCCGATGGTGGAGTGGTAGCTGTTGTTGTACGCGAACTCCACCAAGTGTAGGTGGTCCTCCCAGCTATGACCAAAGTCGAGGACACATGCGTGGAGCATGTCCTCGATAGTCTGAATGTTCCTCTCCGTCTGACCATCCGTCTGAGGGTGAAAGGCGGTGCTCAGACGTAGCCGCGTCCCGAACGCCTCCTGCAACCCCTTCCAAAGCCGGGAAGTAATGCGAGCATCTCGATCGGAGACGATAGATGATGGAACACCATGAAGCTGTACAATCTCATGAATGTAGAGACGTCCCAAGCACTCCACCGAGCCCTTCTCTCTGATGGGTAAGAAGTGAGTCGACTTGGTGAGTCAGTCGACAATCACCCAGATGGAGTCGTGACCTCTGGAAGTACGTGGAAATCTAGTCACGAAGTCCATAGATATCCCGTCCCACTTCCACTCCAGGACCTCCAAGGGCTATACCAAGCCCGCTGGTACCTGATGCTCTGCCTTCACCTACTGGCAGGTGAGGCATCGAGAAACGAACTCCGCCACAACCTTCTTCATGCCCGACCACCAGTGATATCGTCTGAGATCCTGGTACATCTTTACCACTCCAGGATGTACCGCCAAAGGAGAAGTGTGAATCTCTCTCAGAACTTCCTCCCGTAAAGCGACTGGTACCAAGGTACGTCCTCTAAAAAGGATGTCGTGCTCTGCTCCAAAGGAGAAGCCATCAGGTGCCTGTCCTGAGGATAACTACGCACGCCGCGTCTCACAGTCGGCGTCCCCACGCTGTGCCTCTCTGACCCGCTGTAGTAGTGGAGGAGTGACTGTGAGAGACTGAAGGAAGGATGCTCCATCTCTATCCACGAAGGATATCTGCAAAGCGGCTAGCTTCTCTATCGCCTCCTCAAGTAGTTGAATTGCCATCCTCCTGCTGAGAGTATCAACTACCACGTTCCCCTTCCCAGGAGTATAGACTATCTCAAAGTCATAGTCCTGGAGGAACTCGAGCCATCGCCGATATCTTAGGTTCATGTCTTTCTACGAGAATATGTACCTGAGACTCTGATGGTCAGAAAAGACTGTAAAGCACTCACCCATCAGATAGTGTCGCCATATCTTCAGAGCGAAGACCACTACTGCTAACTCCAGGTCATGGGTAGAGTAGTTCTGCTCATGCGGCCTCAACTGACATGATTCGTAGGCGATCACTGCCTACTACTGCATCAGGACACACCCGAGTCCGGACCCTAATGCATCACAGTAGACTACGTACCCTACTCCCTCCTCAGGAAACCTCAAGATAGGTGCGCTGGTCAATCTCTGTCTCAGCTCCTGGAAGCTCTGCTGATATCTATCTGACCACACAAAGGGTTTCCCCTTCTTTGTCAAATCTGATAGTGGTGTCGTAACTCTGGATAAGTCTGGCACAAATCTCCGATAGTATCCAGCTAGTCCCAAGAAACTCCGCACCTCCGTCACGCTCCTGGGTGGCTCCCAAGCTAGCCCTTCCTCGATCTTCGCAGGATCCACTGAAACTCCCGCCTCAGAGATGATGTGCCCCAATAAGTCGACCTTGCATATCCAGAACTGACACTTCGAGAGCTTTCCATAAAGATGGTGCTCTCGGAGTGTGTCTAATACAACCTGTAAGTGGTAGGCGTGCTCCTCCTCAATCGTCGAGTATATCAAAATGTCGTCGATGAAGACTACGACAAATCGATCGAGGTCTGGCTGGAAGATCCTGTTCATGAGTCCCATGAACACTGCTGGAGCATTGGTTATGCCGAATGGCATAACCAAGAACTCATAGTGGCCATACCGACATCTGAAGGCCGTCTTCTGCACGTCCTCATCCCGAACTCTGAGCTGATGATAGCCTGACCTGAGGTCTATCTTCGAGAACCACCATGCTCCCTTGAGATGATTTAAGAGGTCATCAATCCTCTGTAGCGGATACTTATTCCTCACTGTCACCTGGTTCAGGCGACGATAGTCGACACAAAGTCTCAAGCTCCCGTCCACCTTCTTGGCAAACAATACCGGGGAAGCCAAGGGTGAAACGCTGGGTCAGATGAATCCCTTGCCCTGCAAGTCCTCCAACTATACCCGTAGCTCTCGAAGCTCAGCGGGGGCCATCTGATATGCTGGATTCGATATCGGGGCTGTTCTGGGGTACAAGTTGATATGAAAGTCTACCTCTCTACGAGGTTTTAGCCCTGAAACGTCATCGGGAAAGACGTCCGCGTACTGATCCACCACTGCAGGAAAACTAGGACTCCGCACGTCAACTGCTCCTAGGATGAGGCTAGCCAACTGATGAGTGATGGGCTTTCCTCTCCTCTGCGGATGTCCATCATGTGCTGTGAAAGATCCATTCTCGCCGGTGAAGGTGAACCTGCTCTCGTCGGTGCGTACACATCTCACCTTGCACCTAATACAGTCAATCTGTGCATGGACAGTAGATAACCAATCCATGCCCAAGATGACATTGTAAGGCCTCGACGCCGCTACAAGAAGATCCCAGCCGTAACTCTCGCCTCCTAGAGTAAGATCACACTGCCGGCACCAGTGCGTAATAATCGAGTCTGCTCCCGTAGGAGTCTATAGCCGTAAGGATCGAGCCAAAGGCTCTTTCAGAATCTCCGAGCTCCGAACAAGGGCAGCGGCTATGAAAGAGTGACTCACTCCTGTGTCTATAAGAACTGCAGCAAGGGTGTAATAGACACAGATCGTACCTCGAATCATCTCGGGCGTGCCGTGGTCGTAGGCCTCCACTGCCTAGAGCTGTGCCTGTCTCTGCCCGCCAGCTCCCTATGGTCGGGGTGGACCTCCTGGTGGTGGTGGTGGTAGAGCCTCAAAGCGTCGCCCACCACCTGCTGCTCGGACAGCTCCTCTGACTCATCCACCTCCTCCCTGTGGACCGCCACAGACGACCCTCTGCCTCTGCCTAGGTGGACCCTCAACTGTCTGATGCTCCTCAGAACGGTGGGTCGGGCAGTCATGATCCATGTGACCCTACCCACCCCATGTGTATCACTTCCTGTCTCTCGAAAGACTGGCTCCACGCTGTGTGCCCCACACTACTGAGCTAGTATCCTGAGGTTGTCTGCGTGAGGGTCTGGTCTGCCTGGACCCCTGAGTCATCCATCGACTCCCTACTACGGAAGACTCTGCTACGTGCCGCCTCGCGGTAGGTCTCGCCGCTGGAGAAGTCTCAGCAAGAAAGCTCTCGATCAAAAGAGCTCGCTCCAGTACTCCTGCCTGAGTCGGAATGCTGAGGGAGATCAGCGATGCCCGGATCTCATGTCTCAATCCCAGCTCAAAGGTCTGGGCCCAGAAGAATGGGTCCCGTAACATGTCGGTCGAGTAGCGCGAGAGATCGGTAAATCTCGCCGAGTACTGGGCGACCGTCATGCTGCCCTGCCGCAGCTGAAGAAGCTCCTGGATGCGCACCGCACGGAGGGTGGCCGGGACGAACTCTGAGCGGAAGATGCTCTCATAGTCCGTACAGAGAAGAGATGACTCATCGTGCACCTGGAGCATCAAGATCCACCATCGTCCGCTACTGCGTGCAGTAGGCTCGCCGTGAGGATCACCATGAGGTCTTCTGGTGTCCTCACTAGCCTGAAAACTCGTACAACTGCCTCCAGCCAGTCCTCGACTGCCTGGGGGTCCATCTCCCCACGGAACCTAGGCGGTCGCTGGCGCTGGAACTCATGCAGTGCACTAAGGTGACGTGCATCGTCAGTGGCTGGGGCTGGAAGCATCAGTGGCTCGGTGGGTAGAGGTACCGCCGGTGCCTCTGTTGTCAAAGGGCCCTATACCGAGGCCTCGTCGCTCGGCGGACTGTCGTTACGTACAACTCTCGGAACCCTAGCTGGCTGCCATCGTGGGGCCATCCTGAAAAGAAACAGGTGCGCCACGGTCAGAAAAGTATACCTGGTGAGCTGACATAATGTTATCACAAAGAAAACTTGAAACACACATGCAATCAATATTTTCGTGCATTAAGTTGGAAATCAGAAGTCTGAGTCCTGGTGTACGGATATGTCGGCCGCCGCACCAACATTGGACTCCCTGAACTGATTACCACACCGAATACGCTAAACACTATTGCTTCACATAGAAGAAAGATCAGAGTCTGTAGTAGAACTGAACTCCTCTGATACCAATTTATCACGACCCGTCCTCGGGGCCCGTGCCGTGACTACCCCAAGCCCGCCTTCCATAGGCCAGGGGCTGGAGACTAGCACCAAGGCGTAAATCCCGGTAAAAGGGAAGGCATTGCCTTTGTAAAGTAAACAAACACCACAGAGTAAGCAAGCGGAAAAAGTAAACACTAAGAAAAAGCTGGTACAATAGTAAGTGAGAAAAAGTAAAGGGGGGCGGAAATACAAGCCCAACTGTAAAGTACAACTGAAAGGGGAAAAATAGCAACTGAAAAGTAAACCCACACCGTCGAGCCGTCCACTGATAGTCCCAACTGAAGGGTGGGTACAGATAGCCTCCACTGCTCCTTGGGTCCAACCGACCACTCCGAGTACGTCCCACCCAGTGGTCCACCTCCAGGTACCGTCCTGCTTTGCAAGCCGCGACCACGATCAGTGCTGTCCGTCGTCTGCAACCAACACAATGTAGTGCGGGCATAGCCCGTGCAGGGGTGAGTATAAGCTACTCAGTAGGGACCCTGAGACCCCCGAAGGTCTCCCAGAATCCACAAAGGATAAACCACAAAGTAAATACACCATCACGAAGTAACATCTGACATGGCTTAGGTATATGCCCATACATATACCTAAGTCATCAATTCTCGCTCGACTCCAACATCCGAGCTCAAGTACAACCCAGTCCACACAGGAAAGCAAAACGTAAATCCACACAGGATAGCACAACACAATCCAAAAAGGGAAGAAAAATGTAAATCCACATAGGATAGAACAACACAATCCACAAAGGAAATCAAAACGTAAATCCACACAGGATAGCACAACACAATCCACAATGGAAAGAAAAACAGGGTTTCAGCTCACACATGTATACTTCTTCGAAAGATGATATAGATGATCAATGATCCATCTAAGTTGTCGGACCCACAAAGGATCGATAGGTAATAACCCCCATAATGACCTAGAAAGGATCTGACCCACAAAGGATCGATAGGTAACTAACCCCCGCAAAGACCCACACAGGATCAGGCCCACATAGGGCCTGTAGGCGCTGGCCCACACAGGACCGCTGAGCGCTGACCCACACAGGATCAGACCCACACAGAATCGATAGCACTGACCCACAAAGGATCGCTAAGTGCTGTAGTCATCGCTGTCGAATCCACTGAGGATATCGGTACAGTCGTCGTTGTCAAAGTAGCAGTCGCAGCCAGCTCTAGGGTTCCCGCACACAGCAAGCTCATTCGGGAGGGTCCGCTCCACGAGCCAAGAGGCTGAAACATCAACTGACACCTAGTCCAGAGTTGATGTATCCAAAAGTTCTGTATAGTCAACATGAACTCAACGTCGTAGACAACGCGTCAATCAGACGCCTGGTCTGAGAGTTATTGGCTTTTTCGTCCCAGGGGCCCGGCTGGTTTTTAAGGCAAAACCAACCCGACCGTACTCCACCTACATAAAAACCCTAGGAGGAGTAAGCCAAAATATCTGTCTCACTTAGAGGAATTCAACAAAGTCGACGACACGTCAATCGGACGTCCGAAGCTCAAGATATGAGCGTTTCTGCTCCGAGGGCTTGGTTGGTTTCGTGTACGAACCAACCCGGCCGAACCCAAAGTATTCCGAAACCTTGAGTGTGATATACCGAAACGACCGTCTCGATCCAAGGATCGCATCGCCGCTGACGGAGCATCGTTCTGAGGTCCGTGGATCATGTTATGAGAAAAAGACCGAAAAGAGTCCGGAAACGGGGGGTCTGGGCCCGGACCGACCCGGCCCAACCCCCCTGGGTCGGCCCGAACCCGGTCGACCCGACCTGGGTCCAGGTCCGACCCGACCCGGCCCGGACCAGCCCGAACAAAGTGGCCCGACCTGGCCCGGGCGCGACCCGGCTCGGCTCGGCCGAGCGGCCGAGCGAGGGGAAGCCACGGGGGGCTTGCTGCCCCCGCGTGAGGAAACACCGCGGCCCCGGGTGGGGCCGCCTCTCCAGCGGACGCGGCGGCCGGGCCATGTCCCTCCTCCCGGTTCCGCGCGGCTGAAGTCGCGGTGGGTTTTTCCGGCAGCGCGCCGGGCACCGCCGCAGCTTGGCGGCCGGCCGCTGCCGGCCGCCGGCGGGAGATTCCGCAGGACACCGGATGCGCTCCGGTGGTCCGTTTTGCGTGCGGTTTTCGCCAGTGGTCCTCCCGGGACCCGATCTTCACTTCCAGGCCCTCGAATCGCCCTTGCGGCCCCGTTTGTCATCGTCCGCCAATTTTTGCACCAAGAACGAAAAGGTGCGGTGGGTTCGGACTTGTTCGTTAGTCCGCACCCACTGCTTTAGCGGTCTTAAAGATATTCACCCAACGATATTTAAACGACCGGGGATTTAATCAAAATGATTTAAAGAATCAAACACATACCTAGTCGTAGTCTTCGAGCGTGCATTCTTCGCAGAATTGATCGTCGCGGAAGAAAAGAATCGTCGCGTCGCGGAAGAGCGTTGCTGTCCTGTGGTACATGGCGTCGCGTCGACGAACTCCGAGGATAAAAAACATACAGATTTAGTTAAATATAATTAAATCCATGTTGTTGTTAAAATCCACAAAGAATTTAAAAAGGAGCGCAACCCCCTACCTTGTCGTTGTCGATCGAAGGTTGTCGCGGGGTTGGATCGTCGTGGAAGAAGTGTCGTGAAGAGAGATTCGTTGCCGTCGCGGTACAAGGCTTCGCGTTGTCGATCTACACGGGTTCGGCGTTCTTCGTCGCCTTTTGTCGAAGGCCGGAGTTCTTCGCGTTCTTCGCGAAGAAGGAGGAAGAACATGAGGTTTCTGTCAAATCCTCTCAATGAACAACACTTAAGAAGAATAGCATTGGTCTTATTTTATTAACATGCCAACAAACGAAAAAAAGAGATAAGTTAAGTAACAACCCATTAATTCATAGAATTAATTAAACGAATAAAACCGCCCAATTAATTGGTGCGTTAAGAATTTAAGAAAACACGTCAGTTGACTTTCATAATGATGGGTTTTCGCGGGTGCGTTACTTAGCAGAAAAGAAACGGTGGGGCTCGTGCGGGCCCCCACCTCACAAATATCCTACTAGGAGGGTAGGATATTTCAGGTTCTACCCTATCCGCTTCAACTTAGTTTAAGTGGATTTAAGTGTCTTTAAGTGGCTTTAAGTGAAATAAAAATAAAGTTGTCGCACCACTTTATTTTATTTCTTAACTTAACCCCAAAATTTAAAAACCATACCCGAGAAAACGCAACTCCGGAAGAGGCGTTTATAAGAAAATACCGGCGCTGCGATTCCATCGGTGCCCTCAGAATTCGATTCCGAGCACCTGTTTAAAAGTTAGAAAAACCCACTTGTTCGTTCACTGAACGTACCCGAGCCAAACATTGGAAAATTATTTCGGGCACACCGGGCCACAGAATCAGGTGCCGTCAGAAACTGTGTTCTTGTAAAATTCCAAAGAAAATTAAGAAAAAAAATTTCCTTGAATTTTACGGGTCTTTACAAATATAAACATTAAGGATTTCCTTTATAAGGATACCCCTAAATTATTTAAAAGAGGAAATATATATTAGAGAGTGAATATCAGAGGGTTTTTTGTATAACAAATGATATATATATATATATTATGTTTTTTACATGTCATGTGTCCTATTCCAGAGTTGTTCCCTCTGAGATTTAGAATTTATGACTATACCTATTATGCCTATACCATACTCCCCATTTTGGGATTTGAAAAAAGGTTAAGATAAAGAGAAAAACTAAAAATAAATGACATAAAGAAAATTAGAAACATAGTTAATACAAAAAATATTTTGCATTAATGTCCAAGAGAGTACAATCAACAAAAATAAAAGGTAAAAGTCCCCATCAAATAAAAAATCCACATTGAAGACTTTGGAATTTGAGGTGATTTGACCTTATATTAAGGATCATGATGTGGTTCCGGAGGTGGTGTGTTTTGGGATATAGGCAAAGGTGGTCATATGAAAACACTAGTAATGGAAACACCAATAGGAACATTTTCTACAAGGGTATGTCTTCTTTCTGACAATATGCATCTCTGAGTTTGTTCATGAATCACAGGTCGAATTTTAGGAAGAGACTAAGATACAGTCATCCTAGAAGGAGGCCGAGAACTAGTTCCAATGGAAGTAGAAGGTGGAACCACAATGGATTCAGGTTCAACATTAAAGTATGTTTTGAGTATTTTGATGAAATAATTAATGATTTCACCCCCAAATTTCATAGCCTTCTCAAAATCACCCTTATTCTCCAATAACTTATACAGGAGAGGAGTAAACTCCTTTAATTGTTCCACTTTATTATTTAAGGATTATATAACTGGAGAAATCTTGAGATTTTCCACCAAATAATTGATTTTATTGATGTGATCATGCGCTGTTTATATCGTGGAAAAATTTGAATCCACTTTATTTATAATCTCTTTCTAAGAAGCAAAGGCTTCATTTGTTCACTACCTCACCATATTGTAAACAAGATAAGCATTTCTATGAACCTTCGAAAGAGTTTCTTTGTCTGAATCACTATGAATATTTTGGATTTCTTCTCTCATCACAACCCTGAGAGATTCCAAATCATCATCAACTTCTCTGCAACCTCTAGAACTAGATGGACCGATGATCATCTTTCTAAGTTCCTCCTTCAATTTCTTCAAATATACAATTAGTATATGTGTCAATAGGTACCTAGGAACCTCAATGACACTACTAAAAGAAGTCTTGAAATTAGTGGTTAAATAGTTCAACTCATTTCTCATCCTCTTCACATCTTCTCTCAACAAAGAATTGTTTCTAATGATTTACTCAGATGTAGTAATGAGATTATGTTAAATATCACGAATCACCACACTTGAGATTTTAGTAGAATCATTATATAAAATACTCATGAAAGTAGAAGCTTCACTTATGGCTCCAACCAAGCCTCTCATTGAATCATAAATGTCATCATTGAATTTCTCTTAATCTTCCTTAGTGACATAGTCACTAGGCACTGGCTGTACTACTAGCTCAACTGCAGGATGTGAAATTGTTGAAGTATGTGATATAGGTTCTACTTCAGCTAGAAAATGTGGAGTATGAGGATGATCCAATATCTCTTAATCTGAGTCATAATCCAAGCCTAAAATAGTGAGCCCTAGATTCCGGTTCCACTCACCAATACATGTCCAGTCTCTGGGCTCTACTATGTTAATCCCGACTCTTCTTCCGTAAGGCTCCGGTATAATCTCAACTTCATCTTCTTCTTATTCCTTATCTCTTTCCAAAACAATATTTCTAGGCATAGGTATCAAATGGTGTTGATGTTCAATTTGAAATCAAGCCACTTCAGCTTCTCTAGGCACTTCCTCAGCCCGAGACATCTGTGCAACTTGATCCTCAACCTCTTCCTCTTGGCTACCAATCATAATTTTATTCAACTACCGAATGATTTATTTATTTTAAATATTAGAATGGTAAGTCATGTCCTCATTAAAGCATCTCCATGATCATAAAATTCATGTTCAACATGATTAGAATCATCCTATCCATCAGCTCTATCAGCAGCTCCATGTACAGATTCCTCACTAGATTTATCAACCACTTGTTGAACCACTTTTAAAGAATCACTAACAAGCTCATTATTATCTTCCACATCATAATCATTATCACCATAATACTTACTTATATAGCCTTCCACACCACTAACATCTATCTCTTACTCATCCTCATCACCTAACAAAGGTCCCTTAAGGGTATATCCAATGGTGGACTTGAAGGTACATAAGACATGTCTTTTGGGATCTCAACAATATCAGGATCACTCATGTCATTAATAGGAGATCCTTCTCCCCTTGGAAAATCATATTAATATTCCTCATCTGAATAACCAACTTCCTCTCCTGGTTATATGCCTAGATCAACTTTATTCTTTGGTTTTGTAGGATGGTCAATCGGATTGTAATCTTCATACAGTCTTTACTCATCTCCTACAAAACATTTCTTCTAAGGGTTCCATTAAATCTTCATTCTCATGCAAATTTCCTTATGAATAAATAAACCACTACATGCACTAATCATTTAATCTCCATCTTCCACACAACCCAACTTCTTTAGAATTGCAGAGATCATCATAGGATAGTACAAACATGTTGATTTCTTGGAGGGTTTTATCATATCAGAAATATATACCATTAGGTACCTACACAGGTTCACCTTTATGTAATTATTGAATAGGTAAATTAGAAATACATCCCAATACTTCATAGCTAAAAAGTATCCCTTCCTTGGGAGTATTTTATGTTGAATAAACTTAAATAGAAATATTTCCTCTCCATCCAACTCACTCAGAGTAGCTCTCCTCGATTCTTCACTTGCCTTCAGCTCCTTTAGAGCATCCTAATATGAAAAAAATTCATAAGAAGGAGGAATGATACCCTGATAATCATCATAGATAAATTTATGATGCATTTACAAGCATTCATCCCATTCTTTTGAAGAAAAAAATCTCTTTTCTCTTCACCCCTAACTTCATCCTTGCTTCTTCAGCTCCATCCAAGGATATCTTCAATTTGAGATAAAAATCATGCACAAACTAGGGATAAAACGTCCTCTAATTGATTGAGAACCAACTTATAGATCCTAAAGATTACAACACTCTTAGAAAACGTGAATTTCTTCATAGAATTCATTATGCAGACACTTCTTTGTTGGCTATAAGAACCCAGCTTCCCAATCTTGGATTTTTGGTACAACTAGACTCTCCCTTATGACGCTTAGCTGGTGGAGATTAAATCGACTCTTCCATCATGCTATTTAACCTTTCCATTTCTGAATATTCAAGTCTAAAGGGTTTTTAAAGGACATGGGTAGAGAGGTTGAGTGTTGAAGAGAAGAAGGTTCAAAGGTAGAGGGAGAGGTGAAATTTGAAAGTGGATTGAATTTATTTTATCATTTAAGAATTTTAAATCGTAAAACATAAAATTGAAAAATGATAAAAAGAAAAAAAAATGAGTCGTTTTACTTAAAATAGAAAGAATTACAAAAGGATCCTTAAAGGCATTGGTTTCACAAAACTGGTATTATAGAATCAGTTTCAAGTGATTGGTTTCATAAGATCAGTTTAACACGATCATTTTCACATGAACGGTTTCATACGAATGGTTTGAGAGATCAGTTTCACTGATTGGTTTAACCTAATTGGTTTCACCTATACCAAGAACATAGATAAATAGATTTTTCCTAAGGGGAAAGCGATTTAAAGGAATTTAGAGATTTATCATTCCCAGTTCATGTCTGATGGGGTTTATTATCTCAGAGATTAATGGTTTCATGAACATGATAGCAAGTTCATGCTCTGTCCCAATAAAATCAAGGGTTATATCATCTTTTAGATAATGCTATCTAAAAAAGTGATGTCTAAAATCAACATTTTTTTTTCTAGAATGAGAAATTATATTTTTAGAAATGTTAATAGGACTTGTATTTCCCCATTTTATGGGGATATGTCTGAATTGAAATCCATAGTCTAATAATGTGTGTTTCATCCACAAAATTGGTGCACCAAAACTACCAATAGAAATGTACTCTACTTCAGTAGTTGATATTTCATCCAAAATTTTCTTTTTTACTACACCATGATATTAGAGACTTTCCCATAAAGTGATGTGTTCTAGAGGTACTCTTTCTATCTAACATACACCCACCAAAGTCAGCATCTGAATAACTAACTAAATCCAATGGTTTTCCACTAGGATAAATCAACCGTAAAATATTTGTATACTTAAGGTATTTGAAAAATCATTTAACAACATTTAAATGTTATTATTTAGTGTTTTCTTGAAATCATGCACACAAACACACATTAAACATAATATCTATCCTACTAGAAGTTAAGTACCACAATACCCAAATCATTCCTATGTATGCAGTTCGATCAAGAGATTTACCATTTTCGTCAAGATCTAACATACATGTATAACTCATAGGGGTTTAACTACTCTTAATTCTATTGAAGCCATATATTTTCAAAATATATTTAATGTACATACATAGATTTATAATAATACCTTCATTATTTTGGAATATTTGAAATCAAAGAAAATATTTAAGTTCACCCATCAAATTCATTCCAAAGTCACTTTGCATAATATTTGAAAAATCATTACAAAAATAATTTTTAGAAGATCCAATGATAATATCTTCTACATATATCTGATCTAATGAAAATTATTTTGGAATTATTTTAATAAACAAAGTAAGATCTGAAACTCTTTTTGTAAAACCTTTTGAAATAAGAATGTTACTTACCCTTTCATACCAAGATCTTGGAGATTGTTTCAAACCATAAAAATCTTTGGATAACTTGAAATCATGAATTGGAAAATGAGGATTTGTAAAGTCTTGGGGTGTTCAACAAAAAAAAATCTTCAATTATATAATGATTTAAGAATTAACTTTTAACATCCGTTTGATAATTTTTAAAATCCATGTGTGCTGCATATGCACGTAATATTCTAAAGGCTTCAAGCCTAGATACCGATGAAAGGGATTATTAATAATCAATTCCTTGTTCTTGACTATATCTTTGTGCAACTAACCTATATTTGTTTATAACTATTTTTCCAGCTTCATCCACTTTATTAGTTTATTCCTATACACCCATTTAGTTCCAATGGTAAAATATATTTTGGTATATCAACAAGATTCCAAAAATTATTTATTTCAAACTAGTTATGTTATTCATGCATATCCATTACCCAGAACTCATCATTGATTGCATCATTGATATTTTTATGTTCAAGTTGTGACAAGAATTCTCGATGTTCAACCTGGTTTCTCAAAGAAGATCTAGTTTGTGTTACTCTATCTATATATCCCATAACAACATCTAAGGGATGGTTTTTAGGGGTTCTAGATGGTATAGTAATTGTAGGACTGGTAATTTTAGGTACATCATTTTGATCTTGTTCATTATGGCTATATTCTAGAGAATTTCCAGAACTGGAAGTTTTCATAGATTCCTTCACAGGATGATTTGAGGTTTTAGCATTAATATTCAGATTGGACATATCCTTAATCAAGATTTTCTAGAGAGTTCTTACACTCATGCAGATATGTTTCATCAAAAATTACATCTACAGATTCTTCCAAATATTTGGTTCTCTTATTAAAGACTCTATAGGATTTTCTTCATATAGAATATCTAATAAATATTACCTGATCACTTTTGGAGGAAAATTTATTTAGATTATATTTAGTATTCTGAATATAATCTTTACATCAAAACACTTTAACATAATTTACCTTAGGTTTCCTATTATTCCACAAATCATAAGGAGTTCTCTTAAGGATGTGTCTGAATAAGACTCTGATTATTATGTAACAAGATGTATGAACATATTTAGCCCAAAATAAATCGGTAGGTCATATTCCATAAGCATAGTTCGAACATGTTCTTGTAGGGTTCAATTTATTCTTTACACTACACCATTTTGTTAAGGTGTACTAGGTGCATAAAATTTATTATTATTTCCATTTTGTGAGAAAAAATATTTAAAATATTGATTTTAAAACTCACAACCAAGGTCACTTATTAAGGATTTAAGTCAACTATGATTTTATACAGTCCTAGAATAATTGGTAAATGGAGAGAACACTTCACTTTTGTGAGCTAAGAAAAAGTCCCTAATATACCTAGAAAAGTTATCTACAAGATGATAAACATAGTTTCTACCATTGAGACATAAAACTATAGATGATTAAAACAAATCCATGTGAACCAACTTGAGAGGATGAGATGTAATTACTTATATATTTTGGTTGAAAGAGATTTTATATTGATTTCCATTTTGATAAGGGTTTCACACCTTATTGTCTATGAACACTAATTTTTGCAGGTCTTTAACTAACCCATTTCTAGTTAACTTTTTAAGAGAGTGTACAACGTAATTTCCAAGTCATCTGTACCAAATCCAAGACTCTTTGTGAATGACACTTAGATAAGAAACATTTTTTGAGGCTAGTGTGTCTAAATTTATAACATATACATTATCATTTATAAGAGAAGTAAATACTAAGTTATTCTTGGATTAAAAAACATGGAATGAATCATTTTTTAATTTAAAATTAAATTCATATTCACAAAATTGAGATATACTAAGGAGGTTATACATTAGTCCATCAACATAATGTACTTTGGAAATTGAAATAGAGTTAGGGTTACCAATCTGGCCTAGGTTGATGATTTTTCCATTACTATTGTCACTAAATGTGAAATATCCAACATCAATTTTGATAATACTTTTGAATCTTGATTAGTCACCTATCATATGTCTTGAACACCCACTATCCAAGTACCACATATTTCTACAGTATCCCTTTAAGAAGTTTTCTAGTAAAACAGTTTATAAAAGAAATTATTTTGGTACCCATATTTTTCTGGGTCCAAAAACTTTAGTAATAACAGATTTAGGAACCCACAATTATTTTTTGGTTTCCTATATAGAGAATATAGAGTATTTTAAAAATGAACTCTATTTGGTCTTAAATATTTGGATGTAGTAAAATATTTTTTGGAAGTGGAACTTGCAAAAAAGTTCTGGTTTTTAAAGAAAGATTTAGATTTTCAATATTTTTTTATAATATGTGTTTTGAATAAGCTCCATTGTACTTGTTTATATCCTATCCCAGTAGTGTACTTAGAAGCTATTTATTTACTAAGAATTTGGGTAAGGGTATTTTTTCCATTGGTAAACTTCTCTAAGTACTTATTTAATTGATCATTAGGAATTTTTAATTAATTTTTTCCTTGCAAAATTTAGAATTATTATCTTTTTCAGAAGAATGTTCAGATTTAACAATTATAGTAAGAGAATGTTGTTTCATTAAAGATTTATACTTATATTTTAACTCATTAAACGTTTCTTATAGCATGTTACAATTTTAAAATAATTAATCATCTTTCATTTTCTCAGACTCACTTTAATTTTCAGAATAATAAGTATTTTGAACAGGAGAGTATAAGGTTACCTCAGAAGTGTTTCTCAAAAAACACATGTTATCCATATCATATTTCTCATCAAGAAAATAAGAAGATTCACTAGAGCTATCCTCAGAGGATCTCCAGGTGGCCTTCATTGCATTATTATATTTTCTATCCTATTCTCATACTTATTTTTATATTTTAGCTTAGTAAAGTCATCTTTTACATGTCCCTTCATTTTATATTTATAGAAAATTATCTCTTCTAATTTATCATTTATCTTCCAATCCTTCTTATAGTTTCACTTTTTGTCATATTTTCCTTTGTAATTGGTCTTTCTGAAAAAATTCTTTTTCTTATAATGTTTCTTAAATCTCTTAGCCAGCTAGGCTATTTCTTCATCACTATATGAATCATATTATTCACTACTAGAGCTTTCAATAGCATCTTTAATTTTATCTTTGTCTTTATTTTTAGAGGAAGTAGTCTTGGAAGACACAAAATTTCTTTTTTTATTCATCCTCTTCTTTATTTACCATTAATTCCTCTTCATACATCATTAATTTACCTATTAATTCCATCACCAATATCTTAACATTGTCACATAATTATCTAATGAACACAAATTTTCCTCTCCATCTCTCTCGTAAGCATCGTAGAATCCTCATAATATGCGCTTTGGCGGTAACTTCTCTTCCTAATGAAATCATGGAATTCACAATTTTATTGAACTTGAGATATAAATCAGAAATATATTCATTAGGAATAATTAGGAAATTATCATATTTAATAGTATAAGTATTTAATATCATTTACTTCACATTAGATGTTCCCTTATGAGAAACAAACAATATTTCCCAATTCTCATGTGTAGTTTTACAAGTATAAATACAATTAAACACTTCATCTCCTACTGCACAGTAAGAGCATTCATAGATTTACAATTATTATTATATGTAGTTTTGGTAGGTTCATCCCATCTATTTCTAGCAGTTTTAGGAATTGCATATTTACTTTCCATAGTAGTCTAGATTTCAAATCCCATGCATTCTAGATTTATTTTCATTTTAAACTACCACTAGGAATACTTGATTCCATTAAAAAATGGTGTTCTATTAGTATAATCTCATTATAGTATATTATCCATGATATAAATTGTGAAAGAATTGAATAGATATAAAAATTTGGAAATAATAGAAATTTTATGATCTTTGAAAAACAACTACAATCAGAGTTGTAAAAGAAATGAAAACCCATTGAAAACTTACAAAATTTTAGAAATCATTTGATAAAAAATGTTGGTTGGATTAGATTACTCAAGATGGGGGGTGGGGGTGGGGGTGGGTGAATTGAGTATCAATAAAAATTTATGTTAAAATTGGTTCTTTGAAAAAAATTCCCCAATTAAAATATAATCAAAGTCAGTTTGTAGTGAATTTATAAATGTCATAAATATTCAATTAATTTCTCAAAAAATTTAATAGTTCATAGATATACTAATATGAAGATTGGTATAAATTTTGAAACTAATTTATTAGTTCAAACACTTGATAAACTAACTATCAATGATCAATTATGTTTTATGTAATATGTTATAAACACAAACTAAAAATAAAAGGAAAAGGCATAACAGATAATAAGAGGAGGGTTAATCTCAAGATGAGACATAGTCCTCTCTACATGGTGATCACCTACCACTAATATATTTAATTTATTAAATATTCTAATCAATACCCTGGATTGGGGCTCACAATAGCACACAATTGTATCCAGGTCACACCTGACCTCTACCACAATTATTCGTGGAAAAAACAATAAACAGGTCACACCTGACATCTTCAATTGTTCTATGTGCGATAAAAAAGAAAATAATCATAGTGATTTTGAGGATATCGAGTATCCACCTGTTATGAACATGAGTCAGTGTTTGTGTGATAGACAGATACACACATTGCTCTAAAAATGTAATCAAAAGAACAAAAAAGATCTAGAGATGTAGAATATAGTTTAGAAGTATCTGGGTGCTATTTAGTGATGTTATAGACTTGATTGAAGTAGTGGAAATGATATTTGAGTCTTCTTATAGAATTTGGATTCAAAATAGAGTATCGTAGCCTTTGTACTTTAGCATCCAGGTGTGAAATGTTCAACTCCTCAATGTTAGGATGTTCAATAAAGTCCAACAGGTTTTTCTTCTTGTTGATATCCCCATATGTTCTTACATTGAGTTATTGGAAGTTGGATGAAAACTATAGAGTTTCTAGAGTTTGATGTTCTTATATTGTTTTCACTTTTTAGCACATTCCTCATGTCACTCTTTTTCCACATGTGCACAATCCGGCCTGCAATTCTTTTATACAATCAAGTCTAAAAAGATTGAAAGTATCCCCACATGAATGTTCCTCGTTCTATCTATAGATAGTCATAAAAAACATTTAATAATGTTAGAAACATTAATTTGTATAAATATGATAGTTAGATATAAATTTGAATAATTAAATTTAAATATTGATTTTATGACTATCAGTGATTCATAAGTATCGGTACCTCATTGGAATCGGTCATTCATCATTAGCATGTCAGCATTAGTTTGTCAGCATTGCTCTGTCAGCATCGGTCTTTCATCATTGGTCTGTCAGTATCGTTCTGTCAGCATCGGTCTATCAACATCAGGGACTCAACATCAGTGACTACAAGTATCAGTGAATCCTTTCTATCTGTATCAGTGACTCGGTGTATCGGCGAGTCGTTTCTGCTATCAGTCTGTCAGGGCATCGGTGAGTTATCATTGGTTACTTGAATTAGTTAGTCATTATTTGTGAATCATATATTGGTGACTCATCTATTGGTGACTCTTCCATCGATGACTTGCCCATTTGTGAGACTTTTGAACTATCGGTGCGACCTATCATCGGTTACTCAACTATTGATGACCTCTTCGATCGATGAGTCCTCATCGAGGACTCATTTATCGGTGACTCGTCTATGGGTGACTCATTCATTGGTTACTCATTCATCAGTGAGTCCTTTTGAACTATCTGTTCCAGGGACTCTAAAAACATATAATGTTTCTATCTTACACAGAACACTACTATATTATGTGAAATTTATAAACACATGTAAATATCCACTTGTAACAACATGGAAGAATAAATATTCATAGTTTATTGATTTATTGAAAAATATTGTACAATTTGAAAAAATTTATATATTTAGATATATTCATTGTCCAGATCATGTTTATTTATTACCTAATATAATAATTAATTGGATCTTTATATTGACAATATTTGTGATTATGAAAACCACTATTTCATAGAGGGTCCAACAGAACTGTATGTCAATCTATCATGTTTTATGGTTAGAAATAATGAAAGTGAATTTTTAGAAATAAACTAATTTTCTATGTTAAAAATGTGTGTTGAATAATCAAATCTAAGAAAACTTGGTCATATTTCCATGAAAATATAATAAAATTATTTTTTTCTTATTGGATAAAACCAGACATCAACATGACATACAATGTTGTCAAAATGATCAAATATTTGTTTTAAAAAATTATTTTCAATTTTAATTTTTTTTTCAAAAAAACACTTGAAAAAACCAGATTGAATTGTTTATAAAATCTTCATGAATTATGAATTATTAATTTTGGAAATTTTTGAATGAATAATATGTTAATCAGATATGTTATTTGTTCTAAGTTGACAAAAATTGTATTTGAAATGCTAAAATTATATTATAAGATAATCATGCACATAAAATGATTAAGACCCTAAAAATGAGCTTGAATTATCATGACTATTTAGGGAAATTAGCTTCATTTAACTTGTATATAAATAATGAAAACACCAATTTGTCTTGTGATGTTCTTAGGAATATTTCAAGTGTTTATTTAAATAAAAATAAATTTTTAATGTTAAAACCATGTTTTAAATGATCAAAATTGATTAAATAAGCTTGGATCGTTGTGAAAATATAAAAAAATAATCATTAATAATTTTTTAGTTATAGGAGTGAATTTTACTTAAAAATGATTTGTTGTGTCTTTAGATTCACCCTTAATGTTCATTAAAAATTTTAACTAATTTTAAGTATAAAATATTCATCGAATAATAAAAATCAAGAAATTTAGTTTGGATTGTGATGAATGTCTTGGGAAACAATCTTTGATTATTTTGTTACATAATGAAATAGTCTGTACTTCAACACAATCTGATAAAAAAAACACATATTTCCATAAAAATATTGAACCAAGATTGATTATTAATAAAATATTTGTAGGATTTTATCGTGTGTCACTAATATATGTAATGACCTAAATGATTGGATATACAACATGGATATTAATTCTATTTTTATGTTAAAACATTATTGAAATAATCAACACTGAACAAATGAGAGATTTTGAACATAAGGAATTTAATAAAATATTTTATTAACCAATTAAAATTTCAATAATATCTCAAATTAAATTGTATTCTCTCTCCTAAATTATTAATGAAAATATATGTTAATAATCATTGTTCAAGTGTCAAAAGTCTCCAATCAACATTTTTCCTATTAAATAAAAAATAAATATTTTACACAATGTTGAGAAACAATAAGATTTGAACTTTGATATATTTTAGTGATAAAAGTAGTTGATAAAATTATCTTCCAAAAATTGTATAATAATTAAAATATGAATGGATTAATAAAAATCATTAATTATTTGAAAACAAAATCTTATGTTTTTATTTTCATTGAATATTTTGAGCATAAATGAAGAAAAGTCAGTTGCAGCCCCAAAAAATTCTGTGATGCAGATGTTTCCCCCTCGGGTTCCCAAATCCAATCATTAAACCACCACACATTTTGATAATCGCTTCAAAATTGGTCTAAAGCATCTAGAACACCACCGACAACTATGATATTCTTAACCTCCACCATTTAATCCATCACCGGCTCATTCAATCCCAATTACTCCTTCACGTACTGAGGAAGTAAGAAGGTTGGAAAAACAGAGGATTACTTCTCCATATCATTGATCCTTCACAATAGGAGAACAGTTTGAATCACGAAAGGAAGCAAAAAAAATACAACCTGAATCGATGGTTTATGTCTACTAGGAAATATTACAACATCGACATCAATCTTACCACCTTCATACTAAGACCTAAAACAAAAAATTAGTAAGGTTGATTCCACATTTTACCAAATTATAAAAAAACAATTAAGAATTGAAAAATACAAATGCTTGTATATAATATATAATATATATATATTATTTTTATTTTTTAGATACACACACACATATAATTAATTTCCTAATAATATCATTATTAGTAATTATTTTTTTATATTATTAATATAATTCATATTTATTTTTTAAAAAATATTGTTAAGTTCGTTGTTCGTTACGTTAAAAATTATATTATTCACAACATTATTAAGAGTTATTATTTTACTTATTGTAATCATTTATTAATAAAATAATATATATTAATAGTGTAATTATTATCACTTAATTAGAATAAAATAATTAATAATGCATTATTTTAATATAATTATTAATATAATACTTAAAGAATTAGTTTTTTTATTAACATTCAAATGTGAAAATGTAACATTTTTAGTTACATTATTTGTGACATATAAAATATATTTTTATTATTATATTTATGAAATTATTATTTTTCAATTATGTTTTATATGTTGAGTCATATTTTCAAATTTCATTTAGATTTTATTTAAATTTTATAATTTATACACTTTCAATGCCACCTACCTAAAACATAATAATATTTTATGTTAGTGGCCATGAAAATCTATAAATAATAAAGTATAAATTTAATCTAAATTAAATTTGATACTCTTTTAGAATATATAAAAAATAATTAAAAATAAAAATCATTTCATTAAAAAAATTAATGGAATGTATTTTTAGTGTCATAATATATTTTTGATTTAAATAAGTACATTTATATTAATATATAATTTTCATTCCTTTTGTTTTCAATTATTTTATATATATTTATTCAATGTTATAAATTTCACTTAGATACCAATTATACAATATTTTATGAAAATTTATTTTTTAATGTGTATATATTATGTTTTTAATCAATAATTTTTGTGTCATGTTAATTTGATTTTTTTATATTTATCAATTTTTTTTATTTTCATCAAATCATTAGATGTTTTGGATATGTTTTAATTTTTAATTAGATTGTTTTTATAGTTTATATTTTATAAAATTTTAAATTTACAAACATTAAATTTAATAAGTTTTTCTATGTTTCAAGTAATCAACATTTAAACATTATTATATATAAATTGTAACCAAAATATAAATAAAAATTGAAATAACGGCTAAACATGTACAAAATGGTAGACAGTAAAAATAATTTCATCAATTTAATATGGAGAAAATCATATAGTGGATGTAATACATTGTTATTTCAAATCCATTAAGCCAGTAAAAAATAAATGAATAAATGATTAGAATCACTATCTATGATGTGGTCCTGACCCACGTGATAGTGTGTGAGTTGGACACCCATATTAAGATCGTTGACCTCTGTGCTGGGGTGGAGTATGATGACCTAAAGAGGGATCTCAGGCAGGCACTGAAACATATAATATATGAATCTCTTCTTGTGAATCATTAGGACGAAGAGGCATCTAGATGTCATCATGTGCACCAAATCCTTCTCCCACTGTGTATGCGGAAGGACCTTCCATCATCTTTTGAGGAAACCAAAAGGACTATAAAGTCTCAGGCACGAAAGGTGGTAGAATGGGAAATGACCCCTGATACAAGCTTGGATCAGCTATACTCTGAGAAAACACTGGATATCATCACGACAAAAAATGGATCCCATTCCTCATGATGCACATCCCCAATCTGTTGAGTCAATACTGCTAGAGGTGAATCCATTACCTATGGAACATGTGAGGCCTCATGTGAAGCATGACACAATTTACAGCATCACCATTGTGGATCCTCAACATCAACATTTTTTAGAGGAGATTGTTGGGGAGGAACCTCCTCTCCATGGGAAGGAACATCATCTCCCGAAGGTGGATGATCAAAGATACTATAATGTAGAATACAATATACTCACATCACCCCCTGCGCTGCAACATAGAATGTTGCCTGGCTGAAAACCTACCCCTCATATAGATCAGATATGTATATAATATGTTCTATTCAAGTATAATATAACTGGATTCAAAATAAAATAAATAATGTAAATTTAACAAACTAATAGAAATTTATTAACTTACTAAATTCTGATGTCCTTTGTTGTGTGGAGTAATATACAATATAGACTTCAGTCTACAACATGGATCACACTCCATATTCTCTTCTAAATGGAATCAAATCGTATGCGTACCCTTGATATGAAATGACTCTCATATATCCCATAGGTCCAGATAATCAACATTATATTAGCATCAGTCAAAATCTTGCCTCCTTGCCAGCTTCACATAATAAAGCACTACTGACAGTATTGGTGGAAAGGGAATACATTGAAAAAAAACTAAACTAATTCATAACTCTATCGGGATGGTACTACTAAATAATATGAATGTGAATAAGTGGAACTAATGTTGTGGAATAATGAATCCCATCAGTGTGTTATATATGATGATAATATAATAGATCTCATTATGTAATCCATTAAATCTAAAATGACATGCGGAATTTGATATAAAAGATTATTACTAAAAACCAAAAAACATATTATTATGTGATTTATTAGTCAAGTAGAGATGATATATACATACATTAGTGGGTAATAAACTGTCCAACATGAGATGATATGAACCCAAGTTGTGCTTCAACATCCTGAGAAAGTTTTGTTCCAAGATCCAACTATAACATTCAATATAGAAAGTGATAAATAATGAGAAATTAAATATAATAACTCATAGTATAATCCTAAAACAATAAATATTAATGATCATACCAAAATCCACATGGAGAGTCATGAAGAACATTTATATGATGCTCCGGACCATTAATAATAGGGGAGAGGGGATGGATGCAATCCCATGAAGAAATTTGAATAAGGATTATACATCCCTTGATATCAGTGTGATATGATCCACATCCCATGGATAATGGTCTATAAGTGTATGTTCAGCATGTAGATCCCCAACTATATCTCTTTTCATGATCAAAATCCTGCAGTAGCCCCAGATACTTCATGTGAACATTCATACCAGAGAGATCAGTGCATAGTGTCCCTCAAATGAGCCATAACATATATGCACAACTGTAATGCAAGTCAATTTGCTCGTTAGTGTCAGTAGGTAACTGTGCAAAGTTCTTCTCAAGCCATATCAATGATATCAACTCACTATCAATAGAATCATAACCCCCTATAATGTTGAGGCCTAAAATTCAATGTACAACCTCATGTCATTCTTTATGAGTGGGTCTTATAACTACATCCCCTCAGAAAGCATGACCAAGAATAACTACCACATCCTCAAGGGTGATAGTCATATCTCCCTCAAGAAAGTGGAATATGTGTGTGTCTTATGTCTCTATCTCCCAGTGAGGGTAACAAGGAGGCGATGATCAAGGAATGTAAAATATGATACAACAATAACATAGAATCCATCATGGAATATGTATTTTCTAATGGCAGATGGAGGTATAATGCAATGATAGTGGTGGGATATACGCACCCTGATATGTTTAACTCCATGGCCTGCTAGCACGTTGCATGAAACATGCCTGTACTGCATAGTGGGGAGAGTAGTATCCTCCTTCCCTAGGTATAAAACTAAAATATAACTTAAGCATAAAATATAAATATAAAACTATGGTTAACATTATGTTATTATTGGTAGAATGCAACATATAACATTCATATTTCCATTTTTTATTAAATTTTTCTTACCAAAAGAAATGGTCATGTCTTCATGTTTCTCAAAGCATAATCCAGAAGTGGTTTTAGAGATGGTTTTACCTTGGAAATGGTGTTTTGTTAAATTTGAAAAGATTGAATTATGAAATATCTTGTATTATGGATTGATTGATGTAGTAAAATTCTTGTGATGTGTTGTCGTGGAGTGTCACATGGGTTAACAAAGATGCGAGCATGAGGTTTATTGGTATACATGAAGTTGGTTTGTTTTAAAGTAGTTTTGTTTGAAATTATTTTCAAACTATTTTATCAGTTCTCATGGATAAAATCCTTAAATATATTCATGGTGGTATCCTATTGGGATTTCTGTCTCATACCCTTTTTGGACCCTTCTTGTTCATTTATAGAGTTCATTTTCCTAATCTCCATTTTCAAAGGTGACGGAATTTTCCACCTTTCTTGTTAGAATAAAGTTATGTATTTAAAGAAGTTATAATTTAAAAACAATTTTGATCACCCATATGCTATATCAGTTTAATCCACCTTATATATTGATAGATTCCATCATGTCTGGAACATATACCAAAAGTTTTGATCCCAAACGGTGTGCTTTTTCATTTGCATATTATTTATCATGTAATGGTATATTTTATGATTATTTTATCACATTCTTTCTTTATGGTATATCCATGGATTATTGGATTATGATTTCATGTCATATCATATGTACTTATCATATTCCATTTAATGTGAAAATGAATGACCTATTATGAAATCCAAAGGATGTTTCACTATTTTTTTAATCATGTGATTTTTTAAGGGAATATAATTATATAGAAGAATGTTTTATTTATTGAAATGATGTAATTATTAGGAATGTTTATCTTGTGTGTCATTTATGTAAATGATTTTATAACTTATCAACTATTTATTATTTGATATAAAAAGTATTTGGAAATTTCATATAATTCCAAAAATTGAAAGAGTTTATATTAACACCATGTAATTGATAAAATTAAAACATTGATGTTAGAGGAACTACATAATTGAAGTTGGGAGTGTAAAATCAATCCAGTAATGCTTGAGAATCATTTATTTTTATTTCATTCCTAGTGAAAAAATGATATACCTCAATCATTTCCGAATTTATTTTAGAGAGTCCATCTAATTCCACATCCTTTTGGAATTCAATCCCCCTTGTTATTGTAATCTATCGATGTCATGTATCAATATAGGTGGGTTATTGATCATTATAAAATATAAAAAATCACCAATAGGAATCTATGGTGTAATATATAATTTAAAAATAGTGTCCATCTGGTGCACTAGATCAACATATTCTTACCATGATATGTTCGTAGAGGTATGTTCTACTATGGTTTGTACAACTAAAAACTATAATGTGTGTCTGTTTCAACATTCACAATGACTATATTCCAATAATACTAATAGGACTTGATAACTTCTACTTGTGATGGGATATGAAAACTCTTGAACATTAAATTGATATTTTTCTTAGCAGAAAAGTTGTACACGATATGTAGAATCTTCTTCAATGTTATTTTCAATATCATTTTGAAATTGTCACCCATACATAATACCCTAGTGAATTCCATTATAAGTCTATTTTTCACTTTAAATTAAGTACCTAACATAATAATAAAATGTCTCCTAAACTAGGATTCTTATAGGTAGATTTTTAATCTCCTTGTGGACTCAATTGGTGAACTCTACAATGTTTTTGGTCTAGTGTTCATGCCTCATCCCCTCGTCATATGCCAATTTCCACCTTTAATTTAGAAACTACATCATATAATCATACACTCTCTAATTAGTACTATAGATTTCTTTTAATCATTTTTCAATCCATAATTGATCTAGATCATATTTTAAAAAAAGTGATTATATTTTACATAAATTAATATTATCGAAATGTTGAAATTGTAAAAAATAAGAAAGAGATTGTACACCAATCCTTGTGACTTTGTTATCAATATGTTCATCATGGAATGTTTTTTTTTCACATTTCTAGAAATGTTTCTGATGAATTAATGATGATGTGAATTCATGGATCTCCATGTAATAGGACCTTTATTGATTTCCTCTTTGATTTTCTATTGATTATAAAATATTAAACCAACACCCTGAATGAGGGTGAAATGGTTACTGATATATGCAAAAAAACCAACTCTGTGATTTGTAATTTTCATTCTCAATAATTGAAACTAATAGTGGTAGAGGTGAAATGTTTTTATCATTGGTTTAAATCAAATATACACTCATATATTTTCCACATAGAAACATATCATCAATTTGTAGGAACTTTTTTTAGTATCAAAATTCAAAAATACATAATAGGAATGCCCATAACAGCTGATGAAATTTAACATGAGATGGATCAAGTTGGTTATCTTGAGACACATGTCAATTCATATCGATATAGAAGACAACTTGGTCATTCTGTCTCAATATGGTTATAAATTGGGGCAACACCCAATACAATTCATCACAAGGGCTACAAACACATATTGGTAGGTATTTATCATTTTAATGATTATATATGACACAAATTCAACATCCAATGTTATATGATATTTTTTAGGTTTGGATGAATGAAAGTATGAACTAAATCAATCAAATAAATTATCTAACCTCCAAATGAAATATTAGGAATCTAACTTAAGCGAAATATTCAATTATCATCATATATTTCAGAAAATATTATGTATTTTTTATGGTTTGGTTCCTGAACTAAATAACTATAATGTCTCTCAATATAAAATCTTTTCAGTGTGTTTTTCATCGCATATATACTTGAAAAATCTTTACCAATGTAAAAAAGTTTTTTTCATCCGACTAAATATATCCTCTACAACTCCACGGAAATTACTTTCAGGTGTGATAACATTCTATTTAAATTCAGAGAATCATTCCATTTCATCTGATCAATATTAAAAGAGTGTTGGATGATTTATTGTATGTTGAGGTTGTTGTAAGACTATTATTTTATAAAATATTCTTCCCTATAAACAATGTTTTCTATGTCTGTTCTATCATTAGAAACTTATTTCATCATCAAAATTATGTTATTTTATATCTAGGAGATAAATTAGGTTTCCTTATTTTGCATCATTGGTAATAGAATCATTTTCTTGGGATGAACCTTATTCAACCACTCTTGGGTGTCTATGTCATCATACAATTTTATATCACTAATATACACTTGAAAAATTAATAGATTACCCCAACATGGAACCATCTGATTTTTGAGAATTTTTTTCTTAGACCCATTTCCCATCAATATTAAATGGAAAAGATAGTTGAAATAGCATAGAAAAGAATTGAAAATGTCTACTGCTAATATACTATGTTTCTAGATTAGGTCACAGATTCAAATGACTAACAATTATTTCTAGAATTTTTCATAGGGTTATTCAATCAGATATCCTAACCAAAATTATTGGTTATATACTATTAGAATCTCCATTTTCGGTATGAATAACTTACCTATAGCTGTAGACATATAAAAAAGGATTGTCAATATGAAAAGTGTTTTTTTATCTAGATTATATTAGTGTTTTTTAAAAGGTGATGCCTTGGTCAAGAATGACCAAAGCACAAATATTATTAAAAAAGAAAGATTGCAGGATTCTAAAAAATGGGATCATATTACAATATTTTTCATGAAGGGAAAGAAGATAAATGGGAAGGTCTTCGAACCAAGTAATGTCCTGATTGACTCCCATGTTGGCCAGACCATCTGCAACCCTGTTTGCTTCTTGATAAACATTTCTGATGATATAGTTAAGATTTCTATGTGGACGGAAGCATTTTATCCAGCGGGTAGTAATCAGACATTCAAAGTGGATTATGCCATTCCAAATTGCTGGGATGATTTTCATTGAGTCACTTTCAATCCAATGGTTATTATAACCAAAGAGTTTGGAAAAAGAATTGGAATGTATCTATCCCATCGTCTCATCTTCAAGGGAGCTGGAAATGGCACATTTTCTAATGAATCATCCAAGGATCTGACCGTCAAAATTCGTAAATTTAGCACCACATCCTGCAGGTCCCGGATGGCCCTTAGAGGCACCATCAAGATTCTAGTAGTGTAAATAATATTAACTGTAATGAATTATTAGGAAGTGTTGACAAAAAAATCATTACTTTATAGAAAATTTATAACTTCTTCTCATATCTTAAAACTTGACACTAATGGTTCATAATAGAATTAATAATATTCCAAATGGTATGTCCAGTGGTTTATAAAGTGAGTGTAAATCATCTAAAGCATACCCCCTGTGGTTTTCAAACTATGTGTGCAGTAAGACCCATTATTGTGCACTAGGTGATGATCGAGTCTAGCTCAATCACCCTTTTTGGGGTTCTTACACATAGGTACCACTATGCCAGATCCACATCCACCTATTGTATCCATAATATGAGTTCATTACATAGATAAAAACACAATATCTAATTTACTAAAATTTTATAACACCTTATTAGATCTTTAATGGAGAAACTATTATTTCATAGTACAATATTTAATATTCCTAAATCTATATTCAATAGTTTATAAATATAATGTGCAATATCTGAAGCATATCTCTTGAGAGCATTAAACCAGGTGTGCATCATGATCTATTTTCATTCACCAGGTGATAATCAAGTCCAAATCAATCACCCTATTTGGGGTTGTTACCCGTAGGTACCTATTTGAGAGTGCCACATCCACATGAAGTATCCATACATGGATTTCATTTCTAAGATGATCATATAGTATTTATTTTACTAAAATTTTAGAATATCTTATTATATCATAAAACATGACACTATTGTTTCTTTGTACATTTTTTTAATGTTCTTAATGGTATGTTAAGTGGTCAATAAATATATTGTGAATCATCTAGAACACATCCATTTAGAGTATCAAACCAGGTGTGTAATAAGGTATGAATCATCTTAACCATGGTTATAATAAATTAGGTGTGCAATAAATCCTCTTTATCATGCAGTAAGACATCTTTGATCCTATATTAATTCTATATTAATCCAAATTTAACTAATAGTTAATCATTATTTAATAATAATTTAATCCTTTGTAAATAATTAATAAGTTATTATTTAAGTATTCAATAATTAATAGTTCCCGAGTAGTTAGTTTAAAGTTAATTAAAAGATAATCATTAACTATTTGTTTTATAATTACTTCATCAGTAATTATTTCTAGGGAAATCATTCCATAATATTTGAATTATAAATCATTAATCAATGATTAATAATTTTCTAATCATTCTTTATTCATTCGTCAATCATTGGTTCATCATTAGTTAATCATTAATCAAATATTCATTATAAATTAGTTAAAACTAAGATATGTACACCGTAATCATTTATTAAACACATTCCATTCATTCCTTAAATAATAGTTATTAAGTAGTTACATTAAAGTTAATTATTAATTAATTATTAGTTAATCATTATTTATGTGGTTAGTTAACAGTTTATTAATATTTAATCATTAAATAATTTTTGTTTAATCATTTATTTATCATTAGTTAATCCCTTATTAATCATTGATTAATCATTATTTAATTATTCATTAAAAATTATTTTAATATTCATAATCATTCTCTAATTCTTAGTTAATCATAACCTAATAATTATTTAATCCTAAATTAATTATGCTCTAGTAATTCATTAATCACCCACTAATCATTAATAAATATATATATATATATATATATATATATATATATTAATTAGTTACTTTATAGTAAATTATTATTTAAATAATAGTTAATAATTAAGTAATTATTATTTAACCATTCATTAATCATTAATTAAACATTTGTTTTAAATTAATTAATTATTAGCTAATCACAAGAAAAAATTAGTTAATCCTAAATTAATCATTCATTAATCATTCATTAATCACACACTAATAATTTCATAATTAATTGATATTATGTCATTACTTTATAGTTAATTATTAGTTAATTAATTTTTAATCAGAAATTAATTATTAGTTAATCATTTTTTATTCATTAGTTATTTATTATATAATCATTAGTGAATCCCAAATTAATTATTCCTTAATCATTCATTAATCAATAATTAATCATTACTTAATTAATATATATAAATTAGTAACTTTATTGTTAATTATTAGTTAAAAAATAGTTAATCATTAAGTAATTATTTGTAAATCATTCATTAATCATTAGTTTATCATTTATCATTCGTTATTTAATTATTTTGTAATCATTAAATAAAAATTAATCAATCCTAAATTAGTCATTCCTTACCCATCTGTTCATATCTCATTAATAATTACATAAATAATAGTTAATTACTTTATAGTTAGTTATTTGTTAATTACTATTCATCATAATTTAATAATTAGTTAATCATACTTCAATCATTAGTTAATAATTTGTTATCCCTTAGTAAATTTTTAGCTTATCTGTAGTTAAACATTAGTTAATCCTAAATTAATTATTCCTTACTCATTCATTAATCACTTTTACATAATTAATAGTTAAGTACATTATAGTTGTTATTTTCTAGTTACTGTTCATCATTATTTAATTATTATTTAATAATTATTTTGTAATTAATTATTCATTACTTATCCTAAGATAATCCAAGGTTATCTATTGCCTAATAATTCTTTAATCTAATGTTATTTGTTATTTAATCACTACTTACAAATTATTTATCATTCGTCAATCATTAGTTTTATAATTGTTTATTACTAATAAAACCATATTTTAAAAATATTTATTCATTATTTAGTCAATATTAATTCTTAATTATATGAATAATATTTAATAAATACTATTTTATATTAATTAATATAATAATAATAATAATTCCATTACTAAGACTGATTATTAATTTTTTACTCAAAATTCAGAAATAAATAATGAGATTTTATTTAATAATGTTAACTATTATTTCTATGAAATATATAACTAACTAATTTTTTTTGTAAATATCATATTTAAAACTATCTAAAAACGAAACAAATAAATAAATAAATAACTTTAAAATAAATTAGAAAAAATACCTCTAAATGATGCTTCACAGAATTTGATAATTCTTTTAGGCCTACAAAAATGTTGCGTATAAATGAGAAAATACTTGGAATAGCATATAGATAGAGGGAGAGGAATTAGAGAGAGAGGGGGTGAAATTATTGGGGTTAAGGGGAGGGTCAGGTTCTTATTTATAGGGTCTTTGGGTAAAGGAGGCCTTACTGATGTTTCCTTTTCCATGTCATCATTCCGAGTTAAAGAGTGGTGAAGAAGGAATCAACCTTATTACCTTTTAATATAACCAAAGGTGGAATCATCGATTCCACCTTTCTATCATAGTTTTAAAAAAGTTATTTAAGAGGATTTAAATAAATAATTTTTTTTCTAAAAACATACACAAAAACTCCATATTTATTGTAGAAAAGGGACCTAACTTTTTCTCAAACCATACATTAATATATAAAAAATTATAGAATACAAAAAATTTCTCAATAATAATAATTATGATAGATTAGATTTTAAGTCCACCATTAATACCAATTTAATAAATTTCTGATAAACTATATTAATATTTTGATAAATATTCTTCCATGATAAAACGGTAACGAGTTGTTACCATGCCTCATTGTAATATCATCCGACCATAGAAAAAGGTTCAAGAATAATGTCATGACACCTTGAGTTTCTCATCATATCAATAAAATTCTATAACCTTTTATTCTAAAATATATTCTTAGGACATTATCACATACAAATTTCATGTATAGGAACAACAATAATGTTATAAGATAACTTCATTGAAAATGAAAGATTTAATCAAATGATAAAACATTTTGTTCTAGAGAACCCTCTCTAACATTATAATGTGTTGGGTATATGATATATTATAAATTTATAGTCAATGTCATATATTGTAGTTCCCTTATTTACTTCTATCATTATTTATTTTTTACTTTAAAAGGAATATTGTAGGATGTTTCAATGATTTTATATTTTCAGGTAGATGATGCCTGATAAACATATGATGACCTTTTTTGAGTGAAGTGTGCTTTGATTTTCTCATGTATCAGATCCATTTTTTTAGAAGCATGAGATTCCTTTTATTTAATATTTGGAATATTGACTCCAACTAGTGAATATATCCATTTTATCAATGAAAATTTTGAAGTCCTATAATTTTAATTTTCCATAGGATAAGTGTTTAATCAATTGATTTGACAGTATATTGTCAATATATATACACTTTAAGAGGTTTCCAATCACTATATATTAATTTAATTCCTTGTTATATTTATAAGAGGACAAAAAATTCATTAATCTTGGTAAATTGATTATTATATCATCTCCATAATTATTTTTAACTATATTTTCATAAGTATATACAGATGAAAAATGTTGATGTATAAATTTCTTGTTAACATCTTCATTTGAGTTATCATTTATATATAGTTCCTTCGATCTTAATCATATGGGGTTGAATTTTTAGATGTTAAATAAAACATTTTATGATCATATATCTCTTAAGTATATATATTAGGATTTTGTTCCACAACTGTTCTAGTTGTGATTCCCAAAAAATTGTTGTTGAAAATAACATTTATAAAGATAAAATATAAAGAACTATAAAAAGTAAGGAAATGAGTTTCAGTACACCAATACCCATGATGAAGGTTATAATAATACTTTGAAAAAACATTAAAATAGAAATTATATTTTTCAACGTTATTAGATGAATTTATCTCCTTCAGGGAAATGTAATAATATTTTATAATGATTATCCAACTAGCTGATCTTGAGATATATGAAATGATTCTATCATGTATTTACATCGAGCATGATATGTTCTATTAAATATATGATGATAAAAAAGATCTATTGTAAATTAATTAACGAAGGAATCTTTAAAAAGTTACAAACAGTGAAATATAAAGAGATCATTGAACTAAAATTATAAACAATATTATAAGAGATTATTAGGATATTAAAAGCGTGTATCTATGTTATACAAAACATTATCATGGATTTATTTTATAGGGGGGTCTTTACTAACTATCTTGTTAGAGTATATAAGATATAATATTTTAATATCATAGAAAACCCATAATTTGTCAAGTGGTTCTTTACTCTCAATCTAAATAGAGATAAAAAGTTAATATCATTGAATATATGGTTCTGATACCAATTTTTGTTCCTAAAAATTCAAAACAATAGTTACTAGTAGGCAATTTGAAGAGGGGTGAACTAAAATTCAATGCAAAGTATTCCACTTTTAAACAGATTTTTTCTTAGAATAATATATCATATTACAATATAAGTATGCTGAAGAAAACGATAATTCATAAAGAATTTATTAGATATAAAATATTTTGTACAAGAATCTACAGAACAAATATGTTCTTCTAAAATGACTTTTGGATATTTTGAAATATCTATTTCATATTTTTCATTTATACATTAGATAAAATATCTGAAATAATATTAATCAATATATCTTACTAATATTTTGAATACTTTAGTGAATAATGAGCTAATTAATTTAGATACTCTCTCCCAACTTGGTCATGAGAATATCAAATTTAAAGTAAACATGAAGGAATGTTAAGGTAAAGAGATAAAGAAAATAATGAATTAAGACTAGAAAATGGTGCACAAAAAATATGTAAGAGGTTTTTGATAAGAAATTCCTATATCCCATTTTTTTATACTAAGAACAAGTTATTATCTCTAAAAATGTTCTATTTTAACACAATGTGGCATGAAGTCCTTATAACTTAATCATGAAAACACTAAGTACAAGTATATCCCACATTATATTAATATAGAGAAATCTATATTTTTAGAACATCTTCACTTTTAAATAAATAGTAAATAAATTCCTATCCCTGTAACTTATATTATTAAATATTGATAAAAACAAGTTCTTATCCATAGAACATATTTATTTACATATAGAAGTATTTCAAGTCACTATCCATGGGACTTCTTCAATCGAATATCAGATAGAGTTGGGGTGAATACAATGAAGGGTATCCTTATTCCCTTTTTGATGTAAGCACAATATTGATGTATAAGACATGATGGAGGTGAAGATAAGGATAAAAAATCCTATATGGAATGCGATTTCTTTTAAAAAAATGATTGATGTAGGTCAAAGGGAGGTAACATAATGCATCAAATTTTCTATAAAATTATTCCCTTTCCCTTTTATTAAACTATATCTTGTATGTTCCTCACTAATATTGTTCACAACTCTACCATGAAATACTCTAATCCCACTTCTTCCACTTTTTAACATTTTTTAAAAAATATCCTTAGATCTATAAATATATTTATAACCCAATAATTGAGAAAAATATTCATTAAATCTTCTAACATAGATACTTATATATTTATAGATCATTTTAATGGTGAAAACTATATGGATTTATGTGTTACTATTCATTATTTTGACCATTGAGGACAAAATGGATTTATTTTTATTATCACAATTATCTAATTAATTTAATAATTATGTTTATATATATTTTTTGAATTATTTTTGTATTCAATATGGAATTTAATGAATAATGTTGCGATGTAAAAAATATAGTTGTTGTTCATTGTAAAAACATTGTATTCTAGAAGTCATTATCATGTTTTTCACAGTCAGTAAAGCCTTACAGTTTTCAAGTCTAGATAATAATGTTGTATATGAATGAAATTTTGGTTAAACTTTACAACTTTTTTAGATGCTTCATGATTCTTTCATTTATAAATAACCTATATCTTAAATCTTGGTTAATATAAGTGGATGATCGAGGAGATTTTGAATTTTTTTTCTAGACTCTTGGATATTTCATTTTGTATTTTATATTTTTCTTCTATGTTCCCTCAATACATGTAGATTAGATGTTAAATTTTATTTAGTATGAATTATAGCTCGATTTATGTTTCATCTAGTTAGCACATCATTCTAATTCTCAATTTTGTTACCAGATGTATAATGTTTATGATGAAAATATTTATTTTACTCCATCTATAATTTCCTATTATACTAATTCATTTTAACTTTCCACATCATTATCATATATCTTAGACTTTTCTATAATTATTTCAGGTTGAATTACTCTACGATAGAATCACCTAATATGTGTATTTTCATTATTTTATATAATTTACTTATAGTTCATATTGTTCTCATATATTTATGTTTTTACACTATAAAATCCCAATTCAGGTTCCACACATTGGTGTCCCAATCCAATCAGCTACGTGACCTATAGTGTACCTCCCCTCATGCCAGAGGCTTCCGACTAATAGTGAGGGTCTAATATCAATCATGGGGATATCATACCCACTTTTAACAGAGTAGTACACCAAATGGAAAAAATAAACAATAACATAATAATATTTAACCTATCCAATCTCATATGACCAAATAGGGAAATACAGTATTGAAACTAAATAGTAGATATTCCATGACAAAGTATGTTCAAGGTGTCAATATGAAATTCAAATGTAAAGACAGTGAAAAATCCCAAGAAAGGACCGAACCATGTCTCGTTCCCTCATCTATGATCTGTCCCAAATCATTTATCTAACATAGGGCCTTTCCCATCATCTTGCCCTGTGACCATGCAATCTCTTCATGTACCGATTATAATACTCTAGTAGGGTGTGAGTACAACTCCATAAGACACCACCAAAAACAACTAAAAAAATACTCATTCAAATAATATATTTAGTGGTATAAAGCATATAAACCATCAATAAAGTAAACAGTTTATTTGTATTCAATTACTCTTTATTTGACCACATAAGCCAATAGGTTCCCTGGGACACCCGAATGATATCGTATATTCAAATACCATTGTTACCATTCATAAATCATAACTGAATTCAATTATTACCAATCATATTTATATGGAATTAATAAATGACATTTTTACCAATAATAATTTCATAACTAAATTCCATAATTACCATTCATATTTCAAAATACATGAATAAATTATACTTTTATCAGTCATCATTTAAATTCACAGGTGAATTCCATTTCTACCATTCACCATTTCAAGTCACATGTGAATACCATTGTTACTATTTACCATTTAATGTCACATGAAAATTCCATTTTTACCATTCACTATTTAAAGTCACATGTGAATTACATTTTTACCATTCAAAATTTCAAGTCACTTGTGAATGCCATTTTCACCATTCACCTTTTCAAGTCACATGTGAATTCCTTTATAACCATTCACCATTTCAATCCACATATGAATTCCATTGTTACCATTCAACATTTCGAGTCACATATATAACAAAATCACAAGAAATAATTTAAAAATTAATTAGTCAAACTCAACAATTCCATATTCACATCATTCCATTAATTAATTCAACAATTAATTAACAATACCAATTTCATTACTAATTCAAGAATTAGTTTATCACATAAATCTCCTTAATTAATTCACCAATTAATTAAGTGCATCATTCTCATTAAATAATTCACCAATTAATTAATTATAAAAATTTCCTTAATAATTAAACAATTATTTTATCACATAAATCCCTTTAATCAACACACTAATTAATTATGTACATCAATCCCATTATTTAATCCAACCATTAATTTATCAAAATCCATAATCCCAATAATCCCATAATTATTTAAACAATTAACTATCCTAATAAAACAAATCAAAAACAAATTATATCAATTAAATAAATATCTATTATTCATCAAATCCCACAATTCAATATTTTTTTAATTAATTTAATAATTAATTATTCCCAAATCACAAACACTTAATAAATTAATTCAGAAAATTAACTCATTCATTCTATGAAACATAATTTCTAACCATCTAATAGAAATTTTATAATTTCATAAATGTAATTCAAATCATGACTATAGTATTTGAATAATAGACAACCTAACTCAATTTGTTGACGAGTGATCATCCAATGGAAATCCACAATTTGTGTGGTAAAATAAAGTAGAATGAGATGTGAATCTTAAACCCTAATTCAAGATTGAACAATAAATATCTTACAATACTAGATCTTTATGTAACAATACATGATCTCTATCTAATTAGATAGTGGATAAATTCCCTCTAAAAGCTGAGATAGAGAGATATGGGAGAGAAGAAGGAAACCACACGAGATTGGCTCCTCTTATGAGGAGGGGTTTAAATCTTCAATATGTGATTTAGATCGTGAATAATGGAGGTTGGAATTGTGTGGACTCTATCTGGGAGGTTCCAACATCATGTAACAGTGTTAGGGGTAATGTTAGGGTGGAATTTGGGTCAAAATGGGGGCTCAGGAAATATTAAAACTAATTTTCAAGGGATCAAAACCCTGTATACACAGTTTTTTTCTCGGGGGGAACGGTTCCCCCTAACCATGTTCCTTAACCATGAGACTCTTCTAGGGGGTGCCTATTTTCTCATTTTAGAGCATGTGGTTTGACAAACCATACATTATCCATTAAAATACAGTATACCAAGGTTTGTACGGTTTGGGAAGACTGTGTACCAACCATACACAAGTCCTACTCCTTTAATAATTAACAATTTTCACCCAATCACACCCTAAGGTAAAAACCAAATGAAAAAGTACTCATCAAAAGGAAAAATAGTACCTATAAGAGGTCCAATGACATCTTTATAATAGTTTAGGATCTTAAAATATCCCCACATTACAATTACTCATCCTTGAGTTTTACTTCCAAGCTTATCTATGATTATTAGTCAAAATGATCGGGCCATTAAGCCTGTATATCAGCTTCTATTTCCAATGTTTCCTACTTCACACACACATGTTTCCACAATACATGAACTATCAGTACGATATTTCCCCACAACCCTTTCCCAGAATGATTTAACACACATATCATATGCTCCTAAAAAATGTAGCTATCTTAAGATAAAAAACATCTACATCAGTCACATGAGAAGGGTGGGGATGATACCACTAAAATTGTGACACATGTAAAACATAATGAATATAATTTTATCTCTATGGAAGATCCATACAATACACCATCAGCCCGATTCTCTTTACCACCTCAAACAATCAAACAAATCTAGGTGTTTACTTGACCTGCCTCCGTATCCTATGGTGACAAAGTCTAGGTGATACCCAAAGGAATACACAATCACCCTTTGTAAAATCTAGGAGTTTTCAAAGACCATCTTCTTATAAATATTTGCTATTATGATCTGTAGTCATATGTTTTCAAATAAACTGAACCTGCTCTTACATCTCCTGTATAAGACTCAGTCCAAATAACTTCGATTCACCAACCTCCTTCAATAGAGATGAGATCTTCATGTACTACCCTAAAGAGCCTCAAATGATTTAATCTGTATTGATCAAGATAACTATTTATATTAGAGAACTGCACCTATGTTTGGATATTTTCCAAATAACATCCAAAGTCTAGAACACACACTCTCAACATAACCTCAAGAACCTGTATAATATGCTATGAACTCCCATCTGTCTGTGGGTGGACATCCATACTGAATAAATTTTTTTGTTTTAATAGATTTATGTAAGACTTACTTGAAGTGCAATGTAAAACATGAATCACCATCTTAAACAATAGTATATGGAACCCTGCGAAGACAGATAATTTCTCGAACACACAAATATATCAACCGCTCCACTGAGAATGCCTCCTGTATAGGTAAGAAAACCTCTACCATCATCAATATGCCCATAATCACCAAAATAGAATCATTATTTCAGGGAATCATTCGGATAGATACCTTAAAAATCCCAGTTAACGTAGTTCCACTTCTATTACTAAATAGTAAATGGCTGTAGGAAACCAACATGTCATTGATGATCAAACAACACTTTTTTATAGGTGCACCATCATGTCAAGAACCATGAAATATCATTTTTCCTGATTAGACACCCAAAATGTCATCATAGGTCATGATATATTTTGGTCACACCTAGATGTACCACCAACTTCCATCTATGAAATTCATAATTAATCACATCCCTTGTGGTTATAGGAACAATTAACTAATTTTTGACATAGATGATTTCAATCATAATCTATGCTACAATAATAAGTCGACTACCCTACTTCGAGGAATTCTATCAAGATAAAGAATTCTGGATCCTTATATTGTCTGTCTTTGATCCATCTCCAATTTTTAGATTCTATTGAAACTGATACAAGGGCCGTCTTCTCTTGAATCTCCTGAACCACAACATGTAACGACCCAAAGATTCATTAATGGAAAATCCCTCTTGATCCAGTTAAATGTTTCTATATGAAAAAAATTGTTTTTATAAGATGTCAACTTCTTTAGTTTTACGTTAAGATTTGTGACCGTTACTTTTATAGCTGTTGAACAGTGATCATCTGGGTAGTTTAAATATAAGGCTTTAACGAAACCATTTCTACTCAGACAAAGGAAGCGATGGCCTCATCCAGTAGAATTGCCCCTTACGAAGCCCATATGTCAGAGCTCGGAAAGGAGGTGGCGTCTTTGGGCTTTGCCCTTGACCAAGCCCAAGCTGAGCTTCATCAAGTCAAGCTCGAACGTGATCGTCTACGGGAAAAATGGAAGTTGATAGAGATTACCACTCGAGCGATGTTATCCGAGCAACCCCAAGAGTCTGTCACCATCGCACACCTTACCCTTAGGTCTTATGCGGCTATTTTAAGGGGTTATGTAACAAATAAGTAGCACCATGTTCATGTACATTATTTTTGTTTATAATAATGAATATAATTTCTAGTCATTTTTGATACATTGTAATTAGTTTTTAAAGTAAAAATGGTGTTTTTAGTTATTATTTAATTAAGAATTATATTTTATTAAATTAAAGGATTTTTGAATTAAATAATATTTTAATAAAATATTATTATTAATATTAAATTAATTGTTATTAAATATAAATGATCTTATAATTTTATGAATGCAATTAAAATTTTTATTAAGGTTTGAAAGCCATTTCTGTCAAAACCCGTGAATTTTTTTATAAATGTCGGTTTTTATTTTAAAAGTGAAAATTCACATATTTAGAAAATTATTTAGATAAAATAAATATTATTTTTGGTATCAGGACGTCGAAATTATCCAACGGTGAATTTTTCATAATTTTCTGAGACAGTCAAATTTTTGGGTAAAAATTAAATACCATTTAAATATATAATGTGTTTTATGACATCATAATGACCCAATGGTGATGTAATAAAACACCATAATCCTTATGTTCGTCCAATATGTGTTTTATCATTAAAATAATGAGGTTTTGGGTTTGTTTGACTCACTTTTCAAAGCATTAATGGAGCCCTCAAGACTTATTCAAAACTTTGCCTTTTTAAATTAATTTCCATGGGAGTGTGACTCACCTCCACATAAGCAACCCTAATTTTTTAATAATTTCGGACCTTGGACTTGTAAAATATTGTTTTCCTCTTTCCTTTTCCAGAAACCATGGGCAAATACCATGGGATGGTTTGTGGTTTGGATTATTTTAATATAAGGGGTCCCAAACCTAAATAATAAAGAATTCTCTCACCTTTCCTATATAAACCCACCCAAGCTCCCACTTCCTCCTCACTCAAATCCCTTGAAGTTCGTCCAACCTCTGACCTACTCTCTCTAGAATCCTCTCAAGGTGCCCCAAGCTCCCAAGAAGCCTCTCACAAGCCTCTCTCTAGCCTTTGGAAGCACACTTCCAAGTAACGGTTTTTTCTTCCTTTCTCATTTTTGTCAATTTTCTTTAAGTTGTATTGCCCTTTTTATTTCAATTATGAATGTTGGGGTATGGTTTCGCACCTCCCCCATACTTCCCTCTTATTGTTTGAATGATGGGAGAACCCTTTCTCTCTCATTAAATGCCTCCCATGTACACCCGTTACTATGCCGAAATTCCGAAAGGAACTTCTCTCTCTTCTTTTACATTCAAGCAATACTTTTGTATCATGAATCTAAATTCCATTTCGATTGTTGGGACATGTATATATATGACCTCCTTACTGTCCGTTACATGTAAATATGATGAGGAACCCCTTTCTCTCGCATCAACTTTTTTTATGAATTCTTATGTCACGCCGTTATGCTGTCGAAATCGCACCGATTTTCTAAGCCAATGTCTTTGTGTAGTGAATACCATGCCCATTTCTCCATCAAGGGTATTCACCTTTATGCACATTTACATTTTGATTGTAAAGTTTCATGTATGAATTCCACATTCCTTTATCGTGGAAGAAATGATTATGTTTTATGAATCCATGTTTTATGATCCATGTGGCACACTTATGCATGAAATGAAATGTTTAAGAAGGGTGCGCCCATTATAGCGCTCCAATGCATTGGGTAATGTATAGTATCATGATACGTCATGTGCAATGAGTGTTGACTCATGCTAATTCAAGTTCAACGAGGGTTTACTCGTGCTTCAAGTGCAATGAGGGTTTACTCATGCTTCATGTGCAATGGGCCTTGGATCATGCTAATTCAATGTTAAGTGTTGTTGCCACATTTCCATGTTATGATTATCATGCTTTATCATGCCTTTATGTTCATGTTTCTATTATGCTCTATTGATATGCCTATTGCCTAACATGTGTTTCACTTCTCATGTTATTCATTGTTTACTCCCTTACTGGGCTTTATAGCTTACCCTTTTCTTATGCATGTCCTCAGGTTATCCCATGCAATGCTAAGTACGAAGGAATGTAGTGGTCATGTAAAGGAAGTTTTCAATAAAGATGTTGTATTTCAAGTTTAATGTTTTTATGTAATGATACTAAGCCCCAAAGACACTAAACCTCTCGATCTTCTTTGTTGTATCAAGTGAAGTTTTATGTAATAAAGCATTCTTAAGTTGTAATAAAAAGCAGGGTTGTCATAGTTGGTATCAGAGGATAGGTTTAGTTATTTTTGGGATTAGGAAACCCTAGAAAAGCCTTAGATACAAGACTAAGAATAATTAAAACATCCCTAAGTTTTGGTAAATACTAAGTAAGTGGTTTATCAAACAAATACATCCCTGTCTGGATACGAGCAGGTAGAGGCGGCTCTGGCACAGATGTATCCTAGGGGTAAAACCCGAAAACACCGCTTTGAGCTAGACTCGAACAGGAACTGGTGCACGACAACGGGCCTTGCTGCACTCTTGGTTACGACACTCCCGGGGGATATGTTTTGATAAATTCACAATCTTAGTATGAACCCTTATTAAGGGAAAAAATGCCCCTAAGAACATATGTTAGAAGGAAGATCATGAAAAGCCTGGATTGAATCCTATAGACTCATGATTTAAAGAGATTAAAGTTTATTTATAAGTCATCAACATTTGTCTTTGGATTACCCTTTATGTGTTACCCCTAACTTTCCTTTTATTCCAGCCAATAGCCGGTAATAGGAGAACTAGGGCTAACAACCGTTGTGAAGATCAGTGTGATGATTGTACTTATGAGATGCCCAATCCAATGGGAGCGGGAATCGCGAACTTTGTCACGCTTCGCTCTAAGCTAACTCAAGTTTTGAATAGAAACACTGGTCAAGAGGAACGTTCAACCCCCCCTAAGAAAGAACAAGTCGCTATTGAAAGCTTCATGAGACAAAGGCCTCCTACTTTTAGTGGATCATCCGATCCCACGATTGCTGAACAATGGATCAACTCCATTGAAAAGATATTCTCCATCCTCCAATGCTATGAAAAAGAGAAGGTTCTCCTGGAGGCTTATCGTATGGATGGTGAAGCTGATCAATGGTGGACGTTGATCAAAAATACGAAGCCTGAGGAGGAGATCGAGGCTTTGGAATAGAAGGAATTCCGGAAGATGTTTTTCGATAAATATTTTCCACGCACCCTCCGTCGTAAGATGGAAAGGGACTTCCTTTCCCTCAAGCAGAAAGATGAAGAATATGTGGGAGCGTACAAGGAAAACTTCACAAGGCTTGCACGATACGCTTCCGGCTTTGTCGTTACCCCCGAATGCAAGGTTGACCGCTTCTTTGGTGGGCTGAAGCCTAGCTTGCGGAAAGCATTAGCGATCCGTGACTTCGACAGCTATGAGGAAATTGTCCGATGTGCCCTCAAGGTTGAAATGGAGATCGTAGAATCACAGGGGTATCATGGGGACAAGAAGCGGTAGGTGGACTTCAATGCTGGTGGTCCGATGGATAAATCCAATGGCGCTAAGAAATTCCAGCACCCCACTTTCCAAAAGTGTGGAAAGAAGCACCCTGGAAATTGCCTTAGGGGGACAAGAAAATGCTTCAAGTGTGGAAGAGAAGGGAACCTAGCTGTTAACTGTCAGTAAGAAGGACCCGCGGCTGCGATAGAGGAGAGGAACGCTCCGTTCGAACCTCAACGCGTTGTTCAATGCTTCAAATGCAAAGAACCGGGTCATTTTGCGAATCAGTGCCCTAATACAAGGGTTATCGGAGGCAATCAACAACCTCCAAGACATCAAGGAAGAGATTTTTCCATCACTTCTGCCGAAGTGAACCCCGACAACGAAGTGGTGACAGCTACGCTAGTTATTCATTCAAGAATAGCGAACATACTTTTTGATTCAGGCTCTACGCATTCTTTTATATCTCAAAAGTTTAGTAGAATAATCCCTGCACCACCACAAATCATGGAAGTAAAGATGTCGGTGAGTACGGAAAATGGGGCAATCATTGCACCCCATTAGTATAAGTACTCCCCTGTTATAATATGTGGATTGAATTTCCCAGAGAACCTCATCATACTCCCTTTGGTGGAATTTGAGGCAATTCTTGGCATGGATTGGCTTTCCTTTTATAGAGCCAACATAAATTGTCGGGAGAGGGAAATCACACTCCATATGGAAAATCGACCCCCGATTCTTTACAAGTGTCAGGAGGAAGATGAATCTCCTTTAGCTCCATCATCTCAAGCATGGATATTACTGCCTTATGAGCACGCATATCTGGCTCAGATGATTGAGTCCATGGAAGAAACCACCTTTGAAGAAATGCCTATTGTGAGGGAATTCGCTGATGTATTTCCCGAGGAACTTCCTGGTCTTCCTCCAAGAAGAGATGTTGAGTTCTCAATTGAACTTATACCTGGGGCGCTACCAATATCCAAGACTCCATATAGAATGGTTGTGGTTGAGCTTGAAGAACTGAAAAAACAACTACAGGAGAATCTGGATAAAGGGTTTATACGCCCAAGTGCATCACCATGGGGTGCACCAGTCCTCTTCTTCAAGAAGAAGGATGGGTCAATGCGGCTTTGCATCGATTATCGTGAACTTAAAAAAATCAGGATAAAGAACAAGTATCCTCTCCCAAGAATCGATGACTTGTTTGATCAGCTGCGTGGAGCACAATACTTCTCCAAGGTCGACTTGCGGTCGGGATATTATCAAGTAAGGGCGAAGAAGGAAGATATCCCCAAGACTGCTTTTCGTACAAGGTACGAGCACTATGAATTCATAGTAATGCCTTTCAGACTCACCAATGCTCCAACAATATTCATGGACATGATGAATAGAGTCTTTATAGATTACCTAGACAAATTTGTGGTAGTCTTTATAGATGATATTCTAATTTACTCCAAAACCAAGGAGGACCATGAGGAGCATTTAAGAACTGTACTGGAGACTTTGCACAAGGAGAAGCTCTATGCCAAGTACAGCAAGTGTGAGTTCTGGTTGAAGGAGGTCTCATTCTTGGGTAATATCATCACAAACAATGGGATATCTGTGGACCCCTCCAAAACAGATGCAATTGAGGGATGGCCGAGGCCAACATCGGTAACTGATATCCGTAGCTTCTTGGGGTTAGATGGATATTATCGATGATTTGTGAGAAACTTCTCACGATTTTCCAACCCTCTTACTAAGCTAACTCGAAAGGGAGTAAAGTTTTCTTGGAGTGATGAATGCGAAGAAAGCTTAAAGGAGTTGAAAAGGAGGCTTATCACTGCACCTGTGCTCACTTTACCCACAAGTGGGGAGCTTTTTGTGGTATTCAGTGATGCTTCGAAGAAGGGCTTAGGATGTGTGCTGATGCAGAATGATAAAGTGATATCCTATGCCTCAAGGAAGTTGAAAATCCATGAGCGAAACTATCCAACGCATGATCTAGAGTTGGAGGCGGTGATCTTTGCCTTGAAAATCTGGCGGCATTATCTCTATGGAGAGAAATGTGAGATATATACTGACCACAAGAGTCTTAAATATATATTCACACCGAAAGAGATTAATATGCGCCAGAGAAGATGGATAGAGCTCATCAAGGATTATGACTGTTCAATACATTACCACCCTGGGAAGGCGAACAAGGTGGCAGATGCCCTAAGTAGAAAGGATAAAACAATTCTATCAATGATGAGAATTGAGAAGGATCCAATATTCTTAGACTTGATGAAGATGGACGTGGGAATCATAAAGATGTGAAAATCATCAATCCTTTCACAAATGATTGCTCAACCATCTCTTTTGTAAAGGTTAAAGGATTCTCAAAAGGATGATGCGGGAATCCAAGGAAAAGTGGAAGCTATCAAAAAGGGAAAATCCTCAGAGTTTGATGTTAATGAAGAAGGAATTGTGCGGTTTGGGAAAAGACTATGTGTTCCATCATGTTCGGAGCTGAAGAAGGAACTTTTGGATGATGAACATAGTTCAAATTTCTCTATTCACCCAGGGAGCACAAAGATGTATCGAGATCTCCGAGAAAACTTTTGGTGGGATAATATGAAGAATGAGATCGCTGAATATACATCAAAGTGCCTGGTGTGTCAGCAAGTGAAGGCAGAGAGGCAGAAGTCTAAGGGGATGATGCGACCATTTCCCATACCAGAATGGAAATGGGAGAACATCATCATGGACTTCGTCACTGGACTTCCAAGGACATCCAAAAGCAACAATGCAATCTGGGTTATTGTGGATCGTCTTACAAAGACTGCACACTTCATTTCTATTCGAGGGGATTTCTCTTTGGATCAACTGGCACAGATATATATCAGGGAAGTGGTACGGTTGCATGGAGTACCACTAGCTATTGTGTCTGACCGAGATCCAAGATTTACCTCTATGTTTTGGAAGAGTCTTCAACATGCTCTGAATACTGAACCGAACTTCAGTACGGCCTATCATCCTCAAACTAATGGCCAATCCGAGCGGACTATCCAAACACTTGAGGATATGTTGAGAGCGTGCTCAATGGACTTTAAAGGAGGATGGGATCAACATCTTCCTCTGGTTGAGTTCTCTTATAATAATAGTTTCCACTCGAGCATCCAAATGGCACCATATGAAGCCCTGTATGGGAAAATGTGTAGAACACCGGCATGTTGGGATGAGGTCGGTGAACGTAAGCTTCTTGGACCAGAAATGGTCGAAGAAATGGTGGAGAAGGTGAAAACCATTCAGCAGCATATCAAGGCAGCCCAAAGTCGACAGAAGAGTTATGCAGATAATCGTCGACGAGACCTTGAGTTTAAAGTCGGAGACATGGTGTTTTTACGCATATCTCCGTGGAAGAAAGTCATGAGGATTGGAAAGAAAGGGAAGTTAAGTCCAAGGTACATCGGACCATTCGAGATTCTTGATCGTGTTGGGGCTCTGGCCTATCGACTAGCACTTCCACCGACTATGTCCAAGGTGCATGATGTCTTTCATGTATCCCTCTTAAGGAAGTACATACCAGACCCTTCACATGCACTCTCTTCCGAGGTGGTACAATTGGAAGATGATCTTTCTTATGAGGAGCAACCAGTGAAGATCATAGATCGTAGAGAAAAAGTTCTACGAAATAAGACAATGCCCCTCGTCAAGGTGTTGTGGAGAAACCACAAGTTTGAAGAAGCAACTTGGGAGTCGGAGGATATGATGAAGCTAAGTTACCCACATTTGTTTTAGTGTGGGAAAAGGAAAATTTTGAGGGCAAAATTTCTTAAGGGGGGAATGTTGTAACGACCCAATGTTTCATTAATGGAAAATCCCTCTTGATCCAGTTAAATGTTTCTTTATGAAAAAAATTGTTTTTATAAGATGTCAACTTCTTTAGTTTTACGTTAAGATTTGTGACCGTTACTTTTATAGCCGTTGAACAGTGATCATCTGGGTAGTTTAAATATAAGGCTTTAATGAAAGCATTTCTACTCAGAAAAAGGAAGAGATGGCCTCATCCAGTAGAATTTCCCCTTACGAAGCCCATTAGTCGGAGCTCGGAAAGGAGGTGGCGTCTTTGGGCTTTTCCCTTGACCAAGCCCAAGCTGAGCTTCATCAAGTCAAGCTTGAACGTGATCGTCTACGGGAAAAATGGAAGTTGATAGAGATTACCACTCGAGCGATGTTATCCGAGCAACCCCAAGAGTCTGTCACCATCGCACACCTTACCCTTAGGTCTTATGCAGCTATTTTAAGGGGTTATGTAACAAATAAGTAGCACCATGTTCATGTACATTAATTTTTTATCTAATAATGAATATAATTTCTAGTCATTTTTGATACATTGTAATTAGTTTTTAAAGTAAAAATGGTGTTTTTAGTTATTATTTAATTAAGAATTATATTTTATTAAATTAAAGGATTTTTGAATTAAATAATATTTTAATAAAATATTATTATTAATATTAAATTAATTTTTATTAAATATAAATGATCTTATAATTTTATGAATGCAATTAAAATTTTTATTAAGGTTTGAACGCCATTTCTGTCAAAACCCGTGAATTTTTTTATAAATGTCGGTTTTTATTTTAAAAGTGAAAATTCACATATTTAGAAAATTATTTAGATAAAATAAATATTATTTTTGGAATCAGGACGTCGAAATTATCCAACAGTGAATTTTTCATAATTTTCTGAGACAGTCAAATTTTTGGGTAAAAATTAAATACCATTTAAATATATAATGTGTTTTATGACATCATAATGACCCAATGGTGATGTAATAAAATACCATAATCCTTATGTTCGGCCAATATGTGTTTTATCATTAAAATAATGAGGTTTTGGGTTTGTTTGACTCACTTTTCAAAGCATTAATGGAGCCCTCAAGACTTATTCAACACTTTGCCTTTTTAAATTAATTTCCATGGGAGTGTGACTCACCTCCACATAAGCAACCCTAATTTTTTAATAAGTTCGGACCTTGGACTTGTAAAATATTGTTTTCCTCTTTCCTTTTCCAGAAACCATGGGCAAATACCATGGTATGGTTTGTGGTTTGGATTATTTTAATATAAGGGGTCCCAAACCTAAATAATAAAGAATTCTCTCACCTTTCCTATATAAACCCACCAAAGATCCCACTTCCTCCTCACTCAAATCCCTTGAAGTTCGTCCAAACTCTGCCCTACTCTCTCTAGAATCATCTCAAGGTGCCCCAATCTCCCAAGAAGCCTCTCACAAGCCTCTCTCTAGCCTTCGGAAGCACACTTCCAAGTAAGGGTTTTTTCTTCCTTTCTCATTTTTGTCAATTTTCATTAAGTTGTATTGCCCTTTTTATTTCAATTATGAATGTTGGGGTATGGTTTCGCACCTCCCCCATACTGCCCTCTTATTGTTTGAATGATGGGAGAACCCTTTCTCTCTAATTAAATGCCTCCCATGTACACCCGTTACTATGCCGAAATTCCGAAAGGAACTTCTCTCTCTTCTTTTACATTCAAGCAATACTTTTGTATCATGAATCTAAATTCCATTTCGATTGTTGGGACATGTATATATATGACCTCCTTACTGTTCGTTACATGAAAATATGATGAGGAACCCCTTTCTCTCTCATCAACTTTTTTTTATGAATTCTTATGTCACACCGTTATGCTGCCGAAATCGCACTGATTTTCTAAGCCAATGTCTTTGTGTAGTGAATACCATGCCCATTTCTCCATCAAGGGTATTCACCTTTATGAACATTTAACTTTTGATTGTAAAGTTTCATGTATGAATTCCACATTCCTTTGTCGTGGTAGAAATGATTATGTTTTATGAATCCATGTTTTATGATCCATGTGGCACACTTATGCATGAAATGAAATGTTTAAGAAGGGTGCGCCCTTTATAGCGCTCCAATGCATTGGGTAATGTATAGTATCATGATACGTCATGTGCAATGAGTGTTGACTCATGCTAATTCAAGTGAAACGAGGGTTTACTCGTGCTTCAAGTGCAATGAGGGTTTACTCATGCATCATGTGCAATGAGCCTTGGCTCATGCTAATTCAATGTTAAGTGTTGTTGCCAAATTTCCATGTTATGATTATCATGCTTTATCATGCCTTTATGTTCATGTTTCTATTATTCTCTATTGATATGCCTATTGCCTAACATGTGTTTCACTTCTCATGTTATTCATTGTTTACTCCCTTACTGGGCTTTATAGCTCACCCTTTTCTTATGCATGTCCTTAGGTTATCCCATGCAATGCTAAGTACGAAGGAATGTAGTGGTCATGTAAAGGAAGTTTTCAATAAAGATGTTGTATTTAAAGTTTAAAGTTTTTATGTAATGATCCTAAGACCCCAAGAAACTAAACCTCTCGATCTTCTTTGTTGTATCAAGTGAAGTTTTATGTAATAAAGCATGCTTAAGTTGTAATAAAAAGCAGGGTTGTCATAGTTGGTATCAGAGGATAAGTTTAGTTATTTTTGGGATTAGGAAACCCTAGAAAAGCCTTAGATACAAGACTAAGCATAATAAAAACATCCCTATGTTTTGGTAAATACTATGTAAGTGGTTTATCAAAAAAATACATCCCTGTCTGGATACGAGCAGGGAGAGGCGGCTTTGGCACATATGTATCCTAGGGGTAAAACCCGAAAACACCGCTTTGAGCTAGACTCGAACGGGAACTGGTGCACGACAACGGGCCTTTCTGCACTCTTGGTTACGACACTCCTGGGGGATATGTTTTGATAAATTCACAATCTCAGTATGAACCCTTATTAAGGGAAAAAATGCCCCTAAGAACATATGTTAGAAGGAAGATCATGAAAAGGCTGGATTGAATCCTATAGACTTATGAGTTAAAGAGATTAAAGTTTATTTATAAGTCATCAACTTTTGTCTTTGGAGTACCCTTTATGTGTTACCCCTAACTTTCCTTTTATTCCAGCCAATGGCCGGTAATAGGAGAACTCGGGCTAACAACCGTTGTGAAGATCAGTGTGATGATTGTACTTATGAGATGCCCAATCCAATGGGAGCGGGAATCGCGAACTTTGTCACGCTTCGCTCTCAACTAACTCAAGTTTTGAATAGAAACACAGGTCAAGAGGAACGTTCAACCCCCCATAAGAAAGAACAAGTCGCTATTGAAAGCTTCATGAGACAAAGGCCTCCTACTTTTAGTGGATCATCTGATCCCACGATTGCTGAACAATGGATCAACTCCATTGAAAAGATATTCTCCATCCTCCAATGCTCCGAAAAAGAGAAGGTTCTCCTGGCGGCTTATCGTATGGAGGGTGAAGCTGATCAATGGTGGACGTTGATCAAAAATACGAAGCCTGAGGAGGAGATCGAGGCTTTGGAATAGAAGGAATTCTGGAAGATGTTTTTCGATAAATATTTTCCACGCACCCTCCGTCTTAAGATGGAAAGGGACTTCCTTTCCCTCAAGCATAAAGATGAAGAATCTGTGGGAGCGTATGAGGAAAACTTCACAAGGCTTGCACGATACACTTCCAGCTTTGTCGTTACCCCCGAATGCAAGGTTGACCGCTTCTTTGGTGGGCTGAAGCCTAGTTTGCGGAAAGCATTAGCGATCCGTCACTTCGACAGCTATGAGGAAATTGTCCGATGTGCCCTCAAAGTTGAAATGGAGATTGGAGAATCAAAGGGGTATCATGGGGACAAGAAGCGGAAGGTGGACTTCAATGCTGGTGGTCCGGTGGATAAATCCAACAGCGCTAAGAAATTCCAGCACCCCACTTTCCAAAAGTGTGGAAAGAAGCACCCTGGAAATTGCCTTAGGGGGACAAGAAAATGCTTCAAGTGTGGAAGAGAAGGGCACCTAGCTGTTAACTGTCAGCAAGAAGGACCTGCGGCTGCGACAGAGGAGAGGAACGCTCCGTTCGAACCTCAACGCGTTGTTCAATGCTTCAAATGCAAAGAACCGGGTCATTTTGTGAATCAGTGCCCTAATCCAAGGGTTATCGGAGGCAATCAACAACCTCCAAGACAACAAGGAAGAGATTTTTCCATCACTTCTGCCGAAGTGAACCCCGACAGCGAAGTTGTGACAGGTACGCTAGTTATTCATTCAAGAATAGCGAACATACTTTTTGATTCAGGTTCTACGCATTCTTTTATATCTCAAAAGTTTAGTAGAATAATCCCTGCACCACCACAAATCATGGAAGTAAAGATGTCGGTGAGTACGGAAAATGGGGCAATCATTGCATCCCATGAGTATAAGTCCTCCCCTGTTATAATATGTGGATTGAATTTCCTAGTGAACCTCATCATACTCCCTTTGGTGTAATTTGATGCAATTCTTGGCATGGATTGACTTTCCTTATATAGAGCCAACATAAATTGTCGGGAGAGGGAGATCACACTCCATATGGAGAATCGACCCCCGATTCTTTACAAGTGTCAGGAGGAAGATGAATCTCCTTTAGCTCCATCATCTCAAGCATGGATATTACTGCCTTATGAGCACGCATATCTGTCTTAGATGATTGAGTCCAAGGAAGAAACCACCCTTGAAGAAATGCCTATTGTGAGGGAATTCGCTGAAGTATTTCCCGAGGAACTTCCTGGTCTTCCTCCAAGAAGAGATGTTGAGTTCTCAATTGAACTTATACCTGGGGCACTACCAATATCCAAGACTCCATATAGAATGGCTGTGGTTGAGCTTGAAGAACTGAAGAAACAACTACAGGAGAATCTGGATAAAGAGTTTATACGCCCAAGTGCATCACCATGGGGTGCACCAGTCCTCTTCGTCAAGAAGAAGGATGGGTCAATGCGGCTTTGCATCGATTATCATGAACTTAACAAAATCACGATAAAGAACAAGTATCCTCTCCCAATAATCGATGACTTGTTTGATCAGCTACGTGGAGCACAATACTTCTCCACGGTCGACTTGCGGTCGGGATATTATCAAGTAAGGGTGAAGAAGGAAGATATCCCCAAGACTGCTTTTCTTACAAGGTACGGGCACTATGAATTCATAGTAATGCCTTTCGGACTCACCAATTCTCCAGCAATATTCATGGACTTGATGAATAGAGTCTTTAGAGATTACCTAGACAAATTTGTGGTAGTCTTTATAGATGATATTCTAATATACTCCAAAACCAAGGAGGACCATGAGGAGCATTTAAGAACTGTACTGGAGACTTTGCGCAAGGAGAAGCTCTATGCCAAGTACAGCAAGTGTGAGTTCTAGTTGAAGGAGGTCTCATTCTTGGGTCATATCATCACAAGAAATGGGATATCTGTGGACCCATCCAAAACAGATGCAATTGAGGGATGGCCGAGGCCAACATCGGTAACTGATATCCGTAGCTTCTTGGGGTCAGCTGGATATTATCGACGATTTGTGAGAAACTTCTCACGATTTTCCAACCCTCTTACCAAGATAACTCGAAAGGGAGTAAAGTTTTCTTGGAGTGATGAATGCGAAGAAATCTTAAAGGAGTTGAAAAGGAGGCTTATCACTGCACCTGTGCTCACTTTACCCACAAGTGGGGAGCTTTTTGTGGTATTTAGTGATGCTTCGAAGAAGGGCTTAGGATGTGTGCTGATGCAGAATGATAAAGTGATATCCTATGCCTCAAGGCAGTTGAAAATCCATGAGCGAAACTATCCAACGCATGATCTGGAGTTGGCGGCGGTGATCTTTGCCTTGAAAATCTGGCGGCATTATCTCTATGGAGAGAAATGTGAGATATATACTGACCACAAGAGTCTTAAATATATATTCACACATAAAGATCTTAATATGCGCCAGAGAAGATGGATAGTGCTCATCAAGGATTATGACTGTTCAATACATTACCACCCTGGGAAGGCGAACAAGGTGGCGGATGCCCTAAGTAGAAAGGATCCATCAATTCTATCAATGACGGGAATTGAGAAGGATCCAATCTTCTTAGACTTGATGAAGATGGACATGGGAATCATAAAGAAGGGAACATCATCAATCCTTTCACAAATGATTGCTCAACCATCTCTTTTGGAAAGGTTAAAGGATGCTCAAAAGGATGATGCGGGAATCCAAGGAAAAGTGGAAGCTATCAAAAATGGAAAATCCTCAGAGTTTGATGTTAGTGAAGAAGGAATTGTGCGGTTTGGGAAAAGACTATGTGTTCCATCAAGTTCGGAGCTGAAGAAGGAACTTTTGGATGATGCACATAGTTCAAATTTCTCTATTCACCCAGGGAGCACAAAGATGTATCGAGATCTCCGAGAAAACTTTTGGTGGGATAATATGAAGAATGAGATCGCTGAATATACATCAAAGTGCCTGGTGTGTCAGCAAGTGAAGGCAGAGAGGCAGAAGTCTAAGGGGATGATGCAACCATTGCCCATACCAGAATGGAAATGGGAGAACATCACCATGGACTTCGTCACTGGACTTCCAAGGACATCCAAAAGCAACAATGCAATCTGGGTTATTGTGGATCGTCTTACAAAGACTGCACACTTCATTGCTATTCGAGAGGATTTCTCTTTGGATCAACTCGCACAGATATCTATCAGGGAAGTGGTAAGGTTGCATGGAGTACCACTATCTATTGTGTCTGACCAAGATCCAAGATTTACCTCTAAGTTTTGGAAGAGTCTTCAACATGCTCTGAATACTGAACTGAACTTCAGTACGACCTATCATCCTCAAAATGATGGCCAATCCGAGCGGACTATCCAAACACTTGAGGATATGTTGAGAGCATGCTCAATGGACTTTAAAGAAGGATGGGATCAACATCTTCCTCTGGTTGAGTTCTCTTATAATAATAGTTTCCACTCGAGCATCCAAATGGCACCATATGAAGCCCTTTATGCGAAAAGGTGTAGAACACCGGCATGTTGGGATGAGGTCGGTGAACATAAGCTGCTTGGACCAGAAATGGTCGAAGAAATGGTGGAGAAGGTGAAAACCATTCAGCAGCATATCAAGGCAGCCCAAAGTCGACAGAAGAGTTATGCAGATAATCGTCGACGAGACCTTGAGTTTAATGTCGGAGACATGGTGTTTTTACGCATATCTCCGTGGAAGAAAGTCATGAGGTTTGGAAAGAAAGGGAAGTTAAGTCCAAGGTACATCGGACCATTCGAGATTCTTGATCGTGTTGGGGCTGTGGCCTATCGACTAGCACTTCCACCGACTATGTCCAAGGTGCATGATTTCTTTCATGTATCCCTCTTAAGGAAGTACATACCGGACCCTTCACATGTACTCTCTTCCGAGGTGGTACAATTGGAAGATGATCTTTCTTATGAGGAGCAACCAGTGAAGATCTTAGATCATAGAGAAAAAGTTCTACGAAATAAGACAATTCCCCTCGTCAAGGTGTTGTGGAGAAACCACAAGTTTGAAGAAGCAACTTGGGAGTCAGAGGATATGATGAAGCTAAGTTACCCACATTTGTTTTAGTGTGGGAAAAGGAAAATTTCGAGGGCGAAATTTCTTAAGGGGGGAATGTTGTAACGACCCAAAGTTTCATTAATGGAAAATCCCTCTTGATCCAGTTAAATGTTTCTTTATGAAAAAAATTGTTTTTATAGGATGTCAACTTCTTTAGTTTTACGTTATTATTTGTGACCGTTACTTTTATAGCCGTTGAACAGTGATCATCTGGGTAGTTTAAATATAAGGCTTTAACGAAACCATTTCTACTCAGAAAAAGGAAGCGATGGACTCATCTAGTAGAATTTCCCCTTACGAAGCCCATTTGTCGGAGTTCGGAAAGGAGGTGGCGTCTTTGAGCTTTGCCCTTGACCAAGCCCAAGCTGAGCTTCATCAAGTCAAGCTCGAACGTGATCGTCTACGGGAAAAATGGATGTTGATAGAGATTACCACTCGAGCGATGTTATCCGAGCAACCCCAAGAGTCTGTCACCATCGCACACCTTACCCTTAGGTCTTATGCGGCTATTTTAAGGGGTTATGTAACAAATAAGTAGCACCATGTTCATGTACATTATTTTTTTATATAATAATGAATATAATTTCTAGTCATTTTTGATACATTGTAATTAGTTTTTAAAGTACAAATGGTGTTTTTAGTTATTATTTAATTAAGAATTATATTTTATTAAATTAAAGGATTTTTGAATTAAATAATATTTTAATAAAATATTATTATTAATATTAAATTAATTTTTATTAAATATAAATGATCTTATAATTTTATGAATGCAATTAAATTTTTTATTAAGGTTTGAAAGCCATTTCTGTCAAAACCCGTGAATTTTTTTATAAATGTCGGTTTTTATTTTAAAATTGAAAATTCACATATTTAGAAAATTATTTAGATAAAATAAATATTATTTTTGGAATAAGGACATTTAAATTATCCAACGGTGAATTTTTCATAATTTTCTGAGACAGTCAAATTTTTGGGTAAAAATTAAATACCATTTAAATATATAATGTGTTTTATGACATCATAATGACCCAATGGTGATGTAATAAAATACCATAATCCTTATGTTCGGACAATATGTGTTTAATCATTAAAATAATGAGGTTTTGGGTTTGTTTGACTCACTTTTCAAAGCATTAATGGAGCCCTCAAGACTTATTCAACACTTTGCCTTTTTAAATTAATTTCCATGGGAGTGTGACTCACCTCCACATAAGCAACCCTAATTTTTTAATAAGTTCGGACCTTGGACTTGTAAAATATTGTTTTCCTCTTTCCTTTTCCAGAAACTATGGGCAAATACCATGGGTTGGTTTGTGGTTTGGATTATTTTAATATAAGGGGTCCCAAACCTAAATAATAAAGAATTCTCTCACCTTTCCTATATAAACCCACCCAAGCTCCCACTTCCTCCTCACTCAAATCCCTTGAAGTTCGTCCAACCTCTGCCCTACTCTCTCTATAATCCTCTCAAGGTGCCCCAAGCTCCCAAGAAGCCTCTCACAAGCCTCTCTCTAGCCTTTGGAAGCACACTTCCAAGTAAGGGTTTTTTCTTCCTTTCTCATTTTTTTCAATTTTCTTTAAGTTGTATTGCCCTTTTTATTTCAATTATAAATGTTGGGGTATGGTTTCGCACCTCCCCCATACTGCCCTCTTATTGTTTGAATGATGGGAGAACCCTTTCTCTCTCATTAAATGCCTCCCATGTACACCCGTTACTATGCCGAAATTCCGAAAGGAACTTCTCTCTCTTCTTTTACATTCAAGCAATACTTTTGTATCATGAATCTAAATTCCATTTCGATTGTTGGGACATGTATATATATGACCTCCTTACTGTCCGTTACATGTAAATATGATGAGGAACCCCTTTCTCTCTCATCAACTTTTTTTATGAATTCTTATGTCACGCCGTAATGCTGCCGAAATCGCACCGATTTTCTAAGCCAATGTCTTTGTGTAGTGAATACCATGCCCATTTCTCTATCAAGGGTATTCACCTTTATGCACATTTACATTTTTATTGTAAAGTTTCATGTATGAATTCCACATTCCTTTATCTTGGATGAAATGATTATGTTTTATGAATCCATGTTTTATGATCCATGTGGCACACTTATGCATGAAATGAAATGTTTAAGAAGGGTGCGCCCTTTATAGTGCTCCAATGCATTGGGTAAAGTATGGTATCATGATACGTCATGTGCAATGAGTGTTGACTCATGCTAATTCAAGTGCAACGAGGGTTTACTCGTGCTTCAAGTGCAATGAGGGTTTACTCATGCTTCATGTGCAATGAGCCTTGGCTCATGCTAATTCAATGTTAAGTGTTGTTGCCAAATTTCCATGTTATGATTATCATGCTTTATCATGCATTTATGTTCATGTTACTATTATGCTCTATTGATATGCATATTGCCTAACATGTATTTCACTTCTCATGTTATTCATTGTTTACTCCCTTACTGGGCTTTATAGCTCACCCTTTTCTTATGCATGTCCTCAGGTTATCCCATGCAATGCTAAGTACGAAGGAATGTAGTGGTCATGTAAAGGAAGTTTTCAATAAAGATGTTGTATTTCAACTTTAAAGTTTTTATGTAATGATCCTAATCCCCAAAGACACTAAACCTCTCGATCTTCTTTGTTGTATCAAGTGAAGTTTTATGTAATAAAGCATGCTTAATTTGTAATAAAAAGCAGGGTTGTCATACAACATGCATCCCATCCAGCAAAGTCATCATCATCATTTCATCACTAGACTCCTGAACCACCTAAGTATATTTTTTCATGATCAATGAGTTAGAAACATAATTCCCCTTTCTAGGTGTATATTATAGCTCAAAATAAAATGACAACATATAATGAACCAACCTACACTTCCAGAGATTAAAATATTATTGTGAAAAGATATAATTTAAAATCTTGTGATATTTACAAACAGTAAACTTATCACCTAACATATAATGTAACCAACACTTCATGGAATAGAAAAATTCTTCTAAAATGAGGTCATTCATATGTGTTTCCATTCATATGGCCCCAAATGATAAGACCCATACACTAAAACTCAATCTCCTTACACAAACACTGCACTAGGACCTATCCTAGAATCATACAAAACACTATATAATAAATAACTGGATTAGAAATGATCAAGATTGGGGCCAATTTAAACTTCTTATTCAACTCTTAGAAGGTATTATCGCATGCTTATGGCTATTAAAACTTTACCCCCTTCTTGTTAATGCTCAAAATAGGTACATCCAAATCGAAAAAGTCTTGAATGAACCTTTGATAATATCCATGTTATCCTAGAATAATATGGATGTTAAAAAAAATTATTAGGATTCCCCAATGACACCACTGAATATACTTTATTTGGGTCCATATACACACCTTACTCTGAGATTATGTGACCTAAGAAGGGTACATGATCAATCCAAAACTAACAGTTAGATAACTGGTGGTATAATTGATGCTATTTCTATGAACATAAGATGATGTCAAGATATTGGTCATGATCATCATGAGTCTTGTAGTACAACAAGATGTCACCCACAAACACTATGACAAAATGATCCAGGTATGGATCAAGGCCATCAAAACTGATGGTTCATTCTTGAACCCAAATGACATTATAATGAACTCATATAGCCCATACCTACTTATATAACAGTCCTTCATATATCAGAAGGTTAAATACGCAACTGATTATAACCTAATCTCATTTTTATATTATAGAAGACATAGGCTCCTATAAACTGGTCAAATAAATTGTCTATACATTGAAGAGGATACCGGTTCTTTACAATCATCTGTTTCAACATCCAGTAATCAATACAAACTGTTAAATCCCACCATTGAAAAAAACACTTGAGAACCCCAATACGACATAATTGGATGTATAACACAATTATTGTCTAACTCCTCTAGTTGAGTCATTATCTATTAAAGATATGATGGTTTCATTTTGTAAGGTGGAATTGAAATAGGCTCATCCCCCAACATGAACTCAATTGTAATCTTCATGTATCTCCAAGGTGGTAGCTCTGAGAAATCTTCAGGAAACACATCCTGAAACCTATCCACTAAAATTGGAAGGAAATACTTTTTTACACCCTAGAAATATATCAATAAACAAGAATCATGGGTGGTAATCTGTCACGACCCGTCCTCGGGGCCCGTGCCATGACTACCCCAAGCCCGCCTTCCATAGGCCAGGGGCTGGCGACTAGCACCAAGGCGTAAATCCCGGTAAAAAGGGAAGGCACTGCCTTTGTAAAGTAAACAAGCACCATAGAGTAAGTAAGCGGAAAGGTAATCACTAAGTAAAAACAGAGTACAACTGAAAGTGCGGAAAAGTAAATGGGCCAGTATACAAACCCAAACGGAAAGTAAAGTACAACTCAAAAGGGAAAACAACAACTGTAAAGTAAAAGCCGATACACCGAGCTGTCCACTGGAAATCCCACCTGAAGGGTGTGTACAGATAGCTCCACTGCTCCTCGGGTCCCGCCGTCTGCTCCGAGTACGTCCCACCCAGTGGTCCACCTCCAGGTACCGTCCTGCTCTGCGAGCCTCAACCACGATCAACGTTGTCCGTCGTCTGAAACCAACACAACGTAGTGCGGGCATAGCCCGTGCAGGGGTGAGTATAAGCTACTCAGTAGGGACCCCGAGACCCCTGAAGGTCTCCCAAAATCCACAAAGGATAAACCACAAAGGAGAGATACAAACACGAAGTAACAACCGACACTGCTTAGGTATATGCCCATACATATACCTAAGTCATCAATTCCAATACGCTCCCACCTTCGAGCCCAAGTACAACCCAGTCCACACAGGAAAGCAAAACGTAATCCACACAGGATAGCACAAAAAAATACACACAGGAAAGCAAACAAGATTCATCTCACACAGGTATACTTCTTCGAAAGGTGATAGAGATGATCACTGATCCATCTAAGTCGTCGGACCCACAAAGGATCGATAGGTACTAACCCCCGCAAAGACCCACACAGGATCACACCCACACAGGATCTGTAGGTGCTGGTTCACACAGGACCGCTGAGCGCTGACCCACACAGGATCGGACCCACACAGGATCGGTAGCACTGATCCACACAGGATTGCTGAGTGCTGTAGTCGTCGTCGTCGAATGCACTAAGGATCTCTGCACAGTCGTCGTCGCAGTCACAGTAGCAGTCGCAGCCATCTCTAGGGTTCCCGCACACAGCAAGATCGTTCAGGAGGGTCCGCTCCACGAGCCGAGAAGCTGATACATCAACTGTCACAAAGTCTTGAGTTGATGTATCCAAAAGTTCCGTATCGTCAACAGGAACTCAACGCAACAGACGGCGCGTCAATTGGACGCCCGGTCTGAGAGTTATTGGCATTTTCATCCCAGGGGCCCAGTTGGTTTTTAAGGAAAAACCAACCCGACCATACTACACCTACTTCCAAACCTCGGGAGGAGTATGCCAAAAGATCTGTCTCACTAAGAGGAACTCAACAAAGCTGACGGCACGTCATTCGGACGTCTGTAGCTCAAGATATGACTGTTTCCGCTCCGAGGGCCCAGTTGGTTTCGTGTACGAACCAACCCGTCCGAACTCACAGTAATCCGAAACCTTGAGTGAGATATACCGAAACGACCGTCTCGATCCAAGGATCGCATTGCCATTGACGGCGAGTCGTTTGGAGGTCCATATCCCGAGTTATAGGCATTTGAACCCAAACAGTTCGGTATCGGGGGTTTCGGGCCCGGGCCGACCCGGCCCGAGACCCCCCCAGCTGGCCCGAACCGGGTCAACCCGCCCTGGACAGGGTGGCCCTGGCCCGGCGCGGCCCAGCCCGGCCCGACGTGGCGCGGCCCGGCACGGCCCGACCCGACGCGGCGTGGCCCGGCGCGGCTGGGCTCGGCCCGGCCTGGCAGACCGGCCATGCGTCGGTCCGGCACAGCGCAGCGCGCTGGGCGCGCTGCCAGTTCGGCTTCGGCTGAGATGATTGAAAAAAAATGGGGAGCGCTTGGCCCCCTTTGTAACCGCGCCCCCCCAATAATGGGGGGCCGTTCAACTGGTTGGGGGAATTTAATTCCCCTGACCTTCCCCATTTCCGGCCGGCCCGACCTGGCCGGCCGTCTCCTCCTCAATGGGACCGGTAGTGGCCGGTCCCTTTCCGGCTCCAACACCAGCGGCTCGGATGGCCGCCAGTCACCAAGCTCCGCTGCGGCCCAGAACCGTCCGCGGCCCCGCTCCGGCCGCGACGCCTTCGATTTCCTTTGACGCGGCACGACAGAGTCGCGTTCTTGAATTTCTTTCCACGGTGCGGCGCGACGGCTCCACACAATACTTACCGTGCGATTCCCGCGTGGTGCGATGACACCACGCCATCCCATTCCATCCACAAGGAAACAAACAAGAACATAGGAGGGGGGGTTCGGCCGTGTTTGTGCGGTCCGGCCCCCCTCTCATTAAACGATAACATTTAGTCATTTATCCTCGAAGTTCGACATGCTAGAATCAAGAACGGAAATAATTAAATAACAAAAAAAATAATCCCCTACCTCGGTTTCAAGAGCGGAGCACGCCAACAAGCCACGGAATACAAGCGTCGCAGAGGTCGGGCATCGCGGAAATCGTACGTCGATTCCGTTGATGTCGAGGTGCATCCGAAGAGGTAGCGTCACTGGAGAAGCTTCGAAAACTGACGGAGAAAGCCCGAGGAGGAAACAACGTCTCCTTTCGTTGACATGGGATGAAGATTGAATGAAGCGTCATCGTCGATCTTCGGAAACACACCGACTGCGAAGAAGAGAAGAGACGACATGTCTTTCTCTTCTTATGGTGACGACGTTCTTCGTCGGAGCCTAAGTGTTCTTCGCGTTCTTCATCAAGGTTGAAGAAGATGAAGAAAGCTTCCCAAATACTCTCAAGGTGGCAAGAGAAAACTAACCAAAATAAAATAAGTCTAAGACTTATTTTATTTACACAACTTCACCTCTTTGAATTTCGAAAGGTTGAAATTCAATAACTCATCTTAATTAATAACTCAAGTTGTCAAAATTAAAAAGAAGAGGAGTTATTGGGAGTTTAAAGGGGAGTTGAAGAGTTAGGGTTCGTGTGGGCCCCACCACACTTAATCCTCTCAAGGGAGGTTAAGTGGATGTGGGTCCCACCACTAACTCCCTTTGGGAGGATATAACCAACACAGTTAAAAAAATTAAATTGTGTTCCACAATTTATTTAACTTCTTCTAATTTCCTCCAAAACTAACTTTCATCCCGCATAAAATGCAACCTCAGAAAAGGTCTCCTTAAGCGAATATCAGCTATGCGGGTTCATCGGTGCCCTCAGAATTCGATTCTGGGCACCGGTTCAAAAGATAGAAAAACCCGCTCGTTCGTTCACTGAACGTACCCGAGCCAAACTTCGGAAATTGATTTCGGGCACACCGGGCCTCGGAATCAGGTGCCGTCAGAAACCGCGCTCTTGTAAAATTCCAAAGAAAATTAAGAAAAAAAATTCCCTTAAATTTGATGGGTCTTTACATTACTCTCACCTCAGGGCCTTACGTCCTCGTAAAGATACATCAAGACTAGGGAAACAAATGAGGGTACTGAGCACGCATCTGAGCCTCCCGCTCCCAAGCGCTCTCCTGGAGATTCCCATGCTGCCATCTGATGCGCACTAGAGGAATCGACCGTCCACGTAGGACCCACTCCTGTCGATCCTCGATCTCCACTAGGACCTCCGTAAAAGTCACCCCATCGTCAATGTCAAGCTCCCCATGGTCAATGATGTGCGTCGGGTCATGCACGTATCTCCTCAGCTGAGATACGTGGAAGACATCATGCACCCGGTGCAACTGAGGTGGTAGAGCTAGGCGATAAGCCACCTCGCCTATCCTGCTGAGGACCTGGAATGGTCTGATGAAGTGCAGAGATAACTTGCCACCTCGGCCAAATCTCCGTATACCACGTTGAGGTGAGACCCGCAAGAAGACGTGGTCGCCATCCTCGAACTCTAGTGGCCTCCGCCTCCTGTCAGCATATGACTTCTGCTGGCTCTGAGCTGTCCTCATCCGCACCTGGATAACCTGGACCTTCTCTATCGTGGCCTGGACCATCTCTGGTCCCACAACTACTGTCTCCCCAGGGTCTGTCCAACACAAAGGAGATCTACAAGTTCGGCCGTACAATGCCTCGTACGGTGCCATCCCGATGGTGGATTGGTAGCTGTTGTTGTACGCAAACTCCACCAAGGGTAGGTGGTCCTCCCAGCTACGACCAAAGTCGAGGACACATGCACGGAGCATGTCCTCAAGAGTCTGAATGGTCCTCTCCGTCTGACCATCCGTCTGAGGGTGAAAGGCTGTGCTCAGTCATAGCTGCATCCCGAACGCCTCCTGCAATCCCTTCCAAAGCCGGGAAGTAAAACGAGCATCTCGATCGGAGACGATAGATTATGGAACACCGTGAAGCCGTACAATCTCCTGAACGTAAAGACGTCCCAAGCTATCCACCGAGCCCTGCTCTCTGATGGGTAAGAAGTGAGCCGACTTGGTGAGTCGGTCGAAAGTCACCCAGATGGAGTCGTGACCTCTGGAAGTGCGTGGAAGTACAGTCACGAAGTCTATAGATATCCCGTCCCACTTCCACTCCGGGACCTCCAAGGGCTATACCAAGCCTGCTGGTACCTGGTTCTCAGCCTTCACCTGCTGGCAGGTGAGGCATCGAGAAACGAACTCTGCCACAATCTTCTTCATAACTGGACACCAGTGCTGTCATCTGAGATCTTGGTACATCTTCGCCACTCTAGGATGTACTGCCAAGGGAGAAGTGTGAAACTCTCTCAGCACCTCCTCTCGCAAAGCGACTGGTACCATGGTACGTCCTCTGAAAAGGATGTCGTTCTCTGCTCCAAAGGAGAAACCATCAGGTGCATGTCCTGAGGATATCTGTGCACGCCGCGTCTCATAGTCAGCGTCCCCATGTTGTGCCTCTCTGACCCGCTATAGAAGTGTAGGAGTGACTGTGAGTGACTGAAGAAAGGATGCTCCATCTCTATCCACGAAGGATATCTGCAAAGAGGATAGCTTCTCTGTCGCCTCCTCAAGTAGCTAAATGCCCGTCCTCCTACTGAGGTCATCGACTAATATGTTCCCCTTCCCAGGAGTATAGAATATCTCAAAGTCATAGTCCTGGAGGAAATCGAGCCATCGCCGCTGTCTCAGGTTCAGGTCCTTCTACGAGAAGATATACATGAGACTCTGATGATCAGAAAAGACTGTAAAGCACTCGCCCATCAGATAGTGTCGCCAAGTCTTTAGAGCGAAGACCACTGCTGCTAACTCCATGTCATGGGTAGCATAGTTCTGCTCATGCGACCTCAACTGATGTGATCCATAGGCGATCACTGCCCGCTTCTGCATTAGGACACATACGAGTCCGGTCCCTGATGCATCACAGTAGACTACGTACCCTACTCCATCCTCAGGAAACCTCAAGATAGGTGCACTGGTCAATCTCTCTCTCAGCTCCTGGAAGCTCTTCTGACAACTGTCTTACCACACGAAGGGTTTCCCCTTCTTCTTCAAAGCTGAGAGTGGTGTCACAACTCTAGAGAAGTCTGGCACGAATCTCCGGTAGTATCTAGCTAATCCCAAGAAACTCCTCACCTCTGTCACGCTCCTGGATGGCTCCCAAGCTAACACTGCCTCGATCTTCGTAGGATCCACTGCAAATCCCGCCTCAGAGATGACATGTCCCAAGAAGTGGACCTCACGTATCCAGAACTAGCACATCGAGAGATTACCATAAAGCTGGTGCTCTCGGAGTGTGTCTAGTACAACCCGTAAGTGGTAGGCATGATCCTCCTCAGTCGTTGAGTATATCAAAATTTCATCGATGAAGACCACGACAAATCGATCGAGGTATGGCTGAAAGATCCTGTTCATGAGGGACATGAACACTTCTGGAGCATTTGTTACGCCAAAGGGAATAACCAAGAACTCATAGTGTCCATACCGACATCTGAAGGTCGTCTTCTGTACGTCCTTGTCTCGAACTCTGAGCTGATGATAGCCTGACCTGAGGTCTATCTTCGAGAACCACCGTGCTCCCTTGAGCTGATCAAAGAGGTAATCAATCCTTGGTAGCGGATACTTGTTCCTCAATGTCACCTGGTTCAGGTGACGATAGTCAACACAAAGTCGCAAGCTCCCGTCCGCCTTCTTGGCGAACAAAATCGGGGAAGCCCAGGGTGAAACACTAGGTCGGATGAAGCCCTTGCCCTGCAAGTCCTCCAACTGTACCCGTAGCTCTCAAAGCTCGGCGGGGTCCATCCGATATGCTGGAGTCGATATCAGGGCTGTCCTGGGGTACATGTCAATATAAAAGTCTACCTCTCTGTAAGGAGTTAACCCTGGAACGTCGTCAGGGAAAACGTCCGCAAACTGATCCACCACTACAGGAAAACCAGGACTCCGCACGTCGACTGCTCCTAGGATGAGGCTAGCCAACTGAGGAGTGATGGGCTGTCCTCTCCTCTGCGGAAGTCCATCATGTGCTGCAAAGGCTCCCCTCTCGTCGGTGAAGGTGAACCTGTTCCCGTCGGTACGTACACATCGCACCTTGCGCCTAAAACAGTCAATCTGTGCATGGACCGTAGATAACCAATCCATTCCCAAGATGACGTCGTAAGGCCTCGACGCCACTACAAGAAGAACCCAGCCGAAGCTCTCGCCTCCTAGAGTAATCTCACACTACCGGCACCAGTGCGTAATCGTCGAGTCTACTCCCATAAGAGTCTCTAGCCATAAGGATCAAGCCAACGGCTCTGTCAGAATCTCCGAGCTCCGAAAAAGGGCAGTGGTTATGAAAGAGTGACTCGCTCCTGTGTCTATAAGTACTGCAGCAAGGGTGGAATAGACACAGATAGTACCTCGAATCATCTCCGGCATGCTGTGGTCGTAGGCCTCCGCTGCCTGGAGCTGTGCCTGTCTCTGCCCGCCAGCTCCCTGTGGTCGGGGTGGACCTCCTGGTGGTGGTGGTGGTAGAGCCTCAAAGCGTCGCCCACCACCTGCTGCTCGGCTAGCTCCTCTGCCTCGTCCGCCTCCTCCCTGAGGACCACCACGGTGGATCCTCTGCCTCTGCCTCGGTGTTCCCTCAACCGTCTGCTGCTCCTCGGTACGGCGGGTCAGGCAGTCACGAGCCATGTGGCCCTGACCGCCGCACAAGTAGCACTGCCTTCCCCTCGAAATACCGGCTTCGCGCTGTGTGCCCCGCACTGCTGAGCCAGTGTCCTAAGGTCGTCTGCCTGAGGTTCTGGTCTTCCTGGACCCAAGAGTCATCCATCGACTGCCAGCTGCAGAAGACTTTGCCACGTGCCTCCCTGCAGTGGGTCTCGGCGCTGGTGTAGACTCAGCAAGAAAGCTCTCGATCAAAAGGGCCCGCTCCAGTACTCCCGTCTGAGTCGGTATGCTGAGGGAGATCAACGATGCCCTGATCTCCTGTCTCAATCCCTGCTCAATGGTCCGAGCCCGGAAGAATGGGTCCCGTACCATGTCGGTCGAGTAGCGCGAGAGATCGGTAAATTTCGCCGAGTACTGAGCGACCGTCATGCTGCCCTGCCACAGCTGAAGAAGCTCCTAAATGCACACCACACGGAGGGTGGCTGGGATGAACTCCGAGCGGAAGAGGCTCTCAAAGTCCGTCCAAAGTAGAGATGTCTCATCGTGCACCTGGAGCATCAAGCTCCACCATCGGCCCACTGCTGCATGCAGTAGGCTCGCAGCGAGGATCACCATGAGGTCTGCTGGTGTCCTCACAAGCCTGAAAACTCGTACGACTGCCTCCAGCCAGTCCTCGGCTGCCTGGGGGTCCGTCTCCCCACGAAACCTGGGCGGTCGCTAGCGCTGAAACTCATGCAGTGCGCTGAGGAGACGTGCATCGTCAGTGTCTGGTGCTGGAAGCATCAGTGGCTCGACGGGTAGTGCTACCGCCGGTGCCACTGCTGACAAAGGGCCCTGCACCGAGGCCTCGTCGCTCGGTGGGCTGTCATCACGCTCGACTCCCGGAACCCTAGCTGGCTGCCATCGTGGGGCCATCCTGAAAAGGAAACAGGTGTGCCACGGTCAGAACAGTATACCTGGTGAGATGATACAAAGTAATCAAAAAGAAAACTTGAAACACACACTCAATCAATGTTTTCAGGTATTAAGTCGGAAATCAGAAGTCAGGGTCCTGGTGTACGGATACGTCGGCCGTCGCACCAACACTGGACTCCCTGGACTGATAACCACACTCAATACGCTAAACATTATTGCTTCACATAGAAAAGATCAGAGTTCGCGGTAGAACCGAACTCCTCTGATACCAATTTGTCACGACCCGTCCTCGGGGCTCGTGCTGTGACTACCCCAAGCCCACCTTCCATAGGCCAGGGGCTGGCGACTAGCACCAAGGAGTAAATCCCGGTAAAAAGGGAAGGCATTGCCTTTGTAAAGTAAACAATAACCACAGAGTAAGCAAGAGAAAAGGTAAACACTAAGTAAAAACAGAGTACAACTGAATGTGCGGAAAAGTAAATGGGCCAGTATACAAACCCAAACTGAAAGTAAAGTACAACTCGAAAGGGAAAACAATAACTGTAAAGTAAAAGCTGCTACACCGAGCTGTCCACAGGAAATCCCACCTGAAGGGTGGGTACAGATAGCTCCAATGCTCCTCGGGTCCCGCCGTCTGCTCCGAGTACGTCCCGCCCAGTGTTCCACCTCCAGGTACCGTCTTGCTCTGCGAGCCTCAACCACGATCAACGCTGTCCGTCGTCTTCAACCAACACAACGTAGTGCGGGCATAGCCCGTGCAGGGGTGAGTATAAGCTACTCTGTAGGGACCCCGAGACCCCTGAAGGTCTCCCCAAATCCACAAAGGATAAACCCCAAAGGAGAGATATAAACACGAAGTAACAACCGACACTGCTTAGGTATATGCCCATACATATACTTAAGTCATCAATTCCAATACGCTCCCATCTCCGAGCCAAAGTACAACCTAGTCCACACAGGAAAGAAAAACCTAATCCACACAGGATAACACAAAACAATCCACACAGAAAAGCAAACAAGATTCAGCTCACACAGGTATACTTATTCTAAAGGCGATAGAGATGATCACTGATCCATCTAAGTCATCGGACCCACAAAGGATCGATAGGTACTAACCCCCGCAAAGACCCACACAAGATCGGACCCACACAGGAACTGTCAGCGCTGGTTCACATAGGACCGCTGAGCGCTGACCCACACAGGATCGGTAGCACTGATCCACACAGGATCGCTGAGTGCTGTAGTCGTCGTCGTCATCGAATCCACTGAAGATCTCTGCACAGTCGTCGTCGCAGTCACAGTAGCAGTCGCAGCCAACTCTAGGGTTCCCGCACACAGCAAGCTCGTTCAGGAGGGTCCGCTCCACGAGCTGAGAATCTGATACATCAACTGTCACAAAGTCTAGAGTTGATGTATCCAAAAGTTCTGTATCGTCAACAGGAACTCAACGCAATAGACGACGCGTCAATTAGATGCCCGGTCTGAGAGTTATTGGCTTTTTTGTCCCAGGGGCCCGGTTGGTTTTTAAGGCAAAACCAACCCGACCGTACACCACCTACGTCCAAACCTCGGGCGGAGTATGCCAAAAGATCCGTCTCACTAAGAGGAACTCAACAAAGCTGACGACACGTCATTCGGACGTCCGTAGCTCAAGATATGAGCGTTTCCGCTCCGAGGGCCCGGTTGGTTTCGTGTACGAACCAACCTATCCGAACACAAAGTAATCAGAAACCTTGAGTGCGATATACCAAAATGACCGTCTCGATCCAAGGATCTCATCGCCGCTGACGGCGCATCGTTTGGAGGTCCATAGCCCGAGTTATGGGCATTTGAACCCAAACAGTTCGGTATCGTGGGTTTCGGGCCCGGGCCGACCCGGCCCGAGACCCCCCCGGCTGGCCCGAACCGGGTCGACCCGACCCAAACAGGGTCGGCCCGGCCCGGTGCAGCCCGGCCAAGCCCGGTGCGGCACGGCGCGGCCCGGCTGGGCTCGGCCCGGCCTGGCAGACCGGCCAGGCGCCGGTCCGGACCAGTGCAGCGCGCTGGCCGCGCTGCCAGCTCGGCTTCGGCCGAGCTAATTGAATAAGAACGGGGGGCGCTTGCCCCCCTTTGTAACCGCTGCCCCCCAGTAATGGGGGGCCGTTCAACTGGCCGGGGGAATTTTATTCCCCCGGGATTCCCCATTTCCGGCCGGCCCGACCTGGCCGGCCGGCTTCTCCTCAACGGGACCAGCAGTGGCCGGTCCCTTTCCGGCTCCGACACCGGCGGCCCAGCTGGCCGCCGGTCACCAAGCTCCTCCGTGGCCCGGAACCGGCCGCGACCCTTATCATCCGGCGCAGTGCGACGGCACCGCGCCCCTCCGCCGCGGCCCCGCTCCGGCCGCAGCGCCTTCGATTTCCTTTGACGCGGCGCGACGACGTCGCGTTCTTGAATTTCTTTCCATAGTGCGGTGCGACGACGCCACACAATACTTACCGTGCGATTCCCGCATGGTGCGACGACACCACGCCATCCCGTTCCATCCGCAAGGAAACAAACATGAACATAGGAGGGGGGGGGGGGTTCGGCCATGTTTGTGCGGTCCGGCCCCCCTCTCGTTAAACGATAACATTTAGTCGTTTATCCTCGAAGTTCGACATGCTAGAATCAAGAACGGAAATAATTAAATAAAATAACAATAATCCCCTACCTCGGTTTCAAGAGCGGAGCACACCAAAAATCTGCGGAAGACAAGCGTCGCGGAGGTTGGGCGTCGCGGAAATCGTACGTCGATTCCGTTGACGTCGAGGTGCGTCCGAAGAGGTAGCATCGCTGGAGAAGCTTCGAAAGCTGACGGAGAAAGCCCGAGGAGGAAACATCGTCTCCTTTCATTGATAGGGGAAGAATATCAAAAGAAGTGGCGTCGTCAATCTTCGGAAACACACCAGCTTCGAAGAAGAGAAGAGACGACACATCTTTCTCTTCTTATGGTGACATCGTTCTTCGTCGGAGCCTAAGTGTTCTTCGCGTTCTTCGTCAAGGTTGAAGAAGATGAAGAAAGCTTCCCAAATCCTCTCAAGGTGGCAAGAGAAAACTAACCAAAATAAAATAAGTCTAAGCCTTATTTTATTTACACAACTTCATCTCTTTGAATTTCGAAAGTTTGAAATTCAATAACTCATCTTAATTAATAACTCAAGTTGTCCAAATTAAAAAGAAGAGGAGTTATTGGGAGTTTAAAGGGGAGTTGAAGAGTTAGGGTTCATGTGGGCCCCACCAAACTTAATCCTCTCAAGGGAGGTTAAGTGGATGTGGGTCCCACCTCTAACTCCCTTTGGGAGGATATAACCAACATGGTTAAAAATAAATAAATTGTGTTCCACAATTTATTTTACTTCTTCTAATTTCCCCCAATACTTACTTTCATCCCGCATAAAACGTAACCTCGGAAAAGGACTCCTTATGAGAATATCGGCCCTGCGAGTTGATCGGTAACTTGGAATTCGATTCCGGGCACCAGTTCAAAAGTTAGAAAAAACCGCTCGTTCGTTCACTGAACGTACCCGAGACAAACTTCGGAAATTGATTCCGGGTACACCGGGCCTCAGAATCAGGTGCCGTCAGAAACCGCGCTCTTGTAAAATTCCAAAGAAAATTAAGAAAAAATATTTCCTTGAATTTTACAGGTCTTTACATAATCTCCCACAATTGCTGAGTAATTATCCCTGCTTAGCTAGCCTGGAAATCCCACTCTCTAAGGTGAATATGGTTATCACCCTTATGAGACATAAATGTTACTCTGATACGATGCAATTAATGTGGTCTCAGTACTCTACTAATCAGTCCATACCCATAATCAATTCAAATCTTGACATATCCAGTATGTATAGATCCCAATGAAAATGACACTCTCCAAACTCGATAGAACACCCCTTTTATAAACAGTTGTCTCTAGATCATACTCCAAATGGTGTACCTATCATTAATACCCCACTAAAAAAATCTATGACCATGATCAAACCATTGACAAGTGATGATGAAATAGAGTAATGAGAGGCACCATTATCAAATAAGGCACTAGCTAATGTAGAAGCTACATGAATATTACCTCTCACTATTAATTCTCCAACTCATCTACCAACAAGTGTAGGTTGAATGTCATGTAACCGTCTTTCCCCTCGTCCCAAAGATTTAGTCTGAGCTCCCTGAGATGCACCACTCTGCTGATATAGGTACTCTTTCCTAGAAGAACCATGTCTACTGCCTCTACCACCTCAGCCAGTTGAACACCATCTTCCAGAATGATATGGTGTATAAGGTCCCCTTGCCATACTCTGGTTAAGTTTATGTCTTCCATCACTACCTGTCTATCACATATTTCTACAGAACCTCTATAGATGTCTAATGTTTCCATAAGAAGAAAACTCAACTAATGGTTAGGTATAATGACTATAATAGTGAACTTTCCTACCACATTAGTGAAAAGTAATCCGAGTAATGTTCTATATAACTAATCATTCCCCATGACCACAACTCCTACTATCTCCCTAGTTAAAACCCTCGTAGAGATTCTTATTTCTCTCAGATGATATACCACTTGATCGTCTAGTAGAAACCACATACCATATAATAGAAGCCTCATTTAGGTTCCCTTTAGCTTCGAGATCCTATTCCACCACCTAAGTAAGCCTTGTTTAACCAAAATAGGTTAACTTGGGACTTAAAATCACTTTTAAGTCTGTCCAGGAAATGGTTTATTGTATCACTTTTATCCCCAAACAATTCATGAGAAAAGAACTAAAAATATATAAAGTTTCCAACATAGTCCCACATGAACATACTACCTTGAGTTAACCTCATGAACTCAGCTACTCTCTCCTACCTCAGTGTCTCCAAATAGAAGTGCTCTAGGAACATCTCCAAAATGTCCTTCCAAAACATACTATCATCCCATATAGTCCAAGCCTGAATGTCCTAACATAGTTTGAATGATCTTTATAGCATACAAGTAGACAACTAGACCCACTTTTGTCAAGAGTCTCCAAATGATCATGTATATTATGGATAAAATCAATCTAGAACTATACTACCTCAGGTCCACCCTATATAGTGATTGTTAGAGTGCGATGTAACAGAAACTCCACAGGATGATCAGAAATACACTTCACAACCCGCCATGGGTCTCTTTCCATAAAAATTATGAAGCGAGTAAAGTTTTCATGGAACTTATATCCTGATTACTCACCTAGCACTATCGGTTCCCCAGGTTCCACTACTTGTACATCATCACTGGATATATCCTCCTATCATCCTCTCAACCAGTATCTTAGTGGAGGAATATATCTACAATTAAAAACAGACATCTCAGAACACATTACACAACTTTATCATCATTATGTAATAGGGTAACACAATAATTCTAAAAAACTCATTCCCCCAAACCCTACCACATGGTAAAAACTGAGGGACAATCACTACCCTTAACCATCCTACACCTAGGTCATGGTTAACAACTGATAAAATAATTCTAATTTCTATTTTACCTTTAGAAACCCATTTATTGTCATCTTTAATCATTTCAAAATTCTCAATTTCATATTTGGAACATTTTGATTTTCGTTTCACATGAATGGAATAATAGTTCATGTTCAAAAACTTACCCAAAATGTGTTTTATTGTGAATTCATAAAATAATGAATGTAAAAAAATAATCCTATTTTTCTAGAATGATGCATGTATACTCAACTCTTGTGCCTTACTGAGTCACAAGTCAAATCTCAACAATCTCAAATACCACTATGTATCATCCTAGACCAGGTGACACATACTGGTTCTATGATCTTGTCAGCTCTATGACATCAAGGGCACCTCTCCATACTCCAGAGGCTGCGAACAAGTAGGGAGGGTCTAATATCAACCATGGGGAGTCTATAAACTCTTTTATTAGAGTAATGCATCAACATAAAATAAAAAATAATTACATAATAATATATAACCAATCTAATATCAAAAGGCCAAACAATAAATATAATATCAGAACTGAATAGTAGATATTCCAAGCTAATGTAATGCCATGTGTCAATATGAAACTCAAAAGTAAGGACACTGCCAACTTCCATGTGGTTCTTGAACCATGTTTGGTTCTCTCATCCATGTTCCATCCAAAATTAACAATCTAACATAGGATCTTTTCCTTAATCCTATCCTGTAACCATGAAATTTATTCATGTACCGATCAGGTAGCCTGAGCAGGGTGTGAGCACAACTCAATAGGCCACCACCAAAGAAATCTAAAATAATATCCAGTAAAATAGTTTATACAGTTGAATAAAGAATAAATACCACCAATAATGAAAATAGTTTACATTTATTAAATTACTCTTTATTTAACCACATAAACCACCCGGTTCTCGAGGACACATTAAAGATATCATATATCTAGATTTCATTGTTACCATTCATAACTCATAATTGAATTCCATTGTTAACATTCATATTTATTATTAATGACTGAATATCATTATTACTATTCATCATTTCATAATTACATTACATTGTTACCATTCATATTTCATAATACATGACAATATTCCACTGTTATCATGCATCATTTAATGTCACATGTGAATTCCATTATTACCATTCACCATTTAAAGTCACATGGGAATTTCATTATTATAATTAAACATTTTATGTTACATGTTAATGCCATTTTTAACATTTAGCATTTCCAGTCACATGTGTATTTCATTGTTACCATTCCCAATTTCAAGTCACATGTGAATTCCATTATTACCATTCAACTTTTCATGTCACATGTGAATGCCACTATTACCATTTACCATTTCAAGTCACATGTCAATTTCATTGTAACCATTATCCATTTCAAGTCACATATATAAAAAAATCACATTAATTAATTAATCAAACTCAACAAGTCCATATTCACATCATTCAATAAATTAATTCAATAATTAATTAACCCCATCAATTTGATTGCTAATTCAACAATTGTTTTATCACAATTCACCAATTAATTAACAAATTCAATCTCATTAATTAATTTATCAATTAATTAATCGTATCAGCGCAATTAATAATTCAATAATTAGTTTGTTACAAAAATAACCTTAATTAATTCACCTATTAATTAAGCACATCAAACCCATTAATTAATCCACCAATTAATTAATCAAAATCCAAAATCCCAATATTCCCATAATTAATTCAATAATTAACTATCCCTATCAAACAAATTAATATGTATATATTTAATTCAACTATTAAATATATAATTTCAAAAAATCTCAATTATTCCACTAATTTTTCAATTATATATTCTAATAATTAATTCAAAAAATTAATTATTTTTGATTTACAAACGCTTAATTAATTAATTAAATAATTAATTAATTAAATATTAGAAAATAAATTTCCAATCATCTAATAGAAATTATATAGTTATATAAACTTAATTTAAATCACATCTATGGTATTTGAATAATAGACCACCTACCTCAATTCTGTTGATAAGTGATCGTCCATCTGATAACCCCAATTTTTACAACATAATGATGTAAAGAGATATATTAATATTAAACCCTAATTAAAGATTAAACAATTAAGATCCCATAACCCGAGATCTATATCTAACAGTCCTCAATATATATTCAATAATAATGATTATAAATTCCTTCAAAAAGATGAGGGAGACATGTGAGATAAGAAATAATCCACATGAGATTAGATCCTATTACAAAGAGGGGTGGAAATCTTCAATCTGAGCTTCAAATCATGTATAACATAAGTCAGAATGGCTTAGAGTATGTCTCGGAGGCTCCAATATAATGAAGTGATGTTAGGGTTTGAGTTAGTGCTAAATAGGGGTTACAATGGGGCTCATGATATTTTAAAACTAAATTTCGGGGGATTAAAATCCCATACACCTTTTTTTTCTCGAGGAACACAGTTTATACTAACCGTGATCCTTAACCATGCACATATTATAGGGGTTCCATTTTTTCTCCCTTTAGGGGATACCACTTGAAAAACCATACAATAGTTGTGAGAATCCCTCTACCTGGGTTTTCATGGTTTTCTGAGCTTGGGTGTATGGTTTAGAAAAACCGGACGCCAATCGTGCACATTCCCCCCACCTTTTAAAATTCTCAATATTCACCCAAAAAAAACCCCATGGTAAATCCCAAATAAAGTACTTAACAAAAGAAAAATGTGTACCTATTTACGACCCCATAACATCTTTAGAAAAGGTCAGGATAATACATACACCTAGGACTTATTGATTTTTTCGTTCCTACGTAAAGGTAATCCGATCCTAGTGTATTAATGTCTTCAAATATTCATCATTAAATTATCTAATTCTCTTATAGAATTATTATATTTTCTATTCTAACACATAAATAAATATATTTGATAAAATGTTGAGTGATTGATGATCATTGAGGATAATATTTTCGGTAGTTGGAGGAGGACAAAACATGTTCTTGGAATGACCAAAATATTTGGTTTAATGTTAAAATTATTTTATTAGAAAGAAACATCCATAAAATGATAAAACACCTATCGATCAAACTTGAATTGTATTAATATTCTTGAAAAAATATCATCATTTAATTTTTAACCAATAAGATCAAATCACATTTCAATCTCACATGAGTTGTGTCAAAAATAATCACTTGTAATTTTATATAATTTTAAAAAATAAGTAAAAAACATGCGTCAAATGATAAAAATCAATTACACAATATCAAATTATAATAAAAATATATGAAATCATTCATATATTAATTATTGAACATTAATAATAAACTATTAATCCATTATAAATATGATGTTCTATGATTGATCCAAATGGTGTACTCAAAATTAAATCTATTTTATAAATTAGAATGCATGTAATGTGATAAAAACAATGTGAACAAGCTTGAATTATTTTTATAACATTGAAAATTTATTTTTATTTATTTTTTGACCTTTAAGAAGAAAACATACATCAATATGATACACATAGTTTAATTTTAAAATTTAAATTATTATCTAAGTTAAAAACTATATAAAATAATAAAAACTGGTATAAGTGATCAGATTGTTATGAAAATCTCAAAAAACAATGATTGATTAATTTGTGACATGTATGAATGAACCAGACTTCAATAAATCATGTTTTATGGTTGGATATATTAAAAGAGTTTTTTTAAAAAATTAAAGTAAAATTTTATGTTAAAAATGGGTGATGAAAACTCAAAGCCAAGAAAATGAGGTCAAATTTCAATGAAAATAAAATAAAATATTTTTTAATTTCTTTTATACATGATGAAACTGCCCATCAGTATCACATACATAGTTTTCAAAATGATTAAAATTGTGTTTTGTGAGAAATTTTATGTTAAAAATGTTTTTTCAAACAATACTGAACAAATAAATTCTGAATTCTCAGAAAAATATTAAAAATTCTCATTTATTAATTTATAAATATAAAGAATGGGTAGACTTTCAATAAAATATTTCAAATTTTCTGAATAGATTAAATTTTATTGGTAATGTAAAAATTATTTTCTAAGATAATAATGCACATCAAATGATTAAAACCTAGAAAATTATATTTAATTATCATAAAAATCTAGCGAAATTTTCTTCATTTAATTAGAAACGATATAAATGAATCATACACCAATATGTTTTGTGATTTTCTTGAAAATATTTCATGTGTTTATTTTGAATAAAAATTATTTTCAGTATCTGAACATGTGTGAAATGGTCAATATAGAGTAAAAATCTTATATTTTTGTGAAAATATTTGACAATATTCATAAATAAAAATTTATTTATTGGAGTGAATTTCACTTAAATATATCGTGTTTCATTTTTTGAACCATCCAAATTGTACTTTTAAAATTTAAACTATTTTTAAGAATAAAATGTGAGTCAAACAATCAAAATCATGAGAATGAGTTTGGATTGTCCTGAAAATCATGAGAAAAAATATTTTATTATTATGTTACATCAAAAAATAAACTACACATCAATATAAAATGTGGTGTATCTAGAATGATTCAATGTTCATTTTTAAAATTTAAATAATTTTCCAAACAAAAACCATATGTGTAACAATTAAAAATAAACAAATGATATCATATCATCATGAAATCAATCATAATGATCGTTGATTAATTTTTTACAAGTATGAATGAATTTATCACCAATTAGGTGTACATTGTGGTAAGGATGATCAAAATTACCTTTTAATAGTTTTATTATATTCGAATTTAAAAATGTTCCTTAAATAATTGAAATTGATCAAAATAGCTTTAACCATTATAAAAAACTATTAAAATGATTATTAGATGATTTATGGACTATAAGAATTAAATGAAATGAACACATAGGAGTTGTTTGGTTTTAATGAGATAATATAAATTTTTAAATGTAAAACTATTTTACATATTATAAATGTGTGTCAAATGATCAAAACTGAGAAAATCATCCAAAATTTTCATGAAACTATCATACAATGACTGATTAATTAGAGACATGTAAGAACAAATGAGACATTAATCTTATGTATGGTGTGGTCAAAATGGTCAGAGATGAATTTTAAAATTTTAAAAAAAATTTAAGTAAAAAACCCAAATCAAACAAAAAAACCAACTAAAAAAGCTATAACAGTGATGAATGTTAAAAAAGATTCTAATAATTTAATTTTTTAGTTGTAAGAATGAACCTCAAATGAATCAAAACTGTTGTGGAATTGGAATGATCAAAAATTTGTATAAATTTTTTTCAATTGTTTTCAAAGAAAAAAATATGTGTCTAATTTTCTAATATGAGAAAACAAATTTAGATTTCCATGAAAATATAAACAAATATTGATGATAAATTCTAGATTTATATGATTGAATCATGTGTAACTATGATGTGTGATGATTTAAATGATCAAACTTTCTTTTTATATATTATTTTTGTTTTCTATGTTAAAACATGCTATAAATGATCTATATCAAATGAATGAGAGATACAAAAAAAGTAATTTAATAAAATATTTTATTAAAACATTAAAATTTTGATAATATCTCTAATTAAATAGTCACCCCTCACCTAAATTATTAATGAAAATATTTGTTAATAACCTTTGGTCAAGGGTTAAAATTAATCTATAAAAATTTTACCTACTAAATATATAAGAATATTTTACATAATGATGAGAAATAATATTATTTAAACATTGATATATTTCAATGATAAAAATAATTTAGAAAATTATCTTCCAAAAATTTTATATCAGTTAAAATATGAAAGAAAAATAAAGAAAAATAATTTTAATTATTTAAAATTATATATCGAGTTATTTTTCATCTAGATAGCCATCATTCAACATTTATAATTTTTTATCTAATGTTTTAAGATTATACTAATGATCTTTCTTTTACTTGGTCCATAATTTCCCAATGTACCAACGCATTTTAATATTCCATATCTTTTGAAGATCTATTATCCTTGTATAAAATTACATGATGTTGGATTAGATTGTTATAACATCATCTGATAAGTTCATTATTAATTCATTATACACAGAACTAGTAGTCTACCTGGTTCTCATATATTTGAGTTTATACACCTTGTCTTATGCCTTTTTTATTCCTTCTTGTTGGAAATTAGATTCTAGTGTATCAATGTTTTAAAACATAAATTTTCCAATTATCTAATTCTTATATGGACATATTTTATTGATTAAACTAAAAATAAATTAGAAATATTAGATAAAATGATGAATTTCTAATGATCATTGAAACTTGTCAGTTTGGAGAATGAGAATTGTGATAATTTGAGGATTACTTAACATGATGTTGGAATGATAAAAAGATTGATTTTAATGTAAACAATATTTTCTATGTTATAAATGTACATAAAATGATAAAAACTAATCTAGAAAGATTTAATTTTCTGGGAAATCATAAAAAACGATAATCGTTTTATTTATAACCAATAATTACAAATCACATTTCAATATGACATGTGGTGTTTTAAAATGACCCAAAGTGATTTTTTTAGAATAAAAAAAAATAGTTCAAAGTAAGATCCAAATGATCAAAATTGATCAAACAATATGAAATTATAATAAAAATCAATGAATAAATTCGTAGATTTATTTCTGACCAATGATAATGAAATGTGAATCAATTAAAAAAATAATGCTTTGGGAATGATCCCAATTATATCATCAAAATGAAATCTATTTTATAAATTAAAATGTGTGTCATGTGATAAAAAACAAGTAAATATGCTAGAATTATTTTGAAAATATTAGAAAATGATTTTCAATTAATTTTTGATCAGTATGAATGAATCATTCATAAATCTGACATCAAACATGTAATTTAAAAATTAAAACTAATATCTATGTTTAAAAAATTATTAAAATATTTAAAAATAGTAGACATGATCATATTTTAATGAATCTATAAAAATAATAATCGATTAATTTGTGACATATAGGAATGAATCACACTTCATTCTATCATTTTCTTTTGTTAGAATAAATGAAAGTGGATTTTTATAATAAAGTAATTATATAAGTTAAAAATGTGTGTCTACTTCTCATAGTCAAACAAACAAGGTCATATTTCCATGAAAATATAATACAATGTTTTTTTCTTTTTTCTTATAGGATGAATGTGAACAACCATATGATATAAATTTTTTTCAAAATGAAAAAAATATGTTTAAGAAAATTATTTCTTAAGTTAAAATATTTTTTCTAAATAACATTACACAATAAACAAGTATGAATTGTTAATTAAATATTGGAAATAATAATTTAATAACTTATGAAAATTATGAATGAGTATCATTTCAATCAAATATGTGATATGTTCTATATGGATGAAAGTGTAATTGTAATGTTAAAACTATTTACTAAGTTAATCATGTGTATCAAAAATGAGCTTGAATTATCATAAAAATTTAAGTAAATTATATTTATTTAAATTGGGACCTATGTAAATAAATAACACACTAATATTTCATGTGATGTGCCTAGTAATATTAAATGTTTTTTAGAATAATAAATATTTTTGACATTAAAAACATGAGATAAATGATGAAAATATGTAAAAAATATTGAATTATTATAAAAATATTGGGAAATAGTGATTAATTAAATTTTAATTATAGGAGTGAGTTTCACTTAAATAATATTTCTTATGTATTTGGAATCATCCAAAATGAGCTTTTAAAATTTAAACTATTTATATGTATAAAATGTGCATCAAACAATAAAAATTGATAAAAATGAGTTTGGATTGTCAAGAAATTATTAAAAAATGATCTTTGATAATTTTGTTAAATTTAAAAACAAACCGCATGTCCATTTGAAATATGGTGTTTCTATAATGATTAAATGTTTTTTGAAAATTTAAATCATTTTCCAAACCAAAAAAATTGGGTAACGGTTAAAAATGATCAAGCGATGTCATAAAATTCAATATTTTTTTTACATATAGGAATGAATTTCTCACCAATTCATTGTATGGTGTTTTTAGAATGATCAAAAGTTTGTTTTAATAATTAAATTTTATTCTATGTTAAAAATGTTCCTTAAGAAATAAAAACTGATAAAATGAGATTCAACCATTGTGAAAATAAATGAAAATGATTATTGATTGTTTTAGGAACTATAAGAATTAAATTCTTGTCAATCTAGGTAGTTGAGTCATTTGAATTACTAAAAGTGAATTTTTTTATTTAAAAATATTTTATATTTTAAAAATGTGTATCAAATTATCAAAATGGAGAAAATTAACTTGAATTTCCCAGAAAAAATTGGACAATGACTGATTAATTTGAGACATGTAAGAACAAATCACAATTAAATCTATTTTCTAATTTGATCAAAATGGTTAGTGATTTATTTTAAATGTGAAAATAATTTTCCAAGTAAGAAACACATATAAACAAAGGAAACTTACTACACAAGATCAGATAGTCATAAAGTGTAACCAAAATTAAATTTTTTATCTTTTTAGTTGTAGGAATTCACCTCAAGTGAATCAAATATTTGGTGCACTCAGAATAATTTTAAATATGTTTTTAAAATTTAAATTATTTTCTATGAAAAAACACTTGTTTAATTATCTTATTGGAGAAAAAAAACTAAATTCTATGAAAATATAGAACAAAGATGGATGATGAAATTTAGATTTATAGGATTGAATCCCATGTAACTATTATTTTTTATTATTGAAATGATCAGATGTGGATATTAAATATTAATATTTTTTAAATGATAAAAATTTCCTTAAATGATCAACACCATGTAAATGAGTGATGTGAAAAAAATGACAGTAAATAAACTATTTTATAAATCAATTCAAATTAAAATAATATCAATAATTAAATAGTCTTCCCCCTCCTAAATTATTTTAAAAAATATGTGTTAATGAACTTTGTTCAAGGGTTAAAAGTTTTCCATCAACATTTTAACTCCTAAATAAAAAAGAAATATTTTACATAATGACGAGGAATATTAAGATTTAAACATTGATATATTTCAATTATATGAATAGTTGAGAAAATTAACATAAAAAAATTAATATTAGTTAAAATATGAATTTCTAAATATACATAATCAGTTCTTAAAAAACCAATCATAAGTATTTAGTGTCTTTGAAACTTTTGACCAGTAAATCATGAAAAGTATAACAAAGAACTTTTTTTATATGGAATTTTCCCCCATCAGTTACCCAAATAATCTTGTAGCGATGATCAAATAATCTTAAATTTACAAAATTTTGGAATGTATTCATATATCCTAAAATATGACACTAATGTTTTTATAGTACAATTTTTAATCTTCTGAAAGTTAGGTTTACTTTTTTATAAATATAATGTGAATAATCTAAACCATATCCCTTGTATTTGTCAAACCATGTGTCAAGAAAGGCCCATTTTTTGCACTAGGTGATGTTCGAGTCCATCGCAATCACCCTTTTTAGGGTTTTTACACCTATGTACCTCTATTCCAAATCCATATCTACTTGTTGTCTCTTAAAATTGATTTCATTACATAGATAACCACATAATCACTACTTTAATTAAATTTTAGAATGTCTTCTTATATCGTAAAAGATGACATTATTGTTTTTAGTACAATTTTTAATCTTCATAAAGGCTTGTTCAGTAGTTTATATTGAGAATGTGAGTTATTTAAAGCATAACCTCCAAGAGTGTCAAACCAAGTGTGAGAAAGGCCTTTTTCATGCTCTAGGTGATGATCGAGTCCATATCAATCATGATTTTTTTGGGTTTGTTACCCCAAGGTACCTCTATACCAAAGCCATATACACCTGTAGTATCTAGATATGGATTTCATTTCTTAGAAAACCACATAATCTTAAATTTACCAAATTATAGAATGTCATCTGATATCATAAAATATGACAATGTTGTTTCATATTATGTTTTTTAATCTTATCAATGGTATATTCATTGGTTTATAAAGAGAATGTGAATCATAAAAAACATATACAACAAGATTGTCAAACTAGTTGTGTAATAAGGTACGAATCATATAAATTTTATGAATGAAAAATCAGTTGTTCATTTAATGCCCCTTATCATGAATGTATCTATATTTGATCATATGTTAATTATATATTAATACAAATTTAATCATTAGATAATAATTATTTAATAATAAGTTAATCAATAGTTAATAATTAATATGTTAGTAGTTAACCATTAATTAATTAAATACTCATGAGGTGTTAATTTAAATTTTATTAATAATTAATCATTAAATAATAATTGTTTAATAATTACATCATCATTAATTATTTCTATGTTATTCATTCCTTAATCCTTGAATAATAATTCCCCAATTAATGATTAATAATTAGTTGATCATTAGTTAATCATTCTTTAATCATTGATTTATCATTTATTTTTAATTGGTTAATAATTACATAATCATTCATTATGCATTAGTAAATCCTATGAAATATAAACATTAATCATTCAATAAACACTTGTTTATCATTACATAAATAATAGATATTAAATAGTTACTTTAAAGTAAATTTGTAGTTAATTACTATGTAATCATTATTTATGTAGTTTTCTTATAGTTAATTGACAATTAAAAATTACTTTATTTTTTGTATATCATTACGTCAGCCATAATTAATCACATGTTAATCATTCTTTAATCATCGATTAATCATTATTTAATCACTCATTAATCATTATTTTATCATTTATTAATCATTAACTAATCATTTTTTAATCATGATTTAATTATTAGTTAAGCATTAGTTAATCCTAAATTAATTATTACTTAATTATTCATTAATCACTTTTTTATTAAATAATTAATATATATTAATTAGTTACATAATAATTTATTATTAGTTAATTAATTTTTAATAATTACACTATTATTAGTCAATAATTCTTTAATCATTAGTTAAATATTTGTTATTAATTAGATAATTATTATTTAATCATTAGTTATTCATTAATTAAATATTCTTTAATAATTTATTAATCCCTCGTTAATCATTAATTAATTAATATATATTAATTCATCAATTTATAATTGATTATTAGTTTATTAACAGTTAATCATTAAGTAATAATTCATTAATCAATCTTTAATAATTATTTTATGATTTGATATTCATTAGTTATTTATTAGATAATCATAAGTTATAAATTATTTAATCCAAAAATAATTATTCCTTAATCATTCATTAATAACTCGTTAATCATTATTTAATTAATATATATCAAGTAGCATATTTATAGTTATTTTTAGTTAATTAATAGTTAATAATCTAGTGATCACTAGTTAGTCATTCTTTAATAATTAGTTAATCATTTTTTATTCACTAGTTAATTATTGGTTAATCATTTGTTAAATATTAGTTTATCCTAAATTAATTATAGCTTACTCATTCATTAATATCTTGTTAATCATTATATAATTAATAGTTAAGTAGAAAAAGATGGTGAGGCATGGGCTTGGGATTATACCTCTCTAGGTCATGGAAATTAGGTCTTATCTCCTATGTCGATGAAAATTATTAGTTTGTATTTAACTTGGAATATTTTTTTGTCAGACTAGGGAGGAAGGTTGTTGTTGTTACTATCCCATATGGTGTGAATTTCTCTCCATTAGAAGCTATTTGGGTTTTGAGGGAAGATATCCCTATTTCCTTCTCTTCAGATCCCACAGATCAGGTTCCTCATGATGAATTGAAGGGTTAATTTGTGTCGTGGGTTAGGGTTGGTGCCTTTGATCAGTCTTTCTCATAATTGCAGTGTTTCCAAAAAATTGTCAATAATCACTTCTTAAAAAATGCAGTCCTAAGAGACGATAGCGAGGGGATCTTATCTCAGACCAAGGGTGGTCATAGATGGTCATGGTGAGTGGGCCCCGACAGTAGTGTCCATTTAAAGCATCAAAGGAAGGGAATCTGGTGAAAGAACAAGAGGCGCTGGGTCAAACGGACTTGATGGTCCAGTTGGGAGCTTAGGGTGGACCATCGTCTCATGTTGGATAGTGATCAATGTGGTTATGCTCCACAAATTGGGATTGAGGTTTGAAGTCAGATAATCCCACTTCAATGATTTTAGATTCCCAAAATTTATGATGCCTCGAAAGTATTTTTTGTGATTCTAGCTATGAATTATCCCTTAAAAAGATTCAATCCCTGTTCCCATTATCATTTTATTAAACATAGGAAGATTTCAAACAATGGTGTTGTTAACTTTCTCAATGATATCCCTAATATCATTAAGGAGTGAATAGAAGCTTGCTAATATTAGATTATCATGCAGCTCACTCCACTAGTTAAGGGAAAACCATAGAAGTTAGAGGACTTAAGAAATCAATTGGTTCGTGTTTTGGGTTTTTGTGGTTGGAATATTTTATTGATCGACCTATGGTTTTTCCACTTTACATTCAATTCACATGAGCTCAAGAAAATTTCTTGGAGCTTTGAGTATGTAAATCTCATTCCACAGTCCTTAGACTTTAGGTATAGGACCCCTAGTATATTTCGTATTTGGTCAAGAAATTTTTCATCCATTCTTGGATTCATGTGAGGGGAATAAAATATTGATTTTGAAACTCCATTATTATTCTTTTATTGTTGATAGAACAATAAAATTTGATAAGGAAACTGATATAGAAATGTATGGTCACTACGCTGGGATCTTGGTTGAATTTTACCTTAATTCAATGTTTGTTGAAAATATTTATTTGATCTTTGGGGACTTAAAATTTGATATTGATATTTAATATGAATATGTTCCAAAATTCTATATTTTTTTCTTATATATTAAGAATATTATATAAAGTTTTCTTAGAGGGTTGAGATGTGATAACTATAAAAATAATGGTCATTAATTTGAAAATTGAAAGCATAAATTACCCATTCCAAATGCAGCCAAACCCATGGATGAGAAGGAAAGAAAGTATAGCTTGGAGGTAGATTCTCCATTTCTAGCATGGATTTATAGGGTTTTTAATGTAAGGGGAATTTATCCCTCAACTATCTCCCCTTAACATGTAGATACTTTTGTTGATGTGGTCTCTGGTGCCAACAAGGATAGTGATGGGAAAATCAACGATGTCTCCAAAGGTGGTGGCCTTGGTAATCTAATAGAGGTTTAAGGATGGGGATTTTGTTTTCTATAATCCCGTATGGAATTTATAGATGATTGAATAGTGGTGAGGAAACTACCTAAAGTTTCCCTAAAAATTCATACCATACTTTCTACTAACACAACATTTGTGTAAATTTCTCACATATATACTACTGCTAATCATATGCGAAAGGAACACATTACTGATTGTGATGTTGTGGGACCTGTGGGTGTTCATTATTTAGAAAATTTACTTGTGTATGATACATTGGATAAGGAAAATAAGTGACCTATGAAAAAAGTAAAAAATATTATAGTAGATGAAGAGGGATATTATATGGTTTCCCATAAGAAATCCAATCTAGGTCAATCCTTTGCAATAAAATACATGGATGAAGAAGCTGGTATTGAGGATGTAGTGGTCGACCTAGATTTTGGTGCTACGATGGTAAATGAGGACACTAAGGAGGTTTCCACTATCCCATCAAATCTGGATCCATGTAATTTTTCATTGCTTTGATATTTTAAATAGTTTTATGATTAGGGATGTCTTCCATGTAGAAATTGGTATAGTTATTGAGGAATGGAGTAACCCTTAGGATGACTGTGATTCCCTTTTAAAAATTTTTTCCACTGGAGGAAAATTTATTGAGCCTCATGTTAAGGATAGTAATTCACTACGCTTGGATGAGAATGATTATGTTTGTTAGGATCCTAAGTAATGTAAGTGTGGAAGACATTCGATATGAAGGTGAAAATCCGAAGGAAGTTGAAGCAAATATAAAAGGAGGTGAATGAATGATCTTTTATTCATTAGTGGTATTACCACTATTATTGTATTTTTTACCTCACTTATCATGTCTTATGTAGTTTCTTTTTATTAGTAAATTTTCTAGGACCATTGATTTTAACCCAAGGTTTGGGATATTCTGGTTATAATATTTATGTACATTATATTTTTTTTATTTTTTAATTACCATGCATCATTATTTAATTATTAGTTAATCATTCTTTAATCATTAGTTAATTAATTTTTATTAATTAGTTAATTATTAGATAATTATTTGTTAAATGTTAGTATATCTGAAATTAATTATTCTATAGTCATTAGTTAATCTACCATTAATCATTACTTAATTAATAGTGATGTACTTTATAATTTTTATTTGTTAATTATTGTTCATCATTATCTAGTTATTATTTAATCATTAATTAATCATTACTTTATCCCATGTTAGTCCTATGTTAATCTTTGGTTATTTATTATCTATCCATTATTTAATCCAAAGTTTTTCTTTATTTACTCAATACTTAATCATTACATAAGAATTAGACCACCATTAGTTATTTAAAAGTCAATAATTAGTAAACTATTATTTCACTTACATTTATTCGTCATCTGGTTAATATTAATTCCTAATTATGTAACTAATATTTAAAAACTACTTATTTATAATAATAATAATCTTAGTATAATAACATATCAATTACTATGACTAATTATAAATTCATTACTCAAAATTCATAAATATAAAATACTATTTTATTCACTAATATTAACTATTAATCCAAACCTACATATAATTTACTAAACAACTAAGTAAATAACATATTTAAAACAAACATAAAATGAAATAACTAATTAAATAAATAATTTTAAAATAAATAAAAAATACCTCTAAATTATGCTCCACAAAATTCAGCCCTCCTTTTTAGGCCTAAAAAATGATTCCCACAACAGAGAAAATACCAGGAAAACCATTAAGAGAGGGAAGAAGTGGAATTAGAGGGGGGTGGGGTGCAATGAGTGAGTATAAGGGGGAGGGGTGGGGGTAAATGTGGCATTGATGATTCTACCTTTTGTGTAATTTTAGGATAAAGGAAGCATCACCGATGTCGCCTTTTCTATGTCATCAATCGTAGTAGATGAGTGGAAAATGTAGCATCATTATTGCCTCCGTTAAATATAAATATAAGGAAGCATCATAAACACCACCATTCTATTCCCATTTAAAATTTTTTACCCTAGTGGATTTAAATCAATATATTTTTCAAAAAAATGATGAAAATCCACATTCATCGGAGAAAAGGGCCCCTCCTTTTCCCAAACTATTATTTAAAATAAAAAAAATTAAATGATTTTAAATCTTTCTTAAAAATAATAGTTATAAAAAATATAATTTTTAGATGTCCATTAAAACCAATTTTAATAAATTTATATTAAACATCATTAATATTATGATAAATATTATTCCATAAGGAAATGGTGACCAGTTGTTACCACACATCACTATAATATCATGTGACCATATAACAATTTTCAAGAATAATATTGATATGCCTCTATTTTCTCCTCATATTAGGGAAATTTTTTGACCTTTTACCCTGAAATATATTCTTGGGACATTATCACATAAAAATTTCATGGAGAGGAACAATAATAACATGCTATGAAAACTAGTTTAAAAATGGAATGAATGTAATAAAGCATTAAACACGTTGTTTTTAGAGAACCAACTCCAATATAATGATGTGTTGATTATATCATTTAGTTTATTTCAATAGTCAATGTCATATATAGATGTTACCTTATTGACTTATAATGTTGATCATTTTTTAATTAAAGGGAATTTTATAACATGTTTCTTTTATTTTATATTTTTTGATCGATGATACCCGATCAAGAGTTGATATTTATTCATTAAAGTTTGCATTAATATTCTTATGTATTTAATCCATATGATATAGAATAATAAGATTAATTTCCATCAATATTTGAAATATTGACTTGATCTAGTTCATATATCCTTTTCGTCAATGAACATTAAGATGTTTTATTCTTCTTCGTCTTCAAAGGATAAGTGTTTAATAAATGAATCTGATAGTATATTTTCAAAATATATATAATTTATTAGGTTTCTAATCACAATATATGAATTTAATTACTTTTAATATTTATAGAAAGATGAAAAATTATTTAATCATGGTAAATTTATTGGAAGATCATCTCCATACGGTTTTGGAACTAATTTTTCATAAGTATATATTGATGAAAAATTTTTAGGTAGAAATTTCTTGTAAATATATTAATTTGATTGATGGTTCTCATATAGTTCATTGGTCCTTAATCATATATGGTTGAATTTTAAGATGTAAAATCTAATATTGAATGGTCATCTATTTCTTAGGTATATTTCTTTAGAGGTTGTTCCAAAACAATTGTTTTTTTTGATTTCCAAAAAAATCATCATTTAAAATGATATTAATAAATATAAATATGTAATGAATGATATAATGTAATGAAATGAGGTTTAATACATCAGTACTTGTGATAAAGGTTAGAATATTATGTTGAAAAATATTTATAATTGAAATTTTAAATTTCCATGGGAGTAAATTAATTTATCTCCTTCATGTGATTTCAATAAGGTTTTTGAACGATTATACAACTATTTTGGCTATACAATATAAGTAATTATTCCATAATGGATTTACAATATTCATTATCAGTTCAGTTAAGGACATGATGAATAAAAATAGATATTGAAAAAGAATTAAGAATGAATTCTTGAAAAAGTCACCAAATGTTAAAGAGAAAGAGATCATTATCCTAAAATGATAAAATTTTGTAAGGGATTATTATGATATCAAATGTGTGTATCTGATCAATAAAAAATATTATCAGGATTCTATTTTCTAGATGGATCCTTGATAACATTATTATTATATTATAAAAAATATAATAGTTTAATCTTTGAGAGAGACAACAAGTTGTCAAGTGGTTTATTAATCTCAAGATCATTAGTTCTTAAAAGATAATATCATCAAAGAAATCATTTTGATTCAAATTTTTGTTACATGAAATTAAAAACAATAGATTTTCATAGGCAATTTTAAGATGGTTGAACTAAAATAATAAGAAAAATATTATCCTTTTAATATTATTGTTTCTTATACTAATAATGAAATCTAAAATAGAAATATGTAGTGGAAAAAGGGAATGACTAAAATTATAATAGATAAAAAAATATAATCTATATGAATGTGAAGAATAAATAAGTGTTTCAAAAATTAATTCTATATATCTTGAAACCCATATTTCATATTTATAATGTGTCTACTAGAGGAAATATATAAAATAAGATTTTCAATATATCTTATAGATATTGATGAATACTTTGGAGGGTATTGATCTAATGAATTTATATATAGTTTATATACATGGTCATAAGGATATAAAATTTAAAATAATCATGAAGGAATGATATCATAAGGAGGTGAAGAAAATAAAACATAATTAATGGGAAGATGGAAAAAATAAAATTTAAAAGAGGTTTGGTATAATAAATCCCCATATAACCTATTTTATACAAAGAACATGTTCATATATTTGAAATCATTTTATCTTTTAACTAAAAGTGGTAGGATGATATTATAACTTAATCAAGATGAAAAAAATTATAAGTCGATCCCACATTCCATTAAGACATTTACACCCATATTTGAATAACTTCTTTGATTTTAAATCAATAGTATACAAGTTCCTTTCTCAACAGCTTCTTCGATTTAAGATTGATAAAAAAAAGATTCTTATACCCAAAACATATTCTTTCAGAGATAGAAATATTTCAAGTCACTATCCACGAGACTTAGTCGATAGAATATCAGATATGGATAGTGTGAATACAATTGAGGGGTTACTTGTTCCATTTTGATGAAAATATAATATAAAATAGGTATGGAGGAGGTGAAAAAAAATATAAGGAATCCCAAAGGAAAAGAGATTTTTTTAAAATGAGTGAGTGAAGTAGATCAATGGGAGGTAATATGATGCTTTTAATTTTTTTGCAAATTTATTCCTTTTCTTCCTCATTAAACATTATCTTGTTCGGTCCTCACTAAGATTGATCACAAGTTTTCCATGAAATAATGTCATCTAATTTTTCTTTTTTAAAGAGATATCCTCAAATAAATATATATTGTTGCAATCTAACCATTGGTAAATATATCCATTGAGTCTTATAATGTGGAAACTCTTATATTTATAACCATTTTTACCATTACCTCCTTCCTAGATTCATTCATGATAATTGATTATTTTTCCCATTGAGGCCAATATGGATTTATTTTAATGATCATTGTTCTCAAAATTATTTAACAATGATTCTATATGTTCATTAATTATGGAATTTAATGAATAATATTTATCTGGACAAAAATATATCCATAATGTCTTGTAAAAACATCATAGTGTAGATGCCATGATCTTATTTTTCATACCCTCAATGCCTTTTTGATTTTAAGGTCTAATAAAAATAGGGCACTAAAATGAATTCTTGGTTAAACTTTATGATTTTGTTATATTGTTCGAGCTTCATCAATTTATGATTAGATTGTATCTTCTATCTAGGTTAATATAAGAGTATGAATGAGGTGATTCTGATGATTTTTTCCTAAATCTTAGATCTTATATCAAGTATTTTTTATGACTATTCTATATTCCGTCGTTACATATATTATTGATATTTAATTAGATTTAGTAGTAATTCTATATTGGGTTATGTTTTGTCTAGCTGTCACATAATTTTAATTTTCTATTCTGTTACCAAATTTATAATGTTTTTAATTACAATATTTCTTTTACTTCATTTATCATTTCCACTCTGAAAAATTCATTTTAACATTCTATAGCTTTAAAAAATATATTTTCCTTTTTTATAATTACATGATGTTGGATTATACTATTATACCATCATATGATATGTGTATTGTTCGTTCCTTATACACATAACTAGTAGCTCAACCGATTCTTATATATCTGAGGTCTTACACCATTGTATAATGATTTTTTTCATTCCTTCCTATAAGTCATCAGATTATAGTGTATCAATGTCTAAGACTATTCTTTTTCCAATTATTTAATGCTCCTATGGACTTATTTTATTTTTTATTCTAAAACTCAAGTATATATATTAGATAAAATGATAAGAGTCTAAAGATCATTGAAATTTTCATTCTAGAGGATGAGAATTGTGTTATTTTAAGTATGAATTATCATGTTATTAGAATGAACCAAATTTTTATTTTTAATTTTAGAACAATTTACTAAGTTAAAAATTTACATAAAAATATAATAATCAATCAAAAAAGATCCAATTTTTATAAAAATATTGAAAAAGGTCATCATTTAATTTGTTAGTAATAAGTACAATTCTCATTTCAATCTAATAAGTGGTGTGACTAAAATGGTCCCATGTGATTTTTTATAATTAAACAAAAAATAAGTTAGAAACATGTATCAAATGATAAAAATTTATCAAACACAACCAAATTATAATTAAAAATAAAAAATATTCATTGATTAATTTAGGATCCAATGACCTTATCTTTTTGAATGATAATTAGTTACTAAAAATGTGTTTTATATTATACACAATAAAACTATATCTCAAAAATAATGTTGTGAGTATAAATAAAAATGAGACCATTGGGTATTTACCATTATATGACCATTGTTAAATAAGATAATTGGAAACAATACTCATAATAATAATGTCAACATTAAAATTAGTGTTATAAATAGAAATGATAGTTGATAATTAATGTAGAAAGGATAAAAAATTGCCTCAACCAATAGAATCATGTCATATGAATCCCATTTGTTAGATCTTGGGAAGGATTTAGAATCAATAAGATTCAATCTTTTGGAATCCCAATCTAATATTCAACATGTTTTTCTTGAAAAAAATCTCCAATGTGATAATTTCAAGTTAGTGGAAATTACCCCTCAAGGGATGTCATCCAAGCCACCCCAAAAATCTATCACCAGTGTACACCTTAACTATAGGCCATATAAATGAGTTATAAGGGGTTATTTTTCAATTACTTAGTCACTAAATGTTTAATGAAATTGTATAACAAAATTTTAGTTCCATCAATTAATTTTTAAGAATATTTTTCTTGATAAAATTGAGTTGGAATTTGATAAATTGACTTTTCAAAAAGAAATTTTACCTTTCAGAAAATATATAAATATTGTAATAAACTAATATATTATGAATAGTAATTATTTTAATTAAATAGTATGACTAAAATACTCTTATTTAAATTGAAATGATAAAATATTTTTTAAGTGTTAGATATTTCGCAATGTAATTTCACTATGCATTTTCATTACGCTATTATTTTTAATATATAAGGATTATTATATTTTAAAGTTGAAATTCACATACTTAGAAAATTATTATGATTAAATAAATATAATTTTTTAAATCATAATGTCAAAATTAGGATATGGGGAATTTATGAGAATCTTATAAAATACATTTTTTAATAATAAAAATACAGTTTGAGTTTTTCGGTATGTTTAATGATTTTAAAATTATGTCATAATGATGTAATAAATTATTAACCAAAATTAACGAATTAAAATATTTTATTTTATTAATATAAATTATTTTAATTTTTTAATCAATTTACAAATATATAAGTTTATTTCCAAATTTTAAAATGCAATCTTTAACATTGAAAATGTTATTTTGTGGAAGCATTAATTTTATTTTCCCAAACAAGTAAAATAAAATGATGATCGAATCATGTGGATTAGAACATCTAAATAAGTGTCCCAATTGTCCTATTCCATGGAAAAATACCATGGGAAAGCCCATGGTTTTGCATTTACCACTACTAAGGTATCCAAGGAAATTAACAAACAAATCCTCCAATTTTTCTATAAATTCCCACCAATTTCATCATTTACATTCACTTCTTATTAATCCTCCTTGAATATTTTATTTATTTTTTCATTACAATGAGTCATCAAGACCCCATGTTCACAATCATCGAGATTTAGTAGTTACCCTTCGAGGTAAGGGAAATCTTAACTTCTCATTTCCTTTCAAGTTTCCTTTTTTATGTGTTACATATTTCAAATTAAAAAACTATATTATTAAATCTATATTATTATATCCATTTATTGTATTAATATTATATTATTAATTGGATACCCTTTCCACATCCCTTTTTCTTATTTTCTAAAACCATGCTTCATACCCGTTATGTTTTTGATTTTTTTTTTCAAAATTTCTCTCTATTTATCACAAAATTCACTTATTTTCATTTATACATACCAAAACTCTTTCTATTCACGGGTTATTCAACTAGATATAAAATTATATATTTTATATTGGTATTAACATACATGAAACCTAGATTCTTTTTTCATGGGTTTATAATGACGTAAAGATCTTTTCATTAAGCAATTATCTTTTAGAAACCATGAGTTTGACATGAGACCTATTTATTTTATTCGGCATGATTTTTTAGGAAATGTTTTATTTTGATGTGTGTAAAAAAAATAATTTATACATAATAAGGTTCCACCCTAATAACTCTCCAATTTATTGGATAAATAATTTTCTAGAGAGATGATATATTTTATGATACCTTGGTCAACAAAATTAAGAATTTTTATCACACCTCGGTGAGAAACATTGTTTATAAGCATATAAATGTCAAAAATAATTGTTGTAGCCACATTTAGAAGATATTATTAATGTTATATTATTTATTATTGGTCTTATATTCCCATTTTCAAGACATAAGGATATTCCCCATGTTCTTATTGATTTTTCCTCATGATCAAATATATATTGTTTCTCTTGTTTTCCATTACTAGGCCTTATGCCCACACATTCATTCGATGTATGTCCCCAGGTTATGATATACTAAAATTTTAATTAGGATTATTATGAATCCTTTCAAGTGTATTATAATACTTTTTTTTAATTTTTCATCTACTACGTACATTTTAACCAAATAAACTAAACTTTAAAAGATCCTCTATTTTTTTTAATGTAATGAAAATTTTATGTAATAAAAAGGTAGGATTTTATAGTTGGTATAAAATTATGGTTTAGTTATTTGTGGTAATTATTATTTGAAAAAATAATTATGGATTCTAGGAACAAGTTTAAATATAGTAATATATCCTAGTATTTTGTTGAAGTATTAAGTAAGTGGTTTTTGAGAAAAGAAATCCCTATCCCAATATGACCAAGTGGAGATGGGTTTGGAATAGATATACCTAGGGGTAACAACCCCGAAAAGATGCATCATTCCTAACTCTTTGTAACATGGAACATGACAATAGGCCTTACAGTGCACCTAGCGTGACACTCATGGGGGATATATATGTTTAATAATATGCTTTTTATGAACCATTATGAAGTATTTATAGAAAATGTAATTATTGTTAAAGAATTACATAGTTAAGAATGGTGTTTTAGGATATTAAATTCTTGAATTATCATAATATTAAATGAAACAAATTTCTCACTAATGTTTTCTTTTTTTAGAAAATGATGGGAAATATGGGAAAATATGTAAATGGTGAGAGCAATGGATCAGGTGCTGATGACCTTCTGTTGGAATCCAGAATGGAAAAATTCATGAGAATGATTAATCAAAAGACTTGAGTTATGAGAAATAATGTGAATCAAGCTGAGAGACTAGATTAAACTCGTAGGGAAAAAATTCCATTGTGTCCTTTATACATCAATTACCACCTTCTTTCAGTGGATCTATGGACCCATTGATTTCTGAACATTGGATTAGATCTACCGAAAAGATCATTTCTGTACTCTATTGTTTAGAATAAGATAAATTCACCTTGGATGTGTACTGCTTAATGAGAGTAGCTGATCAAAAATGGAAACTAGTTAAAAATACAAATATAGGAGGAGATATTAATGAAATGGAGTTGTAAGATTTCATGGGATCATTTTTCAAAAAAAATTTATCCGTTCAATGAGAATGAAATTAGAGAATGAATTCCTTAAGGTAAATCATAAGGAAAATTAATATGTGGAAATCCATGAGATGAAATTCACATGACCTTCCCATTACACCTTTATCTTTGTCATGTATCCTAATGAAATGGTTGATAGATTCTTTAGTGGACTAAGAACACATATATGGATGAATGTAGCCAACCGAGGCTATGAAAATAATTAAGAGAACATCAGGATTGCTATGAAAGATTAACTATAGTTCAGAGAGATGTAGTAGACCCATATATCGAATGAAAATAAGAGATCGTTGGAGCCAAACCTGGGGTGAATCATTGATCAAGAAAGATGAGGAAAGAAAGTGCAACTTCCCAAATGAAAAAATGTAGGAAGAAACATTCAGGTAACTGCTTGATCTAGAGTAGAAAATGTTACAGGTGTGGAAGATATGTCCATATTTCTCAGAACCATCATACTAAGGTGAATCCTTAACTTATCAACTCTAACGATAAAGGGAAGATGGTGCATGACCAACCTAATGTTCAATTCTTTAAGTATCTACAACTTGATCACTTTTCGAATCACGATCCAAATTAAAATAAAATAGAGGGGAATTAGAATCAACCACAACATAGGCCAAGAGATAAAGGTCATGATTTTTCTATCATGATAGCTAAAGTTCAAGATTCAAATTATGTGGTGGCAGGTACTCTCATTGTTCTATCAAAGCTAGAAAACAATTTTTTTTTTGATTTAGGTTCTATATGTTCTTTTATTTCCTAAAATTTTGTGAAGAATATGGAATCAATACACGAGCTTCTTGAGGTAGAAATACTAATCATAATAATTTTAGGGATTATCCAAGAATCAATACTATATAGAAACTATAATATTTACTTTGGTTAGCATAATATCATCATAAATATAGTAGTCATTCCCATGATGGAATATGACATTATACTAGGGTTGAACTAACTATCAAATTATAATGATAAGATAAAATGTATAAGTAAGGAAATATCAATTGTCTTCAATGAATAGCCTACAATTGTTTTCAATGGAGAGATATCTCGTCCGGAATTTTTCTTGATGTACTACCCATAACCCTATTTATTGAAATGATTAGTGAAAAAGAAGAAGGAAATTAATGTATTAAAATAGAAAATAACCCCATAATTTGGGAATACATTGAAATATTTCTTGACGAGTTATGTGGACCTCCACCAGAAAGAGAGTTAGAGTTCTCCATTGAGATTATTCCTAGTTCGAAGCTAATTTGAAAGACCCTGTATAGAATAAAAAATGTGTTGTTGGAAGAATTAAAAAAGCAACTTAAATATCTTTTGGAGAAGGGGTATATCCGACCAGGTGTTTCTCATTATGGAGAACCTATTGTTTTTATAAAGATTAATGATGGAACAATGTAGTTTTAAATTTATTATAGTGAACTTAATGGAATCATGGTGAAGAACAAGTACCCTCTTTCTAAGAATTGATGATTTATTTGAGCACCTTCATGGGGATTGATTATTCTCTAAGATTTATCTTTGATCTGGTTAGCATCAATTGAGGGTGAGGAATGAATATATTCCAAAGACTACCTTCTGATCAAGATATGGGAATTATGAGTTTGGTTTTATAAATTCGTCTTGACTAGTGATTGTGGTATTATTATTGATTTGAATAATAGATTCTATAAGGACTACCTTGATAACTTGGTGTTAGTTTTTATTAATGAAATTATGATATATTCCAAAAGTCATGAGGTTCATGACGATCATCTAATGGTCATATTAATAAACTCTAAGGAATGGGAGGATATTTAGAATGTTTAGTAAATTTGAATTTTGGTTACAACATGTAGCTTTTATGGGGGATATTCTAACTAATGAAGTAATATCATTTGGTTATTCCAAGAAAAAGGTTATAAAGGAGTGGCCACATCATACAATAGTAATTGATATTCATAGTTTCCTTGGATTAGTGGGATATTATAGGAGTCTTGTGAAAATATTTTCATGAATTTCTACTCCACTAATAATGTCAACTTGAAAAGAAGTTAAGTTCATATGAAAAAAGAGTATGAAGAAAGTTTCCAAGATATGAAGAAGAAATTGGTTACTACACCCATTTTAACTATACCATCTATAAGAGAAGGATTTTTTATTTATAGTGATACATCTCTAAAAGTTCTTGGGTGCATCATTATGAATAATGACACCGTGATTGATTATGCATCTCGATAGTTAAAGCCTCATGAACAAAACTATCCTACACTTGACATAAAGCTGACTATAGTTGTTTTACCTTTGAATATATGGATTCACTATCTTTATGGGAATGAATGTTCTATATACACATACCACCAAAGTTTGAATTATATTTTCATGAAAAAAGGAATTGAAACTAAGAGAGAGGATATGGTTGGAACTTATTAAAGACAATTATGATTCAATTCATTATCACCCTGAAAGATAAAAGAATGTTTTTGATACATTAAGTAGGAAAGACCCTATTATACTAGATAATATTATGATTTAAGTAGATCCTTTGATCAAATACCTAGTAAAATTGGACATGGGAATTGTATGGGAAAGGAAATCATCAACCCTATACTAAGTAACTTATCAACTATCATTAATAGATGATATAAATAAATGTCAAAGAGACGATCCTTTATTGCAAAAATAAGATATAGGGTGTGAAGGGTGGGATGATTCCAATGTTAAATATTAATCAAGTTGGTGTACTAAAATTTTGAAAATGATTATGTGTTCCATCTATTCCAAAAAATATGGAACGAACTGATGGATGAAGATTATAGCTCTTCTTTCTCTATACATCCTGCAAGAACTAAAATGTATAGAGACCTTTATGATAATAATTGATGGGATGAAATGAAAGGGAGACTATCAACTACACTACAAGGTGCCTGGTGTGTCTACAAGTGAAAGTGGAGTGGAAAATTTCTAAAGGGGTATTACAACCACTACCAATACTAGCATGGAAGTGGGACAATATCGCAATAGACTTTTCCAATGGTCTCCCAAAAATATCCAAATGAAACAATGTGATATGGGCTATAATAGACTATCTCACCAAGACTTCCCATTTTATCTCTATTTGGGACGATTTATCTCTTAAACCAATTTCTATGATTTAGGTAAATGAAGTGGTAAGGTTTCATGGAGTTAAAGTTTATATCATTTCTAATCGTGATCCCAATTTCACATTAATATTTTAGAGAATTCCTTAGCATACTTTGATTACCTAATTGATTTTCATAATAGCCTGTCACCACAAAACTAATTTCCAATCTGAAAGTACTATTTAAATAGTCGAGGACATGCTAATAAAATGGTCAATGGTATTTAAAGGTGGATAAGATCAACATCTCTTATCAGTTGAGTTCTCATACAACAAAAACATCCAATAGAGTATTCAAATTTAACCCTATGAAGATCTATACGGGAAGCATTATAAAACTCATTCTTGTTGGGATGGAGTAGGTGATAGAAAAATTCTTCAACTTGATCTTTTTTAGAAGATGATATAAAAGGTTCATGCCATAAAACAATACAAAAAGGTGTCTCAGAGTTGGTAGAATAGCTATTCTGAAAACCGTTGATGGGAATTGGATTTCGATGTGGGTGATAAATTCTTCCTTCAAATTTCACCTTGGAAGAGATTTGTGTGGGTTGGGAAGAAAGGGAATCATATCCCTATATACATTGTCCCTTATGAAATCATTGATCACGTATGAGTAGTGGCCTATTAGTTTTAACTTCCACCAATCCTTTATCAATTTCATAATATTTTCAATGTATCTATCTCGATGAAGTAAATACCTAACCCTTCACATGTAATAAACCTGTAGGTGGTACAACTGGAAATGACCTCTCTTATGAGGAGGGGCAAGTGGAGATATTGGATAGTAGATATAGGGTTCTGTGAAACAAGAATACCCACCTCGTTAAAGTGTTTTAGAGGAACCAAAAAATATTAAGAATCCATGTGTGAACTAGAGGAAATAATGAGGCAGAAGAACCCACACCTTTTATCAACTGAGGGAATGAGATGAAATTTTGGGGATGAAATTTCTTAAGGGGGAAGAAAGTAATGACCCAAAATTTTTAAATGATAATTGTTTCCCCAAACTATATGATATATTATTCTTAAAAAAATTATATCTATTTAATAATGATGTGAGTATAAATTGAAATGTGACCATCGGGTTTCAACTATTGTAGAACTGTTGTCCAATATGACCATTGGAAACAATAATCTTAATAATAATTTTAATGTTATAATTAGTCTTATAAATAGAATTGTTAATGGTTAATTAATGATGAAAGAAGAAATGAGGGCCTCACCCAGTAGAATCAGCTCGTATGAAGGCCATTTTTCAGATCTTGAGAAGGAGGTACTGTCACTGGGCTTTTCACTTGACCAACCACAAGTGGAGATTCAATATGTTAAGCTTGAACAAAATCACCTACACTAGAAGTTCAAGTAAGTGGGAATTACCACATGGGATATTTTATCTAAGTCACCCAAACAATCTATCACTATAGAACACTTTACCCATAAGTTACATGTGGGTGTTATAAGGGGTTATGTTTTGAGTCCTTAGTCACTTAAAGTATAATTACATTATATAAATAATCCATCAATTTTGTTTTAAGAGTAGTTTCTCTTGAGTTGAAATTTGATAAATTGATTATTTCGAAAGAAATTTTACTATTCAAAAAAGATATAAATATTAGAATAAACTAATATACTAGGAATAATACTTGTTTTAATGAAATATTTTGGTCAAAACACTCTTATTTAAATAAAAATTATTAAATTTTTTTTTCATGTTTCAAAAATTTCACTATGTAATTTCATTATGCATTTTCAATCTTTTATTGTCATTAATAAATATGGTTTTTTATATTTATAATTTAATATTCATGTTAAAATTAGGTTATGATGAATTTATTGGAATTTTCTAATTTTTTTTTCATGAATAGAAAAAACACAGTTTGAGTCCTTCAGTATGTTTGACGATATCATAATTATATAATAACTAATTAATTATAATCCAGGACATAATATATTTTATTTTTTTAATATCATGTATTTTAATATATTTTAATTAATTTCCAAATATATAATATACTTTTCAAATCTTAAAATGGACTCTTTAACTTTAAAAATGTTATTTTATAAAAACTTTAATTTTATTTTCCAAAATATGAAATATAAAATTACAGTAGACTCTTTTGGATTAAAAAATCATTATAGGTGTCCCATGTGTCTAATTCCATAGGTAAGCCCTTATTTTTTCATTTACAACTACATAGGTGTCCATTGAGATTAATAAACAAATACTCATATTTTGATAAAAAACCCACCCATTTGTCATTTTATTTCACTAAAAACTCATAATAAATGAAGCATTGATTTTTTTACATCCAAGGAGTCATACCATTGTTTCTTCAATCCACCTAGGTCACAATCTACATGTTTTATGAGTTACGCTTCAAGGTAAGGGAAATATAAACATCTCATTTCCTTCAAGTTCAATTTTTATGTGGTATGATTTTAAAATTTAAAAACAATGTTATTATATCCATTGTTTTCTTATATCTGAATGGTATTAATATTATTTTATGAATAGGAGACCCCTTTCCACTATTTTTTCCCATTTTCTAAAACCATGTTTCTTACCTATTATCCGAGCCAAATTTCTTTTCAAAATTTATCTATTTTTCTCAAGAAATTATTGTATTTTATTTTGTGAACAACCAAACCTATTTATTTTCCAGGTGTCTTAAAAAATATAAAAAAATGATATATTTTATTCTAGTATTATCAATGATGAAATATGATTTCATTTTTCAAGGGTTTATAATGATGTAAAGAGCATGTCTTTAAGACATTTTGTTTCAAAAGACATGATTTTGATATAAAAACCATTTTTTCTCCACTATATATTTATGAAATTTTTTATTATGATATATGTGGATCAAATTAATTAATACATAATATTGGTGTTCCCTGATATCTTTATAATGCATTGGGTAAATAATTTAATCTCTATATATGACTTGTTTTACAATACCTTGGAGAATAAACATGGTAATTTTCTTAAGACCTCGGTGAAAAAACATGGTGATATTCTTATAAATGTCAAAAATAATTGTTTTAGCCAAATTTCCATGATATTATTCATATTATTTTATTTCAGATATTCTTAATGTTCTCTTTCTTATACCATAATGATATTCCTAATGTTCTTATTGATTTTCACTCAAGATCACATGTAAAATATTTCACTTATTTTCCCTTACTGGGACTTATGGTCACCCTTTCATTTGATGTATGTCCCCAAGTTATAAAATATGGTAATTTTAAATAGAATTAACCTATGAAAAATCAATTAATGGGTATTAGTATAATGATTTAATTTTTCATGTATTATGTACATTTTTTTATGAGAAACTAAACATTAAAATATCCCCTATTTTATTCAATGTAATTAAAATTTTATGTTATTAAAAGGTAAGATCTTAGATGGGACTAGTAAAAATGAACCCTATATCAATTTTACCAATTTATTTCTAGGAATGTTCCAAATGAAATCATCAAAATTAACACTATTTTATATTCTAAAATGTGTTTGAAGTGATCAAAATCAAGTAAATGAGTTGTAATTTTTTGGAAAATATTGGAAAATAATTTTTAATTAATTTTTCCCTTTAGGAATGAATCATACATCATTATATTATAAAAAATGTAATTTTAATATTAAAACTATTATATACGTTAAAAACTATATCAGTGACTCAAAACTAGTAGACAAGATTAGATTGTTATGAAAATCTTGGAAAATAATCATCGATTAATTTTTTATATATACGAATCAACTATACCTCAATATATCATGTTCTTTGGTTGGAAATAATGAACGTTAAATTTTAGAATTAAAATAATTTTATAATTTAAAAATGTGTGTTGAGAGCTCAAATCCAAGAAAATGAGGTCAAATTTCCATGAAGATATAAAACAATTATCCTTTATGTTTTCTTATAGAATGATACCACACATCAATATTATATATATTGTTTTTGAAATGATCAAAAATGTGTTTTAAAAAATATTTTCTATGTTAAAAATGTTTTTCAAAAGAACAATACTAGACAAATAATCCTGAATTTTGAATAAAATCATGAAAATTATTGTTTATTAAATTATGATATTTTAAAATTAATAGCATGTTAATCAAAGATGTGATTTTTTCTAAATAGATGAAAATGTATTTGTAATGTTAAAAATATTTACTAATATTATTTTGTGAATAAAATGACTAAATACTTGAAAATGAGCTTTTATTATCATGAAACTTTAGGGAAATTATTTTCATTTTGTTGGGAACATATATAAATAAATCATACACCAATATGTTGTGTTATGTGCGGAGAAATATTTCAAGTGTGTTTTTTGAATAAAAATTATTTCCAATGTAGAAATCATGTGTTAAAAGATCAAAATAGAGTAAATAATCTTTTATTGTTGCAAAAAAATGCGACAATATCATTAATTAAATTTTAATTATAAAATTGAATTAAACTTAAATATTATTTGTTGTGTCTTTAGAATCCTCTAAAAATCACATTTAAAATTTTAGAATAGGTTTTATGTTTCGTAATATTAAGATTTATTAAAATTAGAGAACATGTGCCAAACCATTTTTTTTGTGATGTTGACAAGGGACATAAGGAGTGAACTAACATCCCATTATAGATATTATGAACTGCTAGTTCTTCAGGAAATAAAATTTCTACATAATTTCATAGAGTAAGAAAAGTAGTGGATATTGATTAAGGAACAAGTAGAGAGAAATAATTTACTTATTTGATCAAATCAATTAAGTATTTATTCTCAATTGATTTTTTATGAAAATATTATCCTATCATTGCAATTTTTCACTGATATCAATGGACTTTTCTAGACCTTTTTGGTCCAGGGTTTTGTGGTTATTAAGCTTATAATGACTATATTCTCTATCACACTCCATAAAAACATGACCGTTAGTTTTATCTTCTATGTCTATGTTTTAACATTCCACTTATGATATGGAAACCTGGTTAAGAGATAATTTAGGTAACTATTATGTTTACAACTTTACCTTTTTAAATGGAGTTTTAGTATTCATATTTATGATTTGAGTTTCATTATATCAAACATTCAAGTATTAATCATTTGATAAATGAGACACATTTTGAGGGAGAAATTAAATTTAAAGGAGGTATAATGTAACGCCATAATTTATTATAAAATAAATTTTTAAATAAATTGGTTTATTTTATATATTTCATTTCATTATACACCATGTTAAGAATTCACTACATGAAAGACCAGTTTTGCTTAAGTTACACGCAATACTATGTTTTTAAAAAACATCATTGTATTATTCGAATTATTTAATGAATACAATTATAGCCTAGATGTTATAATGGGAAATACAAAAAAGATTAATTGATTTATGAAATTAATTTTTACACATGTATATATAATTATTTGACCAATTAATTATAAATGAATGTAACACTTTTTTTAAATAAAAGGACATTCTTTTCTTAAAAAAAATTAAATGTGCACAATTGTGTTTTATACCAATAATCAAACAAATAAATATTTTTGGATTATATAAATGATATATATATATACATATAATATTCAATCAAATATTTGAAATTCATATTATGTGGCTTCTGGACATGATATAAAAACAAATCCAATTTTACAAATAAAAGATATTTTTTTATAAAAATACAGTTCTACCTAATTTTGAGAACACAATTATTTTAAATATATTTTCTGATACATTAATAAATTATATTTTAAAAATAAATTTTTCTTTTAAATAATATATCAAAATTTACGTTCATTTAGTTTTTGATATTTATTTGTTAATTTTTTTAATAGTAAAAAAATATAGCATTTTAATTGAAAACAATTTTTTCATCTAAATAATTGATATTGTTAAATAATATTTTTAATTAGTTTTAAACTATAATTAGATGAAAATTTTATTATTTAATCTAATTTAGGTAATTGGAATCAATTTCACATGGAATTTGGATATATAAACATTTCAATATTTTGATTGTGTTCATTTTAAAAACCCTTTGTTTCGTCACGCCTATAGGATTAGTTTTAACTAATTTCTGAAAATACAAGGAATTGAATTTGGAAAAATCTATTCCATATTTGGAATCATATGGTACTAATTTATTCATTATCCCCCTTTTAGTTTTGGAAAATATGAATAATGACTTCATTAATGTTTTTATTACCTCAGTTTAAGGTAAATCAGGTAAAATGAGGGTAAAAATAATGTTATAAATAATAGAAAACTACCTGAATATTTTAAAAAAATTTAATGGAAGAACCCTATTATACCATTCACAATTAATTGTTTATATTTAACAATTTAATGGAAACAAGCCCATGATAATGACTTAGATACTATTAAAATCAAAGAGAGTGAAAAAAGGTCACACTCTTACTTTTAATAAGTATAATATTTTAAATATATGGTTAAATAGAAAATATGATCAAATATGTATATTTTTAGGAAATATAATATTTTTAATTATATCATGGAATTTTATTTTTAATTTTTAGGGAATAAATATTAATCACAAATAATTACACAATAATGATGCTATAATTATTAAATTAATGAAACAATCAATTAAATGATATTTGAAATATTAAAATAAATATAATTTCAATTAATTAATGTGTTGCATAATTTTTTTAGGTTAATATGACATATTATGAGTTTATTTGATGAATTGGATTGAATTTATCTTACAATATTTATTTTTTTAATGTCAATGTTCAGAATAGTATCAAAACTAACACTAATGATATTCTATGAAATTAATATTTTATTAAATTAGTTAAAAATAATACAAATTATAAATAAGGACATAGGTGATAAATAATGGTCTAAAATATCATAAATTAACCATTTAAGTTTCAAAACACACTTTATAAATAAAAATATCCACTTTCTAAAATTTCAAAAATTGACCATTTAAGGTTATATAGACACCAATATGTTGTGTTATGCACACGAAGAGAATTCAAGTGTGTTTTTTGAATAAAATATATTTAAAATGTTGAAATAATGTGTTAAATGATCAAAACCTAGAAAACATATTCATATTGTTTTGACACATTAAGAAAATGATCTATAAGTGCTTTTTGGCGGGTAAGAGTAAGTCGAACCACAATATGATACATGATGTTCTTATTATGACTCAATGTGTCCGTTATCAGGTAAAACTAATATTTCAGTTCAAAAATTGTCAATAATGGAAAAATTCATAAGAAAATAAAAATTTTCAAGATAATTTCAAACAATGATTAACAGGTCATTTAAGGCGTGTAGAAATCAGTCTGCCATCTAAGTGAGACACTATGTGATCAATATGACTCAAAGTGTGTCATTCCATTTTAAAATGAAAATTTATTAAAAAAAACTGACATACTAAAAACTGATAAAACACATTCATATTGTTTTGAAACTTTCAGAAAATGATCTATAAGTTATTTGGGATGTGTAGGAATCAACTGCATCTCAATCCAACACAAGATGTGAACAGTATAACTATATGTTCATCTTTTCAAAATATATGAGTTATTTTATTTTAAAATGTGAATCACATTGTATATATCATCCAGGTAGTGGAGGTATCATCTCATTAGACCCCATTATTTATCCTCTTCTACATATGGTGATGTTTAGGGCATGACCTCAAAAACCATTCATATAATCACCTTCCTCAGATGATGGAATTGGAGGGTCTGTAAAAGGGTAAAGAGCTCTGTCAAGGGGATCAAAGTAGATTCGATTCAAAATAAGGGTGGGTCTAGAAGTTCCCTTAGATCCAGGTTCGTGAGGGAGAAATTATCATCTACTTTAGTGAAAAAACCATGCCAGATATAATATTTCTGGGTGTACTGGTAATTGATTGGGGGTATTCTTTCTTTGATCCTTCTATCTAATGTTTTTTTTCCAGAGTCTCACTTGGAGGTGGACCTTCCAAATCATGGGGAGAAAACTCCATTGGATACATTTGGGAATTTTCATCTTCCCTAAAAAGGTGCTGATCATTCCCCCACCCCGAGTGATGATATATAATGAGAAGGGAGGTCGTATGATACATCCTAACCAACTGATTTGAGTAAGTTAGGATGGTAATTTAGAGGAAGATCTGAACTTTGATGAAGTGCTCCATCATAAATGGTCTACATTGGAGTAGATTGGCATATCATCATCCTGTTACTATACCATAAGAACATTACTGAAAAAAAGTTCGAATTGATAATAAAATCTTGAAAAGGATCATCTATTAATTTATGAACTTATTGAATGTGTATAATGTTAATCAAATATGTGATATATTCCCAATTGATGAAACTGTATTTATAATGATATAACTATTTTATAAGATAATCATGTTCATCAAAAATGAGCATGAATTATCATGAAAATTTAGGGAAATTATTATCATTTAACTTGGAATCTATATAAATAAATCATGCACCAATATGTTTTGTGATATTCCTACAAATATTTCATGTCTCTTTTTTGAATGAAAATTATTTCAAACATTTAAATCATGGGTTGAATGGTCAAAACAGAGTAAACATTCTTGGATCGTTTTGAAAAAATAGGACAATAGCTATTAATTAAATTTTAATTATAAGAGTGAATTAATCTTAAATATGATGTTTTGTGTCTTTGGAATCATCCTAAATGCACTTTTAAAATTGAATTTATTTTTTAAGTATAAAATTTGTATCAAACAATTAAAATAGATAAAATTATTTTTGATTGAGTTTTGGGAAATGATCGTTGATTATTTTGTTACATGTAAAAAAGCAAACAAATATTTCCATGAAAATATAGAATAAATATTTATGATTAATTTTAGATTTATAGAATTGAATCATGTATCACTATTATGTGTTATGATAGAAATTATCGGATGTGCATATTGTGTATTAATACAATTTTTATGTTAAAACATGATTTTCCCCCTGCAGGCGTGTAAGGTGGTTTGGGTGGGAAGGGTTTGGAGTGTGCATTGTGAGGTTGAGTCCCCAGACATGTTTATTTCTTTACATGTGTTGTAAATAACTTTTAAAAAAAAGTAAAAACACGATTTAAATGATTAAAACCAAATTAATGAGGGATATAGAACAAAAGGTGTTTAATAAATTATTTTATAAGTAATTAAAATTACAATAATATCTTTAATTAAAAATTCTTATATCTCCTAAATTATTAATTAAAATATATGTTAATATCCTTTGGTCATGTATCAAAACTCTGCCATCAACATTTTACCAGCTAAATAAATAATAAATATTTACATAATGATGGGAAACATTAAGATTTAATCTTTGATATATTAAAATGATATAAATAGTAGAGAAAATCATCTTTCGAAACATTTGTATTAGTTGAAATATGAATGGATTAATAATCATAATTAACTATTTTGAAACCAAATGGTATTTATTTTGTATTATTGAAACTTTAGAGTAGTAAATCAATTAAATTCAGTTGGGACCCCAGAACATTGTGTGATGTAGATGTTTTGCTCTCCGGTTCCCCAAATCCCTTCATCAAACCACTCCACATTATGATAATCACTTCCAAACTAGTATGAAGCATCTAAACCAGACCTGCACACTATAAGATACACATCCCCCACCATTTCCTCCTTCACTGGATCATCCACGTCTAGTTACGCCTCATGTACTGAGGAAGGGAGAAGGAAAGGCTACCTCCATCACTCTGATCCTCGATAGTATAGGAAAAGTTTGAAGCAGGGAAGGATGAGGACTAATCATATTCATAATCATAGATCCCAAAAATATTTCCATGATCTTCATCTTCATTGTAGTGAGGGAATGGCGGTTGGTCAGCAAGATCTGGATAAAATCATAAGAGTCATTTTGAATGGGAATAGTGGGTTTTTGGTGTCAAATGGATGACTATATTATGAATTAGTAATGAAAATTTTAATTAATAAACCATATAAATTATATAGTTAATTAATTAAGATATTATACTACATAGAATCTAGTTTTATCTAATTTTAGGCCTTTAATTGTGATAGCTAAAAGCACTGTTAAACACACCCTTAGAACAAGCGATGTTAAAGGTGGACTTTTACAATGATTTTTTTAGCACTGATAATAGGGACCCTTTATCAGCAATTATAAAAAAGTAATAATAAGACTCCCCTTTTATCAGTTCTATTAAAAAATAATTGATAAATGGGGTCCATTTATCAATGATATAAAAAAGTGGTGACGAAGGGGATGTTTTAGCAGTGTTAGTAAAAAATCATTAATAAGTGGGGGTCTTTATCAGTGATTGTAAAAAGGAGCTGATAAAGGGTTTATTTCAAAAAAATCATTTAACTAAAAATAATATATAATTATATAAATATATAATTATATAAATATATAAATATATTTTTATAGATATAAATATAATATATATTTTGTAAATATGTTTTAGATTAGGCTAAATAGAAATTTACAAAAAAAACATATAAGATATTTAGTGAAAATGACATATAATATAATTTAAAAAATATTTTTAATTTATAATTTTCAAATTGTTATTGAGTTAAAGTCATTTAGTAACAATTTGAAGATGAAAAACCTCAAAAACTAAATAAAAGATCTGGAATAATTTGAAAACATAACTTGATCTTCAAATGGATTGATCCGAGTATTTGTTTGGGATTTACCAATATCAAATTGAAGATTTTGATAAGATATACACAAAACAATCTAGGTTGATCCTGATCGCATTTCTCACAGCTAAAAAAGTTAAAAAAGACCTTCAAAATTGAGTTTTAAGTTGTGGTACCCAATGTTTTTTAACATTCGATGGTTTTAGCCTCATTTAAGTGGGTATTTTTGCCCTTTTTCAGTGGGGACAGAATTTATTCTCAATAATTACATTCATATTGATATTATAGTTTTAATATTTTTATCATTTTTCCTAGTGTAAAGTTATTTAGAATCAAATATAGAACAATATATTCATGTTTTTATATATCCACAAATAAAAATAATATTTTATAAATAAATATTTGAACATATCTATATATAAATTATATTTCTCAATATATAACTCTTATCTTAATAAAAACTAAAAACCATTTTATTTTAAATAAAAATCTATGAATATTTATATACACAAACAATTAATGTATATATAATGTATATATATATATTTGTGTTGGTATTGAATAATAGATAAATATTTATCTATATTTTCTAATATATGTATATAAATATTAATATATATTATATATGTAAATAAATATAAATATGTATAATTATATTTATTAATGAACACAAACACACATATATATGTATGTATGTATTTATAATCACACACATACAAACAAAAAATTTATTTTATATATGAATTTAAATATATATATATATATATATGGATATAAAATGTAACGAAATGTATATAAATATATAGATATATCATAAAATAGAAAAAAAACAACAAGGGGGAGTGGAAATGGCCCTCTCGTATGAGATGTAGGTCTTAGGTTCAAAACTTGCTTGAGGTAGGGTCATGCATGTGAGGGTGGAGTTATCTAAAGTGCAAACATGGGGGAAGAGGAGTGCCTATAAAATGGTTTTAGGGAAGAAAAATTATCCCATTTATTAGTGGGGCCTTTAACAGTGCTAAAAAGCACTAATAAATGCCCCCTTTATTAGAGATTTTTTAGCGCTATTAAAGTTGATTTTATCTATGATTTTTAGAAGAACTATTAATTTCAACCATTTAACATCTCTTACTTTATCAGCACTTCTATAGTTCAAATAAAGAATTTTTACTAGCGCTTTTAAAGGCCCAATTTGTAATAGTGTTAATGATATTAACAGTTGTTAATTAAATTACTTAAATAGTTGTTACTAATTATATCATGAAACTTAAATAACATTTTTATATTGAAAACATGAATATATAGCCACACCAATTGCATCATGTGTTGGAATGATGTATGATCGATTTCTACACACCACAATGAATTGTGGACCGTTTACCTAAATTTTCAAGATAATCCATACATGTTTACTTGATTTTCACAACGTGAGGATTTTTTTAATCTAATATGAAGTTTTTATAATGAAACCATGCATTATGAGTCATATTGGTGACATTTTGTGTTGGATTGATGTGTGATTGATTCCTAGAAGGAAAAAATGAATTATGGATCGTTGTCCTAATATTTCAAGACAATCTGACCTGTTTTACTCATTTTTAGATATTTGATGCACGTTTATTCTAAAATGACACTGTTATATTGGAAAAACGTAGTTGGAGTCATAACAACCACACCATTTATCAATTTTTCATAGGATCAACAAATACCTAACAAAAATGAAATATTTATTGTTTTCTTAATGTTTCAATATAATCTGAGATTTTTTACTCAGTTTTGGATTTATGATGTGCATTTTACACTAAAATGGCATTTATATTGAAAACATGGGTTTGGAGTCATATTGACCACATAATGTATCAGTTTGACATGGAGTCAATTCCTATACACTGGAAATGAATTATGGATCATTTTCATAAATTTTTATAACAATGTGATCTTGTTTACTCTTCAGATTTGTGACGCGTGTTTTCCATTAAAATGAATCTTTTATATTGTAAACATGCACTTGTTGTCATATAGGAAACATTACATTTCATATAAATTTTCATTTTATTCCTATATATCTCAAATAAATTATATATAATTTTTATAAAGATTGAAAACAATATGAGGTTGTTTATTTGATTTTGGCTATTTGACATGCACTTTAAACTAAAATGAAACTTTTATATTGAAAACACATATTTTGAGTAATACTAACCATATTGTGTGTCAAATCGATGTGAGAATGATTCCTAAACATGAAAAATGGATTATTGATCATTACGCTAAATTTTTATGTTAGTCTAATATCCTGTTCTCGATTTTGAAAATGTGACTCTCATTTTAAACAAAAATGACACTTTTACAATGAAAACACATACTTGGAGTAATACCAACTACATCATGTGTTGGATTGATTTTTGGTTCATTAATACACCCATAAAAGGATTATGGATCTATTTTCTCAAAATATTCAGGACAATTTCTGCTTGTCTTCTATGTTTTTCCTATGTGATGCACATTTTACAGTTAAATATCATTTTTATATTGAAAGCACAAAATTGAAGTTATACCGGACATATCGTGAGTTAGATTGATGTGTGTTCAATTCCTATAATCCAAAAATGAATTACGAATCATTTTCCTAATGATCAAAACAATATGTTCTTATTTAATCTATTTTTGATATGTCAGAAGTGTTATATTCTAAAAGTACACTTTTATATTGAAAACATGCAATTTGATTCATACCGACCACATCGTATATCAGATTGATGAGAAATAAATTCATACACATGAAAAATACATTATATATCATTGTCAAACATTATAAAAATAATTTAAGATCATTTTGTCATTTTTGATAATGATATTTTCATTTAAAATTAAAAGTCCACTTTCTTATTGAAAACCTAAAATTAGTGTCATAACAACCACATCATGTGTTGGATTGATGCACGGTTGATTAATATATGCCAAAAACAAATAATGGATTGTTTTTATAAAGTATTAATAAATTTTATTTCTTTTAATCAATTTTTGATATGTGATACAGATTTTAAAATAAAATTATATTTTTATTCTGAAAACATATAATTAGAGTCAAACCAACCACATCGTGTGTTTGATTGACATGCGACCAGTTAATTCACACCAAAAATGAATTATGGATCATTTTTTTAATGTTTAAAGATAATATAAGATCATTTACTTAGTTTTTGAATTTTTGACATACATTCTACACTAAGAAGACACTTTTATATTGAAAAGACATGCTTTGAGTCATATCGGGAACATCATGTCTCATATTGACATGCATTCGATTCAGACACATCACAAATAGAATATAGATTATTATCCTATATTTTGAAAACAATATTAAATCCTCTACTCAGTTTTGAAAATTTGACATGTATTTTAAACTAAACCAACACTTTCTTATTGGAAACATGCACATGGAGTCATACTGTCTACATCGTATGTTGGATTGATATTAAGTCAATTCCTATACACCAAAAATGAACCAGGTATCATTTTCCAAATTTTGGAAGACAATCCATGCCCATTTACTCATTTTTGGCTATATAACATGAATCTTATACTAAAATGACATTATTATATTTGAAATACATACTTAAAGTCACCACTATCACATCGTGTGTTGGAGTGAAGTGTAATTGATTATTATATGCCATAAGTGAATTATTGTTTATTTTCCTAATGTTTTAAGATAATACAAGCCTGTTTACTCAGTTTGGGAAATATGAAACATGTTTTACTCTAAAATGATAGTTTTATATTGAAAAAACAGGTGGATCTATATAGGTCTCATTAGGTGTCACATTAATGTGTAGTTGATTCATAGAGATCTCAAATGAATTAAGGATTGTTTTTCTTAAGTTAAAAAATATAATATTTTTACCTAGTTTTGGATATGTGATGTTATTTTTAAACAAAAACGATAATTTTATATTTAAACCAAACAATTTGAGTTATACCAGCCAGATCATGTGTCATATTGATGTGTGGTTAATTCTTACACAACAAAAATGGATTATGGATATTGTTATTAAATTTTGAGGACAATATGATATCGTTTGATAAATTTTTGAAAATGCGACACTTTTTTTAAACAAAAATAAAAACTTTAATGCGAATACATGTACATTTAGTCATAAAAAACACATCATATGTCAGATTCATATGTGGTAAATTCAAACAAGAAAAAAATTAATTATATTTCGTTTTCCTAAATTATCAAGAAAATGAAAGATCATTTTCTCGGTTTTGACAATATAATACATTTTTTAAAGTAAAATTAATCTTTTATATCGAATACATGCACTTAGATCAATATATAAAATGAAACAAAAAAAATTAAAATGATGAGGCGAGGACTGTGGAAGCGATATTAATAGGTGGAAAACTATTTTTACAAACTCATCAAATGAAAATAATACAGAAAATGAAAATGACGTGTCTAGGAGAATGATAGTAGCTTCACCGGATGATGGTAATATGTCTTCAAATTTTTCTATAAAAGGATCCTAGATCCATTTACGTCTCTCTATTTTCTCCGATTTATATATAAACTCTAATCTCTTTGAGAATTAAATGAAATATTTCCTGTTTTGTAGGTTCATCTGTAAATCATATTACAGTTTCTACCAACACATCCCTACCCCTAAAGGATGGAAATTAGTGAACAATTGAATTTATTTTAGTTTTTACTAGACCACAAATATAATATGTAATCACTTCAACTGGTTGTCAAAAATAATTCTCACACTGTGAACTCTTCCCAATCATCTCTATACAAATTTACTTCTTCTTTTGAGTTCAAGACTGTTGGAAGGCTAAGTTGTATTGAGAAAATATAGAAAAAATAGAAAATAATAGTTATTTTAAAGGATTCTATAATTACCTTATGAAATTACCTATTTGGGGATTCTAGTTTGTTGATGGTATATAATATCCATTATACATTTTCAAACCTAATATCCACAATCATTGTATTTATTTTATTATATAAATTATAGAAACATTGAACAAAATAAGTAAATTGGTTGGAAATATGTTTTTATAGTTAAATATTACTTCATATACCTTAATTTGATTCCATTTTATGAAATCTCGAAGATTTTTATGTTTCGTCATTGGCCTCATAGAATAATTCATATGATAAATATACTTATCCTTATCATAAAAAAATTCTTGTGAAAACACTCTGTAAAATATAATCTCTTTGGTTTATCTATAAAATATTAATTTTAGTTCATTAAAAATTCACGAGGGATATCACGTGTGGTCAATTTTCTAGAAATCCATGATTTGGATCCAAAAAATAAATATTCAAGGTATCCAAATTGATTGTGATTAGCATCTAGTGCTTCCTAAAAAATAAAAATAAGTAATGAAGAAAGAAAAATACAATTTATATGATTATATTGTAGAGTTTTACCCTATCATTTTTGGCATCAAGAGGAGTCTATTGGGTGTTATTTTATTTTCAAATTCATCACTATAGACTTATTTTTTGTTTTCAATTTTTTTCAATTCAAAAAAGGTTTTTTATAGAAATTATGGATGGATCAATGAGTTCAAATATTTATTTATAGGGTGTTCCCAGTATATAGTAATAATATATACTCCTAAAGAAAATATGAATAGTTATTCACTTTAATGAACATAATATACAATTTTTGGAAAAAAATATTATGAAAATTTACATCATTTATATATTTAAAATTGAAACACCCATATATTCACACATTATAAACTAATTTTTACATTTGGGACCAACCACATCTATAATGGTCTCTCCAAATATATATTTATTATATTCGATGTCTGTTATATTTCTATATTTGAAATTTATATCTGCATGAACTTAAAATGTTAAAATATACAGTAGTGCAAATGGTGGGGTGAAGGTATTCTCAAAAGGTCCATTTGTTTTTATAGTTGATCCACTAGATTATCTTTATTCAACCTTCCATTTCCCCATTATTGTTTCTATATGTAATACCATAAATCCTTTTAGACCTTTTATCCTCAATTGTTAAAGGTTATTCATGTGATTATTTTTAAATACATACCTCTTGTATCTTTATAGAACTAAATGGTCATTCAATGAATTTTCCTTTATAAATATCGATTATGAACACATCAATATCATCAAGAAGAATAAAAAAATTGACACTCAACTCAAGTGACACTTAAATCCACACACTCATGTGTTCTTTTGCGATTTGTATTTTGTGTATCATGTTTCTAAGGATATTGTTCACTGTACCCCTTTAAACAGGGTGATCCACGGGTGTTAATAGATATAAATCATATAAAATTTCAAGCTATATAATTTTATTAATATAATGTTATTGGAAGTTGTTTTATTCAAATTATGGAAAAAATGATATGAAAAAATTTATTAAATATGGTAAGGAAAATGGTTTAGGGGGAGGTATTGCCGCAACGCTAGTGGTGTCATTGTTTCCGACGCTTTCATTGGGGTGTGCACATCCGTCTTCATTTGAGGAAGAAAGGTGCGATTTTATTTCCCCACATTACTACTTTCCAAAGTTGGGCAACATTCAAGTCTTGTTCAGAGACGTTTTCTCCTTGATCGAAATGGGATGATGGGATGTTGGTTCCTCCTTCCATGGATTCCTCCTCGGAACTCGTTGCCTAGTCCAGGTATCCTTTATATATTTAAGACATTGTTCGTGAAACACTTCCTAGTGCCATATCTTCATGGACAACTGTTATTTACACTGCCTCTTTTGGGACATTCCCAGGGGTCCGGTCAGGGCAGTAACCTTCATTTAGTGGAGTAGTCCCGTTGGGCATCACTGGCATGTATGGGCACTAGGACATTGGTCTGTCTATCTTATGTCCCGTATTATTGGGCTTCTTGAGGGCGTAGAAGCCCGAGGGATCCCACATAGAACGTGGGGGATCATATTCCATGGGCATGTATCTGAGGTTTTCCTTAGCTTTCTATGTTTAAAATAGGTTATGCCACAAGTTTAATGTCCAGCGGAGACGGACTGGACTAATCAGAACACTAACTAGAGTAGATCATATAGGTTCAACCCTTGGAGAGAACACCGATATTGGGGCCAACATGTGGTTGAATTTACAGTCACTGTTCAGGGTATTGGGGTATGAGATGACATGATTTCATTGGGATGTGGTGGCCCAGATAAGAATTAGGATAAATGATGGAGCGGTTGAATGAAGTGGATGGTGAATCGGATGGGATCATCATGAGGATGATGATGGTTTTGAGATTGGGCCTCAAAGAGGATTCCTACGTATCCCTGTGGCAGGGAATCGAAGTCCATATAGTTCATCTGACAACCTCTTACCTCCAATTGGGGTTTTCAATGGCTTACCGCTGGATGGGGTCACAAAGGATTACCGCTGGATGGGGTTGCAATGGGTTGTCGCTGGATGGGGTTGCAACGGGTTGCCTTGAGATAATAATGCCAACAGCTGACTGCTGAATATGATCACAATGTCTTACTGCTAGATGGGGTCCCATCAGCTTAACGTCATGTAGGACGGGGGATAACTGATGTAAAGGTGGTTGGAGCTACCGAGTGTTGGGCTTACACCTTGTGATGGATTCCTACGTATCCAACCTTGGTGGGGATCAAATTGCATATAGTTCGGAAGGAGGCATTTGGTGCATATGCTTTGAGGCAGCCCGAAGTGTTGGTTAACCGATGTGAAGATGGCCGGATAGACCGAGGTGGTGTGCTTGAACCTCATGGAAGCTTCTTAGATACCCTACCCTAGCAATGATCAAAGACCACATAGTTCAGGAGGGTTCCAATGAACCAATGTGAAGGGGGACTTGTGGTTCAATGGTTGGTGGGGTTGAACCTCGTGGAGGCTTCCTATATACCCTACCATAGTAAGGATCAAAGACCACATAGTTCAGGTGGGCGTCGGTGAAACGACGAGAAGCAGGACCCAGGGTCTAATTACTGCTGGGATTGAACCTCATGGATCCTTCCTACGTACCATACCTTAGCAGGGGTCAAAGACCATGTAGTTCTAGTGGGCGTTGGTGAACCAATGTGAATGAGGACCTGGGGTCCAATGGGTGGTGGGATTAAACCTCTTGGAGGCTTCCTACATACCCTGCCTTAGCAAGGATCAGAGAACACGTAGTTCAGGTTGGTGTGGGGCTTACAGTCTAGGCCGCCCAGGGAGGATGTCATGGTTAGTTCTTACTCTAAGACCACATGAGTCATTCTTGGTTTGAGAAACAAGAGGTAGAATAGAACTGATGATCTTGTTGAGAAATGCGTGTCCGTGAGAGGTGATGTGGGGGTTACACGTGATCGCATCCCAAAGAGGAAACTGGGGCTTATGCGTGTTTAGTGGCCCGAAGAGGTTGGGACTTACTCCAAGATGGAGGACCGGTGGCGAAAAAGACCAACGGGAGAGGAATTAAGAATAGAAGAGAGGTGGAGCACCGTTCCCCATCACGCCCCCTTCTCTAGTCCTTGGGACCAAAGAAGAAAGGAGGAGCAGGGATGCTGCCTCCTGTAATAAAAGATAGGGGCTTAACCAATATGGTTTCCCTTTCCCCACGTAGAATGAATGGGGGGGGGGTCACAATTTAACATAATGTGCTGAGGACGATGGTGCTTGGTAGTTTAACATCCTTTTTCTCGAACGAGGTGGGTTCACTCCGCACCCCTAGGACTTACATAACCAGTTCCCTCTGTACCTTGGTGAATAAAGGGGATGGGAAACTCCATATCTTGAGGTTGTCATTGAGAAAACCATTGGGGGGGGGGTCCATGTTAGCATGGCTATGCGAAAAAGCAATATGCATTAGCGTGCTTATGCGATGAATCATGAGGAAAAGAAACTCAACAGGTAGTATCGTCCAAGGGACTTTGAATTTGCTTTGGGCTAACCTAGGAGGTCACACGGGGGAAGGATTTGCAGAGCCAAGGGGTTTGCGAGTAGAGGACTCGTAGAGCTCTGGTGATCCATGCTAGGGAAGGGCTTTGTGAAGGTGTAGACTTCGTGAAGTGAAATGGCCGAGCCTAGGCATAGGGAATATGTGCATACTAGAGGTGCTTCATGAAGTTTAAGGGTGTTCGTGAAGAAAATCCCTACGAAGCATGGGTGCCTCGTGAAGCAAGGTCCTATGAAGCAATGTGCTTTGAGAGGCACATTTACTTGGCATTAGTATTTGATTCATGTGTGCATGGGGGGTTCTTCGCGAAGAATAAACGGCCTGCGATGACCTGAGTCCCCATGAGGATCTCCTTACATCACGAAGTCCCATGGGCTTCACCAAAGGCATCCCTCTTGATCGAGTGGGTGAAAGTAGGGAAAAGGAGAGGCACTTCACAGAGAAAAAGTACCTTGAGCTGCTCATGGTTCACAGAATAGAAAGTGCTTCACGATTTGAGAGTCGAGAAGAGCAAAGGTCGGATGATCCGTGATTTGGGCCTAGGGGGAGGCCGATATTTTTAGGCAAGAGGCACTGCGGAGTAGTGCATGCTCGGCGCAACGATGGATTCCACTCCGTGGTGGGCTTGAGAACGTCAAAGGGGCTCATGGAGCATCTAGTATCCAGGCTTTGCGGCGGGCTCGTGAAAGTCAAAGTGGATCGCGGTGCATCCCGCCATCAGGCTTCACTACCGGCTCACGAATGTCAAAGGGGCTCGTGAAGCACCCCAACTTCAGGCATTGCGGTGGGCTCATGAACGTAAAAGGGGCTCGTAGAGAATCCCGCCTCGTGGACTCGCGCTGGGAAAACAAAATTCAAAGGGGCTCATGAAGTATCCTACCTCCTGGCTTCGCGGTGGGGTTGCGGGGTCGTGGCACTCCGCGAAAGGTCTTCGCAAGGCAGCTTCAGAGCCTTTCTTATAAACCTTCTCCCTTTGGATTTTTGGTGCCACCAAATGCCTGCCCTCAGACATAGAGCCAAAGAGAAATCGAGGGTCAAAGTCTGAGGATCAATCGCCAAAATTTGTTGGTTGTTTCCCAAATCTGGCTTGTGGAGGAGGATCGCCGAGCAGGAATGCGACGGGTCGGCTAGGCGTGCTACGATGCTCTCCGTGGTCGAGACCCGCCGCAAAGTGGCAGGGGTCGTCGTCTTTAAATAGAGGGGCTTAATTCTATTTTATCATTTCTATCCATTGCGATTTTGGGTTAAAGTGCTCCCAATTTGTGAAGCACTGCGTACTTCGTGACTTGCTCTCTACGAACAAGGCCTTCTGCTTTGCGGCACATAGTGAGTTTTTGACTTCACATCTGTGCACTTCGCGACTCCACGTTTGGAGGCCAAGGTGGGGCTCCGTGAACAGACTCCGTGAACGCGCTCCGCGAATGAGCTTCATGACCGAACCAAAAAAAGTTCCCCATATTAAAATACTACATGCCTTATCAAGAAGCCGCCCATGGGGTCCTTGCGGATGCTGACCAATGGGACGAGATGGAGAACAACCTGGGTTTAGGAGAGCTAGTTCAAAGTCACACTGAACATGGTTCTTTGGTGGAGCTGCTATCAGAGAGCTAGAGGAACTACCCATTATGAAAAAGGTTTCCCTTGTATGGATTCATGCTGATAGATGACGTCTTCATCCCAATGGAGAGTTGGGACGAAGCAACATACTAGTTCTAAAGCACACCGTGCCAGCGCCGGTGGTTCAGGGTGGCTAACGGTCATGCCCAAGAGGATATTACACCCGTCATTGCTGACTGCTTATACAATATCCTGAATAACATTTATGGGAAGGAGTTACAGCCAGAGTCGTCTTCCCCCATGCATCAGACAATATTGAAGGTGGCTCTGGGGACCCCGGAGAAGGGGTGATCTGAGGAGTGGGACCTGAGCTGGGGCGGCAACCTCATAGACAATTGGGCCTGTGTCTACTGGGTAGGTACCTCGTGTGAGGAGTTTGGGGCGGAGCTGAGGAGAGTGGGCCTGTATGACGCATCTTGGGCCTCCCATTTTCACATCTACCAGCCGAATAAGCTGATGCCAGAGCTATTGAGCAGGTGGTCATCGAGGACCAACACATTCCATTTTCACTATGGGGAAGCCAGCATCAGCCTGTGGGACATCCACTAGATCTCGGGGTTCCTGATACTGGGGTTTATGTATGAAGAATTCCTCCCCGTCATGAGTGTGTGGGAGGACCCAGAGCAAATGCTGCCGCTAGCGATGGCTTTGATAGAGCTTGAACCGGGAGTGGATAAGGAGGCGGTGAGGGACGTCAATTTAAAGTGGTGGTTCAAATAGTTCTTGAGATTCCTGGAGAACAGATAGTTTCCAATGAGGCCTCAGACATTCCCAAAGGGGTCCGGGTGTAAGGATCACTGATACTGGTGACTTTTGGAGGATAGCTAGTGGAAGAAGTGGGGATTTAGTGTCATCACCGAACAACAAACAATAGTCAAGATGACATCGTTCATCGCGGTTCTCATCTGCGGTTGGATACTACCAGTGAGGGACACCATCATGGGATTGTGGCCAAGCATAATCATTATGGCGTCCATATTTGAGATAGGAGGGCGGGTCAACCTCAAGATCCTAATGCTTGCTAAGATGTATAAGATTTTGTGGCATATCAGCGAGGGAAAGAAGCCGTAGAGGATAAGCAAGCCATTCCACCTCTAGTATGGGTGGATAGTGGAACACATCAGGGGGGTATACGAAAACCCAAACCCCATTTCCCTTCTAGGATCAAACATCCTCCCATCCATCCCGAATGCTATCAGGAGAATTCCATCCAAGCTGACCGCACCGTTGGTTCTGAAGCTAATGTGGAAGGTCAAGGAGTTCAATTTCCACCCATTCCCGTTGCCAACAGGGTTATTCACTGATGATGGTCAGGGAATAGAGGAGCACCGTTCCTATATCTTGGCCTTTCGGGGTGGAGTTTTGGGGGCAAGGGTGGATCTCGAGCCCCTATCCGAGGAGTACACCCTGCATTGATTTGCATGGCAATTTCGGTGCATGCAGCGACTGACCCCACAGGTGTATTCAAGGGTGCACTTCAAGGAACTCCCATGTGTGATGAGGCAGATGTGACATATTTTCACACAAGAATATTGGAAGGTGTGGAACCAGTTTCCCCCGCTGACTACTGTCATCGGGTTAGTGAAGGAATATGCCCAGAGTTTGGAGGCAGCCTACCAAGGGGAAATTGTGATTAAACCAACCATTCGAGTTTATGATGGTGTTCCCCCCAAGAATCAAAGTCTAGGTTGGTTGTTGGAAGGGGAATATCACATTGGCGGGGCTGCCATAGCGGTTGGGCCCACACCAGTTGAGGGAGAGGCATTAGTGGCAACATAACAGATGATCCCCGAAGAGTAGAGCCATCATGCAGGGAGGCCACCAAGAGGATTCTGTAGAATATTCACTCAGGTTCTAGGGAAGAGGCTGCGCCACATTGATATGCCATAGAATATTGTCTTCCTAGAGGCCTAGGTAATCTGGAATGTTAACAAAAAATTCCTTGACCCGTTGAAGATGTGGAAACATCAGAATCATTTCAGGATGGATTTTCTGGGGATATGCCCTATCAGGGATAGATTTGCGGTATCTGAGATGGAGGAGGAGCAATACCTGATAGAGTTGGAGGACATTGCGCACTCTCGAGGTATGTCGCGTCCGATGACGGATCGAGTCACGGTGTTTCTCGATCACACCACTCCCCCACAGTTGTCGACTGCTAACTTAAGGGAATAGTTCCCTCTGTCGGAATAATTAGATGAATCCCCCTGGGGAGACGAGGCTGGGAGAGGGAGCCCATTGGAGGAGGGTGAAGTCGGGGATCAAGAATCGAATCTTAAAGAGTTCATTAAGGCCCTTGAGGTAAAGATTCCACACCCCTTCTTTAGGGCCCACTTTCAGGTCATTCTGGACTCCTTGCAGACATCTAAATTGTGCAGGAGGGCCTTATGCACAGAACTCATTCTCGCCCTTCTGGAGATACAGAAGCAAGACCTACAGGGTCTACTCTTGCTGCTGGGGAGACCAGCATGTCTGGTGTGGCCAGAATACCCGAAGAAGATCCTGAACCATCATAATTTCCAAAAAATATATGGAGGGCCATGCTTCGGGGACCTGACGAAATCAACCCATGAACGAGAGAGAGAATTCGATCTATGTAAGTATTTTCTACCAAATTAATGATTTTCATCGATCAACCATGTTAACTAACGTGCATGATCCCTTTTTGGTATGCACAGTACCCCAAATGGCATGGGTTTCCTTGGAAAGGTAGTTCGGTGTCCCTAGTGGTGCATTTCCCTGGGGAAAGCTGGTGACTATGGATGTGGAGGTCCGGATTGACTGAACATTTGAACTCTAGATCACTAGTGGGACCATCAAGGAGGCTGAGCCTGAGAACATTGAGGTGGGGTCCGATGATGAGGGTTGGTTGGACAACCCAAGTCCCACCTTGCCTGATTGAATGCTGGATGTGAATCTAGCTGATGAGTTCCTGTGGGAATTCCCTTTATATGAGCCCGCCAACCATGCTGACTGGTATGAGATGACCTCTGATGAAAAGGACAACAGAATAGTCAGTCACTATTCATGGAATCCGATCAAGAGCTTCATTGAAGACACCCCCAAGAACTATGGCTGGATGAGATGGACAAACATCACTCGCGACTGTGAGAACTATGCGTGGGGGAGTGGATTCACAATGTACTCACATGCTCGTTCGAGATCATATGGTGGAGAAGATTAGGGAACATGAACGTGGCCTCAGTGTGGAATGGCAGCAGAGGAAAGCAGTGGACATTAAGAGGCACCAGGAGGCTGAAGATGAGGTCCAACGGCTACAGAATCTAGAATACGAGCACTCATCCTCCCTCAATGTGTAATATGAGCTAATATTGCGATTGAAGGTCCAGCTAGAAGAGGCTGAAGATGGCATGGAGTGAGCCTCTGACGAAATTATTATCATCTAGACCACCGTGGAGCTGGCCCGATATTGCAGCTGATGAATTTCACCCCATCGCTGGTGAGGAGGAGAGAGAACAAAATATGCGACATCAAATCCTGGATGCCACCAGCCAGAGGGTGGTAGAGCTGCTACGCTATTTTGATGTGGTCAACCCGTCCATATGAGGGGTCGATCATAGGGTGCTCGGATGCCTGTCACCCTTGAACTCACTTTCATTCTTTGATTATTTTATGCCAACTGCATGCCTGAGTTCTATTATTTGTGTTGGTAAATTTCATGCCTTTGACATTTGTGGAGTGTACATCGGTCAATACCTAAGCTCACGTGGGTCGGGCATGATGTGAGAAATATGGGAGGACCACCATATGGTCCTATTCAAATGTAGGAGTAAAAACCAGGCCTTCGGCATCCAGGGGTTTGAACAACCAATCCAGATTCCAGGGAAGAGAACGGAGAGACCTGACTAGAGAATGAAGCTCTCAGAACATCCGAATTACCATTTTCCAAGTGTTCTGTTGTGCACGAGCAGGGTAATTCCAGGGGTGCTGGAATAAATCTGAACATAGTGGAATGGAATGTGGGAATTAAAAAACCCCAAATTCGGTACACTATGGGGATGGTGCGACAAAAAAACATTATTGTTGACCACCTTCGAAACACATGATCTATATCGTGTTAGTCTAAAATGGGGATGAAAAATGAGGGCCGAAAACTAACCATGTTCGAAACACAGGGCCTCACTCTGAATGTCATCGATTAGCCTTTCATAACATTGGCCCAAGATAGTATCTGAGCCATAGGCTGATAAACCGTACTGTTAGGGGGTTCCTTTTGATGCGAGAGAGGATGATGGTCCGAATAAAGGGCATGCAATGCGTGGAGAGTGGAGTGATGGGTTGTTCGACTAGATTACAACACTGTTGAAATTATGCCACTATGGTGGAAACGCATTAGGTGGATACACCGGCCTAATCAGAGATCAAACATACTTTTGAACAGAACCTCTCTGATGAGGAAAATGATGCCTCCCAACATTTATCATGGGGAATCCCAAACTTGTTCATGGTAAAGGCACAATTTCGTGGTTCCCCAAAGAGCTCAGGTCAAGGGACCAGAAAAGGAGGGGGAGATGGGAATTATGGTCCCAAGGCTGGACCAGGAGGAAAGTTGTCGTGGGTTCCTACGTATCCCATGAGAATGGGAATCAAGACGAACATAGTTCTGAGAGCGCATTTTAATGTCATGTAGGACGAGGAACGGCATGAGTGGGAATGGATGCCCCAGTACACATCCTACTAGAACTACTAAGCCCACGTGAGTCGTGGTCGATGTGGAAAACAATAAGTAGTGATGGGACATTCCTAGAAGAGGGAGGCATATGTTAGGTACAATGGGGAAATAGATGACTGTCGTCACACTGTTGCTGACCCACCTATATAACACACCTAGATGCGTTGAAGAGTAAAGCTGAGAATGTTGTAATTTCACTTGAACACAAGGGAGTGAAAACATGTGAATCATGATGCTCGAAATCTGGACCACAATGAAGGTGGAATGACTATTGGGGATATCTATTGAAGGTGTTCGAAACACTGTATCCATATCGCGTTAGCCTATAATGGGGACAAACAAATGAGGGTCGACTGTTGACCATGTTTGAAATAGAAGGCCTGTCGAAAATTCCATCCGGGGTCTTTAGGGACGTTGGACCGAAACGGTAGGTGAGCCGAGGCGACATGAAACAAGGCCGTGAAGGGGGTCCCTTCAGATGTGTAAGAGGATGAGGATCCAAATAATTGGCTCACGACGATTGCAAATAGAAAAAGGGGAATGTCCCTGTGAAAATTCCACAATTCGTGTTCTTTTTCAGAATGCATCTGAGTACGACAATGAGACATGTCAGAAAGTGGGAGTCGAGTCCCCTCCCAAGGAAAAGGGTCATGGGGTCGCACGCCTTCAACCTATGGTCCTAGGGTGGACCATTAAGGGGGGATTGATTTAATGGGTTGTGCGCAAGGTGGTGAAATAGCCAAATGTGACACACAGTTCCCATAGGGAGATCTTAGTTTAAGGTCATAGAGGTCAGACCACGGTGGGAAGAAGATGCGAGAGGCACATAGTGAGGACTTTCCAAAAATCTGATGTGAATGAGGACCCATTAAGTACTCACTACATCGCATGTTATTCAGAGAGTTCGGGCCGAGGGGCCGAAAGAGAGGTGACATGATTTTGGATTCTGGGGGATAGACTCAGAGACAAAAAATTCCTTGGCATTCCTACACATCCCATGAGAATGGGAATCAAGCCATACATTGTTCTGAGAAGTGGCATGGTAAGGTACCAGTGTCAGGGATAAAAAAAGGTGTGCGGGTCTGTCCCTCGCACCGAAAGAAGCGACATTTGATAAGTCTTGTTTGGCCTTTAAGGTGAATAGAGATGTTTTTTTTGAGGGGATGGGCCTAGAATAGTGAATCCATGCATCACAACAAGAATCAAGAAAAATTAAAGCATTGGAGAATGGTATGGTTTTGGACCGATACCAAGCATGATGTCCCTTGAGCAATGGAACCACAATGCTACTCCATTTTTCTTCGTGCGACCCGAACAATATTGTCACAGTTTAGGGTCATGTGACCCGACCACCCAAGCACTTTAACGTCATGAAACACATACATAGAAGAGAAGAGGCTATAGGAGGAATGTACACAGTGCAATAAAGCTTACCCTACATGAATGAGGACTTAATCCCATACCACACTATGTGTGAATCCGAGAACGAAACCTCAGGCCAAGGGGCCAAAAAGAGGTAAGAGGGTAGAAAGTAGGAGAAACTGGATCTCAATTAAGATGGACTAGTAGACAAGGTGTCCGGGTGTTCCTACATATCCCATGGAATGGGAATCAAGCTGTATATAGTTCTAAAAAGGGGAAATATGAAAAGATCATAGTTTAAGATCTTAGAACACGGACCATGGAGAAGAGGGACTATTCCAAGTATGTGTTGACCTTAATTTGAACCCTAAGCCTACGTGAGGCGATCTCGGTGTAGGAAACAAGGGAGGATAAGGTATTTTTAATACATGAAATACATGAAATGTGGAAATTGGGGGAGCCTGAAATGATTTCCTTTTCACATATTTTTCCTCCAAACGTGTAGATGCACATTGAGGAATAGTACCAAGAGTCTCGAAATTCTACTTGGACATGATGAGGTGGATAAGGGTGTGAGTCATGTAACCGACATTTTGGGATTAATGGGGTTGGCATGACGATGGAGGATAATTGTTGACCGTGTTTGAAACACAACATCCATACCTCGTTAGCCTGAAATGGAAACAAAAAAGGATCATTGAACGTTGACTATGTTCGAAACATGGGATTTGTATCAATTTGTTTCTCAGAAACCTTGAGGATGTTGGCCCGTAATAGTAGGAGGACCCTTGGTCTGATCTTCCATACCATTCAGGGGTCCCATTGGATGTGAAAGGTGATGGAATCCCTAATGAAGGGGAACACGATGCCTAAAAAAAGGGTGAAAACATGTCCGGGAAGAATCCAACAATCCAGGTGCTAAACCAGAGTACCCTTGGGCACATTGGTGAATCGCAGAAGGGGACCAAGGGACTCATCTTGAGAACGACCGATTTGAAAACACGCGGATATCAAAAGGGTATGGAAAAATCTTAGGAGGACGAGGTAAATGGCATGGTTGTTACAACACACAATGTTAGTGAGAACATAATCCCATACAACACCGTATGTCCTAAGTGAGAACCTAGGCCGGGGGCCCAAAAAGGACAAGGGGCCTGAGGATGGGCCTCTGACAGAATGTCCCGACCAGTTTGCAGTTTAATATCTTATAGTGAGGATGAAGAAAGGGGTACGATACCCCAAACATGGGTTGTTTACTAGGCGGCGATTAACCCGACGTGAATGAGGACATAATCCCATACCACACCGTACAATCCCCTAAGAGATAAGACTTGGTCTGGGGGCCCAAAATTGAGAACGCGATGCGCGAAAGGTCCTATGCCAATGGTATGGATAATAAATGACAGGATGGGTATTTCAAGGGGATAAATGTGGCATGGATAAATAACACGACGTGAACGAGGACATGAGTCCACTCCATACCACAAAACCCTAAATGAGAACTTGGTCCAGGGGCCATAAAAGGCCAAGGCTCCAGAAAAGGACAAGTGGCCTGAGGTTGGGCATTGCAGCCAATGGTCACCACACGACCTCTTGTGTGGTTACCACCTCATAACAACTTCTAAGCCCACTTGAGCAGTGCTCGGTGTGGTAAACAAGGAGCCGAACATGGATCTCCCTGCCATATAGGGGTCTGATAGCTGGCATCACCTGAAGGGATTTCTTCACTTGGAGATACAACGAGAAATAAAAAACTGATAAAATCAATGTTTGGGACATCATGGGGTGGCTCTGATGACAATAGGATAGCTGTTGACCATATTCAAAACACAACATCCTTGTAGTGACCTAGAATGGGAACAATAAATGAGCCTCGACCAATGAACATATTCACGATGTGGGGATTGTATCAATTTGTTGCTCGACATCCTCGAGGGAATTGTACCATGTGGTAGGAGAGACCTTGGGCCTAGAATCCCTACCATTTGGGGTCCCTTAGGGATGGGAGAGATGATGGAATCCCAATAAAAGGAGTGGGTGAAGCATAACATTTCCCATCTGTGAAAGAGACGGACACCTCCGGGTAGTGGGACGTATGGCAGGATCGAGATGAACTAGAAATGAATTGGGGAAGAAGCCTACACCACACTAGATGACTTGACCCGAGAGAAGATTCTGGAATTTGGGTTGGTCCAACAGATGAAATGTTTGAGCATTCCTTCATATCCCATAAGGATGGGAATCAAGACGTACATATTTTATGAAGGACATGCAGTTTATCTTCGTACAGTGAGGACATGGGAGGATTGAAGAATGGGAAGTGGGCAAAAGGTGTGACCGTTGTAATCCTAGCATGAGTGGGGATAAGGAATCCTACACTATATCATTCAAGTACCCTCCGAGAGAACTATACCTTGGGGGGATAGTCAAAGAAAAGTGTTTGGGGCTGTGCTCAAGACGAAATGTTTGAGCATTCCTATGTATCCCTTGCGGATGGGAATCAAGCCGAACGTAGTTCTGAGGGTGTAGTTTACCATCTTTTAGGATGACATACAGTTTATCATCATGTGGGACGAAGAAGTTTAGGGGAATGCGGGACCATCATGCAGTTTAGGGTCATGCAGGACCAAAAATTTTAAGGTCGTGTCGGACCATCACGTAGTTTAGGGTCCTGTGGGACCGTCATGCTGTTTAAGGTCATGAAGGACCAATATGCATTTTAGGGTCCTGCGGGATCATCATGCAGTTTAATGTCATGCAGGACCATCATGTAGTTTACGGTCCTGCGGGACTGTCATGTAGATTAAGGTTGTATAGGACCATCATGCAGTTTAAGGTTGTGTTGGACCAACATGCAGTTTAGGGTCATACGGGGCCGTCTAATAGTTTAAGGTAGTGCAGGACCATCATGCAGTTTAGGGTCCTGCAGGACCGTCATGCAGTTTAAGGTCATGTAAGATGAATCTATTCAGGCATAATATTTCATGAGGAACCTGGCATTGGTGGGAGGAGTTATACCCTCACTATCCATGGTCACCAGGAAGTATGCACCATTGGAGTAAACCTTGTGAATTATGTAAGGTCCTTAACATTTAAGCTCTAACATGGGTGGTTTCTGATCAGAGATCATTGGTGTTTGGAGGGCCAATACCAATTCACCTTATAGGATAGAGTAGAGGCGAAAATTATTGTTGAAGGCTCTAGCTATCTTATTCTGATGCCTTTCCAGATTTTGCAGGGCATGAAGCCTATTCGCGTCAAGTGCTTCCAATTCATCCAGATGAATTTTGGCTACATTATCTGGCGCCTGCTGGTCATAGACTGCTATGTGTAACGAAGGCAGCTGATTCTCGATGGGAATGACAGCCTCAGCTCTATACATGAGGGAATATGGAGTCACCTAGGTGTAATTATGAGTCATTGTCTGATAACCCTAGAGGGCATTGAGGATCTTGTCCGGATAACTCTTCTTGTTCTGACCAACCATTTTCTGCACAATGTTAGATAGGGTTTTGTTGAGTGCCTTGATCTGTCAATTTTCTTGTGCGTGGTAGCGGGAGGTATGGTTAGAATAGATGTAGTACTTGGCATACAATTTCATCAGCTCAGATACACAGAATTCAGTTTCGTTATTGGTGAGGATGGTGTGAGGGACTTGAAACTGGTAGATGATGTTGGAGCTCACGAAGTCAATGATAGAACGTGAATTGAACTCCTTGAGTAGAACTACCTCTTCCCACTTGGAAAAGAAATCCATGGCGGTCAGGATGAACCTGCACCAGTGAGTTGTTTCTGGTGATTTTGGTCCCGCAACATTGAATCCCCACACCACAAATGGCCAATATTACTTGGTGGAGTATAGAGGTTATGACGACTAATGCATGAAGTCAGTATGAATTTGGCACGCATGACATCTCTTCGTGAAATCGATGCAATCATGGATCATGGAGGGCCAAAAGTACCCCAGTCTATGGATCTGATGGGATAGCTTTGGCCCAGTCTGGTGAGACCCATAGGAATCGGCGTGAACCTCCTGCATGACCTAAGATATCTCGACTCCTTGAAAGCAACGAAGGAGAACACCATCAAACCCATGAATATAGAGGATCTGATCAATACTAGGACCACTCTAGAGGGTAACTGCAACGTAGGACGTCAGATTCACTTGCGCTCGGCCCGACTGGTTGGGAGGCAACCATTTTGGAGATACATGACAATGGGGGCTCTCTAGTGGGGGGTCACTTCAACCACTGCACTTGAGGGACCATGGGGTCCTGACGTGGAAGCTCTGGTGGTAATATGGCTTACTCATAGGCTGTAGTCATAATCTAAGTTAACAAGAGAAATGAATCTCTAATGTGCCATGCGTATAATCAGATCGTCCTTCTCGGGTTCTGCAAGTGATATAGCTAGGCCGACCAAGGCATCGGCTCGACCGCTCTGAGATCGAGGGACATGAGTAACATCTGTCCGAGATGGAAACTGGGCTATTAAATGGAGGGTACACTCCAATAATGGTATGAGATCTGTCTTTTTGATAATGTTGTCATAGTTTATTTTTTTGATGACTAATTCAAAATCCCCTTTCATATGAAAATGAGGCACATCAATCTCAAGGGCCATCTTGAGGCCAGTGATAAGAGCCTGATACTCTCCCTCATTGTTGGTGCATCATTTTGACAACTGGAATGAGTACGTCATAATGGCTTGCTCCTGGGTAATAAAAACAATACCTAGGCCCACCTTGTTGAGCCTAGGATCATCGAGCCTCCTGCCAGTGGTGCTTCGAGAAGCACCATCAATGTGCATCTTCCAACACGGGATGTCATGATCTTCCAAGAGGATTTCCTTGTCGGGAAAATCCAGGTCCAGGGACTGGTCCATGGGGGTTGGATGGGCAGTAATAAAATCTTCCAATTCTTTTCCCATGATATCCTTTTGGGGCACAAACCTGATGACGAACTGCTGGAGGATTTCTGCCAACCTTGCTAGATGACTAGTCAACATGGGGCCGTTCAGAATGTACATCAGCGGGTGTACCCGAGACACCAACTATACCTAATGGTGCTTCAAGTAGTGTCAAAATTTATGTACTACGAATACAAGTGTAAGGAAACTCTTTTTGATGGCGGAGTATCTGGTATTTATATTTATGAGCATATGACTATGGTAGTAGATGCTGTTTTCTATCCCCTCATTGTTCTTTTGGGTGAGGAGGTCATTGCGATATCGTTCTAGGGTAGTCACAAACAGGATCAGTGGCTTTCCAGATACAGGTGGCATCAATACCAGATGATGGACTAGATACTGCTTTATTTCCTCAAACATGGTCTGGAACTCTTTATCCCATTCATAGATGGTTCCTTTATTCATAAGCCAGGAAAAGGCTTACACTTTCTAGAAAGTTTCACAATGAATCAATGTATGTAGGCTAAGTGGCCTTGAAATCATCGAATATCCTGAATATTGCTCGAGGGAGGTGTCTGACTGATGGCCTTGATCTTCTCTGGGTCAATATCAATGCCCCGATACCTAATAACAATTCCAAATAACTTCCTAGAGGTGACCCCGAAGGCACATTTCAATGGGTTCATCTTAAGGTGGTGGGAACAAAGGAAGACGAACACTTTCTTGAGGTCTTTTAGATGATCCTGGAGTTAGGGGGATTTGACCACCAAGTCATCCACATAGCATTCCACCAGTGCCCAGAGGATTGGCTTGAATATGCGATGCATGGCCCACTGATAGGTGGCACCAAAATTCATTAAGACGAAGGGAATGACCTGGTAAAAAAACGTACCTTGTGGTTCCCTGAAATCTGTGGACTCCACATCCTCAGTGGACATTCAGATTTGATTATATCTAAAGTACCCATCAATGAAGGAAAGGGCATGGAACCCAGCTGTAGCTTCGATAAAAAATTCTATCACTAGAAGGGGGAATTCTTCCATCAAGCAGTGACAATTGAGATCTCAGAAGTCGATGCAGACCCTGATCTGTCAGTTCTTCTTCCTAACTAGCACAATGTTGGATAGCCACATGGGGTACTTGATATCCCTGACAAAGTTGGCTCTACTGAGGTTTTCAACTTTGTCCTATACCATGGAACCATGGGAAGGGTGTAGCTTTCTGGGAGGCTACTTGAACCTGCTATGATTTTCCAGAAGACCAAGGAAGTGGACGAATACCTGAGGATCTAGTCCTTGAATCTCGGCGTAACTCCAGTAAAAAAATGTCATGATGCTGTTTCAGGAATCCCACGTACCGTTGCATCTCTTCGAGGGACATGGAATCACTGATTAATGTGGGTCTTGGATCTCCCTCACTACCAAGGTTCACCTGTACCTGTTCATCGACAGTGTCGGAGACGCCCTCTTCAAAGGCAGGGGAGCATCCTTCAAATCATCTTCTTCGTTTGTGGAGGAGGGATCCCCAGTAGGAGAATCTTCTTCTGGGTCGGAAGATTCTGCCGGGAGGTTGGTACCATCATGATCAGAAGTGGTCACTACATAGAGAGATTTCGGAACTACCGAAACCATAACAATGAAAGTTTTCGATCCGATCCCATCTGGTATTTAGCCCAATGAGCCACACTTGATGATATCAAAGCAGTAGTGGCACGTTGGCTTGAGTTGGTTAATTCCAGCGTGGAGAAATAGGGATGTATGATTTATTGTTGTTGCCATAGGGCGGACATCCTGATACTGTATGAGGATAGGAAGCTACGGGATCACCTGGCCCTGATTTTTGTAGGATTACGAGGTGATTTTCTGCTGTCACTTAGACATGGGAACGTGAACCTCCCTTATATGAGATACAACAAAATATTTCCCCATGTTAGAGGTTGTGGACTCTAATAGATGGATCGGGAAGATGTAGGTGTCATCCAGACCTTTATAGGTTTCAGTTGCTGCCATGATGGGTTCAACCTGACTGGCCTGAATCTACTTATCCTTGCTATTATAATACTCAGCATCCAGGAAGCGGGCTTCACAAGATGTGAAAGGAGACACGTCACCATGGAGTAGGCCAAATAGACCATTGAGGGAGTACTTGAGGCACTGGTGATACGATGAGGGGACCTCCGTGTGCAGGTGGATGCATGGTCTTCCCATCAATGCATTGTACGCGGTGTCCTGAGAGACAACCATAAAATATGTGCAGGCAACTAGGCCACCAAACTAGGTCTTCAAACAGATATTACCTACTGGGATCTCCTCTATACATTCATATCCCCAGATTCTTAAATAATAGGTAGTTGGGTCATATTTGGATAACCCCTGCTTCCATAGTGTCTATGTCAGGATAAGGTTAATCCCGGAGCGGGTGTCAACAAGATAAATGCGAACCTCCATGCCGTTAAACTGGCCAGTAATGTATAGTGGGAATATGTGCCCCTATATGGGAGAGCATTCATCTTCTCTAGAGAATGAAATGATGGCCCCACATTCAGCGTTCTCGACCGCTTCATCATGATAGGATTCTACAGCTGCTACCTCAGTCTCAAATTGGAGGGGGATTCTTAAAGCATCAGCTAGGGCCTCATGTATATATGATGACAAGTGAAGGTCCTCGATGATGGAAAGCCTTTCTAGGAAATTGTAATGGTGCTTCAGAACATCATACTTCCTTTCCAAGCACAAAATTATTCTTGTAGGAATCCGCTCTGTTACAGTAGGCATTGTGGGCCATGCCGGTTGGGCCAACGGATGACTGGTGTTGTTCATATCCTACTACTCACTTGTAGAAGCCCATAGAGTAGCTACCAGATGGCAGATGGATGTCTAAGACTGGCCTATAGCACATTGAGGCTGGTTGTGGCATGGTCGAAGTGGCTCTACTGATCCAGCAACACAAACGACGGTGGTGGCGGGCCTGATGACACTGGACGAAGAGGTTGCGCATGATGAGCTCTGCGCTGGGGCTACTGTCTGGTATTAGTGGCATGCACTACATGGATGGAGGTTCCAATTGATGTGCCTTGATGACCCACATTGCTGCGGCTCCGCTGAAATTGGCGTCGGTTGAGGACGTTGGGGAGGTTTTCCTGGCGCTTCCCCTCGTCGGGAGTCATATAGGGACTTACCAACTCCATGGTATTAACTGAAGCGTACCCTTGAATATCAATTTAAGAGTTATCCTTTATAAGGTAGATTCTAGAAGGAATAACCGTCTCCAAAGGCATGAATTCATAGAGAGTGTGGGACAATGGTGACATCGGGGGGGGGGGGGGGGGTGGGGGGGGGTGGGGGTTGCTTTCCCTTGCGTCACCGATGCTTGCTATTCTGGGAAGAGGCTGATTGAGATGATTATGAAGAAGTAGTGACATCAGCTTCTGGAGGCTCTGGTTGATTTAGGTGCGCACAAATGATACCATGGACACGAGAAACCGTTTTTCAAGCCATCCAGTCGTCATACTTATAGGACTCACAGTTAAGAACCTGCTGCCACTCGCCCTCGCTGTTGGTGATGTTGTCTAGCCTTACAACGATGCATGCCACTTGTGCCGGGGTCAGGCCCAGCCTGACTATGATGTTATCAACCTGGACTTGAAACCATTTTTTGAACACATAACACTTATTGAGGGTGTTTTCTAGGATCTGATAATAGGGACAGTATTTGGGGCGATCAGTGGGGTTTGCCTCTTTTGGCCTTCTGTACTCAGGAAAACATACAATCCCTTATTCCAAGGCACTACAGAAATAGTCGGGGACCTGATTCTCATTGAACCAGTAGGTCCGGTTTCTTCTGTCTGGAAAGGGGGGCTTGGAGCCTAGACTTGACAAGGTGTTGGAGGAGCCTGTCGAGGTGGCTGAGCCTGGTTGTCCCACCTAGGCGGTGGTGGCCCATTCTACGGGGGCACCGATCAACTCTGTGGAAGTCGCTGCTGGGCTGGAGGCTAGGACTGTGGTGGCGGGCCTCTATGATGCTGAGAACATGGTCGCACCTATAATAATTCCAGCTGTCTTGGGGCCTATTTTTGGGCCACCATCATGGGTTCGACTCTAGCATCCCTCCTTGTGAGAATTAAAGCGGCCAATAGTCATGCCTGGCTAGCCTGTTTTAGGGATTCTTCCGGGCGTTGGACCTTATCGGAGAAATATGAAAATCCCCCAGGGTAGTTCTAGGTTATTAGAGTGGGAACGAGTTCCATCTTGACATTTTCTATACACATAGCAGTAATTTCTCCCGAGTTAGTGGCATGTCAAGAGAATATGTAAGCCCCTTTCACTGGGTGATAAATTCCACGACACACTCATCAGGTTATTGTTTTCACGTGAAGAGGTCTGAGATTCTTGTTTTCCACATGGTGGAGCTAGAATGGTAGAGGAATTGACTGAAAAGGTCTTCCGAGATGGTTATGGATCCAACGGAAAGCTCTATGTACCAGATGAATGCAGGCCCCACTAATGTCTGAACAAAACAGTGGAGCTCAGCAGCCTCCTACTGCACTCGAGTTCCTAACATTGGCCCACACCTTCAGTTGAAGTGGGCCAGGTGTTGTGGCGGGTCCCCCGTCCCATTAATGAGGGAGAAGGAGGGATTCTTGAAACCTAGAGGTGCCGACATAACATCCACACATGCTTGGTATGGATTTCCATCAGGCGGATTTCCACATGTCGTGTTTCTAATGCCTCAAGGAAAGAAGTGAGTACCACCATTGGATCATCTGGACTGGGGTCCCTGCCTTGACTGGGATCCCTAATGACGAGCACATTGGCGGGTTCTTCAACACATTATGCAGACCCAACATCTCGTGGAGTGGCTGGCGGCACGACCCTCGGGGCGGCTGGGGGAACCCGAGCTGGGTCCCTTGGATTTTAATGTCATTTGGGAGGGTTTGGAGAGACATACCGCACACTCTTTCCATGAGTTTTGGCCTTAACCCTATCTACAGGGGCATGATGGTCAGGGTTTCCTTGAGTAAGCTTGCAGAGAGGAAGTTGTTCTTGCCCCTGCAGCCCTGGCCTAGGGTCACCGCAGTCCGACCGTCACTCTACATCACGTTCAACGAAGAGGTCATCAACCTAATTCTTCTACTCAGAAATTTGTTGGCGCAATGTGGAATTCCCTGAGTCTTCCTCTGTCTTCTACACTAAGGTAGATGTTTTGGAGTGCTTGGTAGCTCCAACATGCTCTTTTCTATTACCGGCATGTCGGTTGACTACCAATGCCTCCGTGGGTGTGGGGAGACCTAGAAGATTCTTCTACTGGTGAGTAACCCTCCCCGATGGTTCCAATAGTGGTGGGACACCCTCAGGGTGGGGGGGGGGGGGGGTTAAGTACCCCTCATGAAGCTCCAACTCATCCTCCTCGTCCACTATGCCATCTATATTGACTGTGACCTTTCTGGGGGGCATGCCCTCGATATCGCCTAGCATGTCGGGATGCCGCCAGATATGAGTGAATAGGAGGGAATCATACTGCCCCCATCTACATACTTGCGAATGGGGGAAATCCTCCTTGATGATCTTGCAGAGTATCTTGAAACTCTGAATGCATTTCTCTTGGAGGAATCTACGACGACCTGGCGACTCGGGGCACCGAGCCACTGAGAGCATAGCTAGATCGACTAGACGACATTTCTTGAAAATGTCTTCGAAATGCACTTGGCTCATGGGATAAACCACTCAGTGATGACAAATGCGAAAGTGAGTCACCCAAAGGGTTTGGTGGAAACATTCAAACTTCTCTAGGATGAGGTATTCCAGCGCGCGATAATTCAGCGCTGCCATGGGCCAGAACATATCGGGGAAGTGGTCGGCTGCGAGGATGTTCCATAAGCTCCTTGGCTCGGATTCAGGGTCTGGACCATGATTTCACCACTTGTCAAATGGAGGTGGCTGAGGAACTAGTAGCGATACTGAGGCAGACCGCTGGGATAGGAGGCCGATGGGTGGAGAGTATGACGAACGGGATTACTGGCTACCGAATCTGGGGTTGTCCTTCGAAGAGTGTAGCGACCTGTCCACTACGTCCCGATGATAAGGGCTAATGGCTGCAGTTCCTGGATCAAGGGCTAGGAATACTGGTGATAGGCCGAACTGCTGCTTGGCTGCCATCGGTCTGTAGATTAGTTCTCTGTGATCTCTTGTCGAGGTGGAGAGCGCTTTTGGTGATGATGGGGGTGATTTCACAACCGTAACCTATAGGGTCACCAGATTTTCATCTTATTGGACGTACTTGTAGAGTGAGGCAGGAATCCTATGGACCTCGCATCCTAGAAACACTTGGCTAATGTGCCTCATTCCTGACCCAGCCCTTGACTCAGATGAGCTAGAGGAGGGTTCTCGTGCTAAGTCATATTCTACTTCATATTCTGATAATCGGACTGGTTTGATCTCTGTAAAGACCTTCCTAGAATTCTTCTTATGGTGGTGACGACCCGGCTTCATGCCCTTGGGCGGCTCCTCCGGGCATGGCTGATTTCTGAAACAATGTCCTTCGGCTAAAGTGGTGCTGAGGCGGAGAGGGTTTCCAGCTGATTAAGCTGGGGTGTGAGGAGAACCAGGAAAAATGTCAAAGGGGACATGTGGAGGACCCCCATAGATATCGCTAGAGCGGGTAAGACCTACGCTAAAATAGGAAGGAGCATGGGGAGCGCCTCCATGCTAGATTCCCCTGGTGGCCTCAGTATGAGGAGGCTCCTTATACCGGTCTAGATGAACATGGGTAGGACCTCCGTGTTGGGTGCTAGTGAGGCGAGGCTGGCCTTCACCCCTCTAGTTTCCAAGGTGAGGGGGACCTCCACCAGCAGCTAAGAGGACTCATGGAAGATCCCCACGTTGAAGAGAGACTGGATGGGAAATGTCCCTACATCAGCAGTCAGGGGTAGGAGAAATGACTCGATACACAATGTAATGGGAACAAGAGAGGCTTTTGTACCAAGTGTCACCGTCGGGGGGAAGGCCCTCATTAGGTTTGAGGGTGGCATGGGGCAGACCTCCATACCATGCCATGAAGCGGCGAAGGCCCGTGCTCTCCATGGTAATGGTACGGGGAGGACCTCTGTACTGTGTGGCATCACTGCGAGTTAGTTTATGGAAGCCACTACCTATGCCGGTGACCAAGAGAGTTGACCCAGCCTGCCCGTGGGGTGGTTGGGGCCTCGATCCTAGTCGGGCGTATATGTGCCCCTTCTCAATGTATATATGGAACTACTGATATGTGTCGGTGGTGGCTTGGGCCACAGTAGCCTTCAACATTGACTCTCTATGGAGGGCGTCCTCAGATTGTGTTCGACGCTTGCGTTGGGTTGGATGGACTGGGGCTAGTGGTGCAGGTACATGGCTTACATTCTCATCATCCAGAAAGACTGGGTGGCAGCACTGACGCGACCGGGTGGGAGCCCTCACTGGGAGCCCCTGGAATGGGACTCTGACCAGGCTGGGTCGGACATCACCTACCTCATCACATTAAGGCAGGGAGTCGTCCAAGTGTTCCGGGGAGAGGCACCTGAAATGGTTATATGTCGGTGTGCGGAGCAGCGGCTCCCTACGTAGCCCTTGGGGGAGCCATTGTCTATGAGGTGCAGATACCTCCAGATCTAGGCGGGCCATATCCCGGGTCGAGATTATACCCTCCTCCTTGTAACGGCGCCCGAGGTCATTGATCACCCTTGTTGGATGACCTCGGACGGGGAGAAGGTTCATGAAAACCCCAGGGCCATGAGTGTAGAGGTCAATGCAGGAGAGGCAGAACCGTGTGAGACTGCCGCGTTGGCACTAACCCTGCCCCTACGTCGGTGTGCAGGAAGTGATCGCGTTCCGAGTGCAACGACATGATTCTTGAGAAGTAAGGAGATTAAATCATCATTGATAAAAGTAAAAGGAATTAACGACCACTGCCCCAACTCCATTCCGTCTTCAATGATCGGTAAGAGTGATCCACGTTGACAACATCGAAAAATGGGATGTCCAAAGTTCTACTACCCCAAATTCTGGGGAGTTTCACACCAGGCCCACTATTTTATTAGTGGGTCCCAGCCCCAGATAACTGGATCTGGTGACATGTGAATTCATTGATTCCTTGATCGCTACTTATCTCTATATTGGGGAGACGTAATTCACATCAGGTTCACCATTTCAGTTTTCGATGCTTATGCTAGCGCGCGCGACTAGCTTTATTTGAGGAAGAAAGGTGCAGTTTTTTTCCCTATATTACTGCTTTCCAATGGTGGGAGACATCTGCTTCTTGTTCAGGGATGTTTTCTCCTTGATCAAAATGGGATGATTGGATGTCAATTCCTCTTTCCATGGATTCCTCCTCAGAACTTGTCGCCTAGTCCGAGTCTCCCTTATTGATTTATGACATTGTTCTTGAAACTCTTCCTAGTGAAATATCTTCATGGACACTATTTAATGACACCACTTATGTTAGGAAATTCCAAGGAGTCCGGTCAGGCCAGCAACCATCAGTCAGGGGATTAGTCACGTTGAGCATCACTAGCATGTCTAGGCACTAGGACACTGGCGTGTCTATCTTCTGTCCCTTATTATAGGGCCTCTCAAGGGAACAAATGCTTGAGGAGTACCACATAGAATGAAAGGAATCATATTCTATGGGAATGTATATGAGGTTTTCCTCAGCATCCCATGTTTGACACATGGTATGGTGCAAGTTTAACATCCAGTGGAGAAGGACCAGACTGGTCAGATTACTAACTAGAGTAGATCAGATGGGTGCGACCCCTAGAGGGAACAATGATATTGAGGCCAACGTTTTTTTGACTTCCCGATCACTATTGATAGGAATGGTTAATGATATGGCCTGATTTCATCGGGATGTCGAAGCCTGGATAAGAATCAGGATGGATGATGGAGCGGTTGAATGATGTGGATGGTGAATTGGATGGGACCGTCATGAGGATGACAATGGTTTTGGGCATGGGACTTGAAGAGGCTTATTACGTATCCCCATGAAATGGAATCAAAGTCCATGATGTTAATCTGACGATTTCTTACCACAAATTGGGGTTTTCAATGGCTTACCACTGGATGGGGTCGCAACGGCTTACCGCTGGATGGGGTCGCAACGGCTTGCCCCTGGATGGGGTTGAAATTTCTTGCCACTGGATAATAATGTCATTGACTTACCACTGAATAGGATCACAATGGATTATGGCTGGATGTGGTTCTACTGAATTAACGTCACGCAGGATGGGGGTGAACCGACATAAAGGTGGTCGAAGTGACCAAGTGTTGGGATTGCACCTCGTGGAGGCTTCCTACATACCCTGCCATGGAAGGGATCAAAGTCCACATAGTTTATATGGGGAATTTGGGCCTTATGCTCTAAGGTAGCCCGAAGTGTTGGTGAATCAACATGTAGATGGCCGGAATGACCAGTGTGGTGGGCTTGAACCTCGTGGAGGCTTCCTACGTATCCTAACTTAGCAAGGATCAAAGACCACGTAGTTCAGGAGGGTGTCAGTGAACCAACATAAAGGAGGACCTGGGGTCAAATGGGTGGTGGGATTTAGCCTCATGGATGCTTCCTACGTACCATTCCTTAGAAAAGATCAAAGACCACGTAGATTAGGTGGGTGTCGGTGAATCGATGTGAAGGAGGGCAAGGGGGTCCAATGGGTGGTGTAATTTATCCTCATGGAGACTTCCTACGTACCCTGCCTTAGAAAATATCAAAGACCATGTAGTTCAGGTGGGAATTGGTGAATCGATGTGAAAGAGGACCTGGAGTCCAATGGGTGGTGGGCATGAACCTCACAGAGGCTTCCTACGTTCCCTTCCTTAGCAAGGATCAAAGACCATGTAGTTTAGGTGGGTCTGGGGCTTACACTCTAGGCTTCCCAGGGAGGATTTCATGGTTGGGTCTTACTCTAAGCCCATGTGAGACATGATTGGTGTGATAAAAAAGAGGTAGTAGGTACCTGATGATCACATCATGAAAGGTGCGTCCGTGAGAGGTGAAGTGGGGATTACACGTGATCACAACCCAAAGAGGAAACATGGGCTTATGCAGGGTTAGCGACCCAAAGATGTTGGGACATACTCCAGGATGGAGGCTCAATGGTGACAAATCCCAGTGGGAGAGGGATTCGGCACGGAAGAGAGGACGTGCACCATTCCCCATTCCGCCCCCTCTATAGTCTTTGGGACTGAAGAAGAAAGGAGAAGCATGGATGCTACCTCCTGCAAGAAAATATATGGGCTTACACCAGGATGGTTTCCCTTTCCCCGCATAGGATGCATGGGGGGGGGGGGGAGTCATAGTTTAACGTCATGTGCTGGGGACTATGGTACTTGAAAATTTTACGTCCTCTAGCTCGGATGAGGTGGGTTCACTCTGCACCCCTAGGACATACATAACCGGTACCCTCGGTACCTTGATGAATATAGGGGATGGTCAATTCCGTAGTTAGGGGATGTCATGGAGTGAACCATCGGGGGGTCTACATTAGCATGGATATGTCAAGAACAAATCACCATTATTGTTCCTATGTTAAGAAGCATGAGGTGAAGCAACGAAAAATGCATTATCATCCCAGGGACATTGAAGTTTCTTCATGCGAACCTAGGAGGCTGCATGGGAGAGGGAGTTGCAGAGAAAATGGGTTTGCGAGTGGAGGCCTCACAGAGATTTGTTGCTCCATGCAAGGTAATGGCTTCATGAAGGTGTATGCTTTGTAATGTGAAATGGACTAGCCTAGGAATAGGGAATAGGTTCATAAAAGATATGCTTAATGAAGTGGAAGGGCGTTTGCAAAGAAAATCCCTACGAAGCGTGGGTGCCTCGCAAAGAAAGGTCCTATGAAGCAATGTGCTTCGCAATGCACAGTGACTTGGCTTTAAAATTTGAGTCACGTGTGCATTGGGGGGGGGTGCTTTGCAAAGCATAAATTCTCTGTGATGAACCGAGTCCCCATGAGGATCTCCTTCCTTCGCGAAGGCCCGTGGGCTTCGCAAAAGGCATCCCTCTCAAAAGTGGGGGTGAAAACAAGGCAAAGGGGAGGAACTTCACGAATAAAAAGTCCCTTGAGCAACTCATGGTTCACAGAGCAGAAAGTGATTCACGATTTGAGAGTCGGGAAGAGGAATTTTTGGATGATCCGTGCTTTGGGCTTGGGGGGAGGACTGTATTTATAGGCAAGAGGCACTGCATAGCAGCACTCGCTCCGCCCGAAGATGGATTCCACTCTGTGGAAGGATCAAGAATGTCAAAGGGGCTCATGGAGCATCCCTCCTCTAGGCTTCACGGGAGGCTCGGGAACGTCAAAGGGCCTCACAGAGCATCCTACCTCCAGGCTTCTCGGTGGGCTCATGAACGTCAAAGGGTCTCGCGGAGCATCCCGCCTATTGGCATCGCGGTGGGCTCGGGAACGTAAAAGGGGCTTGCAGAGCATCGCACCTCCTAGATTCTCGGTCGGCTCGTGGGGCCGTGGTGTTCCAGGAAAGGAATTCGCGAGGTTGCTTCAGATCCTTTCTTATAAATCTTCTCCCTTCTGATTTTTGGCGCAAACAGTCATGTAGTTCATCATGTAAGGATTTTTGTTCCAAAATGGGGTTTCATTTATCATTTGACATATAATGGTCCTCAATACTAGACCAGACAATAATATATTTTAAATAATATATTATTTTATGAATATCATCAATCATATCATATGTATCTTCTTGCAGTTGTTTTTTATCGAAATTTTTCTGAGGTGACACCCCAAAACCTACACCTCTAACATGGTCTTACTATTTTGGCCGCATAAAAGATACAAAAATTAGTTCTTCTTCAGGTAAAATAAATCTTCATTCTTGTATATAAATCATATATAAATCATATGGACTTAAATAGTTATTTTTATACTACTATTATGAAGCATAAAAAATTACTACTATGTCATACATACATATGATATCTATACTGCTAGTGTGTTTTCATGTACTAGTTTTTAGTCACTATTTACAAGATCCCCCTTCCATAGCACATGATGCGGTATAAAAGTGTATTTGGATTCTTATTCATCAATTAGAATACAAATAAAGTAGAATACGATGTTTCATATCACATGAAAAGTTTACTATAGAATTTAAAAACATTCCACATTCTTTTAAATTGAAGTGTACCTTATCCTTGATTTATTGAAGGGTTACATTGTTTTTACATCATGTTTCTTATTTTGATCACTCCTTCAATATTTTGTTAATTAACAATTTTTAATAAAAGTTGAAAAAATGAATAATTTAAAATAAGATATTATCGACTACAATTCTCCTGAAATGATTCCTCATCATTAGGACTAATGAATGCTTTCCAGGTTTTCTATTATATATTGTTGGTATATGTAACTAGTGGATAGGGTTTGGATTTACCCTCAAAATCCCTAAGTTGATGCTTTGTAATATGTTTTTGGAAGACACTATGAGCTTTTCCAGTAACTATTAAGACATATTTCTTACATAAATAATCTAAAATAAATTAACTCCTCATGGGATAAGGAATAATAAATTTGTAACACCATAAGACTTTTTTGTAATAGATTTTTAAATAATTTTATTTTGTTTATAGATTTCATTTGAAGTTACACAATTCTAAGCATACAGTACATGAAATACAGGCTTAAATTGCATTACACATAACAATCTGTTTCTATGAAGAATAATTGTATTATTATAGTTATTTAAATTAATAAATTATATCCAAGACACTAGAATGGAAGATATGGACATGATTAATAGAATTATAAAATAATTTTTTACACATTTATATATAATTATTTTACCAATTAATTATAAATTAATGTAAACCCCATTTTTTTAAATAAAAGGAAATGTTTTCTAAAAAAAATTTAAATGGGCCCAAGTTTGTTTTATACAAATAAATAATTAAATAAATCTGGTTGGATTTTATTAATGAAATATATATATATATATATATATAATATTCAATATTTTTTTTAACATTTGAACTTATGTGTTTTCTAGACATGATAGAAGAACAAATCCAATTTTACACTCAAAATATATATTTTTATAAATGAATATTTTACTATATTTTGATGTACCATTTTTTTAAAATATAGTATTTGATAGTTTTATAAATTATATTTGAAAAAATAGAATTTTTATTTGATATATGGATATAAAAAATTACTTTTATATACTTTTTTATATTTTTATACTAAGATTCATGTATTGATGAATAGTTAAAAATGTTACTTTTTAACTAAATACATCATATTAATTCCAAAAATTTAGACTGTTAAATTATAATTATAATTCTTTTTAAAGTATAATTAGATCATTTTTTATAATTTAATCCCATTTAGGACTTTGAAATCAATTTCAAATTAAATTTTGATTAAATCATTTCAATCTCTGGAATGTTTTCACATTAAAAACCCATTGTTTTGTCCCGTCTCTGGGATTAATTTTGACTAATTTATAAAAATTATTTGAAATGAATTTGAAAAAAATTAATTCCATATTTGGAATAAGAATGTTGAAATTTATTAAATATTTCCACTTTATTTTAGGATGATAATAATAGTAACTTTATAATTTTTTATTTCCAGAAATGAGTCAGAGATTGCAAACCTTTTTCCAGAAGATCCTTCTGCAGTGACCTAGGGAAAAATTGCGCTCTCACCTCCGGGTTTGTCCTCCTCAGTAAAGTGACCTTAAAATTCGGTAACCGAGATGGGTGTTCATCGGGAGGCCTTAGAGAGAAATCCCCTGGTTTCAGATGTTGTCAATCATTTGAAGAGAGACTTGGGTATGTCCACTCTTGTTGTGAAAATGGGACAAGTGGAATTCGGTTTGGATTTTCTCATTGTTGCAGTTTTCCAGGACCTGGTAGTTGGCTCTAACTCAGTAGGTGAAGCTTCAATGGACAATGAGGAAGGTCTAGGGGGCCCCAAGGAAGCTTCTTATATGGAAGTTGTGATTTCAGGAGATGAGAACAAGGGATTGGCGATTCCTCTGGTTGAGCCATATCTAGTAAACAGATCTCACTCGAGGAAAGTGTTGCCATCTATTAATCTATGTAAAAGTTTTGAGATTTTGGAGGATGTTGGGCATGTCCAGAAGGTTGATCAGATAGAACTTTGCAATGTGGATAAGGGTATCCTGCATGATGATTCCAGTGATGAATCCTCTTGCCAGCTATTAGAAGTTAGTGCTCATGTGTTCTATGGTAGTGACACTTGATGTCTGAGGAATAGGAAAGGACAATGTGGTGGGAAGAAAGGACGTTAGGATTATTCTTACCAACCTTCACTAATGGAAACCTGATCGACCATGGATGTGAAGACCCAAGTGAAGGAAGGGGTTATCAACTGCAATGGAAATGCAACGCGAGAAGGGGATGTGACAGCTACAGTTGAGGGGGCTGTTCCCATTAGGAATGTACTGCAGTTTTCATGCATGGATGATGATCAACCTGTGGAGATAATATTTCATTCCGGAGACGAAATGGTGGTGGAATCTCTTTTGACTGGTGCTTCAACATATGTGGGTGCTATATAGATTGAAAGGACTATTCTGTTGGACTCCAATAGAGAACAGGGGGACATGATCAACAAGAAAAATTATAACCAAGTAAGAGGTCTAAATATAGGGGAAATCAACAATGAGGAACACTAGCAAGCATGGGGCGGACTGGTGCATCGATTAGAAGACCTCATAAAGGATGATCCAGAAACACCAGAAACCTTTTTATTCTAGGAACATGTAAAGTATATAAATGTCAATAGGGAAAAATTTTCCTTCAACCACTACGTGTTTTCTTGGGGTTTCTCACTTTTTCCATAAAAGTGTATCTGGTTACAATAAAAAAATGAAGTTGGAAAATCAGGTAAATTGAGAGTAAAAATAAGATTATAAATATTTAAAAACAACAAAAACACTTTCCAAAACCATAATTTATGAATATAATTAAAACCTAAACACATAAGGTTTGAATCATAATAATTTAATGGACACTTATCTTTGATAAGGACATTGATAATATTATAGTCAAAGTGAGTGAAAAAATGTCCCACTCGTACTCTTAATAAGTACAATATATTATATCGGTGGTTAAATAGGATATATACTTGAATATGAATATTATTATGAAATATTATAGTATTAATTAAACCATGATATTTTATTTTTAATTCCTAGTGAAAAAATAGTTATAAAAAATAATTACACAATGATGATGCAATAATTATTCAATTAGAGAAATAATCAATTAAATGTTATTATAAATATTAGAATAAATAAAATTTTAATTAATTAAGGTGTTCCAAGAATTCTATAGGTTAATATAACAAATTATGAGTATATTAAATGATTTTTTTTTATGTTATATTAGTGTATTGATTTTCATAAAGTTAATGTTATGAATAGTGTCAAAATTGAAAATAATGATATTTAATGAAAATAATATTTTTTTAAATTATTTAAAAATCAAAAAATCCTAAAAAAGTACAAATGGGAAAATTTATTGTCTAAAATATCAAAAATTTACCATTTACTATTCAATTGATTTCTTATAAGTAAATATATGCACCATTTAAAATTAAAAATGTTATTACAATATTTAAAATTAAAATAAGTTAACTCAAGGTTAGTAAAAATGATACCATTAAAAATCATAATAATTTTGTCTAAAATATATTTTATGATGATCTTACAACCCTATAACATCTTATGTTCAAATAATTTTTTTGTGGTGTTTGGGTTGATATTGAATTTATTATAAATTAATATATTTAGAGATTCCAAAAGTACCCCTCACCTAAATTAGAAAGGGAAACCTCCTCCCTCATCACATTTAACCTCATTGAGCCTCATAGATTGACAAATATCTAAATAATTATATTTTAAATATCTGAACACATCATAGAGGTCTTTGTATTCTCTAATAAACAACTATAAAGTCCTTTAGAGGATATCTGAAGGACCCATTTCAAAGAAGTTGTAATCACTCTTACCAATCAATCTCTTTTTCTAATATTCTATAAATCCCCTAAATCTATGATATATATTTTAAAATAATATCTTCATAATATTCAATATACTAAAAATTTATTATCATTATGAACAGACCATCATACAAACCCTTTCTCATCGAACAAGAAGTTAAAGTATTGCTTGTGTGTACATATGGATTACTGTCTCAACATAGCTATAAAATTCATTTTCTATAACCTTTTTTTATTAGTGGTAATTATTATAGGTTTAATATTTATATATTATATTTATGAAAATAACGTTTATGGGTACGAATGACATATCATCTCCATGAACGATGTATTTTATTTTATACCAATAAATTTTATAGATGACAATAAATACATATATAATGAATATGTATGATATATATTTCATGTTTATAATTCTAAATATGATGAAATTATGGTCTAAGAATAAGGACCATGAATATCTAGTCAAAAACATCTACGAGAAAAAAAGTAGTTATTACCCGAAACATTACATAAATTTGGAATTGTTAATAAGAATGTAATATTAAGTCATAAGTAAATAATATTTGGTATTATATATATTAATATGGTTCTTTTTTATATTTATAATAAACTTATATTTACTATAGATTAGGTTTTAATGTATACAAAAGAAGTCAATACTTAAGGTATCTTATTTTTGTCTCACTTTTATTTCTGTGGGAGACATGCCTTATACACTACTTGTTTAATCTAAGTGGTGTATATAATGACCATGAATGTCTTTTTTGATTATTATACATAAGATTATGTTATTTCAATATACATATATTTTTTTTTCATGGTGAATAAGATTCTACAAATTATAAAGTGATGTGTATTTATTTCACACTCTCTTCAATATTTGAGATTTTTTCATTTTTAATTCTCAATTGGGAATATTTATATTCCATTTCCATGTTTTCTAAAATTTATTTAAAAAAGGATATTAATTTTATCATATGAATATTTAAATTTATTTTCTCAAATGTTTTAATCTTTACGAAATGGTTTGATAGGAATAATTTTTTCCAAATGAGGTACTTTGTGACTCTTCTACAAAAGTATGAAAGGAATGTTTTATTAAATTATAAGATGTGAATGGATTTTATACTTACTTGATGAATTATTTTATACAAGATTACCTTAAAATATTATATGGTTTTTTCAGTGAAAATATTTTCTTTTAAAATTTCATGAATTTTTGAGAAAAAAAATTTCTTAAAAATACAAGGGATATTTTCCTCAAGAATTGTTTTCAATTGATCTCTGAAAATTATTTTCCATATAATATAATATTATTTTATGATACATGTGTTTCAATAGGGATATGATTCAATTATACCATTATTATTCTTTATATTAATGGTTTATTTTTATGATAGAATGATATTTATAAAACCAATTTCTTTTTCATTGTTATGTTATAATTAAATGATATTTATGAAACCAATTTCATTCCATGGGTTTTGATATGATAAATGAATTATTTTCTTATGGTACACATATGTATAGTTTTTATTATGTTATGGTTGTGAACTATATATCCCTCCAATGTTTTAGGTAAATATTTATATCTTAATAAATAGACATGGATGGAATGGGGAGTGAACTAAGTTCAGTAAATGACTTTTCCTTCTAATATGGACTTAGGAGTGAACCTTGACTATTAAGATGGCCATGAGAGTGAAACAAGACTAGAAATATGGTATGGTGAGTGAACTGATTAAACTAATATGGCCCTGTAAGAGTTTCCATTACTACTATAGAAACCATTTATATGCATATCTGTTTGTCCCAAATTCCATGTCTTATTTCTTTTTTATGATTTCATGGATTATTCTCTTGACCCCCTTATGATTCATGTCTTATGAATTAACAATATTTATTAACCATTATTGGGTATGATATTTGATATACAGTTTTTGATATTATAATGTTATTTTTATGATCTCATACCCTTATGTTCATGATTATTCCTACAAAACTCCATTGATTTACCATTATTGAGAATCTAAGATCACCCTTTTCTTATGTTTCCTTTCCCATATTTATGAAGAAAAAATACAATTAGAAGTACATACGGGGAATATATTTATGGGATATGTTTAATATATTTCACCAAATTAAGAGAATGTGTTCCAAGCTTCCAAAGTCACTAAAAAATTACGGTCCTTTGTCATGTGTTTATGTCATGTAATGGATATTCATAAAAAATGATGTAATATCCATGTACGTTATGTCTTGGTAAATATAGTTGTTATCATTGAAAATTATTATTCAACATTAGTAAACAAGGATAACAAATTTTTAGTGATATCCATAGAGATATTTCTAAGGATATGTATCAGGATGTCCCAAAGGATTAGCCTTAGTATAGGTTATAATTCTAGATGTTTCATAATGGCCATAAATAACTTATGATTAAAACTGTGGTTTCATAGATTGAAATTTTATAATTATTTTCCCCATATTATGTAATTTTCCCACTATGATTAGTGTTTATTTCATTATTATTTTAGTTTTATTCTATGGATGGAACTAGAAGGAACCATGTTAACATTTAATCTGATGGAATGTTCAGTGACTATAAGAAATCAAATTGTTTGATGAATGGAAATAATTACACTGTGATTATGACCAATCAGATACCATGATATATTATTAACAATGTTAGCCTCAATGAGATTCCTATCACATATAATAATATTTAGATGAACTTTTATGAATGTTCATGTGGTTATGAACATAGAATAAAGAAGCTTAAGCTTCTTGTATGTTGTGAAGGTGGGAAGAAAAACGTGGAGGAATATATCAAATGGAGGGGAATATGTTATCTATATAGAAAATAAGGTTATAGAGTTGAATATTTTCAAGGAGTTCAATGTCTTATGTTTTGGGAACATAATAATTATCCAAGTTAATGCAATAATCTATGAATTTACTTCTAGACCAAGTAATAACTATTCCATGATAATCATTTAAGAGAATGGATTTAAATAATTATATACTAGGATTTAAGAATTATGAATTTTGAAATATATAATTATTATACCATATATATTTTTCCTTAAGGATTAGAGAAAATATATGTTTAATGGTACTAATGAAATAGAAAAGTTATTTAATGGTACATCTATATTTACTAGAAAACAAATGATTAAGGAAAAGTAACCCTTAATATGATCCTAATGTTGAGAGAATAGTGTTTAGTGTGATTATAAATGGGATAATATTGAAAAGCCTATGTCTCAGAAGATGAAAATATGGTTTATGATATCAATGATTGAGTTGAAAGAATTTTTGGATTTATAATATGAGTAATGAGTTAATTTTTTAAAGCATACATGTTTTCACTAAGGTTTTATGGTAATTTATGTTATTACCACGTTTCAATAGAATACATGATAATGGAATAAAAATGTTCGGTATGTGACAATTAAAATATAATTCATATCTTTGAGGGATAAATTATTAGTTTAGTGACCTTCTTTTGAAATTATTTGATTTTAATCATATGTAAGGTTCAAAAGGGAAAGGATTTATGAAATTGATTACAATGAAATATAGATGAGGATTTATGTTTCATAATATGATGATTTATTCATATTGGATAATACATGCTAACTATTTTTTTATGAAGATAAGTTGATGTAACGCCTCGACTTTAGTTACCCAGAGTCGGTGCATTATTACATACCATTGGCATGATCACAAAAGATCAAGTCTCAAAAGACATATTAGATTAGTAGCCTTGGAAACACTATATACATTCATAAATGTTACATTACATCATAAAGTGAAAAACTACAATAACATGGTCTCCATAGTCCACACTCATATCCCCTTCAGACTATCCCTTCCGGTCAGTCATAAGATATTTCTTCACATCCTGGGAAAAATAAAACATAGAATGGGGTGAGCTCAGATTCTCAGTATAGATAACAATATAGCAAAATCTTTCATAAATAAAAATAAACATTTAAGGCAATGTATAACTAAAACAAAATACTTTTAAACTAGAACTTCAGTATAATATGGAAAAAATAAAATGAAATAATGCCTTTTACTTATTCCCATGGATATTCTAGTAGTAGAATAATCACATGCAATATCAATAACCACTTTCATAGTGATGGAATGCATAATGCCAGACTATCATAACCACATAGTCATGGCCTTGTGCCAAGACTACAAATAAGATTTTATCAAGGCCTTGTGCCAAGACACTAGTTTGTCTCATGAGACCTACTAATGAATCAAGGAGATATATCAGGCTCCACCCATCACTTATTAAGTCCAATGAATTCCTTATATGAAAAGGTTTAAACATATCATAAACAATGCCCAAGAACCATAACATAATCGTATCACATAAAATATGAAAAAAGGAAACATACCATTTCCACATTTCAATCACAAGATATCAATACAACGCATTAATATAATCAAAACATTATCAAAACCATTTTCAATACCAAAATAATAGAAAAGTAAAACTTGGTATTTATTTTTCTTTTAAAAAAATTTATGGCTTGTAGAGGAAGCCGAAACTCAAATAATGGTCACAGTGGCGGAGAAGTCGTTGTGGCCGCATACGTAAGACAAAACATTCCTTTTGTCGTTTAGTAAACACGCATCGTATAAAAATATTCCTTTTGAATAAAAGTAAAAGTCAAAGGGGTTTATACATCGTATAATGGAATGTTGTGTATAAAACAAAATATGCCTCAATGAATGGAGATTGAGACGAAGTCCCTTACCTCGTGTCCGACTTGACTCGATCGTTCTTTAAACTCCTAAATAATAAACTAGAGTAAATTTCTACACTCTTAAGAAAATTTTTAAAGTTCATTATTCCTTTTATATCATGTATTACCATGTTATGAACATTATGTAATTATTAAAGTTAATAATGGTTGTTTTTTCGATCTTTGGAACTTGAGTAAAAAATAAACTTCTTATAATTACAAGTTGTTCATGTGGTAAAATATCCATTATATCCAGAATTATATTCATTATGTAGATATCATATATATCATATATATCATATATATCTAGTATATACATTCATTTATAATATTACATAACATTTAGAGCTAAGAAATGAAATGCACCGTTCATGGAGACTGTAAGCCGTACGTACGCATGAACACTACTTTCATTCCTATTTCGTATTTCATGGAATGAAATCATAATTATATAAAGGTATATTATAATTCCAGTATAATATCATATATAATATCATTTACCTCATGCTTTATACGTCCCATATTTGGCAGTAACGATTCAAATCACTTTGAGGGAGCGGTAGTCCGCACTTCCTAAAAATAAATTATCGTGTTTACCCATAATGGAAATCATAAAGGTATTCCATAAATGAGAAATAAAGAAGCATAAGAAAAATATAAACATAATATATATCATATATAAATATATTTACATCTTAATGGCCACCATGAGAGGTGTTAAAAGAAGATTGAACAATCATCATTTCGTGAGGCAGTAATTCACCACCGACAGAAAAATTATGTTCTTTAACCATTAAATGAATGTGTGTGTATGTATAAATCAAATAATTATCATAAAAAAATAATATTATATTTAGGATACTGGTTTTGTTACAAAATAATGGAATAAAAAGAGTTTAAGGGGTTGGAGAAGCAAAATAAAACAAAAGAACATAAGAGAAGACATTACCTTCAAATCGGGTAACTCTTTTTGATTTGAACCAAAGGATTACTTGGGAAGACTTATACCCAATGTGAGGCTACTAGGATTAAGAGAGGGAATTTTAGATAGTTTTTGTGCAGAGTTTGGATGATCCAGATGGCTTCGATTGTGTGAATAAGGTGGTAGAGTTGAGGGCCTTTTATAAGAGGAGGGGAGGGACACTCTTGGAATGTCATGAAATGTTACTTTATTATGAAATTATTTTCAGATTTAAATGTCCCAAAATGATATATTTCTAGTATAAGGTGACAAGGGTTCGAAATATACCCATCCAATAGGTTTTAGACAAGTGTAATTATTAGATTTTACCTTATCTTTACATTTTATTAAAATCGTTCATTAATGAGGTAATTGCTGTATCAACGTGGTGTGATAAATGAATTTATTTATTTAATTCCTCAAAATTATAAAACAATTACCATGATGTAGTAAATATTTTTATATTTCCAATGGATATATATAGTCTAAAATATAACTTTTATAACCCCTTGTAAAAATTGTTTTAGTAAAACAATTCGTGTTTGTGACATTTTTATTTTTTGCTTTAAATAAAAGGTATTAATGTCATTATCTTACCCAAGTGGCTCTATGGGGTCCCAAAAATTGACCCATGGATTTTAATGGTCGTCCATGAGTCATACAATAAGAGTAGGACATGTGTCAAGGTATTTTCATATTATTAAAACATTATTTTTACCTTAAATTACTGTAATTACCTCTAATCGCGGTTAATAAAACTCAAAAGTTATTATTCAAAAAAATTATTTTCATCCCATTGAACCACATTTTACTTCTTCATTACAACCATGTGTGTCGGATTTTTGAAATTAAATTCACAGAAGTGGTAAAATTTCATTTAAATGAAAAATCAGTTTTTTAACTACCACTTAGTGGTTTCACTATTCATTAAAAATTGACGTTTTTCAGAAAAATAACCAAAATTCACCCCAAGATATATTTGATATTCCAAATTCAAAGATTATTTCTATTTTAAAAAATTCAAAACATATATGTTTCATTAATTAATTTTATAATTAATTCCTATTGTCAAAACAAATAACGTGTTTTTAAGAAAGAATATCAATCAAAAGATTGACAATTAATCATGACCAATTTCAAAGTGAAATTAATTCTAATTACCACCACTGGATAAAATGGTAAAAATCTATTCTAGTTATACTTTAAAACCGCTAAATAATATAATTTATCACTATAAATTATTTTCATTAAAAATTTGTTTTTAATTAAAGTTTAGTATTTTACAGTATTCATAAAAAATTTGATGTTCTTAAAAAAAATGAAAAATTCAACTTAGGATTATTTCGATATTATGTATCCACAAATGAAGTCAAATTTTAATAATAAAATTTATAAAATTACAAAAAATGGGTATTAATATTCATAACGGCTACATTGATTGGTCGCGGTGTGTCAGAATCTCGAACTCGCCTACAATGCAAGCTATTGCATTATTGAAAGAGAAGAGTATCGTGGAAGTTTGGGGTGTTACATTCACCCCTCCTTCAATAAATTTTTTCCTTAAAATTTGAAAATTTTCTTTGAAAATAAAAGGTTTAAAATAGAAAATAACTTTGTGGAAGACCCACATCGGAAATAAAGTTAATAAAATTTAGCCTTAATAAGAGGGAATGGGAAATGAAAAAAAGACACCACCAAATTATGATATCGATTAGGAGAACATTGGTGGAAATTAGAGGCATATAATTGGAGGAAAAACATATATATTTGTAGGGAGTGATTGAGGTCATCAATCACAAACAAGTGTAAAATTGAGGGCCTCAAAGCCTTCAATCTATGTTGATTTAAAATATCATCAGTTCAACAATACATAAGGTATTATGATAACACATTTTTTGTTTTAATATCCCTTTCCTATTGTTTAATAATTAATTTATTCACACAATAAGAGATAGGTATATATATATATATATTCTTGACAATTAGAGTTTTAACCTTCAACTAATTTCTATCACAAACTCATCTTTCACTCAAAAAGATAATAGAACTCAAAAATATTATATTTATCCTAATCGTACAAGGTTCAAAAAATTAACACATACCATTTATATTAGGAAAACTATTTTTTAATAACCGAGGACTTCCTGTAGGCTAGTGGTAGGTAATAAAGTCATGTCGCACTATGGTTGTGGGTTCGATTCCTACAGCTTTGTCCGACACGATAGGTTATCCCCCGACCTGCAGGTTGTCCTTTTCCTAAAACTATAGTATTATAATATTCCAAAAAATAATCTTCATAAATGTTTTATCCTTAACCAATACTATCCAAAGTTAAACTTAATCCATTCCAACATTTATAGTTATCCGAAATACCTCTGTCCATAATTTCTCAAAAAGCTCACTAAATTCCAAAATCAATTCATCAGATTCCCCAAACAAAGTAAAGATTCTCTTATTGTCACATACTAAAAATATGATAACATTCATCATATTAAAACCTTAATGAAAACAAAAAGTAATGCAGTACAATCCTTAACATATCACATTATTCTTATAACCATAATATAGTTCTTGAGTCCAAAAACACAAATACAATAATTATTCCACTTCAACTGTAGTAACAACATAAGATTCGCCTTACTCCCTTGGAATTTTCTGAGGTAAGTTTCCTTTGTTCTTAGGGAATTCATTTGCATAATGCCCCATTTCTCTACAATTTTAGCATTCAACATTGACTGCCTCTTTCTTTCCCTTGCAATCACGAGCCTGGTTACCTTTTTCTCCACATTTATAACAAACCTCCATTCCATTTAGGCAAGTACCGGTGTGATTCATCCAACAATTATCGCATAATGGAAAATCCTTATTTACCTTTTTCCCTTTATCTGTCTGTTGTCACACCATTCCCTTCTTCTCTTTTTTACTTTAATGTCATAAGATTTAGAGAATTCCTTTTCTGTCTTGATAGAACACGAGACTATATCTTCGTACGTTGAGAAAGATTGTGATAATAAATCTCGAAGGAGAAATGGTTTTAACCCATCAAGGAAAATATCAATCTTACTTCATGGTTTACATATATAATCTACAACATACCTCACTAACCTTGTAATGTTGGCCTCATACTTTGCGACATTCTCATCCCCCTTTTGTCTCAGACTCAGACATTGCCTTTCCATATCAGCTCGATGGTCACGAGAAAAGTATTTTTCTAAGAAAGGCTCTTTGAACTCTCTCAATTCCATAATTGATACTTCTTCATCTTCCTTTTTATTTTGAATAAATTACCACCATTGATCAGCATCTCCAGTGAGGTGGTAAACTACCATGATAACCTTTTCCCTTTCACTACTCCCCAAGTCATGAAATATTTTCTCTATGGAATTTATCCATTGCTCTGCTACTAAGGGATTTGTACTACCATTGAATTTTTGTGGTTTTTTCCCCATGAAGTGACCTAACATTGATCATCCACACTGCGAATGAGGGTTCCCCATATGGGAAAGGTTATTATTCATAACCTGAGTGAGTTGTCCCAGTATGGTGTATGCTGATCAGCACCAGTTGTATCACCAGCTCCATTATAATTATCTTGAGAAGGAGGGAAATAGCTACATGGAGTGTATGAATTGATATAGTTTACATTCCTTCTATTAGGCGCCATTTCTAAACAATGGCATAAACTAGATCAGTTCATGAATCCAAATACATAATTCCATACTTGTAAAACACTTAACATAAATTGAACTATTTATGGATATAATCCATAATCATAAAAAGAAATGTTTTCTTTGAGGAAGTCTATAGTCATAAAACATTCATAACGGGTTGTAAAGAAAATGATAATTATCCTAAGAATATCCCCAGGGAGTGCCGTAACCAAGATTGCAGCAAGGCCCGTTTTCGTGCACCAGTTCCCGTTTGAGTCTATCTCAAAGCGATGTTTTCAGGATTTACCCCTAGGTACATCTTTGCCATAACCGCCTCTAACTTCTCGTATCCAGACAAGGATGTATTGCTCAGAAAACCTGCAAAATCTTTACAATACCAAAATTTAGGAAGTTCTTATATACTAATCCTAAAAGTTTATCTTAGGGCTATGTGCACTAATTAGAGTTTATCTAAATATATCTTGCAAGGTTAGTACTAAACTTCCTCTGATACCAACTGTAACGCCACGACCCCAGTTACCTAGAGTCAGTGAATTATTACGTAACATTTTCATGATCACAAAAGATCAAGTCTCTAAATACTGATTATTTTATTATCCTTGGAAACACTAGATACATTCATAAATGTTAAATTACATCATAAAGTGAAAAACTAAAAAAACATGGTCTCCATTGTCTACACTCATATCCCCTTCAGACTATCCCTACATGTCAGTCACTAAATATTTCTTCACATCCTGGGAAAGATAAAACATTGAAAGGGGTGAGCTCAGATGCTCAGTAATGATAACAATATAATGGAAACATTCATAAATAAAGATAAACATTTAAGGTAATGTATAACTAAAAAAATCCCTTTAAACATGAACTTCAGAATAATATGGAAAAAATAAAATGAAACAATTCCATCTACTTATTCACATTGATATTATAGTAGTCTAATAATCACATGAAATATCAATAACCACTTTCATAATGATGGAATGCAAAATGTTAGACTATCATAACCACATAGTCAAGGCCTTGTGCCAAGACTACAAATAAGATTTTTCAAGGCCATGTGCCAAGACACTAGTTTGTCTCATGAGACCTACTGATGCATTGAAGAGCTATAGCGGGCTCCACTCGTCACTTATACAGTCCAATTAATTCCTTATATGAAATGTTTTAAACATATCATAAACAATATCCAAGAACCATAACATAATCGTATCACATAAAATATGCATAAAGGAAACATAACATTTCCACATTTCAATCACAATTTATTAATACAACACATTAATATAATAAAAACACTATCAAAACCATTTTCAATACCAAAATAAAAGAAATTTAAAACTTGGTATTTATTTTTCATTTTAAAAAAAGTTATGGCTTGTAGAGGATGCCGAAACTCAAATAATGGTCACGGTGGTGGAGAAGTCGTTGTCGCCACATACGTATGACAAAACATTCCTTTTGTTGTTTAGTAAAAACGCTACATATAAAATATTCCTTTTGAGTAAAAGTAAAAGTAAAAGGGGTTTATACATCGTATAAAGGAATGTTATGTATAAAACAAAATATGCATCAATGAAAGGGCATTGAGACGAAGTCCCTTACCTCGTGTCCGACTTGACTCGATCAATCTTTAAAATCCTGAATAATAAACTAGAGTTAATTTATACATTCTTTAGAAACTTTTTAATGTTCATTATTCCTTTTATATCAATTATTACCATGTTATGAACATTATGTAATTATTTAAGTTAATAACGGTCGTTTTGTTGATCTTTGGCGCTTAGTCAAAAATAAACATCTTATAATTACAAGTTGTTCATGTGGTAAAATATCCATTATATCCATAATTATATTCAAGATTTAGATATCATATATTTAAAATATATCCAGTATATACATTCATTTATAATATTACATAACATTTATAGGTAAGAAATGAAATGCACCGTCCATAGAGACGGTAAGTCGTACGTAACCATGAACGCTACTTTCATTTCTATTTCTTATTTAATGGAATGAAATCACAATGATATAAAGGTATATTATAATTCTAGTATAATATTATATATAATATCATTTACTTTATCCTTTATATATCCCACATATGGTATTAACGATTCAAATCACTTTGAGGGGGCGGTAGTCCGCACATCCTAAATTGAAATTATCGCGTTTAAACATAATGGATATCATAAAGGTATGACATAAATGAAAAATACAGAAGCATAAGGAAAACATAAACATAATATATATCATATATAATTATAGTTACATATTAATGTCCACCATGAGAGGTGTTAAAATAAGATTGAACAATCATCGTTTCGTGAGGCATTAATTCGCCATGCACAGAAACAATATGTTATTTAACCATTAGATTATGGTGTGTGTAAGTTTAAATCAAATAATTCTCATAAAAACATCCTAGTATATTTAAGATACTGGTGTTATTACAAAATAAAGGAATAAATAGAGTTTAAGGGGTTGGAGAAGAAAAATAAAACAAAATAACATAAGAGAAGACATTACCTTAAAATTGGGTAAATCTTTTTGATTTGAGCCAAAGGCTTCCTTGGGAAGACTTCTTCCCAAAGTGAGGATTCTAGAAGTAAGAGATGGAAGTTGAAAGAGTATTTGGGTAGAGGTTGGCCAAGCCAAATTTCTTTGAAGGTGTGAATAAGGTGGTAGATGTGGGGGCCTTTTATAGGAGGATAAGAGGGGCACTCTTGGAAAGCCATAAAATTTTAGTTTTTTATGAAATGTTATTAGGATTTTAAAGGTACCACAATGATATATTTCGAGGATAAGGTGATAAGGGTTCGCAATATACCCATCCAATAGGTTTTATACAAGTATATGTCTTAGATGTTACCTTATCTTTTCATTTTATTTAAATCATTCATTAATGAGGTAATTGGTGCATCATCATGGTGTGATAAATAAATTTATTTATATAATTCCTAAAAATTAAAAAAAAATTACCATGACGTAAGAAATCATTTATCTTTACAATGGATATTTATAGTTGAAAATATAAATTGTATAACCCATTGTAATTTTGTTTTAGTAAAACAATTCCTGTTTGTGACATTTTTATTTTTACATTAAATAAAAGGTATTAATGTCATTATCTTACCCAAGTGGCTCCATGGGGTCCCAAAAATTGACCCATGGATTGTCTTGGTCAGACAAGAGTCATCCGATAAGAGTCAGACATGTGTCAGGGTAATTGCATATTATTATAACATTATTTTTACCTTAAATTACTCTACTTACCTCTAATCGTGGTTAATAAAACTCAAAAGTTACTATTCACCAAAATTATTTTAATCCCATTGAACCTCATTTTACTTCCTAATTATAACCATGTGTGTCGTATTTTTTGAAATTAAATTCACAAAATTGGTAAAATTTCATTTAAACGAAAAATCAGTTTTTTAACTACCACTTAGTGGTTTCACTATTCAACAAAATGAAAGTTTTTCAGAAAAATACCAAAAATTCACCCTCAGTTATATTTGATATTCCAAATTAAAATATGATGTCTATTTTACCAAATTAAAAACATATAAGTTTCATTAATTAATTTCATAATTAATTCCCATTTTCAAAAAAAATAGCGTGTTTTTAAGAAAGAATATCAATCAAAAGATTGAAAATTGTTTATATCCAATTTCAAAGTGAAATTAATTCTAATGACCACCATTGGATAAAATCATAAAAATATATTATAATTATACTTTAAAACCACTAAATAATATAAATTATCACTATAAATTATTTTCATTAAAAACTTGTTTTTAATTAAAGATTAGTATTTTACACTATTCATAAAAAATTGGATGTTATCAGAAAAAACAAAAAACTAAACTTAGGATAATTTCGATATTACAAATCCAAAAATAAATTCCAATTTGAATAATTTTTTTTATAAAATTACAAAACCTGGGTATTACTACTCATAACGGCTACATTGATTGGTCGCGGTGTCTTAGAATCTCGAACTTGCGTATAATGAAAGCTATTGCATTATTGAAAGAGAGGCATACTGTGGAAGCGTGGGGTGTTAAATTCTCCCCTCCTTCAATAAATTGCGTCCTCACAATTTGAAAATGTTCTTCGAAAATAAAAGGTTGAAAATAGAAAACACCTTTGTGGAAAACCCACATCGGAAATAAGGTTAATAAAATTTAGCCTTAATAAGAGGGAAATGGAAATGAAAAAGTAACCACCAAATTATGATCTCGATTAGGAGAACATTGGGGGAAATTAGAGACATATAATTGGAGGAAAAACGTAAATATTTGTAAGGAGTGACTGAAGTCATCAATCACAAACATGTGTAAAATTGAGGGCCTCAAAGACTTCAATATACGTTGATGTAAAATATCATCAGTTCAACAAAACATAAGGTATTAGGATAACACATTTTTTGTTTTAATATCCCTTTCCTAATGTTTAAGAATTAATTTATTCATAGAATAAGGATAGGTATATATATATATGCTTGACAAGTATAGTTTCATCCTTCAACTAATTTCTACCACAAACTCATCTTTCACTCAAAAAGATAACAGAACTCAATAATATTATATTTATCCTAATCGTACAAGGTTAAAAATATTAACACATACCATTTAGATTAGAAAAACTATTTTGTAATAATCAGGGACGTCCAGTAGGCTAGCTGTAGGCAATAAAGGCCTATCGCACTATGGTTGTGGGTTCGATTCCTACAGCTTTGTCTGACACGATGGGTTATCCACCGACCTGCATGTTGTCCTTTTCCTAAAACTATAGTATTATAATATTCCAAAAATAATCTTCAGAAATGTTTTAACCTTAAACAATACTAACCAAAGATAAACTTACTCCATTCCAACCTTTATAGTTATCCAAAATACCTCTGTCCATAATTTCTTTAAAAGGTCTCTAAATTCCAAAATCAATTCATCAGATTCCCCAAACAATGTAATGTTTATCTTATTGTCACATACTAAAAATATTATTACCTTCATCATATTAAAACCTTAATGAAAAAAAGTATAGTAGTACAGTCCTTATATATATCAAATTATTCTTATAACCATAATATAGTTCTTGAGTCCAAAAACACAAATACAATAATTATTCCACTTCAACTGTAGTAACACCATAAGATTGTCCTTGCTCCCTTGGCCTTTTCTGAGGTAAGTTTCCTTGGTGATTAGGGTATTCATTTGCATAATTCCCCATTTCTCTTTAATTTTAGCATTCAACATTGAGATCCACTTTTTTTCCCTTGCAATCCCGAGCCTGGTGACCTTTTTCTCCACATTTATAACAAACTCCTATTCCTTTTTAGGCATGTAACATGGTGATTCTTCCCAAAATAATAGCATAATGGAAAATCCTTCATTCCCTTTTTCCCTTTATCTGTCTCTTGTTCCACCGTTCTCTTCTTCTCTTGCTTTACTTTATTGTCATAAGATTTAGAGAATTCCTCTTCTGTCTTGATAGAACATGAGACTATATCTTCGTACGTTCAGAAATATGGTGATACTAAATCTCGAAGGATAAATGGTTTTAACCCATCAAATAAATGATCAATATTACTTCTTGGGTTATGTATATAATCTGCATCATACCTCACTAACCTTGTAAATTTGGCCTCATACTTTGTGACATTCTCATCCTCCTTTTGTCTCAGACTCAGAAATTGACTTTCCATATCTACTCGATGGTCACGAGGAAAGTATTTTTCTAAGAAAAACTCTTTTAACTCTCTCCATTCCATTATTGATACTTCTTCATCATCCTTTGTATTTTGAATCAATGACCACCATTGATCAGAATCTCCAGTGAGGCGGTAAATTGCCAAGATAACCTTTTCCCTTGCACTACTCCCTAAGGCATGGAATACTTTCTCTAAGGAATTTATCCATTGCTTAGCTACTATGGGATTTGTACTCCCATTGAATGTTGGTGGTTTTTTCCTCCTAAAGAGGTCTAACATTGATCCACCACGTTGCTGATCAGGGTGCTCCATACGAGTAAGGTTATTATTCATAACCTGAGTGAGTTATCCTAGTATGGTGATAAGCTGATCAGCACCAGTTGTATCCCCAGCTCCATTATAATTATCTTGAGCAGGAGAGAAATCACTATATGGAGTGTGTGCATTGATACGATTTCCATTCCTTCCACTAGGTGCCATTTCTAAACAATGGAATAAACTAGACCAGTTCATGAATCAAAATACATAATTCCTTTCTTGTAAAACACTTTACATAAATTGAACTATTTATGGATATAATCCATATTCATAAAAAGAAATGTTTTCTTTGAGGAAGTATATACTCATAAACACTTAATAATGGTTAGTAAAGAAAATGAGAATTATCCTAAGCATATCCCCCATTAGTGTCGTAACCAAGAGTACTGCAAGGCCCGTTGTCGTGCACCAGTTCCCGTTTGAGTCCAGCTCAAAGTGGTGTTTTCGGGTTTTACCCCTAGGTACATCTGTGCCATAGACACCTCTACCTTCTGGTATCCAGACAGGTATGTATTGCTTGGAAAACTCACAAAATCATTACAATACCAAAATTCTAGGAATTTCTTCTATACTATTCCTCAAATTTTATCTTAGGGCTATGTGCTATATTTAGAGTTTATCTAAATATAGCTTCCAAGGATAGAACTAAACTGCATCTGATACCAACTGTAACACCCAGACCCATGTTAACCAGAGTCGATGCATTATTATGTAACATTATCATGATCACAAAAGATCATGTCTCGAAAGACCAATTAGTTTAGTAGCTTTGGAATCACTAGATACATTCATAAATTTTACATTACATCATAAAGTGAAAAAACAACAAAAACATGGTCTCCAAAGTCCACACTCATATCCCATTCATACTATCCCTACAGGTCAGTCATAAAATATTTCTTCACATCCTAGGAAAAATAAAACATTGAAAGGGGTGAGCTCAGATGCTCAATAAGGATAACAATATAGAGGAAAATTTCATAAATAAACAAAAAAATTTAAGGAAATGTATAACTAAAAAAAAGATTTTTAAACTTGAACTTCAGCATAATATGGAAAAAATTAAATGAAATAATGACATTTACTTATTCACATGGATATTCTACTAGTCGAATAATCACATGCAATATCAATAACCACATTCATAATGATGGAATACATAATGCCAGACTATCATAACCACAGAGTCAAGGCCTTGTTCCAATACTACAAATAAGATTTTGTCAAGGCCTTGTGCCAAAACACTAGTTTGCCTCCTGATACCTACCGATGCATCGAGAAGCTATAGCGGGCTCCACCTGTCACTTATTAAGTTCAATGCATTGCTTATATAAAAAGGTTTAAACCTATCATAAACAATGCCCAAGAACCATAACATAATCATATCACATAAAATATGCATAAAGGAAACATAAAATTTCCACATTTCAATCACAAGATATAAATACAACACATTAATATAATCAAAACATTATCAAAACCATAATCAATACCAATATAAAAGAAAACTAAAACTTGGTATTTATTTTTCATTTAAAAAAAATATGGCTTGTAGAAGAAGATGAAACTCAAATAATGGTCACGACGACGGAGAAGTCGTTGTCGCCGCATACGTAAGACAAAACCTTCCTTTTGTCATTTAGTAAAAACGCTTCATATAAAAAGATTATTTTTAATAAATGTAAATGTAAAAGGGGTTTATACATCGTATAAAGGAATGTTGTGTATAAAAAAAATATGCCTCAACGAAAGGTGATTGAGACAATGTCCTGTACCTCGTGTCCGACTTGACTCGATCGATCTTTAACCTCCTAAATAATAAACTAGAGTTAATTTCTACTTGATTAAGAACCTTTTTCAAGTTCATTATTCCTTTTATATAACTTATTACCATGTTATGAACATTATGTAATTATTTACGTTAATAACGGTAGTTTTGTTGATCTTTGGTACTTGAGTCAAAAATAAACTTCTTATAATTACATGTTGTTCATGTGGTAAAATATCCATTATATCCAAAATTATATTCATGATGTATATATCATATATATCATATAAATCCAGTATATACATTCATTTATAATATTATATAACATTTAGAGGTAAGAAATGAAGGCTTACCGTTCATGGAGACGGTAAGCCGTACGTACGCATGAACGCTACTTTCATTTATATTTCGTATTTAATGGAATGAAATCATAATGATATACAGGTATATTATAATTACAGTACAATATCATATATAATATAATTTACTCCATCCTTTATACATCCCACATATGGCTTTAACGATTCAAATCACTTTGAGGGGGCGGTAGTCCGCACTTCCTAAAATAAAATTATCGCGTTTACCCATAATGGAAATCATATAGGTATGAAATAAATGAGAAATAAAGAAGAATAAGGAAAACATAAAAATAATATATATCATATATAAATATAGTGACATCTTAATGGCCACAATGAGAAGTGTTAAAATAAGATTGAACAATCATCGTTTCGTGAGGCAGTAATTCGCCACCCACAGAAACAGTATGTTCTTTAACCATTAGATGAAGGTGCGTGTAAGTGTAAAAAGAATACATCTCATAAAAACATCCTAGTATATTAAATATATTGGTTTTGTTACAAAATAATTGAATAAAAAAAGTTTAAGGGGTTGGAGAAGCAAAATAAAACAAAAGAACATAAGAGAAGACATTACCTTAAAATCGGGTAACTCTTTTTCATTTGAGTCAAAGGATTCCTTGGGAAGACTTCTGCCAAAATTGAGGCTTATAGGAGTAAGAGAGAGAAGTTGAGAGAGTATTTGGGTAGAGGTTGGCCGAGCCAAATGGCTTTGATGTTGTGAATAAGGAGGTAGAGGTGGGGGCCTTTTATAGGAGAAGAGGATGGACACTCTTAGAAAGTCATGAAATGTTACTTTATTATGAAATACTTTTCGGATTTTAAAGGTCCCAAAATGATATATTTCGAGGATAAGGTGATAAGGGTTCGAAATATACCCATACAATAGGTTTTTGACATGTTTATGTCTTAGATGTTACCCTATCTTTTTATTTTATTTAAATTGTTCATTAATGAGGTAATTGTTGCATCATCATGGTGTGATAAATAAATTTATTTATTTAATTCCTAAAAATTAAAAAAAATTACCATGATCTAGGAAATATTTTTATCTTTACAATGGATATTTATAGACTAAAATATAACTTTTATAACTCCTTGTAAAAATTGTTTTAGTAAAACATTGCATGTTTGTGACATTTTTATTTTTACCTTAAATAAAAGTTTTTAATGTCATTATCTTACCCAAGTGGCTCCATGGGGTCCCATAAATTGACGAATGGATTTTCTTGGTCGGTCATGAGTCATCCAATAAGAGTATGACATGTTTCATGGTAATTTAATATTATTATAACATTAGTTTTACCTTAAATTACTCTAATTACCTCTAATCGTGGTTAATAAAACAAAGAAGTTACTATTTACAAAAAAATATTTTCATCCCATTGAACCAAATTTTACTTCCTAATTAAAACCATATATGTCATATTTTTGAAATTAAATTCACAAAAGCAGTAAAATTTCATTTAAATGAAAAATCCGTTTTTTAACTACCACTTAGTGGTTTCACTATTCATCAAAAATTGATGTTTTTCAGAAAAATACGAAACATTCACCCTAAGATATATTTGATATTCCAAATTCAAATATGATGTCTATTTTACCAAATTCAAAACACATAAGTTTCATTAATTAATTTTATAATTAATTCCTTTTTTCAAAACAAATAGCGTGTTTTTAAGAAAGAATATCAATCAAAAGATTGACAATTGTTTATGTCCAATTTCAATGTGAAATTAACTCTAATGACGACCATTAGATAAAATGGTAAAAATATATTCTAATTATACTTTAAAAACAATAAATAATATAATTTATCACTAAAAATTATTTTGATTAAAAATTTGTTTTTAATTAATGTTTAGTATTTTACATTATTCATAAAAAATTGGAAGTTCACAGAAAAAATGAAAAATTCAACTTAGGATAATTTAGATATTCCAAATCCAAAAATTAAGTCAAATTTGAATAATAAAATTTATAAAATTACAAAACGTGGGTATTAATATTCATAACGGCTACATGGATTGGTCGTAGTGTGTTAGAATCTCGAACTTCCGTATAATGCAAGCTATTACATTATTGAAAGAGAAGCGTACCGTGGAAGCTTGGGGTGTTATAGTTGACATAAAAGGAGTGACTTATCATCCCATTACGGATCTTATGATGCACTTTTTAATTAGGAAATACAATTTCAACATCATTTTTTGAGTAAAAAATTGAGAGGATATTGTTCAAGGCACAACTAAAGAGTAAGATTGTACTTCTGAAATAAAATACTGTAATTACTTATTCTCAATTTATTTTAAAAATAAAATATTATACTATCATTATAATTTATGATGATATCAATGAACTTTTTGAGACCTATTGGTACACAGTTTTGTTGTCATTAATCTTATAATGACCATATTTTCTATCAATCTCCATCAGAATATGATGGTTAGTTTTCTCTTCTATGCCCATGTTTTTACTTTACACCACTTTTCTCATATTTGGATACCTAGTTATGAGTTTCTTTGTATAACCATTATTTTTCCAACATTCCCTCTTTAATGGGAGTTTTAGTATTCATTTTTACGATGTGGGTTTTTGTGAAAGAAACTATCAAGTATTAAACATTTGATGAGTGAGATGAATTTTAGATCAAAATCCATTTTAGTGTGGGGGGGAGGTGGAGTGTAAAACCATGATATTTTTATGAAATATTTTTTTGAATATTTTTTTTATTTTATATCTTTCATTTCCTGCTACACCATGTTAATATTTCATTACATGAAAAACCAACTTAGCTTGTGTTACACGAACCCTGTGTTTCTATGAAACAACATTTTATTATTATAATTATTAAAAGAACACAATTATAAACTAGAATTTAAAATAACATGTATGAAAATTAATAATTTAATTATTAAATTATAGTCTACACATGTATATATAATTCATTGAAAAATTAATTATAAATAAATGTAAAACCTTTTTTTAATAAAAGGAATTATTTTTTCTAAAAAACTATTTAAATGTGTACTAGTGTGTTTAATAGTAATAAATAAACTAAAAAATATTATTGGATTATATTTTTGATATATATATATATTCAATATAGTTTCTGACATTCATCTTATGCGTTCTCCAGACATGATATAAGACCAAATCCAATTTTACGTGCAAAAGATATATCTTTAAAAAAAATGTTTTACCATCTTTTGATGATGAACATGTTTTAAATCATGTTTCTAAAATTTTATAAATTTTATTTCAAAAAATAATATTATTATATTAAATAGGGGTATCAAAATTTATTGTAGTTGAATTTTTGATATTTTTTTGTTAAGTTTCATGTTTTGATGAATTGTGAAAAATATCGCATTTTTATTAAAAGCATATTTTTCATCTAATAATTGGTAGTGATAAATAATAATTTAAATTGGTTTTAAAGAATACATAGATATAATTTTTATCATTTAATCCAATTTATGTCATTCTAAAAAATTTCACATTGAATTTGGATATAAAAACATTTCAATGTTTTGGAACGTTTTCACATTAAAAACCCGTCGTTTCGTCCCTTATGCAGGATTTATTTTAACTAATTGATAAAAATTATGTGAATTGAATTTGAAAAAATAGAATAAATATTTTGAATTAGAGATTAAATTTTATTAAATAGGTCCATTTTATTTTCTGACTATATGAATGTTAACTTTATTAAATATTTTTATTACCATAGCTAAAGATAAATCTAGTTAATTGTGGGTAACAATAATATTATAAATATTATAAAACATGAGTAAAAACTTAAAAAATATTAATTTAAGAACATAAATTTACCCATAATATATAATGTTGAAAATTGAATAATTTAATGGACACATTTCCTTGACAATGACTTGGATACTATTCAAATTAAAGAGAGTGACAAAATATCACACTCTTAATTTTAATAAGTATAATATTTTTAATATTTGATTAAATAGGAGATATTATCGAATATGTATTTTATTATGAAATATAATATGATTAAATACATAATATATATTTTTACTTTTTAGTGAGATATTATTATAATAATTAATTAAAAAATAATGATGTAGTAATTTTTCAATTAATGAAATAATCAATTAAATGATATTATAAATATAAAAAAAAAGTCATTTTGAATTATTTATGGTATTAAATGAATTTTCTTGGTTAATATGACTTATTATTAGTTTTTTAATTGAATTTGTTCGAAGTAATATATCTTTATTGATTTTTTTAAATTCAATGTTATGAATAGTGTCCAAAGTGACACTACCTATATTTTATGAAAATAATATTTTATTAAATTTTTTAAAAATAATAAAAATTATAAATAAGGACAAATGGGGTAAATAATGGTATAAAATATCATTAATTGACCATTTTGTGGTTCAATTGAAACCTTATATGTAAAAATATCTACCTTTTAAAAATTTAAATTATATTACCATAGATAAAATTATGATAGTTTAACTAAGGGTAAATCAAAATGATAAGGTAAAACATTATTCAAAAACTTGTATAAAATATATTTAATGATGATATTAAAACCCTATATTGTATTATATGTTAATAAATTTCATTTTGGTGGTATTTTTATTTATATTGAATTTATTATAAATTAATATTTTTTGGAGATTCTAGAAGTTCCCATCACCTTCATTATAAAAGAAAACATCCTTACTCAACCCATTTCACCATATATAGCCATATATCTAGAAATATTTCTTTCAAATTATCATCTCCACTTACCGAGCCACATTTTAGATGTTTTCTCTTCTCAAAAGACCATATCTAGAGTTCTTTAGAGAAGATATAATGGATCTATTTTGAAGAAGTGGCATCACTCTGACCAGTAACTCTCTTTTCTACAATTCTATACCTCCTTTAAATCTATGATATAAATTATAAAATACTAAATTTATAATTATAAATATTACTAATTGTTATTAAGATTATGAAAACACCATTATACAACCCCTTTCGTGTCAAACAAGAAGTGAAAGTATCACTCATGTGTACGTATGACTTACCGTCTCTACATAGCGATGCAATTCATTTTACATCACCATTTTTATGAGTGGGAATTATGATGGATTTAATACTTATATAATTCATTTATGAAATATTTATACTTCTAAAATGATAATGTTATATATACCATTTTTCCACCTAATCTATTGTGAAATGATAGCATTGCTCATGCGTATGTATGACTTACCATTTTCACAATACTATGTGATTTGATTTTAATAAATATTTCGCATGTGAGGTAATAAGGATGAATGTTATGAATATATATTATATATATAAACCAATAATTATTATATAACGATAATATATCATATACTTTTCATTCCTTTAATCCAAAAAGGAAATGAAAACAACGTTCAATCCTACGTACGACCTACTATCTTAAAGAACGATATTTTTTATTTTCTACCTATAACTTTTATAGATAACCATAAATAATTATGTAATGAATTTATATGATATTTATGTAATGGTTATAATTATTAATATTATTCAATTATGATCTAATTCTGTGGATGAAGATTAATAATTCAAAACAAGTATGAGAAACGAAGCTGTTATTTCCCAAAACATAACTTAAATTTATAATTGTTAATTAGAAAGTAATATAATGTAATAGGTAAATCATATATGGTATTATATATATGTATATGCTTATATGTTATTTGTATAAGAAAAATATATTTATTATATAGGTGTTTTGAACATATACGAAGGAATTCAAGACAGAAGGTAAGAGATTCTTGTCTAACTTTTATTTTTGTGGGACACATGACTTATACACTACTTGTTTCATATAAATGGTGTATATACTAACCATGAATTTATTTTTTTGAGTCTTATACTGAATATTATGGTATTTTCATATCCATGTAATTTTATTTCATTCATGGGGCGTAAAATTCTTCTGATTATTAGGTGATGAGTATTTATTTTAGAATCTCATCAATATTTGGAATTGTTTCGTTTTAAGTCTCTGTTGGGAGATATTTATCTTCCATGTACATTATTTATAAATAGGATTAAAAAAGGATTTTAATATTATCCAAGAATATTTAATTTTTTTAATTTTTTTTGATTTATTTCTAAATTGTTTAAAAGTAATATTGTTATCCTTCTCCAAATGAGGGACTTTTTTTTGACTTTTTCAGCAAAATTACAAAGGGAATATTTTTTGAACTTATACAACATGAATTTATTTTTAAAATTTTATGATTCCTCATTTTCTAGAAGTTTCCCTTGATATATTATATTTTTATTTTCAAATAAAATTTATTCCTTTAAAATTTTGTGGTTTTTTAAAAAAAGAAAACATTTTTCAAATATGAAAGGGTAATTTCATCAAGAATAGTTTTCAAGTGATATCTTAAAATTTGTTTCCATATAATATAAAATTATTTGATATTACAAGTGATTAAATATGGATATTATTCAGTTATAATATTCCTATTGTTTCTAATAATAGTTTATGTTTATGATGTAATGATATTTATTAAAACCATTTCTTTTCCCTGGTTATGTTATGATGGAATTATGTTTATGGAACCCAAATTCTTCCATGAGTTATGATATGATTATTAAATAATGTTATTATGGAAAAAATATTTATGGTTTTAATTATGTGATGGGTGGGACCTATGTCTCCCTCAAATGCATTGGGTAAATATTTTTATCTCATGAGTAATACTTGGTTGGAACAAGGATTGACTCGGTTCAGTAAAAGACTTTGTTCACTAAGATAGTCTTGGGAGTGAACCGTTGTAACGATCCAATGTTTTTAAATGGAAACTCCCTTCTTATAAATATGTCATAAAATCACATAAAAAAAACATAATGAACTATTAAGTGATAAGTGTCCTTAAAACAGAAGTTTGTAATTTCTGTGTTTGTAATTTTGAAAATCTGATGTACACGGTTGTAAAGATTATGTTATTTGGAGTCCAATATGAAAAACATAATTTTTGGTGAATAGTAACCGACCCTTATATATAGTAACATTACCTTATGAATTTTGATATACCCTAATGAATAGTAACATTACCTATGATAATATATAAATAATATTCAAGTTGAATGTATGATATAACTATATTTTTGGATAAGTAAATGAATGTTTTAAAATTGGTTTTTGATAATAAATTATGATTTGAATTAAATATTAAAATAAATAATATCTAGAAAATTATTTTTGAAAAATGAACTTCATTTTTGGATTCTACACATTGAAAAATGGGTAGGTTGAACCTTTGGGATTTTTCGGAAATACTAAAATTTTCCGGTGAATAGTAAAAATACAGTTTTTCCAAATAACCGGTGTATCATAAATTGTATCATTAATGATGTAATGATGGAATAAACTTTATTGAAAATTAAATTCAGACAAATTATATTTAATTTCATAAATGGTTCCTTAAAATACAATAAACTCAATTTACAAATCTAAAAAGATCTTTCAAAATCCTAAAGTCAAATGATGATTCCATTAATTATCATTTTCTCTTTCTATCACATTCCTTTTAATAAATTAAAAAATTAGAATTATAAAGATGATTTAAAGTCTAAAATTAATTATATTTTATTAATATATGATTTAGTAATTTAAAAACATCTATTACAAGTCCATCATTTGATATATTATTGTATTAAATATTTTATTCTAAAAACACCTCCCTGCTCATGTATAAATAACCCCTTCCCATCCCCTTACCAAAACACAAATCTCAAGCTTAAATAATTTTCTAAACACTAAAAAAGAATCTTACCTATCCCCTATCCCACGTCCCAGATTTTATTGTCTCATTAAAAGACCAAGCCTAGGTCCCTTAAGGAGGATCTCAAGAGGAGGATTCAAGACGTAATTTCTCTTCCTCTTTCCATAAATTTCCTTTCAATTTCATGTCCGTTTCTTATTCTCCCACAAACTATATTCATCAAAATGGTATGGTATATCTAGTATCATAATAAAATGTTATGATACTAATGGGATATTATACCATCCAACCCCCTTCTCCTCTTTTTTTTATTTTATAAAAGAAAACGTTGTTCGTATGGTGTTAATCTATCATCTTCAAGAATGAAATGTTTTATTTTTCCATTTCTAATTTTAGATATGGTCATGAAACCATTTTAATGGTTGAACTAGAATATTTTATATGTATTATATCCTATTTAATTTTCCCGATATAACTTATGTTCATATTAATAAATGATTAATCAAAACAAGTTTGTTGTGGTCGAAACACCGCCAAAATTTATCCAAACAATCATCATTAAATTCCTATATAATGATTCGTCCACATTGATTATAACATAATTCATTATAAGAAAATTTAAAATCATTCAATATCATTAATAACATGTAATATCAGTTCTGGATGTTTAATCATGTTCTACCCAAACTTCAATTTATGAAAACAAGTGAACTGCTCATGAAAAACCAAAAAAACAAACATTCCCGAACATTGTTTTTAAACTCTATGACTCATCCAAAGGCACATAAAATAAATTAATGAAACCATAATGAACCATATTCATTTAAAAAATGTTCTGTAATTTTTAATTAATGAATCACATGTGGTTATACAGGAAATTAAGGTGAAGCAAGAATTCAGATATAAGATAAAGGGAAATTCTCGAACCCAATGTTCATCCTTTGAGTTCTCCCTCTTTAACTTCTTTTTTGATGTGGTTACTACATAAAAATAGTTTTTTTTCATATTATTATTTCCTTTTCTGGGATATACATGTTTTTCACTGATGGTTATGTTAAACAAAATGTTTTCCAAAATGATGGTTCTTTTAAGAACACACCATTTACTTCTCATTCAAGGTTGACCATTCTTTGTAACTTGTTTGTTATTCCCTCATTATTTTGGGAAACCAATGTTTATGAATGAGTTCTTATGAGATGAAACCCATTACCTTTTCATGGGTTAGTTATTTTCATTTTTGATATATGTTCATTGTTTCATGCATGATAAATGATAACGTTATGATATGACGGGTGCACCCATAATTATATAGAGCAATATGAATGTTTCAATGTCGTAGGTGTGGACGAAGTTATACAGTTCTCCAATGATTTAGGTAAAATGATGAGTCCCATGAGTTAATGTGAAATGACGTGTTAACATGATAATATCTTTTTTCACAAGTATTTTTGGTAGATAACAACTAATACATGATGATTCATTTTTATGTATTTCCACATATCAAGTCTTTTATTAATGCTTCCTCTCGTGTTCATGATCCTTTGCCTATGTTATGGTTATGATCACCCATTGTTATATTTCTCTTATATATCCACATTCTAGGATTTTATGTCAAACCTTTGATTTATATCCTCAAGTGGTTACATGTACTAGTGAGAGGTCAAGTTCCAATGAGAATCTATAGAAGAAGGAATTAAATAAATGTTTATGTTTGATGTTGTAATTATTTTGTATGGTCCTAGTTTTCCCATGACACAAATCCTTTGTATCCTCAATGTGAAATAATATTATGTTGTTTATCTTTAAAATTATGTAATATTAATTTAGTAAAAGGTTGGGTCGCTATAGTTGGTATCAAAGGGAGGTTTAGTTAATTTGGGAGTTAGGATTAGAGAACCCTAGAGAAAACCTCCAGTACGAGACTATGTAAAAATATACATAAAAAAAGATTTAAATAGGTATCCCTTATTTTATTCATTTAGTATAAATTGTGCAAATGAATAAGTTATTTATTCATGACTTTTTGACTTATGTTTTGTTCTAACCTTTTCTATTTTAGAAAATGGTGGGAAATATGAGAAACCAGTCCAACAACTCGTGTGAGAGCCAATGCAAAGATTGCCTGAAAGACATCCCCAATGACTTGGGAGGTGGAGTTCATAACTTCATCAGGATTCTTAGTCAACTATATCAGGTTATGAACAATAACCATAATAATGGGGAACATCCTCCACCACCAAAGTGGGAAAAACTGGATATTGAACGTTTTATGTGGAAACGACCACTGACATTTTGTGGATCTTTTGATCCACTAGTTGCAGAATAGTGGGTCAACTCTGTTGAGAAGATATTTTTTGTGCTTCACAGTTCTGAGACAGAGATGGTGACACTAGCCGTTTATCATCTAGATAGAGAGGCCGATCAATGGTGGGCGTTGATTAAGAACACCATGCCAAGGGAGTAAATTGAAGTGATGGAAAGGGATGAATTTAAGATAATGTTTCTTAAAAAGTATTTCCCAAGAACTCTACAAATGAATATGGAGTGAGAATTCATAGAGCTCATGAAAATGTATGGTGAATCCATCCCAATCTATAATGCTAGTTTCATAAGGCTGGAAAGGTACGTTTCACGTGTTGTTATCAACAATGATATCCAAGTTGTTAGATTCTTTAGTGGATTAAAACCACCATCGAATGGATCTTCAAATTCGAATATTTTGGAGTTATGAAGATGTTGTTCGATGTTCTCTCAATGTTGATATGGATTTTGGATAATGGTCCCATGGATATGGAGATATGAAACTAAAGATAGAGTTTCAAGCTGGAGTATCTAACAAAAAAGGTGGGAAGAAAACTCAATGAACGACATGCCAAAAATGTGGGAAGTTGCACCATGAGAACTGCCTTAATGGGATAGGGAAGCGATTCATGTGTGGATAGGAAGGACACCATGCTCAAGAGTGTCAAAAAAAATGAAAAGGAAGGAGAATGTGGTGGATGAAAGGAGATAACCACCCATGGTTCAATACTACCACATTAGGGAGCGAGGGCATTATGCAAGATAGTGTACAAAATCTCGAGTTCATGAGGATAATCAGTGTCAGCAGCCACTAATTCCAAAGGAACAAGGAAAGACTTATGCCATCACTACTACAGATTTGGAGAATGGTAATGATGTTATACAAGGTACACTACTTATTGACTAATGAATGGAAACAATCTTATTGGATTCTAGTTCTACACTTTCCTTTACATCTTGCAAGATTGCTATAAATATAGAATCAAATCCCTAAAACCTTGAAGTAGACATATCTGTAAAAACACCAAGTGGATAAATCATTACAACCCAAGTGTTTGACTCTTCTCCTGTTGGCTTATGTGGGAATATTTTCTAGTGAATCTTGTAATACTTCCCTTGGTGTAATTCGACTCTATAATGGGAATGGATTGGCTCTCATTATATAGAGCACATATCAACTGTCAAGGAATGGAAATATCATTTCATATTCCAAACCATCCCATGCTCCTCAAAAAATGTATAGAATATCATAAAGCCCATTTGAAAAATACATCAATGGTGGGGGTGTTGATTCCCTATGAAGAAGCATACCTCGCCTAAATGGTTGATTCAAATGAAGGTGCCAATCTTGAGAAAATGCTCATTGTGAGGGAATACAGTAATGTATTTCCTAAAGAGTTACCCAGAATTCCCTGGGATCGTGAGGTAAAGTTCTCAATAGAACTCATACCCGGAGCTACTCTTATCTCAAAGTGTCCCTATAGGATGGATCCTATCGAACTGGAGGAGTTAAAGAAGCTGTTTCAAGAGTATTTAGACCAAGGGTTCATACACCCTAGTGCATCACCATGTGGTGCACTAGAGCACTTTGTGAAGAAGAAGGATGAAACAATGTGGTTGTGAATCAATTATCTGGACCTCAACACGATCACCATAAAGAACAACTATCCTCTTTCAAGGATTAATAACTTGTTCGATTAGTTATGATGAGCGCAATACTTCTCAAAGGTGGATCTTCGTTCTGGATATCATCAGTTAAAGGGGAAGAAGGATGATATTGAGAAGTCTGCCTACCTTACAAGGTATGGGCACTATGAGTATCTAGTGATTCTCTTCAGACTTACTAATGCCCCTGAAATATTCATATATTTTATGAATAGAGTCTTTATGCATTACCTCGACAAATTTGTGGTAGATTTTATTGATGATATTCTAATCTACTCCAAGATAAAGGAGGAACATGAATAACATCTAATTCTTTTGTTGGTGACATTGAGAAAGTATAAGTTTTATACCATGTTCAGATAGTGTGAATTTGGGATGAATGAATTCTTATTATTGGGTCTTTTGAACAGAAGAGAGGGAATTGCTGTAGACCCTTCAAAAACAAAGGTGATTGACGAATGTCCTAGGAACTCTAGTGTCATAGAAATATGTAGTTTTCTTTGATTAGCTGGGTACTATTGATGTTTTTTGTGAAATTTCTCATGATTTTCATGCCTACTAACTATGTTAACAAGGAAAGGGGTAAAGTATGTCTAGACGAAAGAATGTGAGGGAAGATTCAAGGAGATAATGAAGAGGTTGATCATTTCACTTGTACTCACACTACCACGAAGTGTAGAATGATTTGTGATATACGGTGATGCTTCAAATAAAGGATTGGGTTGTGTACTCATGAAAAATGAAAATGTGATAGCCTATGCCTCAGAACAATAGAAGATACATGAGCAGAACTTCCTGACACATGATCCAGAGATAGCGGCCATGATTGTTTCCTAGAAAATATGGTCGTACTAACTTTATGGTGAGATGTGTGACATATACACTGACCACAAGAGCCTAAACTATGTATTCACATAAAATGATATCAACATTCATCAAAGGAGTTGGTTAGAACTAGTCAAGGATTACAATTTCTCTATTCACTATCATCCTGGAAAGGCGAACAAGGTAGCTGTTGCTCTAACAAGAAAAGATCATGCTACTCTTTCCATGTTACGGATTGAGAAAGACCATATCTTCTTGGATATGAAAAAATGTATTTAGAAATATTAAGGGCATTGGATACATCCTTCCTTGCCAAAATTATTTCTCAAGTATCCATCCAAGAGAATATTAAGGAAGCACAAAGGGATAATGTGGAGGTAAAAAAGAGGGTGATTGCAGTAAATGAGGGGAAGCTGCCGGAGTTCCATATCGACGATGATGGTGTTATTAGATTTGGAAAGAGGCTTTGTGTGCCTTCATCATCTAGGATAAAGAACCAGATATTGGAGAATTCACATAGCTCAAAATTCTCTATACATCCTAGGAGTATCAAGATGTATTGTGATCTCCGAGAACACTTCTGGTGGGATAACATAAAAAAGGAGATCGCGAAATATATATCAAGGTGCTTGGTATGACATGAAGTTAATGCATAGAGAAAATAGTTTAAAGGGATGATGAAACCATTACATATACCCATGTGTAAATGGGAGAATGTTACTATGGACTTTGTCATAGGTCTCCTGAAGACATCAAAGGGAAATAATGCGATATGGGATGTGGTTGATCGACTAACCAAGACTTCCCATTTTATCTATATTCGGGAAGATATCTCACTTGAAAAACTTTCTATGATATATGTGAAGGAATTTTTGAGACTGCATGGCATTCCACTATCGATTGTCTTTGATCGTGATCCAAGGTTCACATCTAAAATCTATAGGAAACGTCAATATGATTTGAGTATTGAACTAAATTTCAGCACGACCTATCATCCCAATCCTGATGGCCAATCTGAAAGGACTTTTCAGATGCTCGAAGATATTCTAAGAGCCTACAATCCATAATTAAGAGGATGAGATCAAAATCACCCATTGGTTGAGATCTCATACAACAATAGATTCCACTTGAGTATTCATATGGATCGATATGAATCTTTGTATGGAAAGCGATGTAGAACTCCAACCTGTTGGGATGAAGTTAGAGAAAGAAAGCTACTTGGACCCGATCTTGTTCAAGAGATGGCATACTAGGTTCAAGTCATCCAGAACCAAATCAAAGCTGCTCAAATTAAAAAAAAGCTATGTTGACAACCATCTAATGGACATGGAGTTTGATGTTAGAGATAAATTCTTCCTTCAAATATCACCATGGAAGAGAGTCATGTAGTTTGAAATGAAAGGGAAGCTAAGCCAAAGGTACATTGGAACCATTGAGATCTTTGACTACATATGTGTCATGGCCTATTGACTTGAACCTCTACAAAATATGGCTCATGTTCATGATGTGTTTCACGTATCACTTCGGAGGAAGTACATACATGATCCCTCACATGTACTGAACTCAGAGGCGGTACAACTGGAAGATGATCTCTTATATGAGGAGCAACCAGTGAAGATTATAGACCAGAGAGATAAGGTTCTACACAAAATATAACCCACCTTGACAAAGTGTTGTGGAGGAACCATAATTTTGAAGAATCTACTTAGGAACTGGAGGAGGTGATGAAGGAGAATTACCCTCACATGTTACTCTAAAGTGAACTTTTGAGGGCGAAATTTCATAAGGGGGAGAATGTAACAACCCAATGTTTTTCAATGTAAATTGAATTCTTATAAATATGTCATAAAATAACATGAAAACACAACATAATAAACTACTAAGTGATATGTGTCCTTTAAACATATGTTTGTAGCTTATGTGTTTGGAATTTTGAAAATCTGATGTGCATGATTGTAATATGTAAGTTAATTGGAGTACAATAAGAAAAACACAATTTTTTGTCAATAGTAACCTACCCTTATGAATAGTAACATACCAATATGAATAGTGATATATCTTAATGAATAGAAACACTTTCTATGATAATATATAAATAATATTCAATTTGGAAGTATGATATACATATATTTTAGAATAAGTAAATGAATGTTTTAAAATTGGTTTTCGATAATAAATTACGATTTTAATTAAATATTAAAATTATAAAATTTAGAAAATTATTTTTGAAAAATTAAATTCATTTTTGGATTCTACAGGTTGAAAAATTGTTAGGGTGAGTTATTGGGATTTTTTTGAAATACTTCAATTTTCAAGTGAATAGTAAAAAACTTTTTTTTCACATAATCCGGGTATTTTAAATTGCATCATTCAGGATTTAATGATGTCATAAAATTTCTAGAAATTTAGATTCATCCAAATTATATTTAATTTCCTAAATGGTTCTTTAAAAAACAATAAACTGAATTTCCAAACCAAAAATTAACTTTCAAAAACCTAAAGTCAAAAGGTGATTCCTTAAAGTATCTTTTTATCTTTTTTTCACATTCCTTTTAATAAATTAATGAATTCGAATTATAAAGATAATTGAAAGTCTTAAAAGAATTATATTATATTAATATATTATTTATTATTTCAAAAACTACTATTAAAATTCTAACATTTGATATATTATTTTATTTAATATTTTATTCTAAAAACACATCCCTCCTCATGTACAAATAACCCCTCTCCATCCACTTGCCAAACCACACCTCTCAAGCTTCATGCATTACCTAAACACAGTCAATACATATTCCCTAGCCCCTCCCCCACGTCCATGATCGTCTGGTACCATCAAAATACCAAGCCTAGGTCCCTTAAGGAGGATCTCAAGAGGAGGATTCAAGAGGTAATTTCTTTTCCTCTTTCCTTTAATTTCCTTTCAATATCAAGTCCTTTTCCTATTATATCCACAAATATATTAATAAAAATGGTGTGTTAAATCTAGTATCATACATATACTGGAATTTCATGATAATAATGGAATATTATACCATCCCACCCCTTCTCATCTTCACTTTATTTTATAAAGGAAAATGTTCTTCATAAGGTGTTAATCTATCACCTTCAAGGATGACTTGTTTTCTTTTTCTATTTCTATTTTCAGATATTGTCGTGAAACCATTTTTATGGCTGAACAATAATATTTTATACGCATAATTTCCTATATTATGTTCTGTAACTAACTTATGGTCACAATAATAAAAGACTAATAATAACAAGTTCGTTGTGGTCCAAAAACCACCCAAATTAACCCAAATGATCATCGTTAAATTCCTATATAATGATTCATCAACATGGTATATAAAGTAATTAATTATAAGAACATTTAAAATCTAATAATATCATTAATAACATGTAATATCAATTATGGATGTTCACCCATGTTCTACTTGAGCATCAATTTATGAATACAAGTGAACCGCTCAAGAAAAACCATAAAAACAATCATTAACAAACTATGTTTGTGAACTCTATAACTCATCCAAAGGCACATAAAATAACTTAATGAAACCATAATGAACCATATTCTTGTACACTAGGTTCTGGAATTGTTAATTAATGAATCTAATGTGGTTATATAAGACACTAATGGGAAGGAAGCATTCAGATATAAGGTAAGGGGAAATTCTCGAACCCAACTTTTAACCTTCAGGTTCTCCATCTTCAACTCATTTTATGATATGGTTTCTCCTTAAAAATAATTTTTTCATATTTTTCATTCCTTTTCTAGGATATAAAAGTTTTTCCCTGGTGGTTATAAATAACAAAATGTTTTCAAAAAGAACACTTCTTTTAAGAACACACCTTTTACTTCTCATTCATGGTTGACGGTTCTTGTAACATGTATGTTATTCCCTCTTTCTTTTGGGAACCAAATGTTTATGGATGAGTTCTTATGAGATGAAAACCATTCCTTTTCATGGGTTAGTTATGTCCATTTTTTATATATGTTCATTGTGGCATGCATGATAAATGATAATGTTATGATGTGACGGGTGTGCCCAGAATTTTATAGCGCAATATGAATGTTTCAGTGTGACGGGTGAGCCAAGAATTATACTACACTCCAATGCATTAGGTAAAGTGATGAATCTCACGAGTTAATTTGAAATGATTTGTTATCAATATTACATCACTGTTCACAAGTATGTGTGGTATTTAACCATTAATACATCATGTTTCATTTTTACGCATTGGCACATTTCAAGTGTCTTATAAATTCTTCCTCGCATGTTCATGATCCTTTGCCTATGTTATGGTTATGATCACACATTGTTATATTGTTCTTATGTATCACATTTCTAGGATTTTATCTCACCCATTTGGATGTATATCCTCAGTTGGTTACATTTACTTAAGAGAGGTCAAGTGCCAATGAGTATCTAGGGAAGAAAGAATTAGATAAATGTTTATGCTTGATGTAGTACTTATTATGTATGGTCCTAGTTTTCCCAAGATACTAAACCTTTGGAACCTCTATGTGTAATACTATTATGTTTTTTATCATTATAATTATGTAACATTAATGTAAGAAAAGGTAGGTTCACTATAACCATGACTACTAAGATGGTCTTAAGAGTGAACTGTGACTACCAATATGGTTTAAGGATTGAACTAAAACTAATAATATACCATTATCAATGATGAATTGACTTCTATAGAAATCATTTTATATGCTTATGTGTCTGACACACATTCCATGTCTTCTTTCAACGTTATGATTCCATGGATTATTCTATTGATTACATTATGATTAATGCATTGTGAATTGTCAATATTTATTTAATAACTCATGTATATGATATTTGATATGTAGGGCATGATATTATAATGTTATTATTATGTTCGCATACCTTTATGTTTGGGATTATACTTACAAAACTCCCTTGATTTACTTTTATTGAGCATCCAAACTCACCCAGTTCTTATGTTTCCTTTCCCCAAGTTATAAATAAATGTTTTATGAATGATTAATAAAAGGGGAATACATTAATCAGTTATTTTTATGATCTTTCCCAAAATTATAATAATTTTTTCATTATTTGCAGAGGCACTAAACTATTACGGTCCTCGACATGTGTTTGTGTAATGTAATGAATATTCATCTAAAAAAATATAATATCCATGTAATTTAAGCCTTTTTCATTATAAAATAAATGTTTCATTATATAATTTTTTATTAAAATAGTGAAATTATATTGTAACATTACCACAATATGTTCCTAAATGGTTTCATTTAATACATACATGAAAATTTTCCATGAAGCTATATCAATTGGCACACTCATTCTCATTGTGATCCCAATATAACTAGTGGACATTGACTCATTATGGTCAACAGGTTGGATGAGTTGATTATAGTCAACCTAAAATTTTAAACCTTTTCTTATTTCCTTGATAATTTTTGTTAATATGGCAATTTTATATTGTTATTGTTTTTTCATCAACATGTTGTTGATACCTTATTAATTCTACAATTTCAATAACAACAATGAGTTCTTCCTTAAAATTGGAATAATTATCTTGTGGAGAATTAATTATATGTATGAGTAGTGTAACATATGATTTAGGTTATGCAAATTCATCAGAGATCACATAATATTATGAATAAAAGAATAGTATTTTTAAAAAACATTAACATAATCATTGAGTTCAATTTTTTTCTTTCTATGTTGAAGGGATTTGATTTTTCTATCATGTATCTAAACTTCATCATTGTGGACCCCTATAATGTACAAGAAATTGTCTATATTAGGCCTTTCTTGAATTGATTATCATCTCCCGAAGAAAGATCATCCTTCATTGAATTTTCAAGTGTCACTACAGTTGATTTAGTCTCCATTTATTTTAAAATTATTTTTTTCTGGATTTTTGACATAAATTAATTTCACTTATTGTGATTCCATTATTAGTGGTTCATCCTTATACCACTACACATTTAAATTTATCTTCAAAAATACCAATTCATCATCTTACATTGGAATTCTATTATCAACCCATTTGTTACTAAAAATAAACACTAAAAATATTTTATAACTCAAATAATATATCTATTCTCTGATAACGATATATGACATATCCACATAAATTAGATTTCTATCCATGCAACTGAATATGCTCATCGATACTAGAACAAGCATAACATAATTATTTTAAATCATAATAAGTTCATCATGTTCCATTATATAGTTTGTATAAAAATTAATTATAAAAACAGAATAAGATATTTTTTTTACATTTGGTCTCCTGAAAATCCATAAAAACTACAAGAAAATTCAGATGTGGAAATAAATCCTTATAAATATGATCAAAAAATCATCCTCTAAACTGCTAATTATGGGTATTTTATATCCAGTCTTCATTCCTTGATGGATTTAAATGTATAAAAAGAACTTTGTGGGATTGAATATATAGAGGAACCTATGAACTGTTTTGTAAAATACAATGGTGATATTTATCCTCCTCTATCAAGGTAATTGTAAGAAAATACCTTCTAAAAATCCCATCACCCAGAAGGGATTTTCAATAATGAGATTTATGGAAACAAATGCTATCAAAATCTAATAGGTAATTAGTAAATAATTCAAAATATACTTCAAAAATATATCACTCTAATGTACATCCTTATGGATAAATTCGATTATTGAAGTTCCCTTTTAGTGTCTTCAAATACCTTTTAATGGGGTTCATCCATCTATAATGTACTAGACCCCATGGTTGAATATCTATAAATAATTAAACCATCAAGTGTGTCGTTATATCAATGAATTATGGTGGGATGAATATCTCTAATTTACCTAATATGACTACAATTTCCTTATTCCATATTAGTAATTTCACAATGTCTATAACATTACAATATATGGTTTTGAAAATTAAAAAAATCCAGGTTAATGTATGTAATACATTTTTAGGCAGAATGAAATGTAAATCTACATGCATTAAATCTTTCATAAAAAAGTAAATCATGTGATTTTAGACCCTATAAATTAAAATTAATAATTAAATTTAAATTTTATATATTTGATGAATATCCTGAAGGAACATCAAAACCATTAAGGAACATTCAAAATGGAAAATTTTATTTTCTGGATGGAATGTAAACTACTAGAGGAAGAAAAGTTAATATATCACCCTTCACTAGTGCCAAATCTTACATTATCCCCATGTTTAACACATCAAACATAGCCTTAATTATATATTTTTTTCTTTGGTATATTTATTAATGTGTTAATAAAATTTCCAAATTCACATTTTTCTCAACATGAATGACATCAAGAAAATGTCTATCATACAAAGAATTCCAGTACGAAAATTCGAAGAGAATTGATCTTTTATATCTAACCTAATTTTGTGAGGTTTGTTGAAAAAGGGTTACTACAATTAGTTTAAATATATTTAACATTATAAAATAGTTGATCACCTATTTGTAGAGATAGTGCTGTATCTTTTTCTATATTTCTATCAAATGATGTCATCCATGATTGATATTTCTATCATTGGGTTAAAAATTTGTGATGTCCAAAAATAAAAGTCTTTCATGAAATTTCTAACCTATGGGTGTACCTACATAAAAAATTAGAATCACCAATATTCCTATAATGCTAAAACCTATAAAATTCTCATAATTTGGAAAATAATGTATCATCCTGTACAATAGGGATTTCAATGTGAACTCTCCACTTCTATGAGAATCATTCAATGTAACACTAGTATCCCACATCATTTAATATATTTAAAAAATGGATCCAAATAGATATCAATATCATTACCAGGTTTTTTGATCTACATATAAGAAGAGACAACATAATGTATTTTAACTTCATGAGTAATCACAGTGGAAAATTATAATATACTATCATATTTGGCCATATACTATGGGTATTACTTTGTATAGAAACATTTTTTATTCTATCAATATATAATGATATAAAAAGGGTTCTTGTATATTTTCCAAATTCTGGATACCCATAATAAATTTTCTTCCACCAAGGAGAGTCCCCTCAGCTAGATAGTTTCCCATCATCTATTCATTTATCTATGAGCCATGTTAATTTTCTAGAGGATTCTTGATATCCAAATAGTCTTTTAAACCATGGAATGGTACGAATGAACAATAAAATTTTTAACGGATTTGATTCATCATTCATGTATCAATTCATTCCACACATAGTGAATTTTATAAGTGATTGATGGTTATTATGAAATAATATACAATTATTTAGGTATGCATGTATGTTTTTCAAATATAATACCCATTGAACATAGAATTCACATAGCGTCGTATGTTCAATAAGGAAGATCATTTTATTTTGGTAACATATCATTCCAGAGAATAATTATTTATGTAAAACTACTTTCTATCCATCTTCTGACAACTTTCAAAATAATATATAATTACAGTATAGTTGAAAATGTTGTATGTTTAGTACAAATGGTATTCAATGGTCTCTCAGAACATTTATTTTAAGTCTCAATTTTTTTTTCGAAAATCATGATGTACATATTAAATTTTATTTTTCATTTCTTCCAAATGATCTTAATTATTATATACATTAGTATTCATATCAAATGATCCATAAATGGAAGTATCATCTCAGTAATTATGTACATTCAGTTTTCCCCATGTTTAGTACCACATTTCTAGCTTCTACATACTATATAACAATTAAAATGTTCTTAAAACTCTTCTAGATGAATTTTTCTTGAATAAAAACAACATAAATATGGATGAGTGTATTAATAATGGTCATATGGATACTCTATTTCAAACTAGATTAACTCATTAATTCAATCCCCATACTCCTTTTTCAAAAAAATAGCATCCATCCATTTCTTATTCATATTTATCTTATAAGGTTTAATAATATTCATTGTCTGAAAAATATGAATAAATACACACACATTATACATATAATATATATATATAAATTGATATGTAAACAATGTATACGAATTAAAGTGTATACATTCATTATTTTGGGAATCTTTATACATCTTATGAATTTTTTTATTTGGGGTATAAGAGTGTTTTAGATAAATGTTAAACTAGTTAGTAAATAATATTTCAATATGATTACTTCATAATTTAATTGATGCATGAAAGAATTACATTATTTGAGGTTATAGGGATAATTCAAGTAGAGTATATTATAATCCATGAAACAACTTCAAACATTAATTAAATAGATGGAGTTTTCTCAAGATGAATTTCAAAATGTTTAAATCCAAAATTATTTTTTTGACTTTCTTAAATGATTTTAAAAAGGGAATAAAATCAAGGATATTTATTATATTATTAAAAGTAAAACCTTAAAAAGGGAATAATTAATTTATTCTATAACATTAGTGATGAAATAACTTTAAAACTAGTTACACAACCCACCATTCCATTCATCATAAAAAATGAACCTAATCTATCATAGGAATATTAAAACCCCAAATTATAGGACGTGTTTGAAAAAATATAATGTATTTGACCAGATCATATATTTTTAATTTTATAAAGGATCCATTTTACTCATTATCACCTAAATACTACAAAAATATCATAGTATTAATTTCAACTAGTATTATGCCCATGTGTTAGCAATTTAATTTTATGAAAATGATCAATGAAATTTAAAATGCATAGGATTTTTTTATGAATAAAATCATAAAAACTAATAACTTATGAGATATAATTTTGTAATAAAATATATATATAGTAAAAAATGAATAATGTTTAAATACAATTCATAACACATGGTTTCAACTGATGGAATAAATATTAAGTTATTTAACCATCAAAATATTATACAACAGTAATATAAATTTTTATTGAGAATGTCTAAAGAAAATATTAGAGAAATAAACTCTCTAATAATATAATCCATTTCATCAAGAATTTATCTTCCACATATAAAAATATATATAATCAATATATAAATTTGAATATATATATATATATATATACTAAAAAATTTAAAAAATAAGAAAGGAATCATGAAATATATTTAAATTGAAGAAAATAAAAAACGTCAACATATCACGTAACGCCCCGACCCTAGTTACCTAGAGTTGGTGCATTATTACATAACATTGGAATGATCACAAAAGATCAAGTCTCAAAAGACCGATTAGTTTTGTATCCTTGGAAACAATAGATACATTCATATGTCTTACATTACATGATAAAGTGAAAAACTACAATAACATAGTCTCCATAGTGCACACTCATATCCCCTCAGACTATCCCTACAGGTCAGTCATAAAGTACTTCTTCACATCCTAGAAAAGTAAAACATAGAAAGGGGTGAGATTATATGCTCAGTAAGGATAACAATACAGTGTAAAATTTCATAAATACACACAAACATTTAAGGCAATGTATATATAAAACCAAAGCCATTTAAACTTGAACTTCAGCATAATATGGAAAAAATAAAATGAAATAATTCCATTTACTTGTTCACATGTATATTTTACTAGTCTAATAATCACATGCCATATCAATAACCACTTTCATAATGATGGGAGGCATAATGCCAGACTATCATAACCACATAGTCAATACCTTGTTCCAAAACTACAAATAAGATTTGTAAAGGCCTTTTTCCAAGACAGATGTTTGTCTCATGAGACCTACCGATGCATTGAGGAGCTATAGTAGGCTCCACCCATCACTTACTTTGTCCAATGCATTCCTCGTATTAAGAGGTTTAAACATAACATAAACATTCGTATTATAACTGGAATATGAAATGTCAATACTTTGTCCATAAACCATGAATGGTATGAAATAATAGATCCATAGTCAAACAAATCACAAAACCTTCAATACAATATGGAAGTTTTTTATCATAATAAATCAACTTCAACCAAACTAAAAATCCATCAAAGGATGTTGACATAGATGAAATCAAAACCTTTTTAGCGAAATATCTATTTCTATTTAGAAATAAATTAAAATCACGTATTTATAAAAGAAAACATTTATATTTGAAAATATTCTTATAAGATTTTAAGGGAAGCTTTGAATATTTAATAATGGTAGAAAATTATCCGCACCCACTCTATAAGTTAAAAAAACATTCTTACCTTAATTTTTTTTGAAAAGGATAAAAGTACCATGTTTGGAAAACAATGGAATGATTCCATTCAATCCATTTTATAAAAATTCAAACAAGAGTATAAATGACTTTAACCCATATTCTAGTAAATAGTAAAAATGTTTTGGAATACATTTTTAAGAAACATGGATGTGGATGATAAAGAGGTCCCAGAAGATAATTACGTATAAACAACCTTGTATAATGAAGAGATTGTGAAATTAACCCTTACCTTGCACTTTTTCTTTGGATGAGGGTAGGTTAACCTCTTGTATAATGGTTAAATTTTTATTATTAAATTATTCAATAATCATATACATTAATATTATATCATATATGATCTTTTAACATTTCTTTGTTAATAATATATTACTAATATCATCGTTTTGGGTGTTAACGGATTCGTTTTCCTTTATATTCATTATTATGTTTGTCATATTTGTTATTAATGGGATGTATCTTATTCATATCCATAATGATAACTAGTATTTACAAATTATTTTTAATCATCAGATGAAAATTAGTCTTGAATGGATACGATGGGGAATGAATCTAATCGCTACGTGGGGATGGTAATCCGTACGTATGCACGAGAGAAAATATAATTCTTTTAATATTAAAATAATATATATTTGGATGGTATATCATATATAAAAAATCATTATCATGTTATATTTATTATTTACATTAATTAAACATCATTATTATACCCATCCAAATAATAATGTATTGAATAACAATTACACCACGACGTGGAGATGGTAAGACATACATACACATGTATGGTGACATGTTATTCAAAGGATGTATAGAATAATGAATTTGGTTGTACCATATTTATAATAATATCATAGTATATAGGAGATAGAGGGGTTATTATTTTATAATGGAAACAACAAAGAAAAAGGAAGTGGAAGAAGAAAAGAACTTGAAAGAGGTGGTGTGATATTTACCTCTTCTCCGAGTTATTCCTTTTGAAATGATAAAAAGGGATTATTTAAAGGATAAGGTGGGGATGGGTCGAAAACCACTCAACCAATAGGTTTTATACAGGTTTTTGTCACTATATAAACATTATCTTTTAGATTTAACTCTTAGTTAAATAGTTTGACGTTTTCCATGTCTCTTTGTATTTTTATATTATATGGTTGATAAAATTACTATATACATCCATGTGAACCCCAAGTGGTTGATTAATTATACACCTATAATTATATAAGTCCTTTGGACGAAACTTATATTTTTAGGAATAGAATATCAATTAATAATATAATATGTTTTTTTAAAACTATTTTATGTCAATTTTGACACTATTTGGTATTTTGTTTTTGAAAAATTTATTACAACGTTATTACTCAGAAAAACATAAATCTAACCAACTCTAATATGTAATATTAACCTATAAAATTATTTTAATTCATAAATAGACTCAAATTATATTTATTTGAATATTTATAATATCAATTATTTTGATATTTCATTAATTAGGTAATTACTGCATCATCATTGTGTCATAAATAAATTAAATTATTTAATGTATAAAAAATATAAATAAAATACTATTATGTAGGAAATCCTTTTATATTTATAATGAATATTTATAGTAGAATTTATCTTATGTGTATCCTTATTTTAATAATGTTTTAGTTATTAGACATTGATTTTAACTCTTTTAACTTTTCTATGAATTGAATAAAAATAAATGTCATAATATAATCCAAGTGAACCAAAGAGGTTCATATTTTATTCCTAAGGTTGTTTTTGGTAGAATTACACTTATCCAATAGAATTAGGACACGTGTTAGGGAAATAATAATATCATTTTTACCCTTAATTACCCTATTTACATTTAACCATGGTAAATAAAAGTTAAAAGTTACTTTTCACAAAAAAATATTTTTATATTATTGAACCAAATTTTACACCTTGATATTAACCATTTCTCTCTGATTTTAGAAACTAAACTCACAAAAGTGGTGAAATTATGTTTTATGTGAATTTGGAAATTCTCTTAGGAGGTGGGTAAAAGACGGTGAAAAGTTCAATAAAATGTTTATATATCTAAAATTATTATAAACTGACTGTAATGAATTACATTGAACTTATATAGGTATTATGAATCTATTTTGACCTAAACTAAATTTAAATAAAATAAATAATTATTTAAATAAAAATTTAGTTTTAAACTATAACTCAGTGTTTCTTCACTATTAATCAAAAATTGAAAGTTTTCAGAAAAATACCAAAAATTCACCCAAAGCTAATTTTGATATTATGAATCCAAAAATAATGTCAAATTTGAAAGATAGAATTTATGAAATTTCAAAAATTGGGTATTACTATTCATAACCGTTATTTTGATTGGTTTTGGTGTGTTAGAACTCGAAGTTGCATACAACACACGCTACTGTATTATTATAGAGAATCATACCATGGAAGATTGGGGTTTTAAATTCTCTCCTCCTTCAAATAATTTCATCCTCGAAATTTCTGGAATATTACTGCATAAAAAGACTCGTGTTGTCCTTCATCATAAGTTCCTCAGGTTCCCAAGTTTCCTCTTCCATCTTATGGTTCCTCCATATAACTTTTACCAGACGAGTCATCCGGTTTCTCAACACTTGTTATCTTTTATCAAGAACCTTGACATGCTCTTTGCAATAAGACAGATCGGGTTCTAGTTATAATACCTCATGGGGAAGTACATGCATTGGGTCAGGCATGCATTTTCTCAACGGTGATACGTGGAACACATCGTGAACTTTGGAGAGACTTGGTGGCATTGCCAAACGGTAAGCTACAGCCCTAGTTTGTTCTAGAATTTTGAAAGGTCCAATGTACCTGGGACACAATTTACCCTTCATACTGAAACGTATAACACCCTTCCATGGAGATACCTTCAAGAAGACATGATCTCATACCAAAAATTACAAATCCTTCCTTTCGTTATCGACATATATTTTCTACCTACTTTGAGATGCTTTGATGTGGGTTTGGATTACAATCACTTTTTCCATAGTTTCCTCAACAAGTTCTTGGCCTACAATATTTATTTCACCAACATCATCCCAAAAATTTGGTGTGTGACATCTATTTCCATATAACGCTTCATATGGTGCCATCTGAATACTTGAATGGAAGCTATTTGTATAGGAAAATTATACCAAAGGTAAATATTGATCATACATACCTTGAAGGTCAAGTGAGAATGATCTCAACATGTATTCTAAGGTTCGAAGAGTTCGTTCTGATTGTCCATCAGTTTTTGGGTGGTAGGAAGTGCTAAAATGAAGTTCAGTATCCAGGGATTTCTGAAGACTTTTCCAAAATCTTGAAGTAAAACGGGGATCACGATAAAAAAAATCAATAGGGGTATTACATAATGTCTCAAAACTTCATTAATATATAATCTTTCTAAATGTTCAATTGGTATATCTTCTCTTATAGAAAGAAAATGTGCTGACTTGGTAAGATGATCAACAATGTCCCATATTGCACCGTTCCTTCTAGGAGTCTTTGGTAGTCCCATGACAATGTCCATCGTAATATTATCTCATTTCCACTCTAGTATTGGAAGAGGTTTCATGACTCCTCCAGCCTGTTGCCTTCCATCTTTTACTTGTTGACAAACCATACATATTGACACAAAATCAGCAATCTCCCTCTTCATGTTGTCCCACCAAAATTTCCCTTCAAATCTCTATACATTTTTGTTCTTCCAAGGTGAATAGAGAAATTGGAACTATGAGCATCATACAACAATTCTATTTTTTGATCAGTTATATTGGGAAAACAAAGTCTCTTCCCAAATTTCAAAATTCCATCTTCATACACAAAGTCACTCAATATCCCATCAATCATAGCTTTATTCTTCTTTTGAAACTCTTAATCATCAGTCTAAGAAATCTTTTTCCTTTCTAGTAAATATGGTTTTGGAACTATTTGAAAAAGTATTGATGTTTCACTTTTCATGGTTATTCCCATATCCATCTTTACTAGATCCATGAAAATAGGTTCCCATTCAACTCTCATCTTGTTCAAAACTCCATGATCCATTCTACTCGAAGAATATTCCACCTTATTTTCCTTCCCCAGGTGGTAGTGTATCAAGGAATCATAATCCTAGAGTAGTTGAAGCCATCTCCTTTGCCTCATGTTGAGTTATTTATGTGAGAAAATATACTTCAAAATCTTGTGATCAGTATAAATCTCAAAATTTTCACCATACAGATAATGTCTCCAAATCATAAAAGCAATTATTAGAACTTAAAACTCAAGATAATGAGTATGATAGTTTTTCTCATGAATTTTCAGCTAGCGTGATGCATAGGTAATAACCCTATCATTCTGCATAAGGACACAACCAAGTCCTCTCTTCGATGCATCACTACAAATAACGAACCCATCATTACCAAATGGTAGGGTCAATATATGAGCATTGAATAATCTTCTTTTCAGTTCTTGAAAACATTCTTCACACTCTTTTTTCAAAACAAATTTAACCCATTTTCATTAGAGCTTTGGTAATGGGTTATCCAACTGGGAAAAATTCTGGATGAAATGTTGATAATAACCTGTTAAACCAATAAAACTGATTACCTTAGTTATATGTGTTGGTGCTGGACATTTGTGGATTTCCTTGGTAATTGAAGGATAAACAGAAATTATATCCTTAGAGACAATATGGCCAATAAAAGAAATCTCCTGAATCCAGAATTCACACTTGCTAAACTTCCCATATAGTTCATGTCTTCTAAGAGTATTCAGGATTATATGCAAGTGATTTTCATGATATTTGTAGATTTTGGAGTATAAAATGATATCATCAATGAATACCACTAAAAATTCTTCAACATATTCCTTGAAACCTTTGTTCAATAGATCCATTAAAATAGAGGGTGCATTAGTCAATCCAAAAGGCATTACTATAAACTCTTAATTCTCGTACCTCGTTTGAAATGCTGTCTTCAGAATGTCTTCCTTCCTTACACATAACTGATGGTATCCAGATCAAAGGTCAATCTCTGAAAAGTATTGAGCTCCATGCAGTTGGTCAAATAAATCATCAATTCAAGGTAGGGGATACTTGTTATTTATTTTTATAGCATTGATCTCCCTCTAGTTGATACATAACCTCATAAATCCATATTTCTTCTTAACAATAAGGACATGGGATCCCCATAGAGAAACACTTGTGAGAAAAAATCCCTTATTACAAAATTCCTCTAGTTGTTTCTTTAGTTCCACTAATTCCATAGTGGGCATTCTATAAGGGGTCTTCGATATGGGTCTTAACCAGGAATTAAGTCAATAGAAAACTCAATTTCTCTATTTTGAGGATGTCCAGGTAGATCTTCTAGAAACACATCAACATATTCTTTCACAATATGTACATCCTCTATTGGAATATTCCTTTCCTCACCAACAATTATTTCTTTCTCTTCCTCACCAATAATTGAATTTATTTGAGCTACTGGGGGTTGATCTAGATAAGAATCAGGTGGTGACGATTCTGCTCTAAAGATAAGGTGTTCATTATCGTCATCATAAAAAATTGTAACCTATTTATTCTTACAATAATTCTTCACTTCATGGTCTGAAAGACAATCCATACCGAGGATTATATCAAATTCAATCATGTGAATGGCGATGAGATTAACAGATAAAGAACATTTATATGCTCTAAAAGGAACAAATTCACAAAACTTTTTGGCGATGATACTTCCCTTAAGAGTTTCAATTGAGACTCCCTTGATAAATCAAATTGGAAATATCTAATTTTCATAGAAAACTGGGAAGATATGAAACAATGCGATGATCTAGAATAAAATAAAGTATTTTCAAGAGGAAACCATTAAATTACTTTCCACCATGTCTTTCGAAGCTTCTACCTCAGCAGTAGTGATAACATAATCTTGGCCTTGATCCCCTGGACTTCTCTGAGGTTAGTTCCCCTAACTCTTAAGAAATTCATTTGCATAATGTCCCATATCCTTGTAATTTTAGCATAAAAAATCAGTAGCTTATTTCATCCCCTGGAAATCACGAGCATGGTGGCCATTTTCAACACACTTGTAACAAACTCCCATTCCCTTCATGCAAGTACTGGGGTGTTTCTTTCCACATTTACTGTAGGATGGATATTCCACTTTTCCCTTATTCAACTTATTTCAATTTCTAGATTGATCAACAGATCTCTTCTTCTCTTGCTTTTCTTTAAAGTCGTAAGACTTAGAGAAATCAATTTCTGTCTCAATAGTGCCTGAGACAATATCTTCATACGAAGAAGAGGATTTTGAGACTATTGCTCAATGGAGAAATGGTTTTAACCCATCAAAGAAATGATAAATCTTACTTATTGGGTTATGTATATAATCTTCATCATGCCTCGCTATCCTTGTAAATTAAGCCTCATACTTTGCGACATTCTCATCCTCCATTTGTGTAAGACTCAGAAATTTCCTTTCTATATCTCCTCGATGGTCACAGGGAAAGTAAATTTCTATGAAAATCTCTTTAAACTCCCTCCATTCCATATTTGATACTTCATCATCTTCCTTTTGTTTTGAATCAATGACCACCATTGATCAGCATCCCCAGTGAGGCAGTAAACTACCATGATATTTTTCCCTTTAACTACCCCCCAAGGCATGGAATATTTTCTCTAAGGAATTTATCCATTGATCAGCTACTAATGGATTTGTACTCCCATTGAATGTTGGTGGTTGTTTCCTAATGAAGAGGTATAACATTTATCCTCCACGTTGTGGATCAGGGTGCACCATACAGGTAAAGTTATTATTCATAACCTGTGTGAGTTGTCCCAGTATAGTGATAAGCTGATCAGCACCAGTTGTATCACCAGCTCCACTATAATTATCTTGAGTAGGAGGGAAATCCCTACATGGAGTGCGTTAATTGATACAGTTTCCATTCCTTCAACTAGGCACCATTTCTAAACAATGACATAAACTAGATTAGTTTATGAATTGAAATACATAATTCCAAACCTCTAAAACACTTAACATAAATTTAACAGTTTATGGAGATAATCCATAATCATAAATAAATCTTCTTTTAAGAAGTATATACTCATAAACCCTTAATAATGGATTTTAAATAAAATGAAATTTATCCTAAGCATATATCCCAAGTGTGTCGTAAACAAGACTGCCGCAAGGCCTGTTGTCATGCACTGGTTCCCGTTTCAGTCTAGATCAAAGTGGTGTTTTTGGGTTTTACCCCTCGGTACATCTGTACTAGAGCTGTCTCTACCTACTCGTATCCAGAGAGGAATGTATTCCTTGGAAAACTCACAAAATATCTAAAATACCAAAATTCTATGAAGTTCTTCTATACTAATCCTCAAAGTCTATCTTAGGGCTATGTGCTCTATTTAGAGTTTATCTAAATCTAGCTTCAATGGTTTTTACTAAACTTCACCTGATACCAACTGTAACACTCCGACCCCAGTTACCCAGAATCGGTGCATTAATAAATAACATTGGCATGATCACAAAAGATCATGTCTCGAAAGAACGATTATTTTAGTAGCCTTGAAAACACTTGATAAATTCATAAGTCTAAAATTAAATTATAATTTAAAAAACTACAACAACATAGTCTCCATATTTCACTATCATATCACCTCATACAATACCTGTAGGTCAGTCATAAAATATTTCTTCACATTCTGGAAAAAATAAATCATAGAAAGGGGTGAGCTCAAATGATAAGTAAGGATACCAATATAGCAGAAACTTTCATAAATAAGCATAAACATTTAAGGCAATGTATAACTAAAAAACACTTTTAAACATGATCATAAGCATAATATGGAAAAAGTAAAATGAAATAATTTCATTTACTTATTCACATGGATATTCTACTAGACGAATATTCACATGCAATATCAATAACCACTTTCATAATGATGGAATGCGTAAAGCCAGACTATCATAACCATATAGTCAAGGCCTTGTGCAAAGACTACTAATAAGATTTTGTCAAGGCCTTGGTCCAAGACACTAGTTTGTCTCATGAGACCTACCGATGCATCGAGGAGCTATAGTGGGCTCCAACCATCACTTACTAAGTCCAATTCATTCCTCTTATGAACATGTTTAAACATAACATAAACATTCGTATTAAAATTGGAATATGAAATGTCAATACTTTATCTGTAAATGATGAATGGTATGAAATAAAACATTGACAGTCAAACATATCACAAAACCATCAATACAATATTGATGTTTTTTATCATAATAAATCAACTTCAAACAAACTAAAAATCCATCAAAGGATGTTGAAATTGATGAAATAAAATCCTTTTTAGAGAAATATCTCTTTCTATTTTGAAATCATTTAAAAGTCACATATTTATAAAAGAAAACATTTATATTTGAAATTGTTATTATAAGTTTTTATGGTATTCTTCAACGATTTAATAAATGAAGAAAATAGCTGGACCCGCCGTATACGATAAAAAAACAATCTGACTTTAATTTTTTCGAAAAGGTTAAAAGTACCTTGTTTGGAAAACGACAGAATGATTCCTTTCAAACCATTTTATAAAAAGTAAAAAAGGGTATAAATTAATTTAACCCATAGTATATTAAATTTCAAAAATGTTTTGGAATTAATTTTTAACAAACATGGATGTGGATGATAAAGAGGTCCTAGTAGATAATTACATATAAACAACATCAGATAATGAAGAGATTGTGAAATTAACCCTCACTTTGAACTTTTTCCTTGGTCGAGGGTAGGTTAACCTCCTGTATAATAGTGAAATAATTGTTATTTAATTATACTAGAATCATATACATTTTTATTACATCATATATGATATTTTAACATTGCTTTGTTAATACTATCTTTGTATTATCGTCATTTTGGGTGTTAACAGATTCGTTTTCCGTTATATTCATCATTATGTGAGTCATATTTGTTATTGATGGGATGAATCTTATTAATATCCAAAATTATATAAAGTCTTTACAAACTATTTTTAATCATTAAATGAAAATTAGTCTTGAATGGATACGATGAGGAATGGATCCTATCGCTCTGTGGAGATGGTAATCTATACGTACGCACAAGCGAAAATATCATTCTTTTGATATTAAAATAATATATAATTGGATGGTATATCATATATCGAGAATCATTATCATGTTATATTTATTATTTACATCAATTACACATCATTATTACACAAATCCAAATAATAATGTATTGAATAACAATTACACCACGAAGTGGTGATGGTAAGCCGTACGCACGCACGTATGGTGACATGTTATTCAAAGGATGGATATAATAATGAATATGGTCATACCATATTTATAATTACATCACATTATATATAATATACTGGAGTTATATTCTTATAATAGAAACAACAAAGAAAAAGGATGTGGAAGTAGAAAGGAACTTGAAAGAGGTGGTGTGATATTTTTCTCCTCTTTGGGTTCTTCCTTTTGATTTGTGAAAAAGGGATCCATAGGATAGATTTCTGACTAATGGAATGCCTCTAGGATTCAGGGAGGACATTTGAGAGGGTATTTGGGTAGAGGTTATCCAAGACCATTGGATTTGATGGTGTGAATTAGAGAGAAGCTGGATTGCCCTTTTATAATAGGGGTGAGGGGAACCCGAGGAAAAGCTAGATATATTATTTTATAATAAAATAATTTGCGTTTTATAATGTCTCCAAAAGAGATTATTTAAAGTAAAAGGTGGGTATGGGTCGAAAACCACTCAACCAATAGGGTTTTGACATGTTTGGGCCCCAATATTAACTTTATCTTTTAGATTTGACTCTTACTTAAATAGTTTTCCATTTACCATGTCTCTTTGTATTTTTATATTATACAGTTGATAAACTTATCATATAATTCCAAGGGAATTCAAAGTGATTTATTAATGATGCAACTATAATTATATAAGTCGTTTGGCTGAACCATAGATTTTTAGGAATAAAATATCAATTAATAATATAATATATTTTTTTAAAAACACCTTTCTGTCAATTTTGACACTATTTGGTATTTTGTTTTTTCAAAATTCATAACAGCATTATTACTTTGAACAAAATTCATCTAACCAACCTTATTATGTCATATTAACCTATAAAATTATTGGAATTCATAAAAAATCTCAAATTACATTTATTTGGAAGGTTATAATATCAATTATTTTGATATTTCATTAATTAGGTTATTACTACAACATAATTGTGTCATGAAAAAATTAAATTATTGAATCTCTAAAAAATATAAATAAAATTCCATTATGTAAGAAATATTTTTATCATTCTAATGAATATTTATAGTCTAATTTATCTAATTTTTAACTCTATATTAATAATGTTTTTGTTATTAAACTTAGATTTTAACTCTTTTAACTCTTCTTTGAATTGAATAATAATAAATGTCAAAATCTAATCCAAGTTGACCAAATAGGTTGATATTTTATTCCTAATGTTGTTTTTGGTCGAATTAAACTTATCCAATAGAATTAGGACATGTTTTAGGGTAATAATAGTATCATTTTTACCCTTAATTACCCCATTTACTTTTAACCGTTGTAAAGAAAAGTAAAAAGATACTATTCACCAAAAATTATATTTATCTTATTGAACCAAATTTTACTCATGATATTAGCCGTGTCTCTCCGATTTTAAAAATTCAACTCACAGAAGTGGAAAAATTTTGTTTTATGTGAATTTTCAAATTCTCCTAGGAGGTGGGTAAAAGACAGTGAAAAGTTCAATAAAATTTTAATATATCTATAATTATTATAAACTGACTCCAATGAATTACATTGATATTATATAGGTATAATGTATCTATTTTGACCTAAAATAAATTTAAATAAAATAAATAATTATTTAAATAAAAATTCGGTTTTAAACTATATCTCACTGTTTTTTCACTATTTAATCCAAAATTTAATGTTTTCAGAAAAATAACAGAAATTAACCCTAAACTAATTTAGATATTTTGAATCCAAAAATGAAGTCCATTTTTAAATATAAAATTTATAAAATTTCAAAAAGTGGGTAATACTATTCATAATGGCTATTTTTATTAGATGTGGTGTGTTAGAACTCGAAGTTTCGTACAACATACTCTACTCTATTATTCAAAGAGAAGCATACCATTGAATCTTGGGGTGTTACATATCAAACTTTGACTAATAAATAATATATTTTGGATAATTTGAAAATTTTATATATATTCTATCACAATTGGAAATAGAAATTATAAATTTAAATAAAATAGTACATGTATGTTGAGGAAAAATAAAATAAAAACAAAGGAAAAAATGAAATATATTTGTAAAACATTATAATGAGTTCAAGAATACAACATTTTTTTATTGAGAATAATAAAAAAAATCAAATATTTTGTAAATGATACTACTTCAATGTGTGTGTGCCACACATAATAGAAAAAATAATTACATGTTGTTATTATTATAATATTTAGGATATTAGATAGCTTTCCTAGTGGCAAATAGATTAAAGATATTTATAGATTATTATTATCATTAGGTACTAATGTTTTAAGGGATAAAAAATAATAAAATAGAAAATATAATATAAACATCATATTTCTCCATGAAATCATTGCATTCCATGATCCATAGTTTATGTCGGTTAAGAAATGTAAATCATTAAAATCCAAGTTTTACTTTTAATGATATAAAACTCAAAAAGATGAGAAATCATGGTTAACTGGACTCGGGATTATTGAAAGTTTATCTCTATACTACATTCATGATTGGTCATTCCAGTTGGAAGAAAACTAAAATACTACCAATGGAAGAACATTATATTTGGGATTGTAGGATTATAATGAGGGTGGGGAGCATGAGGTGTTGTTTATTGGAAGGTCACAAGCCACTATGGGTATCCTGGATCTCATGAAAAACCCTAACCCATTAGAAAAAAACACCCAAACATTAAAATATAGTATATAATTAATAATAAAGAATCATATAACATTGATTTTGAGAGTGTCAATTTGTCTAAGAAGTTTGAGGGGGAGTGGAGTTGAATATTCAGATTCATGAGAGCTTGAATAAACACAATTTATAGGGTTTTCTATTAGGGTTCTATTTAAAAGAACAAAAGGGTTTTATCAGCACTAAAATAAGAAAGTAATTCTAAAATCTATCTTTATCAGCAGTAACTCTTTTCACTAATTAAGATATTCCTTTATCTGCACTAAAATAAAAACCATTGATAAAACCAATTTGTATTTGAATTTTTTAGCATTGATAAAATAAATCATTAACTATATTAAGAGATAACATTGATAAAATATGTTTTATCTCTGATTCATATTTTAGCAGTAATAAAACCTATCTTTATTAGTGCTTTTTTGGAAAGTTATGATATAATCTATATAAAATAAATTTAAAAATATTAAATGAATATTTATTAAAAATAACTAATTTATAAAAAAGTAAAACATAATTATATTATTAATGAATAAAGAATATATATATTTAAAAAAATTAATTACAACACGCGGAAGGAAAGAAAGTCTCTCCAGGGACTCGACCTCATGACCAACACCCCAAACCCTAATCCCCCTTCCATCACAACCACCTATGGGTTGAAATAAAAAATATTAAATGTATGAATGTTATTAATGAGTGGAGTTTGAAAACTATAAATGAATAGAATTCAAAAATAATTTAAATAATTTAATAAGTTATATTAAAAATAAAAATTATGAAAAAAATTAAAAATTAAGAGAAATTCATATTAAATATGTAAATTAAAACCATATAGAAAACATTAACTTTTAATGAATAAATATGTAAAAAAATATAAAAAATGAATAAATTTTAAAAATTAATAAATGTATAAATATTAAAAATGAATAAATTAAAAATTAATGTAAAAAATAAATAACATTATTTTTTAATAATTATCATTAAATAATATTAAATTAATGAATGAGAAAAAGGAGAGAAATTTTATTATTATAAAAATCAATAGATAGAAAAAAAATTTAAAAAATGAATAACTATTATTAATTATTAAGATTACTAAACAATTAAAAATGTATATATTTTAAAATAAACATTAATTGATATTATTTATATAAATTACAACCATATTAATAAAATTAAATGTTAATTAATAAAAAATAATAAATAAATATTAAAAATGGATAAATTTCCAAAATAATAAAAATATAGAATATTATCGACGAGTGAATAATATTAAAAAATGATTTTTTAAAATATTAAATGTAAAAAATAGTATATATTTTAAAACATATAAAAACTAAATAAATAACATAAATAATATATATATGGGTGTGTGTTTCTATATAAAATTTAATTAATTAAGTATATGTGTGGGTGAAATTAATGTAACACATGTTTTATATATAGTAAATTAAAAAAAAAGAAATTTTATTAGATGCTCATTACTCGGAACTAATAAGTATGTACATTTAATTTATAATAAATTTGAATTATAAACCATTTTTCTCTAAATACATGACATATTTATTGTAAATGCATATTTTTAATTATAAAAATCATATTTAAGGGAATACTATATTTATAAGAATATATTTATATATTTAAAGTATTAAATATATTAATGAATAATTATGTAAAAGAAATACACACAATGAATAAACTACATAAAATATAAAATGAATAAATATATAAAATGAATAAAATTAAAAAAAGTACAAAAACAGTTAACATTATTAATTAATAAATAATATTAAATAAATGAATGTGAAAATGAGTGAAATATAATAAAAATATGAATAGATTGAAAATATAATAAAAAATGATTTAGTGATATTAAATATATACATTTAAAAATGAAATAAAAATGAATATATATTACAAGGAAAATGAATATACATATTAGTTACACAAATTTAAAATATATAAAAAATATTGAATATCAATCAATAAATATAAATTAATTTTAAAAATTAATAAAATTAAAACAATATTGAAAAATAAAAAATAAAAAATAAAAATGAATAATATATATATTAATTTAAAAGTAATATAGTATAAATTAAATATGAATATAAATATGAATAAAATTTAATAAATAAAAATGTAATATATTAAATATTAATAACTAAAAATCTAAAATGATAATTGTTGGAACCTCCTTATTTTAATTATCAAAAAATAAAGTTTGTAATGTGTCTAATATAATTAATGTTCTATGATAGTACATGTTGTTTTAGAGAAACATGGCTAAGTACCGATCTACTTCTGTTCAAAATGATATATCATTGGCTATGAAGATCTACTATTAGTTCAACAAGATCTATAGGTAAACTACATATATCACCAAACTCTAATGTTGATGGATCTACCGTTGATAACATCTAATGATAGTTCAATATATCAAACATTAGTACTAACTTGTACTTCTGGTGAACTACATATACCACTAAAGAATCTACTACTGATAGATCTACTCTTAGAGTTGATCTACCATCAGAGTTGATCTACTGATAGAGTTGATCTACCACCAGAGTTGATCAAGCACTATAGTTGATCTTCCAAAAGAGCAGATCTACCATTAGTACATATACCAGTAGTTTGTATTACAACTATTCTATGCCATCGTTAGTCTAATCTACCAACTGATATGATATACCGCTAGTATCCTACCATTATTGTTCTGAATCCCTTTCGAATTTAGTTCCTTCCAACGGCTAGTTTAGGGAACTAATTGCTTTCAGTCACATGTGGATTTAAGAATCATTATTCCAAAACCACTACACCAATGCATTGAAGAATAATTTTATCATTTATTGTTTAACACTCAGTATGAGGATCCAAGATAATTATATTATTATTATTATTCAATGAATAATTAGACCTAATGAGTAATATATTAAGATGAACTGCCACATGCACATGATATATATGTGTATGAAATGAGAATAACTAATATTAGAGATACGTGCATAGAGAAAAAAAAATTTCATTCACTGAATTAAGAGACCAGTGTGCAAAGGCTTACTAAACATCAACAGACCAATAATAGAAGATTTTTAGCCTATAAGGAACTATATTTTCATGTATATTGTGAGGAACCAATTCCAGCATATCAAAAATAAAAATTCTATAACCTTGGAACTTCTAAAGATATTCATATTGAGTATCATCAACTTCCCTTGTATCTAATAACTTTCTCTCTCTGTTTATGATTTTCATTTGAGTTTTATATTTCATTACTATATTTATTTTTACAGACTATATCTTACACTGAACTGGAGTGTTTAGGACACACTCTATCATATTTTATTTATTTTTATACCCATCACAACTATAAAAGAGTTCGTGTGTGACCAATGAATGTTTTTCTTCCCACGTATAAATGTGGAAGAGGCTTAGAGTCTTGAAAACCTTGTGTACTATTGCTTTTAAAACCCTCTATAGGTTAGGGATCATGTTTATTGTTTGTTAAAACTCTTACTAGTAGGTGACTTACATGTGAAGGGGATTAAGTCTCAGCTTGAGACCAAACCCTTATAAAATTTCCACTGTGTTATTTTTTGGTTTTATTTTTCTATATTTCGAAATTAAAAACTATACATGTTATTAAAATAAAAAATGTTAATTCAATAGGTAATCATAATTGGTGTTTACATAAAGTCTTTGATAAATTAATTTTGTTTCCAAATCTAAAATGTTTTCAGGTATTGTTGGAAGAGAGATTTAATATTTATTTGAGAAATTATTTATGATATCAAACTTATATATTATACTATATTAATTTACTTGAAATTTTTAATTAATTTGTGAACTTGGTTTAAATTTTTTAAATTGAAATTTTTATAGGGAACTAAATTAACTCACTATTCAGTTACTCACTACTACCAACATTTAGTATTAAAGTAATTTCAAATATCTTTTGAACTGTGATCTACTTGTCTTATAAATGTTTTAATTTTTTATTTCTGAATTTCATTCTTTATAGATTATAATAGAAAAGAGGGATATGATATTAATAAAGCTCATTATATTAAGGGAAAAACCATTCTATGTTCAATATAAAAAGGAAGATGTATAATGAAATTTTGGGTTTTTTATATTTGGAATATATTTGAAGAAAAATAAGAAATACCCAAAACTGTTAGATCATAATGGAGTGATCCTACTAAATCAACTTATAATAATAACTATAAATATCTGAATGATTTATATTGTTCTTTAGGTGATGAATATTTTATCATGATTTCAGATTCTACTTCTATATTTGAAATTTTTGATTCTTTATCTCTTTCTCATGAAGGAACTTATAATTCCAAATAGATACATTTAAAAACGTATATTATTAGATATGATACTTTTAAGATAAATGTTGATGAACCTCTTATGATATGTGTCTCAATTTCAACGTGATGTTGAATATGATGCATTCAAGGGGGAATCCAATTTCTAACAAAGATCAATTTATCCGTCTGTTGAGATATTTACTAGACACATATAGAGGATAATTAGTTTTAATCTGAGAGTCTTTTAATCAATGTAAATTTCCATTTAAAGAGTTGATAGGAAAGATCATGATGTATGAAGATGAACTCAATGTAAACAAATAAGAATAAGATGAACCAAATAGGAAGCCATTATATTTCAATAACTCTGACTCAATGAAAGAAAGGAAATTCTAAACAAGATATCCCACATTATGAAGAGTCTACTACCGAAATTACTGAAGAAATAGATCACTTCTCCATATTATTCAAGAAATTTTACAAAAGGAATAAATTATTGAAGAAATCAAAGTATAAAGTAAAGTATAACAATAGAGGTAATTGGAGAAAAGATTAGAAGAAGGATGACACTATAAATTAAATAATCTGCTATTAATATAAGAGAAAATGACATGTCAATGAATATTTTCATAATTTAAAAGTTAAGAAGGAATATTAGGACAAGGATAAAAGGTATAATAAATATATGAAAAAATATTGGAGTGCTATAGAGGGTAAATCAAGTAATTTAGAATCAGGAAAAGAAGATAATCATGATAAAACCAATAAGTGTTTTAATAAAAACACATATATGGTATCTAGTATTTTCTCTTGCATCTCCTATTCATATTTATATAAATAAGGATTTTTTTTTCAAAAACCCCTGGATTTAAAAGTCCTCAATTTTGGTATAGTGTTTTTAACCTAACTAAATCTTTATTTGGTTTAAAAATGATCCAAGATCTTGGTATGATAAGATCATCTCTTTGTAAATTTCTAATGGGGTTTTCAAAAGGAATAACCAATCCGACAATTTTTTATTAAATTAATTTCAAAATATGTTTTGTTTGATCAAATTTATATTTATTATATAATTTTTGGATTGTATAAAAATTATTTATGTTCTAATTTTTCAAAAATGAGGAAAAGTGAATTTGAAATGAATTTATTTTATGAGTTAATATAATTTATTAGTTTTTAATTTTTTTAAAAATAAAGACGAGATTACATTAAATAAAATTATGTACACCAAAAATCCTTTATTTATTTAGTTTTTATCGCTCATAATGTAGAGATAATCCCATGAGTACAACTTGTAATTTGGATCTTGTTGAAACTAGGAAATCATTTGACCAAACCAATTAAATATGTATGATTAGAATCATGCTATATATAACTTTTAATTTACTAGATATTATGTATATTGTATGTGTGTTGTAATGACCTTCCATTTATCATTGGCTTGAGAGTACAACGAGTCATTAATAGGCCTTAAGTGACATCCCCAAGATGCCAAAGGCTGGAAATTAATGCCAAAGGGTTTCAAATACAAGTTGGGGGATGATTTACCCTTTAAGAAATAACCCACAACCTAACCAAGCATAACCAAACATTCACTATATGATGCATGAACAAACGAAAGACTAATAAACACTTCATTTATATCGAACTACATTAATTTACGCAACAGTAGAAGACCAAACAAAGCATCAAAGTACATAGTGGATGATCAACTCATGACTCTCAAAAGACACTATAACTGCATACTCCACAAGCTCCATGCTCCACAACAACTCCCAAGAATCACCACTATCCACTAGCAGTAAGAGACTTTTCCTTTACCTGTGTCCTAGAATACGAAATCTGCAAAAGCACCAACGTGCCAAAGCAAGGGTGAGTATAAAACTTAGTAGGTTTCCCCAATGACTTCCCTACTCACTCCACTAGGATAGAAAGGTTAGAAACATTTATATAAAGAATAGTTTATATAAAAGATTTTCTCAAAATTAGTTCATATCTAAATATAAACATGTTTCCAAAATTATTCATAACCAAAGGAATTCCAAAAGCAATTGAAACCAATTTTCCTAGAAAGTTATTTTTCCATAAAAATAACCAAACATGCTTAAGAACCATTTCACAAAAATTCCCTTTTTGGAATACCCATCCATTTCACAAACTCATGCAACCAAACTTGCATGCTACATGGAAGAGGGGAGAAGCACTAACCCTTATCCATCCCAACCATGATGGGGGAGAATTCTTATCCTTATCCAACCAAAATTCACATTAATGCTTGATGGGGGTGATCCCTAACCCTTATCCATCCCAACATTGATGGGGGAGACCCCTAAACCTTATCCACCCCGAATACAATATTAATGTTTGATGGGGGAGAACCCTAACACATATCCATCCCAACACTGATGGGGGAGACCCATAACCCTTTATCCACCCCACAGAACCTTAAACACACTGAACCATCATGTCAACTACCAAGTGTGTTCAACCAATTAAAACCATTTCAATTCCAAACCATTTCAATAAAACTCCCATTTTATTGAAAACAAAATCCATCAACGTTATTTCAATATCAAAACATTTCAATAAAACACCATTTTTATTGAAAACCCATTCTATAACGCCCCGACCCTAGTTGCCTAGAGTCGGTGCATTATTACATAACATTGGCATGATCACAAGAAAGCTCAAATCTCGAAAGACCAATTGGTTTAGTAGCCTTGGAAACACTAGATATATTCATAAGTTTTACATTACATCGTAAAATGAAAAACTACTACAACAACATAATTTTTCCACAGTCCACACTATAATCCCCTCATAATATCCCTGCAGGTCATTCATAACTTACATCTTCACATCCTGGGAAAAATAAAACATAGAAAAGGGGTGAGCTCAAATTCCCAGTAAGGATAACAATATAGCGGAACATTCAAAAATAAGCATAAACATTTAAGGCAATGAATTACTAAAACAAAAGCCTTTTAAACTTGAAATTCAACATAGTATGGCAAAAGTAAAATGAAATAATGCCATTTACTTGTTCAGATGGATATTCTACTAATCGAATAATCACATGAAAAATCAATAACCACTTTCATAATGTTGGAATGCATAATGCCAGACTATCATAACCACATAGCCAAGGCCTCGTGCCAAGACTACAAATAAGATTTTTGCCAAGGCCTTGTGCCAAGACACTAGTTTGTCTCATGAGACCTACCGATGCATCGAGGAGCTATAGCGGGCTCCACCCGTCACTTATTAAGTCCAATGCATTCCCATATGAAAAGGTTTAAACATAACTAGCATACGAAATGCCAATAATTTCACCATAAACTATGAATGGTACAAAAATAGCACATCAATAGTCAAACATATCACAAAACCTTCAATACAATATAGAAGTTTTGTATCATAATAAATCAACTTCAAATAATCTTAAAATCCATTAAAGGATGTTGACATAGATGAAATCAAAATTCTTTTTAAAGAAATATCTCCTTTTATTTTGAAATCATTTAAGATCCATATAATATAAAACATTTTCTTTGAAAATATTCTTATAAGCTTGTAAGGAAAGCTCTGAAGATTTTATAACGGCGTAAAATAACCGCACCCGCCGTATAAGTTAAAAAAAACATTCTTACCTCAATTCTGTCGAAAAGGTTAAAAAGGACCTTGTTTCGAAAATGACGGAAAGATTCCTTTATAAAGCTCTTATAAAAAGTCAAACAAGGTTATAAATGACTTTAACCCATATTATTTTAAATAGTTAAAATGTTTGGAAATACATTTTTAAGAAACATGGATGTGGATGATAAAGATATCCCAGTAGATTATTACGTATAAACAACCTCAGATAATGAAGAGATTGTGAAATAACCCTTACCTTGTACTTTTCCTTGGTTGGGGTCGGTTAACCTCCTGTATAATGGTGAAATAATTGTTATTAAATTATACAAGAATCATATACATTAATATGATATCATATATGATCTTTTAACATTGCTTTATTAATAATATCTTAGTATTATCGTCGTTTCAGGTGATAATCGATTCGTTCTTCTTAAATGTTTGGTTACGTAAGACATGTTTGTAATGGATAGATTAAATATTATTCATAATCAGAATGATATTAACATTATTTTTAACCCTAAAATGAGAATAATACTTGAATGGATACGATGGAGGATGGATCTCACCGCGTTCGTGGAGACGGTAGTCCGTACGTACGCACGAACGCTACTTCCATTTAATTTTTATTTTAAAAGAATTGAATCCAAATGATACATAGGTATATTACTATTCCAGTATAATATAATATTTTATATATGTTACTTAAGTTCATTAACACCATCCTTTATACGTTCCATGTGTGGTATGAACGAGTCATATCATTTTAAGGGGGCGGTAGTCCGCACTTCCTCAAATGAAATTATCGTATGTATATACAACATGAAACGAATAATGGTATGAAATAAAATGGAATTACAGAAGCTTATATATAAAATATATATCATTAATATCATATTTAATTACAGTGCCATCATAATGGCCACCATGAGAGGCGGTAAGATGTATTTGAACAATCATCGTTTCGTGAGGCGTTAGTTTGCCATCCACAGAAACATTATGTTCATCATCCATTAGATGGAGTTGTGTGTATGTGTATTTTGAATCCTTCTTATAACAACATCCTAGTATATTTAGGATAATGGTGTTGTTACAAAAGAAAGGAAATAAAAAGAGTTTGGGGGTTGGAGAAGCAAAATAAAGGAAAATAATTTAAGAGAAATCGTTACCTTTAATTTAGGTAACTCACTTTGGATGGAACCAAAGGACTTATTGAAATGATTTCTGCCTAAGGGGAAGCTTCAAGGAGGAGGAGAGGGATGTGCGGAGCTTATTTGGGCAGAGTTTGGACGAGCCAAGTGGCTTGAGAGGTGTGCGGAATGAGTAGAAGTGGTCTCCTTTTATAAGGGAGAGGAGGGGCTCTTTAGGAAAGAGTGAAAGTATTACTTTATAATATAATTATATTCGGTTTATAATGGTCCAAAAATCATTGAGGTCGAAGCTAAGATGACTCATATTCTAAATAACATCAACCAATAAGAATTGGACAGGTTTTAGATAATATTTTAATCATTATAATATTATTTATTTCAATGATTTATTAATGAGGTAAACATTGCATCATTATTGTGTCATTAATAATTTAACTTATTTGATGTCTAAAAATTATAAATAAAATATCATCATGTAGGAAATCTTTTTATCTTTCTAATGAATATTTATAATCGAAAATACAACATGTATAACCCTATGTAAAAATTGTTCTTCTAAAAGATGTAAGCTTATGCCATTTTTATTTTTATTTTAACTTTATTAATATAATGTGTCCCTACCACATACAAGTGGCTCCAAGGGGTCCCCAAATTGACCCAAGGATGCCCATGGTCGGGTATGTGTCCACCAATAAGGTTAGGACACGTTTTAGAGTAATTTTGTATTATTATAATATTATTTTTTAACCCTTATTTACCGGATTTACCCTTTAACCATGGTAAATAAAATATTTACCACAGTAACTATTCAAAATGTCTAAAAATAAAAGTTACCTATTTACACAATTTGAAAATCCTGATTCCAAATATGGAATCCATTTTACTAAATTCAAAACATAGAAGTGGCAGAAATTAATTTAAAATTAATTCCCGCTGTCAAAACAAAAAGCGTGTTTTTAAGAGGTAATAACTATCAAAAGATTGACACTTGTTTATGTTTGGTTTAATTGTAAAATTATGTCCAATGACCAACATTATATTAAATGGTAAAAATATATTCTAAATATACTTTAAAACCACACAAATTCATAATTTATCACTATTAATTATTTTGGTTAAAAAAGTTGTTTTTAATTAAAATTTAGTAATTTTAACTATTCATCAAAATATGAAAGTTATCCGAAATGTACCAAAATTTCACCTTAGGCTAAATTTGATATTCCGAATCCAAAAATGAAGTCCATTTTCAAATATAAAATATATATAATTTCAAAAAGTAGGTGTTACTATTCATAACGGCTAGTTTGATTAGTTATGGTGTGTTAGAACTCGGTGTTGCGTACAACACACGCTATCACATTATTCAAAGAGAAGCGTACCGTAGAAGCTTGGGGTGTTACATTCTCCCCTCCTTCAAATAATTGCGTCCTCGCAATTTCTAGGGTATTACTGCATAAAAAGACTCGGGTGGTTCTTCATCATAAGTTCCTCGGGTTCCCACGTTGCCTCTTCCATCTTATGGTTTCTCCACAAAACTTTTACCAGACGTGTCGTCCGGTTTCTCAGTACTTGTTCTCTTGTATCAAGAATCTTGACGGGCTCTTCACAATAAGATAGATCGGGTTCCAGTTCTAATTCCTCATAGGTGAGTACATGCGTTGGGTCAGGCATGTATTTCCTCAATAGAGATACGTGGAACACATCGTGAACTTTGGAGAGACTTGGCGGCATTGCCAATCGGTAAGCTACAGCCCCAATTCGTTCTAGAATTTCGAAAGGTCCGATGTACCTGGGACTCAATTTACCTTTCTTACCAAAACGTATGACTCCCTTCCACGGAGATACCTTCAGAAAAACATGATCACCGACTTGAAATTCCAAATCCTTCCTTCGATTATCGGCATAGCTCTTTTGCCTACTTTGAGCTGCTTTGATGTGATTTTGGATTACCTTCACCTTTTACACCGTTTCCTCCACCAGTTCTGGGCCTACAAGTTTTCTTTCACCAACGTCATCCCAACAGGTTGGTGTACGACATCTCTTTCTGTATAATGCTTCATATGGTTCCATCTGAATACTTGAATGAAGCTATTGTTATAGGAAAATTCTACCAGTGGTAAATATTGATCCCACATACCCTGAAAGTCAAGTGAGCAAGATCTCAACATGTCTTCTAAGGTTTGAATAGTTCGTTCTGATTGTCCATCTGTCTGAGGGTGGTAAGCAGTGCTCAAATGAAGTTCAGTATCCAGGGATTTCTGAAGACTTTTCCAAAATCTTGAAGTAAAACGGGGATCACGATCAGAAACAATCGATAGGGGTACTCCATGAAGTCTCACAACATCATTAATGTATAGTCTTGCTAGACGTTCCAGGGGTAGATCTTCTCTTATAGCAAGAAAATGTGCTGACTTGGTAAGACGATCAACAATAACCCATATTGCATCGTTCCTTCTAGGAGTCTTCGGTAGCCCCATGACAAAGTCCATCGTAATATTGTCCCATTTCCACTCCGGTATAGGAAGAGGTTGCATGACTCCTCCAGGCTGTTGCCTTCCAGCTTTCACTTGTTGACAAACCATACATCTTGACACAAAATCAGCAATCTCCCTCTTCATATTGTCCCACCAAAAATGATCTTTCAAATCTCTATACATTTTGGTGCTCCCAGGGTGTATAGAGAAATTGGAACTATGAGCATCATCCAGCAATTCCCTTTTTAGATCAGGTATATTGGGAACACAAAGTCTCTTCCCGAATTTCAAAATTCCATCTTTATACACAAAGTCTCTCAATCTCCCATCATTCACAGCTTTAATCTTCTTTTGGAATTCTTCATCATCGGTCTGAGAACTCTTAATCCTTTCTAGTAAAGATGGTTTGACAACCATTTGAAAAAGCATTGATGTTTCACCTTCCCTGGTTATTCCCATGTCCATCTTCACTAGATCCATGAAAATTGGATCCCTTTCAATTCTCATCATGTTCAGAACTCCATGGTCTTTTCTGCTCAAAGCATCTGCTACTTTGTTTGCTTTCCCCGGGTGGTAGTGTATCGTACAATCATAATCCTTGAGTAATTCAAGCCATCTCCTTTGCCTCATGTTGAGTTCTTTTTGTGAGAAAATATACTTCAAACTCTTGTGATCAGTATAAATCTCACATTTTTCACCATAGAGGTAGTGCCTCCATATCTTCAAAGCAAAGATCACTGCTGCTAACTCGAGATCATGAGTAGGATAGTTTTGTTCATGAATTTTCAACTGTCGTGATGCATAGGCAATAACTCTATCATTCTGCATAAGGACACATCCAAGTCCTTTCTTCGATGCATCACTATAAATAACGAACCCATCAGTCCCCGATGGTAAAGTCAATATAGGAGCATTGACTAATCTTTTCTTTAGTTCTTCGAAACATTCTTCACACTCTTTTGTCCAAACAAATTTAAACCCTTTACGTGTGAGCTTCGTTAATGGGTTAGCCAATCGGGCAAAATTCTGGACGAAACGTCGATAATAACCTGCCAAACCAATAAACCTGCGTACCTCAGTTATACTCGTAGGTGCTGGCCATTCATGGATTGCTTTGGTCTTAGAAGGATCAACAGAGATTCCATCTTTAGAGACAATATGGCCAAGAAAAGAAATCTCCTGAATCCAGAATTCACACTTGCTAAACTTCCCATATAATTCATGCCTCCTCGGAGTCTTCAAGATAATGCGCAAGTGATTCTCATGATCTTCGTAGGTTTTGGAGTATACCAAGATATAATCAATAAATACCACCACAAATTCATCGAGATACTCCTTGAAAACTCTATTCATCAGATCCATGAATACAGAGGGTGCATTAGTCAATCCAAACGACATTACAATAAACTCGTAATGCCCGTACCTGGTTTGAAATACTGTCTTCGGAATGTCTTCCTTCTTCACACACAACTGATGGTATCCAGATCGAAGGTCAATCTTTGAAAAGTATTGAGCTCCATGCAGTTGGTCAAATAAATCATCAATACGAGGTAGGGGATACTTGTTCTTTATCGTTATAGCATTGATCTCCATGTAGTCGATACATAACCTCATAGATCCATCTTTCTTTTTAACAAAAAGAACAGGGGCTCCCCATGGAGAAACACTAGGGCGAATAAATCCCTTATTACTCAATTCCTCTAGTTGTTTCTTTAGTTCGACTAACTCTACAGTGGCCATTCTATAAGGGGTCTTCGATATAGGCCTTGATCCAGGAATCAAATCAATGGAAAACTCAACTTCTCGTTCTAGAGGATGTCCAGGTAAATCTTCCGGAAATACATCTACAAATTCTTTCACAATAGGTACATCCTCTATTTGAACATTCCTTTCCTCACCGATAGTTACTTCATTCTCTTCCTCCCCAATAATTGAATTTAGTTGAGCTACTAGGGGTGGATCTAAATAATAATTAGGTGGTGACGATTCTGCTCTAAAAATAAGGTGTTCCTTATCATTATCATCAAGAATCGTAACCTCTTTCTTCTTACAATAAATCTTCGCATCATAGTCTGAAAGCCAGTCCATAACGAGGATTATATCAAACTCAATCATAGGTATGACGATGAGATCAGCAGATAAAGAAAATTTATGTGCTCTATTGGGGACTGATTCACAAAACTTTGTTGCAACGATACTTCCCTTAGGAGTTTTAACTGACAACTCCCTTATTAAATCAAATTGGAAATATCTAATTTTCTTAGAAAACTGGGAAGATATGAAACAATGCGATGATCCAGAATCAAATAATGCATTTGCTAAACTTAAGGAAACCATTAAATTACCTGCCACCACATCTTTCGGAGCTTCTACCTCTACAGTAGTGATAGCATAAGCCTGGCCTTGATCCCTTGGCCTTTTCTGAGGTAAGTTCTCCTGACGCTTAGGGCATGCATTTGCATAATGCCCCATCTCCCTGCAATTGTAGCACTGAACGTTGGTAGCTTCCTTCTTCCCTTTGCAATCATGAGCTTGGTGGCCTTTTTCACCACACTTGTAACAGACTCCCATTCCCTTCAAGCAAGTACCGGGATGTTTCTTCCTGCATTTACCACAAGATGGATATTCAACCTTTCCCTTATTCCCCTTATTTCCATTCCCATATTGATCAGCAGGTCTCTTCTTCTCTTGCTTTGCTTTAAAGTCATAAGACTTAGAGAATTCCTTTTCGGTCTTGATAGCACATGAGACAATGTCTTCGTACGATGAAAAGGATTGTGAGACTAACGCTCGACGGAGAAATGGTTTTAACCCATCAAAGAAACGATCAATCTTACTTCTTGGGTTACGAATATAATCACCAGCATACCTCACTAACCTTGTAAAGTTAGCCTCATACTTTGTGACATTCTCATCCTCCTTTTGTCTCAGACTCAGAAATTGCCTTTCCATATCTGCTCGATGGTCGCGAGGGAAGTATTTTTCTAAAAACAGATCTTTGAACTCCCTCCATTCCATATTTGATACTTCATCATCTTCCTTCATGTTCTGAATCAATGACCACCATTGATCAGCATCTCCAGTGAGGCGGTAAACTGCCATGATAACTTTTTCCCTTTCACTGCTCCCCAAAGCCTGAAATATTTTCTCTAGGGAAAATATCCATTGCTCAGCTACTAAGGGATTTGTATTCCCATTGAACGTTGGTGGTTGTTGCCTCATGAATCGATCTAACATTGATCCTCCACGCTGCGGATCAGGTTGCTCCATACGGGTAAGGTTATTATTCATAACCTGAGTAAGTTGTCCCAGTATGGTGATTAGCTGATCAGCACCAGTTGCATCACCAGCCCCACTATAATTATCTTGAGCAAGAGGGCAATCCCTACATGGAGTGCGTGCATTGATACGGTTTCCATTTCTTCCACTAGGCGCCATTTCTAAACAATGGCATAAACTAGATTAGTTTATGAATCAAAATACATAATCCCATACTTATAAAACACTTAACATAAATTGAACTATTTATGGATATAATCCATAATCATAAAAATGTTTTCTTTGAGGAAGTATATACTCATAAACCCTTCATAATGATTTGTAAAGATAGTGAGAGTTATCCTAGGCATATCCCCCGGGAGTGTCGTAACCAAGAGTGCAGCAAGGCCCGTTGTCATGCACCAGTTCCCGTTCGAGTCTAGCTCAAAGCGGTGTTTTCGGGTTTTACACCTAGGTACATCTGTGCCAGAGCCGCCTCTACCTGCTCGTATCCAGACAGGGATGTATTGCTCGGAAAACTCACGAAATCTCTACAATACCAAAATTCTAGGAAGTTCTTCTATACTAATCCTCAAAGTTCATCTTAGGTCTACGTGCACTAATCAGAGTTTATCTAAATCTAGCTTCCAAGGTTTGTACTAAACATCCTCTGATACCAACTGTAACGCCCCGACCCTAGTTGCCTAGAGTCGGTGCATTATTACATAACATTGGCATGATCACAAGAAAGATCAAATCTCGAAAGACCGATTGGTTTAGTAGCCTTGGAAACACTAGATATATTCATAAGTTTTACATTACATCATAAAATGAAAAACTACTACAACAACATAATGTTTCCACAGTCCACAATATAATCCCCTCATAATATCCCTGCAGGTCATTCATAACTTACATCTTCACATCCTGGGAAAAGTAAAACATAGAAAAGGGGTGAGCTCAAATGCCCAGTAAGGATAACAATATAGCGGAACATTCAAAAATAAGCATAAACATTTAAGGCAATGAATTACTAAAACAAAAGCCTTTTAAACTTGAAATTCAACATAGTATGGAAAATGTAAAATGAAATAATGCCATTTACTTGTTCACATGGATATTCTACTAATTGAATAATCACATGAAAAATCAATAACCACTTTCATAATGTTGGAATGCATAATGCCAGACTATCATAACCACATAGCCAAGGCTTCGTGCCAAGAGTACAAATAAGATTTTTGCCAAGGCCTTGTGCCAAGACACTAGTTTGTCTCATGAGACCTACCGATGCATCGAGGAGCTATAGCGGGCTCCACCCGTCACTTATTAAGTCCAATGCATTCCCATATGAAAAGGTTTAAACATAACTAGCATACGAAATGCCAATAATTTCACCATAAACTATGAATGGTATAAAAATAGCACATCCATAGTCAAACATATCACAAAAACTTCAATACAATATAGAAGTTTTGTATCATAATAAATCAACTTCAAATAATCTTAAAATCCATTAAAGGATGTTGACATAGATGAAATCAAAATTCTTTTTAAAGAAATATCTCCTTTTATTTTGAAATCCTTTTAGATCCATATAATATAAAACATTTTCTTTGAAAATATTCTTATAAACTTGTAAGGAAAGCTCTGACGATTTTATAACTACGTAAAATAACCGCACCCGCCGTATAAGTTAAAAAAACATTCTTACCTCAATTCTATCGAAAAGGTTAAAAAGGACATTGTTTCGAAAAAGACGGAAAGATTCCTTTATAAACCTCTTATAAAAAGTCAAACAAGGTTATAAATGACTTTAATCCATATTCTTGTAAATAGTAAAAATGTTTTGAAATACATTTTTAAGAAACATGGATGTGGATGATAAAGATATCCCAGTAGATTATTACGTATAAACAACCTCAGATAATGAAGAGATTGTGAAATAACCCTTACCTTGTACTTTTCCTTGGTTGGGGTCGGTTAACCTCCTGTATAATGGTGAAATAATTGTTATTAAATTATACAAGAATCATATACATTAATATGATATCATATATGATCTTTTAACATTGCTTTATTAATAATATCTTAGTATTATCGTCGTTTCAGGTGATAATCGATTCGTTTTTCTTAAATGTTTGGTTATGTAAGACATGTTTGTAATGGATAGATTAAATCTTATTCATAATCAGAATGATATTAACATTATTTTTAACCCTAAAATTAGAATAAGACTTGAATGGATACGATGGAGGATGGATCTCACCGCGTTCGTGGAGACGGTAGTCCGTACGTACGCACGAACGCTACTTCCATTTAATTTTTATTTTTAAAGAATTGAATCCAAATGATACATAGGTATATTACTATTCCAATATAATATAATATTTTATATATGTTACTTAAGTTCATTAACACCATCCTTTATACGTTCCATGTGTGGTATGAACGAGTCATATCATTTTAAGGGGGCGGTAGTCCGCACTTCCTCAAATGAAATTATCGTATGTATATACAACATGAAACGAATAATGGTATGAAATAAAATGGAATTACAGAAGCTTATATATAAAATATATATCATTAATATCATATTTAATTACAGTTCCATCATAATGGCCACCATGAGAGGCGGTAAGATGTATTTGAACAATCATCGTTTCGTGAGGCGTTAGTTTGCCATCCACAGAAACATTATGTTCATCATCCATTCGATGGAGTTGTGTGTATGTGTAGTTTGAATCCTTCTTATAACAACATCCTAGTATATTGAGGATACTGGTGTTGTTACAAAAGAAAGGAAATAAAAAGAGTTTGGGGGTTGGAGAAGCAAAATAAAGGAAAATAATTTAAGAGAAATCGTTACCTTTAATTTAGGTAACTCACTTTGGTTGGAACCAAAGGACTTCTTGAAATGATTTCTGCATAAGGGGAAGCTTCAAGGAGGAGTAGAGGGATGTGGGGAGCTTAGTTGGGCAGAGTTTGGACGAGCCAAGTGGCTTGAGAGGTGTGAGGAATGAGTAGAAGTGGTCTCCTTTTATAAGGGAGAGGAGGGGCTCTTTAGGAAAGAGTGAAAGTATTACTTTATAATATAATTATATTCGGTTTATAATGGTCCAAAAAACATTGAGGTCCAAGATACGATGACTCATATTCTAAATAACATCAACCAATAAGAATTGGACAGGTTTTAGATAATATTTTAATCATTATAATATTATTTATTTCAATGATTTATTAATGAGGTAAACATTGCATCATTATTGTGTCATTAATAATTTAACTTATTTGATGTCTAAAAATTATAAATAAAATATCATAATGTAGGAAATATTTTTAGCTTTCTAATGAATATTTATAATCGAAAATCCAACATGTATAACCCTATGTAAAAATTGTTCTTCTAAAAGATGTAAGCTTATGCCATTTTTATTTTTATTTTAACTTTATTAATATAATGTGTCCCTACCACATACAAGTGACTCCAAGGGCTCCCCAAATTGACCCAAGGATGCCCATGGTCGGGTATGTGTCCACCAATAAGGTTAGGACACGTTTTAGGGTAATTTTGTATTATTATAATATTATTTTTTAACCCTTATTTACTGGATTTACCCTTTAACCATGGTAAATAAAATATTTACCACAGTAACTATTCAAAATGTCTAAAAATAAAAGTTACCTATTTACACAATTTGAACATCCTGATTCCAAATATGGAATCCATTTTCCTAAATTCAAAACACAGAAGTGGCAGAAATTAATTTAAAATTAATTCCTGCTGTCAAAACAAAAAGCGTGTTTTTAAGAGGTAATAACTATCAAAAGATTGACACTTTTTTATGTTTGGTTTAATTGTAAAATTATGTCCAATGACCAACATTATATTAAATGGTAAAAATATATTCTAAATATACTTTAAAACCACTCAAATTCATAATTTATCACTATTAATTATTTTGGTTAAAAAAGTTGTTTTTAATTAAAATTTAGTAATTTTCACTATTCATCAAAATATGAAAGTTATCCGAAATGTACCAAAATTTCACCTTAGGCTAAATTCGATATTCCGAATCCAAAAATGAAGTCCATTTTCAAATATAAAATATATATAATTTCAAAAAGTAGGTGTTACTATTCATAACGGCTAGTTTGATTAGTTATGGTGTGTTAGAACTCGGTGTTGCGTACAACACACGCTATCACATTATTCAAAGAGAAGCGTACCGTAGAAGCTTGGGGTGTTACACATTCTTCATCAAACCATTTACAATTTCATCAGTCATAATTTAAAATCAACATTTTAAATTCACGAAGCCAAATCACTTTTCATAACAATTCACCAAGATTTCACAATTTAATCAAACCCATAAATCATCACAAAGGAAAATTTATTTGATGATTTTCACAATCAAATCAACTCAATCAAACTAATTTTAAACTAATCCAATCAATTCTAACAAGATTAGTCAAGAGTGAAGCCACCTACCTTTAGGGTTCTCGAGAAATCAACCCACAAGCAACCGCACCTCAAATCTGGCAAACACACCATTGAAACATCTCTATATCCATTCCTCTAACATTCATAAGCCTTAAATTCATCATCTAAGGAAACCAAAACCATATATCTACAAAAAAAAAGTGTATATCTAGAAAACCAAGAAAGGGAGGGAAGTAGATCTAGAGGAAAACACAAGGAAACCAAGAGGAGATACTTACTTGGTAGAAACCACTTTCAAAGCACTAGGAACCCCCTTTTAATTGCTTCCAAAATGAGTGGGAGAGAACCCTCAACCTAGGGGAATCCAAAATCCCAAGTGAGGCTCGAGTGGGAGGAAATTTGGAGAGGAATGAGGCAACCCCAAGTGAGCCCGGGTTTTAAAACCCTATTTTTATGTGGCCGCACAGTTTGTCCGCACGGTTTGAAAAACCTTGCGCTAACTGTACGCACGCTACTACCTCGAGAGTAAGGGTCTGCATGGTTGCCTCATACAGTTTGGAAAACCGTGTGCAGGCCGTGCGAAGCCTACTATCTCCCCCTGCACAGTTTCCTGGAGCATCCACACTATTTAAACTAGCCGTGCTCAAACCATGGTCCCTATGAAAAGCCTCTAAGCTCATTCAAAACCATTCCAAACTCTCCCAACCTCTTCCCAAATCATCCCATGCACATTAAACCCATAAAAAAGCATAAACAAAGGCCACATACATCAAACAGGGGGTAAAACATTCTCCCCACCATTGGAAATTCCCCCATCATAAAGTAGTGAACCCGCCCTTTGCCGAAAGATCTTTGGCCACTGCTCGACCATCGCTTTCTCCTACTCCCAAGTCTCCTATTGAATCTGACCACGCCACTACAAAACACGAACTAAACCGATGCTTTTACCATGCAAGACATTCTCTTGACTATCCACAACCCACACTGGCACATGCACTAAGGAAGCATCCAGTTCTAGTTCAACATTATCCCATCGAATCAAATGGTCATGATTCAGCAGATACTTTTTCAACTGTGACACATGAAACACATTTTGCACCACACTGAACCTAGGTGGAAAAGCCTAACGATAAGCCACCTCACCAACCCATTCAAGAATCTCAAAAGGCCCAGTATACCTCGGAGATAACTTTCCCTGCTTCCCAAACTGATGATGTCCCATCCTTGGAGAGATCCTCAAGAAAATATGATTACTCACATTGAATGACAACGACCGTCGATGATGATACACGTATGGTTTCTGATGACTCTAAGCCGTCTCCATCTATTCCTGATTAACTTGATCTTCTTCGTGGTCTCCTGGACAAGGCTCGGTCCAACTATCGAGGACTCACTCGTTTTCACCAAACATAGTGGAGAACGACACGACCGACCATACAACACTTCAAACAGAGCCATATGTATGGATTACTGATAACTTTTATTGTACGAAAACTCAACCAATGACAACTGCTCCTCCCATGAGCCACCAAAATCCATGACACAAGACTGTAACATATCCCCCAAAGTTTTTATCATCCTCTCAAATTAACCATCTCTCTAAGGTTGATACTCCATGCTCATAGTCAACATAGTTCTGAGTTCTTGCGGTAAGGATTTCTAGAAATGAGATGTAAACCTCTGATCTATATCGGATACAATAAAAACTGATACACAATGCCTTTTTACCACCTCCCGGATATAGATTTTGGACAGATCCTCCACTTTATGAGATTCATGAATAGGAATGAAATGGGACGACATCATTAGCCGACCCACTATCACCCAAATGGAATCGTGATTTTTGACCATTCTTGGAAGACCTATGACAAAATCCATCCCTATTTTCTCCCACTTTCAAACAGGGATTGGTAAATTCTGCAACATTATCGTTATCCTCTGATGCTCTGCCTTGACCTGCTGAGAAGTCAAGCATCTCGAAACAAACTCGGCCACCCTTATTTTCATACCAGCCCACTAGAACTATGCATTCAACGATTTATACATTTTCTATAATTCTAGGATGAACAACCCACTGGGAATGATGATACGCCTTGAGAATAACCTCCTGACAAGTATCTGGTACAACCATCTGATTCTATAAACACAAAACTGAATTATCATTCAGCTGCCAACCCTCAATGGTCTTCCCACTATTGAGTCTTGACCCCATGGTCAAACACTAAAAATCAGATATATGTGCCTCTTTAACCAGGCCAACCAATCTAGGAATCGACAAAACCGGAAAGAAGACTGCTCTATCGCCCTGGTCCTTAAATTCCATCCCCATATCGGCTATAACCGACATCAACTACCCCTAGTCCAATGCCTATTTCACTATATGGGCATATGATTTTCTTCTTAATGCATCTTCCACCAAATTTCCCTTACCTAGATTGTACATTAAGTCAAAATAAAACATCTAGATATATTTCATCCATCTCTATTGCCTCAAGTTCAAATCCCGTTGTGTAAAAATGTGCTTCAAGCTCTTATGATCTATATATACCGTGGATTTCTCACCGAAGAGATATTGACGCCACACTTTCGAAGAATGAACCACAAGTGCCAATTCCAAATCATGATTTGGGTAGTTCTTATCATGAACCCTTAACTCTTGTGAGCCATACACAACCACATGATCCCTTTGCATGAGAATGCACCGAAACCCTAATCCTGATGCATCACAATACACCATGTACCCTTTTCCTAGTTCTGGAAAAACCATGATTGGTGCTGATGTAAGGAAACACTTTAGCTCTTTGAAACATTGCTGAAACTGTTCATTCCACTAGAATGGAACATTACTTCTTGTCAAATATGTCATTGGAAAACCGAAACGTGAAAAATCACAAACAAAACGCTGATAATACCAGCTAGACCGAGAAGACTCCGTATCTCAAACACATTATTTGGCGGTTACCATGAGTTAACAGCCTCTATCTTTTCCGGATCCATTGGAACACCCCTTTCAAAAATCACATGGCCATGAAAATGAACTTCCTATATCCAAATTCACACTTTGACAATTTGGCATACAATCGATGATCCCTTAAGATCCATATCACTATCTCCAAGTGATGCTCATGATCCATCCTTGTCTTTGAATATACCAGAAAATCATCTACAAACACCACCACAAATGAATGAAGATATCTCCGAAATATCCGATTCATGAATGCCATGAACACTGCTGGAACATTCGTTAGACCAAAGGGAATAACCACATATTAATAATGGGAATATCTAATTTTGAAAGCTATTTTAGGAATATCATCCTTCCTCACCCGCAATTGATGATATCCCGACCTCAGGTAGATCTTGGAGAATGACTGGGCTCCCCTCAACTGGTCGAACAAATCATCATTTTGTGGATGTGGATATCTGTTCTTTATTTTAACTTGGATAAGTCTATGATAATCAACATAGAGCCTCAAAGTTTCATCCTCATTTTTCACAAATACATGAACTGGTCCACCACTTCTAGAAGAACACCCTGCTCAACACCGTCTACTGATTCCAACAACAATACCGCCAACCGATACAATAACATGCCTACTTCTTGTGCCAATAATCTCGTTGCACCAAGACTTTCATGACTCTTTCCTCTAAAGAGATGTCTAACAGCATCGTGTTTCATAAAATCCATTGTCCACGCATTACAATCGATGTGGGCCTTAAACGCCACCAGCCAATCCATTCTCAGGATTACATCATACCCATCAATCTCAAGCACTGAGAAATTCCAGGTTATCTAATCCTCGCCCGAAACAATACCACATGATCTATACAAGATGTATCGACACTCTCTTCATCCCAAAGGAGTTTGATGTTTCAAAACAAAAGGAATCATTTCTCCCCTTAAACCCAACAACTCAACTATACGTGCAATAATAAAAGGGAGGGAAGAACCCGTATCAAACAACACTTGCATCAAGGTAGAATTTTAAAGAATAGTACCTCACACCATGGATAGTTCTGCCTAATCATACACTAAAACCTTCCCCACTCCAAATAATGCCTTTGTTGCCACAGACTTCTCTTTATTTATTTTTTGAGGTGTCGTGGTATTCCAAGAATCAACAGGACCCACTTTACTCTGCTGACGAGGGGTGTGCTGCTGTCCCTGTCCTGTCGAAGAGAACGACATCTGCGATCCCTGAGGAGTGTCACGTGCACCTAACCTTGGGGAATTACAACAATAATGCTGCAGATTCCCCATATTCTTAAAATTATGACATTCTCAAGGTTGTGCCGTAAAATCCTGCTTGATGTGGCCCATACAACCACATTGAAAACATCCTGGATTGCTCTGGGCCTTCGGAGGAAGATTCACCGATCCTCCCATTGGATTATATGCCATATTCCTACCCTGGGAATAAGTGTCCATCATTTGCTTGAACCCAACATTTGAGTTCCCACTATTCCCCATGGGTACCACCGTGCTTCCTCTGCTCGGAGCTCTCAACAAATCCTGCTCAGCAACCGAGGCTCTATTCACCATCTTTGTGTAGAAATATATACACAACACCGCTATCATGGACCAAATTTCTGTCCTCAAACCAAATTCAATGATACAAGATTTCAACAATGTACTACCCACCACCTTGGGTGAAAACCTCACTAAATTCATAAACCTAGCTATATACTCCATCACAGACATATGCAATTGCTTCAGACTGAAGAAATCAGCCGTGCGATGAATTCTAAACCTATGTGGTCAGAATTATTTATTAAACAATTACTCAAAGCCTTCCCACGTTACACCCTGGTCTGTCCTCGCTTGGACTACCAACTCCCACCACTGAAGGGAATGATATGACAACATATACGTGGCCAGATTCACTTTTAACTCTACTAGTGTTCCTATGAACTTGAAAATATTGTTCATTATATTCAACCATGCTTCTTCCCTTTCTGGTTCTGAATCACCCCTAAAGATGGGTGCATATTTCTTTTGAAACTGAACCTCATGATCTACATGCCTTGGTTCATCCATTTTATTTCCACTATCCATTGCTTGGAAAGCCTGCACTATGCTTTGCACTAGTGTCTGGTTCACCTGAGGCTCAGGTGCAACCATGTTCTCATCGGCCACTTCCCATTGGTCTCTACGACGACTACCCGGTTCCATTTCTATAAACAGAAAACCACAACCATGAGTCTCACTTCCGTAGACATCAGGAAATCCCTTTTCAAATCACATTACCCATTACTATCACAATGAGGCTTTGCACCATTCCACATTTTCCATGTTTCACCATTTTGAAAACCAAACCATTTTCAAAATACCAATTTTATTCACATTATAGTTTCACACAATTTCAAAACCATTTCTCAATTCATCCCATAAATAATTATGCCCAATGAAATATGCATCCTAGTGGGAAGTTATTTCTACCATGCATGCCATGCTCATATCATTGGATACACCAATGACAATGAGATATCCAATTCCTATAAGTGTCTCCAAAACACTTATGTAATCAACTCCTTGGTAATATGAAGTTCATCATAAGAGGGTTAGCTACTTCCTTTTATGCTATACATTCCATGTTCTGACATTATTATGACTTGATACCATCCCGACTCAAGGAATATACCACAACTAATGTCAATACCAATACCAATGTACCAAAGCGACTGAACAATAGCTCTCACATGAAAGCTAAGGACTGAACAAACTGATACCACTTGTAATGACCGGACAATTATCATTGGCTAGAGAGTACAACGAGTCAGTACTAGGCCTTAAGAGACATCACCAAGATGCCAAAGGTTTGCAATTAATGCCGGAGAGTTTCAAATACAAGTTGGGGGATAATTTACCCTTAAGAAATAACCCATAAACCAACCAAGCAGAACCAAACATTCACAATATGATGCAGGAACAAAAAAAGACCAATAATCATTTCATTTATATCAAACTACATCAATGTACACAATAGAGGAAGACCAAAATAAGAATCAAAGTACATAGTAAATGAACTACTCAACACTCTCAAAAGACACTACAACTACATGCTCCACAAGATGCAAGCTCCACAACATCTCCCAAGAATCACCACAATCCGCTAGCAATAAGATTCTTTACCTTTACTTATGTGATAGAATACGACATTTGAAAAAGCACCAATGTGCCAAAGTAGGGGTGAGTATAAAACTCAGTAGGTCTCCCCAATGACTTCCCTAATCATGCCACTAGGAAATAAAGGATATCAAAATTTATATAAATAACAGTTTATAAAAAACATTTTCTCAAAAACAGTTTATAACTAAATATAAACAAGTATCCAAAACCATTAATAACCAATGGAATTCCAAAAGCAATTGAACCCAATTTTCCCAGCAAGTTATTTTTCCATAAAAATAACCAAAAAATATTAATAACCATTTCACAAACATTACCTTTTTGGAATTCCCAACCATATCACAAACTCATGTAACCAACCATGCATGCTACCTTGAAGAGGGGAGAAGTCCTAAACCTTATCCATCACAATCATGATGGGGGAGACTTCTTACCCATATCCAAACTAAATACAGATGAATTATTGACAGGGGAGAGCCCTACCCCTTATCCATCCCAAAACTGATGGGGGAGACCCCTAACCCTTATCCGCTCCGAATGAAATATGAATCTTCGACGGGGGAGTTCCCTAACCCTTATCCATCCCAACACTAATGGGGGAGACCCCTAACCCTTATCCTCCCCACATACCCTTCAACACACACAACCACCATGTCAACTGCCATTTGTTTTCAACCAATTCAAACCATTTCAATGCATAACCATTTCAATTCCAAACCATTTCAATAAAACTCCCTTTTTATTGAGAACAAAATCCATCAACACCATTTTAATATCAAACCATTTCAATAAAAACCCCTTTTTATTGAAAACCCATTCTTCATCATACCATTTACAATTTTAGCAATCATAACATAAAATCAACATTTTAAATTCATGAAGCCAAATCACTTTGCACAATAATTCACCAAGATTTCACAATTTCATCAAAACCATAAATCATCAATAAAGAATATTTATTCAATTATTTTCAGAATCAAATCCATACAATCAAACCAATTTGAAACCAAGACAATCAATTCTATCAAGAGGAGTTGAGAGTGAAGCCACCTATATTTAGTGTTCCTGAGAAATCGACCCATGAGAAACCGCACCTCAAATCCGGAAAAAACACCACCAAAACCTCTCTAGATCCCTTCCCATGACATTCATAAGACATAAAATCATCATCCATGGAAACCACATCCCTATATATACACACAACAAGTGTAGATCTAGAAAAAAAAGAAAGAGAGGGATGTGGATCTAGGGGAAAACACAAGGAATCCAAGATGAGAGACTTACCTGGGATAAACCACATTCAAAGCACCAAGAAACCACTTTTTATCGCTTCCAAAATGAGTGGGAGAGCACCATAAACCCCTGAGAACCCAAAATCATGAGTGAGGCTCTAGTGGGAGGAATTTTGGAGGGGAATTAGGAAATCCTGAGTGAGACCTAGTTTTAAAAACCTATTTTCAAGTGGCCACACGGTTTGAAAAAACGTGCGCTAGCCCTGTGCACGCTACTGCCTCAAGAGCAAGGGTCCACACGGTTTCCTTGGACGGTTTGGAAAACTATGCGTAGTCCATGCGAAGCGTACTGTCTCCCCCTGCATGGTTTCCTAGAGAAACCGCAAAGTTTCCACTAACCATGCTCAAACCGTATTCCCTAAAAAAATCCTCCAAACTCATTCAAAACCATTCCAAAATCTCCCAACCTCTTCCAACTCATCCCACACACTTTAAACACCTAAAAAATTCATAAACAAAGGCCATATACCTCATACCAGGGGTACATCATGTGTGTTCTCATTTTCATGGAAATGTTAATGAATATCATTAAATTGTTATCAAAAGAATTTTCAAATACCTCATGTATACTAATAATTGATGATAATTCTATCCTAGAGGGAAGGTATTAGATTTAGTGAGTTATTCTGATACTGATTTTGGTGGCTGTAAGTTAGATATAAAAAAAACATATGGAATGTGTCACCTTTTGAGAATGTTACAAGTATCATGGTGTAGTAAAAATAAAAATTATATTGCACTATCTACTAATGAGGATGATTATATAGCTATAAGAAATTGTTGTGTGATAATTTTTTGGATTAAACACACTTTAATAGCTTATGGATACAAAATTTCGAAAAATCCCTCAAATTGTGACCAAATGTGTTTGATAAATATATTTAAGAATTCATTATCACATTCTAGGAATACAAATATTGATATAAGACATCACTTTTTGAGAGATCATTTTTAAAATAGTGACATAACTCTTGAATTAATTGAAATAAAACATCATATTACTAATATATTTATAAGTCACTTGAATTCTGATAGATTATGCAATATCAGACATGAACTAGGTATGATAAACAATGGTTATCTCATTATTTTTAGTTTTACTTTCACGAACATTTCTATTGGTAATCACCTCTGGAGAGATCAACCATTGGTAATTAATCTTTTGGAAGATTAATTATTGGTAATTGACCACTGGGAATCAAAAATTTGGAAATATATCTTTCATGATCCACAATTCAAGATCCAAAATTCAAGAGCCACCATTCGATATCTACCATTCAAGATCCATTATTGGGTGATCCACTGTTGGGTGAGAAACTATTGTTGATCCAATATCGAAAGATCTACTGGTCCTATATTCTATGTTTATATTTTAATTAAATTTATTTATATATATTTTTTATTCAAAATCAGTAAATTATATCATCAATCTTAGTTATGATTTCTGGATCACTCTCACTCAAGAAACCTTTAAAACTAGTCAAATTCCATTCTCTCTCGATCTGTAACCCTCATACTTCACCCTTCGTTCTTTGAATCAGCGCAATAGTGAGAGTGAATCATTTTTGGATTCTTCTCCTAAAGTATTTAATCCCTTCAATAAATCAGGAGCAGAATTGAGCTATTCTACCAATTTTAATCCAAAAAACCCTCAACTCTCAACCTGGGTTCTCATTTCAAAAAAATAGATGTTGATTGGTTGATTATGAGAAAGTATCCAGTACTAAATGTGATCTAGAACCAAGGATGGAATGATTTTTTTAAAGGAATGATTGAACATTATTTCCATTGTGGTTTTAACAATTTTATCAGTATGTATAGTATAGTTTTTCTAAGAAGAAGGATATTATCAAAAGCTCTATCGATGGAAAAAAAGTGGTATTTTCATTATAAAAATGGAAAATGTGTTTAAATGTACCTCACAAAGAAATATCTGAATAGTTTCAATGATTTATTCATAGTAATATATAATTGTTTTTTATTAGAATTATCTTCTTGAGATGACTATAAATAATGTTGTATAAAGCTATGATGCAACATAACTTGATGGGGAGTATAGATTGTGTTTTAAATTCATCCATAAAAGTCTTTTTTCCTTGGAATGGGGATTTTAGTATGATTCGGTATAAAGATGAATTTATTCTCCAATAACTTATAATTATATCACTAAGTATTATATGGATACTTTTAGAGTGAATATTGTTTCTATTATTAGTGAGTTTCTTAGATCTACATCGACTAATGTAACCAATCAGAGAGAATACAATACCAGCTCAATTTTTGAGCTAGTCATTTTAGACATTCATCCTAAGATGATAATGAAAATTAAAGAAGTGGAGATTTATAATAGGAGGTTGGATAATGATATGGAATAAGTAAAGGAATTCATGGAAGTGATGATAAGAAATCTTTCAATAGGAAAAAAATCCCTTATGGAGAGGGTGGACACCTTAACTAAAGCTGGTTATTGAACTTCTACTACTCCACCACTTACTGCTTCAGAGGATGTAGAGATGATCATAGATATTGCGATGGGGGATTTTCATTATATCTTGGATGATATCACTACATATTATTAGGAGGAGATTGAACATATTTAATTCTATGGTGAAAAAATCTATAAATTATTTAGTAAGTGTTTGAATTAATCTTGATGTGATAGAGATATTATCACAAATCCCTAAAATACCACCTTCTTTATCTTTCACCAACAATGAGCTTAATTCTCTTTATATGTTCCTTGATCAATATATAAGGATTCCTCCTATAATCAGGAACTTTAATGAGAAAGTGAACACCTCAACCATTTTCCCCCTCTAGGTAATCTTTTTTTAGAAGAGAATAAATATTTCTTCATGAAAATTGTGTATGGTGGCAACATCACTATAGATTTTTTCAATTTGATGAATCTGTTTTTGTATATCTATGGGACTGTAGTGGTGGAACCAGAAGCTATACCACTATCTAATGTCACTTCTAAACCTTCTTCTACAAACCATCATCCTTAGTGTCACCCTTTTAGTATGTCACCTATTAAAGTTGTCAAGTGTTATAGACTGGTACTGATAAGAGATATTCTTACATCTACTTTTGCACTATTATATTCTACCTTTTTAACTCTTTTCACAGGAAAAGGGAAAAATCTTGTTGTACCTACATCCCATTTATCTGAGAGTAGTTTTGATACAAATTATGTTTTAATAGGTATTGTATATTCCCTTTTACTGATTTTTGAGATGTATTTTTTAACATTTGAAAATAATTAAAACACTCTCTTATTCATTTTAAAATAATTTATTGTCTTTCTTTTATTTTCATATAATTTTTATAATCCAAAAATGGGTTGTATTGTAGATATAAATTTTAAGGATATAATTATTAAAGTGTTTCACATTACTGATTAAGATGTTATATAGAACATTGTTAATTTTCATCTATATTTTTCTATTATTTTTTCTTGTACTTGATTATAATATGACATGATTTGTGATCATCAAAATGGGGGAGATTGTTGGAACCTCCTTATTTTAATGATAAAATATCCATTTTTTAAACTTCTTATGTGATTAATGTTCTATGATTGGGGATCATTTTGTGGAGAAAATTGGAAAGGTACAGATCTACTGGTATTTTAAAGGTATCAACCATTGGACATGAAGATCTACCATTTGTTCAAAAATATATACTGATGAACTACATATAATACCCGAATTCACCAATGATGTATCAAACATTGAGAAAATGTAATAATAGTTATATAGATCTAAAATTAGTTCAAATATAATATACTATTGAACTACATCTATTTCAAAAGCATCTACTACTGATTGATCGATCATAAGTGTTTATCTATTTCTAGAGTTGATCTCCCATTAGAGATGATCTACCTAAAGAGTTGACCTACCACCAGAGATGATAAACAACTAGATATAGTCTACCACCAGAGTAGATCTACCATCAACACATTTTCAATTGGTTTATACTACCACTAACATATGCTATTGTTAGAATAATATGCATGCATAGATGATCAACCACCAATATTTTACCATTATTGATTTGACTCTCTTTTGAATTTAATTCCCCCAACGTCTAGTTTAATAAATCAAAAAAACTCCATTGATAGATTTAATTCAAATAAATACTTTCCTATTTTATTTCACATAATAAGGATTTATGATAATCTTATAATACTTCATTAATGGATAATTGGACTTGAAGAGTTATATATTCATATAAACTCCCTCGTGCACATGATAAACATGTTTTTTGAATGATAATAGTTTGTAGTATAGATACATTCATAGATAATAAAAAACAATTGTTTTTTAAATCAAGATACCTCTATAAAAAGGCTTAATAAACATCAATAGACTGAAAAATAAGATTTTACACACTCTATGGTGCTTTCTTTTCATGCATTTTCTGAGAAACTACTTTGATATTCTCAAAATGATAAATTATAGGACCTTTGACCATATAAATCTATTCAGATTGAGCAGTATTATATTATATTATCTCTATTAATTTTAACTCTCCGTTTATGATTTACATTTGAGCTATGTCTTACATTACACTGTTTATCTATACACACTATATCCTATACCAAATTGGAGTGTTCTTGACAAAATATATAATATTTTCTTTATTTTTATACTCATAATAACTATGGAATAGGTCATGTGTGATGTGTGCATGTTTTTCATCCCACATGTAACTATATAAGAGTCTTAGATCCTATACATCCTTATGTGCTATTGTTTTTAAATCCTGTTCCAAGTTTCAAACAAATTTTATTATTTGATAAACTCCTTGGTAGTATGTGATTTCCTTGTGGAGGAGATTAATCCTCGACATGATACGGTACCACCTCTTATTTATACTATGAATTTTTTTAGTTTATTCCTATATTTCAATGATAAAAATCGTGCCTATTATTAAAATTTGAAATAAAAAATTACATTGATAGTTAATCTTAATTTGGGATTATAAAAATTGTTTTATTAAGTAATTTATTTCCAAAAGATAATGTGCTTTCAAGTATTTTTTAACTGAGCCTTAATCCTACTCTGGGAAATTATTTAAGAGATTAAACATATATTATTCAACTTTATTTTGATTAAATAGGTATTTTTAATTAATTTAGGGGATTTGGATTAAGTTATTCTTATCATAATTTTTTATTGAGAACTCAATTCACCCCCTATCGAGTTACTCACTCAGACCAATAATAATAATAACAATTTATTATTTTTTATATGTCTGGATCTTTAAAATTGAATTAATTTCATATATTTAAGTGTAAAATTATTCTATAACACAATAAGTGTAAAATATTTAGTCAATTTTTTAATTAAAAATAAAAAATTTATCATTATATATATATGTCATATTGAAAAAACAAATGACATAGATAAAAAAAGTGCTAATAAATATCAATTAATATTAATTTTTTAATTTTTTAATTAGTATTAATTCTTAATTAAATTATAAACAGTTTTCACTAATCATATGAAATATAAAAAAGATTTACAATACATTAATTAGTATTATATGAATAAAATTTAAGGGATTTATATATATATATATCAATATATATATCTATATAAAATAACATATTTAATAATATATATTTATATATATTATTTTATATGCCATTTTTAATTAAATATCTTAAATATCAAGTGTAAATATATTTATTGTCATATATAAATCAAATTGAATAAAATATACTATCTCTATATTAATATAAATATATAAATATATTTATATTTCGAAGGATATTTTGAAAAAATACATTTTATCATATTTTTAGCTCTAATAAATGTACCCTTTATTAGTGTTAAAAAATCATTTATAAAGAATAAATTTATCATCAATTATTATCATTTATAAAGGGTACCTTTATCATCACTTTTTAAATTTCCCTGATAAGGACTATCGCTGATTATCCCTAGTTCTGTAGTAGTGATAATTATAAACAAACATGGTTTTTGTTATAAAAGAAAACATGATTGTTATAAAATAAAATAGAACACAATATGTAAAAAAATAAGTTAAAAAATGATCTATAATAAATTAAAATAAAGTAAGACATTTAATGATTTTAAAGTTTTCCATATCATTGAATATTAAATTAACAATTGATAAAACCCTACTACTACATAATAGGATTTTTAGCTGTGTTTTTGGATTTATCAAGGCTAAAAAAGATTTGATGTTGTTAAGTCAAATAAAAACTAGGTGATTTTACCAGTGCTAAATAAAGTTATAATAAAAGGATCTAATACCATTTCTATCCTTAGTGATGGAAATTCTTACTTTAGAGCAGATAAATGTACATTATATCATCGCTATATAAAAGGTGACATGTATTGCAATGTGCTACTAAATGAATAACACACTAAAAATTCCATATTAATAAAATAAAATGATACTTCTACAAAATAAAGTCTATTCATCCCTACCAATTATTAGTGCTAAAAAATAACTGATAAAGGGGGAGATTTTGTCTGTTCTAGATAAAAGAGATGATAAAGGATAGATTTATTAATACACAAAAAAATCAATGATAAAAGACAACGTTTATTAGAAATTTTTTATAGTGCATGACACGTTATTCCTTTATCAGAACTTTTTATAGTGCTGATAAAAGGTGATAATAATAATGAAAATTATATATTATTAAAAATTATATTTCATTTTTAATATAAATGTCACTATCTATATAAATAATATTTTTTAAAAATATGATTTAAATATTACTAAATATGTATTTACACATAATATATAACATATTTTGTAAAAAATGGTTTATAAAATAATTAAAAAATAATATTAATTAATAATATGACAAATAAAATGGAGTAATATAAATTTAACAACTATTTCATGATAAAAAATAATAAATAAATAAATATATTCAAATAAGTTGAAAACATGACTCTAACTTTAAACGACCATAAATTTTGATCTATATTCCCATTTGGGATACAAGAGATATAAAATTGAATATTGTGAAGAGATATATTCCATTAAAATGGGGGAAACCACTATTTAAAATTGATCAATGTAAAAAAGTCCTAGAAGGCCTAAAAATGAGATTTTAGTTGGAATACCCTAGTTTTTGAATATTTGATGAAATTTTAGCTCTATTTAAATTAGTATAGTTGTATTTTTTTTTATGGAAAGTACATTTTTTCTTTGAGATTACTTCTGTATGGATATTATGGTATAATTTTTTTTTTCATTTCATAGTGGTATTTATAATTATATATATTTATATTTATATTTGTATATATTTACATAAATAAAAATTCAGTTTTATAAATAAATATTTCAACATTTTTAAAAGTAAAATATATTTTTAAATATATCAACCAGGTGAAAATAATTATTATCATTTTTATTTTAAATAATAAAGCATGAATATGTATATACCTATTCAAATGTATATATAATGTTTATATATAAATATTTTTATGTGTTTGTGTTTCTATATTATGAAATAAATTTATATTTATGGATGTATTATAAAGATATTTAAATAATTATTAATATATAAAATAATTAAATAAATATAAATATATATATTTTTATATACATATACTCAAACATATATATAAGTATATGTATATATAAATTAAAAAACACACACCCAGATATATTTTATAAATGTATTTAAAAATAATTACATAAGTATTTATAAATATTTGATTTAATATATGGATAAAAATTTGTATCTAAATATACATATAAATAAAGTGATGTGTTATAAAATATAGAAGAAATCAATATGGAGTAGTGGTTAAGGAACAAACATACATAGATAGCGGGCATATGTTCAAATCTAGATAGACGCATGTATGGGTGGCTATGAATTGGGTGTCGTAAGTGCTAATATTTAATATTTGAGTGGACTGGTGGAAAATTTATAATAAAGGTTGTGGAGGGTGTGAGTATTGAAAGAATATTTTTTTAGCAGTGATAAACTCTAATTTTACATATGTTTATAATGGATGTGTTTATCGGCATGCATAAAACATGAAATGATAAAGGCCATCATTATCATTACTGATAAAATATTCCAATATCAAAATTGTTTCTAGTGTTGATTTAAATTACTTGATTTAAAAGGTGATTATAATATATTCAATTTTCTAGTTCTAATATATTCTTTTTTGTGTACGTAATAAGGCGTGATATGTAGTTGTGTAAATTAAAAATATGTTAAAAATAAATTTACAATATGATAAAATAAAAAGAAAAATAAATGTACATTATAATCATTTAAATATGTTAAAATTACATTGATGTATCAAATTTATTACAATTATTTACAATTTCAATCCAAAATAAAAAAAAAATTCCTGTAGGATACCGAGTGGACTTATATTCTGCCGCCCTTGGGATCCCTTATTATTGATCCTTATTGTGCTACCAGTTATCAAACACACCACCTTAGATAAAAATAACCATGTACATTAAATAAAAAAATTATTATTTTAGAAATAGTAAAAAAAACATAATTAAAATATAACAATTTATAAATAAAAAACACATAAAAAAGAAATCATGAATGATAAAACACAATACCAAACGAAAAATGAGAAAAATAATACATAAATAAAAAATATTACTATGTAATATGATACCTTCTTCAAGTTTCCATTGTTTTGATTTTGTGAAACACTTTCAATCATATTCGTCACACTACATATCAAATAGACATACAATTAATTACTACTCACTAAATGATAATATTTTATTTAAATTAATGGAAAAAGATTAGGATTTTGGGGGAAATGGATGTAATGTAAACTCATAGAATCCCATCTAACAAGATCATTGAAACTTGGGGGATAGTTCTAAGTCTATAAAATTAAATGAAGGGGATATCCCATAAGGTCATTAAACAAATAAAATCATCAACTTTATTCCCTTCACTCTAAGTGTGATAATGATCCACCTAATTATCAAAAAGGGATTTGCATCTACATATCTGGAAGGTGTTGGACTAAGGGGTATAAATAATATTTTTAATGGAGTTGTAAATAACTGACTAGTTAGTCTCAAAAAATACAATACAATATTATTAGAGAGGAAAATCTAAAGTACATTCTACTTTGAAGTAGACTCTATGAAGAGGGAGTCACATTGAATGAAAATGTAACTAAAGGTGATCACCACCAAACCCATTGGGTAACAAACAAAACAACCTCCACTTTTGAAACCAATGTATCCAGAAATGTTAATATTGAGTTTGAGACCACTAGTTACATGGTTTTAATAGATACAACATCCTTATGACAGTGGCCTCTGGGTAAAAGGGAAACTGATCCTGCTATGCATGATATTCCTTAGCAAAGGGGAAAACAACCAATTCTTAAAAAGGAATACTACATCAGCTTCCAATATTCAAGATCTAGCCACCAGGGAATGATGAGTCTTAGAAATACCATAAAGAAGAGTCTTATTCTTTAAATTCCAAAAATACTAAAATCTATCAATGTTGATGGATTCCATAACCTTTCATTCATGAATGTTTCTCCCCACTATTTGGAACCAATGATGAAGGAAGATGAGAGTAGAGAAATATTGGGAAGTTATATCCATGAAATTACATAATAATTTCCACACTATCATGCCCACTCCCCATTAGAAAACAAATCAGATGAATTTTACTATTCAGTGTTCTGATAATAGAATTATTTTGAAACCAGGTTGATACCCCTACCCTTGACATTCTCATAAATGGAAGTCATGTAATTTTGTATCCACAAAACAAGGAATTTGATGTTTAATGGAATCTCCTTAAACCATAAAATTCCACCCCATTAATCCTAGACTTTTTTGTTATTGTATGATTACTGATAATCATTGGCTAAAAATATCCCAAATGAACAACATGTAAAAAATGAATTTATCATATTTTTCATTCAACCATATACTGTTGAAAATATCTCATTTTTACAGATTTAAAATTCCATGGATAAAAGATGCACACAAATTAGATTTGATGAACATGAAATCTAGAGCTAGGAATCTCGTGATGTTGATGCGAGCATCAGACTACTTATGATTCCATGAATTGATTCCCCCATGACCAACTATCCTATATGAGAGAGGCCAGAGGCCAGAAATATACCCTTGAAATTTTTTTTATAGGATAAATACTTTTTCCATTGGGGATTCTGAATACTCACCATACATACTAGTAAAGAACATGGAATAATTTTTGAGCAAAAATGTTATTTATAAATGAATACATTTAATTTCAATCATACCAACCAGAATCTATAGCAGATTATTTTGAAGTTTATTCTTACAAATAACTAATGAATTAAAGTTCATCAACTTATTGTATCAAAATAATCTAGGTTTTCTCATTATGTATTGAGTATGTGATTCATTTTACGATATAAAATTTCAATTTTAAATAAAAACAAGAAAATTGAGTTATATCAGCCACACCATATGTTGGATTGGAATGTGGTTAGTTTCTACACATCACAAATGAATCGTCAATTTTTTAATGTATCGAGAAAGTATGAGTGTGAATTCTCAGTTTTTAATATGTGGCACACATTTTGAACTTAACTTTCACAATTAAACTAAAATCATGCGCTTTTAGGTATACCAGTAGCATAGTGTGTCAGATTAGTGAATGTATTTATCTAGAGCGGAAGACATGGAATTATTTTCTTGTTTTAGAGACCGAAACACTTAATAAGAGTATAATGGTAATTTAATAAAGTAAAATAACTCAAAAAAATTATTTAATAATTCTATATATTGTTGGGTAAGACCTTTACCATTGTGTTTGAATTTGGTGATATTTAAATTAGGGAATATTTTTTGGGATATCTAATATTTGTTAAATAAAATATTATTTATTTATTTTTTCAGGAACATAAATATATAATTAATAAAACATTATATGTAAATTATGATTTCATGGTTGAGTCTAGAATGGGATGTTTTACCAAAAAATTATATAACGTTTATCTATGTTATGAGTCTCGAGTCGAGCATTTAAATGAGTTTTTTTGTTTTTGTTTATTTATTTTCCCCTCTCACTTATTCCCTCCCCTAGTCATACAATTTAAAGTAAAACACATCTTATCTTTTATTTAAAAAAAATTATTATTAGAGGAGGGGAGGGAGGATGATCTTTGTTGAGTGTGGTAAATCGATTTCGGATTAAGGGTGGCGATGCAAAAATGCTGAACTAAACCTGAAGCTTCTAGGATTTTACACATGGTAGGGCATGTTATTTAATTTTCAACTGACACCCATTTATTTTCCATTTTAATTTTTAGGATTAAATTTTGGTTACTAGGGATGGATTAATACTCGTATAGTGTTGGTTTATTATGAAATAGGTGATTTAGGCGATCGACAGTGTTCTTGGTATGAAAATCTCGATCACATCACATGTAGTTATATATAAAAATATTGTGATGTTCATTGGTGTGATGAAGGTTAAAGACATTATCCACTTGGAGTAATATTTATATTTATGAGATCTATGGGTCAATTTGGTACATGACTCGTGGTGTGGACAGGTACATGGATAGACACTCGGTGTGGGGGTACTTGGGTGTAATAGTACATCCCATGTCGGGTTACCCAACATGAACTAAGTGGGATACAAAACCCGGTGCACCAAGTGACTAACACATCATGTGTTCCTTAGGGAATTTTGTGTATTTCGTGAGTATATTCTGATCTATGTAGAGGTATATGTTAAATTTGTTGTCCTTGAACCAACTATTTTTAATTTTTATTAAATGTATATTCAATGATTTAAATATAAATAAATAATCTTACTATATATTTTTCATTTTTATGTACGGATTTAATGTAATAATGTAATATAATTTCTATCACATTGATAAGGTTATAAAATTTCATTGTTATGATGAGAAAAATGAAATTCGATTAAAATGTTCTTAAATATAGTTATATAGTTAGATAACATACTATAGTGGGACACATAAAATGTTGATTTGCAGGTGTAGGTACTCATAAGAAGATGAGACCTCTTCATGTGAAGCTATTACTTGGTAATATCTATGATGAGAGATTATTTGAAAAAATCCACCTATAAGAATTGTTCATGTTTATGTGTCATAAGGTATTCCTATTTGTGTTTGTGCGTGTGTAATGTCTCTTACACTTTAACAATGTTATTAATATTTTTCACGACTCGTGATCATTGATGTAATGATCAAAATGGTGGCACTATATATTATTAGGACGTAGGTCACATGAGGTGAATCACGAATGACATGTTATTAATGATTATGCCAATTAAATATTTATCTCTTCATTATTTAGGAAAGATGATATATCATCCCTTTTATTAAAATAGAAATTTCAAATTAAATACCATGGTCATGGGGTAATGAGGAATTTATTTTAGATAGTCATAGAAAGATCTATCAATCACATATTTTGATGACACATGTGTGCAACTTTATTGTACTGTAATAAATGTAGTAAATTATGAAGGTTTATAATTATGGTTTTATAATCTTCTAATAAATGAAAAAAATTTATTATGACACCAATTTTTTCAAAATAAATTTTTAAAGAATTTTTATTTATTGGTGGGTTTGTTTAAAAATATTTATAAATAATTTTTAAAAGTATTTCATAAATGTTTTATTTAAAACTATTGATACATTTTTCAATGAGATCACCATGGCCCCATCCCCCCCAACTCGAAACCCTCTCAGCCTCTGCACCCCCTACACTATAGCTAAAAATAAGACCGAACTCAAATCCCCCCTAAGTGCAGCTCAACACCGAACCCCTCATATCCTCCCCCTCACCACTACTCGATGCCATCCCCAACTTAACCCCCCCCCCACGATGTCACTCGATGTTGGACCAGATACCCTATCATCCGTGATGATGGACACCCTCTATAATTTCCACTACACCTATATACTACTAAACTGTTGCAATGATTTGGGGAGAGGTCTCTCACAATGATTTCATCATAATCACAGGTTGATGATTTTGTGCTCTATTTTAGGGAATAATAGTGCAATAGAGTTAGGTTTAGTAATTTACCTATTCTATATCACCATAAATTCTTGTAGTTTAGTATATTTAATAATTATAAGTGTTTGAGGTATAGTTTGTGATCCATTCTTAGTGTTGTTTGTTTATCTAATTTAAAATATCTATCTTCTTAGACACAATGATATTTGTTTCCGTGATATCATAAAAAATATGAACATACCTTATGTTTTAATTTTCAATGTGAACATAATTATTTGATAATCGAGTTAAATCGATTGAGAATTATTTTATATTAATTTATAATTGATAAAAATTTTATATGAAATTTTTCAATGCATTAAATGTGATATTACATGTAAAAAAGATGTTTAACTTGGTAAATGGTGAAATAATTCATGAAATTGATGTTAAAATTATTAGAATAATTAATATAAAATTTACTTGAGATTTAATAATTTTATATTACTATTTAGTTATGTTATTGTTGGGGTCTATTATTATAAATAGTGAAATAAATCATAAAATATGTGTTTGGGTATAAATTGTGTATACAGATTCAGAAAATATATTTAATTCATGTTCTATTGGTTATATAATATTTTAATATAAAATTTTAAATGAAATTTCATGTGAATTTCATAATTATGTGACTTAATATGTTTATGGAAATTTAAAAAATTTGAAATCGTCTTCTTTTTTGAAATTAAATTTATTTTATTTTAATATTTAATAATCAAATTATATTTTTAATTTTATAGTGTAAGATTTAATGTATGAATGGAATGTTTTGTATAGGTATACTATGTTAGAAGATGTATAGTGACAATACCCTCTCTATATCATAGGCTTCTCAGTCATCCTCTATGAAACAAGGTACAATTCCTCACATATTGTGTACACTTTTTTGATACAATTTCATCTCATTATTTTATTATTTCATCCATGGGTATTAATTCTATAGATGATGTTGACGAATCAGACATGAAACCTATGATGAATCCATATTGTAATCTTGCCGATTGTCAGATGTCATCAAGATGTTATTATAGCATCTCAAATATTAGTATGTAATAAAATAAGACAATATTAATTTATTAAATATTGATACTATCAACATAATTTATATGTTAAATAGATGCAAATAGTTATATAATTAAGACAAACAGAAATATTTAATATGTTTGGAGTTTCACAAATTTAAAGTTAGGTGTTCCTTTTCGATGAATATGTGGTATCCACTCCAGATGAAGAAAATATTACTAAGGAGTTCCTAAAGTATTTATCATGCGAAGAGGACTCCCTACCAATTCTTTTTATATATTCTAGACACATTCCATTTTTTGAGAAATATGATTTTTTTGATTCTCAAATAAATGTACAATCATTAATATGTATTCATATATGATTAAAGTAAAAATTGTTACTTAATTTTTTAATAATTTAATGAATTTTACATATTCATTCATAAATGATGATTCATTTGACATTCCAGATACCATTCCACATCACAAGACCATTAAAATTCAGGAAAAATGGAAATATTTCAACTGGAAATTATTACAAGAATTTAATTAAAAATCACTATCATTATCATAGATGTGCGATAAGGTCCCCGAAGGCTTGACTAGGGACTAAATGAAAAAATTCATTAGGCATAATCACACCAAATCTCATAGGTTATTTTGTTTAATTCCATTATATTGAAAATAATTTTTTGATAATAGTTAAATTGTTATTGATATATAATATCATTAGTAGATTTTTATGAGGAATTATTTCAATTGAGATAAACAAATGATTTAATACATTGATTCCTCAATTAGTTTCGTGAGGAAAGAATATAGAAATATTCAATTTAATTTATTAAAATATATACATATTACACATCATGTATTTTAATTTCTTAAAATATTTTTTATTTATGTTATTTAAAATTAGATAAGGAGGTTATCTATTAAATATGAAGTAAATAATTTTGGTTTGATGTTCACAAAAAAATATAGTAGTTATATCAATAACCCTACCTAAAAAATAGGGATAAATAATTTTAATTATCAGTTACTGTTACTAGATTAATTTATAATATAATATTAATAAATTTACAACATAAACAAAAAGAATAACGTGACACCAACTTAACCATGATGGTTTCAATAATCTCATAGGATTCCATGGATTGAGTTCCTAGATTTGAGAATTCTGGTCATGTTCTAGGGATGTGTTATGGGACATCTCCATCGAGGGTGTTTGGTAGGGTATATAAATCGTCATTGACAATGTCGCCGAGACAGGGGATTGTAGGTTTTTGTGATCCAAGTGTACAAAAATGAAATTGATTCATTGAATAATACCATTAATGATTAGGAATGAATTATTAATATAAATAATTATTAGTTATTATAATTAGAGATAGTGTTGGCTATTTTGTTTTAGAATATTATTACAAGAATTATTTAATAAATATAGACACACATTAGGGGTGAAAGAGTAGTAAATTTCATAAATATACACATATATCCTTTATTTTTTTAATTATTTTTTATTAATATAATATTAAAATTCAAAATAAAATAAATATTTATTTAGTATCTCCAATAAAAACTAGTATTCAATTATTTGAATAATCAACATCGTAATCTCAAAATAATATTGATAACATAGTGGATTTCATTATCTTGTGAAATTTCATTTCCATTATCATAAACTATATAAGGAAGTCATATTATAAGTTATTGATGAGTTCATGTTGAAAAAGAGTTTATATATTATCTTATGATATGTTTTATCTATTGTTCCTTTTATATGTTTCCAACAACAACAAGTTGGCATGTAAAAGGGTTCATGAATCATTTTAGAAATGGTAGATATTTAGTCACATGAACGTGGTTTTAGAATGATTTTATTATGTGAGCATAGATTTCAAAATGATATTTTGGAATATTATTTTCAAAATGTTTTTTAAAGGTATAAAAAATTAAAAAAATGATAAAAACACAAGTTAGAGGGTCAGTTGGAAAAATTATAAGATATGGGTGATGGTAATGATATGTGATTATATAGTTTTGAAAAAATTTATTTAGATTTTATTAACAAAATCTAATTGAGAATGATTCTCCTTAGTTTGGATATGGGTTATAAAAAACGAGCTTATTGATCAACATATTATTAACACCTTGGAAAATGTTATACAAGTGATTATAAATAGATAATATTTGGATAGATGTATTTATTGGGATAGACCTTTGGAATCACAATGTTAGAATACACTATCTCTGTCCAGCACATCAACATAAGAAGTGATATTCAGCAAGAAATCCAATGATCTGATATCATTTAAGAGACCTATTTCGAACCATTGAGCAATCATCATATTTTTGGACACAACCCCATGTGAAAAATGGAAAAGCTTCGAAAAATGGTTTGTATAATAAGTCACGGTCTTATAACCCTATTGGTGGTTAAGAAATTTCATGGAAATTTCCATGACCATCAAATCTAAATAAAACTAATCATTGAAAATAACTCTAAATTCTTTCCAGTCCGAAACCTCATGTTTATTCACCATCACTATTTAATCCCACCATGTCTTCCTAGGCTCCACATGCTCAAAGGTAGAACATTTCAATTTAATCAAATTTGGAATTTTGAAGATCATAAAAATAATATATATATTTTTCAACCAGTACTAGACCTCCTGAGGGTCATTAGAGACTTAGAATGTTGGTGGTTTCTGACCAAGAAACTCTTTAGCATGATCCCATGATTCATCCCTTCAAGGTCCCACTTCTAGATCCTAAAGGGGAATGGGTGGAGGTACTAGTACCATAGATTGGATAACCGGAACAACTATCTCAACATGATTCGAGTCAATATGAGGGTTTTTATACTTTGGTTCACCAGTATCTTCCTCCAATGTCCTATTCAAACATCTTGTCAGAGAAGTGATGTTATAAAACAAAATAAAACAATACTAAAACAAAAAAAAATGATACACTGATCATCAATTAAAACAATAGTCATGATAACTTCACTTCCATAATGAATAATTCATTATTGGGATTTCAAAATACTCATATAAAAATCTGAAAAATTAATGAAATCATTTTAAAACATTTCCTTAAGACAATTTTTCCAAACACCAATGATGACTAAAAGTATGTTATGATGACATCTATCGAGGAACTCACTCACAAATACCTATTATGGAAATCAAACCTAATATTTACCACAACCACCAACAATTTATACTAACATCAAAGAAAGATGAAAAACCTCCTATGATACAACTTTTTCAAGAACCTACCAAGATACACTGGTACCCTAACACCTCACCTGGCTCTAACATGGAATGAAGGGATTTCCAGTTCCCCATGGGTTAGAGATTAACATATGAAATCATACAATAATATAGATGGAATGCTTTTTTCCCAAAAAATATCTACAGAAAAAAGATACAAGTTAGTATTCTCAACAATCCAATGATCGAAAGTACCATAATCTATGAGGTAGAACAATACCCAAAATATCATTATGAAAAGACACAACATATTATATGGTAAAAACAAATTCATGCACCATTATGTAGATATATCACATATCTAATGGTCACCACCATCCCTTTAGGTCCCATATAGCAAGAACATCCACCACCTCCAACTAACAATTTTCATTTCCTTGGACCTGTCAAAAGGTAATCTATAATCACACGAAGGAAAAAAGTATGGTGTAAAATTATAATCCTAGTAGGTTCTCACCAAGTCTTCCAAAATCAATTCAGTAATAATTAAACCAAATGTTGTTTTAATTTATAAAAAACAAGATATGGTATGGAATTTATATATTTTCAATAAAAAATTATTTTATAATAATAAATATGGCATATTTATCAAAATATTATTAAATAAACATTTAATATAAAACATTTATATAATGATGATGGCATGAATAAAACAATTATATAAATAAATGCCATGTAATCATAAAATCAAACATATCACTACACCATGTAATGAGACATGTGTTTTGTTATTTTATAGCAATAGGATCCTCATGCTACTCAAGTTGTCATCTTAGATAATGTATTCACACATCCCTCAGCATAGGCCATTGGGACTCAACTCCACATTACGGTAAATCAGGTAGTGGTTAGTTTATGTCAATGTTGTCATCATAAATCCAGTTGTGGATGGTCATATCATATCATGATTGTCCTAATTTCCCACTATATAACTAGGAAAACATGTCCTTTAGTTAATAAATAAATCAATCATGGGAAAATCAATCATTTCGATTAGTTCAAAATACGCATTCACAATTTTAGCTTTCAACATTCCTTTCTCATTTAGAAAATAAATAACATATTTTCATCAATTTATACCATTTTCATTTATCATTAAATTTAAACCATTTTTCTCAAGGACAAACATCAAATCATTTCATCAATTTAATTTCAAAATAAATCCATTAGTTTCATCATATCCACCCAATATTTTCAATTCCATTAAAATTGTTATTATTTCAAAGTTTTCATCCCCTTTTTAAAATAAATGATTATTCATCTCAAATTCTGGTTTTTAAATCATTTAAACACCTGTTTCAAATAAATCATGAAATTTAAGGAAACAATTTTAGAGGAAAATTGTATGGAACCAACTAATTTTAATCAGTTATCAAATCGACACCTACAATGAGAAATTATAATGAAGAATGAAGGTGATCTAGATTATTAATGACAACCTAGATAACAAATCATCAATATCAAACTCTAATGGAATTGGTTAACACAAGAGCATACATTTTCCAAAGAGGGGTTATGGAGATAAGGATAAAAATATAGTCATGAAAATAATAAGAGATCAGACACCAAATCAATATATCCAAAAGGGAAGAAGTCGCCCAAACATTATCTTTGAATCCCTAGGGGTTTGAGATACGAGGCTTCAGATGGAATGGATTTTTTTTAGGATTCAGTGCATAAAAAGCTCATTTCGAATAAGTAATTCATGATAAGAATCCTTAATCCACAAAGTGAATATTCCAATAAGGTTTCACCTTGAATTAAAAATCCCAATCATGACCATTTCACATCATTAATACAATTATTGTCTTGTATATACTTCACATCATGAATCTGTTTCCTGGATTATGTAGAGTTATGGATTCAAATTGTGAATTACATTCAAATCTGGAATCTATCCTAAAAAAATTACACAATCACTTTATGTAGAAAAAACATCATAAAATGAATCTAACTAAACCCAAACCCCACGGGAACCATCTAAATCCTTTGACTCATTTATATCAGGACAACATTAATTCAAACAATCATACATCCGTAAACAATAAGTCATTTTCCTCAAAAAAAATCTTCATCCTCAAAAGGACCAAAACACACCCTAGAAAAAGGAACAAAATAGTAAATACCTATCTGTAAAAGTAAATAGGTTTTTACAATTATCCACCATTTTCCCATCCATTGGAAAATGATAACATCGTTCGTGCATACAAGTGGACTACCACCTCCACTAAAGGATGTCATTCATTTCTAATTTTCTATCGACATAGATAGTAATATATATATGTTTAATGAACATATAATATATAAATAATTTATAATTGATCATGTAATGGTGAATTATAATTTTTCTTCATTTTATTATATCCGTCAAAAAAATGAAAACATTGTTCATGTGTACGTATGACCTAACATCTCCATGAACGGTTTTATTCAATTTTCTATATATAATTTTCATGGATACCTATAAATATATATATAATTAATATATATGGTAGTTATATAAGTTTTAACATTATTAATATCATGAAATAATGATCAAAGTATAATTACTACAACCATATAACCAAAACATCCATGTAAAATGAAACAGTTGACACATGGAAATAACAATTATAATAAATAATTATTAATAAATGGGTGTTGAAATGTTATAAGTGGACCATTTATGATAATATAATTATTAAAATAATTCTATTATATAAAAACAATAAATTTAAATTTATTATAAAAGTGGTTACAATGCATTTCATGAAAATGGAACATGAGGTAAGGGTTTATTGTCACTCATTTATTTCAGTGAGACACACATCATATTCCACACATGTTTCTTTTATGTTGTGTTTATACTATCCATGATATTATTTTATAATTATTTCATGAAGATTCTATGTATTTAAATATCAATATATGGTTATCACTTTTATGAGTTTTTGATAAAAAAATTAACAAAGTAGTAAGGATTTTATGTTACAATATAATTGTTCACTATAATTATTTATAATTATATTTCAACTGATGAAATTTCATGATATAACTATCAAGAATATAATGTATTAGACTCTTCTTTTTTTTTTTCTAGATATTACAATTTTTCTTTTAATTTTCCTCTCTTTATGTACTGAATATACCAAAATAATATTTTTAAATAAATCCCACTTTTTTTCTATCATTCGTAGAAATATTTTTAGTCCATGTATATGTTTTCAGAAAATTGTTTCCAGAGTGTTTTTAATGTTATCATATGATTATTTAAATTCATATTTATACATAATTTAATATTTTTTTTTAAATTAATCATCATATCATTTTCCAAATGATGTACTTCTTGACTACATAATGAAAATTAGAATGGAATTATTGTTTTGACATAAATTGCATGAAAAGAATTTCACTCCATCTATATTAGTGAATTATTTGATGTTTACATCAAATTTTTTAATTTTTCTTATAAAATAAAATATTTTCTTTCATATTTGTTAAATTTTTATATTTTAAATAAGTTAAGTGAAAAGGGTATTTTCCTTATAAAATGTTCCGGTAAATTTTAAAGGAATTTGTTATCTTTAATAACATCTTATGATGTTACTTATTATTTACTAGGTATATGATCCAATTATATCATCAAAATTCATTATTTGTATGGCTTCTAATGATGATGATTTATGGATGATTCTATGAAACCCGTTTCCTTCCCAAATTTTAGTTAAGTAAAGATGAAACATTTATGAAATATGTTTCCTTTCCATGGCTCATGATATGATTATATGATGAAATGTTTATGAAACCCATTTCCTTTTCATGGGTTGTAAAATTATGATTTATTTATGATCTTGTGGAACACATATGTATAGATTATGAATATGTGATGGGTAGGCCCAAAATTATATATCCCTCCAATGCATTGGATAATGATAGATATATCATGAGATAATTAGGACTAGTACGTGGAGTGAACCCAATTTAGCAAGGTAATGTGTATACTATGATAATATTTAGATAGAAAATTGTTTAAGGATATGATGTAATTATGAGTGACCCAAATCCAATATGATAGTTTTGGATGTGATCCTTGACTAAGGAAATGATTTACCATGGATATGTGTGTGTTAAAAATTTATGTCTTATGACAATTTAATTCCCTCATGGATTGTGTTATTTTATTCATTATGATTAATTTCATATGAACTACCAAGTATTATAACATGACACAATATTATTATCTACGATATGAATGACAATGTTTTCAAATGTTATTCTCATTTTTCATACCCTATTCCCAAGTAAAGTTTAAGTGATCATTTATATCTCCCATAATTACTATTAAATAGTTCCCAACCTCACCCTTTCTTATCTTTCGTTTCCTAAGGTTATAAATAATGTTTTATGTATGATTTTTCTAAGAATATATCTACTTATAAAGAACATAGTGGTTGATAATGTAGATATTTTATGAAGAATATTTTTTATGTATCAATGTTTACAAAGACACCAATCCTATAATATTCTACCATGGTTCATAATGTCATGTATTGAATATTTATAAAATAATATATAATATTAATGTTTGATAATTATATGTATCTATATACTATGAATTAAAGAAACCCTTCTGGTTGAAATGGCAACCCATGGTGGGGGATATAAAATGGTTGAACCTTAAATGGTAAGGTATGTCATGATAGGAATTGATGGTTGTGAGTGAAATTGTAAATGATACATTGTGTAAGTAAATTTCATGGTATAGAGAGAGACAAATATTGAAAATTGTTATATAATAAATTGATTAAAGGAAAAAATGTGATGACAAAAGTGATACATAATTCTTGGGAATATAGGGATGAGAGCCTAGATTCCTAATGATAATAAACTGTAGGAATTTTATGATGAGATACATAGATTCTATATGATACACATTTCTTAGGAATTTCTGGATATGGGGTTAGATTGAATATTATGATTGATTCTTGGAATTTAAATATGAGGAGCTGGATTTCTTGATGGGGGGGAATTCTAGGATGAGTTCATAGATTCCATATTATGATTACTTTTGAGCGCTCTTGGATGAGCGCCCGGATTTTTGTGGGATTTCTTAATGGTTGGGAATGCCAAGATGAGTCATTATATTCATTGGGAATGATGGGATATGTGCTTTTATTTTTATAATAACACATGATACTAGGGAATTCCATAATGAGAACTTGTATTCCATTAGGTTACTTATGGAGGAGGGATATCACAACATACATAGAGACACCCGAACACCGGTTCAAGAATCTTTGATCTAACCTTGGGTGTCACTATGGAGCTAATGAATTACTATATTTTTATTTATTTATTTAATATTTCTTTAATTATTATTATCACATTACATGTGATTGTCTATCATAATGGTTATATTTAAGTACATCATTGGTGGTGACCTACTGAGTTGTACTCACACCCTGTTTGGGATACCATGTAACTTGGGTACTCATGTAGATGTTACATAGTTATAAATCTATACTTTTGAAAAATCCAATTCTTGTTTAATAGATTCCAAAGTTATAACATGGATGATGGGACTAGGATAGACTTGGTGTAACGCCCCGACCCCAGTTACGCAGAGTCGGTGCATTACTTCGTAACATTGGCATGATCACAAGAAATATCAAATCTCGAAAGACCGATTGGTTTAGTAGCCTTGGAAACACTAGATATATTCATAAGTTTTACATTACATCATAAAATGAAAAACTTCTACAACAACATAATGTTTCCACAGTCCACACTATAATCCCCTCATAATATCCCTGCAGGTCATTCATAACTTACATCTTCACTTCTTGGGAAAAATAAAACATAGAAAAGGGGTGAGCTCAAATGCCCAGTAAGGATAACAATATAGCGGAATATTCAAAATAAGCATAAACATTTAAGGCAATGAATTACTAAAACAAAAGCCGTTTAAACTTGAATTTCATCATAGTATGGCAAAAGTAAAATGAAATAATTCCATTTACTTGTTCACAAGGATATTCTACTAATCGAATAATCACATGCAAAAATCAATAACAACTTTCATAATGTTGGAATGCATAATGCCAGACTATCATAACCACATAGCCAAGGCCTCGTGCCAAGACTACAAATAAGATTTTGTCAAGGCCTTGTGCCAAGACACTAGTTTGTCTCATGAGACCTACCGATGCATCTAGAAGCTATAGCGGGCTCCACCCGTCACTTACTAAGTCCAATGCATTCCCATATGAAAAGGTTTAAACATAACATAAACATTCGTATTAAAACTAGCATACGAAATGTCAATAATTTCACCATAAACTATGAATGGTATAAAAATAGCACATCCACAGTCAAACATATCACAAAACCTTCAATACAATATAGATGTTTTGTATCATAATAAATCAACTTCAAATAATCTTAAAATTCATCAAAGGATGTTGACATAGATGAAATCAAAATTCTTTTTAAAGAAATATCTCCTTTTATTTTGAAATCATTTAAGATTCATATAAAATAAAACATTTTCTTTGAAAATATTCTTATAAGCTTGTAAGGGAAGCTTTGAAGATTTTATAATGGCGGAAAATAGCCGCTCCCGCCGTATAAGTTAAAAAAACATTCTTATCTTAATTCTGTCGAAAAGGTTAAAAAGGACCTTGTTTTGAAAACGACCGAAAGATTCCTTTATAAACCACTTATAAAAGTCAAAAAGGGTATAAATGAATTTAACTCATATTCTAGTAAATAGTAAAAATGTTTTGAAATGTATTTTTAAGAAACATGGATGTGGATGATAAAGAGATCCCAGTAGATTATTACGTATAAACATCCTTGGATAATGAGGAGGTTGTAAAGTAAACCCTTACCTTGTACTTTTCCTTGGTTGGGGTAGGTTAACCTCCTGTATAATGGTGAAATAGTTGTTATTAAATTATACAAGAATCATATATATTAATATGATATCATATATGATCTTTTAACATTGATTTGTTAATAATATCTTAGAATTATCGTCGTTTCGGGAGTTAACTTACTCATTTTATTTTATATGTTTTGTTACATAAGCCATGGTTGTTGTATCTTATTCATATCCAGAATGATATCCAGTCCTTAAAAATCATTTTTAAATTATCAAATGATAATTATACTTTAATGGATACGATGGAGAATGAATCTCATCGCGTTCGTGGAGACGGTAGTCCGTACGTACGCACGAGCGACAATATCATTATTTTGATATTAAAATAATATATAAATGGATGCTATATCATATATACAGAATCATTAACATGTTATATTTATTATTTACATGAGTTACTCATCATTATTATACCCATCCAAATAATATTATATTGAATAACAATTACACCACGACGTGGAGACGGTAAGCCGTACGTACGCACGTATGGTGACATGGTATTCAAAGGGTGGATAGAATACTGAATATGATTGTACAATATTTATAATAACATCACAGTATATGTGAGATACTGGAGTTATTATTTTATAATGGTAAGAACAAAGGAATAAGAAGTGGAAGAAGAAATGATCTTGGAGAAGGGTGGTGAAATCATTACCTCTTCTTCGGGTTCTTCCTTTTGATTTGATCAAAAGGGCTCCTTAGGTTGGCTTTCTGATCAAAATAAGGCCTCTAGGTTGTAGTGAGGGATGTTGGAAGAGTATTTGGGCAGATTTTGGCCGAACCAAAAGGCTTTAGAGGTGTGAAGAAATGAGAAGGAGGAGTGCCTTTTTATAAGAGGGGTGAGGGGCACCTTTGGAAAGGCTAGAAATATTAATTTATAATAAATTCATATTCGGTTTATAATGGCTCGAAAGTTGACTATTCAAAGGTTAAGGTGGGGATAGGTCGAAAACAACTCTACCAATAGAATTTAGACAGGTTTGGGTACTTATATTAACCTTATCTTTAAGTATTAACCCTATGTTAATTAGTTTCACTTTTACAATGTCTCTTTGTATTTTTATATTATATGGTTAATAAACTTACCATATACATACAAGAGACCCCCAAGTGGTCCATTAATGATGATACTATCATTATATAAGTCTCTTGGCCGAACCTTATATTTTTAGGAATTTAATATCAATTAATAATATAATATTTGTTTTAAGAACTCTTTTATGTCAATTTTGACACTATTCAATAGTTGATTTTTGTGAAACTCATAACAGATTGATTACTTCGAACAAAGTCAATTAAATAAATCCTAATATATCATATTATCCTAGAAAATTATTTTAATTCATTAAAAGTTTCATATTATATTTATTTTGGTATTTATAATATCAATTATTTTAATTTTTCACTATTATAGTAATTATTGCATCATCATTGTGTCATAAATAAAATAAATTATTTAATGTCTAAAAATTATAAATAAAATATCATTATGTAGGAAATCTTTTTAGCCTTCTAATGAATATTTATAATCTAAAATACAACATATATAACCCTATTTAACAATTGTTTTTCTAAAATAATATGCTTGTGTCATTTTTGTATTCATTTTAACTTAATTAAAATAAAGTGTCATTATCACTTACAAGTGGATCCATGGGGTCCCAAAATAGACCCAAAGATTCCCATGGTCGACCATGTATCAACCAATAGGGTTAAGACACGTTTTAGGGTAATTTAGTATTATTATAATATTATTTTTTAACCCTTATTTACCGGATTTACCCTTAACCATGGTAAATAAAATATTTACCGCAGTAATTATTCAAAATGTCTAAAAATAAAAGTTACCTATTTACACAATATGAAAATCCTGATTCCAAATATGGAATCCATTTTCCTAAATTCAAAACTCAGAAGTGGCAGAAATTAATTTAAAATTAATTCCCGCTGTCAAAACAAAAAGCGTGTTTTAAGAGATAATAACTATCAAAAGATTGACACTTGTTTATGTTTGGTTTAATTGTAAAATTATGTCCAATGACCAACATTATATTAAATGGTAAAAATATATTCTAAATATACATTAAAACCACTCAAATTCATAATTTATCAATATTAATTATTTTGATTAAAAAAGTTGTTTTTAATTAAAATTTAGTAATTTTCACTATTCATCAAAATATAAAAGTTATCCGAAAGGTACCAAAATTTCAACCTAGGCTAATTTTGATATTATGAATCCAAAAATGAAGCCCATTTTGAAATATAAAATATATATAATTTCAAAAAGTAGTTATTACTATTCATAACGGTTAGTTTAATTGGTTGTTAGAACTCGGTGTTACGTACAACACACGCTATCACATTATTCAAAGAGAAGCGTACCGTAGAAGCTTGGGATGTTTCATTTTAAATTTTTGATGTCCCCATTTAGTCAAAAAGTTTAAAATATAGTATTTAAAAAGGGTTCACTATTAAAGTTGATAAAAGTGCAATACTGAAAATGAATTTGTTCTTGCATTATATCTAAGAAACTCATAATATGGATTCTAAAATTATAAGGATTATATAAACATTAAAATTTATCTAATACTATTCATAACCTCTTTTGAACGGCTTGTTTGGTAAGTCATGGTGTGTTTGAACTTGGTGTTTCATGTAGTGAAAGTTATTGAATTATTTTGAAGAACTAACACACTTATGAAATCTTGGGGTGTTACATCCTCCCCTCCTTCAATAAATTGCGTCCTCGCAATTTGAAATTGTTCTTCAAAAATAAAAGTTTGAAAATAGAAAATATATTTGTGGGAAAACCCACATCGGAAATTGGGTTACTAAAATTTAGTCTTATTATGTGGGAAAGAGAAATGAAAGGGTCACCACCAAATTATGATCTTGATTAGGATAACATTGGTGGCAATTTGAGACATTAAATTGGAGGAAAAACGTAAATATTTATAGGTAGTGATTGAGGTCATCAATCACAAACAAGTATAAAATTGAGGTCCTTAAACTCATCAATCTATGATGATTTGAAGTACCATCGGTTCAACAAAATATAGGGTATTGGGATAACACATTTTTGACGTTTCAAAATATCTTAGTTGAAATCCCACATCGAAAAATGAATTAACGAGGCCTCTATTTAAAATAAAGAGTGGAAAGTATGAAGATTACCGAAAATAACACATAATAGGGCTCCATGTAGGAAAATATGGATATGGAAGGGAAATCTAACCATCAATTATCTGATGGAGAGTGGTAGAGAACATGGCTATGAAAAGGCCAACAATCCCAAAGCCATGAATTAGTGATGATTTAAGGTACCATCTAGGAAAACATTTTTGTTCTAAGTTGTTTTTCTTAATGTTGAGGAATTTATTTACGAGATTGGCTAAGATCATAAGGAGATATACTTACTTTATAATTAGAGTTTTATCCATTAATAAATTTCTACCACAAACTCATCTTTCACTCTAAAATATAATAGAATGTAAAAAAAATTCTATTTACACTATTCGTATAGGGTTCTAAAATAAACGAATTTATAATTCATCTACATGATCTTTTAATAAAAACTATATTATTTAATCCAGGACATCTCATGGTCCAGTGGTAGGTGATACACCCTTGTCGCCCTTCGGTTGCGGGTTCAAGTCTCGCAGCCTTGCCGGATGCGACAGGTTGCCGCCCGACCTCCGGGTTGTCCTTTTATGGCAATCCAAAATAGTCCAAACTAGAACTATCCAAAATACTTCTGTCCAAACTCACAGTCTATCATTTATAAGGAAGGTAAACATAATATTGATCTTTTTTACCCCGTAATAGTATATGAATACCATCATCATGTATTACCATATTCCTTATTGATTACATTCATGCTCCCTTATTCCATATAGAATGCTGGATATACTTCATTAATCCAAAAATGTTTTAAACCCCAAAAATTATGGAATATACAAATCATTAATCAGTTCCAAGGTAGTCAAGAATATCCAATATAATTTATCCAAAACAATCACATATTATTCCAAAATCACTACCTCAGTATCAGAACTATACTATGATTTATCATTCTCTCAACCATATATTTTCCAAAAAATTATCGTGCTATTGGGTCACTTTTCTTTGTTCCACACAATCTCAAGTCCTTAATGAAATAGTACTGCAGTACAATCCTTATATACTCCATAATTATTATAACAAGTACATTGTTGATACAACACTCAATTGACATAATCAACTTAAGAACTCTAATCATTCCTCTTCATCTGTGGTAGTATCATAACATGATTATTATCCAATAACATCATTTGCGGCATAGTCTGATGACTGGGACATAGGTTCGCGTAGTGTCCAAACTCCTTGAAAATGAAGCATTGTACATTTAAAACCATTTTCTTACCCTTGCAGTCACGTACTTTGTGCCCTTTTCCTCCACACTTATAACAAACTCCCATTCCTTTCAGGAAAGTTCCAGGGTGTTTCTTTCCACAGTTACCACATATGGGAAAATTCTTCTTTTCCCTTTTCCCTTTATCCATCTTTCTCTCTTCCATCCTTTTTTTTCTCTTGATTCCCTTCAAAGCCATAGGACTCAGTAAACTCTTTACTTATCTTATCAACACATGATATTATTTCTTCATATGATGATAATACATGGGAGACTATTTCTCTTATAAATTCTAGCTTAAGACCATGAAAGATATGATCCTTCCTTCTCTTTGGATCATGTGCATTTCCGGAGTTCTCATTCCTTCTACTGGGCGCCATTTCTAAACAATGGAATACACTAGATCAGTTTATGAATCAAAATACATAATCCCATACTTATAAAACACTTAACATAAATTGAACTATTTATGGATATAATCCATAATCATAAAAATGTTTTCTTTGAGGAAGTATATACTCATAATCCCTTCAAAATGATTTGTAAAGAAAATGAGAGTTATCCTAAGAATATCCCTCGGGAGTGTCGTAACCAAGAGTGCAGTAAGGCCCATTGTCGTGCACCAGTTCCCGTTCGAGTCTAGCTCAAAGCGGTGTTTTCGGGTTTTACCCCTAAGTGCATCTGTGCCAGAGCCGCCTCTACCTGCTCGTATCCAGACATGGATGTATTGCTCGGAAAACTCTAAAAATCTCTACAATACCAAAATTCTAGGAAGTTCTTCTATACTAATCCTCAAAGTTCAGCTTAGGTCTACGTGCTCTAATCAGAGTTTATCTAAATCTAGCTTCCAAGGTTTGTACTAAACTTCCTCTGATACCAACTGTAACGCCCCGACCCCAGTTACCCAGAGTCGGTGCATTACTTCGTAACATTGGTATGATCACAAGAAAGATCAAATCTCGAAAGACTGATTGGTTAAGTAGCCTTGGAAACACTAGATATATTCATAAGTTTTACATTACATCATAAAATGAAAAACTACTACAACAACATAATGTTTCCACAGTCCACACTATAATCCCCTCATAATATCCCTGCAGGTCATTCATAACTTACATCTTCACTTCCTGGGAAAAATAAAACATAGAAAAGGGGTGAGCTCAAATGCCCAAAAAGGATAACAATATAGTGGAACATTCAAAATAAGCATAAACATTTAAGGCAATGCATTACTAAAACAAAAGCCTTTTAAACTTGAATTTCATCATAGTATGGCAAAAGTAAAATGAAATAATGCCATTTACTTGTTCACATGGATATTCTACTAATCGAATAATCACATGAAAAAATCAATAACCACTTTCATAATGTTGGAATGCATAATGGCAGACTATCATAACCACATAGCCAAGGCCTCGTGCCAAGACTACAAATAAGATTTTGTCAAGGCCTTGTGCCAAGACACTAGTTTGTTTCATGAGACCTACCGATGCATCGAGGAGCTATAGCGGGCTCCACCCGTCACTTACTAAGTCCAATGCATTCCCATATGAAAAGGTTTAAACATAACATAAACATTTGTATTAAAACTAGCATACGAAATGTCAATAATTTCACCATAAAATATGAATGGTATAAAAATAGCACATCCACAGTCAAACATATCACAAAACCTTCAATACAATATAGAAGTTTTGTATCATAATAAATCAACTTCAAATAATCTTAAAATTCATCAAAGGATGTTGACATAGATGAAATCAAAATTCTTTTTAAAGAAATATATCCTTTTATTTTGAAATCATTTAAGATCCATATAAAATAAAACATTTTCTTTGAAAATATTCTTATAAGCTTGTAAGGGAAGCTTTGAAGATTTTATAATGGCGGAAAATAGCCGCTCCCGCCGTATAAGTTAAAAAAAAACATTCTTACCTTAATTCTGTCGAAAAGGTTAAAAAGGACCTTGTTTTGAAAACGACCGAAAGATTCCTTTATAAACCACTTATAAAAGTCAAAAAGGGTATAAATGACTGTAACTCATATTCTAGTAAATAGTAAAAATGTTTTGAAATGTATTTTTAAGAAACATGGATGTGGATGATAAAGAGATCCCAGTAGATTATTACGTATAAACAACCTTGGATAATGAAGAGGTTGTAAAGTAAACCCTTACCTTGTACTTTTCCTTGGTTGGGGTAGGTTAACCTCCTGTATAATGGTGAAATAGTTGTTATTAAATTATACAAGAATCATATATATTAATATGATATCATATATGATCTTTTAACATTGATTTGTTAATAATATCTTAGAATTATCGTCGTTTCGGGAGTTAACTTACTCATTTTCTTTTATATGTTTTGTTACATAAGCCATGGTTGTTGTATCTTATTCATATCCAGAATGATATCCAGTCCTTAAACATCATTTTTGAATCATCAAATGATAATTATACTTGAATGGATACGATGGAGAATGAATCTCATCGCGTTCGTGGAGACGGTAGTCCGTACGTACGCACGAGCGACAATATCATTCTTTTGATATTAAAATAATATATAAATGGATGGTATATCATATATACAGAATCATTAACATGTTATATTTATTATTTACATGAGTTACACATCATTATTATACCCATCCAAATAATATTATATTGAATAACAATTACACCACGACGTGGAGACGGTAAGCCGTACGCACGCACGTATGGTGACATGTTATTCAAAGGGTGGATAGAATACTGAATATGATTGTACCATATTTATAATAACATCACAGTATATGTGAGATACTTGAGTTATTATTTTAGAATGGTAAGAACAAAGGAAGAAGAAGTGGAAGAAGAAATGAACTTGGAGAAGGGTGGTGAAATCATTACCTCTTCTTCGGGTTCTTCCTTTTGATTTGATCAAAAGGGCTCCTTAGGTTGGCTTTCTGATCAAACTAAGGCCTCTAGGTTGAAGTGAGGGATGTTGGGAGAGTATTTGGGCAGAGTGTGGCCGAACCAAAAGGCTTTAGAGGTGTGAAGAAATGAGAAGGAGGAGTGCCTTTTTATAAGAGGGGTGAGGGGCACCTTTGGAAAGTCTAGAAATATTAATTTATAATAAATTCATATTCGGTTTCTAATGGCTCCAAAGTTGACTATTCAAAGGTTAAGGTGGGGATAGGTCGAAAACAACTCAACCAATAGAATTTATACAGGTTTGGGTACTTATATTAACCTTATCTTTAAGTATTAACCCTAAGTTAATTAGTTTCACTTTTACAATGTCTCTTTGTATTTTTATATTATATGGTTAATAAACTTACCATATACATACAAGAGACCCCCCAAGTGGTCCATTAATGATGATACTATCATTATATAAGTCTCTTGGCCGAACCGTAGATTTTTAGGAATTTAATATCAATTAATAATATAATATTTGTTTTAAGAACTCTTTTATGTCAATTTTGACACTATTCAGTAGTTGATTTTTGTGAAACTCATAACAGATTGATTACTTCTAAAAAAGTCAATTAAATCAATCCTAATATATCATATTATCCTAGAAAATTATTTTAATTCATTAAAAGTTTCATATTAGATTTATTTGGGTATTTATAATATCAATTATTTTAATTTTTCACTATTATAGTAATTATTACATCATCATTGTGTCATAAATAAAATAAATTATTTAATGTCAAAAAATTATAAATAAACTATCATTATGTAGTAAATCTTTTTATCTTTCTAATGAATATTTATAATCTAAAATACAACATATATAACCCTATGTAACAATTTTTTTTCTAAAAGATATATGCTTGTGTCATTTTTGTATTCATTTTAACTTAATTAAAATAAAGTGTCATTATCACTTACAAGTGGATCCATGGGGTCCCAAAATAGACCCAAATTTTCCCATGGTCGACCATGTATCAACCAATAGGGTTAAGACACGTTTTAGGGCAATTTAGTATTATTATAATATTATTTTTTAACCCTTATTTACCGGATTTACCCTTAACCATGGTAAATAAAATATTTACCGCAGTAATTATTCAAAATGTCTAAAAATAAAAGTTACCTATTTACATAATTTGAACATCCTGATTCCAAATATGGAATCCATTTTCCTAAATTCTAAACATAGAAGTGGCAGAAATTAATTTAAAATTAATTCCCGCTGTCAGAACAAAAAGCGTGTTTTAAGAGATAATAACTATCAAAAGATTGACAGTTGTTTATGTTTGGTTTAATTGTAAAATTATGTCCAATGACCAACATTATATTAAATGGTAAAAATATATTCTAAATATACTTTAAAACCACTCAAATTCATAATTTATCAATATTAATTATTTTGATTAAAAAAGTTGTTTTTAATTAAAATTTAGTAATTTTCACTATTCATCAAAATATAAAAGTTATCCGAAAGGTACCAAAATTTCACCCTATGATAATTTTGATATTCTGAATCCAAAAATGAAGCCCATTTTGAAATATAAAATATATATAATTTCAAAAAGTAGTTATTACTATTCATAACGGTTAGTTTAATTGGTTGTTTGAACTCGGTGTTGCGTACAACACACGCTGTCACATTATTCAAAGAGAAGCGTACCGTAAAAGCTTGGGATGTTTCATTTTAAATTTTTGATATCCCCATTTAGTAAAAAAGTTTAAAATATAGTATTTAAAAAGGGTTCACTATTAAAGTTGATAAAAGTGCAATACTGAAAATGAATTTGTTCTTGCATTATATCTAATAAACTCATAATATGGATTCTAAAATTATAAGGATTATATAAACATTAAAATTTATCTAATACTATTCATAACCTCTTTTAAACGGCTTGTTTGGTAAGTCATGGTGTGCTTGAACTTGGTGTTTCATGTAGTGAAAGTTATTGAATTATTTTGAAGAACTAACACACTTATGAAATCTTGGGGTGTTACACTTGGGATAACTTGGGGATGAGTTTTAAAATTAGTTTTATTTTTTTATTTTAGTACAGATGTGTTTGACCACTATGGATGATCTATTTTGCTACATATGGAATGTTTATTTTTCATTGTATGTGATGTTTTATTTTTTTATCATCTCTTACCCATGTTGTGATGTTCATCAAGATATTTTTTATCTATTTCATATTATTTACTTATGTGTTTCATTTTATAATAATAAGTAATTTTATCCCCACGATAACCATATGGGCACTCACCGCTAGTTCCAAAAATCTATAATAAAATTGAAGTGATGTTTAGGCCTTTGGTGACCTGATCTAGTCACTGCTCTTAACGAGATGGGTTGGGGACTTTAAAAAATAATATCAGAGGTCTATTTTTTCTTATATTACTATTTTGGTATGGTATAATAGAGAATAGTATTTAATTAGTTATTGGTAATGAGATCATACACGTGATTTGTAGAACCATATATAGGAAAAAATCCAAGTTGCTAAGGATATGAATTGTTTTTCATACTTTGTCTTTTTATAGTTGATTGATTTCCACTTTGAGTGGATCACATGGGTGTGATGTTATTGATTCATGGGTTTTTTACTCTTTCCCAATGTAGAAAAATAGTGTGTTTAGCAATCCATCATGTTAAGCACATATGATTTGTATGTCATCTATATATTACCTGGGATTAATAACTACCTATGATTTACATATTCTAGTGTTTTACAAAGTATCCCTGATTTATATATATTAGTGATTTATATATAAATATGCATTTAAATAATTGATATGTGTTAATATTTAAAGATTTATAACGGATTCATGTCCTATTTTCCTTTGTATGTCTTTGGTGAAATTCTACTTGACCAACACCTCCAAATGACTTCTTGTTAAATGGGAAAATATAAATGAGTTACTAAAATTATTTTTTTGGATAAATAAAGAACCAGTAAGAAACATAAAATGTGGTTTCCATTATATATTTTGAATGGAATTACATCGATAAAATAATTCTAATGTGATATCTAATGAATAATGGAAGGACTTATAAAGCGAATCTTATGGGAATAATTAGATATATCATTGAATACTAACTAGGGATAAGTAGAGTGCCTAATTTCTAACAAATGGGATTGAAATTACACATAAATATATTATAAAGGTGGGGTTTTAAATTAATTTTATATAACATTCGACAAAAACTTTAGAGAACATGGTGATATATATCCTTTATGTATATGGACTGACCCTATTCATGGGTGGTTTGGGCTATTGAGAGTGCCCTAGTTTTGATATTCTTATGATACATTATAATAGGGAAAGAAAGGGTTGTGCATTTTTTCCCTTGTTAAAGACGATGCTTAAAACTATTATATTGGTTCACGACCTAACCTTATAAATAGCTAATTTTTGGATAGAGAGAGATACTAAGTGGTGGGACCATTGTTACAATCCTGATATACTATTTTGATTCATGTTGCATGAAACCCATTTAGGTCAATGACACACCTGAGAGTGGGTTGGGTAGTTGAGTGTAAAACTGTATAAGTTCTAAAACATAGAGTGGGTGTCTTGGAATGTGGCACTAATGATAATGGCTGTGTATTGATAGATGTGTGATACCTAGAGTAGAAGGCTTACTTTGGCATGTAAGATACTGTGTGTTTTGGAATATGGTTGGAGTGTTTCCTATAAGTAGTAGTTTGTGTGAGGCTTGATTTAAGGGGATAAGTGGGTGATCCTAGTGACCTTTAGTGTATGGATCGTAATAGTTTTTAGTTGGTGATTTTGGTGATCTAGGGTGACCATGAGAGGGGTTAATCTGATATCATAAATGTTTTCGATATGTTTGTCATTGGTGGATGCTTCAACATATAGAATATATACATAGAAGGTTATATGATGTTTTAGGTAAAGGATTGGTTATACCACGGATCTATTCTATTGGACTCACCTGAGTTCTAGAGTATTTGTATTAAGGTTAGTTTTTTAGGGAAAGTTCATTCATGTTCTAGAAATTATTGATCTATGGAATGTTATTTGATGAGATGGTTGATGTGGACCACATGTATATGTGTCTAGGTTTTAGAGAGCATGGGAAAAAGCATTTGATTTTGTAAGGATACCCTGGATGATCCATGGTTGTGTGGTTAGGCTTGAATCATGATAAATATCATCCATTTTGGATGAATGCATTGAAGATTCCTCATGTTCAATGAGATGACCATTCCATAAGGCATGGTCAGATTTTTGATATGGAATATATGCCCTGTTTGATAATGTATGACTCATTGAATCTTGATTCAGGGTTGTAAATGGTCCCATGGGATTGTGAGAACATTGGGATTCAACGAAACAGAGGTGGAATTTATTTTCTAAATGTACCTAGTGTCGTTTGGATTATGTGATATGGTTACTCATGGGTAGTAACCCATTCTTTTTATAAGGTTAATATGATACAAACTCGATATGTGTGGGGAATATTGGGTTTTGTATTTTTAAAATGAGTCACATATGGTTCTTTTTAAATGTTTTTGGGTTCTTATATATTATCTAGTTATGTTAATGGAGTAATTTTTTGATGGGAGTTGGTTCATGACTAATCAGTAGAGGGTTGTGTATCCATATTTAGTTATGATTAATGAGTCCCTCTCAAAGAGATGTGACTGGATGTTTTTAGTAATTACAACAACGATGTCCTAGATATTTTAATTAGAATGATGAATGTAACCTGTGTATTAATGATGAATTGGTAAATGGATTTGGGTTCTATAGTGCAATTAATCCCACTTAAACATGGCAGGAATGTCATGTGTTGTTAGATAGCGTTTAGTGTGGATTTGGGGATCCAACACATTTATTTTATGATTAAACTATTTGAGGAATCTCTTGAAGAGCGATGTAAGTTATTCTATGTAATAGAGAGTGCACCATTATATTTTCTAGGGGTTTTCCATCATTACAAGTATAATCTAAGATGATATCCTAGAAGATGATCTGGTGAGCCACGAGAATGTTGTTATTGAGGATTATTTATTACATTATGATATGCGTGAGATGTTGTGTTTAACCATCATGTTTAGTGAAAAGTAATAAAGGGGATTTGGATAAAAAAAATTGATTCAATAAGAGTGACATGGACACTCCTGTGGTGGGGAGCATCATACCACTCACAAAAAATCACGACCCATGGGTTAGTTAGGTCAATGTTCTAGTAAAAATAGGCATGTGTTTTGAGATAAATCCATCATAACAGAGTGTACAGTGGTAGATTACTGATATAATTGGGAAGAAATTTCTTGAGAAATAATGGAGTTAAATAGATACTACGTGTTGTCAACAACTCAGAAACATCATTGTTTGGATGGTGGTGGGTATTGGGTAGGATCATGCTCATAAATAGGTAATAATAATATATTATTGTGGGGAATACATAATAAAATATTTCATAGTGTGGTTCTTTTTTGAGTATCACTAGGTAAAAATTATGGATGAAATGTTAATTAACCAAATAGGTGGTGGTTCAGTATTATATAAACACCCAGATACCGATTTTAGTTAGTTATAATTGGATGGAGTTAGGTGATTCCAAATTGTAAAATGACAATGTGAGTTGATGATTGTGTTTTTTTACCATGTAAATTTTATAGGATATTAATCCTGTAAGGTGATGGAGAATTTTGAGATGTAGTGTTTGAAATTGATGTGTTGACATGAATATTGTGGAAAGGCCTCGAAATAGGAAGAGTCTCAGGAGTGAGACTACCTTTTAGACATGGTTTTGGGTGTGAGTGATGTTGTGTACACTCTTAGAATGAACCAACTAGGGTGAGGTGTTTATATTGAGGATTTACATATTCGTATATAATTGAGGCATTATGTAAGATTTATTTCTTTGTCAGTGCCATGGTGCATGGGCTGATAAGGTTTTAAATCATGAATCCAATTAGTGTTGTTTTGGTGTGACCATACCTAGTGGGGAATAAGTATTTTTTACATGAAATGATGATCAATGATTTTAGGGTTTATAACTTGAGGATGATCTATTATTTGGTTGGGATATGGTAAAATAACTACCCTATCTATGTTATGGTTTAGTTTACAAAAAATTTGGATGAGACTTATTGAATCCATTCTAAAATTACATTCCTTAGTTATAGAAGGGTTTATAGGGTCTCATATTGATAATGGAAGGAAACAAGGGTCCCATGGGATGGATTAAAAACTAAATAATACAATTTTATTCCCACCAGCTAGCTGGTAGTGGTCTAGTGGCATGACAGGGAGATATTGTGTGGTTTTATGGGTTATTTTCATTCATTTTCCTTATTTCACATTAATACCCTTTCCAATTTCATCCCCCATTTGGCTAGTATCATCACTCTTACATATATCCTTTACTATCCCTTTCTCCTATTGTGGAACTCCTTAAAATGGGGTCCAATTTATCTTTCATAGGATGAATTTGAGATCCATAGGTAAGGATACACATCCTCTTCCACCTAATTTTATTTTCTATTAGTTCATTTTGTTCTCTTACTATTAATGTAAAATATGACCTATTTTCAGGGATTTATTATACTTAATAATTTTTTCTAATTTAGTTAAAATCATGTATTGATATTGTATTTCTAGAATCTTATGAGGCTAAGGTAGGTGGTACCAAAACTTTTCCCATAGTGCGGAATTATTATCCCATTGTGTGTGTTAGCGGTCACTCTGTCACACCCCGACCACGAACGCCTCTTGTTATATTATTTTCTTGGTCCCACACCTTTGGGAATAGTAGGGTTTTGGTCCGGGTTTAAATTTTTTCTGATGCTTTGATGTTTTCTGTGGGTCTTGGGCCAGTGCGCATTCACCACACTGATAGCGGTCACTGCACATTCGGTCCTGGTGGGTATGCGGTCACTGCACCGCTAGTGGGGACCGCACGTTCGATCCTGGAGACTGCGCGGTTTATCGATTATTATTATTATTGTTATTATTATTTTTATTATTATTATTATTATTATTATTAATATTAGTATTATTATTCTTTTTTTTCATTTCTTTTTTTATTCTATATTATTTTTCTTCTCCTTTATTTTTCTTCTTTTCCTCTTCTTTCTTCTCTTCTTTTTTTTCTCCATGCGGTTTCTCCTCTTGTCCCCCTGTTCCAGGGCATGCCAACTCGATGTGTACCCCTAGGTATCCCCTCTCTCACGTTTTACCTGGTGCACCTTGCTGCCTCACCCGCGTCTAGCCCTCCGCCCGCACCTCTCCGCCACACCACCGCAACGCCTAGCCACCCTCATCCGTGACCAACTCCTGCTCCCTCCTCACCTCATCCCTACTGCGTCCTAGCCTACTGATAGCCCAACGGTCCCTGCTGCGCCCAACGCCCTCATGTGGTGCTCCTATTGTACCGCCAGTGACCCCGCCACATGTCATCTTCCATCCGCACAATGCCTCCTTGCAGTCCCCTCACCTTGCATGACACCCAACCTTTCCTGTGTTCATGCAGCCTGATCTTTTATACATAATCCCTCCTCCGCCTACAAACCTCACCCCTACCACGTCTGCTGCCCAGCTGAGCAGAAGGCCCCCTCTTGGTCCGGAGTTCTCCCCCTGCTTGCCCTTCTCTTTCACCGGGGACGCCGCATCCCAATCCGGACTCACGCACCAAATAGGTCCATGCCACCTTCACCTTGCACCGTCACTTCCTAGAGCCTCGCTCCGCTCACCTGAAATTACCCGCATCCACCTCTTCCTCCTACCTGTCTTGTTTGACCTCCATGGATCCACCTTTGAACTGCTGTCCAACCACCGCCGCTTCGCAGCCTCCTCTTGTCACGCTACCACCATCTGCCCCCATCACAATCAGTGCACCCTCGGAAAGCCTCTTCCATGTTGTGGCTGTCCAGCCAGCACGTGTCCCAGCCAGTGTGCCTATCTAGCCTACCTGTGACCATCCTCTTCCCCTCCCTTTGCATGGAAGCCCCGTTGTGTGCCCGTGACCAACCGCGATGCACTACACCCCTGCTGCTTTGGCATGAACCCCTCTCCTAGTTTGTGAAGACCACCTCGGTCTTGTTCTTGTGTGTTCCGATATCCTCCACTGATGGTGAAGAAGATTGATTCCTTTTTGGTTCGCCACCGCCATCCATGTTAAGAGTTCCTTGTTATTTTATCGTGCGCTCCTTTATTTTTAGTGTTCCAGTTGTGTTTTGAAGTCCTGTTTTTTAATTTTAGAGAGAATAATAATTATTATTATTTGATGAAACCTCATTATTCCGTGCGTTTCCATGGTTTCACCATGGTTTGAGGTAATTATCTTCATCCGTCATCTTGTTGCACACTTTATTTTTTTGTGTTTTCACCGTTTCGCCTGCATTGGGGTTCAGGTGGGGTATGCGCTGTCTCTTGTTTTGATTAATTTAAATTAATCATTATATTTTTAAGGTATTTTTGTGATGTTTAATTGTTGTGTTTTTTCCAGGTCAGTGTTTATGTGTTTTAGATTATTTTACTTTTTTAGCAGCATGTTGGCAGGGTAACCACGTGTTACCGGGATCAACGGTCTGTGCATGTTTGCAGGCAGATGCGAGGCATGTAGCATCATCATGTTCGAGCTAAAAAGTGAGGTAGGTCCCCCACTGCACTTGCCTTAAAAATTATAATTTATTAATTGCTTTATATTTTATTATTTTTGATAAATGGGAAATAATATAAGATAATTAATATTTAAATAATTATTTGGTGTTAAAAGTGCCATTTATTTTATACAGGACAATTAAAATGTTTTATTGATGAACGGAAACTCCATCGTGAAATAATTCCCATTTGGACTTTAATCATTATAATAGAAATTTCAAATGAAGTTTTGGTTTAAATGATAAATGATTTCTTCTGAAGCATGAATGAGTGTTTTGGGTTTTCTTGAGAAATGTGGGGTTTCTTTAAAATTGGTGAAGTCCCTTTTGGCACATGAATAAAAATAAATTATTTTGGAAAAATCTCTTTGGGGTGACCCCTGGGTGACCTTCGTGTATGTTGATTACGTGAGTTGTGTGTGATATTTGTGCTAGTTTATTGCCTTTGCTGACTCACCCCTTTCCCTTTTATTATTCGTGTTGACATGAGAACCTGGCATAGTGAGTGAATCTTCTAAGAATGATTGTTGCACTAGTTTAGATTACACACTGGCTAGTGGCCCCATAGTAGGGGAATACAAAGTTATTGGTGCTATGGGGATTGGGCCCCTCAGTTAGTCCATGAAGGGATATACCGAGCGTTAGGGTTTTATGATGTCATCAAGTTAGAGCATGCCTTCTAGAGGAGTCACATGTATACTACGTACATGATTTTTCACGAGCTCCTGGTTTCGACCTATGTTTCCTTTAGTGTTTATTTGTATGTGTTGGTTGATTCAGAAGTCTAGTTCTATAGCTAGCCCTTGTGTACCACTTTTTCCATTGCCTGTAGTATGTGTTAAGTGATGTGTGGTTTTCCCTTTTTACTAATAACAAAAATTTGGGTTTCTAAATGGTTCACAAAAACGATTTTAAAAATCAAATGCACATGTTTCTTTCAAACATGAAACTTGTTTTTAAATTAAAAAGGGAAATGAACCATTACATGTTTTAGAAATTAAAGTGTGTCTTGAAACCCATATTTTGTATAATTTTGTTCAAACCTGGAATTAGTATGTTTATTTTTTTAACGGTAGTGCATTGGGAATAGTTTTTTTGGCATGCCTACTGAGTTTTAATACTCACACATATTTTTTTTTTCCTGTTTTTAGTTTTGTTGAAGGTTTTACTTGAGCTTGCTCACCATGGGAGAGAGTTGGTTGTGGACTAGTGAGCGACTCTCAGAGTCACGAGGAGTTTTGGTTGTGGTCAGGTTAGTTTTCTATTGTTGGTTGTTCCTCATTTTTCATGTATTTTATTTTCCTTGTGTTATTATACATTTTCCACTACTTTATTTATTTTCATGGGACAAGTTGTTCCTTCTTATGCTCTATTGTTGCCCGGGCGCTTGTCGCCATCCCGGGAGGATCAGGAACACCTCTCGGGTCATGTCGTGGACCGGCTCAGGTGATCGGTTGAGGGTCGACCCGAGTTGGTAAGTGACAAAATGGTGTCAGAGCAGGCCCTTGTTATTTTGGATGTCTAGTAGAAGGAGATTAGGACTGTCGGGGCTCATAAGGTAGGTTACGGTTCGGTGCCTGATCACCACCACTCGGGACCAGACCTGAGTTACCGGGGTTATTATGGGATTTGAGTCTATTATCTTTGGATGATTTGGATTGAGGGATGAAAATGGAGGAGAATCAGTTCACTTTGCGGCCTCACATGGGGTGGTGATCCATGTGGAGTCCAAGTGCCCCATTTAAGATCCTCTTAGTGTTATGCCTTACGTGGGGCATGGCACACCACCATGTTGCTGGGTCAGACATATGCACTAGTTCCTCATTCCAGTGTATTATAATTCTTTGTGTATTGTTTTTGTGTCAGTTGATTTGATTGTGTGTTAAAAGTGAAATTCGGTTTGAAATGGAAAAGTGTTTATTCTAAATTGTTTTTGAAATTACTAAATTCGGTTCCTAAAGTGAAGGTGTATTGTTTTGAAAAAAAACTTGGCATTTCTTTAGATTGGGTAAGAAAATGAAGTGTTTGAATCTTGTAACTCCTTATGTAGGGTCACACGTGCATGGGTATGTATGGAAAGTGCATGGGGTCACTTGTTCTCCGATGATGTGAGAAGGATTTAATAAAGGCACATGTGACTGTTCATAATGCGCCATAGGTTTGTTTTTAAAATTGTAATGAAATAACTATATTGGAAAAGTTATTTATGCTTGTGTTGAATATGTTTGGCCAATGGGCCTGTTGCCCTTGGATTGTGTTATTGCATTGATTGAGTTTTGGCTGGATGCAGATTTTGATGGTGTTTTTGTGTTGTTATGAATATAATTCCCAGAAAGCCTCTAAAAGTTGTTAATGAGTTATTCCCAGCCCCCAGTTCTTTTTGTGTGATGCCTGATTATCGATGAAATCGAAGTCTATTAAAGGCATTTGTATAGTTCAGAAAGTTACTATGTCTCTAGGTTGTTGGGAACTCCCAGGTAGTTAAGGTTCGTATTGTCCCAGAGTTATTTGAGGGTTAAGTTCTGGACTAGTAAAGATGATATGTCTCATCATTGTTCAAGTTTTGGATTTGATTAATGGTGGTTGACTTCCACGAAGGTTCCCCCTCTGGCAAGGAGTGCGGGCTGGTGGAACCTGTCTCCAAGAAACCATCCTTGTCGGTACTGGGTCCTTGTTCATTGGACCGCTCTCTTGTGTGCCACCAATATGGCCAGTCCGGACATTCTATTTCATCATGTTGCATTCCATTGAAAATGCATGACCATCGTGATGGTTTGAATCATCTAACAGAATAAGGAGTTAGAGACCAGAAGATGAAAATTCATACCTGTGGGGCAGGAGACACTTCATCCATCAGGGCCCCAACCAAAGGTCTCGGGGTAAATCTCATGCACAGTAGAGTGTTTCCAAGGGTGTGTGTGACCTTGTTCTGGATAATTTTTTCTACTTTGGGATGGAAATATCCGAAATTTCCTTATTTTATTCTCATATTCATCGTAAAATCATCCTTATTAGGGTGGTGTGATGAACTTGTTCAATCGCAATCCAAGCAGCCTTATCTTCTCTTACCATAGGTTCTAAGTCACTCAGATTCCTCAAAGGGGCATCAGGCCCATGAATAAACATTCCTGTTCTAATTTTGACTTGGTCTCAGGTGTGTTTGTTAGGGAGGTGTTCATTTCATGAAATTGATGTGAGGTTTTGAGTTAATTTCTCATACTCAAGTTGATGGATTGTTCCATAGAAAGATTTTTTTCAAGTCTCAGGTGTGCTGTTCGGTACATGTGGTGAAAATTAATGAGTTTGGTTTGGGAGTTCTCATGTCCCTCCCTGGAGGGTATTTTGTTCGGGTTTCAAGGTTTTTTGAATAAGTGAATTCTTGTGGTGGGGGGAACGCTCTCATGTTCTCCCCACAATCTCGGGTAGTGGTTTCACTTGAATTGGTCGGGTGTGATGTTTGTTGGGAATGGTCACCACGATGCTCTTGGTTCTCTATGATTTTATCTAGGCATGAACTCAAGTTGTGTCAACTGTTGTATTTCTTTATTTCTAGGGGTAGACAATGTTTATGGTGGGGAGAATTGACACACACCGACCACATACGCCTTTTGTTTTTTTATTTTCTTGGCCCTGTGCCTTTGGACAGAGTTGGGTTTGGGTCCGGGATGGAATTTTTTTGAAGGCTTTATGTTTTTGGTGGGTCTCGGGCCGGTGCGCATTCACCGTACTACTAGCGGTCATCGCGCATTTGGTCCGGGTGGGTACACAGTCATCGCACCGCTAGTAGCGACCGTGCGTTCGATACTGGTGACTGCGTGGTTCACCGATTAATATTATTATTGTTATTATTATTATTATTATTTAACTTTTTATTTTATTTTTCTTCTCATTTATTTTTATTCTACTCCTCTTCTTCTCTTTTTTTTCTCCACTCCGTTGCTCCAATTGTCCCCATGTTCCTGCACACACCAACCCGAGGTCTCCCTCTGGGTCCCCCCTCTCTCACATTTCACTAGGTTCACCCTTATGACTCACCCGCATCCTACCCCTGCCAGCACCTCTCTAATACACCTCCACATCTCTTGGCCACCGTCGTCCGTGGCCAACTCCTGCTCCCACCTCACCTCACCCCTGCTGCATCCCGGCCTGCCGATAGCCCAGCAGTCCTCGCTGCGCCCCGTGCCCTCATGCAGCCCTCCTCCTGTACTTCCAACGACCCCGCCTCCTTCCATCACCCCTCCTCACAGTGCCTCCATGCGCTCCTCTCGGCTTGCATGACACCCTCCCTGTCCAGTGTGGCTGCATCCTAAGCTCCCACTCCCAAGCCCTCCTCCACCTGCCGACCTCGCGCCTACCGTGTCCAGTGCCCAGTCGACCAGCAGGCCCCCACCTAGTCCAGTGTTCTCCCCATGCTCGACCTCCACTTTTTCCCAGGACACTGCCTCCCTATTCGGCATCATACCCCCAACCTGTCCCCACTAACTTTGCCTCCCACCGCCACTGCCCAGCGCCCCTACTCCACTCACCTGCAGCGACCTGCAACCCCCCCTCCTCCTTGCATTGTCCGACCTCCGCGGTTCCTCCTCTGAACCACTGTCCAACCACCACCGCTTCCTGACCTACTCCTATCACGCTTCCATCGTCCGACCCCATCACGATCGGCGTGCCCTCAGCATGCCTCCGCCTTGCTACAACTGTCCAGCCGACACACATCCTGGCCGGTGTGCCTTTCCCTCTTTCCCATGCCCATCTGCTTCCCCTAACATTCTGTGGTAGCCCTATTGTGTGCATTCGAACAACCACGATACACTACCCCCTACTTCTCTGGAATGAACCCCTCTTGTGGTATGCGTATACCACCTTGGTCTTGTTCTTGTGTGTTCCGATAACCGCTGTTGATGGAAAAGCAGATTGATTCCATTTTCGTTTGGCATCACCATCCAATGTAAGAGTTCCTTTTTACTTTATCACTCAATCATTTATTTTTAGTGTCCTAGTTGTGTTCTAAAGTCCTATTTCTTTTAATTGTAGTGAGGATAATAATTATTATTTTTTGGATGCAACATTGGATTGCCACACATTTTCAAGGTTTCACCACTATCTGAGGTAATGATTTCATCCATCGTCTTGTTGCATACTTAATTTTTTTGGGTTCGTGCCATTTCAACTGCATTGGGGTTCATGTGAGGTATGAGATTTCTCTTGTTTTATTTATTTTAAATTAGTGTTTGTGTTTTTTTTGAATTTATTATTGAGATGTTTAATTTTCGGGTTTTTTTTCCGGGTTAGTGTTTTTGTGTTTTACATTATTTTACTATTGTTGTTGCGCATAGGTTGGGTAACCCTGCGTTACTGCGATCATTGGTCTTTGCATGATTTCACGTATTTGCGAGGCATGTCATGTCATCGTGGTGAAGATATAAAGTGAGGTATTTCCTCCACTACACTTTCCTCTAAATTTAGAATTTATTAATTTCTTGAAATTTTATTAATTTTGATTAATGGAAAATAATATAAGACAGTTAATTTGTAAATGATTATTTGGATTAAAAAGAGACATTTATTTTATACACGACACTTGAAATGTTTTATTGATGAATGAACACCCAGTCGTAAAAGAATGCTTGTTTGGCCATTAAACATAATTCATGGAATTTGGAATATAGTTTTGGTTTAAATGATACATGATTTCTTCTGAAGCCTAAATGAGTGTTTTGGGTTTTATTGAGAAATGTGGGTTTTCTATAAAATTGGTGAAGGGCCATTTGGCACTTTAATAAAAATAAATTATTTTGGAAAACTCTCTGTCACGACCCGTCCTCGGGGCCCGTGCCGTGACTACCCCAAGCCCGCCTTCCATAGGCCAGGGGCTGGCGACTAGCACCAAGGCGTAAATCCCAAAAAAAGGGAAGGCATTGCCTTTGAAAAGAAAACAAGCACCACAGAGTAAGCAAGCGGAAAACTAAACACTAAGTAAAAATGGTACAAGCTGTGATGAAAGTAAAAAGGGGCTGGAAATACAAGCCCAACTGTAAAGTACAACTGAAAGGAAAAACAACAACTGAAAGGAAAAACTGATGCGTCGAGCCGTCCTCTGGAAGTCCCACCTGAAGGGTGGGTACAGATAGCCTCCACTGCTCCTCGAGTCCACCTAACCGCTTCGAGTACATCCCGCCCAGTGGTCCACCTCCAAGTACCGTCCTGCTCCGCACGTCTCCACCACGATCAGCACTGTCTGTCGTCTACAACCAACACAAAGTAGTGTGGGCATAACCCGTGTAGGGGTGAGTATAAGCTACTCATTAGGGACCCCGAGACCCCCGAAGGTCTCCCGAAATCCACAAAGGATAATCCACAAAGTAAAGATAGAATCACGAAGTAACATCTGACACGACTTAGGTATATGCCCATACATATACCTAAGTCATCAATTCCCGTTCAGCCCCAACGTCCGCGCCCAAGCACAACCCAGTCCACACATGAAAGAAAAACGTATACCCACACAGGTTAGCTCAACACAATCCCCAAAGGAGAGTAAATAGTAAATCCACACAGGATAACTCAACATAATCGACAAAGGAGAGTAAACAGTAAATCCACACAGGATAGCTCAACACAATCCACAAAGGAGAGTAACACAAGATTCATCTCACACAGGTATACTTCTTCGGATGACGATAAAGATGATCACTGATCCATCTAAGTCGTCAGACCCACGCAGGATTGATAGGAATCTAAACCCCGCAATGACCCACCCAGGATCGGGGCCACACAGGACCTGTAGGCGCTGGCTCACACAGAACCGCTGAGCGCTGACCCACAAAGGATCAGACCCACAAAGGATCGAGCCCACACAGGACCTGTAGCATTGATCCACGTAGGATCGCTGAGTGCTGTAGTCGTCACAGTCCACTGAGGATCTCTGCATAGTCGTCATCGCAGTCCACTGAGGATCTCTGTATGGTAGTCGCCGCAGTCCACTGAGGATCTCTGCACGGTCGTCACTGTCGAAGTAGCAGTCGCAGCCAGCTCTAGGGTTCCCGCACACAGCAAGCTCGTTCGGGAGGGTCCGCTCCACGAGCCGAGAGGCTGATACATCAACTGTCACAAAGTCCGAAGATGATGTATCCAAAAGTTCCGTATCGTCAACAGAAACTCAACGTCGCAGACGACGCGTCGATCAGACGCCCAGTCTGAGAGTTATTGGCTTTTTCGTCCGAGGGGCCCGGTTGGTTTTTAAGGCAAAACCAAACCGACCGTACTCCACCTGCATCCAAACCTTGGGCGGAGTGTGCCAAAAGATCCGTCTCACTTAGAGGAAAACAAGAAAGCTGAAGGCACGTCAATCGGACGTCCGTAGCTCAAGATATGAGCGTTTCCGCTCCGAGGGCCCGGTTGGTTTCATGTACAAACCATCCCGGTCGAACTCAAAGTACTCCGAAACCTTTAGTGCTATATACTGAAACGACCGCCTCGATCCAAGGATCGCGTTTCCACTGACGGCGAGTCGTTTGGAGGCCCGTAACTCAAGATACGGCCATTTGAACGAAAACCGTCCGAAGACGGGGGGTCTGGGCCCGGGCCGACCCGGCCCGACCCCCTGGGTCGGCCGAACCTGGTCCGACCCGGTCGGACCGGTCTGGCTCGGCCAGCCTGGCCCAGCTCGGCCGAGCGACCGAGCGACCGACGCGGGGGGAGCCGCCGCCCCGTGTGACACCCTCGCGGCACCCGCGGGGTGTCGGCCAGACAGCCGGACACGGCCGAAGCCGCGTCCCGAGTGACGCGGGGGGGAGCCGCCACACCCGCGTGACACCCCCGCGACACCCGCGGGGTGTCTCCCTAGTGGCCGCACGTGGCTTCAGCCGCGTCCCGCGAACGCCGCCACCGCGGCCGGTGCCGCGGCAGTCTCGTTCTTCACTGCGGAATCATCAAACCTCCGTTGCGGCACGTTCCGTCGTCGCCCGTCAAATCCGCACAAGAACGAAGAACGGCGGAGGGTCGTCGGGCTGTGTTTGTTTGGCCCGCACCCTCCGCGTTAGATATAAACAACGGGAGAATTTTTATTCCACATAGGAAACAACAATTCTAATAAATTTAAAATTGTTCACAAATCCGGTTCTTTAACTTTTTAAAGAAACATTTATGGGAATAATGAAAAGGGGTAATTCCAAAAATAAAATCCCTACATCGTAGTCATCCCGCGTGACCGTTCTTCGCGGAATTTCTCGTCGCGGAAGGTGGAGAACGTTGCGTCATCGCGGAAGGGCGTCACGTCGTCGCAGAAGGGCATCGAGTCGTCGTAGAATCCGGCGTAGCGTCGACGAACTCGACGGACCAAGAAACAACAGATTTTAATTATAAATAAATAAATCCGTGTTTCGTTTTAAACCACAAAGAACTTTTAGAAGAAACCCGAAGTCACTCACCTCAAATGGTTGGTGATCGGAGATCGGGGCGGGGAAGAACGTCTCGGATTAGAGCGTCGTCGATTTCCGTGGATGACGGCGTTCTTCACGTTCTTCGCGTTCTTCGCGTTCTTCACGAAGGAGAAAGAAGATACAAGGATTCTGTCAAATCCTCTCAACGCACAAACTTTCAAAAGACTGGTTGGTCTTATTTTATTATTATGCCAACACACGAAAAAGGGTAAGTAACGACCCATCAATTAGTTGCATTAATTCAACGAAAGAAACATCTCATTTAATTTACGAAATAAACCGCCCAATTAAATGGTCTGTTAAGAAAATAAGAAAACGCGTCAGTTGACTTTCATAATGACGTGTTTTCGCGGGTGCGTTACTTAGTGGAAAGAAACGGCGAGGCTCGTGCGGGCCCCACCTCACAAATATCCTACTGAGGGGGTAGGATATTTTTTGGATAGCATCATATCAGGATCAACTCAGTTTAAGCTGCTTTTAAGTGGCTTCAAGTGGCTTTCAAGTGGCTTAAGTGAAATAAAATAAAGTTGTCGCAAAATTATTTTATTTCATAACTTTAAGCCCGAAAATTAAAAACCACACCCGAGAAAACGAAACTCTGGAAGAGGCATTTCTAGGCGAATACCGGCGCTGCAATTTCATCGGTGCCCTCAGAATTCGATTCCGGGCACCGGTTCAAAAGTTAGAAAAACCCGCTCGTCCGTTCACTGAACGTACCCGAGCCAAACTTCGGAAAATGATTTCGGGCACACCGGGACTCGGAATCAGGTGCCGTCAGAAACTGCGCTCTTGTAAAATTCCAAAGAAAATTAAGAAAAAAAATTTCCTTGTAATTTACGGGTCTTTACATTACTCCCACCTCAGGGTTTTACGTCCCCGTCAAGATACAACATAAACTAGGGAAACAAAAGTGGGTACAGAGCACGCATCTAAGCCTCCTGCTCCCAGGTGCTCTCCTGGAGGTTCCCGTGCTTCCATCTGATGCGCAAAAGAGGAATCGATCGCCCACGTAGGACCCGCTCCTGTCGATCCTCTATCTCCACCGGGACCTCCGCAAAAGTCACCCCATCATCCACGTCTATCTCCCCATGGTCGATGATGTGTGTTGGGTCGTTCACGTATCTCCTCAGCTGAGATACGTGGAAGACGTTGTGCACCCGGTGCAACTGAGGTGGCAGAGCCAGGCGATAAGCCACCTCGCCAATCTTGCTGAGGACCTGGAAGGGTCCGATGAAGCGTGGAGACAACTTGCCGCCTAAGCCAAATATCCACAAACCATGTCGAGGTGAGACACGCAAGAAGACGTGGTCGCCATCCTTGAACTCTAGTAGCCTCCGCCTCCTGTCAGCATATGACTTCTGCCGGCTCTGTGCTGTCCTCATCCGCTCCTGGATGACCTGGACCTTCTCTGTCGTGGCCCGGACCATCTCTAGTCCCACAAGTGCTGACTCCCCAGGGTCTGTCCAGCACAAAGGAGATCTGTAAGGCCTTTAGTAAAACACCTCGTAGGGTGACATCCTGATGGTGGAGTGGTAGCTGTTGTTGTACGCGAAATAAACCAAGGGTAGGTGGTCCTCCCAGCTGCGACCAAAGTAGTGGACACATGCGCAGAGCATGTCCTCAAGAGTCTGTATGGTCCTCTCCGTCTGACCATCCGTCTGGGGGTGAAAGGCGGTGCTCAGACGTAGACTCGTCCCGAATGCCTCCTGCAACCCCTTCCAAAGTCGGGAAGTAAAGCGAGCGTCCCGATCAGAGACGATAGTCGATGGCACACAGTGAAGCCGTACAATCTCCTGAACGTAGAGACGCCCCAAGCTCTCCACTGAGCCCTGCTCTCGGATGGGTAAGAAGTCTGCTGACTTGGTGAGTCGGTCATCAATCACCCAAATGGAGTCGTGACCTCTGGAAGTGCGTGGAAGTCCAGTCACGAAGTCCATAGATATGCCATCCCACTTCCACTCCTGGACCTCCAAGGGCTGTACCTAGCCTGCTGGTACCTGATGCTCTTCCTTCACCTGCTGGCAGGTGAGGCACCGTGAAACGAACTCTGCCACAACCTTCTTCATGCCCGGCCACCAGTTCTGCCGTCTGAGATCCTGGTACATCTTCGCCACTCCTGTATGTACTGCCAAAGGAGAAGTGTGAAACTCTCTCAGCACCTCCTCTCGTAAAGCGACTGGTACCAAGGTACGTCCTCTGAAAAAGACGTCGTGCTCTGCTCCAAGGGAGAAACCATCAGGTGCCTGTCCCGAGGATATCTGTGCACGCCGTGTCTCACAGTCAGCATCCCCACGCTGAGCCTCTCTGACCCGCTGTAGAAGTGGAGGAGATAATTTGAGAGACTGAAGGAAGGCTGCTCCGTCTCTATCCAAGAAGGATATCTGCAAGGCGGCTAGCTGCTCTGTCGCCTCCTCAAGTAGCTGGATACCCGTCCTCCTGCTAAGGGCATCAGCTACCACGTTCCCCTTCCCAGGAGTATAGACTATCTCAAAGTCATAGTCCTGGTGGAACTCGAGCCATCGCTGTTGTCTCAAGTTCATGTCCTTCTGAGAAAAGATGTACCTGAGACTTTGATGGTCAGAAAAGACTGTAAAGCGCTCGCCCATCAGATAATTCCGCCAAGTCTTCAAAGCGAAGACCATTTCTGCTAACTCCAGGTCATGGGTAGCGTATTTATGCTCATGCGGCCTCAACTGACGTGATCCATAGGAAATCACAGCCCGCTCCTGCATCAGGACACACCCGTGTTCGGTCCCTGATGCATCGCAGTAGACTACGTATCCAACTCCCTCCTTAGGCAACCTCCAGATAGCTGCGCTGGTCAACCTCTGCCTCAGCTCCTGGAAGCTCTGCTGACATCTATCTGACCACACGAAGGGTTTCCCCATCTTTGACAATGCTGAGAGTGGGGCCGCAACTCTGGAGAAGTCCGACACAAATCTCCGATAGTATCCGGCTAGGTCCAAGAAACTCCACACCTCTGTCACACTCTTGGGTGGCTCTCAAGCTAGCACTGCCTCGATCTTCACGGGATCCACTGCAACTCCCGCCTCAGAAATGATGTGCCCTAAGAAGTGGACCTCACGTAACCAGAACTGGCACTTCGAGAGATTTCCATAAAGCTGGTGCTCTCGGAGTGTGTCTAGTACAACCAGCAGGTGGTAGGCGTGCTCCTCCTCCATCGTCGAGTACACCAAAATGTCTTCGATGAAGACCACGACAAATAGATCGAGGTATGGATGGAAGATCCTGTTAATGAGGCTCATGAACACTGCTGGAGTGTTGGTTACGCCGAAAGGCATAACCATGAACTCATAGTGGCTATACCGACATCTGAAGTCCGTCTTCTGCACGTCCTCGTCTCGAACTATGAGCTGATGATAGCCTGACCTGAGGTCTATCTTTGAGAACAACCATGCTCCCTTGAGCTGATCTAAGAGGTCATCAATCCTCGGTAGCGGATACTTGTTCTTCACTGTCACCTGGTTCAGGCGACGATAATCGACACATAGTCGCAAGCTCCCGTCCGCCTTCTTGGCGAACAATATCGGGGAAGCCCAGGGTGAAACACTGGGTCGGATGAACCCCTTGCCCTGTAAGTCCTCCAACTGTATCCGTAGATCTCGAAGCTCGGAGGGGGCCATAAGATATGCTGGAGTGGATATCGGGGCTGTCCCGGGGTACAGATCAATATAAAAGTCTACCTCTCTGCGAGGAGGTAGCCCTGGAACGTCGTCAGGGAAGACGTCCGCATACTGATCCACCACTGTAGGAAAACTAGGACTCCGCACGTCAACTACTCCAAGGATGAGGCTAGCCAACTGATGAGTGATGGGCTGCCCTCTCCTCTGCGTGAGTCCATCCTATGCTGCGAAGGCTCCCTTCTCACCGGTGAAGGTGAACCTGCTCCCGTCGGTGCGCACACATCGCACCTTGCGCCTAAAGCAGTCAATCTGTGCATGGACCATAGATAACCAATCCATGCCCAAGATGACGTCGTAAGGCCTCGACGCCACTACAAGAAGATCCCATCCGAAGCTCTCACCTCTTATAGTAAGCTCACACTGCCGGCACCAGTGCGTAATCGTCGAGTCTGTTCCCGTAGGAGTCTCTATCCATAAGGATCGAGCCAACGGCTCTGTCGGAATCTCCGAGCTCCGAAAAAGGGCAGTGGCTATGAAAGAGTGACTCGCTCTTGTGTCTATAAGAACTGCAGAAAAGGTGGAATAGACACAGATCGTACCTCGAATCATCTCTGGAGCGCCGTGGTTGTAGGGCTCTGCTGCCTGGAGCTATGCATGTCTCTGCCCGCCGGCTCCCTATGGTCGGGGCGGGCCTCCTGGTGGTGGTGGTGGCAGAGCCTCAAAGCGTCTCCCACCACCTGCTGCTCAGCCAGCTCCTCTGCCTCGTCCTCCTCCTCCCTGCGGACCACCACGGTCGACCCTCTGCCTCTACCTGGGTGGCCTCTCCACCGTCTGCTGCTCCTCGGTACGACGGGTCGGGCAGTCACGAGCCATGTGGCCCTGCCCGCCGCACGAGCAGCACTGCCTGCCTCTCGGAAGGCTGGCTCCGCGCTGTGTGCCCCACACTACTGAGCCAATGTCCCGAGGTCGTCTTCCGGAAGGTCTGGTCTGCCTGGAACCCTGAGTCATCCGTCGGCTACCAGCTGCCGAAGACTCTGCTACCTGCCGCCCTGCGGTAGGTCTCGCTGTAGACTCAGCCAGAAAGCTCTCGATCAGAAGGGCTCGCTCCAGCACTCCTACCTGGGTCGGGATGCTGAGGGAGATCAGCGATTCCCTGACTCGTGTCTCAATCCCTGCTCGATGGTCTGGGCCCGGAAGAAGGGGTCCTGTACCATGTCTGTCGAGTAGCGAGAAAGGTCGGTGAACCTCGCCGCGTACTGGGCGACCGTCAAGCTGCCCTGCCGCAGCTGAAGAAGCTCCTGAATGCGCACCGCACGGAGGGTGGCCGGGATGAACTTTGAGCGGAATAGGTTCTCAAAGTCCGTCCAGGTGAGGGAGGACTCATCGTGTTCCTGGAGCATCATGCTCCACCATCGTCCTGCTGCTGCGTGCTGTAGGCTCGCCGCGAGGATCACCATGAGGTCTGCTGGTGTCCACACTAGCCTGAAAACTTGAACGACCGCCTCCAGCCAGTCCTCGACTGCCTGGGGGTCCATCTCCCCAAGAAACCTGGGTGGTCGCTGGCGCTGGAACTCGTGCAGAGCTCCGAGGCATCGTGCATCGTCAGCGATCGGTGCTGGAAGCATCGGGGGCTCGGCGGGTAAAGTTACCGCCGGTGCCTCTGCTATCAACGGGCCCTGTACCGAGGCCTCATCGCTCGTCGGGCTGTCGTCGCGCTCTACTCTCGTAACCCTAGCTGGCTGCCGTCGTGGGGCCATCCTGAAAAGGAAACCAGTGAGCCACGGTCAGAACAGTATACCTGGTGATCTGACACAAGTAATCACCAAGAAAACGTGAGACACACACGCAATCAATGTTTTCGTTCATTAAGTCGGAAATCAGAAGTCAGGGTCCTGGTGTACGGATATGTCGGCCGCTGCACCAACTCTATAATCCCTGGACTGATAACCACACTCAATACGCTAAACAATATTGCTTCACATAGAAGAAAGATCAGAGTCTGCGTTAGAAACGACCCTCTGATACCAATTTGTCACGACACGTCCTCGGGGCCCGTGCCGTGACTACCCCAAGCCCGCCTTCCATAGGCCAGGGGCTGGAGACTAGCCCAAAGGCGTAAATCCCAAAAAAAGGGAAGGCATTGCCTTTGAAAAGTAAACAAGCACCATAGAGTAAGCAAGCGGGAAAGTAAACACTAAGTAAAAATGGTACAAGCTGTGCTGAAAGTAAAAAGGGGCCAGAAATACAAGCCCAACTGTAAAGTACAACTGAAAGGAAAAATAGCAACTGAAAGGAAAAATAGCAACTGAAAGGAAAAACTGTAGCATCGAGCCATTTTTCTGGAAGTCCCACCTGAAGGGTGGGTACAGATAGCCTCCACTGCTCCTCGAGTCCACCTGACCGCTCCGAGTATGTCCCACCCAGTGGTCCACCTCCAGGTACCATCCTGCTCCGCACGCCTCCACCACGATCAGCGCTGTCCGTCGTCTGCAACCAACACAACGTAGTGCGGGCATAGCCCGTGCAGGGGTGAGTATAAGCTAATCAGTAGGGACCCCGAGACCCCCGAAGGTCTCCCGAAATCCAAAAAGGAAAGATACAATCACGAATTAACATCTGACACGGCTTAGGTATATGCCCATACATATACCTAAGTCATCAATTCCCGTTCGACCGCAACGTCTGCGCCCAAGCACAACGCAGTCCACAGAGGAAAGAAAAACGTATACCCACACAGGATATCTCAACACAATCCCCAAAGGAGCGTAAATAGTAAATCAACACACGATAACTCAACACAATCCACAAAGGAGAGTAAAGAGTAAATCCACACAGGATAGCTCGACACAATCCACAAAGGAGAGTAACACAAGATTCAGCTCACACAGGTATACTTCTTCGGATGATGATAAAGATGATCACTGATACATCTAAGTCGTCAGACCCATGATGGATCGATAGGTAACTAACCCCCGCAATGACCCACACAGGATCGGGCCCACACAGGACCTCTAGGCGCTGGCTCACACAGAACCGCTGAGCGCTGACCCACATAGGATCAGACCCACACAGGATCGGGCCCACACAGGACCCGTAACACTGATCCACGTAGGATCGATGAGTGTTGTAGTCGTTGCAGTCCACTGAGGATCTCTGCATAGTCGTCGTCATAGTCCACTGAGGATCTCTGCACGGTCGTCGCCGCAGTCCACTGAGGATCTCTGCACGGTCGTCGCTGTCGAAGTAGCAGTCGCAGCCAGCTCTAGGGTTCCCGCACACAGCAAGCTCGTTCGGGAGGGTCCGCTCCACGAGCCGAGAGTTTGATACATCAAATGTCACAAAGTCCGAAGTTGATGTATCCAAAAGTTCCGTATCGTCAACAGGAACTCAACGTCGCAGACGACGCGTCGATCGGACGCCCGGTCTGAGAGTTATTGGATTTTTCGTCCTAGGGGCCCGGTTGGTTTTTAAGGCAAACCCAAACTAAATATACCCCACCTGCATCCAATCCTCGGGCGGAGTGTGCCAAAATATCCATCTCACTTAGAGGAAAACAACAAAGCTGACGGCACGTCAATCGGACGTCCGTATCTAAAGATATGAGCGTTTCTGCTCCGAGGGCCCGGTTGGTTTCGTGTAAAAACCAACCTGGCCGAACTCAAAGTACTCTGAAACCTTGAGTGCAATATACTGAAACAACCGTCTCGATCCAAGGATCGTGTTGACGCTGACGGCGAGTCGTTTGGAGGCCCGTAGCTCAAGATACAACCATTTGAACGAAAACCGTCCGAAGACGGGGGGTCTGGGCCTGGGCCGACCCGGCCCGACCCCCCTGGGTCGGTCGAACCCGGTCCGACCCCGTCAGACCCGGTCGGACCGGTCTGGCTAGGCCCGCCCGGCCCGGCTCGGCTGAGCGGCCGACACGGGGGGAGCCGCCGCCCCGCGTGACACCCCCGCGGCACCCGCGGGGTGTTGGCCAGACAGCCGGACGTGGCTGAAGCCGCGTCCCGAGTGACGCGGGGGGGAGCTGCCGCCTCCGCGTGACACCCCCGCGACACCTGCAGGGTGTCTCCCTGGTGGCCGGACGCGGCTTTAGCCACGTCTCGCGAGCGCCGCCGCCGCGGCCGGTGCCGCGGCGGTCTCGTCCGGTGGCGCGCCGCCGTCGGCTTCCGCGGGCCGCCGGAGTCGCTCCGGTGGCCCGATTTTCTTCTCGTCTGCACCGTTGCTCCTCCCGGGACTCATTCATCACTGAGGAATCATCAAACCTCTGTTGCGGCATGTTCTGTCGTCGCCCGTCAAATCCGCACAAGAACGAAGAACATCGGAGGGTCGTCGGGCCGTGTTCGTTTGGCCCGCACCCTCCGCGTTAGATATAAACAACGAGAGAATTTTTATTTCACACAGGAAACAACAATTTTAATAAATTTAAAATTGTTCACAAATCTGGTTCTTTAACTTTTTAAAGAAACATTTACGGGAATAATGAAAAGGGGTAATTCCAAAAATAAAATCCCTACCTCGTACTCGTCGCGCCTGAGCGTTCTTCGCGGAATTTCTCGTCGCGGAAGGTGGAGATCGTCGCGTCGTCGCGGAAGGGCGTTGCGTCGTCGCAGAAGGGCGTCGCGTCATCGCAGAATCCGGCGTAGCGTCAACGAACTCGATGGACCAAGAAAAAACAGATTTTAATTATAAATAATTAAATCCGTGTTTCGTTTTAAACCACAAAGAACTTTTAGTTGAAACCCGAAATCACTCACCTCAAACGGTTGGTGATCGGAGATCAGGGTGGGGAAGAACGTCTCGGATTAGAGCGTCGTCGATTTCCGCGGATGACGGTGTTCTTCGCGTTCTTCACGTTCTTCACGTTCTTCGCGAAGGAGAATGAAGATACAAGGATTCAGTCAAATCCTCTCAATGTGCAAACTTTCAAAAGACTGGTTGGTCTTATTTTATTATTATGCCAACACACGAAAAAGGGTAAGTAACGACCCATCAATTTGTTGAATTAATTCAACGAAAGAAACAACTCATTTAATTTACGAAATAAACCGCCCAATTAAATGGTCTGTTATGAAAATAAGAAAACACGTCAGTTGACTTTCATAATGACGGGTTTTCGCGGGTGCGTTACTTAGAGGAAAGAAACGGCGGGGATCGTGCGGGCCCCACCTCACAAATATCCTACCGATGGGGTAGGATATTTTCTGGATAGAATCCTATCTGGATCAACTCAGTTTAATCCGCTTTTAAGTGGCTTCAAGTGGCTTCCATGTGGCTTAAGTGAAATAAAATAAAGTTGTCGCAAAATTATTTTATTTCTTAACTTTAAGCCCGAAAATTAAAAACCACACCCGAGCAAACGCAACTCCGGAAGAGGCGTTTCTAGGCAAATACCGGCGCTGCGATTTCATCGGTGCCCTCAGAATTCGATTCCGGGCACCGGTTCAAAAGTTAGAAAAACCCACTCATCCATTCACTGAATGTACCCGGGCCAAACTTTGGAAAATGATTCCGGGCACACCGGGCCTCGGAATCAGGTGCCGTCAGAAACTACGCTCTTGTAAAATTCCACAGAAAATTAAGAAAAAAAAATTCCTTGAAATTTACGGGTCTTTACACTCTCTCTGGGTGACCGAGGGGTGATCTTTGGTGTATATTGATTACGTGAGTTCCGTGTGATATCTGTGCTAATTTATTGACTTTGCTAACTCACCTCATTCACTTTTATAATGCGTGTTGACATGGGAACCTGGCATAGTGAGGGAATCTTCTGAGAAATATTTTTGCACTAGTTTAAGTTATGCATTGGCTAGCGGCCCCATAGTAGGGGAATACTGAGTTATTGCTGCTAGGGGGATTGGGCCCCTCCGTTAGGCCATGAAGGGCTATACAGAGCGTTATGGAATTATGACGTCATCGAGTGAGAGAATTCCTTCAGGATGAGTCACATGTACAGTACATTGTGATTTTTTCATGAGATCCTAAGTCCAACCCATGTTTCCTTTAGTGTTTATTTTTATGTGGCAGATGGTTTAGAGGTCTAGTTTGGTAGCTAGCCTTTGTGTGCCACTTTTTCCATTTCCCTTAGTGTGTGTTGCGTGTTGTGTGGTTTTACCTTTTTACTAACAACTAAAATTTGGATTTCTAAATGGTTCAAAAAAACAATTTTATAAATGCAATGCACATGTTTCATTCAAACATTAATCTTGTTTTTAAATTAAAAAGGAAAATGGAATGTTACTTGTTTTATAAATGAAAGTGTGTGTGGAAACCCATATTTAGTATAATTTATTTCAAACCAAGAATTAGTAAATTTATTTATTTAAAGGTAGTGTATTGGGTATAATTTTTTGGGCAAAACTACTATGTTTTAATACTCACACCTATAGTGTTTTCTTATTTTTAGTTTTGTTACAGGTTTTACATGAGCTTGCTCGCCGGTGGTTAGAGTTGGTTGTGGAATGGTGAGAGACTCTCAGAGTCACAAGGAGTTTTTGGTGTGGTCAGGTTAGTTTTTTGTTGTTGGTTGTTCGTCCTTTTTCATGTATTTTATTTGCCTTGCATTATTCTAATTTTTTCACTACTTTATTTATTTTCATTGGAAAAATCGTTCCCACTTTTCCTATATTGATGCCCTGGCGCTTGTCACCTGCCCAGGAGGATCGAGAACACCTCTTGGGTCATGTCACGAACCAGATCAGGTGATCGGTTGAGGGTTGACCTGGTTTGGTTTGTGACACACTACATATTACTGAACAATGTCTCTGAAATTAATGAAATATTGTATATTTTATTTTACTAAAGTTAAATGAATACTTGGAATGAATTTAAAAATATAAAAGTTGACCCTATATGAGTTCCTTTGTGAGAGATTGATCTTGGAATTGTCCAACAAAATGGTAGCATATTTTTTATAAAAATTAAGGGATAAAATTAAATAGATTATTCGTATTGAAACCTTATCCTTTATTTGGAATGATCATTAACTGTCTAATAGGATTAAAGTGTTTTAGTGTGGAATTATGATTCTAATTAAGGACTGTGAAATGGAATAGATTTTAGGATGTAAAATCTCAATTGTAAAGTAAATATAATAAATGTTATGGTTAAAAAAATTATATCTTCTTCAACAAGATATGTGGTGAGTTAGTTCATGTTATAGTCTCTGGTCAAATAAATTTTATGATTTATGGAATTCCCTCACATTACTAATTGGATAGTGATGTTTTATAAAGGTTTAAATAGATATGTTAATGTGATTCTTTGTTATTGAATTAGAGTGTCCCACATATGTTGAAATGGTAACCCATAGAGAAATATTTAAAATATAAGAAACATAAATGGGAAATCATTTCATGACAGGAATTTATTGGTGTAAATCAATGTGTGGATAGAAAAGTGGATTAGAAAATTTCATGGTATAATGTGTGAATATTGTTGTAAATATTTATGTAATAAAATGATGAATTGAAATATCTGTGATGATTAAAGTGATGTTTAATGATTTTTAATTCTAGGATGAGTGCCTAGATTCTTTGTAGAACTATGGTTTGGGACCAAGATAATATCCTTATATTCCACATAATATGTATTTCATGTGAATTTCAAAATGAGCACATGAATTCTGTATGATTATCGATTCTTCAGAAACAAGGATGACCCTTTAAATTCCATATTATAATTGATTCATGGAAACAACAAGATGAGTACCTAGATTTAAAATGATGGTTACACTTAGGAAGTATAATATAGGGTCATGGATTCCCATTGGATTTATTGATGGTTAGGAATACCAGTAAGAGTTTCCAAAATCCATGGATATTCAATGATGAGTGGTTAGATTTTGTATGATAAGTAATGATACAAGGGAATTCTAGGATGATATCAAGGATTCCATTTAGTTTCATGTGGACAAAAAATATCATAACATTATTAGAGATACTCTATAACTACATTAATTTTGTATGATTTGATCCTAGCTGTAACCATGGAGCCCAAGAATCAGTGTTTTATATTTGTTTATTTCATATTTCCTACAATCCTTAGATCACCTCACATTTTATGTTCTAAAAAACATGTTATATTTAGAGAAATAATTGGTGTTGGGATAAAAATTTGTACTGACACCCTACTCAAGCCTCCATGAAACTTGGGTAGTTGAGAAGATTCTACTTGGTTATAGGACTAGACTTGGGAACGTCCTGTGGCTTTTTAATCATCTTCTTAGGTTGAAGCATGTATAATGGGACTAGGAAAATATCAAGGCTATTTGGGGTTGTTTTTAGTATCATTTTATTTTTTTCTTTTAGTTATGTTTTCTAAGATCCATAATGGGGTATATGTTTTGGTATGAATGGAATGTACATTTTTTATCTCATGTGGTGTTATATTTATTTTATCATCTTTTTTTAAAACAGTATTGTTCATCAAAATATTTTATTTATTTCATCTTATTTACTTCTGTATTTCACACTTTGATAATGAGAGAATAGTCTCCCCATGGAAACTCATGTTCCCTCACTACTAGTCAGTAGCCTATGGCGTATTGGGACGTGAATATGAGGCCTTATGGTGACCCAATCCGATCACTATTCATAGTGAACTATGGAGGGTTCATTACACTAGGAGGGAATAATATCCATTGTAGGTATTATTTTATTGGGTAATAATGATATTACGACCCTAGGAATACTTACTCAACATGACCTCTCATACACTACTTTGTTCAAGGTTTACAGATAAAATAGACATCACCCAAGTTGGGTATGATATTTACAAGATCAGTATATAAATAATGATCTAGAGAGTTTGTTATAATTGTCTCTATCTATTTTTATTATAATATAGATCTTCAAGTGTGTTCTTTTTTAAATTATTCTTAATGAACACTTCTTTTCTTCACACAATTGATTTTGATAGAAGTAGTGAATATCATGTCTCTCTTCTCCTTCTTCCAATTTTGTCATTTTATTCTATAGGTTATCTCCAATGAATATTTCATATATATTTTATACCAAAATTATATGAAGTTAATAGTAATATTCAAATTTTTTTCTTATTATATGCATGATATGTAATATTATTTGAATAAAAAAATATCATAAATTTGGTACTAGTTTCATATTTAATTTTCTATAATATGTACAATATTTCTCATAAATCTTAGTGTTCAATTCTCAAAAAAATCAGTGAGATACCTTCTTTTTGTTTTAATGAATTATTAATATTATGATAAATGGAATTCCCAATAATATAGATACACTCTGTAAATACAACTAGTTATTACATGATTTTAGTTATGAAATAAATCATCATAATTCATGCATTATAAATCATCAATTATATCTCAAATTAACCCTCCTTTATTCTTCAAATAACATTCTCCTCCATGGTAGGATCACAATAACTAGGATAATCAATTTATTGAATATCCTATGGTAATATCCCACCCAATATAACTTCATACTGAGACCTAACCAAAAAACAATAATGGGATAAATCTTGAATTATTACAATAATAAAGTCATAGCAATCTTACATAAAGTCCTCTAAAAAACCACAATGTTTTATGAAAATATACAAGTATTATAAAGTGAAATCTTACAAAATTAAGAAGTGTATTATGAATATCACCAAAATCCGTACAAAAAAAAAATCCCTAAAAAATTTAATGCCTTTAAAATCATTCTTTGCCTCAGAAAATATTTTTGAAATTCAAATATAATTAAGAAAATTTCATGTTATTTTTAAATCATACTTTGAATCAAATAATCCTTATAAATAAATATAATGTCTTATGCACACAAGAAATAATTTTCTCTTTCCGAAATATCATTTATACCAAATGTCTTATGATCTGAAGTAAGACTAACATACATTGGTAAACTTCCATAATAGTGAGATATCATGTTCACCCAAATAATTAAAAATCCAAGAGGCTTCAATACATAGATGATTTCCTGAATTATTGAATTCATCCAATGGATAGTAACTCCCAATTGAAAAAATACCATATTATAAGCTTTTATTCCAATATTCTAACACTTTTTAGTTTTATATTTTATTAATTCCATCAAATGCTCATTTGATTCATCTATTCTTCCCATGAATTTGTAATCACCCCTACAACCATTCTCTTCTTTCGAAAAAAATTAATGGGGGTTTTATGGCTTTGGTTATAATCTCTGCCGTGCTTTCAAAACTTCTATATAGCTAAAAACAAATCACTGATCATTCTACCAAATTTCGACGGATACCTAATTCAATGGTCTTTATTAGAAAGATGAATTGCTAGGTGATTACTACAATTATATCAAATTAATCAAATAAAATCCTTCAATATTTCTATATCATTCCCCAAGGATGGTATCTACCCTTTTACTATTCAATTCATGGAATATAATCACCCTCACTTAAAACAAATAACCAAATAAATTATTAAATACAATAGGGATAAGAGGAATAACCATGAATCCTAAGGTTGAAGGATTTGGTTCAACAATGAGGTTCAATTGGGGTCTCTAAAATTATAATGTATCCAAGGGTTTATTCATGATGTCGGAAAATTGTAGATAATTCCCAACAAAATCCACTTGATAACATTTTTCTCTACTTTTACATTAAATAAATGATATCTAAACTCAATGTGTTTGGGTTGAGAGTACTAAACTGGATTCTTTGGGAGATTGGTATCAATGTTTTTGTCAAAAAATATTACAATTGGTTATTTAATTATTTTACCAAGATCTTCAAAATATTGTTTCATTCATTAAAATCGTGTGCATGCCTTGACTAATATAATTTTATTTGATTTTGACATACTATGAAATAGAATCTATTTATTCTTACTCATCTATCCTATACAAATAATTCCATAAAAAATTAAACCCAACTTATGCATATTCTATTAAGTAATTCACCATCCCAATCATCATCTAATAAAGTGGATAACTAATTTTACTTCTTTTGAATAAAGAAAAACAATGATTGAGAGGACATTGGATGTACCTCATAATTCTATTCATTTTCATGAGGTGATCCTACTTAGGGTTCCTTTATAACCATGAAAAAATAAATTATCATATGAAATGTCAATTTTCGTTATTATAATGTATAAAAAACTCACAATTATCCTCCTATACAGGGTAGGGTCAATTGAATTCCCATTTTTGCACATTTTATGTTTAGGTCAAATTGTGGTGGGAGTCGACACCAATTTGTAATTATATATGTTGAACTATATAAGTAATAAACTTTCAAATTTATATTATGGGATAAAAGTGTATCTATAATTTGGAATCAATTTCACTATATGAAATTAAGTGATATCACTAATCATTGAAATTTCAAATATATAACTCATTAGATTATAAAAATATGCAATTGTTTTATCTTCTCTTCCCCCTAATATAATATCATCCACATATAACAGCACAATAAACTATTTTTACATGGATTTATTCACATAGAGGTTGTGGTTAACACCGCCACTCTTGAATTCCACCATATTAATATATGATTCATGTTGAACAATCCATGCATGTAGGGCATAAATTAGAATTTACATACACACTTTAATATTATCACCACCAATACAGAATCCCACAAGATACTCCCTGTAGACATCCTATATTATAACAACATTCAAGAAAGATGTTTCTACCTCTATTTTAAATATTTAAATCATATTTTTAAATACACTTCTTAAAAGGGTAATTTTTAACTAAATTCAAGCCATGGGTGTAAAGGTTTCCTCAATATCCACACCAACTATTTTAGCATAACATTTTCACACCAATAAATCCGTATTTCGAACCATAATACCATTTTAATAAAAAAATTTCCGGTGAACCACTTTCATTCAATCCAATTGTGGTGTATGAGTCTCCTCATAGGCTCTCACATCTATTTTATTTCAGTTTGGTCTAGATCCTTGTTAATGTGTCTTACCCCGAATTATTCCTTTATAACATCTTAAAATGATATTGGCTCTATTGTTTATAGCAATACCACATGATCTATTATCCTCACCCTTTGAATTTTATTTGGTGAATAGTTATTATTGATTATATTTATAGGTCAACTTTAATACCACTATTTCATCTTAATGATACAGGTCTAATATCTTCCTGATTTATTTCCTCCTACAAATCAGCCTCAGAATCTTCATTGGTTGAATGACTTTTCCTAGTCTAAAAATTCACACCAACTTTATCATCTTCTTAAATGAATTTTTCTATCATAAAATTCCCAAAATTATTTTCTCTCTTCATGATAATCATGAAATAATCTTTTTATAAAATCCTTCTTTGACTTTTTTTGAAGAATTTATAGGCTGTACTCTTTATTGAGTATCCTAAGGACACTCCCTCACCTTCTACATCACTATATTGTCAGTGGTTTCCATATTTATTATTAATGTAACACCTGATTCCAAAATCATGGAAGTGATTCAATGCTAGATTACTTCTATTACACATATCATAGGTGTTATTCTTCTCAAGGAATTATAAATTGCTAATTTTGAGTATACATGGTTACATATATTTCCTTCTTCCAATAATGGTGATAGACGCCACTTTAAAAAAGTTTCATTTTATACACATTGTTCACCATTCAATTTAAGTGTACAACAACCCCATTTACTATAGAGTGTTTAATGAGGATACATGAAATTTTATAAAATGTTTTTCATGGTAGTTATCAACATTAATATATTATACTCCTCGCTGATATCAGATATCAGTAATTTGATAGTGTGACTAGTTTCATTTTCAACCATTTTTGGGTACATCTTAATGCACTGCATAACATCCTTATTTCCAATCATGAAAATAAAACAATACATTCCACTATAATCATAAAATATAAAATGAATTACTATGACACACATGATTTGGATAGTTTCATTGGACCATAAACACCAGTGTACACCAAATCATGAAAATTTAATTCCTTTTTATTCATATATTGATAAGGGTTACGAAACATCATCCATTACAATAATATATCACATGTCTACTCTTGATTGTGATTTAAGTTAGTGATATCCACTATTTAACTCATCATGGATTGATTTTCTATATTTTTATGATGTATATATACCATCCTTCGGTTCCATAGCTATCCCCTTATTCCATAATAATAATGTATATATTCTTATAAATGTACAACTTGTAAAGGTTAATACTTGTTTCTAACATTTCATGAAGGAATTCACAGCTTTAATTTTTCTTAATAACTATTTCCAATTAAATTTTACCTGAAGTCTAGAGTTATATTTATGAACCATGATTAATTGGTTGTGTATAAAGCCATAGACAAGGTGTAATTTAGTGTTCTTATGATTATCTCCTATTAGTAATATTTGGATTCACTCCTTTTTTTTAAAAACCTCATCATTATCAAAATTAGTAGTTCCATCTACTATCTCCTTTACATTTTAATGATATTTACATTGATAGCCATGTAGTATATGAAACCACTTTTGAGGATCAATGTTTTGTTATTCATTATTTTTTTGAGTGAAATATCATCCAGGTTTTATTTCTCTCTCTTCTACTTTTCTTTCCATGAGAGACCCACATGTGCGGGGATAACATATCAAACCTCCTCTCACATCCCTACATAGATAGTAAAATAATTTTTTCCATTTTCATCTAGTGGAGATAATATATTTACCGAATAAATTTTACTGATTTGTCTAGTATTCATCCATCTCATACATCCATCATTATGACCTCAATTTATTTATTACCTATAATCAACCATCTTCTTATTGAAATTATTTCATTGAAAAAATGTCCATAAAAGATATTTTTTTGTTATGTAGAATGATTTGGTCTCATTATTATTTTTCAACTTCTAGGTTCATCCCCCTCTAAATAACTCACAACCTCTCCACAATAGGACATAATTGTCTAAGGAAGTCACAAAATGTACATTTTATAAGGGGAAATACCTATCGACTATCATCTCTCCATATGTTTCCAACATTTAAGAAAAATTAGGATTATAGATTATTCTTCAAATCATTAGGGAAACATTCTATAATTTCACCGATTTATATTAAATAACTAGTGTTTTAATTTTTGATGTTTTAATGTCTCATTCAACTGTACTGTATTTCTTTTTTATGTGTATTTTATCATTAAAAATTTTCTTAACACCTTGAGTTCAATGTTTTGAACTTTCTAATAGTTATATTTTTTATAAATTCCTAAATGACAGCTTTCTCTTTGGGTCAAATTTCATAATTTCACACTCAATTTAAGTTCTCAAAGTAACCACATTTTTATCAATATCTCTAACCAAATTTTCTCTTTCCTATAAATAAGAATAAAGGTCGTAAATTCTATTTTCTTATTTTTTTTTCTTTAGTTTAAAATCTAATACTCCTCTTGGGAATTTATATATAGATGTGTGGTATTCTTGATACTTTTTTAATTTATCAATTTAATAATTAAATTTATCAACACATTTTGAATATAATTTTAAATGTTCAATAATTTTATGATTTTTTGAATTCAAAAATATATAAGGGCTCATTAAAATTCCACATTAAGGTCCAAAATTCCCTTAGGTATATGGTCATTTTCACTTTTAGGTTTTTCATTTTTAACAGTGACCATTATAAAAAAATTTATATCACATTTATATATAGTTTCTTCTTCATGTAGAAAAACTCCATCAATTATTCTTCTTTTCTCACAAGGATATCTCATTGGATATTTTCCATGGATTAGGTTCCTGGTTTGAAAACTATTTTAGAGGAATATTCATTCATTAATTTTTATTGTGAATTTCATATAATATTAATCACCCCTAATTTTTATAGGATTCCTTATTGCAATGTCCCCAACCATGAAACATATGAAGAAAACCAAGTGTATCTTACTTTAAAATATATCATTATATATTCTAAACTATCTTAAAAAATTTATAGAAACCAATCATTTACATTTTACTCTTCATCTCTATATCTAGTGATGTTAATATTTTCTAATAATCTGTACTTCATTTACTTTTATATATGATTTCAATTTCCTTATAGCTTGACTCACAATTCATTGGCCACCAAATTGATGTGGAAGTAAACTAGAGATAGCTAGACCAATATTATTTCTTCAATATCTTTTCCTTATGTTTATAAGAATACTCCAATTTTTTCATTCTTCCTCTATAGATGATGATTTTAGATATTGAAAGTAAATTTATGGAGAGAAGCATTTTAATTGGTTCACTATAGAGGGACAATCCAAGGAGAATGCAACGATATTATATTGATGTACCTAGAGGTAATACTATTCACTATAGGTACTAAAAATGTTTTAGAATTATTTATTTATGGTCCAAGGTACAATTCCTCATCTTGAGCTCTTTCTCAGTCCTTGGGACAAGGGATAAAAAGAAAATTTGAAACACACATGTTTCTTATAATATTTTCAGGATTAACATATAAACATTGATCCCTGATTCACTTTCTCTATTATTCGTAAAATATTGATATTCAAGTGTGTTTATTTTTCCTTTTTTTGTAATTTGTACTTCTGCTATTGACAAAAACGTTTTCTATGGCATTAGAAATGATCACATCAATCTTCTCCTTCTTCCCATTTTATTCCCCATGTTCTCTTACAATAATATTTCCCATATTTTTAAATTTGAAACTCTATGAAAGAAAATATGATATTATATTTATTTTCATTATTAATATATGCATAATATGTTTCTTATATTTAATATAGAAATTAGTGAATTGGAAATAATTAATCCTCTTTTTAATTCTCTATAATCCTCATGATCTTCCTCATTAATCACAATCTCCACTTTTTTTAAAAATATATGAGTCTAATTATACTTCTTTGAGTAAATTATTAATCATGTATTATTATTAATAATATTCTCATTCTTCAAAAATTCTTGGTGTGAAAACACTAAGCTACAATGTGATTTAGGCTAAGAACTGAATATGCAAAAACCCTAAATCTTAAATCACTACAAATATCATTGAATAACCTTCCTCTAATATTGATAAAATCTTCTCCAACATGAAATAATCATTAGAATATTGATTTAAAAGTATCCCAGGGAATAACCCATTCAAAATGCATTCACAATGATCCTTCACCAAAAATAAAAATAGAAAAAATATATAAAAGTTATTAAAACAAAAAAATAATTTTAATCTCAGATAAAGTCTTAAAGAAATCCACAAAGACTTATAAAATAAAATAATTATTATCTAGTAACATCTTATGAAATATATAATATTCATTTTAATTCACCAAATTCCTTATGACATTTCAAATGCCATTTTGTGGGTTGGAGAGGAAAAATTAAGAGGGGGGGGGGGTGAATTGTGTTTCCAATTAAATTTTTTATTTAAAATATTTAAAACCAAATCCCCCTATTTATAAAAATAACCAAGAAAAATAATATTGTATAAATATATAATTTTATATTGTCAAAATGTTTCTCAAATGCGTGGTCACAACATAGACAAAACAAGTTTTAAAAACACTTTAACTTTTGAAGCTTATTTATATATAATAAAGAAAATATATAAAACACTTATTATAGATAAAAATAAAAGTATTGTTTTAATCTATAGTTTTAAAAAAAACGGATTTTATTAAACATAATAAATAAATGAATGAACACATGGAAATAAAATTATTGGTTTAGTCTCAAGACGAGACATAGCTATCAATATTTAAAAATATCCAGCTACTAATCAGTTTATTGAACAATAAAATGATCCACACCTTGGATGAAGTTTTTTATAAAATAACTATACTCATGAATTCCATGATACACACGAACTCTTCTACTTTTATAAATTGGATAAATGAAGTGAAAAAGAATATTAATAAAGTATCTAGTTACTATACATTATAATACAGGAGCTTGTTCTATTAAATGTACAATGAAAAGAAGAAACAACTAGAATATAAATATATATAAAATAAGAAATAATTATTTTAGATATATTTTAGTATATTTACATTCTCTAATCATGAAAAATATTATAAGGAATGCAATTTTTATAATTTTAGAATATTTTTAAATAGTTCCTTACGGAAACTTTGAAACATTCATCATTGTATCTCTATTTTTTTTAAAAACATAGTATCATATTAAGCACTGAAAAATTATCTATTTTTAATTAGTATGTTTTTTACTATGTGTATATTTTTAAGAAATTATAATCAATCATACAACCAACTGGTCTTTTAGTCAGCATATGTCTATAAAGAGATCATATATCTTTATATATTCTTTATGACTCTAGTTATCCATTCAAGGATAATAATAAGATAATTCTCCATACTAACCCATGTCTCTAGAATGTATGATTTATAATTTCATATATCAATTTAGTTGTTTAAAAATAATCATTATTAAATCCACATGTTTTTGAAATGAATTATATACCATGAAATATTTATTGGTGAAATTAAATTTGAATTTTATTTCAGATAACTACAGTAGTAGATATTTAACAGGTTGTAGCTTAAGTGAACTGGTGGTAGTATATATGTTTTAGTGATAGATGAGTCTTCTAGAGGTAGCACATCCCTTTTAGCCATAGAATTATCTAACTAATGGAAGTAGACATAATCTAGTGTAAGATTCATTAAACTTGATCTAGCTTCCTTGAACAAGCGGTAGCATTGGAATCTTGTTCTAGTTTTAGAAAATTACTTCTAATGGTAGTAGAGATATTATGGAAGTAGCATCACCCCTTATGGAAGTAGCAAGGTTGAACTCATCGTAGAAGTATACATTATAGAAATTTTTCAATGTATTGTTACTAACTGAAAAAAACACTTTCAAATGCTTGTGTAAGGGTTACATAATATTTTCATAAATATAAATAATATTTTTATAAATACATATTCTTAAGAGAGAAAACACGAATAACATGATTTTTTAACATTATAATATTAAAAAAATTAATTTCATTGACTAATTAAACTCATAAAAAATTAAAAAATTATTATAAAAGTTTACATTGGATTAGAAAATACATTCAATATCCTAAAGGCCTTATGAAATTTAAAACGTCGTATGAAATATAAATTTTCCTATGAAAAGACATAAAAAATCCTAAATAATGTTTTATTCAGCCTATAATGCTTATGTCCTTAGTAAAGTTTAATTTTTATCCAAAGCCTTTTGATATGAATTAATTTTTATGTATATAATGAATTTTATTTTTTACAAAGTGAAATTTCAAGTCCACACAAAATCAAATGATATCAAAAATACTTCAGTACTTAGGAAATTTCCTAAATTCCAAAATTTTCCCAATGTACAATATGTACTAATTGAAAACATTCCCAACATTATAATATTTTGATAAAAAAATAAGACTATAAAATAATTATCATAGAATCATAACACTTACAATATTCCATTGAATTATGTGATAATAATCATAAACCATGAAAATATAACATAATAATATGGTACTAAAAAATAATAAAAATCATAACATATACCAAGGTTTACCACCAAGAAATTTTTAGCATAGTGGTTCATGAATCACTACCGGTATCCCATAACATAGTGGATCCAATGTCACTTACAGAATCCCATATTGGGTTGATCATCATTACTCATGTCCCATAATAATCTAATGGGATATAAAACATTACCCAAAAAATCAGAGGAATATATTATAACTACCCATCATAAAATGGTAAACCCTACATATTTATGAAATAAGAAATCAATAATTCATCTTATCATAAAAACCCAATGGAAATAATGTTGGTTACATTTAATTTTAAATGGTATCATATAATATTAAATAAAAAATTTGAGTAGTTTTTTAAAAAATATAGTCCCTCAAAAGAAGAATATAATATGAGAATTTAGAGGGTGATTCATGAATGATGAATCCATATGAGATAGATAATTTTAAGATAGTAGGAAGAATTTAATACGAATCATTAAAATAGTTTTCATAAAACATTTTTATCATTATTATTAATGTATTATCTTACAAGTAACTTTCAAAAATCATTTTAAATAAGGTGAAAAGATGACATCAACAAACTGGAATACACAATTACATTAATACAAAATCCAGATATGACATGGCCCAAAGGGGATTCTTGATCAACATGAGCTAGTGACTAGCACTATGGAATCAACAACAGGTCAGAGGGAACAATTTCATCCTAAGATAAAACCATCAATATATATTAGAGGAAGATAAAATAGTAAGCAACCAATATACCAAACACTCCTCATGGAGAATGTTCTTCAATAAAATAGATAAGATCCAAATGAAACCTCATCAAAATAAATGGAATAATATATAACATTTTAATAAAATACAATATCTCCATTGAATATTGGATTACAACTCCACCAATAACTTCCATCAACCAAGATCCGAAGAATCAATAATAACACCCACTTCAAAGTATCTCTTTCCCTTTTCATGGACATGGTATAATATAACATACAAAAACCCTAAATTAATGGTAGGGTGTGAGTAAAATTGGCATATTGGAATTCACCAAATGTTCTATAATAATATTAATAATAAATAAAACATTTATACATTAATTTAAATAAATATATTTCATGGAAAATAATTTTTATATTTATTGTCACACAATCTTTCAAGTCTAGTAGATTGAATGTATATTAGAAACAAGGTTAAAGGAAAATTTCAAATAAATATAATAGAATGAATAAAAATAGTATAATAATAATTTGCATATAATAATCAAAATAAAAAATAACCATGGTTATATAAAATGTTTCTTATTAGTTCCATTCTATAGGATCCTCACAATACAAAGTCAAAAAATTATGTCTCAAGGTGTCCACATGTTCCTAAGGCTCAGTCCATCATGATTGAATTAGTCAACACCACATAGAGGGAAAATCTTCCAAACATGGTTTAGTTAGAGTGATTATCATCAATCCATTATTAAGGGGTCAGAGTCCTAACATGATTTCTTAGTCAACCACTAACTACTCTAGATCGAAATTTCTTTCAATGAATTAATGAACCAATCAATCATAGGAAAATCGTTCTTTTAAATTTAATATATCTTTCATAGTTAAAATTCCAAATTTTGAGTTTCGATATTCCATTTCAATTTAAAAACCAATACATGGGTTTTTATCAAGTTAATGACTTTCAAAATCACCATTCATTTAAATCCATTTTTGTCAATAATGAACATCAAATAATTTGTTTAAATCACATATCTTTCAAGCCATATTTTCTCAATTCCACCCAATAATTTCAAAGATTGTAAAAATGGTTTTTCTTTCAAAATTCCATTTCCATTGAAAACAATATAAATATTCTAAAAAAAATATCACAAATAAATTGAAAATAAATTTCAAATAAAGCATGTAAATTAATGTTTCATGTGTTGGTAAAATCCTAATGGAACCACCAACCATCTCTCACATGATCATGAAATCACCTAAAACAGAAATCTCTAATGAATATTTGACGGAAATGGATAGTAAAGAGGAATCCCTAGAATTATAATACATAAAATTATGATCTAGATCCACCAAAATCAATTAGATCCATCACTCTAAAGGAAGGGGAGAAGAGAATAAATCGGGATTCCAAAACCAAGAGACTAAACTTACCAGAGAGGGATCAATTGCATCCACCAACACATCGATAAAAGGATAAAGGGGTTATATGAGAAACTATACTATAAAGAGATCCTACAAAAGATATAGGGTTAAATTATGTTAAATTATAAGGTGTTTAGTATTTATAATTGGGGGTTCATGCCCTTAATTATAATTTTCAAGGGACTAAAAATCTCATCACATGGTTTCCTAGGTTAGGAGGCATGGTTAGAAAAAAATTATTCACAAAACCATACATCAATATTTGGATTCTAGACATTTTCTCATGGTTAAGACATGTGGTTAGAAAAACGATGCTCTAATCATTTACTACTTCCAAGGCTATTTAAAAAATGGTGGATGATTTAAATACATTGTGTGGAGACTCTGCAACAACTACTCTCTCCCCACTATCCAAAGACACATGATTTTCTAGCAGAACATGGTTTGATCTAACATTGAAAAACCTAAATAAACTCATGAAAAGGTAAATAGTTTCATAGGCAATCCAAAAACATTTTCCCTAACTATATTCCAACCTTGAACATCCCCAAAAGCATAAAATCTTTTCAAAAAGTTTATGAAAATAACCCAAAACAAGATCCAAAAAACAGATGAACAAAAAAATGGAATTAAAGTACCTAAAATATTGTAATGGAATATTATAATCTACCCACAATAAAAAGTTTTCCCCAAAAAAATCCTATCAAGACGACTCTGTATCAAAGAGATGCATCCACTTCTATCTCATTAGTGTCTCACGCTCCCATGTCTCGTGAATATCAAAACTACCCTACCAATGGAATCAAACCTGAGGTATTGAACTTCCACATATATCCTTCATCTCAGAATAAAAAATATTAATTTCCATATAAATCATAGATAACCTTGGTTCCACATCACGGTCCTTTCAACTCAAAACATGAGATAGGTAGGAGAGATACATTCTGATATATGACATGTGAAACACATTATAAATCGGCTTCAATTAGGTTATAAAAGACAAACTATAAGACATATTTCCAATATTCTCAACAACATAAAGTGATCCCAAATATCATGGTGTTATATTTAAATATTTTATAACACATCATTAAACCATCATAGGTGAAACTATAAAAAACACCCATTCACCAACTAAAAACTCCAATGGGATTTGATGATGATCAATATAGGATTTATACCAACTCTATGATGCCAAAATTATATGATGAATCAACTGAACCTTTTCCATTATATCTTGGAACATACTATGTCCAACTAGAAAGGTTTCAACAATCTATAACAAACCTAATGTAGATTTAAACAGATGGTTATATGAGGCCTGAAAGGGTTTTATCCTGATGGATGACTAGTAATTGTTATTATAGGAGAACATAGCCAGTCCTAACTGGCTAACCCAAGCTCCACCAAAGTTGAGAATATATTCTTAAATCACATATACAAGAAACATTATATCCTTTTCTATGTAGCTTTCCATCTATGGATGGTATGTCATGTTCAATCTAACCCGGGATCCCATCACCTTATAACGGCCTATCAAAAAATGAGAAGTGGAATGGGGATATCTATCAAAGACTATAACATCTAGGACTCCTGAAATCTAATGATCATTGCACATATAGAGATCTAATGTCCTCAACATCAGTTATATAATGAATGGGTATAATTTTATCCAATTTGGTTAGTCGATTAACCACTTCACAAATCACATTCTTCCCTTTAGGGGTACGTGGAAACCCAATTGTGAAATATATCAAAATATCATACCATTTAAATTTCATCACAAGAATGGGATGAAATAAACCCTAAGGTATCACGTTTTTTTTCTTAACCTACTTACAAGTTAAAAATGAAAAAAAAATCAGTGATATCACATCTGATACCTAACAACAAGAATCATCATAATATATCAAAGATTATCTTCACAGTTCCAAGGTGTACCACCCCATGGGAACCATGAAAATCCACCAATCTTGTATTTTATCACAAGAAAAGGTATATCGCACCATATCCTAAAGAATATTATACACTATGAATATTATGGACACTCACTAATGGTTTCCCCACTAAAAAGTGATTCCATAATTCCATGTAACTCATCATTGAGATATTGTTCTTGAAGAATAATATTGAGAGAAGAGTAGGTCAACTAAATTCATGGAAAAATAATATTGGTCTCACTATCCAAAACTAAAAAATGAATTAGTGTAAAGAGATTCATCAATTTACACATATATGATGAATCATTCACTGTATTGGTCAGAATTTTCTTACACAAAAATTCAATGATGATATTCCTCCTACGAGGGTTATATGTGATTTTGTAAGGAAATTATTTAAAGTAATTTACACATATACTGTGATGAATATTAAAATGTTTTTGGGGAGAATATATAACCTGATATTTTGTGATCGGAATAAATGGTAATCCTTTCTTTGAAAAGGTAATGCTTCCAAATCTAAAGATCATACAATATAGATGAATGTCTGATATCATGGGTAGGAAAGTTCATTTTTGTGTCATAAGATTTTTGGAACCATAGGTCACCCTATGATCAACGTACAGGAGAACATAATCCAAACCTAAACCAGATGCATCAGAAAAATCCACAAAGCCCCTATTTTCCTCGTCAAGATTAATCACAATCATGAAATTAAAAAGGTTTCTCAATTCAAAAAAAATAATTCTTATATTTTAAATCCCAAAACACTACTATTTTATTAGTGAGTATAGTCATCAATGAAGCATTTTTTGATAAATATTTAACAAACTGGTGGTAATACCCCAATAAACCCAAGACACTCTAAATCTTAAAAAACATAATGATTGTTCCCAAGTAATAACATCCTTCACATAATCAGGATCAACTAAGATTCCATGTCTTGAGACCATGATTCCATGAAATTCAATTCCTGAATCTAGAAACGTAATTTTGATAACATAGCTTAAAGTTAGTGATCTATATACTTCAATAAATGCTCTCAAATGATGTACATAATCTTCCATCATTTTAGAGTAAACTAAAATTTCATCCACAAATTCTACCATGAAGGAGTTGATATAATCATGGAATATCTTATTCATCATTTATATAAATATTATATGAGTATTAGTTATACCCAAATTCCTAACATGGTAATTGTAATGGTCACACATACTCCAAAAGGTGATCTTTATGATATTATTTTCTCTAATTCCGAGCTGGTGATAGCCAGATTGAAGGCGAATCATCATGAAGCACTTCACATCTTTCAACTGATCAAATAGATCATCAATCCAAGGTAATGCATACCTCTTCTGTACTATGACCCGATTGATTTTTCACTAATCAACACCAAGGTGAAGGGTCTTATCTTCTTTCAATGTAAAAAAGAACAGTTGCTACCCATGGTGATGCACATGAAAGAATAATGCCTTTATCATACAAACCATCAAACCGAGTCTTCAACTCCTTCAATTCAGGTAGTTCGATACGATAATAGAGAATATAGAAATATTTGGTACCTGGTACCAAGTCAATAAATTACTCCATATCCCTTAATGGTGGAAATCTAAAAGAGTCATATGAAAAAATTGATAATCATGATGACCACTAAATGAAGTTTTACACTCAAATATTCTTGCTTACGATCAAATTAACACCCATATATCTCCCTATCAATATTTGGAAGATCTATTCTGGCATTACTCGTCCTTTAGACAAATTATCCTTGGAAAATATAGCACACCTCATCAGGGATAGTAAAGGAGACTCATTGAAGATAAAATTCAATCCATGATTTATAATAAAACGTCCAATAAATTATGACAATGATGTCCAAATTTTTATTATAAATAACTAGAAAATCCATGTTTATCTAGATCTCAGACAAGGATAAATCACAATAAGGGCATTGAAGACCCTTATATCTCTTCATTAAGAGGATTGTATTAATATCCATCCCACACGACATAATCTCCATATGAAGGTTAAGAAGATTCACAATATGAGTCAACATGAAATACTAAGATTCAATTATATAAAATAGAGTATTCACTAAATATGAAGTTATAGTAATGGTACATCTCAATATCGTTTGACCCCCATCAACTTCCTCCGGTGACTCATCCACTATGTGAAGAAGTTTTTTCCAAAAAACTGTCTTTGGTAGCCCTTAATAATTGAATAATGTGACTACAACACTATACCTTTAGGTGATGATTATATAGTTCCATTGAAAAAGGAAGAAAAATACATGATAGAACTTCTACAGGTGGTCTCATCAACATCAAAAACCAAAAATCATTCATGCCTTTAACAAACTCACATTGAGTCACCAAACTTTACACGTTTAAAGTAAGTCAATGGTAATTTTCCAAAAACATTATAAGGTCAGGATGGTTCATACTCTCATTATCTTCTATAAGACTTGTCCCTCTTCCTCATTAATTTAAACGAACTAACTAAATTTCCTTTCAGAATTAGGGAAACTCCTATCAATCCTGACATACCTGTCTGATCATGATCATCCCTCAATGCACCATCTAGTACATTTTAAAAATAGATGATCTTTATCATGAATACATGAGATTAGATATCAGATATAAGACCCATATTTAATATTTGAGACTTCATCTTCTCATTAAAAACTACATCAAAGGAAAATGGACAAGTTGAACAAAGCAGTTTAATACAGAGTCATGGTTCTATCACCTTACTAGAGGATGAGAAACACCATCTAATTTTCCAAAACCATCGATTCTAGATAGAAAATATTCTTGAAAATAGATTTTAAGTGTTTCCACTCCAAGACGTAGTGTTTTATTTCTATATCCATTGACTCCCACAACCTCCAGTCAGGACCATTTAGATTGAAATTAGTATATTTGACCTTAATTGTATTAGTCATTTCCTAGAACTTGAAAAGAATATTAAAATTATTTAAACATCCATCCTCCTTAAATGTATCATTATATCGATGGAATGATGGTGATTTTTATTTAAAAAACACTATCACATAATCTCTAGTTTCATCCCATTAAGGTCACACTATGAGATCCTAATTGGTAATGGGTGAATCTACCTATCCTAGAGCTTATTCCACACACACCACTATCTCAACAAGGTTTTAATAAAATGGAGGGTTGAATTTCGATGTTTTATTGGTATCTTACTAAAAAATACTATTCAAACATCTTCTTAGGGGTATGCTGTTAATCAACATAAACATATAATAGGAAAAAACCACTAGGATACTCATATCAAAAAATAAATCATGGGATACTAGAATATCAATCCCATGAAATAAAAAATTCAATTTTATCGGATTTCAAAGTACTCATACAATTTTAAATAAATACTAGAATCATATCAAACATGCATTACCCCCAAATACCCATGGAAACTTCAGTCTCGCTATAATGAGAGATGGAGAAGAACTCACTCATAAACAACTAATTATGTCTTGAAAATACTACCACATGTCTACTAGGATATCCTAGGCTATGTATTGAATTCAAGAAAAGATGATAAACTTTCCTTTGATAGCATTTTGTCGCAAAAAACCTGAATACCCCAGCAAATCAATACCTAAGACATAACTAACATGACCAAAAGGGTGCTCCTAATATCCAAGGGCTAGCGACTAGTATCAAGGCATCACAAACTAATGAAATGGTATTATTTCACTTGAAGAACAAACCAACAATATAGAGAAGTAAAATATAATATATTAAATAGAAGATGTTCCAAACACTCTTCAAATAAAAAGTAACATCTGAATATAGATAAGATCTAAAAGATTAATTATCTAAATAAATGAAATGATATCCATCAATTTAATAGAAACCCAAAATATCCAATAAATGAGAATATCACAACTCCACTAATCACTGTCATCACTCAAGTTCCCATGAATCAGGAAAACCTACCAAATCTTTGTAGGTCCTTCCCTTATCCTAGAATAAATATAAAATAATACATAAAAGACTTAATAAAAAGGTTAAGATTGAGTAAAATAGCCATGTATAACTTCACCTAGGGATTTATTAATAATTCCATAATAAATAATCTTTTTTATGTTACAATTTGTTGAAATTTTTCGAAAAGAAAAACATTTCCATATTTTTTATCAAATAATATTTCAAATTGAGTAGATTAATTTTCCATTAAAATCAATATTAAATGAAAATTTTCAATAAATAAGGACATGAATAATAAAATTTCATTAATAATTATCATGTAATAATAAAATCAAAACAAATTACCAAGGTCATATTTTCTAATATTTCTTGGCTATAGTTTCTATGATCCTTTCATTAATCAATCAAAAATTCAAGGCTCAATGTGTGAGAATGCCTATATTTATCAAGCTATCATGATAGAATCAATCAACACCCCATTGGGGAGAACATGTTGAACTTGGATTAGTTATTGTTTATCACTTAAATTCATTTCAATGGGGTTATATTCCAAGCTATCTTTTCCTAATCACCCTAAACACTTAGGCTCACACATTATATCAATGAAGCCAAAAAACAATAAATCACGAGTAAATAATTAATTTATATTAAATTCATCATTTATAATTAAAATTCCCAATTTCATATTTCAGTAATTCATTTTAATTTCAAAACAAAATAATGAAATTTTATCAACTTCTTGAAATTAAAAATAAACAATAATTTAAAGACATTTTCACAAAAATCAACATCAAATCACTTCTCATTTCAAAAAACTTTTTCGCAAATCCACCCAATAATTTTAAATCCTATAAAAATAATTCTATTTCACAATTACATTCCCTTTTAAATCAATCTAAATTATAAAAAAAATTAATCAAAAAACAATCAAAAATATGTTCAAAATAAATCAAAGAAATCAAGGTTTCATCTGTAGGTAAAATATTCACAAAACCTCCTACCTTTAATCACATGATCAATAAATATCCTGAAATAATAGATTTAAATGGAGAGTTGAAGGTGTGGAAGAAAAAAGGGGAATCCCTATAATTTAAATCCATCAAATTTACATTTAGATCCACCAACAACAAGAGGATCTCTAATAGTCAAAGTATGAGAGAATAGAATAAACGAGTATTCCAAAACAAAGTAACTACACTTATCAGAGAGGGATCGATCGTATCCACTAACACATATATCAATGAATACATGGGCTGGGAGAGCTAAAATTCTCTCTTTAGAGTCTTCAAAAGACAAAGGGATGAATTAGATTCAATATGGCAGTTTTTAGTATTTATAACTAAGATTTTGGGTCCTTAATTACAATTTTTGGGGATTAGAAGAACTCTCATATGGTTTACAATGTTAGGAAAAATAATTAGAAAAAACCATGTGCCTGATATGACCCCTTACTGGGATTCTGGAGAGTTTCGCATGGTTAGGGAACACAATTAAACAAATAAGTTTTCAATCGTTCAATCCCTCTAGGGCTACTGGAAAAAGGGTGTATGGCTTGGTCACATATATTGGAGAATGTGCTCCAACCATGATATCCCCACTATCCCATTCCCTACGGTTTTAGGGAAGGCCATAAAATTTTCACTGACTCTGTTCCCCCCTCTAGATCCTCAAGAAATGGAGCACAATTTCCTAGTCTAACCTCCATGATTTTCATTAACCATGTTGTAACTATTTATATCCCAGTAGCTTGAAAAAAGTTAAAAATATATCCAAAAAAACTCAAAACAATATCTAAATAAAAGTTGATAAAAATAATTTGTTATAAGTACCTAAATTTTGGTAATTGAATTTTACACAGGTAGACTTTTTAAAAAATTACATAAAAAGAATATCTATTAATGTATCATGAAAAGAAATAAATGTTAATTAATAAAATATGATGTGAAATATAAAAATATATCAATGTGAAAGGGGTTTTTTAAATATTTTTAGACATTTTTATATGAAAACCCACATCAATGAATGATTTATGAAATTTAATTTAATTTATAAATAAAGAGAAGTAAGATTGTTACTAATCATAAAAAATATTTTGATTTCAAAATAATAAACTAATATATTTTTTGTAAGAAAAAATATATACATTGGATATAAAGGGTTAAGAGATGGGATAATTATTATTCATAATAATGCCATAATTTTTCAATGAAATAAATTAGTAAAAAAGATTATTTTGACATAAAAGTATAATTTCAATCAATATAAATATAAAATAGAATACAAAATGCAGATTTTTGAGGAATATAAAAAAATTATATGAAAATAGTTATAGTATCAATATTATGACCCAATGAAAAGAAAATTGAATTAACTAACCACTTTCGTTGGATTCCATTTTGGCTTGTGATGCTCTAACCTCATGTATAAACTATTTATGTGTATTATTCTTCTATATCTGAATTATATTGATATTTATTTTACTTGATACCATTTATTCATTATTTATTACTACCAATTTATTATTAATTTTTTAATAAAATTTATACTCAAGTGTTAATTATATCATTTGTTTTATGCTATCTAAGGTATGATTATTTCATTCTGTGATCCTTACTCATGTATTCATTACCTCCCAATTGTCCATGGAATTTAAATAAGTTTTTTTTCATTAGGATGTGTTTAAAAAAATAAATTTATTCTTAAATGTATTTGTATACAATAAATTTAGATTGTTCAATGTTACCTCATCAATCATGATTCTCAAAAATTAATTAATTAAAATTTAACTAGTGAGGTTTCTGGTGATATCATGATAGTAATGAAATATTTTTCACTTATATTGAGTCTCCCTGATAAGTTCTTGATTTCATGGATTTTGGAATATATATATATATACATTTTAAATTTGGAAGTTATGTCATATAAATCACTCTGAAATCAGATACTCTTTTTTTACTCACTATTGGTTATTGTTCTCATCTTTCATTGAGTTTTTAAAGCCATCTAGTTTCTACAAATATATTTTATTTTGTTTTTCCTAATGTAACTTATTTTTCATTGGTACCTCAAAGTATTTTGATGTTCATAATATATCAGTTTTTATATATTTATTGTCAAATCCATCTATTGAGGTTTCTTTATTGACTTTTAGCTTTAATCATTCTATTCTTTAAAGGGAATTTTTTAGGATGCGTATTTTATTTAATATTTTATAATTTATGAAACCATATCAACATTAGATGATATTTATTGAGTAAAGTGTTCATTTATTTATTCATGTATCATATCCTTGCCTTTTTAAAACATGAGATTACATTCCTTCAATCTTTCACATATTGACTCTAACTTTGGAATATATATATTTTATCTATAGACATAGATAAGTTTAATTATTATTCTTATTTAGAAGATAAGTGTTTAATAAAAGGACATTGATAATTTATTATCAATATATATATACTTTGTGAGGTATACATCACTATATTTGAATTTAATTCTTAGGTATATTTATAGGAAGATGACTTATTCATTAATATTGTAGAATTGATTTTTAGTTATTCTCCATTATTATTTGGAACTTCTTTTTTAAAATTATATACTAATGAAAAATGTTAAAAATTTATAGTTAACATATACCTTTGATTAATGATTTCTATAAATATCATTCGATAATAATCTTATATGGTGATTTTTTTAGATTTTAAAAAAGATATTGTATGATTATATATTTCGTAAGAGTATTAATTTGGAGGTTGTATCATACCTATTATAGTTGTGATTTTTGGAAATTCCTTATTCAAAATAATCTAAAGATAGTTATAGATTTCATTAACTGTGTTAAGTAATGATTTAGTTTTAGTACATTAGTTCTTATACAGGAGAATATAATAATATGTTGAAAAATATTTAAAATAATATTTTAAATTTCCATGGGAGTAAATGAATTTATCTCCTTCATGGGAATTCAGCAAGTTTTTATAACACTTTTCCAACTGGTTTGACCTTGAGATATAAAAAATTATCCTATCATGTATTTCTAGTAAGATTTATCAATTCCATTAAGGATATGATGATAACAAAGATAATTTAAAAAATAATTAAAAATGTAATCTTGAAAGAAGTCACACATGCTTAATGAGAAGGAGATCATTGGCCTAAAAAGAAAATTTTTATAAGAGATTATTATGATATAAAATGTGTATATCTAATATATAAAAAATATTACCATGAATTTACATTCTAGAAGGATCATTGTTAAATTTATTATTATAGTAGAACTGATATAATATTTTCATATCCAAGAGAGACCACATGTTGTCAAGAGTTTTTTACTCTCAATATCATCAGTTCTAAAAAGACAATATCATTGAAGAGATGGTTTTGATACCTATTATTATTCCATGAAATCCAAAAAATAGGTATTTATATGCAATTTGAAGTGGGGTGAAATAAAATGTGATGAAAGTATTCCCATTTTAAAAGGATTTCTATTAGAATAATATTATAGAGTAAAATAGAAATATATAAATGAAATATGTAAATCACAAAAAATATAATTGATAAAAATCATATGTATTAAAATCAGAATAATAAATGTATCTAGAAAATGAAATGTTGATATTTTAAAACCTATATTTTTTATTCATAATGAGCATGTTAGAATAAATGTAAGATATAATATTATTCAAATATCGTGATAATATTAATGAATACTTTAGAGGATATTGAGGTAATGAATCTAGACAGACTCTGCAGACTTGGTCATAAGGATATTTAATTTAATGTAAATATGAATGAATATTAAAGTTAAGAGATGAATAATATATATAATAATGACAAGAAAGGTAGAACAAATAGAATTTGAAATAACTTTGGGATAATAAATCCCTATATCACCTATTTTATACTATGAACATGTTATTATCTCTAAAAACATTTTCTATTGTAACCCAAAGCGATAATAAGATCCGATGACTTAAATAAAACAATAATTAGTACAAACATATCCCACATTCCATTAAGATATATAATAACATATCTAAGGAACTTCATTAATCATATATTAATACTAAAAAGTTTCATTTTCTCATAGCTTCTTCAATGAAATATTGGTAAAAAAAGTTCGTATACATAAAATATCTCCATTCAAAGATGTAAATATTGAAAGTCGTTATCCAAATGAATTAATTGATAAAGTATCATATATGGATAGAATGAATATAATAGAGGCGATTCTTTGTTCTCATTTTATGTAAATATAATATCAATGGATAGGGTACAAAGGAGGTGAAGACAAAGGAATTGAATCCATGATGAAAATATATATGTCTTAAAAATTACGAGTTAGGTAGATTAAACTGAGGTAAAATGAAACATGGTATTTTTTACTAAATTCGTCCTTTTTTGTAACACCCCAAGCTTCCACGGTACGTTTCACTTTGAATAATGCAATGACGTGCATTGTACGCAACTTCGAGATTCTAACACACCACAACCAATCAAACTAGCCGTTATGAAAAGTAATACCTACTTTTTAAAATTTTTAGAAATTTTATCTCTCAAAATGGACTTCATTTTTGGATTTGGAGTATCGAATTTAGCCTAAGGTGAAATTTTGGAACTTTTCAGATAACTTTAATATTTTGATGAAGAGTGAAAATTACTAAATTTTAAATAAAAACAATTATTTTAATAAAAATAATTAATAGTGATAAATTATTAATTTTAGTGGTTTTAATGTATAATTATAATATATTTTTACCTTTTTATCTAATGGTGTCCATTATAATTAATTTCACTTTGAAATTGGACATAAACAATTGTCAATCTTTTGAAATATATTGTTTCTTAAAAACACGCTATTGGTTGTGACAACAAGAATTAATTATAAAACTATTTAATGCAACTTTTATGTTTGGAATTTTGTAAAATAGTCATCATTTTTGAATTTGGAATATCAATTATAGCCTAGGGAGAAATTTTGGCATTGTTCTGAAAAACATCAATTTTTGATGAATGGTGAAACTACTAAGTGGTAGTTAAAAAACTGAATTTTTCATAAAACTTAATTTTACCGCTTCTGTGATTAGAATTTCGAAAATCCGAGAGACACGGTTAATATCAAGGAGTAAAATTTGGTTCAATGAGATGAAAATATTTTTTGGTGAATAGTAACTTTTTACTTTTATTTACCACGGTTAAAAGTAAATAGGTTAATTATGGGTAAAAATGATATTAATATTACCATAAAACATGTCCTAATTCTATTGGACAAGTGTATCTCTACCAAAAACAACCTTAGGAATAAAATATTATCATTTAGGTCAACTTCGATTCGTTTAGGACATTTATTATTATTTAATTCAAAGAAGAGTAAAAAGAGTTAAAATCAACGTTTATTTACTAAACTTTTTTTCATATAGGGTTACACATAAGATAAATTCGATTATAAATATTCATTAGAAAGATAAAACTATTTACTAAATAATTATATTTTATTTATAATTTTTAGACATTAAATATATTAATTTATTTATGACACAATGATGAAGCACTAATTACCATAATAGTGAATAATTAAAATAATTGATATTATAAATACCCAAATAAATATAATTGGAGACTTTTATTGAATTAAACTAATTTTCTAGGTTAATATTACATATTATGATTGATTTAATTTACTTTTTGCGAAGTAATCATTCTGATATGAGTTTCAAAAAAATCAATTATTGAATGGTGTAAAAATTGACAAAAAAAGAGTTTTTAAAATAAATATTATATAATTAATTGTTATTAAATTCCTCAAAATCTATGGTTCGGCCAAGAGACTTATATAATGATAGGTGTATCATTAATGGACCACTTGGGGGTCGATTGGATGTATATAGTAAGTTTATTAACCATATAATATAAAAATACAAAGAGACATTGTAAAAGTGAAACTAATTAACTAAGAGTTAATACTTAAATGAAAGGTTAATATAATAATCCAAACCTATCTAAATTCTATTGGTTTAATTGTTTTCGACCTATCCCCACATTAACCTTTGAATAATAAATTTTGGAGCCATTAGAAACTGAATATGAATTTATTATAAATTAATATTTTTAGATTTTCCAAAGGTACCCCTTCACCCCTCTTATAAAAGGGCACTCCTCCTTCTCATTTCTTCACACCTTCAAAGCCTTTTTGTTCGGCCAACCCCTGCCCAAATACTCTCTCAACTTCCCTCAATACAACCTTGAGGCCTTAGTTAGATCAGAAAGGCAACCAAATGAGGCCTTTTGATCAAATCAAAAGGAAGTACTCGAAGAAGAGGTAATGTTTTCACCACCCCTTTTCAAGTTCCTTTCTTCTTCAACTTCTTCTTTCTTTGTTATTACCATTCTAAAATAATTTCTCCAGTATCTTATATATACTGCGATGTTATTATAAATATGTTACAACCATATTCATTATTCTATCCACCCTTTGAATAACATGTCACCATACGCGCGTACGTACGGCTTACCGTCTCCAGGTCGTGGTGTAATTGTTATTCAATATATTATTATTTGGGTGAGTATAATAATGATGTGTTACTCATGAAAATAATAAATATAACATGATAATGATTCTGTATATATGATATAACATCCCATTATATATTATTTTAATATCAAAATAATGATATTGTCGCTCGTGCGTACGTACAGACTACCGTATCCACGAACGCGATGAGATTCATTCTCTATCGTATCCATTCAAGTATAATTATCATTTGATGATTTAAAAATAAAGTTTAAGGACTTTATATAATTCTGGATATGAATAAGATACAACCTATCCATGACAAACAAGGCTTACGTAACAAAACATATAAAAGAAAACGAGTAAGTTAACACCTGAAATGACGATAATTCTAAGATATTATTAATAAAGCAATGATAAAAGATCATATATGATATCATATTAATGTATATGATTCATGAATAATTTAATAACAATTATTTCAATATTATACAGGATGTTAACCTACCCCCAACCAAGGAAATGTACAAGGTAAGGGGTTTCTTATCTCACTTTTAATTCCGTGAGAATTCCATTGTTCACCACTTATTTATTACATGTGGTGTGTGTATTGCCCATGTTTGTACTCATTGTGTAATATAATTTAATTCATGTATATTTACATCATCATTGTATGATCCTTATTTCATGGTTTAATTTGTCATAAGTTACCAAATCGATAAGGGAATTTGAAATTTCAATTTCCACTCATTCGGCTTTACGCGTACTTCATTGATTATTTTACTCCAAGATTATGTGTGGAATCACTATTCATTTGCTTATGTGAAAATTTACACTCCCCTTTCTGTGGATATAATTTTTATACACATAATCACTCTATTGATAAATTCTCAAGTGATTGGTATGAACTTGATAAGAGTAATTTTTAACAAAATCTCTATTTGTTGAGATAAATATCCAATTCATTGGTGTTGTTTTTACAAGAATATGTGTGAATGTACTATGATTGAATTACAATAAATATCCAATCATATTGAGTGTATTTATATTTTTCACACATAATTATGTCTTTGATTTATCCTTAACCTAAGTATATGGTCTTTATATGAAATTTCATCTCAATTTACATTCCATTGAGACTCCTTTATTGCTATACACCAAATCACCTTTATATGGTGTATATAATGTAATTTGACATAATATATCATGAATCACATTATTCTCTTGATATTAAAAAGTTTTTATTTCATCAATTATTTTTATTCAATTGTATCTCTTTTGGTTAGGAACTCTAACTAAAATGACATTTTAAAATGTTTTAAAGATTGATTATTCTAAATATTTCTCAATTATGTTCATGTTTTAAAAATGGTTTTAAGGATTTATTTATATGGACATTAAAGTTTTAAAATCAAAATTCCTTTTACACGTTTCAAAGTGGTATGGGAAACTTTGAATCAAAAATATATTTTAAATGGATTCTAGACAGATAGTGTGACTTTTAAATGTTTTCAAGAAAAAGAGGGATATTTCTATCAATAGTTCTGATGACTATTTTCACCTATGTTAATATCCTTCATCATTCTCGATTGAGGTTAATCTGATACAATACAATATTCCATATTGTATCAATTGAGTTATGTTTGACTGTGGATGTGCTATTTTTATACCATTCATGGTTTGTGGATAAAGTATTGACATTTCATATGCTAGTTTTAATATGAATGTTTATGTTATGTTTCAAACTTTTCATATGAGGAATGAATTGGACTTAGTAAGTGACGGGTGGAGCCCACTATAGCTCCTCGATGCATTGGTAGGTCTCATGATACAAACTAGTGTCTTGGCACAAGGCTTTGGAAAAATCTTATTTGTAGTCTTGGTACGAGGCCTTGGCTATGTGGTTATGATAGTATGACATTATGTATTCCATCATTATGAAAGTGGTTATTGATATTGCATGAGATTGTTCGACTAGTAGAATATCAATGTGAATAAGTAAATGGAATTATTTTATTTATCTTTGCCATATTATGCTGAAGTTCAAGTTATAAATGCTCTTGTTTTAGTTATAAATTGCTTTAAGAGTTTATGATTATCTACGAAAGCTTCTGCTATATTGTTATCCTTACCGAGCATCTGAGCTCACCCCTTTCAATGTTTTATCTTTTCCCAGGATGTGAAGAAGTAATTAATGAATGACCTGCAGGGATAGTATGAGTGTGGACTATGGAGACTATGTTGTTGTTGTTTTTAGTTTATAATGTAATGTAATACTTATGAATATATATAGTGTTTTTAAGAAAACTAAACTAATCGGTCTTTCGAGACTTGATCGTTTGTGATCATGCCAATGTTATGTAATAATGCACCGACTCTAGGTAACAGGGGTCGGGGCGTTACAGTTGGTATCAGAGTAAGTTTAGTACATACCTTGGAAGCCAGATTTAGATAAACTCTGATTAGAACACTTAGACCTAAGATGAACTTTGATGATTAGTATAGAAGAACTTCCTAGAATTTTGGTATTGTAGAGATTTTGTGAGGTTTCTGAGCAATACATCCCTGTCTAGATACGAGTAGGTAGAGGCGGCTATGGCACAGATGTACCTAGGGGTAAAACCCGAAAACACCGCATTGAGCTAGACTCGAACGGGAACTGGTGCACGACAACAGGCCTTGCTGCACTCTTGGTTACGACACTCCCGGGGGATATGATTAGGATAATTTAAAATCTCTTTACAAACCTATTTAAAGTATTATATATATAAGATGAGAGTAAATGACCTTGATTAATCCTAATGTGTTTCAAATTGATAATATGGTGACATTTTAATCTCTAAATGATTGTATGACTACTATTACTCACACAATGCTTTCTGGTTTTAGTCAATGGCAGGATTCCAAAGAAGTTATAGTGACTTTGAGAATGATGTACAAGGTGAGAACGGTGGGGGAAATGAGCAACAAAATGGAATGTTGATAGTCGTAAAAGATATTGTCTTTATTCCAAATCAATTTTCCAAAAATATGATCAACAATATATATATTAACCAATTCCCGGACTCAACAAAGAAAAGAAAGGTGATGAATGATAAGAGCTCCAGTAGTGGAGACCATGGAGAAAGGAATCCTCAATTTCTATCATGCAGGAAATGTGGAAGGAGACACCTAGGAAAGTGTCTCAATGGGACACGGAAATGCTTTACGTGCGGGAAGGAAGGACATAAAGTGACGAATTTTCAAAGAAAAATGAAGAGTAATATGGAAGAAGATAAAAATGGTCCCAAGAATCCATTTACAGTCATTTTTCATAAATGTAGGGGACCTGACCATTACTCGAGTGAATGCTCTATTCTATAGGGTATTTTCGTGGTCAAAGAAGAAGCTATGTGGAACTAAATGGTTGGAGAAATGTTTCAAAAGTGTTAGTGCTCCTTGTTTATGAGTTTACTTTAGAATAATTCTCTCTTGTATTTGTAACCCTACAGTTTTCCATGTGAGAATGGTATTTGAGGAATAATTATCTTTTCTCTTGTGGATATAGTTATGAATAACCATTTGGCTTTATATGATCATTGGGTTTGAGGCAATTATATGTTATTATAATTTGGGATGAAAATTCAAGGTATGACATAACATTTGGGGTTAAATTATGTTATGGTTATTTTGAGGAATTTATCTAATTTTTAAAATGTTATAAAATATAGTTTTTGAAAAGGGACAACACGCAGACTGTGTGAAAACCCGTCGTGTCAGACAAAGATGTGGGAATCGAACCCACAACCAAAGTGCAATTGGGATTTATCGCCTACCACTGGACTACGTGAAGTCCCTGATTAGTGTGACTATTATTTTTTAGTTAAATTTTTTTATTGATCAATAATAATTTGATTTGGGATCCTATGTCTTATCCAATGAATACCCTTAGTACAAGAAAATGATTTGGTAATTAAGTGATAAATGATATTTTGGAAGTTGTTCTCTATTTTGTATGGAAAATAGAATAGTATGGGATTTCATTTGAGGAGTAATAGTGTATTTTTATCTATGTTTTTATTGTGGATTTATAGTGATTTATGTTGTTTATGGAAATGATTAGGTTAATTACTTTTAAGTATGAGACTTTAAGAGTAATTAATGTCATTTGGAGATACAATTTAACATGGAAGACTACATTCTTATTAGTTTTGAGTTTCAATATTAGTTTGGATTATATTAAAGGATTTTTAAGGACAATTTATTATTGAATCATATTTATTTAAATTTGGGGTATTGATGGTTTAATTTTAGAAATTAATATTAGTGTTTTTTTTTCTCTCTAATGGAATATCCATTTTGGGGATCATCAGATATTATACTAACCATTTTGGTTTTGACTCATCTCTAACGACAAGGTAAATATATAGTTTATCCTACGTGGATCATGTATTTATATAGAAGTTTATTCTAGCTCTTCCATTGTGACCAAGTCTTCTTGAATACTCATTTAAAAAAAATGAGTTAGTGGTAAAAATTTATCAAATAATGAAACTCTACTTAAAAAGTAAGTATATCTCCTTATGTTCTTAGTCAATATCATAAATTAATTCCTCATCCTTATGTAATGTAACTTAAAACAAAAAATGTTGTCCCTTTACTTTTCATAATGGGAGACTAAGGACCGTTTGTCCCAACACAAGTTTGTGATTTTCTTTTGTTAACTTTCACCTGATCATGTTTTCTATCCCTCTACATCAGAACTAAACACCTAGTTTATCTTCCATATCCATGTTTTCCTACATGGAATCCTAGTATGAGTTATCTTGGGTGACCTTTATACCTATCTTCCTTTCTTTTGAAGTGATAGTTTTATTTACTCTTTTTCCGATGTGGGACATTCCATTATATTTTCAAGCCCAATTTTTAAAAATTGCGAGGACGCAATTTATTGAAGGAGGGGATAATGTAACACCCCAAGCTTCCACGGTACGTTTCCCTTTGAATAATGCAATGACGTGCATTGTACGCAACTTCGAGATTCTAACACACCACAACCAATCAAACTAGACGTTATGAATAGTAATACCTACTTTTTAAATTTTTTGAAATTTTATCTCTCAAAATGGACTTCATTTTTGGATTTGGAGTATCGAATTTAGACTAAGGTGAAATTTTGGTAATTTTCGGATAACTTTAATATTTTGATGAATAATGAAAATTACTAAATTTTAATTAAAAACAAATTTTTTAATCAAAATAATTAATAGTGATAAATTTTGAATTTTAGTTGTTTTAATGTATAATTAGAATATATTTTTACCTTTTTATCCAATGGTGTTCATTAGAATTAATTTCACTTTGAAATTGGACATAAAAAATTGTCAATCTTTTGATATATATTGTTTCTTAAAAACACGCTATTAGTTGTGACAGCGGGAATTAATTATAAAATTAATTAATGAAACTTTTATGTTTGAAATTTTGTAAAATAGACATCATTTTTGAATTCGGAATGTCAATTATAGCCTAGAGTGAAATTTTGGCGTTGTTCTGAAAAACATCAATTTTTGATGAATAGTGAAACTACTAAGTGGTAGTTAAAAAACTGAATTTTTCATAAAACATAATTTTACTTCTTCTGTGATTGGAATTTTGAAAATCCAAGAGACACGGTTAATATCAATGAGTAAAATGTGGTTCAATGAGATGAAAATAATTTTTTGTGAATAGTAACTTTTTACTTTTATTTACCACGGTTAAAAGTAAATAGGGTAATTAAGGGTAAAAATGATATTAATATTAGCATCAAACATGTCCTAATTCTATTATACAAGTGTATCTCGACCAGAAATGACCTTAGGAATAAAATATTATCATTTATGTCCACTTGGATTTGATTAGGACATTTATTATTATTTAATTAAAAGAAGAGTTAGAAGAGTTAAAATCAAAGTTTATTTACTAAAACATTTTTCATACAGGGTTAAACATACGATAAATTAGATTATAAATATTCATTCGAAAGCTATAAAGATTTAATACATAATTATATTTCATTTATAATTTTTAGGAACTAACTAATTTACGTTATTTATGACACAATGATGATGCAGTAATTACCATAATAGTGAATAATTAAAATAATTGATATTATAAATACCCATATAAATATAATTGGAGACTTTTATTGAATTAAACAAATTTTCTAGGTTAATATGACATATTAGGATTGATTAAATTTACTTTGTTCGAAGTAATCATTCTGATATGAGTTTCACAAAAATCAATTGTTGAATAGTTTAAAAATTGACATAAAAGAGTTTTTAAAACAAATATTATATTATTAATTGTTATTAAATTCATAAAAATCTGAGGTTCGGCCAAGAGACTTATATCATGATATTTGTATCATTAATGGACCACTTGGGGGTCGGTTGGATTTATATAGTAAGTTAATTAACCATATAACATAAAAATACAAAGAGACATTGTAAAAGTGAAACTAATTAACTAAGAGTTAATACTTAAAGATAAGGTTAATATAATGATCGAATCCTATCTAAATTCTTTTGGTTGAATGGTTTTCGACCTATCCCCACCTTAACCTTTGAATATTCAATTTTGGAGCGATTAGAAACTAAATATGAATTTATTATAAATTAATATTTTTAGCTTTTCCAAAGGTGCCCCTCACCCCTCTTATAAAAGGGCACTCCGTCTCATTTCTTCACACCTTCAAAGCCTTTTGGTTCGGCCATACCCTGCCCAAATACTCTCTCAACTTCCCTCACTACAACCTATAGTCCTTAGTTTGATCAGAAAGCCAACCTAATGAGCCCTTTTGATCAAATCAAAAGGAAGAACCTGAAGAAGAGGTAATGTTTTCACCACCCCTTTCAAGTTCCTTTCTTCGTCCACTTCTTCTGTATTTGTTATCACCATTCTAAAATAATTAATCCAGTATCTTAAATATATTGTGATGTTATTATAAATATGGTAGAACCATATTCATTATTCTATCCACCCTTTGAATAACATGTCACCATACGTGCGTACGTACGGCTTACCGTCTCCATGTCGTGGTGTAATTGTTATTCAATATATTATTATTTGGGTGGGTATAATAATGATTTGTAACTCATGAAAATAATAAATATAACATGATAATGATTCTGTAAATATGATATACCATCCAATTATATATTATTTTAATATAAAAATAATGATATTGTCGCTCGTGCGTACGTACGGACTACCGTCTCCACGGACGCGATGGGATTCATTATCTATCTTATCCATTCAAGTATAATTATCATTTGATGATTTAAAAATAATTTTTAAGGACTTTATATAATTATGGATATGAATAAGATACAACCTATCCATGACAAACATGGCTTATGTAACAAAACATATAAAAGAAAATGAGTAAGTTAACACCTGAAATGACGATAATTCTAAGATATTATTAACAAAGCAATGTTAAAAGATCGTATATGATATCATATTAATGTATATGATTCATGAATAATTTAATAACAATTATTAAAACATTATACAGGAGGTTAACCGACCCCCGACCAAGGAAAAGTACAAGGTAAGGGGTTTCTTATCTCACTTTTAATTCCGTGAGAATTCCATTGTTCACCACTTATTTATTACATGTGGTGTGTGTATTGCCCATGTTTGTATTAATTGTGTAATATAATTTAATTCATGTATATTTAAATCATCATTTTATGATCCTTCTTTCATGGGTTCAAGTTTAATAAGTTACCAAATCAATAAGGGAATTTGAAATTTCAATTTCCACTCATTCGACTTTACGCATACTTCATTGATTATTTTACTCCAAGATTATGTGTGGAATCACTATTCATTTGCTTATATCAAAATTTCCACTCCCCTTTCTGTGGATATAATTTTGATACACATAATCACTCCATTGATAAATTCTCAAGTGATCGGTACGAACTTCATAAGAGTAATTTTTTACTCAATCTCTATTTGTTGAGTTAAATATCCAATTAATTGGTGTTGTTTTTACAAGAATATGTGTGAATGTCCTATGATTTAATTACACTAAATATCCAATCATATTGAGTGTATTTATATTTTTCAGACATAATTATGTCTTTTATTTATCCTTAACCTAAGGATATGGTCTTTATAAGAAATTTCATCTCAATTTACATTCCATTGAGACTCCTTTATTGTTATACACCAAATCACTTTTATATGGTGAATATAATGTACTTTGACATAATATATCATGAATCCCATTATTATCATGATATTACAAAGTTTTTATTTCCTCAATTATTTTTATTCAAGTGTCTCTCTTTTGGTTAGGAACTCTAACTAAAATGACATTTTAAAATGTTTTAAAGATTGATTATTATAAATCATTCTCATTAATGTACATGTTTTATAAATGGTTTTAAGGATTTATTTATGTGGAAATTAATGTTTTAAAATAAAAATTCCTTTTACAAGTTTCAAAGTGGTATGGGACACTTTGATTCAAAAATATATTTTAAATGGATTCTTGACAGATAGTGTGACTTTTAAATGTTTTCAAGAAAAAGAGGGATATTTCTATCAATAGTTTTGATGATTATTTTCATCTATGTCAATATCCTTCATCATTCTCAATTGAGGTTAATATAATACAATACAATCTTCCATATTGTGTCAAATGAGTTATGTTTGACTGTGGATGTGCAATTTTTATACCATTCATGGTTTTTGGATAAAGTATTGACATTTCTTATGCTAGTATTAATACGAATGTTTATGTTTTGTTTCAAACTTTTCATATGAGGAATGAATTGGACTTAGTAAGTGATGGGTGGAGCCCGCTATAGCTCCTCGATGCATCACTAGGCCTCATGAGACAAACAAGTGTCTTGGAATAAGGCCTTGGCAAAATCTTATTTGTAGTCTTGGGACGAGGCCTTGGCTATGTGGTTATGACAGTCTGACATTATGCATTCCATCATTATGAAAGTGGTTATTGATATTGAATGTGATAGTTCGACTAGTAGAATATCCATGTGAATAATTAAATGGAATTAGTTCATTTTATCTTTTCCATATTATGCTGAAGTTCAAGTTTAAAATTCTTTTGTTTTAGTTATAAATTGATTTAAGAGTTTATGATTATCTACGAAAGCTTCTGCTATATTTTTATCCTTACTGAGCATCGGAGCTCACCCCTTTCAATGTTTTATGTTTTCCTAGGATGTGAAGAAGGAATTTATGAATGACCTGCAGGGATAATATGTGTGTGGACTATAGAGACTACGTTGTTGTTGTTTTTAGTTTATGATGTAATGTATGACTTATGAATATATCTAGTGTTTCCAAGACTACTAAACTAATCGGTCTTTCGAGACTTGATCCTTTGTGATCATGCCAATGTTATGTAATAATGCACCGACTCTGGGTAACAGGGGTCGGGGCGTTACATTTTTTCTCTCAATAAACTATTTATTTTCTTGTTCTCACGATTCATGATGTCAAATATTATTAGAAATACTCTTATCCCATATTTCATGTTTTTAACTTTTTTTTAAAGAGCTAACCTCTAATATATATATATAACTACAATCTAACCATTGGGGAATATAGTAATTTTATATTATAATGTTGATAGTCATATGTTTATAGATCATTTGACCATTGTAGGCTTCAAGGATTCATGTGTTAATATTCATTATTTTGACCATTGTGTCTAATATAGATTTCATTTGATTATCATTGTTGTATAATTTATTTAACATTGATGTGAGGATTTTCAATCAATATATAGTTGAATGAATAATTTTGAGATGGATAAAAATATAGTCCTTTTGGTTTTTCCAAAAATCATAGTCTATATGTGATGATCATGTTTATCACAACCTCTAAAGATTCATAGTTTTAAAGGACTCATATGAATGGGGAACTAAAAACAATTCTTGGTTAAAATTTATGATTTTCATAAATTATTTGAACATCATCCATTTTTTATTAGATCATATATTCTATCTGGTTTAACACTAAAGGATAATCAAGTTGATTATGATGTTTTCCCTAAATATTAGATAACACATCCCTTATTTTTTATGTTTATTCTATGTTCCATCAGTACATGTAGTATAAATACTGATTTCTATTTAGTAGGAATTCTATCTTCGGTTATGTTTTATCTAGGTGGGAAATAATTTGACTTATCTATTCTACTACTAGATGTTTTAATTTTATGTTGAAAATATTTCTTTTACATCATCCCTCATTTCCCATCCTACCAATGCATTTTAACATTCCATAACTTTGGAAGATTTATTATCCTAGTATATAACTATTTTATGTTTGTTTACACTACTATAGAATCATCTGATAATTATATTTTTCATTTATTATTTTCCTATATAGTACTTAAATCGAATATCATATAAATAAGGTATTACAGCTTGACATTCTGCAATTTTTCATTTCTTTATGTAGGCCACCATATTATAGTGTATCAATTTCTTCAAATTTTCTTTTTCGAATTATATAATTCTCTTATATACTTATTTTTTTTTGTTTTTTTAATGTAACACTAAAGTAGATGTATTAGATTAAATGATGAGTTTCTGATTATCATTGAAACTTTTCTGTCTAGATAAAGAGAATTTTGGTATTTGGTGGTGGACATAACCTGGTGTTTGAATGACCAAAGGATTTATTTTTCTGTCTGATCAATTTAATAAGTTAAAAATTTCCAACAAAATATAATATCAATCGAAAAATCACAAATTATCTTGAAAAATATAGAAAAAAGATCATCATTTAATTTTTAAAAAATAATAAAAAGTCACATTTCAATATGACATGTGGTGTGTAAAAAAAATTCCAGAATAATTTTTTAGAATTAAAAAAAATTGAGGAAGAAACAAGAATTAAATGATTAAAATTAATCAAACCCAATAAAACTATAATAAAAACTAAAAAACCATTCATTGATTAATTTGTGACTAGTAATAATAAAATATGTTTCAATTCAACATATGATGTTCTGGGAATGATCCATATTTTTTCATCAAAATTAAATCTATTTTGTATATTGAAATCTATTTCAGGTTATCAGAACCATTGGAATGATCTTTAATTATTTTGAAAGTATTGGAAAATTATTTTCAGTTACATTTTTCTCTATATGAATGAATCATACAACAATATCCCATGAAAATTATAATTCTGAAATTGTAAATATTTTTTAAGTTAAAAACTATATGAAACAATCAAAATATATAGACAAGATCAGATTTTTATGGAAATCTTGGAAAATAATCATCAATTAAATTTTGACAGTGATGAATGAACTACACCTCAATCTATCATATTCTATGGTTAGAAATAATAAAAGTTAATTTTTATAATGATATAAATTTTACTAGTTAAAAATGTGTTTTGAATGATCAGATACCAGAAAGCGTGGTTATATTTCCATGGAAATATAATAGATTTTTTAATTTTTTTTACAATATGAAGCCACACATCAATAGGACATATAATGTCGTAAAATTTATCAAAAATGTTTTTGAAAAAATTTATTTTCTATGTTAAAAATTTTTATCAAAAGAATAATTTTGACCTAATAATCTTCAATTGATAATAAAATCATCAAAATGATCAATTATTTATTTATGAAATTTTTGAATGAATAACATGTTTTTCAAATATATTAATTTTTATTAGTAGATATATGTGTATTTGTAATGCTGAAACTATTTCATAAGATAATCATTCACATCAAATAAAACCCCTAAAAATTATCATTAATTATTATGAAAATTTAGGGAAATTGGGTTCATTTTAATTATAGTGTATATAAATAAAGAAAACACCAATTTTCCTTGTGATGTGATGGAGAATATTTCATGTTTATTTGCGAATAAAAATTATTTTCATTGTTAAAATCATATATTAAAGGATCAATATAGAATAAAAAAATTCATTATTGTGATAAAATAAAATAATAGTCTGTAATTGAATTTTAATTATAGAATAGATTTTCACATAAATATGATGTCTTGTGTCCTGAGAATCATCCTAAATGTGATTTTAAAATTTAAACTATTTTTTATGTAAAAAATGTTAATAATAAAAATCAAGAATATGAGTTGGTATTTTGATGAACGTATTGGGAAATGGTATTTTATTATATTTTTACATGTAAAAGAAAACTGCACTTCAATACAATATGAGAAAACAAATATATATTCCCATGAAAATATAGAACCAATATTGATTATTATTTTTTGAATTATATGGTTGAATCTCATGTCACTATGATGTGTTATGATCAAAATGATCAGACATGCACCTGGGATATTAATAATATTTTTAACATAAAACATGCTTTAAATGATCAACACAGAACGAATGAGGGATATGAAACAAAAGGCATTAAATAAAATATTTTATTAACTAATTAAGATTTCAATAATATCACTAATTAAATATTATTCCTCACCCAAATTATTAAGAAAATATATGTTAATAACCTTTGGTCAGGGGTCAAAAGTCTTCCATCAACATTTTATTGACTAAATAAATAAAAACTATTTTATATAATGATGAGAAAAAATAATATTTAAACTTTGATATATTTCAATGAAAAAAAGTTGAGAAAATTACCATCGACAAATTTTAAAATAGTTAAAATATGTGTAATGGCTTGGACACTCCTAGTATATTACTTTTCCAAATTCTAGTTTTTGGGGTTCCCTAGAACCCATCAGTGTGTTGTGAGGGTGGCAGTGTCGGTGGAAGGTTTTCATTGTGGTGTCACCCATCGGGGTGTCACCCATCGGTAAGACGCGTGTCACCGATCGGTGCCATTGGGGGTTGTCAGGAGTTTCAATTCCCAGTTTTTCCATAACGTCTCCGTTAAGGTTTAATACATATTTAAAGTAGTATGAGGCCATTTTAAAGACCACAATTGATGTTCTAATCCCCAAGAGTGGGGAGACCCTCGATGAACCCAAACATTGTGTCGCTGTTATGCGTTTTCCTATTTTTAAATGAAATCCTTTAACTTACAATTGTTATTGACACCTCTCCGATGAGAATTATTAAATAAAAATTTAATTCCATCATGTGTAACTACCCAGAAACATGGATAAACTTGATCCAACTTTAAATTTGTTCATGATTTCATATCCAGTAACTCTAGGATCTTGCCTTTTATCACACATAGTTTCTTTCTAATCTTTGTATGATCTCTCTTCATTACATTTTTTCATTTGGGGTCCCTCACCCCTATTCTAGTTGTGCGCCCATGCTGGATCCTTTACTACACAGTCATGGAGTCCTTGGAGTACCTCCCCCGCAAGTCACGCATACCCAGTTCTTGGAGCGAGGAAGAAAACATTGATCATTGTCTATCGAAGTTGGTTTTTTACTTCATCTCTCTTTATAGTGTCTCAGGTGGGGTGGGTACAACAATGTTCCTTTGGGAATATTTGAAACCAAACCTTAACAAAGATAATAAATTGGTTTTTGAGAATGAAGGGGTGTGTTTGATGATGATGTTGTACTGTTTAATCATTTATTATGTGATGTTAATTATATGGGCTTATGCCCACTAAAAATAATTAATGTTTGTGGTCCTTCCTTGGGCACTAATGAACCTATGTTTTCTGGATAATCCTGTGACTGAATGGCTATATCATGGAAACTAGTTAATCATTTAAATCTGGATGATTAAATAGATTCCCAATAAATAATAATCCTTGTTTGATCACCCATGTTAAACAAATAGATAGAAAAAACTTAATGAGTGGTGTGATATAATTTGAGGACTACCTTACTCTATTTTGGTGATGTGTATGGTTGATCTGCTAGATGCTTGTGAGGTGAGATGGATGGGGATGGGATCCCCTATTTTATAGTTGTTATTTTACCTATTTTGGGCCGTGTGTGCCTTATGTTGGGTTTTGGATTGGTTCCATTACTTCATGGGATCACACAGATCCCTTTTATTGTTGTGTCTTTACAAGATAACCAGGTGTGAATGGTTAAATTATTGCTTGGCTATTTTTCATTCCATGGCATGTGTCTAGGCCTATTAGTTTCTTGGTAGTGATGAATTAATTTAAGAGAATCACTTGAACATGATAACAAGAATGGGTGAAATGCGGAATTGTTTTCCCAGGATGAGTTGGGATCTAGTTATGGATGTTGTGTTTTGTATGAATGAATATTAATGAGGGATCTTGTGCATGGGATGGATTCGGAACCCTTAGGTTGGGATTATTGCTTTCCTACTAAGGGGTATAAATTTAATTTTTATGTTTCTTATTCGCTCCCCATACAGGTTGAGCACTTCATGCCGAACAACCCCATTTCATTGGGGAGGGTGTTTTTTCCAACATACTATTTGGTGCCTGGTTATTATCTCTTTTCTGATCCCTCTCCCGAGTAACCCATGACTTTTCAGGTAGGATGTGATGGCTTGAGGTCCATTATTGGCCAATATTTTTCAGGCAGAGTATGTTGTGGTGGTTGGCCTAGTTGTGTGCGAGGAAGGATTGTTTCCCATGAATCATCAGGATGAGGCCCAAGGGTCTTCGGGTATGGGAGTGGTTATTCAACCCCTGGTGTCTTCAGGAAGGGTAGTGATTTTTGTTACCCAGGTGTCTACGGGAGGGGATGCGGGTGGTGGCCTAGATGTCTGTGGGTGAGGATTTGCGGTTGTTGTTGCCCAGGTGTGTGCGTGTGGGGTATGATGGTGGGACTGTGGTGAGAATGGAATGGGAGGTCCAATGCATAGGATGTCTTCAATAAATAGAGGGAAAGTGGTGTGGGGTACCCAAACATTGATGTTCTATTACTATTATTTTAACTGACTAACATTATTTGGGGAGTGTTACTTGGTGAGGATGGGAGGATAGTTTCCTTTCTAGGTGCTTTGCTTATCTCTTTTTTCTCGTGGGTCATTAGAATGGCTCCCCCTTGTGCACGAGAACTTTTGGTTTTCCTTACTGAGTGTACTTGTATACTCACCATATGTATATAAAACTTCTTTCAGGATTCCAGGAGGACATCTGTGGATGTGAGGGACCATACTATCTCAGATGTTATGATAGTTTCCATTATGATTTTCTTTGTTTTGGTACATTACCTTTAGAGTTTTTCTTGTAGTTATATGGGTTTATCTTTGAACATGCATATGAGAATGGGTTTTCGATTTACCTTTACCTTCATTATTGGAGTTATTTTGTTTTTAACATTGTATCTCCAAATCATACTAAATAAAAACAGTAATTCTTTCCATATAATGTGTGATTTGAAACCCTTGGTTATAGTCGCCACTCTGGGACCTATTGAATCCAGGACTCGGGGGGTCATTATATCTCCTTCATCTTGAGGAAAGAAGGGTCCAACAGTTTTCTATCCCTTCCCTCATCTTGATGAAAAGAGGTTCGTGAAAGAATGGTATCAGAGACGAATGGTTGAGAGATAGGATGGAACTCGGTGTTAGGAATAGTAAGGATTAGATGAGATGGTAGGGAAATAGTGTAAGGAAATCTTGATGCGTGAAATAGGCATGGGAAGACTGTCTAGGACATAGGATTTTAGAGCCCCCCATGATCTGATGCAAGGACTCTAGACCTACTGAAAGACCAAGTGAGGCTACACTGATTCTAGGGTAGAGACCCTATGAAAAATATATGAATCACAATGACTTGTGTTTTTGTGTGTTATGGGAGTTCTAGAAATTTAAATAAATAACATGTTTAAGAAAAATCTTAAAATAAATCTTCTACACTGCTCTGGATTAGGAATTTATTTTTTACCTTACAACTATGGCACCCGAATGACGACCATGAGTAGTGCGGGCGATCGAGGTCTAAGAGGCCATTCTCACTGATCATTGGAGGACTAATTGAGAGGAGGAGGACGAAAAATGACAGAAGATGCTTCGTGACTTTCAACCATAGTCCATCAAGGAGTATGAGGGAAGTGTCTCAGACATAGAGACCAAACGCATGCTTGAGGAGATGGTGATAAATTTCAGCTTGATTTGGGCTATGGATGTGTACAGGGTTCCATTGGTAGTCAGTCAGATGAGGTGAGTAGTGCATTAGAGGGGGATTATCTACCTTAGATATTGGATGGTGAGTGAAATTTCATCGACATACATCGAGATGGAGTACCGGGTAGAATTATTATATTCCATGATGAAGGCTGAGAAGAGGCAGGAGCTACCCACCCTTTAGTAGGGGAATAAGTCAGTAAGGGAGCTGGGAATCATGTTCAAGGATCTCCTTCATTTTTCTCCACACCTTTTTTAGGATGAGGAGTCTCAGGAGAGATATTTAGAGGAGGTAGTCCGACCTTCTCTTCAGTATGGTGTTACTCCCTTCACCCTACTAACATAATTGGAGGTCCAGAAGAAGGATGGAGTGGTGGAGGGGATGCACATGCTCGAAGGTGTGCCACGAAAGGTTGTCTAGTTGGGATCATCAAATGGGAAGGCTGTTAGAAGAAAGCCTCCAACGTCAGCATGTTCTAGGTTCCAGTCAATGGGGAGTAGGCCCCAGTAGTTCCAGTTTCAATCTCTCTGTCCTCACCCTTTCCATGAGGGCCTAGGACCAAGGTTCTTCATCTGTGGAAGCTCTAGGCACCTTCATAATCAGTGTCCAGACTGAGTGAAGTACAGTGGGGTGGGAAGGTTCATCACCCACCTCAACAGTAGTAGTTTATAGTCATTCCCTTTCAACAGCAGTAGTAGGGATAGCAAGCTCTCTCTTCTTCAAGAGTAGACATTACAATTGGAGGATGACCTGAGGGTGCTCCCCAGGGAACTCGACCAAGGCATGTTCGTTGAGGCAGACGATAGATAAGGGGTAGAGGAGCTGGGTGTGGGCAGTTACACATCATAGAGGCATCAATTCTAGTAGGTCCAAAAGTCATTCGAGGACTGATTAACTTGTTTAGAACTCTTTCCCACACCTTGACTGATTAGGAGCTTCACACTTCTTTATTACACATAGTATATCCCATTCCTTGGGCCTAGGTGTAGAGAGACTCTCATTTCCCCTAGTTCTAATTATGATAGTCGAAGGTCAGACCATCTTGTCTCATGTTTTCAGGGGATGTAAAATGATTTCGGGGCCACATCATTATAGTGGTGACCTTATTTTTCTGAAAATGTATCCATAGAATTTCATCCTAGGCATCAACTAGCTGCTTTTTGTGCATGCTATTGTTGACTACATCTAGAGAAGAGTCAGGTTATCTGATGCGGATGGTCAGTGTGTGGAATTTGTTTGCAAACAATCTTTCCAGGTTGGGAGATGGCATGTGGAGCCTCTTCTTTCAATGTTGGAGAGATTTCAGCCGAATTAATGAATTCCAAGATGATGTATGTTCAAGGAGTTATGAGATTGTTCCTGAACGTTTTCCCGATGAGGTTGTGAATCTACCCCCCCTCTACATTACATTGAGTTCGGGATATACTTACAACTTGGTGCCTGTCTGATTTCGATGGCCCCTTATCATATGTGACCTTCTGAGTTGTGGGAGCTACGGATTTAGATTGCCGATCTGATAAAGAAGGGTTTTGTATGACCAAGTGTTTCGCCTTGGGGTGCTCCGATCTTATTTGAAAAGAAGGAAAATGGTGGTATCAGGCTGTGCATAGACTATCAGAGACTGAATCAGGTAACAGTCAAGAACCGTTACCCACTCCCAAGGATAGAAAATCTATTTGTCCAACTAAGGGGAGCAAGTTGGGTTACTCTGATCGATCTTCTATCTGGTTATAAAAAGATAAGGGTGATAGATAGTGATATTCTGAAGACTTCTTTTTGGTGAAGGTATGTGAACTTTGTATTTTTTCATTCTATTTGGTGTTAAGAACACACATGCTGTGTTCCTGGGGCTCATGAACAATGATTTACAAGGGTTTTTAGATTGGTTTATCATTGTATTCATTAATGACATCCTGATCTACTCATGATTAGTGGAGGATCACACCAAGAATTTGAGGATGATTTTAGAGGTCCTCTGACTGCAACAATTCTATGGGATGTTGTCCAAGTGCATGTTCTGGACATGATAGGTGCACTTCCTTGGACACGTGGTGTCTGAGTAGGGAATTACAGTGGACCCATTGAATGTCGTGGTGGTTGTTTCTTATATAGCACCATAGAACGTGGTAGATGCTCGTAGATTCCTAAGTCTAATAGGTTACTACCAGAGATTCATTCCCAGCATCTCCTAAGTTGCAGTACCTTTGAAAAAATTGGCCAAGAAAGACCAAGATTTTGTGTTGAGCGAGAAGTGTGAGGCAATATTCAGTTACATGAAAGGGATGTTGGTTAGTGCCCTAGTGATGAGGTTTCTAGATTAAGGGGTGATGTTTGAGGTGTTTTGTGATTCTTCAGTCCACGTATTAGGGTGTGTACAAATGCAAAAGCAGAGGGTGATCTCTTATGGGTCTAGGTTGTTACGCCCACTTGAACGTACCAATGCCACCAATGATCTAGATAATGCATCAATCATGTTCACACTAATGTTGCGGCAATATTACCTCATCGGGGAGCACATCATGTTCTTCACAGATCCTAATATATTGAGGTATATATTTACCCAGAAGAACCTGAACATGCAGAAATGAAGGTGGGTGGAGTTTCTTTTGTACTACAACTTTGAGATATCTTATAATCAATGTTAGGCGAATGTTGTGGTCTATTCCTTGAGGAAGAAGTCCTTGAGGGGAGCTGTTCTTGAATATGTGGATGCTTTGAAGGCAATAGAGGGGATGGATACCTTACACCTAGATGCAAGGATGTATGGTGGTATAGGATGTATATAATAGATGATAGTGCAGTCCTATCTCTTGTAGCTGGTGGAGGACTCTCAGTGGGGAGTCAAAGAGAGTGAAGTGATATGTGATCAGTTTGACCAAGGAAATGCACTAGATTGATGGTCAAAAGATGACTAGAATCAGATATTGTTTCATAAAAAGTTTTTCATCCCAGTGGAAATGTGTGAGAGTGTTCTTGGTGAGTTCCACAACTCACCCCTGGCAGTACACAAAGGAGTTTACAAATTTTACTGAGGCTTGATGAGTTAGTTTAGGTTGCCCGAGGTGAAATGGGAAGTGGTGGGGTTCGTGGAAATGTGCCTTGTGTGTCAACAAGTAAAGGCTAGGCACCATGTTCTGGGAAGTATTTTGCAGCCTTTATATATCCCTGATTGGAAGTGGGATGTCATCTCGATGGATTTCATCACGGGACAACCTAGGGGTCAAGGAGGTTGTGATTTTATCTGGGTAATTGTGGGACGACTGACAAAATTAGCTCACGTCCTGGAAATTAAGGAGTTGAGTGCGGTGGATTCCTTAGCAAAGAGGTACATGGATGAGGTGGTGCAGTTTACTGGAGTTTCAAGTTCCATAGTCTCATATTTGGATACAAGGTTTACCTCACAGGATTTGAAAGGATTGAAAAATGGTTTTGGCACCCTACTATGCCTCAACACTACTTTCCACCGCCAAACGGATGGGCAGACAGTGAATACCATCCATACGTTGAAGGATTTCTTACGAGAATTTGTTTTGGACTTTAGGGGATCATGGGATTGAAAAATACCTCTGGTAGAGTTTTCCTAAAATAATAGATATCACTCTACCATTAGAACTTCTCCATTCGAAGCCTTTTACATGAGATCGTGTCGCTCACCCGTGAGCTGGACAATGGTTGGGGAAGCATGTTTTATTCTACCAATGGTTGTGCATAGCACGACATAGAAGGTTATTCTTATACGAGATAGTATTAAGGCATCCCAGGATCAGAATTAGTCGTATGCCGATTGAAAAGGTAGGCCCGTAGACTTCTTGGTTAGAGACCATGTGTTCTTGAAGGTTACACCTTGATGTGGGCAATGATGGTTCAGAAAGGGGAGAATGCTCTATCCAAGGATCATCAGGCCTTACAAAGTGTTGGGGAAAGTCAATACTGTGGAATATCAGCAGGCATTGCCACCTCATTTGGAAAGGATCCACAATGTTTTCAACATCTCCAAGATTTATCGATATCTACAAGATGACTCCCACGTCATAGAATAGGGAGAGTTGGATATCTAAGACGATGCAAAATTCGTAGAGTGACTAGTGAATATCAAGGATCATAGGGAGATGGTTCTTCATTGATGAAACATTCCCTTGGTTCTTGAGTTATGGAGGCATGGTGACCTCGAGGATAGTACATTGGAAAAAGAGACACATATGCGCACCCAGTACCCATAAATGTTTTGAGTTTTGGTCTCTTTTGTTTTGTACATGTTTGTGATGTAGTGCTAGACCTTGTTTACTATGAGATGGGATGTTTCCCTTGTTCCATGAATGTGAGTGAAGATTCCTGAAAATGTTGAAGGGAGGAACTGATTGATAATCAAGATGTATTAATGTCGATGCGATGAAACTCATGAGGGAGAGTTAGTGCCACCCAAAAAGGATATTATCTTGACATGGTGGAAGAGAAATATTGATCCATATGATTGGACAGTGTGAACTTTGCATGTTTGTGTTATTACCTTGGGGGGGGGAGAGAGTGGAAGTGTATTTGTAGTGGTTCATGAGATATATGAGGGAGAAGTGTTCCTAGAGTTAAAGGTTTGTTCTGGCTTTCGAATAACTCTAGGGTGGTTCATCCATATGAGGTACCTTTTGAGATGGTTTTCCATACCCCTAACTTTTCATTAGGTTTAGTTTTGATTCTACAGGATGAGAATAATTTTAGAGGTATCTGATGTAATGGCTCAGACCCTCCCATTCCATTACCTTTCCAAATTCTAGTGTTTGGGGTGACCCAGAACCCATCGGTGAGTAATGAGGGAAGTAGAGTTGGTGGTAGGGTGTCACCGTGGCATCACTCATCGGTGTGTCTCCAATCTGTGAGTCATCGATTGGTCTCACCGATCGGTGAGACTTGTTTCACTGATCAGTGCCACGTGGGGTTGTTGGTGGTTGTGTTCCCCATTTTTCCCACAATGGCTCCTTTAAGATTTAATACATCATTAAAGAAGTGTGAGGCTGTTTTAAAGACCATAAATGATGTTCTAATCCCCAATAGTGGGAAAACCTTCAACGAACCCATATTGTGTGTCGTTGTTAGGTGTTTTCCTCTATTTATATGAAATCCTTTAACTCATAGATTTTATGGACACCTATTCATTGAGAATTATTAAATTAAAATTTAATTACATCGTGTGTAACTAACCAACCAAACTGAGAAACCACAATCTTCCTTTAGAGATGATCAAGATTTCTTATCCCATAATTCCAAAATCTCTCCTCACATGATGTTTCTTTCTTCTCCATGGATGGTCTCTCTTCCTTCCCATGGTGCATTTGGAGTCCCTCTTATCGACGAAAGTTGTGCATCCATGCTGGAGCCTTTTATACTCTCTCATAGAGTCTTTGGAGTAACTCCCCTGCATGTTACTCATCCCTCGTTCTTGGCGCAGGGAATAAAACATTGATCGTTGATCATCTATGTAGGGTTTTCCTCCATCTCTCCTTACTGTGTATTATTTGGGGTGGGTAGGATAATGTTATTTTAGGGATAGATTAAACCAATCCATAATGAAGATAATAAATGTTTTTTAGATAAATAAGGGGTGTGATTGATGATGGTGTTGTACTCTTTTATCCTTGACTATGTGTTGTGAATTATATGGGCTTATGTCCACAAAACAATCGTGTGTATTGGTGGTCCTTCATTGTGCACTAATAAACCTCTGATTTCTGGATAATCCTTTGATTGAATGGAATTAACAAGGAAACTATTTAATCAAATAAACTATGTTGATTAAATAGATTTTCAATGAACAAGAATCATAATGTGATCACCCCAGTTAACCAAACAGAAAGACGAAACATAATGAATGAAGTAGTTTAATATGAGAACTCCCTTACTCTATTTTGATTATGTGTATGGTTGTTCTGCCTGATGCTTGTGAGGTGACATGGATGGGGATGGGATCCTTGGGTGTGATGTTTTCAGTTTGTGGATTTAAGGCTGTGTGGGGCCATATTTTTGGGGCTTGGTTTGGTTCCAGTACTTAGAGGGATTTCACGAATCCCTTTTTCTGTTGTGACTTTACAAGAGAACTCGGTGTGAATGCTTAAATTACTTCTTGGCTATTTTTCCTAACTTGTCTTCTAGATATGAATGTTAGTTTCCCTACATTGAAGAATTTTTTAAATATAATCACTTTAACATGATAAAAATAATGGATTCAATGTGGAATTGTTATCCAGGGATGAGTTGTGCTCTGGTTATGGCTATAGTGTTTTGTATGAATGAATATTAAAGAGAGTGTTTGTTCATGGGTTGGTATTAGAACCCTAAGGTTAGAATGAGTGCTTCCCTAACTATGTGTATAAATTTAGTTTTTATGTTTATTATTCGCACCCTACGCAAGTTGATAACTTCATGCCGAACACCACCATTTCTTAGGGGATGGTGTTTTTGACAACATCCTATTGGGTGGTTGGTTATTAGTACTACTATGCTCCCTCTCCCGAGTATCCCAAGATTCATTATGTATGATGTGGTGGCATGAGGTCCATTATAGCCCAAGATTATTCAGGCATAGTAGGATGTGGTGGTTGGACCAGGTGTGTGCAGGTAGGTTTTGTTTCCCAAGAATCATCTGGATGGGGCCCAGGTGTATTCGAGCGTTGAAGCAGTTATTCTGCCGAAGTGACTTTGGGAATGGTAGTGATTATTATTTCCCATATATCTGCGGGTGGGGATGTGTGCAGTAGCTTAGGTGTCTGCGGGTGGGTACATGTTGTTGTTGTATCCCCGGTGTGTGTGGGTAGGGTATGGTAGAGGGATTTAGGTGAGAATAACGGGGTAGGTATGACACATAGGATGTCTGCAATAACCAGTTGGAATGTGGTGCATGGTACCAAAACATCGATGTGTTATTACTATTATTTTACTTGACTTAAGTTATTTGGGGAGTATAACTTGGTGAGGTTGGGTGGATAGTTTTCTTTTTTAGGATCTTTGGTTATCTCCTTTTTCTCATAGAGAATTAGAATGCATTCCCACTTGTGCATGATAGATTTTGGTTTTCCCTACTAAGAAAACCTGTATACTCACCCTGCATATATAAAACTGCTTTCAGGATTCTAGGAGGACATCGAGGACCAAGCGAGACGGTACTATCTCGGAGGTCAGGATAGTTTCCATTGTTGTTTCCTTTCTTTTGGTACTTTCCCTTTGGAGTTTTACATGTAAATCTATGGGTTTAACTTTGAACATGCATATGGGAATGGGTTTTGGCTTTACTTTAACCTTCAGATTTGGAGTTGTTTTTGTTTTTACCATCATTTCTCATGATCCCACTAAATAAAAAGGGTAATTACTTACATATTACATGTGATTATATACCCTCTATGCTATTCTTTACTCTAGGGCCCATTAAAGGCAGGGCCCAAGGGTCATTATCACTCCATCAAATTGAGGAAGGACAAGTCTAGTAGTTTTTTTCCCTTCTCTCACCTTGGTGAAGGTGGGTCGTGGCAACATGAATGGATTAATAAACATCATTTGTTATTTTAAAACCAAATCATATGTATTTATTATCATTGAATCTTTTGAGCATAATTCAAGAAATTTCAGTTGCATCCCATGAATTTTCTATGACGCAGAAGTTTCTTTCTCCAGATCCCCATATCCGACCATCAAACCACGAAAAAATCTAATAATTGCATTCAAATTTTTCCAATGCATCTGAACCACCACTAAACATTGTGAGCTTCTCAATAAAAACCATTAACTCCATTGTAGGCTCTCTCATGCACAATTCATCCATCATGTGCGGAGTATGTAAAAAGGTGGGGAAAAGGAAAAGGATTACTTCTCCATCACTTTGATCCTCTACAACACGAGACAAGTTTGAATCACGATGGGAACAAAAAACAATATAACCTAAATCAATTTGTTATATCTACAAGGAAAAATTAAAATGGAGGCACCAAACATTCCACCATCACAAATAAGACCTAAAACCCAAATGTAGTAAGGTTGATTCCACGTTTTCCCAAATTAAAAAAAAACAATTAAAAAATGAAAAATATAAATTTTTTGACATTTAATATATATATATATATATTATTTTTGTTTTATTATGTTTAGAGTCATATATATATATATATATATAAATAATTTGTTAATATTATCAATATTATTAGTAATTAAAATTTAAATACTACTAATATAATTAATATTTATTTTAAAAATATATCATTAAGTAATTTATTATTTATGTCAGTAATTATATTATTCACATCATTATTAAGATTTATTTTTTTAATTATTATAACCGGTTATTACATTAATAATATTTGTAAATATTGTAATTATTTACATTTAATTATAATATCATAATTAATAATACTTCATAATAATGTAATTAATTATATACTACATAATAAGAATTATGTCTGTTGATATTTGAATGCGAAAATGTTATGTTTTTAGGTAATAAATTTTATGACATGTAAATTAGATTTTTTTTATTTTCATTTTTGCATTGTATATTTAGTTAGTTTTTAAATTATATTTAGATTTTATTTAAATATTTTAATTTATAAGCATTCAAATACACCTACATAAAATATAATTATGTTTTAATTTACTGGATTTTAATGTATATAAATAATTGAGTATAAATATAATCTAAAACAAATTTTACAAAATTTATTAATATATATAAAATAATTGAAAATAATAAGAATTTCATAAAAATAAATAATTAATACTAATTTTAGTGACACAAAAAATTTTTGTTTTAAAAAAGTATATTTTTTTGTATACATTTATTTCATTCCGTTCATTTTCTACTATTTTTTATATTTTTATTCAATGTTATAAATTTCATTTAGATTTTAATTGTACTATATTTTATATACATTTATTTTTTAATTTGTTAATAATATGTTTTTAATAAAGAATGTTTTTGGCATATTAATTTTCCTTTGTTTGTTATATTTATTAATTTATTTTATTTTTAATGATTTTATAGTTGTTCCGGCTGTGTTTTATGTTTTAATTAGATTTTTTTATAGTTTATATTTTTTTAAATTTTAACGTTATGTAATTAAAATTTAATATATTTTCCTATATTTCAAATAGTTAACATTTAATGATTAAAAAATATAAATTTTAACTAAAATATAAATGGAAATTGAAAAAATGGATTAACATGTACAAAATGGTTGACAGTAAAAATAATTTCATCAATTTAATTGATAGAAAATAATATAGATGATATTATACATTATTTTTCAAAATCCATTATTACAATAAAATCAAACAAATGAATGAGTACAATCACTATCTATGATCAGGGCCTAACCCATATGACCTATATCAAGATCATCAACCTATGTTCTTGGGTATAGTATGATGACCTGGAGAGGGCTCTTCCTCTGGCATTGGAACCTTGAATTTATCCTGATCTTCTTATGACTTATATATATGAGGTTTCATGTTGATTTCATCATGTACACCCGATATTTATCCCACTATGTTATTAGAAGGACCTTATATCATATATTGAGGGAACCAAAAGGGATATAAAGTCTTGGTTATGAAAGGTGGAGGCATTGGAAATAACCCCAGATAAAAGATCAGATCAGCTACACTATGAGAATAATCTAGATAACTTAAAAATATAAATGGATCCCATTTCTCATGATGCACATCCCAAATCAGTTGAGGCTAGACTACTAGAGCTATGGCCTCTGCCTATGAAATAGGTGAGGCCTCATGTACAACATGACAGAATCAATGTCATCATCATCACAGATCCTCAACACTATTAGTTGTAGGAGGTGGTTTTTGAGGAGGAACCTCTTCTCCCTAGGCAGGAACAACATCTCCCTAAGGTGGACAATAAAAGATAATATCATCTAGAATAAAATATGCTTTCATTATCTACTATGCTTCAACATGGTATGTTAACTAGATAAAAACCACCCTCTAATATGGAATAACTATGATAATTATATGTTTTTGTAGAGTATGATATAAATGTATTCAAAATGAATTTTAAAAAAGGTACAAAAAAATAAATGGAACTTTTTTGACTTAATAGATCCTGAATTCTTATGCCATTTGTAATAAGACACAATATAGAATTTAGTATATACTATAGATCATAATCATGATTTTATGCCATATGGAATCACATAGTATGCATATCCTTGATATGAAATGACTCTCATATATACCATAGGCCTAGAAAATGTATAGGTAATTGGAATCAATCAACATCCTACCTCCCTGTCACCGGCACAGAATGAAGTTTTGCTGACTATCTCGGTGGATATAAAATACGTTGAACAAATCTAAATTGGTTCATAACTCTATCAGGTTGGTGCCACTCAACAATTTAAATGTGAGTGAGAGGCACTATAGTTGTCGCATCATAAATCACATCTGTATTATATGTGGGAAGCTAGTTTAATAGTTCCCCTTATAGAATATATTCAATTTAAAATATCATGTCTTATTTTTAAAAAAAAAGGTATCCTAAAAACCAAAAAATATATTATTATGAGATTTATTAGTAAACTAAAGATTGTATATATTCACATAGGTGGGTAATAATATAGACAACGTGAGTTGATATGAACCCAATTTATGCCTCAATGTCTTGAAAAAGTGGTGTTCCTAGATCCAACTATAACGTTCAATATAGAAATTGATAATCAATGAGAAAATATTTTTAATAACTCATACTAGAATCATAAAATAATTAATATGTGTGATCATACCAACATTCACATGGAGAATCATGCAGTACATTTATATAAAGCTTCAGACCAACAATTATTGGGGAAAGGTGTGGGATGTGTTCCCATGACCACATTTAAATAAGGATGATACATACCCTGTGATCTGTGTTATATGATCAACATGACATGAATAATGCTCTATATAAGAATGTTAAAAAAGTAGTTCCCCAACTGTATCTCCTAGCATGACTAAAATACTCCTGTATCCCCAAATACATCCTGGGAACAATCATACCAGAGTGATCAGTGCATAGTGTCCCCCAAATGAGAAAAAACATATTTTCATGACACTAACACATGATTTTATGATCATCACCATCAGCAGGTAATAGTGAAAAGTGAATCTCAATCTATATCACTGATATCAACTCTCCATCTGTAGAATAATCACCCCCATAACATTAAGGACTAAAAATCTATTCAAAATCTCAAGTCAGTCTACATGAGTGGGTCCTATAACTGAATTGCTCAAGAAAATAAGTCAATGTTAAACTACCACATCCTTATGGTTGATGGTCCTCTCTCCCTCAAAGAAGTTGAATGGGCGTGTGTCTTATGTATCTATCTCTCGATGAGGGTAGCAAGGAGGTGATGATCAAAAAATGTGAAATTCGATACAACAAAATTATAGAATCCAGCACAACATAGGTATGGTATAATGGTGACTGTAGTTGTAATGTGATGATAGTGTGGGCTGTATGCTCCCTAATAAATTAATACTCACGGCCCGCTAGCATGTCACATGAAACTAGACTATAATTCTCAGCGGGTAGAGTAGTAACCTTTTTTTCCAACGAATAAAATTGAAATATATATTAAACATAAAATATAAATATAATTTTATGGTTATAATAATTTTATCATTGGTAGAATTTATGATATATTATGCATATTCTGATTGTTTTATGAATTTTTTATTACCAAATAAAAATTTATTTTCTTCTTGTTTCTCAAAGAATATTTCTAATGTTGATTTAGATATGGTTTTATCTTGGATACGATGTTTTGTTAAATTAGTCATGATTTATTTATGAAATACCTTGAAATATGGGTTAATTGTTATGGGAATATTCTTATGTAGTTTTATCATGGAGTATCACATTGGTTTACTAGGATGTGAGTGAGGGGTTTGTTGGTTTACAAGAAGTTGGTTTGTTTTCTAGTTGTTTAGTTATGAAATTATTTTCGAACTCTTTTATATGTTTTCAAGGATGAAAGTATTAAATATATTCATGATGGTATCTTATTGAGATTTGTGTCTCTTGAACTTCATGTTACCTTCTTGGTCAATTTAAGATTTTATTTTCCCAATCTCCATTTTCAAAGTCTACTAACATTCATCCCTTCATGTTAGAATAGATTCATGTTTTTAAAGGAGTTATACTTTAACTTTTTTTTCACACATATGTTATATCATATGTATCCAACTTATAGATTGAGTATTTATTTAATTTATAACATGTATACCAATAGGTTCGATCATAAATGGTCTTCTTTATCATTTATGTATCATTTCTGACTTGATGGTATATTAAATAGTAATTTTCTCACATACATGGATTGTTTGATTATATTTTCAGGTTATCTCACATGTCATTATAATATTCATTTTAATATGAATATGAATGGATTATTATGAAAACCAAAGGTTGTTTTAAAAATTGGTTTAATCATGTGAAAAATCTATGTAAATGGAAGGGCGTTATGTAAGAGAAAGTTTTATTTATTAACATGATGTAATATTTTGGAATGTTTATCTTTTTTTTTGATTTATTTAAATGACTATAAAATTTATCAACTATTTATTATTTGATAGTAAAAGTATTTGAATATTCCAATGAATTCAAAAAATTAATAGAGTTTATATTAACAACATGTAATTGATAAAATGAAATAATTGACATTAGACGAAGTGCATCCTTGTAGTTGATAGTGTGAACTGGATCAAATAATTTTTGGAATTTTTTCCTGTTATGCCGTTCTTGGTGACTTATGATATATCTCAGACGTTCCCTTATTCGTGAGGCTATCCCATCTCATTCTACATCTTATTGTAATTATGTCTCCCTCATGGTTATAACCTATCATTGTGAAGTATCAATATCATATGGTCTATGAGCATTAGGAAATATTGAAAATCCCTAATAGAAATCCATGGTGTATCATATAAGTTATAAATGGTGTCCATATGATTCAATGCATAAACATATGATTCCCATGATATGTTCATTGAGGCATGTTCTACAATGGTGTGTATTCTTAGAAACAACAATGCATGTACGTTTTAAAATTGAAAAATCCTAGCTTCAAATAATACCAATTGGACATGACCACTACTATATATGATGGGGTATGAACACTCTTGAACTTAAAATTGAGATTCTTCTCAAATTAAAATATACACTTAATAAGTAGAAGTTTATTGAATGTTTTTTTTCAATCTCTATTTGAAATTTTCATATATACCTATTCCCCTACTAAATCCTCCCAGTAGTAAGTTTTTCTCTTTCAATGAAGTGCTTGACACAATTATAAAATGTCTCCGGAACTAGACCAGTTATATGTTACTTAGCAAGACCCTTGAAGATTCAATTAGTGCAATATATTTTTTTTGGTTTGGTGTTCATGCCTCTCCCCCTCATCATATGAGAATGTCTATTTTTCTTTTTGAAATTGAATCATTTATTCATATTCTCCTTGATTAGCCTCGTAGATTTTTTTTTAATCATTGTCAAAATATCCATTGATCTAGATCATATGATACATGAAAGTGATTATATTTTACAGAAATTAATTTAATCATTATGTTGAAATATAAAAAAAAATAAGAAAGTGATTTTAAATAAATCCTCGTGATTGCCTTATACATAGGTTCATCATGGAATGTTTTTTTATATTTCTAGAAATGTGTCTGATGAAGTACCGATGATGTGAATTTTGGGGTCTCCATGTAATAAGATCTTCATTGACTTACTATTTGATTTCATGATGATGATCATATTTCATCCAAACACCCTAAATATGGGTGAAATGGATGCTGATACATGAAAAAAAATCAACTCCATGATTAACAATTTTCCTTCTCCATAATAGAAAATAAAAGTTGTAGAGGTGATTTTTTTATAACTTAGGTTTCCAAAATCAACAACACTCCCATTTATTTTAGATATAGAAACATATCATCAATTTTTAGGAACTTTTTATAGTTACAAAATGAAAAAATACATAGAAGGAAGGCCCATAAAAAGCATGAAATTTAACATGAGATGGATTAGGTTAGTTATCTTGAGATACCTATTCATTCATATTGAGATTGAAGACAACTTGGTCATTGTGTCTCAGTATATGGTTATAAATTGTGGAAACACCCAAAAAGATTCATCAAAAGGGCTATAAGAACATATTTGTAGGTATTGATCTTCTAAATAATAATAGATCACACAAATTCAACATCTATAGTTATATGATCCTGTGTTAGGTTTCGATGAATAAAAGTACAATCTGACTCGATCTTAGTGAAATATTAAAAATATACCTTAAGAGAAATATATGATAATCCTCTAATTTTTTACATCATGTGATGTATTTTTTATGTATTGATTCCTAAACTAAATAACTAAAGTGTCTCTCAATATAAAATATTTTCATTATTCTTTTCATTTAATATTTACTTGAAAATATATTCCAATGTAAAAACGTTTTTTCCATCCCAGAAAATATATCATATGAAACTCTAGGAAAATCAATTGGATGTCTGATAACCTTCTCTTTGAATTTAGGAAAGCATGAAATTTCTTATTATAAAAATTCAAAGAGTGGTGGATGATTTTTTGTGTGTTTAGGCTGTTGTAAATTTGATGCATATATAGAATCTTTCTCCCTAACATATGAAGCTTCCTCCTCATGAGTAATAATTTCTATTTTTGTTCCATTATTAGAAATTTATTAATCATTAAAATTATGTTGTTTTATATCTATGAGATAAATTACAATTCCTTCTTCTATGTCATTGGGAATATCTTCGTTTTTTTAGTGTGGACCCTTTTTATAAACTCTTGTATGTTTATGTATTCATAAAATGGAAATTATTGATGAGCACTAGAAACCTAAACATATAACTCCCACATAGAATGATCTAATTGTGGTGAAAGAAAAATTTTCACTTAGAGCCAATCCTCATCAGTATTCAATGGACATGAAAGATGAAATAACATAGCATATAATATAAAATTTATATAGTTATGAGACTAGATTTTTTGATTAGGTCCCATATTCAGATGACCATGAATTGTTTATTGAATTTCTCTTAGGGGTATACAATCATACACCATTTCCAATTTTGTTTGTATTGTACTATATAAACGTATTTTCTCTGATTGAATAACCACCATGTATCAGTTGACATAGAAAATAGTATTGTTTATTTGAAAAATGTTATTTGATTAGGACTTTGATTGTGAAAATAATATTGACAATGATGAATAATCATGATGTGTTGAACAAACAATCTTTACCTTATGGAAATTTTAGAACATCTTATTATATCCTAATAGTGGAAACTAATGTTTCATAGTACAATAATTATTCTTCCTACATGTATGTTCAATGGTTTATAAATTGGATGTGAATCATATAAAGCATATCCCCCAAGATTTGCAAACAATGTTTGTGGTAATGTTTATTTTTGTTCACCGTGTGATGAGAGAAACAAGATCAATTACCCTTTTTGGGGTTCTTACCCCTTGGAGCCTCTGTTCCAATGCCACATCCACTTGTAGTGTCATGAAAAGGATATCATTAGATAGATAACCACATAATATTTACTTTACTAAAATTTTAGAACATCTTATTATAACCAAAATGATGAAACTATTGTTGCATAATACAATATTTAATCTTTCTAAAGCTATGTTAAGTAGTTTATAAATAGAAAATGAATAATCTAAATAATATACCTCAGAATTGTTAAACTAGGTGTGCCGTAAGGCCCATTTTAATTCACTAGGTGGTTATTGAGTCCAACTCAGTCACACTATTTAGGAATTTTATCCCTAGGTACCTATGTTCTAGAGAAATACCCTCCTGTAGTTTCCAGACGTGGATTTCATTTCTATGATAATCACATAGTCTTTATTTAACAAAATGTTTATAATTCCTTCTTATATCCTAAAATACGACACTATTTTCTGATAGTACAATTGTTAAAGTACTTAAAGGTATGTTTAGTGGTTTATATAGAGAATGTGAATCATCAAGAACATATCCATTGAGAGTATCAAACCATATATGAATCGTCTAAAACATGGGAGTAACAAATCAGGTGTGTAGTTATGCCTCTTTGTCATGTAATGATTTATTTTTGGTCTTATGTTAATTATTTATTAATCTAATGATAATTAATAGTGAATAATTATTTAATAATAATTTAATATTTAAATAATCATTATTAATTCATTATTTAAGTATCTAATAATTATTAATTATTGATTAGTTAGTTTAATGTTAACAAATAGTTAATCATTAACTATATTGTTTTTATAATTACTTCATAATTAATTATTTCTAAGGTTGTCCTTCCTTAATCCTTTAATAATCAATCATTAATGAATGATTAATAATTATTTAATAATTATTTTATCATTCTTTAATCATTATTTAATGATTAGGTAATAAATACTCAATCATTCATTATGAATTACTTAATCCCAAGTTATCTATACCTTAATCATTCATGAAACACTCATTAATCATTCCTTATATAATAATTATTAAGTAGTTACATTATGGTTAATTACTATGTAATCATTATTTATTTGGTTAGCTTATATATAATTAACAGTCAATCAATACTTAATTTTTGTTTATTCATTTCTTCATCATCATTTAATTCCATGTTAATCATTGATTAATCATTATTGAACCACTCGTTAATAATTATTTTACCATTCATGAATCATTCACTAATCCTTAGTTAATCATGATGTAATCATTTGTTAATCATTAGTTACTCAAAAATTAATTATTCTTTAGTCATTAATTAATCACTCTTTAATCATTAATTAATAAATTGATATTTAGTAGTTACTTTAATGTTACATTATAGTTAATTAATAGTTAATCATTAAGTAATTATTATTTAACCATTCTTTAATTATTAATTAATGAATTGTTATTCATTAATTAATTATTAGATAATAATTAGTTAAGCCTTAGTTAATCATAAATTAATTATGAATTAAAAATTTATTAACCAATCATAAATAATTGATTAATTAACAGATACTAAGTAATTAATTTATAGTAAATTGTTAGTTACTTTATTATTAATCATTAAGTAATTATTATTTAATAATTATTTACTAAATAGTTATTAATTTTTTATTAATGAGTTATTTATAAGATATTAATTAGTCAAACATTAGTAAATGCAAAATTATTTTTTCCTTAATCATTCATTAATCACTTATTAATAATTACTTAATTAATATATATCAAGTAGTATATTTATAGTTAATTATTAGTCAATTAACAGTGAATAATAATGTAATTATTAGTTAATGATTATTTAATCATTAGTTAATCAGTTTTTAGTCATTAGATAATTATTAGATACATATTAGTTAATCTGTAGTTAAACCTAAATTAATTATGCCTTACTAATATGTCAATATCTGATTAATAATTACATAATTATTATTTAAGTACATTATAGTTAGTTATTTGTTAATTACTATTCATCATAATTTAATTATTAGTAAATAATTCTTCAATAATTAGTTAATCATTATTTATACATTATGTAATTATTATATAATCATTATTTAAACATTAGTTAAGTGTAAATGAATTATTCTCCACTCATTCATTAATCTCTCATTAATCATTAATTAATTAATTGTTAAGTACCACTACCACAAAACAGGGACATGGTAGCACTGTCCCTTTAATAGCGCTAGTAAAAAAAATACTGATAAAGGGGTACCATTATTAGCACTATGAAAATAGATGAAAATTGTGTACATTTAAAAGTTTTGAAAAAAGTGCTGATGAAAATTCCCATTTATCGGTGCTTTTTTAGCGCTGATAAAGGCACCCTTTTAATAGCCTTTTTTTATGAGCACTGTTGTAGGTGACCCCCTTAGTCAGCTCTTTTATAAAAGCGATGATAACAGTTAAATTTTTTTAAAAAAATATTATAAATCATATATTAATATATTAATATATAAATATATAAATATATTTTATAATGATATAAATATAATATATATTTTTTAAATATGATTTGGAAAATAATTAATGGAAATTGAAAATTAAGGTATAAGATGTTTAGTAAAAGAGGATTATAAAATAATTTAAAAAATAATTTTAATTAATTAATTTGTAATTTTTATCGAATAATATTAATTTAATAACAGTTTGAAAATAAAAAAATAAAAAAAGATCAAATATAAAATGAAAATGCAACTCAAACTTCAAACTGCCATAAATTTTGATCCTGGAGTACGTTGGATATCTACAACATATTAAATTGAAGCCTTCAATGGGCTCTACATGTACTGACCCAAGGGAACCTTCTGTCACATTTTTCGAGTCCAAAAAAGTCCCAGAAGGCATCCAAAACTGAGTTTTTAGTCGGGATACCCAGATTTGTTAACATTCAAACAGCTATAAAATCTAATCTGGAATTCCATTAGGCTTGTACCACATATCATATTAAATATCATTTCATGTTCTTTGATTTGAGTAGTTTTGGAGTTGAAATGGACATCTGGATTAGAAGTTATGGTCATTTTGACATTCTATGGCTTTTTCGATACACATATATTTGAATTTATTCATGTATATATATATGTGTGTGTGTGTGTTGTATATATGTATATATTTAAGTATTTATTTATTTATAATTACACATAAAAAACATATTTGATAAATGTATTTAAAATTAATCATATAAATATATATTAAAGGGCTAATAAATTTACAGATAAAAATTTATAACTATATAAATATATATATTAATATATGATTAAATATATATATATATTATTATATGAATATATATATATATATATTAATATAACTAAATATCTTTATATTTATATGATATATATTAATATACGAATAAATATAAATATATATATATAAATAAACATGTATATCATTAAATTGAATAAAAAAACTAAATGTCTTAGTGGTAAAGGTGATGGAATGCAAGGGGGGAGGTCTGGGGTTGGAGTTCTAGTGGAAACAGGGTCGCATGTAGGAAAGTGCATTAGGGGATAGCGCTGTTAAAGGTAGGGTGTTGCGTGGGCTATTACAACATGTGGTGAGAGGGAGAGGGCTCTACCTAGTGCTGATAAAATGAGGGAAACCACTGATAAAAGAGGAGTTAAAGAACTGTTAAAAGATCCCTAGATTATATTTTATTTTAACATTTTTTTAAATTTTTTTCCATTTATCAGTGCTAAAAAATAACTGATAATATACTTCATTTATCAGTGCTAAAAAAGCGCTAATAAAAAGGGCTTTTATTAGGGCTTATAAAAGGGGACTTTTATCAAATCGTTTTTAGCACTGAAAAAGGGTACCTTTATCAACGTTTTTGTTAGTGCTGATTAAGGTCCCCCTTATCATCGTTGTGATTAACAATGCTTTTCTTGAACTATTAAACGTGGTTTTTAGCACTGATAAAACCTTGTTTTGCAATAGTGTACTTTATAGTCATTATTTATTTACTATTATTCATCAATATTTAATTTTAATTTAATAATTATTGAATCATTAATTAATAATTACATGATCCTAAATTAATCCCAAGTCATTCGTTGTCTAATCATTCTTCAATCATAAGTTATCCATTATTTAATCAATACTAAATCATTACTTTAGAATTAGTTCATCATTAGTTATTTAATAGTTAATTACTAGTAAACCCTTATTTCACAAGTTTTTTATTCATTATCTAGTTAAAATAATTCATAATTATGTCCCTAATATTTAAAAACTCTAAATTTATATTAAATTACAATCATATTATAGTAATAAATCCATTACTATGTCTATTTATAAATTCTTTACTCAAAATTCATAAACAAATAATGATATTTTATTTACTAATATTAACTATTATTTACCAACATTATCCAACTAAATAAAAAAAATATAAATATCATACATAAAAATAAGTAAAAAACCAGACAACTAAATATGTATATAACATTATATTAAAAAAGAATGAATACATATAAATTATAATTTTCAAAATTCACCACTCCTTTTAGGCCACCAAAAATATCGTGTACAAAGGAGAAAATATCAAGAAAAGCATAGGGAGATAAGGGAAGTAATTAAATAGGGGGTGGGGGGGGGGGTTCTTAAATGAGTGAGGTTAAGGGGGGGGGGGGGGTTGCTATTTATAGGGGCTTGGGGTAAAAAATTAATCAGTGATTCCACCCTTTCCATGTCATCGATTCGAGTTGAAGAGTGGTGAAGGAGGTATTAGCCTTGTCACATTTCAATATAACCGAATTGTGGCATCATCAAATAAAACATTCTATTACATTTTAAAAAAATTGGTGTATTTAAATTAAATATTATTTTCAAAACATGTATAAAAAAACATCATATTTATTAGAGAAAGTGGTCCTTTCTTTTTCTCATACTAGTATTTAAAATAAAAAAATTAAATGATATAAAAAAAATTCTCAAAATTAATAATTATAATAAACTATATTATAAGATGAACATTAATACCAATTTTAAAAAATATCTTGTAAACATCAGTAATATTTTGATAAATATTCTTCCTTTATAAAATTCTAACAAGTTGTTACCATGCCTCATTGTAATATAATTTAGCGATAGAATAAGGTTCAAGAAAAATGTCATGATGCCACTAGTTTCTCATCATATTAGGGAACTTATATTATATTTTAGCATAAAATATATTCTTAGGACATTATCACAAACAAATTTCATGCATAGGAGCAAGAATAATGTGATAATAAAACATCCTCAAAAATAAAAAATGCAATCAAATGCAAAAAATTATGTTCTAAAGAACTAACAACATCATTATGATGTGTAGGGTATATGGTATCTTATTTATTTATATTCATGGTCATATATTTATGTTCCCTTCTTCAATTCTATCATTAGTCATTTTTTTCGTTAAAATTAATTTTGTTGGATGTTGCATTTATTTTATATTTTTTCGTAGATGATACCCAATCAACATATAATGACCTTTATTGAGTGAAGTGTTCATTAATTTTCTCATGTATCATATTCATGTTTTAAAATCATGGGATTGATTTCCATTTATATATTAAATGCTTACTCTAACTACTGAATTTATTCATTTTCTCTATGAAAATTTAGATTTTTTATTATTATTCTTTTTTAGAAGATAAGTGTTTAATAAATGAATATGATATCATATTGTAAAAATATATATACATTGTTATGTTTCCAATAATTGTATCTAAATTTAATTCCTCATAATATTAATAATAGGGTAACCAATTCATTAATCTTAGTAAATTTATCAGTTTATATTCACTATAATGATTTGGATCTAATTTTTCATAAGTATATACATATGAAATATGTTGCAGTAGAAATTTTTAGTTAACATCTTCATTTGAATAATGTTTTACATATAGTTCATTTGATCTTTATCTTATGTGGATGAATTTCTAGATGTCAAATCTAATAGTGAATGATCATATATATCATAAGTGTATTTCTTTGTAGTTTCATACAATACTATTGTAATGGTTATTCCATGAAACTTATTTTTTAAAGTAATATTAATAAATATAAAAATTTAATGAAAATTATAGTTTAATTAAATGAGTTTTAGTACATCAAAACTCATGATGGAGTTTAGAATATTAAATTAAAAAAAATTAAAATTAAAATTTTATTTTTCAATAGGAATAAAAACATTTATCTTCTACATAGAAATATAACTTGATTTTTGAATGATTATCCAACTAGGATTTCCTTGAGATGTGAGAAATGATTCTGTCATATCATTCCATCAAACATGATCTAATCTATAAAAAACATGATGATAACAACTATCTATTGAAAAGTAATAAAAAAGGACCCTTGATAAAGTTAAGAACAATTAGAGATAAATAGATAAATAACCTAAAATGATAATAAATATTATAAAATATTATTAGGATATCAAATGGGTGTATCTATGTTATGAAAAACATTATAAAGATTTAATTTCTAAAGGGGTCCTTACAAACATTATTGTTAGAGTAGAAAAGTTATATTATTTTAATATTAATGATATCCCATAAATATTAATTTGGTTAATTACTATCAATATCAATATATCTAAAAATTTAATATCATTAATGATATGGTCTAGATACCAATTTTGGTTCCAATAAAATTAAAAATAATAATTATTAGTGGGAAATATGAAAAGGGGTGAACTAAAATTCCTTGAAAAATATTCCCCTTTTAAAAGGATTTGTTCTTATAATGCTATATTATATTAAAATAGAAGTATGACAAGGAAAAATATACAGCACAAAAAATTTATTGGATATAGAATATTTTTTATAAAAATTATCAGAACAAATATGTTCCTTGAAAAAGAATTCTGGATATTTTGAAACATATCGTTATTTTTTTATTTTATCTATTAGAGGAAATATCTAAAATAATATTAATAAATATATACTTCTGATAATGTTGAATAATTTTGTGGATAATAATATAATGAAATTAGATAAACCCTCCTAACATGTTTGTGAGAATATTTAATTTCATGAAAAACGGGAAAGAAAGTTATGGTAAAGTGATGGGGAAAATAAAAAATATTTACTAGAAATATGGTATATCAAAATTTTGAAATAGGTTTTGGATATGAAATCTACATATTCTATTTTTTATACTAAAAAAGTTCATATCTCTAAAAATGTTCTCTTTTAACCCAACATGGAAGGAAGAACTTATAACCTAATCATGAACACAATAAGTACAAGTAGATCCCACATTGAATTAAGATATAGAATCCTAAATTTATATATCATTTTCACTTTTAAATAAATAATAATCATGTTTCTATCCCCATAAAATCTTTGATTAATAGTGATAAATCAAAATTTCTAATCCCCATAACATATTTTATCTATAGATAGAAAGATTCCAAGTCATTATCCTTAAGACTTATTCAGTCAAACATCAGATATATATGGTGTGAATACAACGAAGGGTATCCCTGATACCTTTTTATGTAAGTACAATATCAAGGAATAATGCACAAAGGAGGCTAAGAAAAGGATAATTAGTCCTATATGAAATGATATTTCATGTAAAAATAAATACTAATGTAGATTAAAGGGATGTAACATGATGCATGAAATTTTCTATAAATGTTTTCCTTTTCTCTCTTATTAAACTCTATCTTGTTTGTTCCTCACTAATATTGTTCAAAACTCTACCATTCCATTCTGTTTTCCCATTTCATCCTCTATTTTCACCTTTTAAATGAGCTCTCCAAAGATCTAAAAATATAGTTACAATACCATAATTGGGAAAATAGTCATTAAATCTTCTAACTTGGATACTCATATGTTCATATATCATTTGAATATTGAAAACCTCTTGGATTAATTTATTACTCTTCATTATTTTGATCATTGAGAGAAAAATGGATATATTTTATTTACCATTGATCACTAATTAAATAAATAATGATATTGACATTTTTTTTGAATTAATTATGCATCTAATAAGGAATTGAAGTAATAATGTTGAGATGGGAAAATATAGATGTTGTTCTTTTTCTAAACATAATAATCTTGATGTCATGATTATGTTAATTACAATAATTAAAGCCTTATAGTATTCAAGGACAGGTATGAATTCTACAAAGGAATATAGTCTTTGTTACCCTTTATGATTTTCTTAGATGCTTCAGGATTCATCCATTTATAATTAGCATGTATCTTCTATCTTGGTTAATATAATAGGATGATCGAGGTGATTCTATCGTTTTTTCCATAATCCTAGATATTTTTTTAAATATTTTATATGTTTCTTCTATATTCCATCTGAACATATAGTTTTGATATTTACTTTTATTTAGAAGGAATTCTATCCCAAGTGATGTATCATCTAGCTAGCACATCATTCGACTCTAAATTTTGTTACTAGATGTACAATGTTTATGTAGAAAATATTAATTTTACTCCATCTATAATTTCTCATTCTACTAATTCATTTTATCATTCCACGACATTATCATATCACTTATACATGTATATAATTACTTTTTTGTTGAGTTACACTATTATAGAACAATATGATAAGTGTATTTTTCATTATATTTTATACAGAACCAGTATTTCATATAGTTCTCATATATTTTATTTTTTACCCTATAACATCTCAGCAAGGTTGGCACACACTACTGCCCCAATCTGATTAGCTATGTGACCTCTAGAACACCTCCCTATATGCTAGAGTTTTATTACTAGTACTGAGGGACTAATATAAATCAGGGGGAGACTATACCCTATTTTACCAAAGTAATATAGTAGTGGAAAATTAGAATCAATAAAATAATAACATATAACCAATCTAATATCATATGAACGATTAGGGAAATAAAATATCAAAACTAAATAGTAGATTTATCATGCCAATGTACATTCCAAGAGTCAATATGCAACTGAAACACAAACACAAGGGAAACATTCAAGCAGGGAACAAACCATGTTTATTTCTGTTATACATGATATATCCCAAATCATCCATATAACATAGGGTGTTTCCCCTTATCCAGTCCCGTAACCAAGAAATCCTTTCGGTAACCAATCAGGAAGCCCAAGTAGGGTGTGAGTACAACTCAGTAGTCCACCACCAATGGAGTCTAAAATAATATATAGTCATACATATTATACAGCTGTATAAAGAATAAATACCATCAATAAATTAATAGTTTACATTAATTCAATTTTTCTTTATATAACCACATAAACCAAGAGGTTCCTTAGGACAACCAAATGATATCATATATCTGAATACAATTGTTACAATTTATAACTTATAACTAAATTTTATTATTACAATTCATATTTATAATACATGACTAAACTCCATGGTTACCATTAATCATTTCATAATTGAATGATATTTCAACCATTAATATTTCATAATATATGACTGAATTCCACTACTACCGTCATCATTTAAAGTCAACTGTGAATGTTAGTGTTTCCATTCACCATGTCAAGTCACATGTGAATACCATTGCAACCAATCACCATTTCAAGTCACATGTAAATTTAATTTTTACCATCCTCCCTTTAATGTCACATGTCAATTTCATTGGTACCAATCACTAATTTATGTCACACGTGTATTCCATTATTACCATTCACCTTTTCAAGTCCCATGTGAATACCATTATTACCATTCACCATTTCAAGTCACATATGAATTTAATTTTTACCATTCACTATTTCAAGAAACAAATGTAACAAAAATCAACTTAGTTAATCTACAAATTAATATATCAAACTCAGAAATTCCATATTCACATCATTCCATTAATTAATTCAACAATTAATTAACACCATCAATTTCATTACTAATTTAACAATTAGTTTATCACATAAATACTGCTAATTAATTAACCAATTAATTAAGAAAATATGTATCATTAATTAATCCAATAAATATTTAAATAAATAAATTTCATTACAAAGTCAACATTTATTTTACCACATAAATCCCCTTAATTAATTTTATATTTAATTAATAAAATATATACAATTAATTATTCAAAAATTAGTTAATTAAAATCCACAATCCTAATAATCCCATAATTAAATAAAAAATTATATAACCCATTAAAAAACTCAATATATGTATAATTAATTCAACAATTATTTATCTCAATTCAAATAATCACTATTATTCCTCAAATCCCACAATTCAATATTCTATTAATTAATTTAATAATTATTTATTCCTCATTTAGAAACCCCTAATTAATTAATTCACCAAATTAATTAATTCAATATACAAAACTCAATTTTCTAATCATCTAAAAAAATAATATAATTTCATACACATAATTGAATCATGAATATGGGATTTGAATAATAGAACACCTACCTCAATTCATTGACGAGCACTCGTCCTACAGAAATCCCCAATTTGTGTGGCAGAATGACATGGACTGAGATCTGGATCATGAACCCTAATTCAAGATTGAGATATCATGATCCCATAATTCGAGATCTAGATTAAAAAATAGGACATCTAGATGTTATAATATAGAGTATAACATCCATCTAAAATATAAGAGAGATACATAAGGGAAGAAGTAAACCTAATGGAATTAGATCCTGTTACTAAGAGGGTGTGAATCTTCTAATTAGTCTTAAAATCATTATGAATGGATGTTATAATTGGTTGGAATCTATCTGGGAGGCTCCAAAATAATGTAATTTCATTAGGGGTCGAGTTATAGCCAAATATGGGTTAAAATGGGGGCTCAAGAAATTTTAAAAATAGTTTTCAAGGGATTAAAATATTGTACGCATGGTTTTATGCTCAAGTTCTGTCGTTCCCCCTAACAGTGTGCATTAACCATTCGCCTCTTATGGGGGGGGGGGGGTGAGTTTCTCATTTTAGGGTACATGGTTGAAAAAACCATGCACCTTCTGTGAAAATATCCTTTACATAGGTTTGAATAGTTTCCTTAGGTGGGACACACAATTTGGGAAAACCATGCGCCAACCGTGCATATACCCTCCTCCTTCCATAATTAACAAATTTCACCCAAACACACCCTAAGGTAAAACCCAAATGAAAATTACTGAACTAAAGTAAAAATAATACCTGTAAAAGATCCCATAACATCTCAAAAGATTGTTAGGATCTTACAATCTCCCCAGATTTTAAAATCTCATCCATGAGATGTACTTCGACATAACTATATTATTCTATGTCCAAAATATTAGGCCACCGCGCATGAATATCAGCTACTATCTCCCACACTTCCTCTTTCACACACCCATGTTTCAACAATACTCGAACTACTGAAACCGTATTTTCCCACAACACTTTTCAGGTTGATCTAACACACATATCTGGTGCTGCTCAAAGGATGTATTGTAACATACCAACCTAGCTTACCATTTATCCAGTAGCTAAAACGGTTACCACGTGACCTCAAGAGAGTCTCCCCATATGAAAGAGGTTTCTGACTAGCAGTGAAAGTGTAAAAGTAGTTTAATGGGTAGAATATAACCTCAATCTCATAGAGTTAAGTGGTAAATGGATAGTATAACTCAGAAATCAGCGTAAGAAGTATAAATAAATAACTAATGTAGTAGAGGTCAATTACAATAAAAGCTGAATATAGAAAAAAAATCTATCACATGTTTTACAATGAATGAATGGCATATGAAAATAGATTTCTTAAAGCAGTAAAAAAACATGATTTATAATACATTACAAAAATTAGAGAAGATAGAAAGCCCGAAATGCAATCTCCATGAGCAACCCGAGCACCAGCTCAGTCCCTTTTTCCTAACTCTCTAGTACAAGTTAATACACCAACCAACCTAGATCATTCAAATATATGGTCTACTTGGGTACCAAGGGTCCTTGAGTAGGGTGTGTGACATTATCTCAGTAGGACAACTCCCACAAGTGTCAAGCCCATATAAGGCAGTGAACAATAATTATTTTTTGTGAAGGAATAATGAAGTAACAACCGAATTGAGTAAATAAAAAACAAACCATTGAGGTTCTTAAGGGACACTTAATGATGATTCCTTCTTCATCTCTTAGTTGAAATAATATTCTGAACTTGAACTATATATATATATATATATATAATGCATAAATAACTATTCTGACATTTTCATCTATTCTTTATTCAATCATTTCATAACTCCATGGTAACCATGGAAACCCATACCTCAATACCAACTTCTTCTTATTCCGAAACCTGAAGCGTGCCCTAGGTAATATCATATATTAAAATATACTTCGAACTATGACAGAACTTAAAGTATTAAAAGTTGATATGATATCTCATCACCTAATTTGACTCATCCCAGATTTTGAAATTATTCACATACTTGACCATATCTCTAAGTACATTGGGGAATAAAACGTCATGAGGCTCATACAGTCCCTCGGAAATTTATATTACATGCATATAATGTGGGCAGAATGTCATGTCTATCACCCCAAAAGCTATTTGTGTGCATATAGTCACTAGTGAATACATGTGTCTGGTGTATAACACCATGACTAACACCCAAAAATCCTTTGTTCACATGCCATCACCAGTGTATAACATCAAGTATATCCACAGAAATTCATTTTTATACACGCAATAACATTTATGCACATGCAATCACTTGTGTATAATGTCATGTATAACACCCTGAAAAACTGATAGATCTATCATCGGCATAGAATGTAATGTTTATCCCTTATTAAAACATGTATATATATCATCACCAGCCAATAATGTCATGTGTAGAATATAATCCATCACAACCATTTATTAATTCATAAATTAATTATTCAAAACCAAAAAATTAATTCCACAATTATTTAATTATTGAATTAAATTTTAACCAATTCCACAGTTGATTAACCATTCACATACTTAACATGTAATAATTAATATAACAATTATTTATTACCAATTTTCAATTCATATTTATATAATTAACTATTCAAGTAATTTTCCCAAATTCACAATTCTCAATATTCAATGACAACAACATGTCCTCGTTTCACTCTTGAAAATCAATTCATCAATTAATTCACATATAATCAATTCGCAAAATACCATAATTAATCCACAAATTAATTATCTTGTTCATTGGTTCAAAAGTTCCACAATTCCATAAAAATCCATTATTAATTAATTCATAAAATTAATTAATTCTATTTGTAAATCCAAATTATAAACAAAACTATAAATTCAATATTTCATATACAAAAAAAATCGTAACTACAGATATTGAATATAAGACCACCAACATTTAAATCATATCATATGAGTATACCTACCCCTTTATTATTGTTCACTTTTATTTATTTCATATGGGTATATGCACCCATTAATCCCTTTTATGTTCAATAGAACTATTTAACCCAAGATGATCAACATGAAAGGGACGAAAAACATCTCATGACTATGTAGGCCACATTCCCTTAATTTAATATAACTTCTTATAATTATGAAATAATAGGAAAACCACATATAATCAAGAAATGACAATATAATAGTATACTCAATACAATTTTCTTGAAAGAAGTGCACCTCTGATGAAGGGGTTTTATTACAAAAACATGATTTTGTACTCTAAGAATCATTTGACACAAAAAATAGTTCATTCAATAATTGTAGTCCAATTTATCAAATACAGTAAATTAAAAGCTACTGAATTTTAAAATTAAAGGTAAGGTTGAGTACCCTCACATAAATAATTTCCATGACAATGCTTTCTAACTCAATCAACCACCCACTTGCATGAACAAACACACACACACACACACACACATATATATATATATATCATTACACTACTGCATGTATTCTCCACACCAAGAGGGAAATGATACGTAGAATATATATATATATATATATATATTCAAACCTAGGAATTCACACAAAAAAATAGTTTACAACGTCCTAAAAATAAATCCTGAAACCCATAAACTCCTTATCACTCTCAAATTATGGGTGTGAAACAATTCAAAGGTTTAAGAAATTACCCCAAATCAATGGAAGGGGAGTGAATTAACCGAAATCGCCTCTCCTTCGACAGTGATTGTCAGAACACAATCCAATGGGGCCCGAGAGGCCCCTTTCTTACATAAATTAAGAAGAAACATGGAAAACTAGATCAAACACTAATATAGGGTTTTGACCAAAAAGGTAGGGCACTGAGGAGACTGAAATCGACCAATGTGAAGAAGGAGAAGGGTCCTGAGATCCATACCTTGAAAAATTGAAGGGATCTCATAATGAAACCTAATGAAACCAGCATATGGAAGGGAGGCCATGAGGGGGTTCTTCATGCACTACGTGGGAGGAGGGGGTGTTGGTGTCCGACACTGCATGGAGAGGGGGGGGGGGGGGTCATGGAATGTAGGGTTTCATCCAGGGGGTTTTCATGCCACATGGGGATTGAATGATTGGGGGTCACTTCATGCCACATGAAGTTATTTCATGACGTCCCCTTAATCTCATTTATCTAATTTTCCATTTTTATCTTTTAATTAAATTAATTTCTATTTCTTTAAGAAGACCCATCGTAGTGTTCCAGCTATTGATATAAATATTTAAAGCATAGTTTTAATAAAGACCCACCATGTAATTGCCAAAAGAAATTCAACACCCCCATGTAAACCATATGATCCAAAACATGATATTCTATAATCTTCCCACCATAAAACTTCTCATCCTGGAGAAGGATTGTGGATCCTCGAAAACGTCTCTCAACCTACCAAGTTCATGAAATATTGTTTGAATGATCAGGTTGTGTTTCAAAAAACTAAACATACCATTAACTATATCATAATCCCAAGGAACTTATGCCTCTAAAACTAGATACAAAGCTCAAATTTCAACCCAAAACATAGAAGTTTTGTTTATCTGAGCCCATACAACCAGAGACACAATCTCATCATGATATATTTAAACATTTCCCTGTTGGTGCTTTCCTCCAAGGGACATAATATTTAATGCGCAGTTTCAATCCGTGGATATTCTACCATTTTAATTTCTAGATAGGGAATGTAATAATAATTCTAGTGGAACCTACCATGTGGTTCCCTTAAATAGGAAATCATGATTAAATAAAAGGTCATAAAAAAGACATCATCGATGGATATAGTCTTATATCAATTGACCAATAAAACTAGTTATGGATTCATTCCTCGAATGATATCTATGATCCATAATATATACTCTCCATTAAGACATTGACATGATCTTTTTTAGAGTTCCATAACTAGCCACATACAATAAAAAAGGGAAACAAGTCAAACCACATCAGGTTACCCATTCTCAATAATGACTGAATTAGATGGATGAAATATCCTAAATAGAACTGAAAAGCCTTCCTCCCCAAATAATTCATCAGTTTACTCAAGAACATACACCAATTTCATTAACATACTTCTGGTGACATTCCCATATCAGGCCATCACTAGGATATTTTGAAAACATATTTCCTTACAACTAATAAAGACAAAACTCAAAGGACTAGACATAAATCCCAAGAAATTTTAAAACATTTTCACAAAATAAGATTAATGATCTCTTAGAATATCCATGAGTACATTAATATAAAGGAAGTGATCGTTTCATTCAAGATAGAACACTATGTGTTAACTAAAGATCACAAAGAAGACCCGTCTAACAATTACTAGTTGACTCTTTACAAAAAATCATGGCTTCACCTACCAACACATCATCAAACAAATCCTGATGCCTATATCACCCAAGGAAATCATGTTCCTTCAAACCATACCACCAAAAATCTTCCAAAAATAACGTAGTTTCAAATGGGCTCAACATACAACCATCCTTACCAAGTTCGTGATTCTATGAATCCACCGACATGTATACAAAATCCTATGTGATGATCAACACCTTTGGAGTGTCCATGTCATCGAAAGGAAAGACTAGCCGCTCACAAGCACAATATTTCATAACCACCATAAATGAATGTGATATGTTCCCCAAACCACAATCACTATGTTACAACATCTGGAATAAATAACAAAATTCAAACCAATTGGTTTGTAAAATCATCTGAGTCTAGAAAAGTCTTCCTGATTACAGGGACAAACTTACATTAACACCTCAGTCACACCCCTCTGGAGTTGACCCAAGAACACCCTCACGATCACAAATCTTAGGGATCACACTAAAATCAAATGGTTCCTTACATCCTTAAACAGTTGAAGACACAATGTGTGTCTATACAGACTACCCTATATTCACAAAAGGAAACAACAAAACATCTCTTAAAACCATTAAATCTAATGACGGTATACATAGTCATCCATCACTAGATAAATGAGAGGTTCAAAGAACCTCCTGAATAGTTTACCTTGCCATAGTCACGTCAAATCTTCCGAACCAAGCATTCCTTGACACTTGTTCCCATATTAAGGGTTATGATACAATGCCCACCCATCTGAACAAGGGTGTCATTTTAATAAAAAATTAATACAAGGGACAATAACACCCAAACATCACCAACAAAAAAAACCCATAATAGAAGCAATTCATATCAATATCTAAGGGTGCTACCTACCAAAATATAGCCTCTTACGAAGAATACACATCAACCCCATCACAAAGTAAATAAAAATAGATTTCACAATTCTAAAGAGATAATTTTTCATTTATTCCATTACTAAATGAAATAGCCTATGGATAAGTATTCACATCTTCATTCCAAGGCATACCACATGAAACATTTAAAACCATCCTTCCACAAGGGTTTAATAAAAGGATACCACTTCTGGTTACAATTTTAATACATTTCATTAATTCTCTTCAACCTTTAAACATTTGAAATAATTTTTTAACAACCCACAAGAACCATTTCATAATAAGGCACTTGGGTTTTAATCAACACCCCACAAAGAAATAGGAAATCTATATCCAACTTCCCCTTTTAACATTTAACATTCTGTGAATTTTGAACATAAATAGGTAATTTAGATTCTAAATTCATTTTTAACATTTTTACAATAGAATACCCTTTTTAAATGGTTTAAATACATAGGTTACACCTTTTAATATTTATAAGGCATCCATACAATTTATAACTGAAACTGGACCCCATTGTAAATGCAACCAATAAATATACACCCATGAATTCATTTACACAACAAAACAAATCTAAAATGTATTTTACCATCTTTTGATGGCACACTTATTTTAAATCATGTTTTGAAAAACGTATAAATTATATTGGATAAAATAAAATTCTTCTTTGAAATAGTGATATCAAAATTTTCTTTGGTTGAATTTTTATATTTTTCAGTTATGTTTCATGTTTTGATGAATAGTAGACAATAGTACATTTTAATTGAAAATTAGATTTTTCATTGAAATAATTGATAGTGTTAAATTATATTATAAATTTTTTAATGTATAATGAGATAAAATTTTCAATATTTAATCCAATTTATGTCATTAGAATTATTTTCACATAGAATTTTGAAATAAAAACATTTCAATCTTTTAAATGTTTTCACGTTAAAAACACTTTGTTTCACCCTTCTATGGGATTAATTTTAACTTATTTTTTAAAATTATATGAATTAAATTTTGAAAAAATGATTCCAAATATTTTATAATAAGGTTAAAATTTAGGAAATAGGTCCCTTTTTTTTGGACAATATGAATTGCCACTTTATAATTTTTTTATAACCACAATTAAGGGTAAATCAGGTAAATTGAGTGTACAAATAATCTTATAAATTTTAGAAAACTACAAAACACTTACCAAAATATTAATGGACGAATATAATATAAAAAATAACAAGTAAGTTTTTAAATTTAACAATTTAATTCTCACGTTACCAAGATAATGACTAGGATAATAATAAAATCTAAGAGAGTGACAAAATGTCACACTCATACTTTTAATAAGTATAATATCTTTAATATATTTATAAATATGATATATTACCAAATATGTATATTATTATGAAATATAAGAGGATTAAGTACATCATGAAATTTTATTTTTGATTTTTGGTGAATAAATAATTATAATAAATAATTACACAATGATGATGCAATAATTATTCCATTAATGAAACAATCAATTAAATAATATGATAAATATTAAAATAAATATAATTTCAATTAATTAATGAGTGAAAATAATTTTCTAGGTTTATATGACATATTATGAGTGTATTAAATTATTTTATTGAAGTTATCTTGCTGTATTGATTTTCTTAATGTCAATGTTATGAATTGTTTCAAAATTGGCACAACTAATATTTAATTAAAATAATATTATATTAAATTAGCTAAAAATAATAAAAATTATAAATATATACAAATGAGATACATTATGTCATAATACATTATTATTTGACCATTTAATATTCAATATGCATATTATAAGTCAAAATATCAACCTTTTAAAATTGAAAATTTTGTTACCGTAGTTAAAATTAAAATAAGTTAACTAAGGATTAATCAAAATGATACAATTAAAAATAATACCAAAACATATTTAAAATATATTTTATGATGATATTAACACACTATATCATCTTAGTTTTAAATAAATTTCCTTTTTGAGGAATTTTTATTGAGATTGATTTTAATATAAATTAATAGTTTTAGAGATTCCAAAAATTCCCATTGCCTTTATTATAAAGTGACACCTCCTTCAACATACAATTTCACCCCATTTATCCTTATATCTTGATAGATATATGAAAAATTACATTCTACACTTATCTGGACACATTATATAGGATCTTGTCTTCTGAAATTAACTACTCTTGAGTCATTTTGAAGAGATCAAAAGGAGCCATTTCGAAGAAGAGGAAATCATTCTAACCGATCATTATCATTATCTACTCTTCTATAAATTTTCAAAATATATGATCTATATCATAAAATAATATCTTAATAATAGAAAATATTATTAAATGTTATTTTAATTATGAAAAGACCATTATACATCCCCTTTCCAATCGAATAGGAAGTGAATGTATCACTCATGTGTATGTATGACATACCATCTCCTCATAGTGATACAATTCATTTTCAATTTTTTTTTTGATGTGTGTGAATTATGATGGGTTTAATATTTATGTATCATATTTATGAAGTTATTATACTTCCTTAATGATACTTTCATTTATTCCTTTTTACCACGTAATATTTTGGTTGTGGATAACGAGGCTCATGCGTACGTATGGCTTACCATCTCCACAATGCTATGTGATAATGTATTCAAAAATATTTCACCAGGGTGTTAATATGGATTAATTTTATGAATATATATGATATATAGAACAAAAAAATTATTATTTTTAATTATATTATATCAAATAGTTTTTTTAATTCGACAAGAAAATGAAAACAATGTTCATTCGTACATACAACCTACTGTCTCCATGAATGGTGTATTTTATTATCTACATATAACTTTCATAGATATAAATAAATACAAATATAATGAATCTATAAAATATTTATTTTATTTATATCATTCTAAAGATGATGAAATCCTGATCTAAGTATGAGGACCAAGATTAAAAAGTCAAAATATGTATGAAAAACAATGAAGTTATTACCCTAAACATTACATTAATTTAGAATTATTAATAAGAATGTAATATCAAGTCATAAATAAGTCATATATGGAATTATATATATAAATATGGTTCGTTATTATATTTATATTAAACCTATATTTAATATATACTATTTTTGAATGTATATGATGGAAGTCAATACTGAAGGTTAGAGATTTTTTTTTCATTTTAATTTCAATGGGACACATGCCTTATACAAAAATTGTTTCATTTACATGGTGTATATAATTAACATTAATGTATTTTGTGATTATTATCCATAATATTATGGTATTTTAATATTATAATAAATTTTTTTATCTCATGGGGAATAGTATTTGACTAATTATAATGTGATGAGTATTTATTTCATAATCTCATCAATATTTGGGACAATTTCATTTTAAGTATTCATTGGGGAATATTTATCGTCCATGTCCACATTTTCTAAAAAACAATTCCACAAGTATTTTACTATTTTCATATGAATATTTAAATTTATTTTTAAACATGTATTAGTTTTTACTAAATGTTTGAATGAAATATCGTTGTCATTTTCCAAACGATGTACTTTGTGTCTTTTCTGGAAAAGTACGAAAGGAATGTTTTCAACATTTATTACATGAATGGATTTTTAGAATTTCATGATAAATTTTTCCTCATTTCTTACCTTACAATATTATAAGGTCATATTCAATGGAAATATTTTCCTTTCAAATTCGTTATCATTTTTAGAAAAAGAAAATGTTTTCAATGATGAAAGGATATTTTCTTCAAGAATTATTTTAATCTGATCATTCAAAATTATTTCCATATAAGATAACATTATTAAATGTTAAATGTGTTTAATTGGGGATTCAAATGAACTTTATCATTATTATTATTTATAATAATAGTTTATGCTTATAATGGAATGATATTTATGAAACCCATTTCATTTCAATGGTTATGTTATGATTAAATGATGTTTATGAAAACCATTTCATATCATGGTTTCAGATATGATAAATGAATTGTGTTCTTGTAGAACAAATATGTATTGTTTTCATTATGTGATAGGTGTAACCTATATCGCCCTCCAATGAATTGGGTAAAAATTTGTATCTCATGAGAGAAACACGGATGGAATAGGGAGTGAACTCAGTTCGGTAATAAACATTGCCCGCTAAGATAATCATGGGACTGAACCATGACTACCAATATGGTACGGGGAGTGAAATCATACCAATAATATGGACATGGATGTGATTACTTGACTAATATGGAAACAATTTTATATTTGTTTATGGGTGCTACATATACCATGTCCAATTTCTATGTTATAATTTCATAGATTATAATCTTCAATCCCTTAGGATTCATGTATTATGAATTGCCAATATTTTTGAAATGACTCATGTATATAATCTTTTATATAAAGGGTGTGATTTTATATTGTTATTATAATATTCTCATACCATTATTTTGGTTATTATTCTTATGTAACTCGCTTAATCTACACTTACAATGCATCTGAGCTCACCCTTTTCTTATGTAACCTTTCCCCAAGTTATAAATAAAGGTTTTATGTAGGAGTACTAAAGGGAAAGATCTATATGGGATATGTTAAAGATATTTAACCAAATTAAAATAATTTGTTCCTTGTTTCAAAAAGAACTAAACTATTATGGTCCTCAGGAAAGTATTCGTGTAATGTAATTAATATTAATTTAAGAATATGTCATATCAATATACATTAAGCCTCATTAATTATAATTGGTATAAGAGAAATTGTTTAGTCAATATTTGTAAACTAGGATGAGGATACCTTAGTGATTCGCTAGATATATTTCTAGGGATATGTGTAGGGTTTTCCATAAAGAAAATTCTATGTTTATGTTACAATCCTAGAGTTTTCATAATGATCATAAATAACTTAGGATTAAACCTATGGTTCCATATATTGAAATTTTATAAGTATTTTTCCTATATTATGTGGTTTACCATTATAATTAATGTTTCTCACATTATTATTTTGGTTTTAGTCAATGGATGGAACCAGACGGAACCATGTTACTAGTGAATCTGATGGAAAGTTCAGTGACTATGGACAACCAAATTATATGATGACAAGAAAGAAAGATATTTTGATTATGCGTAATAAGATATCATGATAAATTATTAAAAATGTAAACCTAGGTGATATTCCAAACTAATCAAATAAGAGGAAAATAAACGTTTTTGAAAGATCTTATGGTTATGAAAATTGAAGAACGAAGATTCATCTTCTCATATGTCAAGAAAATTGGAATAATAACTTATAAGAAAATATAAAATGGAGGAGAACATGTAATCTATGTGAAAAATTTGGTATATAGTGAGACATTATTGATAAGTTCAATGTCTTATGTTTGGGGAACATCAAAATTATCTAACACAATTCCCTAACCAATGAATTTACTTTTGGACTAAGAATGAACTATTCCATGACAATCATTGAAGTTACAGGATTTAAGTATTTATATATTTGAATTTAAGAATTATTAATTTTGAAATATATAAGGATTGTAAAATTATAGTTTTCTGTTAAGTATTTTAGATAATTGTTTGATTTATTCCGATGAAAAAAATGATATAAATGAATGGTTATATACTCATGAAAACACATGATTAAGGGAAGGAAACCGTTAGTATGATACAAATGTTGAGATAATGGCATTTAGTATGATTATAAATGGGATAGTATTTATAACCTTGTGACTGATAATATAATAGTTTGGGTAATGATATCATGGATTGAGATTATATAATTTTTGGATTTATTGTATGAGTAAAGAGTTAATTTGTGAAAGAATGCATGTTTTCACTAATGTTTTATGGTAATTCAAGTTATTACCGAGTTTGAAGAGAATACATGATAATGGTATTCACATTTTTGGTTTTTTTCTATTAAGACTCACATCAGGATTTTTAGGGAAAAATGATAAGTTTGCTGACATTATTTTAAAATTCATATATTTTAATATATTCGAAGGTTCATTAGGGTAACTATTTATGAAATTGTTGAAAATGAAATAGGGATGTGGTTTTATGTTTTGTAATATGAATATTTATTCATATGGGATAACATCTATTTATAATTTTTTTTGTGATGATAAATAGAGATATAATTATTAGCTTATCATCCCATTAAAACTCTTATAAAGTAGTGTTAATTTTTGAAATTCAATTTAAACATCATTTTCTTTAGTAAGAAATAAATATTAGAATGATCTAGGCACAAACATAAGATTAATTTTGTACTTATTATATCCAATAAATCATGTATTTATTCAAATAATATTTTCAATGAAAATGTTATCCTATCATATTAATTTTTTTATGATATCAATGTCCTTTTCCAAACCTTTTTGGTCTACTGTTTTTTCATCATTAAACTATAATGTTCATATTCCCTACCAAAATCCATTAGAACATGAAGGTTAGTATTCTCTTTTATGATTATATTTTCACTTTTCACCGATGGTATCTTATATGGATACCTAGTAATGAGATACTTTGGGTAACCTTTTTGTTTCCAACCTTCCATTTTTAACGTTGTTTTACTATTCATTTTTACTATGGGGGTTTCTATGAAAAAACATTCAAGTATTAAACATTTGATAACCGAGTTGAATTTCATGTGAGAAATTTATTTAAAGGGGGGAATAATGTAACACCTCACTATTTTTAAGTAATAGATTTTTGAATATTTGTTTCTTTGATATCTTTCATTGCTTTCTACAAAATATAACGAACTCACTAAATGCTACACTGTCTTAGCTTGCATTGAATACAATGCTATGTTCCTATGAAATAGTATTTTCTTATTATAATTATTTAAACAAGACAATTATAAAATCTATATTATAACAATAAAAATGAAAAGTGTAAAAAATTAATGAAATTATTGTTTACACATGTATATATAAATCATGGACCAATTAATAATAAATGAACGTAAAACCCTTTTTTAAATAAAAGGAAATGTTTTTCTAAAAACAATTTAAATATGGAAAAGTGTGTTTTATACTAATTAATAAATAAATTAAATATTATTGGAATATATTAATGATATATATATATATATGAAATTTAATTTTTATCATCTATCCATTGTGTTTTCAATACATGATATAAGAACAAAACAAATTTTATGCATAACAGAAATATTTTTATAATAAAACTATTTTATCACCTTTTGATGAATCAATTTTCATAAATATAGTTTTTGAAAATTTTATAAATTCCATTTAAAATAAACTTCTACTTTGAAAGGGGGTACCAAAAGAAATTTGGGTTCATTTTTTTATATCTTAATGTTAAGTGTGATGTTTTGAGGAATATTGAAAAATATTGAATTTTAATTAAAAAAAGATTTCCCATCTAAATAATTGGTAATGTTAAATAATATTTTATATTGGATTTAAATTATAATTAAATCAAAATTTTATCATTTAATCCAATGTAGTTCATTGGAATGAATTTCACCCTGAATTTGGATATGAAAACATTTTAATCTTTTGAATGTTTTCACTTCAAAAACAAGTTGATTCATCCCATCTACAAGAATATTTTTAACCAATTTATGAAATTTTTATGAATTTAATTTTTAAAAATGGATTAAATATTTGGAATAAGAAGGTCTAAAATTTATAAATCGGTCTCTTTTATTTTTTCATAATATAAATATTAAATTTACTAAATTTTTTATTACCATGGTTAAGGATAAATTAGGTAAATTTGGTGTAAAAATAATATTATAAATATTATAAAATTATCCAAAAACATTCCAAAATACTAATTTAGGAACCTAATTAGACCATTAGAATAAAATTTTATGAATTAAATAATTTAATGGAAACTTGTCCATGATAATGACTTAGATCCTATTAAAATTGAAGATAGTGATAAAATGTCACACTCTTACTATAAATAAATATAATATTATCAATATGTTGTTAAATATTGGATATTATCGACTATGTATATTATTATGAAATAAAATATTAATAAATACATCATTTAAATTTATTTTTATTTATTTTAAAGAAATAATTATCAAAAATAATTATATAATTATGATGTAGTAACTATTCAATTAATGAAACAATCAATTAAATGATATTAGAAATATTAAAATAAATATATTTCCAAATAATTAAAAAGTTCAATTAATTTTATAGGTTAAAATGACATATTATGTGTGTATTAAATTAATTATTTCAAATTTATATTTATGTAATTATTTTATTAATGTCAATGTTATGAGTTGGGTCAAAATGGACACTAATGATATTTTGTTAAAATAAAATTTTATTAAATTAGATAAAAATAATAAAAAATTATATATAAGGACAAATGGGATTAAGTATGGTCTAAAATATCATAAATAGACCATTTTAGGTTCAATTGACACATAGTAAATAAAAATAATCACCTTTTAAAATTGAAAATAATGTTACTATAGTTAAAAATAAAATAGGTTAACTAAGGGTTAATCAAAATTATAAGGTTACAAATAATTAAATAACATGAAAAAATCTATTGTGTTATGATATTAAAACCCTATATCATACAATTTTTTAATATATTTCATTTGGGGGGCATTTTTAATGAGATTTAATTTATTATAAATTAATATTTTTTGATATTCCAAAAGTGCCCCTCACCTTCATTATAAATGGAAACCTCCTCCATCATCCCATTTCACCCCGTTGAGGATTATAGTAGGAAAATTTATGAAAGCTTAACTTATCCACTTCCTTATCCACATTATAATGGTTTTGGGATTCCCAAAATACCAACAATATAGTTCTTTTGAGGAGATCTAAAGGAGCTATTTTATAGAAGTGGTAATGGCTCTAACTGATCACTCTTTTTTTCTACAGTTTTATACCTCATATAAATCATTGATATATAAAATAGAATAATAAATTCATAATTATAAATATTATGAAATTTAATTATGATTATGAAAACACCATTATACAACCCCTTTCCCATCGAATCAGAAGTGAAATATCCCTTGTGAGTATGAAAAACATATTGTCTCCACATAACGATACAATTCATTTTCCATCACCAATTTTTATGAGTGAAAATAATAATGTAATTAATGATTATATATTATTTTTATGAATTATTATACTTCTAGAAATTAAAATAATATATCTACCTTTTCTACCACCTACTCTTTTGGGAAATGATAGCGTCGCTCGTATACACGTATGACTTACCATTTACATGATGTGATGCAATTAATTTTCAATAAATATTTCCATGTGTGGTAATAAGGACCCATTTAAGAATATTTATGATATATATAGCATAAAAAATTGTATTTAGTAATAATATATCATATAATATTGTTACTTCTAATCAGAAATGAAAATGAATATATCATTCATGCATATGTACCACCTACCATCTCCATGAATGGTGTATTTTATTTTATATCTAAAAATTTAATAGAGAACCATAAATACATATATAATGAATTTATATGATATTTATTTCATGGTTAACATTATGAATATGATGGAATTATGATCTATGTGTGAGGACCATGAATAACAAGTCAAAATATGTTTGAGAAACATAGCTGGTATACCAGAAACATTAATAAAACTTGGAAATATTATTATGATAGTAAAATATAATAGTAATGAAATAATATATGATATTATATTTATGATTCTAGTCATGTTGTATATTTAAAATATTGTTATATTTATTATACATCAGTTTTGACCAAATAAGATGGAAGTCATTACCTAATGTAAGGGATTTTTGTCTAATTTTTATTTTCGAGGGACACATGACTAAGACAATACATGTTTCATCATTATGGTGTATATACTATACATGAATGTATTTTTGGAGTCTTATCATGGAGATTATGGTATTTTCATTCCCATTTAATTTTCATTCTTTCATGAGTCATATGAGTAAACTGATTATAAATTGATGAGTATTTATATCATAATCCTAACAATATTTGTAATTATTTCATTTTATGACTCCATTGGGGGATATTTATCTTCCATATACATGTTTTCCAAAACTGATTCAAAAATGGTTTGACGAATCTCCTATTAATATTTATATTTATTTTTACAGATGTTTTAATTTTTACTAAATGGTTTAAAATAAATCTTATTATTATTTTCCAAATAAGCTGCCTTGTGAAATTTTCGACAATAATATAAAAGGATTATGTTTTTAACTTATATACGACATGAATATGTTTTTACGAAATCATGATTAATTATTTCATGGATGTTTCTCTTAAAATATTATATGGTAATTTTCAAAGAAAATTTTTTATTTTAAAATTTTGTTGTATTTTAATAAAAATGAAAAATGTTTTCAAAGAAGGAAGTATATTTTCATCAGAAATTGTTTTCAAGAGATACCATAAAATTATTATCCATCTAATATTAAATTATTTGATGTTACATGTTCTTAAATAGGGATATGATTCAATTCTTCCATTATTATTATATAAAATAATTGTTTGCGTTTATGATTGAATTATATTTATTATTCCCATTTCTTTTTCATGGATATGTTATGATTGAATGATTTTTATGAAACTCATTTAATTCATTGGGTTTTAATATGATAAATAAATTAGGTTCTTACGGTACACATATGTATGGTATTCATTATGTGATGGGTGGGCCCTATATCTCCCTCCAATGCATTGGGTATTGATTTATATCTCATTAGATATACATGGATGGAACATGGAGGGAACTCGATTTAGTAAAGGACTTTGTACACTAAGATAGTATTGGGAGAGAACCATGACTACAAGTTGGTCATGGGAATAAACCATGACTACCAGGATAATATGGTTAGTGAACTCATACAACTAATATGTTATTGGTAGTGATTCTATGAATACTATGTAAATAGTTTTATATACTAATGTGTCTACCAAAAATTCTATTTCTTATTTCATTGTTATGATTTAATGGCTTATGCTATTAATTACATTATGATTAATAACATATCAATTTCGAATATTTATTTCATTAATCAAGCATATGATATTTCATAAATAGGGTATGATCTTCTAATATTATTCTTATGTTATCATACCTTAATGTTCATGATTATGCTTTCATAACACCCTTGATTTCCCCTTATAGAGCATATGATCTCACTCTGGCCTTATGATTCCTTTTCCCAAGTTATATATAAAGGTTTTTAAGTATGAGTACAAAATTGGAATATATTTATGAGGGATGTTGATGATATTTCACCAAATTAGAATAATTTGTTCTTTGTTTCCCAAGGAACTAAACTATTACGTTCTTCAAAAGGTATTTGTGTAATGTAATTAATATTCATCTAAGAATATGTAATATCCATTTATGTTAATCACATTTCAATATAATATAAATGTTTCATTGAATAATTTTTCTGTAAAATAGAGAAATTATATCATATCATTACCATAATATGATAGCAAATAGTTTCATTTTATGCATACACGACATCGTTCCATGTATTTATATTAATAAAACTAATAATTCTAGTTGTGTGCCCAATGTAACAAATGTGCATTGAATTGATGTTTTCAGATGTTTAACCATGTTGATTCTATTGAACCTTAAATTTTATAGATTTTTCTTCTTACCTTGATAATTTTAGCTAACATTATGATGCTACGGTGTTATTCTTTTGTCATCAACATGTTGTTGACCCATATTAGTTCCACAATTCCATAAACAATTGTGATTTCTTCCTTAGGATTGGAAACATTAGCATATAGAGAATTAATTATAAGTATGAGTAGTAAAAAATTTAATTTCATTTATGTAAATGCAGTAGAGAAAACATATTATTAAATAGAAAATAATTTTATTAAAAAAACATTAACATTCTAATTGAGTTCAAATTTTTTTTCATAAATTTTTAAAGGGATTTGTATTCTCTTTTGAGTATCTAAATACCATCATTGGGTTCCTCTATTTTGAAAAATACATTGTCTATATTGGGTCTATCTTGAATTTATTTTGATCTCCTAATGATATGGTCATCCTCAATTCCATTTTCAAGTGACCCTACAGTTGTGTTAGTCTCCATCGAAACAATTATCCAATTCTTGTTTTCTATATCTATAACATAAATTCCTAGAACATCTATTCATTCCATTATTTATGGTTCATCCTTATACCCTTCCATATTGATATTCACCTTCACAAATCCAAATTAATCACCATCATTTCACTTATTTTGTCAACTGATTTGAAACATAATATCAGCACTCAAAAAATTTTATAATTCAATTCACACATCAATTCAATGATGATTATATATGACATATCCACATAAATTGGATTTATATCCTTGGAAGTACAAACATATATCACTTCTCGAACAAGCATAACTCCACTATTTTGTATTATACTGCAATCATTATATTCATTTATATAGTTTTTATAACTATTAATTATAAAACTAATATATGGTATAACTAATACATTTTGTCCCTTGAAAATACATTGAAACTGTTAGATAATGGAATTCAGATGTGAAAATTACTTCTTATAAATATGATCCTAAAACCATGCTATAAACTGTTTATTATATGTATTTGATATCTATTCTTAATCCCTTGATGTATTTTAATGTCTAAAATCCATTATATGGGATTAAATATGTGGAAACTATGCACCAATATTTTAAATATAATGGTTATATTTCTCCTTCTCAATCATGGTAATTGTTAAAACCCATCTTCTAGAAATCCCTTTACAAATAAGGAATCCACTATATTTAGATATTGGGAATCCAATGCCTGCCTCATATGATAGGTAATTGGTAAATAATTCAACAACTTATTCAAAATTATATCACTCTAATATAAACCCTTTTAATGACTTTGATTCTTGAGGTTACCTTTTAAAAATATCATAGAAAATTTAATGGGTTACATCTATCTATAATGCACTGGTCCATATTGCTGAATCTCTATAACTAATTGAACCATAAAGTGGGCCATTATATCAATGAATGATGGGGGGAACAATATCTCCTTTTCACAAAATATGACTAAAATTTCCATATTCATGATTGGTAATTTTACAAAGTATATAACATTACAACATATTGTTTTGAAAAAGAAGAAATGTTATGTTATTATATGTCATACATTTATATACAGAATGAAATGTAAAGCTACATGCATAAAATATTTGAAAAAAAGACGACCATGTGATTCTAGACCCCATAATTTCAAAACAATCATTAAATTGAAATTCAATATATTTAATGAATATGACTATAGAACATCCACACTATTAAGGATGTTTTAAAATATAGATTTTTCTTCTCAGGAGAGAGTGTAAACTACTAGAGGAAGAAAAGTTCATATATCACCCTTCATCGGTGCAAGTCTTCTTTGATGCCCATGCTAATCACGTCTAATCTTGCCTTAATTACATATTTGGATTTATCTGTTATATTTATTAATGATTTAATAACACCATCACATACACTTTTTTCTCAACATGAATGAAGCCAAGGAAATTTCTAACATACAAACCATTATATTAAAGAAGTTCAATGAAAATTAATCTTTTATTTCAAACCATATTTTTTATGATTTTTTGTAAAAGGTTTAATGAAATTGGTGTCAATATATTTTACTTTTTATAAAAATTTATCACCTATTAGTAGGGATTCTATTATATCTTGTTCAATATTTCCATCAAATGATGTTTTCTATGATTGATATTTATGTCATCTGGGTAAACAAATATGTCTTAAAAACAGAGTCTTTAATTATAGTTACCACTTAACAATGTGTGTACCCCCTTAAAAAATAGGAAACCCTAATATTCCTTCAATATTATACCTTGGATGGTTTTCATTAGTAGGAAACTCATCAATAATCCTATACAACATGGCTCTCATTGTTAGTTTCACACTTCTACGAGCATCATATAGTGTAACACTAGTTACCAAAATCAATTTCAAATAATCAATCGATGGATCTAAATAAATATCAATATCATTAACATGTTGTTTTTGTCCATAAATAAGTAGAGATAACATAATGAATTATCTCTTCAAGAGTAATAATAGTAGAATGATATAATTTACTAACATATCTGGACATGTATAATGATTACTACTTTGTACACCAAAATGATTTATTCCATCAGTATATAATGAAAGAAAAAGTTTTCATGACTCATGTCCATATTCAGAATACATAAAATAAATTTCCTTCCACCTAGAAGTTTCCCCTGATTGACATCATTTCTCATCATTAAATCATATAGTTATGTGCCCTGTCAATTTTCTAGAGGTTTCTTAATATACATATAAAATTATAAACCTAGGAATCATAGGAAATTAAAATATAAATTTTGATGGACCAAATTCATCATTCATGTATCAATTCATGTTACACTTAAATAATTCTCTAAATGATTGATTGTTCTTTGGAAATATTATAAAAACATTTATGTTGGAATGTCTGTTTTTTCATCAATCATACCAATTATACATAGATTCCACTAAGGGTCATATGATTAATAAGAAATATCATTTTATTTTGGTAACATTTCATTTTATATTACAAGTAGTTCTGTATAACTACTATCACTCCACCTTCTACCATCTTTCCAATTATGTACCACCAATACAGATGAAAATGTAGTATATTTTGTATAAATGGAATACAATTGTCCATTGAAAAATTATTTCACTTCACATTTTTTTGGAAAATCTTGAAGCCAATACTAAGTATTCTTCTTCATCTTTTCTATATGATATCCATCATCATTTACACTGGTATTCATATCAAATGATCCATAAATGGAAGTATAATCATAATTATTATGTACATTAATTTTTTCCATGTCATGTTCAACATTTATAGCCTTTATATATTCTTTGACAAGTAAAATGTTCTTACAACCCTTCTAGGTGAATTTTTCAGGAATAAAAACAACCTAAATAAGGATAAATGATTTTAGAAGGGTCATATGCATAATATGTTAAAACATTTGATGAAAAATTTAATTTAATCATCATACTATTTTTTCATAAAATTAACAACCATAATTTTTTTATTCATATTTATCCTATAAGGATTAATAATATTCATTGTCTTCAAAAAATGAATAAATATACATAAGGTATAAATATAATGTATATATAAATTTATATACAAACAATGAATCACAATTTGAGTGTATGAATGATTTATATAGGTGATGTTTATATATCATAAACATGTTTTGATTGATATATAAGTGTGTTTTAGATATATGTTAAACTAGTAAACTGAAAATTAAATTTTTATATCAAAAGCACTTTTGAGGAGAATGTGGGAAACTAGAATGACATCATATACCTAAAACACAACCATGCCTCTATGGCCAAGATCATCAAGACCAAATAAAATCCAATTCAATGGCAAGAAAAATACCCACCCTAGCAACAAAAACAATACAATCAGAAACCTCCTTCCCATCACTATTCGACTAGCTATCCTGTGCAAGGATGCACCTTCTAGATACCAATGGAAAAATTCATACCCCCTTAAAACATCCAATTCTGTATAGCGATGATAAGGCGAGCGGTCCCAACTCTAAACATATTCTAGAATAGCTCCTTGAAAATAAACATGAAGCAATGTCTCAGAGGCCAAGGTCGCAGTTCCATAAGTGAACACACAAAATTCAAACCACATAGCCTCCTTGATGCACAGAAACAAAATCCAAATAAACCTTTACCAATTCAATGGAAATCAAAAGCTGCATCCTCCCCCAACATCAATTGCCATGACAACATCATGAAAATCGTTCCTTTGAACCATAAGATTAAACCAAAAATAGATTCACCTCAAACCAAAATCATCCAAAACCAAAAAGAAATTTCACTAGAATCATGAACCTCCCCGAAGAGAATATAGAATAGACTCTCGTCCCAAAATCTACCATAGAACCACAGTTGGACCGAAGCACGGTGGGGAAAATCACAAAATACCATCCCAAAATCCATCAAAAATAGAAAACAAAATAACAATGAAGGAAAAATAAAACATTTACAAGAACAATAGTATATATAAAATCAATAAAAATAATTTATATATATACTTCTATCAAAAAGTATTAGAAAAATATTTGAAAAATAAACACCTTAACCAATATAATTAATTTCCTCGAGAATTGATCTTACATATATATAATCAAAATAAAAATCATATTATATATATATATATCAAAAAAATAAAAAAGGAATAGAAACAATTAATATATTCATATTTAAGAAAATATAAAACATTGACTAATCAATAATAAATTAAGACCAATTATCAAATTTAAAATATATTCTATCAAAATAGGAAATAAAAAATAAAAATTAAAATAAAATGGTGCATATATGCATAGGAAAAAACAAATAGTAAATTAAAAAATGAGATATATTTATAAATCATTATATTGAGTTCAATACTACAACATTTTCCATTAAGAATAATCAAAACAAAATCAATGCCTTAATAAATCATACTGCTTTAATGTGTGTGTGCCATATGCCATTAAAAAAATTATTCCAAGTTGTTATTGTTTTCATTTTAAATATAATTGATTTCTTTCCTAGTAACAATCAAATTATAGATAATGTTAAATTATTATTCTCCTTATGTAATACTATTTTAAGGAAATTTTTTGAATATTGGAAATATAATTTAAACCTCACATTTATCAATGAAATCATTCCATTTTGTGATACAGAATTGAATTCTATCAAGAAATTTAAAGAATTAAAATCCAGGTTATACTTCTAATGACATGACCCCTATAAAGATGAGAAATCATGGTTAACTATGCCTAATTAAATGGACAGGCTTATCTGTATACTATATTAATGATTGGTCATTCCAATTGGATGAAAAAAAATTATTATTGTGGATGATAATTGTATTGGGGATGGTATGCTTGACATGAGGGTGGGGAGAAAGAGGCACTGTATCTTGGCGGGTCTCCAGATTCTATGAGTTTCATGGATTACACAACAAACCCTAACCATTTGAAAAAATTGAAAACCACCAAACATTGAAATATAGACTAATAATAATAAGAAAGAATCATATAAATTTGATATTGATAGTGTCGATTCATCTAAGAAGATCAAGGGGCAGCAAAGGTGAAGGTTTAGTTCCCTGAGATCATGAATTGTGCGAGTGATGGGGTTCTCTATTAGGGTTCTATTTAAAAGGACAACAGGGTTTTATCTGCACTAAAATAAAATGAACATATAAAATATATCTATTTTAGCACTAGTTATTTGGGCTGATAATGATTCACCCTTATCAGTGATAATCAAAAAGAGATGATACAACCAATTTTTATAAGCACTTTTTAGCATTGATAAAAAATATTTAACAATACTAAGAGATAACATTGATAAAATATGTTTTATTAGTGCTTCTTATTTTAGTGCTAACAAAGCCAATCATTATCAACATTTTCTGGAAAGTGGTTATAAATACTATATAAAATAAAATAAAAAATATTAAATGAATATATATTAAAAATAAATAATTTATAACAAAGGAAAACATAATTATATTATTAATGAAAAATTAATATATATTTAAAAAACGTTTTTATTTACAACACTTGCAAGGAAATAAAATTTATCTGAAGACGTAACCCTATGACCACTACCACAAATTCAAAACCCATACCCCCACATCTGCCTGTCTAGGAAAATAAATAATATTAAATGTATGAATGTTATAAATTAGTGGAATTTAATAACTATAAATTAATAGACTACAAAAGTAATTTAGAGAATTTAATATATTTTGTTAATATTAAAAATTATAAAAAAAATTTATAACTGAGATGAAATCATATTATCTATGTACATTGAAAACAAAAAAATATTAAATTTTAATTAATAAATATGTATAAAAAATATTAAAAACGAATAAATTTATAAAAATAATAAATTAATAAATTTAAAAGAAAATTAAAAATAATTTACATTATTTTTGAATAACTAACAGTAAATAATGATAAATTAATGAACGAAAAAAATGAGTGCAATTTAATAATTTAAAAATCATTAGATTTCAAAAATATTATAAAAATGAATAAGTGTTATTAATTACAAAGATTATTAAAAAAAATTAAAAATGATAAATGTTAAAATAAAAATGAATACATATTGATTTTTTAAAATACAACCATAGTAAAAAAATTATATATTAATGAATAAAAAATTATCAATAATTATAAAAACTGGATAAAATACAAAAAATTTTTCTTGAATATTATCAATGACTAAATAATTTTAAAAATGCAAAAAATAAAGATACATTAAAAATAAAAAAATGATATATATGTAAAAATATATAAAAATTGAATAAATAACAGAAATATTATGTGTGTGTGTGTTTTTCTCTATATAAAATTTCAAAAATTATGTATATGTGTGTGTGAAATTATTGTAACACTTGTTTCATATAGGTTAAATTCAAAAACCAATGAAATTTTTTTAAATGTCTGTTACTTGATACTAATTAGTGAATAATTTTAATTTTTATTAATTAATATTTATAACACATTATCCCTCAATACGTGACTTATTTAATGTAAATACATATTTATTATTATACAAATCATATTTATGGGAATACAACACATATATGTTAATATATTTCTATATTTAATGTACTAAATGTATTAATGAATAATTATGTATAAGAAAAATGAAAAATTAATAAATTACAAAAAATATATTAAACAAATCAAATATTTACAGTGAATAAAATATAAAAAAAGTAAAAATACATTTCACATTATTATTTAATAGATAATATAAAATGAGTGAATGTGAAAAATGAGTGAAATTAAATAAAAATATGAATAGAGTGAAAATATATAAAAAATTGATTCGGTGATAATAATTATATAAATTTAAAAATAAAATAAAAATAAATAATAAATCAAATGAAAATTAATACACATATTAATTATCTGTATTTAAAATAAATAAAAATATTAAATGTTAATGAATAAATGTAAATAAATATTAAAAATAAATAAAAATAAAAAAATATAAAATATAGAAAATAAAAATGAATAAATTATATATATATTTAATAAATTGAAATTCAATATATATTAAATATAAATATAAAAAAATTAATAATCTTTATTAATTTTAAAATAAATATATTAAATATTAAATATTGATAAATAAAAATATAATATGATAATTGTTGGAACCACATTATTTTAATGATCAAAACTCAGGTTTGTAATGTTTCAAATATAATTAATTTTCTATGATAGTATATCATAATTCAGAGAATCTTGGATAACTGCAGATCTACTGTTAGTTCAGAATGATATATTATTGGCTATAAAGATCTATTGTAAGTTCAACAAGATCTACCGGTGAACTAAATCTACATTTAGACTGTACCGTTGATGCATATACTATTTAGAACATCTAATACTGGTTCAATATATCTAATGTTAGTTGAAATACGATCTATTGGTGTACTATGTATAACACTAAGGAATCTACCACAGATAGATCTACTATAAGAGTTGATCTACATCTATGATTGATATATACTTAGAGTTAACCTAGTTCTTGAGTTGATCATCCACCATAGTTGATCTACCATAAGAGTAGGTCGGCCAACAATACATCTATCACTGGTTTATACTACTGTCAGTATTTTATACCATTAGTCTTATCTACCGACTGAGATTATCTATTTGCTAGTATCTTAAGATTATTGTTTTGAATCTATTTTTAATTTAGTTTCTCTAATAGATAGTTTAAAGAATTAAATTCTTCCATTTATATGTGGATTTAATAATCATTCTTCCTAAACCACTCGACCAATTCATTGAATTGAAAGCTATAATTTTCTATTATAGTACTTAGTACGAGGTTCTAGGATAATTTAATTGTTATTCATCAATGAATTATTAGACCTAAAGAGTTATATATTCAGAAGAACTCCCTCTTTCACAGGATACATGTGTTTGTGAAATGAGAATATATAATAGTAGAGATACATACATAGAGGAAAAAACACATTCATTCACTAAATCAACAGACCTGTATTTGAAGGAATACTAAACAACAATAGACCAAAAATATCAGATTTTGTAGACTATATGAAACTGTTTTTCCTTTATATTCAGAAGAACCTATTTGAGCTTCTCATAAAGACAAGTTGTAAGAAATTTGAACTTATAATGCTATTCAGATCGAGTATCATCATATTATCTTATATATAATATTTCTATCTCTCTCTAAGTATGGTTTACATTTGAGTTTCGTGTTTCATTTAAATATTTATAGAAACATTATCGTACACCAAACTGAAGTGTTTTTGGAATAATCTATCCAATTTTATTTAATTTTATTCCTATCAAAACTGTGGAAGTGGTCATGTTTGACCTATTCATGTTATCCATCCCATTAATAACTATGGAAGAGGCTTAGAGTCTGGACTACCATATGTACTATTTATTGTAAAACCCAATCTAGTTTGGGGATCAAGTTTTGTGTTTGTTAATCTTCTTATAAGTAGGTGATTTTCATATGAAGGGGATTAAGTCTTTTCTTGAGACTAAACACCATGTAATATCTCCACTCTATGATTTATGGGTTTTATTTTTATATATATCAAATTGAAAAACATTACTTATTATTAAAATGTAAAAAAACTTTACTTTGATAATTAATCATAATTTAAATTTACACAAATTGTTTGATTAAGTTATTTAGATTAATATTTTAAAACGGTTTCATGTATTGTTTAAAATGAGAACTATTAATTATTTGCGAATTTTTTTGAGATATTAAACTCAAATAATTTTACTATTTTCATTTACTATGAATTTGTAATTAATTTGGGGATTTGTTTTACATTTTTTTAATATAAATTTTTATAGGTAAATAAATTAACACCTTCTTTAGTTACTCACATCTAAAAACATTTGGTATTAAAGGATATTCAAATATCTTCACAAGTGTGATTTATTTTTATTTTAAACATCATAATTTTTTTATATTTAAATTTAATTCCTTATGGAAAATAATATACAAGAGTGATGTGATACTAATAAGACTCAATATTTTAATGGAACAAACCATTATATGTTTAATATTAAAATGATGATGTATATTGAAAGTATGGGTTTTGATATTTGTGTATAATTGAAGACAGATAATAATAAGACAATATTGTTAGAGTTAAATGGAGTGATCCTACTAAAGGGACATATAATTATAAACATAAATCTATGAATTATTTACATTTTTCTTTATGAGATTAATATTTTAACAAGATATCATATTGAATTACTATATTTGAAATTTGGGATACCATAGCTATTTCTTTTGATGGAACTTATAATGTGAAAGGGATGTGTCTAAATACTAATTATATAAAATATGATACCTTTAAGATGAAACATGATGATCCTATTGTAGATATGTACCTAAAATTTAATTTGATTGGGAATACGATGCATTCATTAAGGAAAAAAATTTATGACAATGATCAAGTGATGTGCCTATTGAGATGTTTACCATACAGATTTATATGCACTTTATTTTTAATCTAAGTGTCATGAAATATATTTCAATATCCTATTAAAGAGATGATATGAATTATAATTATGTATGAAGAGGAGATCAATGTAAACTTATGAGAAGAGGTTGCACCAATGAGGGAGTTATTATATTTCAAGACATTTGACTCAAAGAAAGAAAATGAATGGTTAAAGAATAGATCCCATGTGATGAGGAGTCATCTTTCTACAATAATTAAGAAATGGATCACTTAGCCAAATTATTCAATAAATTATAAAAAAGGAACAAATTCTTCCAGAAGCCAAACTACAGTGGAAAGAATGACAATAACGGTAGTTGGTGAAAAGGCTAGATGAAGGATGACACGACCAATAAAACAATATTTTATAAATGTAAGAGGAATGGGCATGACAAATATTATTTTACTAAGATAAAATATAAGAAGAACTATTAGGAAAATGATATGTGATATAATAAATTAATGAAAGCAACTTGGAGTTCTTTGGAGGATAGATCAGGTGATTCAAAATCAAATAGAGAAGATAATCATTATAGATCCAATATTTTTTTATGACAAATGTATATATGGTAGGTAATATTTTTATTTCATATCCAATTCATATTTATATAATTGATGTTGTTTTGTTGAACAACCCCTGGATTTCAAAATCCTCATTTTTTGAATCATGATTTTAAATTAAAAAATATTTATATGGTTTAAAACAAGCTCATATGACCTGGAATGATAGAATCATCTCTTTTGATATTTCTAATGGTTTTTTATAATTGAATCACTAATACGAGATTATTTATAAAAATAATTTAAAAATAATTGTTATTTAATAAAATTTATACTGATGGCATAATTTTTCGATCTTCTAAAAAATCATTGTGTATTGATTTTTTTTAAAAAAAATGCAATGTGAATATGAGATGAATCCAATGGGTGAGTTATATTTTTTCTTTGTTTTCATAATTTTTAAAATAAGGATTGAATTAATTTGAATCAAATTATATACACCAAAAAATATTGAATACATTTTTATTTGGATGGCATAAAAATAAGTGATACTTGCATGAGTACAACTTGTATGTAATATTGAAATGAAACCAGGAAGTCATTTGATCAAACCAATTATAAATGTACTATTGTAAGCATGATATATTTAACTACTTGTTGACAATATATTATTTTCATTGTATGTTTTTGTGATCATTTTCAATAAAATCCTAAATAATCTCATTTACATTTGTTCAAAATAATTTTCAAATACCTAATGTATACAACCAATTTAGGATTTCTCAATCCTAGAAGAAAATCGTTTGATTTAGTGAAATATTTTCATTTCAATTATGGTGGTTGTAAGTTAGATAGAAAAAGAACTTATAAAAAATATCACTGTTTTAGAAATTTACTAGTATCATGATGTAGTAAAAATAAAAAATAAATTGTACTATCTACTAATGAGGCTAAGTATATTTCTGTAATAAATTATTATGCAACAATTTTGTAGATAGAGCACATTTTACTAGATTATGAATACAAATTTTGACACATCTTTATAAATTATAACAAAAAAAGAGTGATAAATATATCTATGAATTCAGTATCTCATTCTAGTATATAAAAATATTGATAGAAGACATCACTTTTTAGATATCATTTTCAAATTAGTGATATAATTTATTAATTAATCGGAACTCAACATCATATTACAGATATATTTACAAATCCATTGAACTCGAAGAGTGTATTATGTATCATACAAGAACTTGGTGTGATAAACACTGGTAATATCTTTATTTTTAGTTTTAATTTCTATAAAAATTATTTTGGTTATTGATAATTGATAGATCAACAATCAGTAATCAACCTTTTCGAAGATTGACTATCAGTAATCGACCATTGAATGATCGACCATTAATAATTTACTATTGGGTAATCCTTTATTCAATATCCATCATTTAAGATCCATCATTCAAGATCATCCATTACAGATCCACCGTTATGGATCCAATATTTAGTGATACATGTTTTGGTGATCAACTGTTGGAGATCCATCAATAGAGATCAACTGTTGAAAGATCCACCAGTCCTATTTGGTATGTTTAAATTTTAATTAAATTTATTTATGTATATTTTATTATTAAAAATCCCAAAATTTAAACATCAATCATATTTGGGAACGCTCTCACACATGACACTTTTAGAAAAATTCAAATTCCATTATCTCTTGAACTGAAATCCTCCAACATCACACTTATTTCTTTTAATTAGTATAATGGTGAGAGTGAGACATGTCTTAGTTTATTATGCTGAATTTTTTAATCCCTTTAGGAAATCATAATGAGAATTAATCTACACTATAGTTGTCAAACCAATGAACCCTCATATATAAACATGTGTTTTTGTTGCTAAAATGGAAATAGATGATGATTGGTTGACTCTGAGAAATTATATAGTGCTAAAAGTGATCCAGAAACAAGGATGGAATGATTTGTTTTCAAGGAATGATCAACCATTATTTCCAAGGTTGGATCACTAATTTTATTAGTATGTTTAGTATAATTTTGGTGAGAAGAATGAAATTATCAGAAGATTAATCAGTGGAAAGGAAGTGGTCTTTTAATAAAGGCAACTGAAAATATGGTTAAATTTACCTCACAAAGATATATCTAATAAATTTCATATATCTATTCCGAGTAATATATAATTTTTTATATGAGAATAATCTTTTATAATTTACTATAAAGGATGTTTTATGATGATCTACTATTATTGATCTTGATGGGGAGTGTATATTGTGCTTTAAATTCACCAGTCACATGATTTGTCCTAGGAAGTTAGATATTAGTATGATGAGGTATCAAGATTTATTTCAATTATTCATTATTGAAAAAAATATAAGATAAATATTTATTGATTTGTAATGGTGAATATAATGGAGGTGAGAAAATTCACATATATATTACATTCCATGATCTATCCAATTTTTTCCTCAACCATGTTGGAAGCCAAATGATTATTATATGAGGGTGAAGAATCAATATTAATGTGTGCTGGTTTTTATATGAGAATGTTTAGCTACAAAAGGATGAAGGAAAATAAGGAAACCTTGTTAAATAAATGGGTGGTGAAACATTATAACATATATAAGGATTTACATCTATTATAGCACCATAAAATACCTAAAGATATAATTCAACATGTCATGGAGAAATATCAATTTGTGGTATATTTTGATGAGGATATATTAGAAAAGGAATAAAATATAAGAAAAGAAAAAGTAGATGTTTTAGTTGAGGAAGGGAGAGACCCAATGTGGTCAAGATCCCATATGTTTCCTATGGAACTACCATTCCATATCTTTCTTTTACTTTTAATGAAATTATATAATGTGAATGTGATGAAGAAGACATTGAAGTCTTAGGTGAATAAAAATTTGTGAGTTCTTCTAAAATCCTAGAGGGATGTAGTTGAAGTTTCATGTTTTTATGATGGATCTAAAAATTGAAATAGTGATGGAAATCAGGCCTCTGAAGGCCATGATGATGATGATGATGTTGATGTTATGGAAAAATAATCACATCCATCACTAGTCTTTTCTATTTTATGTAGGTCTATCGATTAGGATAGACCTTGTATTACTCAGACTAATTCCGGTATCCATGGATATACTCCTAGAGATGATGATGTTTTTCTAGAATGAAAATATTATAGAAATTAGAGAGAAGAGACAGTAACTTATAATATTCACATTTAGGATATTGGTTCTGCAGGAGCATAGGGAAGAGAACCTAATAATGGGGTGAAGTCCCAATGACCTTCTTATCTTAGGATTGAATAATCAGAATCTAAATTAGATGGTGGTAGTGATGATAATGAAAATGGGATTCTAGGTGAGGATAGTGTAATTTACATCCCTCTTGATGGAAAATATCATAAGATATCTTTGGTATAATTTTTTTGAGGCTATCCAGTTTGAATCATTTAAATATGATGCTCCTACTATTGGATCAACACATATAGATGCTACTTTACCACGATATGAGTGGATTCCATATCATCTACCTTCTTCTCCGATCCCATTAGATTATATCACTAACTATGATATAGACACATTTTGAGTGAGAGAAATTATTTGTTCCACATCCCATAGTGAAACCAAATTGAGTGAATCTGACACTAGATCCATTTTTAAACTACTAATTTCACACATTTGGACTAATCAGTTTTTTAAAATTTAATAATAAGAAGTTTATATAATGATATGAAATAATTAAAGGCTATCACGGAAGATATAAGATGAAACCATTATATAGGCCAAACATCCCCTATGGATATGTTGGAGACCTTAACTACAGCTGGTGCTTATACTCAACTGCTCCACCTATTACTTCTTTAGTAGAAGTTGAGATTATCATAACTATTGTGAGAGAGGATATACATGCTATATTTTGTGATATAACTAAATATAATTATTATGAGATTTTAAATATCTAATACTATGTTGAAAACATCTATAAATTGGTTAGTTAGGGTTTGAATGAAGCTCAAAGTGATAGAGAGATTGTCATTAAAGCCCTAAAATACAACCTTTCTAGAATATTACCTAGCATGAGATCAATTATAATAATTTTTATATATAAATAATTAAGGGTTGTATATGTAACCAATACCATTAATGTTAAATTGAACCAGATCAATGTGTTGGACCCTCTTCTTAAGCCTTTTATAGAGTATAAAAAAGTGTTCATCATGAAAAAGGATTGTGGTGGTAACATGATTATGTATTTTTTAACATGATAAATCCATTTTCTAATGCATATGTTGAAGACACCAATATTCCATAGTGTGTTTACTTTTAAATAAATTCAATATCATGATTTTTAATAGACACCAATATAACCATGTGATACACAAACACATTCTTAGCTTGCGCTACACACAACACTGAGTTCAAGCACACCATGACCTATCAAATAAGCCATTTAAAAAGTGGTTATGAATATTATTAACCAATTTTTTTATTTTATATATGACCAATATAATATTATCATTAATCAAATTCATTTCTTGGATATAATTTAAGGTCAAATTTAATTTCATATATAGAAAAATTATTTTTCAAAAAATGCTATTTTTTCAACTTTTCATGATGAAGCCTTTTTAAATACACTATTTTACACTTTTATATATTAAATTTGAAAAAAATAAAATTATTCATTAGAAAAGGTACATAAAAATTTAGTTTGGATAAATTTTTGGTATTTTTATGATAAAATAAATATTTTAATGAATAATGGGAAATACTGTATTTTATTTCAAAAATGCATTTTCATCTAATTTATCTTTATAGTAAGATTGTAATTTTAATATGATTTAATTTTTAATTGGAGTATTTTTTTATCATTTAATCCATTTTTATAAATGGAAGTAATTTCACATTGAAATGTTAAATAAATATATGTCAATGTTTTGATAATTTTTACTTCTTAAAAACCCGCATTCTAGTTTTGACAATGAGAATTAAATAAAAATAAATTTCTTAACATTTTGTCTTTTGAATATGGAAAAATGGATTCCATATTTGGAATCATAACATCCAAATTGTGTAAATAATTACATTTTACTTTTGGAAATTATGAATTTTACTTCAGCAATTATTATTATTTACCATGGTTAAATGCTAAATTAAGAAATTAAATGTTTAAAAATAATATTATAATAATATGAAATTACTCTAAAATATGACCCGATACTATTGGATGATATATTTCATACCCATAGAATACATAGGTCAATTTTGGTATCCCATGGAACCAGTTGGGTGTGATAATGACCTTTTATAATGTTTAATTTAAAGAAAAGGGAAATATAACAAAAACAAGTATCTCTTAAAAAAACAATGTTAATTTGGTTTATATAAATTATATCTTAGAATATAAATAGTCATTAGAACTATAAAAATATTTCCTATATCATGATTTTTTTATAATTTTGAGACATTAAATAAATTAATTTATTTATGACACAATGATGATGCATTGATTACATTATTAACGAATAATTGAAATAAATGATATTATAATTATTAAAATAAAATTAATTTGATATTTTTTATGCCATCCACTAATTTTTGGTATAACATATACATTATAGATATGTGTTAATGATTTTTTTCAAGGGAATAAAGTTGTTATGAATTTATCCAAAATCAATAACAAAATTGTGTCAAAAATGACATAAATGAATTTTTAAAACAGAAACTATTTTATAAATACTATAACAGTTATAAAAAATTAATATTCTTAAAAATTACATAGATCGTGTTAGTAATTTCATTAATAATCCACTTCCTCTTCACTTGTCATTTTATAGCATCTATATATACCATATAGTATACAAATACAAAAACACATAGAAAGAGTTATCTTATTTAAAAAATGTTTAAAATTAAAAGATAATATTTAATTCATAACCTAAATTGTATAAAACATATTGGTTGAGAGGATTTAGACACATAATCATATTATACTCTAAAAAATCACTTTTATTCCATTAGAAACCAAAAATCAATTTATAATAAATTAATATTTCAAGACATTCCTAATGTGTCCCTCACATATTCTCTAAAAGGGAACTAATCCTTTTCTTTTATTCACTCATCCGAATCCCTTTTGTCAGCCAAAACCTACATAAAACGCCTCCCAACATCCCATAATTAATCGTAGAGTTCACCCTTTGGAAATTAATGAAATATAAGGAGTCCTTTTGTGAAAATTAAAAGGAGAAACATGAAGACGTAGTCGTTTTATCCTTTCTTTCAGCGTTTTTTTCTTCAACTTCTTCTTCCTAAATTGTTCCCAACCTAAAATAATAACTCCATAATATAATATATGTTGATATTATTTTATTATTTTGGGAAAACAATATTACTCATTTTACCCATCTTATGAAAAACTATATCACCATGCGTATGTGCGTTTGACTTACCGTTTCTATGTTGTGGGGAAAACTATTTTTCATCTATACACTATTTTGACGGATATAATAATGAATAAAAATGACTTAAATAATAAATACTACAAGATATTATTTTAAAAAAAATTCATATTCAATCCAATTCCATACCTTTTAACCATTAAGGTAATGGTACCATCGCTCGTGCGTACGTACGACTTATCGTCTCCACAACACGAAGAGACTCATCTTTCACCTTCAGGAATGATTATAAAATATATATATATATATTATGAATAATTATGAAATATATGAAATAATAATTCTAATATAATAATATATATGTATGTACATATATTTAATTCACTTACTTCCGTTCAATATGACATGAAAACAGAAACAACGTTCGTGCGTATGTACATCCTACCATCTCCATGAATGGGGTATTCCATTTCATAGATCTATCAATTATATATATATATATATATGTATATACATATATATTATTGATATATATGATGCATGAATTATTTTATACATTTTTGAAGTAAGTAAATCACGATATATGTAATTTGATCTTGAATAACAAATCAAAACACATATGAGAAACAAAACGATTACAACCTGAAATGTTGCATTAACATGGAATTATAAATAAACGTGTAATATAAAGCCATAATGGATTCATATATGATATTATAAATGTTATAGAGATTTTTATATAAGTTAACAATATGTTTAAAAACATTGTAGTACTATTTTAGGCATGTAGGGAGAATATCAGACCTAGTATAAGTGATAATTTCACTTACTCATTATTGTTTGAGGATGTTGATGCTTATGTATATAATAAGAAATATTTATCATTCAATCCCATATTTTTAAAATGTATTAATAATTTTGTTAATATTTTCTTATAGGTGTTTAATGAAATATTTACACATGTTCTAGTTTTTTATAAAATGTTTTCAATTGAATATTTCAGTAGTTTTCCAAACGAGGCACTTTATGTCATTCTCGACAAATTAAGAAACGATAGTATTTTTATCATATGTGGTGCGAGTGGATATTTTTTTCCATTATGTACCATTTCAATTTTTTGCATTTTTTACATTCATAAAAGGTTATTTTTTAAAAACATGTTTTATTTTAAAATTACATAGACTCTAATTGATTTAATGTAATCAACTATATTTCCCTCAAAGAGGTTTAATGAATTATTTTATTCTATTCCAACATAATTAGATGGATTTTATGATTTTCTGGGGTTGATTTATTATGATACAATCCTCCATACTATATTGAAGGTTTTAAAAAAATGACTGTGGATATCCAATTTTTATGGAATTTATGGGTTGTGGTTAATTTATTAAAATTTTGTATGGTAGTTTCAAATATGAATGTTTACTTTATATTTCAACCATTTCATATGAGGAATTAATTGGACATAGTTAGTGACGGAAAGGGACCCTATAGTCACTCGATGAATCAGTAGGTCTCATGAGACAAACTAGTGTCTTGGAACATGGCCTTGATATAATATTTGTGCATAGTCTTGGAACGAGGCATTGGCTTAGTGGTTAAGATGTATACCATTATGAATTCCCTCATTATGAGCTTAGTTATTGATTTTACATGTGATTATTCAACTATTAGAATATCTATGTGAATTTTTAAATGGTATTATTTGATTTATTGTTTCTATGTTATGTGGAATATAATGTTTTAAAAGGATTTTGATTTAGCTCTGTACCTTTATTTAATAGTTTATAATTATTTTGGATAGCTTGAGTTATATTTTTTATCCATACCAAGCATATCAGCTAACCCATTTATAATTTATTATTTTCCCAGGATTCGAAGAAGTGTTTTATGATTGATATTTAGGGTTAACCTTGTGGAATAATATTTTTCATAAAGAATTATATATTATATGTTTTACGTTTGAAATTGTAATGTATATTTTATGTATGTAATCTATTTTCTAGGGCTGCTAAACTGATCGGTCCATTATGATTTGAATCATTATAATCATGACAATGAATCAAAATAAATCACTAGTTATAGGATTCTAGGGTTAGGGTATTATATTTTTTTATCAAATTAATTTTATCCACGACCTAATAAATAGATTTAGAAAACATAGATTAGGGATCACAACCCTAAGATAAACTTTGATGATTACTAGAGAAGAACCCCCTAGAATTTTAGTAATGATCTTGGATAACCTAGGATTAGACATAAGATTTTATGGAATGAAAGAACCTTCCCTTCATTGTTTTCTATTCCTCAATAAGATGTGTTTCTCAAACTCTGGTTTATGGTCTTAGTTAATGGAGGAAACTAGAAGGAATTGGACGAACCTTGTGTTTGATGGAAAATATGGTGATTTTGAGAAACAAAATTGGACAATGACAAGAGAGAATGATATCGTGATTATTTCAAATGAGTTATCATGATATATGATTAACAATATGATCTCCGATGAATTTTATAACACCTTTCATAAGATGAAGATGAACATTTATAAATATTCAAATTTTAGCTTCATAGTTGAATGAAGATTCGGCTTCCCACATGTCAAGAGGAAGGGAAGAGGAACCTTCAAGTATACCTTAAATAGAGGGGAAGACGCTATCTATATAGGGTAAAGGGTCCAAGAGAGACCAATTATTATGGAGTTCAATGTCTCATGTATGGAAATCATGGGCATTACCCAACTAAATTCCCTGACAAAAGAATCTAATTCTAAACCAAGGATGGACCTATTCCATGCCAACAATTAAATTATAAAGGTTGATGTATTTATGTATTTGCATCCATGAATTTTTAATAGATAAATATATATGGAGTATTCAGTTTATGCTTTTCACTAATTATTTTCAAGAATATGTTGAATACTTATAATGGACCAGATAATTGATTTAAGGGTAAGATTATAATTGGAGATCATATGATTAAGGTAAAGAGAACTGTAGCGCCCCGACCCTAGTTTCCTAGAGTCGGTGCATTATTACATAACATTGGCATGATCACAAGAAAGATCAAATCTCGAAAGACCGATTGGTTTAGTAGCCTTGGAAACACTAGATATATTCATAAGTTTTACATTACATCATAAAATGAAAAACTACTACAACAACATAATGTTTCCACAGTCCACACTATAATCCCCTCATAATATCCCTGCAGGTCATTCATAACTTACATCTTCACTTCCTGGGAAAAATAAAACATAGAAAAAGGGTGAGCTCAAATGCCTAGTAAGGATAACAATATAGCGGAAACTTTCATAAATAAGAATAAACATTTAAGGCAATGTATAACTAAAACAAAAGCCTTTTAAATATGAACTTTAAACATGGTATGGCATAAATAAAATGAAATAATGCCATTTACTTATTCACCTGGATATTCTACTAATCGAATAATCACATGCAAAAATCAATAACCACTTTCATAATGTTGGAATGCATAATGCCAGACTATCATAACCACATAGTCAAGGCCTCGTGCCAAGACTACAAATATGATTTTGTCAAGGCCTTGTGCCAAGACACTAGTTTGTCTCATGAGACCTACCGATGCATCGAGGAGCTATAGCGGGCTCCACCCGTCACTTATTAAGTCCAATGCATTCCCATATGAAAAGGTTTAAACATAACATAAACATTCGTATTAAAACTAGCATACGAAATGTCAATAATTTCACCATAAACTATGAATGGTATAAAAATAGCACATCCACAGTAAAACATATCACAAAACCTTCAATACAATATAGAAGTTTTGTATCATAATAAATCAACTTCAAATAATCTTAAAATCCATCAAAGGATGTTGACATAGATGAAATCAAAATTCTTTTTAAAGAAGTATCTCCTTTTATTTTGAAATCATTTAAGGTCCATATAAAATAAAACATTTTCTTTTAAAATATTTTTATAAGCTTGTATGGAAAGCTTCGACGATTTTATAACGGCGGAAAATAACCGCACCCGCCGTATAAGTTAAAAAAACATTCTTACCTCAATTCTGTCGAAAAGGTTAAAAAGGACCTTGTTTTGAAAACGACGGAAAGATTCATTTATAAACCTCTTATAAAAAAGTCAAACAAGGGTATAAATGACTTTAACCCATATTCTTGTAAATAGTAAAAATGTTTTGAAATACATTTCGAAAAAAACATGGATGTGGATGATAAAGAGATCCCAGTAGATTATTACGTATAATACAACCTCAGATAATGAAGAGATTGTGAAATAACCCTTAGAAATTTGGTAACTTATGAAACATACAATCCATAAAAGAGGTATCATACAATGAATATGTAAATACACATATATTAGGGTGTATTACACAAAGAATATAATTATGGGTAGTACATACACCACACAAAAGGTGATGGTGGCAATATGACATGAATTTCACGGGAATAAGGAGTGAGATGAAAACCCCTTACCTTGTACTTTTCCTTGGTTGGGGTAGGTTAACCTCCTGTATAATAGTGAAATAATTGTTACTAAATTATACAAGAATCATATACATTAATATGATATCATATATGATCTTTTAATATTGATTTGATAATAATATCTTAGTATTATCGTCGTTTCAGGTGATAATCGATTCGTTCTTCTTAAATGTTTGGTTACGTAAGACATGTTTGTAATGGATATATTAAATCTTATTCATAATAAGAATGATATTAACATTATTTTTAACCCTAAAATGAGAATAAGACTTGAATGGATACGATGGAGGATGGATCTCACCGCGTTCGTGGAGACGGTAGTCCGTATGTATGCACGAACGCTACTTCCATTTAATTTTTATTTTAAAAGAATTGAATCCAGATGATACATAGGTATATTACTATTCCAGTATAATATAATATTTTATATATGTTACTTAAGTTCACTAACACCATCCTTTATACGTTCCATGTGTGGTATGAACGAGTCATATCATTTTAAGGGGGCGGTAGTCCGCACTTCCTCAAATGAAATTATCGTATGTATATACAACATGAAACGAATAATGGTATGAAATAAAATGGAATTAAAGAAGCTTATATATAAAATATATATCATTAATATCATATTTATTTACAGTGCCATCATAATGGCCACCATGAGAGGCGGTAATATGTATTTGAACATTCATCGTTTCGTGAGGCGTTAGTTTGCCATCCACAGAAACATTATGTTCATCATCCATTAGATGGAGTTGTGTGTATGTGTAGTTTTAATCCTTATTATAACAACATCCTAGTATATTGAGGATACTGGTGTTGTTACAAAAGAAAGGAAATAAAAAGAGTTTGGGGGTTGGAGAAGCAAAATAAAGGAAAACAATTTAAGAGAAATCGTTACCTTTAATTTAGGTAACTCACTTTGGTTGGAACCAAAGGACTTCTTGAAATGTTTTCTGCCTAAGGGGAAACTTCAAGTAGGAGTAGAGGGATGTGGGGAGCTTAGTTGGGCAGAGTTTGGACGATCCAAGTGGCTTGAGAGGTGTGAGGAATGAGTAGAAGTGGTCTCCTTTTATAAGGGAGAAGAGGGGCTCTTTAGGAAAGAGTGAAAGTATTACTTTATAATATAATTATATTCGGTTTCTAATGGTCCAAAAATAATTGAGGTCAAAGATAAGATGACTAATATTCTAAATAACATCAACCAATAAGAATTGGACAGGTTTTAGATAATATTTTAATCATTATAATCTTATTTATTTAAATGATTTATTAATGAGGTAAACATTGCATCATTATTGTGTCATTAATAATTTAAATTATTTGATGTCTAAAAATTATAAATAAAATATCATTATGTAGGAACTCTTTTTATCTTTCTAATGAATATTTATAATCGAAAATCCAACATGTATAACCCTATGTAAAAATTGTTCTTCTAAAAGATGTAAGCTTATGCCATTTTTATTTTTATTTTAACTTTATTAATATAATGTGTCCCTACCACATACAAGTGGCTCCAAGGGGTCCCCAAATTTACCCAAGTATGCCCATGGTCGGGTATGTGTCCACCAATAAGGTTAGGACACGTTTTAGGGTAATTTTGTATTATTATAATATTATTTTTTAACCCTTATTTACCGGATTTACCCTTTAACCATGGTAAATAAAATATTTACCGCAGTAATTATTCAAAATGTGTAAAAATAAAAGTTACCTATTTACATAATTTGGACATCCTGATTCCAAATATGGAATCCATTTTTCTAAATTCAAAACACAGAAGTGGCAGAAATTAATTTAAAATTAATTCCCGCTGTCAAAACAAAAAGTGTGTTTTTAAAAGATAATAACTATCAAAAGATTGACACTTGTTTATGTTCGGTTTAATTGTAAAATTATGTCCAATGACCAACATTATATTAAATGGTAAAACTATATTCTAAATATACTTTAAAACAACTCAAATTCACAATTTATCACTATTAATTATTTTGATTAAAAAATTTGTTTTTAATTAAAATTTAGTAATTTTCACTATTCATCAAAATATGAAAGTTATTCGAAATGTACCAAAATTTCACCTTAGGCTAAATTCGATATTCCGAATCCAAAAATGAAGTCTATTTTGAAATATAAAATATATATGATTTCAAAAAGTAGGTATTACTATTCACAACGGCTATTTTAATTAGTTATGGTGTGTTAGAACTCTGTGTTGCGTACAACACACGCTATCACATTATTCAAAGAGAAGCGTACCGTAGAAGCTTGGGGTGTTACATTCTCCCCTCCTTAAAATAATTGCGTCCTCGCAATTTCTAGGGTATTAATGCATAAAAAGACTCGGGTGGTTCTTCATCATAAGTTCCTCGGGTTCCCACGTTGCCTCTTCCATCTTATGGTTTCTCCACAAAACTTTTACCAGACGTGTCATCCGGTTTCTCAGTACTTGTTCTCCTGTATCAAGAATCTTGATGGGCTCTTCACAATAAGGCAGGTCGGGTTCCAGTTCTAATTCCTCATAGGTGAGTACATGCGTTGGTTCAGGCATGTATTTCCTCAATAGAGATACGTGGAACACATCGTGAACTTTGGAGAGACTTGGCGGCATTACCAATCGGTAAGCTACAACCCCAATTCGTTCTAGAATTTCGAAAGGTCCGATGTACCTGGGACTCAATTTACCTTTCTTACCAAAACGTATGACTCCCTTCCACGAAGATACCTTTAGGAAAACATGATCACCGACTTGAAATTCCAAATCCTTCCTTCGATTATCGGCATAGCTCTTCTGCCTACTTTGAGCTGCTTTGATGTGATTTTGGATTACCTTCACCTTTCCCACCGTTTCCTCCACCAGTTCTGGGCCTACAAGTTTTCTTTCACCAACGTCATCCCAACAGGTTGGTGTACGACATCTCTTTCTGTATAACGCTTCATATGGTGCCATCTGAATACTTGAATGGAAGCTATTGTTATAGGAAAATTCTACCAATGGTAAATATTGATCCCACATACCCTGAAAGTCAAGTGAGCAAGATCTCAACATGTCTTCTAAGGTTTGAATAGTCCGTTCTGATTGTCCATCTGTCTGAGGGTGGTAAGCAGTGCTCAAATGAAGTTCAGTATCCAGGGATTTCTGAAGACTTTTCCAAAATCTTGAAGTAAAACGGGGATCACGATCAGAAACAATCGATAGGGGTACTCCATGAAGTCTCACAACTTCATTAATGTATAGTCTTGCTAGACGTTCCAGGGGTAGATCTTCTCTTATAGCAAGAAAATGTGCTGACTTGGTAAGACGATCAACAATAACCAATATTGCATCGTTCCTTCTAGGAGACTTCGGTAGCCCCATGACAAAGTCCATCGTAATATTGTCCCATTTCCACTCCGGTATGGGAAGAGGTTGCATGACTCCTCCAGGCTGTTGCCTTCCAGGTTTCACTTGTTGACAAACCATACATCTTGACACAAAATCAGCAATCTCCCTCTTCATGTTGTCCCTCCAAAAATGTTCCTTCAAATCTCTATACATTTTGGTACTCCCAGGGTGTATAGAGAAATTGGAACTATGAGCATCATCCAGCAATTCCCTTTTTAGATCAGGTATATTGGGAACACAAAGTCTCTTCCCGAATTTCAAAATTCCATCTTCATACACAAAGTCTCTCAATCTCCCATCATTCACAGCTTTAATCTTCTTTTGGAATTCTTCATCATCGGTCTGAGAACTCTTAATCCTTTCTAGTAAAGATGGTTTGGCAACCATTTGAAAAAGCATTGATGTTTCACCTTCCCTGGTTATTCCCATGTCCATCTTCACTAGATCCATAAAAATTGGATCCCTTTCAATTCTCATATGGTTCAAAACTCCATGGTCTTTTCTACTCAAAGCATCTGCCACCTTGTATGCCTTCCCTGGGTGGTAGTGTATCGTACAATCATAATCCTTGAGTAATTCAAGCCATCTCCTTTGCCTCATGTTGAGTTCTTTTTGTGAGAAAATATACTTCAAACTCTTGTGATCAGTATAAATCTCACATTTTTCACCATAGAGGTAGTGCCTCCATATCTTCAAAGCAAAGATCACTGCTGCTAACTCGAGATCATGAGTAGGATAGTTTTGTTCATGAATTTTCAACTGTCGTGATGCATAGGCAATAACTCTATCATTCTACATAAGGACACAGCCAAGTCCTTTCTTCGATGCATCACTATAAATAACGAACCCATCATTCCCCGATGGTAGAGTCAATATAGGAGAATTGACTAATCTTCTCTTCAGTTCTTCGAAACATTCTTCACACTCTTTTGTCCAAACAAATTTAACCCCTTTACGTGTGAGCTTCGTTAATGGGTTAGCCAATCGGGCAAAATTCTGGACGAAACGTCGATAATAACCTGCCAAACCAATAAAACTACGTACCTCAGTTATACTCGTAGGTGCTGGCCATTCTTGGATTGCCTTGGTCTTAGAAGGATCAACAGAGATTCCATCTTTAGAGACAATATGGCCAAGAAAAGAAGTCTCCTGAAGCCAGAATTCACACTTTCTAAACTTCCCATATAATTCATGCCTCCTCAGAGTCTTCAAGATAATTCGCAAGTGATTTTCATGATCTTCGTAGGTTTTGGAGTATACCAAGATATCATCAATAAATACTACCACAAATTCATCGAGATACTCTTTGAAAACTCTATTCATCAGATCCATGAATACAGAGGGTGCATTAGTCAATCCAAAAGGCATTACAGTAAACTCGTAATGCCCGTACCTGGTTCGAAATGCTGTCTTCGGAATGCCTTAATTCTTCACACACAACTGATGGTATCCAGATCGAAGGTCAATATTTGAAAAGTATTGAGCTCCATGCAGTTGGTCAAATAAATCATCAATACGAGGTAGGGGATACTTTTTCTTTATCGTTATAGCATTGATATCCCTGTAGTCGATACATAACCTCATAGATCCATCTTTCTTTTTAACAAAAAGAACAGGGGCTCCCCATGGAGAAACACTAGGGAGAATAAATCCCTTATTACTCAATTCCTCTAGTTGTTTCTTTAGTTCGACTAACTCTACAGTGGCCATTCTATAAGGGGTCTTCGATATAGGCCTTGATCCAGGAATCAAATCAATGGAAAACTCAAATTCTCATTCTGGAGGATGTCCAGGTAAATCTTCCGGAAATACATCTACAAATTCTTTCACAACAGGTACATCCTCTATTTGAACATTCCTTTCCTCACCGATAGTTACTTCATTCTCTTCCTTCCCAATAATTGAATTTAGTTGAGCTACTAGGGGTGGATCTAAATAAGAATTAGGTGGTGACGATTCTGCTCTAAAAATAAGGTGTTCCTTATAATTATCATCAAGAATCGTAACCTCTTTCTTCTTACAATAAATCTTCGCATCATAGTCCGAAAGCCAGTCCATACCGAGGATTATATCAAACTCAATCATAGGTATGACGATGAGATCAGCAGATAAAGAAAATTTATGTGCTCTAATGGGGACTGATTCACAAAACTTTGTTGCAACGATAATTCCCTTAAGAGTTTTAACTGACAACTCCCTTATTAAATCAAATTGGAAATATCTAATTTTCTTAGAAAACTGGGAAGATATGAAACAATGCGATGATCCAGAATCAAATAATGCATTTGCTAAACTTGAGGAAACCATTAAATTACCTGCCACCACATCTTTCGGATCTTCTACCTCTGCAGTAGTGATAGCATAAGCCTGGCCTTGATCCCTTGGCCTTTTCTGAGGTAAGTTCTCCTGACGCTTAGGGCATGCATTTGCATAATTCCCCATCTCCCTGCAATTGTAGCACTGAACGTTGGTAGCTTCCTTCTTCCCCTTGCAATCATGAGCTTGGTGGCCTTTTTCACCACACTTGTAACAGACTCCCATTCCCTTCAAGCAAGTACCAGGATGTTTCTTCCCGCATTTACCACAAGATGGATATTCAACCTTTCCCTTCTTCCCCTTATTTCCATTCCCAGATTGATCAGCAGCTCTCTTCTTCTCTTGCTTTTCTTTAAAGTCATAAGACTTAGAGAATTCCTTTTCGGTCTTGATAGCACATGAGACAATGTCTTCGTACGATGAAAAGGATTGTGAGACTAACGCTCGACGGAGAAATGGTTTTAACCCATCAAAGAAACGATCAATCTTACTTCTTGGGTTACGAATATAATCACCAGCGTACCTCGCTAACCTTGTAAAGTTAGCCTCATACTTTGTGACATTCTCATCCTCCTTTTGTCTCAGAATCAGAAATTGCCTTTCCATATCTGCTCGATGGTCGCGAGGGAAGTATTTTTCTAAAAACAGATCTTTGAACTCCCTCCATTCCATATTTGATACTTCATCATCTTCCTTCGTATTTTGAATCAATGACCACCATTGATCAGCATCTCCAGTGAGGCGGTAAACTGCCATGATAACTTTTTCCCTTTCACTGCTCCCCAAAGCCTGAAATATTTTCTCTAGGGAAAATATCCATTTCTCAGCTACTAAGGGATTTGTATTCCCATTGAACGTTGGTGGTTGTTGCCTCATGAATCGATCTAACCTTGATCCTCCACGCTGCGGATCAGGTTGCTCCATACGGGTAAGGTTATTATTCATAACCTGAGTAAGTTGTCCCAGTATGGTGATTAGCTGATCAGCACCAGTTGCATCACCAGCCCCACTATAATTATCTTGAGCAGGAGGGAAATCCCTACATGGAGTGTGTGCATTGATACGGTTTCCATTTCTTCCACTAGGCGCCATTTCTAAACAATTGCATAAACTAGATTAGTTTATGAATAAAAATACATAATCCCATACTTATAAAACACTTAACATAAATTGAACTATTTATTGATATAATCCATAATCATAAAAATGTTTTCTTTGAGGAATTATATACTCATACACCCTTCATAATGATTTGTAAAGATAGTGAGAGTTATCCTAAGCATATCCCCCGGGAGTGTCGTAACCAAGAGTGCAGCAAGGCCCATTGTCGTGCACCAGTTCCCGTTCGAGTCTAGCTCAAAGCGGTGTTTTCGGGTTTTACCCCTAGGTACATCTGTGCCAGAGCCGCCTCTACCTGCTCGTATCCAGACAGGGATGTATTGCTCGGAAAACTCACAAAATCTCTACAATACCAAAATTCTAGGAAGTTCTTCTATACTAATCCTCAAAGTTCATCTTAGGTCTACGTGCTCTAATCAGAGTTTATCTAAATCTAGCTTCCAAGGTTTGTACTAAACTTCCTCTGATACCAACTTTAGTGCCCCGACCCTAGTTGCCTAGAGTCGGTGCATTATTACATAACATTGGCATGATCACAAGAAAGATCAAATCTCGAAAGACCGATTGGTTTAGTAGCCTTGGAAACACTAGATATATTCATAAGTTTTACATTACATCATAAAATGAAAAACTAATACAACAACATAATGTTTCCACAGTCCACACTATAATCCCCTCATAATATCCCTGCAGGTCATTCATAACTTACATCTTCACTTCCTGGGAAAAATAAAACATAGAAAAAGGGTGAGCTCAAATGCCCAGTAAGGATAACAATATAGCGGAAACTTTCATAAATAAGAATAAACATTTAAGGCAATGTATAACTAAAACAAAAGCCTTTTAAATATGAACTTTAAACATGGTATGGCATAAATAAAATGAAATAATGCCATTTACTTATTCACATGGATATTCTACTAATCGAATAATCACATGCAAAAATCAATAACCACTTTCATAATGTTGGAATGCATAATGCCAGACTATCATAACCACATAGTCAAGGCCTCGTGCCAAGACTACAAATAAGATTTTGTCAAGGCCTTGTGCCAAGACACTAGTTTGTCTCATGAGACCTACCGATGCATCGAGGAGCTATAGCGGGCTCCACCCGTCACTTATTAAGTCCAATGCATTCCCATATGAAAAGGTTTAAACATAACATAAACATTCGTATTAAAACTAGCATATGAAATGTCAATAATTTCACCATAAACTATGAATGGTATAAAAATAGCACATCCACAGTCAAACATATCACAAAACCTTCAATACAATATAGAAGTTTTGTATCATAATAAATCAACTTCAAATAATCTTAAAATCCATCAAAGGATGTTGACATAGATGAAATCAAAATTCTTTTTAAAGAAGTATCTCCTTTTATTTTGAAATCATTTAAGGTCCATATAAAATAAAACATTTTCTTTTAAAATATTCTTATAAGCTTGTATGGAAAGCTTCGACGATTTTATAACGGCGGAAAATAACCGCACCCGCCGTATAAGTTAAAAAAACATTCTTACCTCAATTCTGTCGAAAAGGTTAAAAAGGACCTTGTTTTGAAAACGACGGAAAGATTCCTTTATAAACCTCTTCTAAAAAAGTCAAACAAGGGTATAAATGACTTTAACCCATATTCTTGTAAATAGTAAAAATGTTTTGAAATACATTTCGAAGAAACATGGATGTGGATGATAAAGAGATCCCAGTAGATTATTACGTATAATACAACCTCAGATAATGAAGAGATTGTGAAATAACCCTTACCAATTTGGTAACTTATGAAACATACAATCCATAAAAGAGGTATCATACAATGAATATGTAAATACACATATATTAGGGTGTATTACACAAAGAATATAATTATGGGCAGTACATACACCAAACAAAAGGTGATGGTGGCAATATGGCATGAATCTCACGGGAATAAGGAGTGAGATGAAAACCCCTTACCTTGTACTTTTCCTTGGTTGGGGTAGGTTAACCTCCTGTATAATAGTGAAATAATTGTTACTAAATTATACAAGAATCATATACATTAATATGATATCATATATGATCTTTTAATATTGATTTGATAATAATATCTTAGTATTATCGTCGTTTCAGGTGATAATCGATTCGTTCTTCTTAAATGTTTGTTTACGTAAGACATGTTTGTAATGGATAGATTAAATCTTATTCATAATCATAATGATATTAACATTATTTTTAACCCTAAAATGAGAATATGACTTGAATGGATACGATGGAGGATGGATCTCACCGCGTTCGTGGAGACGGTAGTCCGTACGTACGCACGAACGCTACTTCCATTTAATTTTTATTTTAAAAGAATTGAATACAAATGATACATAGGTATATTACTATTCCAGTATAATATAATATTTTATATATGTTACTTAAGTTCATTAACATCATCCTTTATACGTTCCATGTGTGGTATGAACGAGTCATATCATTTTTAGGGGGCGGTAGTCCGCACTTCCTCAAATGAAATTATCGTATGTATATACAACATGAAACGAATAATGGTATGAAATAAAATGGAATTATAGAAGATTATATATAAAATATATATCATTAATATCATATTTATTTACAGTGCCATCATAATGGCCACCATGAGAGGCGGTAAGATGTATTTGAACAATCATCGTTTCGTGAGGCGTTAGTTTTCCATCCACAGAAACATTATGTTCATCATCCATTAGATGGAGTTGTGTGTATTTGTAGTTTGAATCCTTCTTATAACAACATCCTAGTATATTGAGGATACTGGTGTTGTTACAAAAGAAAGTAAATAAAAAGAGTTTGGGGGTTGGAGAAGCAAAATAAAGGAAAACAATTTAAGAGAATTTGTTACCTTTAATTTAGGTAACTCACTTTGGTTGGAACCAAAGGACTTCTTGAAATGATTTCTGCCTAAGGGGAAGCTTCAAGGATGAGTAGAGGGATGTGGGGAGCTTAGTTGGGCAGAGTTTGGACGAGCCAAGTGGCTTGAGAGGTGTGAGGAATGAGTAGAAGTGGTCTCCTTTTATAAGGGAGAAGAGGGGCTCTTTAGGAAAGAGTGAAAGTATTACTTTATAATATAATTATATTCGGTTTATAATGGTCCAAAAATAATTGAGGTCGAAGATAAGGTGACTAATATTCTAAATAACATCAACCAATAATAATTGGACAGGTTTTAGATAATATTTTAATCATTATAATATTATTTATTTAAATGATTTATTAATGAGGTAAACATTGCATCATTATTGTGTCATTAATAATTTAAATTATTTGATGTCTAAAAATTATAAATAAAATATCATTATGTAGGAAATCTCTTTAGATTTCTAATGAATATTTATAATCGAATATCCAACATGTATAACCCTATGTAAAAATTGTTCTTCTAAAAGATGTAAGCTTATGCCATTTTTATTTTTATTTTAACTTTATTAATATAATGTGTCCCTACCACATACAAGTGGCTCCAAGGGGTCCCCAAATTGACCCAAGGATGCCCATGGTCGGGTATGTGTCCACCAATAAGGTTAGGACACGTTTTAGGGTAATTTTGTATTATTATAATATTATTTTTTAACCCTTATTTACCGGATTTACCCTTTAACCATGGTAAATAAAATATTTACCGCAGTAATTATTCAAAATGTGTAAAAATAAAAGTTACCTATTTACATAATTTGGACATCCTGATTCCAAATATGGAATCCATTTTTCTAAATTCAAAACACAGAAGTGGCAGAAATTAATTTAAAATTAATTCTCACTGTCAAAACAAAAAGCGTGTTTTTAAAAGATAATAACTATCAAAAGATTGACACTTGTTTATGTTCGGTTTAATTGTAAAATTATGTCCAATGACCAACATTTTATTAAATGGTAAAAATATATTCTAAATATACTTTAAAACCACTCAAATTAACAATTTATCACTATTAATTATTTTTATTAAAAAAGTTGTTTTTAATTAAAATTTAGTAATTTTCACTATTCATCAAAATATGAAAGTTATCCGAAATGTACCAAAATTTCACCTTAGGCTAAATTCGATATTCCGAATCCAAAAATGAAGTCTATTTTGAAATATAAAATATATATTATTTCAAAAAGTAGGTATTACTATTCACAACGGCTATTTTAATTAGTTATGGTGTGTTAGAACTCGGTGTTGCGTACAACACACGATATCACATTATTCAAAGAGAAGCGTACCGTAGAAGCTTGGGGTGTTACATTCTCCCCTCCTTCAAATAATTGCGTCCTCGCAATTTCTAGGGTATTACTGCATAAAAAGACTCGGTTGGTTCTTCATCATAAGTTCCTCGGGTTCCCACGTTGCCTCTTCCATCTTATGGTTTCTCCACAAAACTTTTACCAGACGTGTCGTCCGGTTTCTCAGTACTTGTTCTCTTGTATCACGAATCTTGACGGGCTCTTCACAATAAGACAGATCGGGTTCCAGTTCTAATTCCTCATAGGTGAGTACATGCGTTGGTTCAGGCATGTATTTCCTCAATAGAGATACGTGGAACACATCGTGAACTTTGGAGAGACTTGGCGGCATTGCCAATCGGTAAGCTACAGCCCCAATTCGTTCTAGAATTTCGAAAGGTCCGATGTACCTGGGACTCAATTTACCTTTCTTACCAAAACATATGACTCCCTTCCACGGAGATACCTTTAGGAAAACATGATCACCGACTTGAAATTCCAAATCATTCCTTCGATTATCGACATAGCTCTTCTGCCTACTTTGAGCTGCTTTGATGTGATTTTGGATTACCTTCACCTTTCCCACCGTTTCCTCCACCAGTTCTGGGCCTACAAGTTTTCTTTCACCAACGTCATCCCAACAGGTTGGTGTACGACATCTCTTTCCGTATAACGCTTCATATGGTGCCATCTGAATACTTGAATGGAAGCTATTGTTATAGGAAAATTCTACCAATGGTAAATATTGATCCCACATACCCTGAAAGTCAAGTGAGCAAGATCTCAACATGTCTTCTAAGGTTTGAATAGTCCGTTCTGATTGTCCATCTGTCTGAGGGTGGTAAGCAGTGCTCAAATGAAGTTCAGTATCCAGGGATTTCTGAAGACTTTTCCAAAATCTTGAAGTAAAACGGGGATCACAATCAGAAACAATCGATAGGGGTACTCCATGAAGTCTCACAACTTCATTAATGTATAGTCTTGCTAGACGTTCCAGGGGTAGATCTTCTCTTATAGCAAGAAAATGTGTTGACTTGGTAAGACGATCAACAATAACCCATATTGCATCATTCCTTCTAGGAGTCTTCGGTATCCCCATGACAAAGTCCATCGTAATATTGTCCCATTTCCTCTCCGGTATGGGAAGAGGTTGCATGACTCCTCCAGGCTATTGCCTTCCAGCTTTCACTTGTTGACAAACCATACATCTTGACACAAAATCAGCAATCTCCCTCTTCATGTTGTCCCACCAAAAATGTTCCTTCAAATCTCTATACATTTTGGTGCTCCCAGGGTGTATAGAGAAATTGGAACTATGAGCATCATCCAGCAATTCCCTTTTTAGATCAGGTATATTGGGAACACAAAGTCTCTTCCCGAATTTCAAAATTCCATCTTCATACACAAAGTCTCTCAATCTACCATCATTCACAGCTTTAATCTTCTTTTGGAATTCTTCATCATCGGTCTGAGAACTCTTAATCCTTTCTAGTAAAGATGGTTTGGCAACAATTTGAAAAAGCATTGATGTTTCACCTTCCCTGGTTATTCCCATGTCCATCTTCAGTAGATCCATAAAAATTGGATCCCTTTCAATTCTCATATTGTTCAAAACTCCATGGTCTTTTCTACTCAAAGCATCTGCCACCTTGTTTGCCTTCCCTGGGTGGTATTGTATCGTACAATCATAATCCTTGAGTAATTCAAGCCATCTCCTTTGCCTCATGTTGAGTTCTTTGTGTGAGAAAATATACTTCAAACTCTTGTGATCAGTATAAATCTCACATTTTTCACCATAGAGGTAGTGCCTCCATATCTTCAAAGCAAAGATCACTGCTGCTAACTCGAGATCATGAGTAGGATAGTTTTGTTCATGAATTTTCAACTGTCATGATGCATAGGCAATAACTCTATCATTCTGCATAAAGACACAGCCAAGTCCTTTCTTCGATGCATCACTATAAATAACGAACCCATCATTCCCCGATGGTAGAGTCAATATAGGAGCATTGACTAATCTTCTCTTCAGTTCTTCGAAATATTCTTCACACTCTTTTGTCCAAACAAATTTAACCCCTTTACGTGTGAGCTTCGTTAATGGTTTAGCCAATCGGGCAAAATTCTGGACGAAACGTCGATAATAACCTGCCAAACCAATAAAAATACGTACCTCAGTTATACTCGTAGGTGCTGGCCATTCTTGGATTGCCTTGGTCTTAGAAGGATCAACAGAGATTCCATCTTTAGAGACAATATGGCCAAGAAAAGAAATCTCCTGAAGCCAGAATTCACACTTGCTAAACTTCCCATATAATTCATGCCTCCTCAGAGTCTTCAAGATAATGCGCAAGTGATTTTCATGATCTTCGTAGGTTTTGGAGTATACCAAGATATCATCAATAAATACTACCACAAATTCATCGAGATACTCCTTGAAAACTCTATTCATCAGATCCATGAATACAGAGGGTGCATTAGTCAATCCAAAAGGCATTACAGTAAACTCGTAATGCCCGTACCTGGTTCGAAATGCTGTCTTCGGAATGTCTTCCTTCTTCACACACAACTGATGGTATCCAGATCGAAGGTCAATCTTTGAAAAGTATTGAGCTCCATGCAGTTGGTCAAATAAATCATCAATACGAGGTAGGGGATACTTGTTCTTTATCGTTATAGCATTGATCTCCCTGTAGTCGATACATAACCTCATAGATCCATCTTTCTTTTTAACAAAAAGAACAGGGGCTCCCCATGGAGAAACACTAGGGCGAATAAATCCCTTATTACTCAATTCCTCTAGTTGTTTCTTTAGTTCGACTAACTCTACAGTGGCCATTCTATAAGGGGTCTTCGATATAGGCCTTGATCCAGGAATCAAATCAATGGAAAACTCAACTTCTCATTCTGGAGGATGTCCAGGTAAATCTTCCGGAAATACATCTACAAATTCTTTCACAACAGGTACATCCTCTATTTGAACATTCCTTTCCCCACCGATAGTTACTTCATTCTCTTCCTTCCCAATAATTGAATTTAGTTGAGCTACTAGGGGTGGATCTAAATAAGAATTAGGTGGTGACGATTCTGCTCTAAAAATAAGGTGTTCCTTATCATTATCATCAAGAATCGTAACCTCTTTCTTCTTACAATAAATCTTCGCATCATAGTCCAAAAGCCAGTCCATACCGAGGATTATATCAAACTCAATCATAGGTATGACGATGAGATCAGCAGATAAAGAAAATTTATGTTCTCTAATGGGGACTAATTCACAAAACTTTGTTGCAACGATACTTCCCTTAGGAGTTTTAACTGACAACTCCCTTATTAAATCAAATTGGAAATATCTAATTTTCGTAGCAAACTGGGAAGATATGAAACAATGTGATGATCCAGAATCAAATAATGCATTTGCTAAACTTGAGGAAACCATTAAATTACCTGCCACCACATCTTTCGGAGCTTCTACCTCTGCAGTAGTGATATCATAAGCCTGGCCTTGATCCCTTGGCCTTTTCTGAGGTAAGTTCTCCTGACGCTTAGGGCATGCATTTGCATAATGCCCCATCTCCCTGCAATTGTAGCACTGAACGTTGGTAGCTTCCTTCTTCCCCTTGCAATCATGAGCTTGGTGGCCTTTTTCACCACACTTTTAACAAACTCCCATTCCCTTCAAGAAAGTACCAGGATGTTTCTTCCCGCATTTACCACAAGATGGATATTCAACCTTTCCCTTCTTCCCCTTATTTAAATTCCCAGATTGATCAGCAGGTCTCTTCTTCTCTTGCATTGCTTTAAAGTCATAAGACTTAGAGAATTCCTTTTCGGTCTTGATAGCACATGAGACAATGTCTTCGTACGATGAAAAGGATTGTGAGACTAACGCTCGACGGAGAAATGGTTTTAACCCATAAAAGAAACGATCAATCTTACTTCTTGGGTTACGAATATAATCACCAGCGTACCTTTCTAACCTTGTAAAGTTAGCCTCATACTTTGTGACATTCTCATCCTCCTTTTGTCTCAGACTCAGAAATTGCCTTTCCATATCTGTTCGATGGTCGTGAGGGAAGTATTTTTCTAAAAACAGATCTTTGAACTCCCTCCATTCCATATTTGATACTTCATCATCTTCCTTCGTATTTTGAATCAATGACCACCATTGATCAGCATCTCCAGTGAGGCGGTAAACTTCCATGATAACTTTTTCCCTTTCACTGCTCCCCAAAGCCTGAAATATTTTCTCTAGGGAAAATATCCATTGCTCAGCTACTAAGGGATTTGTATTCCCATTGAACGTTGGTGGTTGTTGCCTCATGAATCGATCTAACATTAATCCTCCACGCTGCGGATCAGGTTGCTCCATACGGGTAAGGTTATTATTCATAACCTGAGTAAGTTGTCCCAGTATGGTGATTAGCTGATCAGCACCAGTTGCATCACCAGCCCCACTATAATTATCTTGAGCAGGAGGGCAATCCCTACATGGAGTGCGTGCATTGATACGGTTTCCATTTCTTCCACTAGGCGCCATTTCTAAACAATTGCATAAACTAGATTAGTTTATGAATAAAAATACATAATCCCATACTTATAAAACACTTAACATAAATTGAACTATTTATTGATATAATCCATAATCATAAAAATGTTTTCTTTGAGGAATTATATACTCATACACCCTTCATAATGATTTGTAAAGATAGTGAGAGTTATCCTAAGCATATCCCCCGGGAGTGTCGTAACCAAGAGTGCAGCAAGGCCCATTGTCGTGCACCAGTTCCTTGCACATGGTTATAAATTAAAATTAATTGTTATCAAAAAAATGATGTAGAATGTTGGATCCTACTTATTTTAATAATAAAAAATATTATTTTAAAACTTATAATACTATTAATGATATATTATTGTACATAATGTTTTGTAGAAATATGGCTAAATATGGATCCACTATTAGTTTAAAATGATATACCCTTGGCTATGAAGATCTACCATTTCTTTAACAAGATCTACTAGTAAACTGCATATACTACCAGACTATAGAAATGTTTGATCTACTATTAGTTCAATATATCTTGTAATGACCCAAATATTTTTTATAATTTTTTCAAATTATTTGGGACTATTATATGTCTACGAAAATTGAGGGTGCTCGATTCTAAGGCCCGGTGTGACTGAAAGTGAATTTTTTGATCTTTTTTCATGTCACATTCAGTAAATGTTGGTGCGGCATTTTCTAACTATTGAAATGGTTCTCAGAATTGAAATTTGAGAGCACTATTGAATCCACAATTCCAAGATTTTCTTAAGGGAGGTTTAGCATCAACAGTAGTAGGTCAGGTGAAAAATTTAGGTTTTGAAACTTTTTATGAATTAATAAAATTACAAGTGTTATTTTATTTTATCCTACCACACCTTGAGTGGTGGTGGTGAGGACCATGGAGATTGGATTATATTTAATATGATATATTAAATTCCCAGTTACAATTTTTTTTTGTAACCACACCTCATGTAATTAATGCAGCACATTAATTATGCCTTTTAATGAACCTCATTAAAGCTAAGTGGTGTTAAACCCTCTTTCCATATATTTAAGTGAGGCTTGGGTTGAATTTTTGACATAGAATAATCATACAATGAACCTCTAATGAAGTTACGTGACGTCTTCAACTGATGGGGAATAGATGCTTGAATGCCATAGGAGGAATTGAACCGGGATGGATGAACGCGGGCGACTTCATTAATGCACGAATTGTTCATCCACCACTACGACATCCCCAGTGATTCTCGAGGTAGGGTGTTTATTTTTTATTTATTTTTATCTTGATGATTTTAATAATCTCTCGCTTCTTATGAAGATACAGTGGAGGTAGAAGGTCAAAAGATCAATTCTCTAACCCTCAGCCGCATCGTTCATGTCGCGTTCTAAAGATAAAAAACATATAACTTGTCAGAATTTGGAATCCGTGAAACTCCTAGCTATGATGACATCCCTTGGAGTCAATAGACGTGAGGAGAAGTAAAAAATGGAGCTCCGGAGATTTTCCAGAGCCCCCAGAAGAACCAGTGGGCCTAGCGACTAGCGGTAATGAATAAGAGGGGAAACCAGAAACAATCAGCTGCTTTGAATGAGTAGTGTTGCTCGTCACTGCGGTGGTCGGATATGCGACTGGCAACGACCGACCACAGAGGTGGAGGCTGGGCACCATCACATGGTGCACTAAAGGATTCTACTTCCTAAAATCCATGAAAGACCCGGAAAGGTACCCAACCCCTTCGGATCCTGTGGGTGATGAAGATACACCATGTGTCACCTACATTTACTTGATCCAAACAGCTCTTTTGAGCCGTTCTTGAGTAGCGGGCCATGTGACCTTGAGTGGGTCACGCTAGCCAGCGAACTGAGCCCACCGCAGCTAAGCCCTACCAGGCTGGCCCAAGCTGGTTTGGGCTAGGCCGAGTCAAACCCAAACATAGTTGGGTCGTCCCGAACTGGGTCAGGTCAGCCCAGACCAGGTTGGGCTAGGGCCTTTTGATTAGGATGGACCAGAACCGGACCCACCTAAAGCCCAGATATGCTTTAATGACCGTATCTTGCAATCCAGACATCCGTTTGATGAACCATATATGGTTCTGGGATCGTTGGTGTGAGGAGTTCTATTTTAGATAATACATGAGAGTTTTGGAGGATGATAGAGTACGACCGTGCTGGATCGACTATGAATCCAACCAGGACCTCAGCACTAAAATGTCAATAACTTACAGGAGAGGCGTCCGGTTGACACACCATCTGTTGCGTTGGAACCCTTATGACATGTTGGATCATTGGAAAACATCTACGTGGGACTTCATGTCGGTTGAAAATAAACCGATGGCTTGAGGAGTGGTATCTCCATGATAAAAGCGTACTATAGCCAGGAATTCTATGACTGGATGAGACATGAAGAATGAAGAGAGATTATTTGTTAATAAAAAAAATGATTTTATGTAAATCAGCGCCCACTGATTCTGTGTGAATCCACACCGAGTAATTATTTTTGAATCAGCACCCAACGATTCTGTGTGAATCAGCACCCATCGATTCTGTGTGAATGACCCCCAGAAATTCACCGTGAATCAGCATCCAACAATTCAGTGTGAATAAGCACCATACAATTTTGTGTGAATTATCCCTAAGAGATTATTTTTGAATCTATACCAAGGTATTCTGTGTGAATAAGGACCCAATAATTCATTATGAATCAAAATACAACAATTCTGTATGAATCAGAACCTATCGATCCTATGTGGGTCTTGTTGTGGTTAGTACCAATCGATCAAGTGTGGGTCTTTTGGTGTACAATTCCTATCGATCATGTGTGGGTCAACAACATTTCATCGTAATAGTGAAAGATAATATTGCCTTCTGGATAGTCATATGCACTGATGTACTTAGTTATTCCCTCTTTTTATGTATGTCTTTCTCTTTGAGTTTTGTGATTGAGATAATTCTTGTGTTTTTCCTTTGTGGAATTCTGAGATACCTTCTGGTGTACCAGGGTCCCTAATGGGTATTGTTATACTCACCCATTCACATGCTTCTCATGCACCTTACTGTGTGTTTTGAAGATGACATGAAACCTTGACTAAGACTCAAGAGAATGGTCTAGATGGTGGGTGAAGGTGATTGTTGATTTGGGGAGCTATGGAGATGATTTGTAACTACGCTTCAGGTAGGATCCTTGGCAGGTGATCTCAGGAGATATTTTTTGTATTTAGTTGTATGTTTATCTTTCTAGTTGGTCTTGTATTCTATCCCCTTACTTTCTTAAATTACCCGTACACTTAGTTTTGGTATCGAGTTGTGGTTGCACGTTACTATTCCATTGTGTTTCAATTGCGCATGTGAGTGTGTTTGTACAGGTTTTGAGGCAATTCCCTCCAATTTTTGGAAAATGCCTTTCCGGTGGTAGTCACCAACACCTGGACATTGGATGGTTGGCTTTGGGTAGTCATGGCATGAGTCCCATGGGATGGGTCATGACAATTTCGTATCAAAGGATTCGGTTCTACTAAAGATCTTAGACACTGATATTTCTAATGGGGAAATAGTGATAAATGTTTTTATTGTGGTTTTCATATTGGGGAGTCCGATGTTTGTGAATCAACCAACGTATCCATAAACCTTGACCCTGAATTATAAATTCTGGTTTGGTGCATGAAAATAATTATTGTGTTTGTTTTGGAAATGATTTACTTTTGGTCTCATTTGAGTCAGCTCGCTAGGTATAACATCATGAATATGGCACAACTTTTTCTTTTTAGGATGCCTCTGTGTAGACAGCATTCCAGGATTCCTGATAGAGTACACGATGACGGCCCAAAGAGAGACGATGCTTCAGTGCAGGGCCCTCTTACTATGTTGGCACATTTGGGTGGTGTACCTGCCGGACCACCACACAGAAGAAAGTTGTTTCTACCCATCCCACTAGAGGATGGTTCACGCTGATTGAGCATGTTTCATGGGTTCCAATGGTAGCGGACTCCAAGGTTACGAGGTGAGAGAGGCCACCAGGAAGCTAATTACTAGCTGGAGGCTGTGGGTAGAGTTTATCACCTTGTTGGGACACCAGCAGAGTAGATAATGATTCTATCTACTAGTCATTTCCTGGCCACGGTAGGATGATAGTGGATCCTGATGCTCCAGTTACATGATGAGGAGACCCTCAACCGGATGTACATTGATAGCCTCTTTAGGGTGGAGTTCGTTCCAGCAACCCTATGCTTTGTGTGTATCGATGATTTGATGCACTTACAACAGGACAACTTATCAGTGGCCTAGTACTCGACGAGATTCACTGACCTCTCACGCTACTCCTCTAACATGGTACGAGTCTCATTATTGAGGCCCTAGACTATTGAGAAGGGTCTCTGGTGGGAGATCATAGCATCAATGATATCACTAAATATCCCAACCTAGGCTAGAGTTATCGTGTGAGCTTTGTTGGTGGAGATCATCCTAGATGAGCCAGCACCGATGGTGAGATCCAGCACGGGACTACAGGTAGCTGATTCATATATAGTAGGTAGTAGATAGAAGACTCAGAGGTCGAAGAGGAACAGACCTTCCGGAGGGTGACCCTAAGATTTAGGTTCATAGGTACAGAGATCACAAGGTAGAGGATGTCAGCAGGGAAGTGGAATGTGATTCATGTGTGGCGGGTTGGGCCACCTGGCTCACGAATGCCCGACCCACCATACCGATGATTAGAATACGATCGATGCACCACCAAGGCAGTGGCCGAGGTTTGATGGAGGTGGTCCGTAGGGCGGCGGACGTGGAAGGGGAAGAGGTCATACAGTAGGAGGTGGATGACTGTTTGAGGTTCTACTACAACCACCCTTAGGTGGTCCACCCCCGACCATAGGGAGTAGGTGGAAAGGGGTGAGCTCAGCTAAAGTCAGCATAGGCCTTCTTCCATGATACTCTAGAGATGATTAAGGTATGATCTGTGTCTATTCCACCCTAGATACAGTTCTTATAGACATAGGTTCAAGTCACACTTTTAATTCCATGTCACTCGTTTTGAGCTCAAAGATTCCTATTGAGTGGTTGGATCGATCCATACAATTAGAGACACCAATGGGAGATTATTCGATGACTACACACTTCTACAGATAGTGTGACCTCACTCTAGCAGGCGAGTGCTTTGGCTGAGATCTCCTAGTATAAGCATCGAAGAACTACGATGTTATCTTGGGTATGGAATGGATATCCATAGTCCATGCTCATATCGACTGTTTTAGGTTAAAAGTGTTGTGTTTATGTGAGAATGGGATCCGTTTTAACTTCACTAGTGAGGAGGAAACCTTTACAACACAAGATGAACTATCTCAGAGGAGGGTGAAACTGATTACCCATCTATTGGCTAGCTTGACCCTCGGAGCAGATGATGTGAGGAGTCCAAGTTATCCTGTAATGTTGGAATATTATGCTGATACCGTCCCGGATGAAGTTCTGTGACTACCTCCTCACAGAGAGGTAGACATTCACATTATCCTATACCCTAGGACGACACCGATATCTACACCAGCGTATTAGATATATTCTGTGAAGCTTCGAGAGGTGAGGTTAAAATTAGAGGACTTGTAGAGAATGAGGCTCATAAGGACCGGTTATTATCTATGGGAATCCCCAATTTTTATCTCCAAGAAGGCAGATGGGAGTCTAAGGATTTTTGTGGACTATCGGTACCTGAACAAGGTGATGGTGAAGAACAAGTATCATGGGCCGACGATCAATGATATTTTTGACCAGCTGAAGGGAGCTCATTGGTTTTCGACGATAGACCTCAGATCAGGCTATCACCATCATAGGTTATGGGATGAGGACTTACCTAAGACATCATACAGATGTAATTATGGCCATCATGAGTTCTTGGGGATGCCTTTTGGCATGACCAACACTCCAGCCATGTTCATGGGACTCATTAACATGATCTTCCAACTATACCTTGATCGCTTCATGGTGGTCTTCATTGATGACATCTTGATATACTTAGTGTCAAAGGAGGATCAAGAAACACACTTGTAGATTGTTCTGGATAGACTCCAAGAGCACCAATTTTATGGAAATCTCTCTAAGTACCAATTCTAGATATGAGAAAATCACTTCCAAGGGAATGTTATCTCATAGGATGGAGTCATAGTGGATCCAGAAATGATAGAGGCAGTGATTTCATGGGAGACACCTAGGAGTGTGACCGAGGTGTAGAGTTTACTCATATTGGTTGGGTACTACTGGTGTTTTGAACCTGACTTCTCTAGGCTAGCAACACCCTTTTCAGTTTTGATGAAGTAGGGTCATCCTTTCCTATGGATGGAGAAGTGCCATTGGAGTTTTCAGAAGTTGAGACAAAGGATGAAGAGTGCCCCTATCCTGAGGCTACTAGAAGAAGAATTTGGTTGTGTAGTCCACTGCGACTCATAGGGGACCATACATGGTTGATTCTGGATGCAGGAGTGATCAATGATCACCTACAGCTAACGAATGTTGAGACATCTTGAGAAGAACTATTCTACCCATGACTTGCAGTTAATAGCAGTAGTATTTTCACTGCAAATGTGGCGTCACTACTTGATTGGTGAACAATTTAATGTTTAATATGATCACAAGAGACTCAGATATATCTTATCTAAGAAAGACCTAAACCTGAGACAACAGTGATGGCTAGAGTTCCTCCAAGAATATGAATTTGAGGTAGTCTACACTCCTAGTAATTGAGACGTAGTAGCAGATGCACTCAGAAGGAGGTCTAGTCTATAGTTGTTGAGTGAGGGGACAATGAAACTAGCTGCTTTGTATATATCCTTTGTGGATGGAGACAGAGTAGCTAAAATCCATTCTATAGCTGTCACACCCACTTCTTCAGTGAGTTTGGGAGGTTCAGCTTGGGGATATAGAGTGCGAGGCATGATGTTCTCTAATTTCCTTAGTACAGGATTCTGATGGATTTTATAAAGGTGGGGAGCACGTCATCCTCTTTAGAAGGCACACCATTGTACCTATGACACTACGATAGGGGATGTTAAGGGAGTAACATGCATCCCATTTAGTGGTAGATCATACTGTAGCTAAGATGTTCCAGGACCTATGGTGTCAGTACTAGTGGCCAAGAATGAAGAATGAAGTGGTAGAGTTCGTTTCACGATGCCTCACTTGTCCGTAAGTGAAGGCCAAACATCATGTACCAGTGGGCTTAACTCATCCATTTGAGGTACTGGGGTTGAAGTGGGATGGTATTTCCATATACATAGTGACAGGGCTACCATGTATGTCCAAGGGACACGATTCAATCTTGGTGATCATTGACCGACTCACCAAGTCGGACCACTTCTTACCCATCCAAGAGTAGGGATCGGTAGAGGGATTGTGATGTCTCTATGTGCATGATATTGTTCGTCTACATGATGTTCCATTGATTATCGTCTTGGATCGCGATGCACATTTTACATCCCACTTGTGGAAGGGATTGCATGATGCATTTGGGACTCAGCTACACTTGAGCACCACCTTCCATCCTTCGAATGATGGTAAGATGGAGCAGACAATACAGAAATTCAAGGACAAGCTTCGTTCTTGTATCCTAGATTTTGGTTATAGTTTGGGTTACCACCTTCCCTTAGTGGATTTCACAAAAAAAAAGTTATCAATCCACCATCGACATGACACCGTTTGAGGCCATGTAAGGATGACCATGTCGATCACCCCTTTACTGGATAGACCCATGGGAGTCAACACTCATGGGACTAGAGATGGTATAGGCTACCACAAAGATCGTGCATATCATCAAGAAGAAGATGAAGATTGCACAGAGCTTGCATAAGTCTAATTCTGGCAGTAGACAGATACCATTGGATTTTTAGGAGGGAGACCATGTTTTCCAATGGGTCACACCATGACAGGGATTACAGAGGTATGGCCGGGGTAGTATGGTATCTACAAGTTTCATGAGACCATTTCAGATACATAGAACTGTAGTCAAGGTGGCATACCGTCTTGGTCTTCTCGCTCATATTCACCAGGTCCATAATGTATTCCACTTGTCAATGATGAGGATGCGCGTACATGATCCATGACATGTTATTGACTGGGGAGAGTAGGACAATGACGATGGGGCAATGTCTGTGGAGTTACTAGTGGAGATAGGGAACCAACATGATCATGTAATTCATGGGTATTCGATTCCTCTGGTTCAAGTTTGTTGGCTTCATGAGACTCTCCAAGAGATCACATGGGATAAGAGGCTCAGATACCTGCACAGTACCCCCATTTGTTTCCCTAGTTTTGTTGTAGCTTTCAGGGATTACCATCTCTAATATGGGGAGAATTTAATGACCCAAAATTTACAATTATTTTTGATAAATAATTTGGGAGTATTACCTGTCAGAAAAAATTGACGGTGCTCTGTTCTGAGGCCTAGTGTCCCCGAAACATATTTTTTAAACTTTTTTCTTGTACGTTCAGTAAACGCATGGGTTCCATTTTCTATATTTTGAACCAGTGATCAATATTGAAATGTGAGAGTATAGTTGAATCTATAGTGCCAATATTTTCTTAAGGTAGGCTTAAAATTGACCGTAGTAGGTCGGGTGAAAATTTTACCTTTTGAGACATTTATATAATTAATAAAATAACATGTGTTATTTTATTTTATCCGTCCACCTCTTGTGTGGCAGTGGAGAGGACCACAGAGGTGGTCAGATATTTAATATGGGGTATTAAATACCCAGTTACAGTTTGGTTGTGTAACCACCCCTATTTTATTTAATGTAGCTAATTATTTATTTCAATTAATGAAACTAATTTAAGCTACATTGCGTTAATCCACGTTCCCCCCTCTATTTAAGTGAGGATCAGGTTGGATTTTTGAAAAGACATCATCAAGTGAGGAACTTGTAATGAAGTGACGTGACATCTTCCACTGATGGGGTACAAAATCTTATACATTGTCGGAATGATCAAACCGAGAATGGTGAACTCCAGCAAATTCATCAAATCACATATTCTTCATCCACCATAGTGATGCCCCCAATGATTCTCAAGGTAGGGGGTTTATTTTTTATTAATTTTTATCTTGATGAATTTAATAATCTCCTAATGGTTATGAATTTAAATTAGATGGTGAAGGCCAAACCAAACAGGACCATGCCTTCCGCCGCTTCGCTCATATCACGTTCTTTAGAGGATGAACTTCCAACTCATCAGAATCTAGATTTAGGGAGCCTCACAGTGACCTCGGTATCCCGTGGAGCACATAGATGTGATTGGAAGTTTAAACGGAGCTCTAGAGAATTACCTTAGGCCTTTGGAAGATGTGTCAGTGTGGTGGAGTTTGCGACCGACACCGATAAATTAGAGTGGTAGGTGGAAACCGCTATCTATGGTGGATAAGCAGTGTCGTGGCAGTTGGACACGCGGCTGACAATAGTCGACTCTGGAGGTGGAGGTGGAATGCTGTCATGCACTACACTGAAGGAAGTCGCAACTCTAAAGTCGTGATAGAGTTAGACAAGGACCTACCCCCTACGGGTCCCACAGGTGATGAGGCAGAAGCATGTGGTGCCGCCATTTAATGGAGTCGAACTCTTCTTTGAGCTGTTTGGGAGCAGCGGACCGCGTGACCCTACGCGGGTCGTTCCCACCGCGGCCTAGCCCAACTAGGCAGAGCATGCCGTGGCCCAGCCCAACCGGGACGGGTCACACATGGACCGGGTCGAGCAGGCCAGGTCCGTCCGACCAGGTCAGACCCAACCTGGACCACTCTCTAGCCCAGATATGATTGAATGACCGTATGTTGTGTACCAGATTACCGTTTGATGAACTGTCTACGGAACTAGGATCCTTGGAGCGAGGTAGTCCTTTTGAGATTCTCCATGACAGTTTTGGAGAATGTTGGATTATGGATAGGTTGGATTGACTCTGAACCCAACCGGGCCCTTGACACTAAAATGAAAATAAAATACAGACCGTGCGTCTGGTTGACGCGTCATCTGTTGCATTAAAACCCTTATGACATGAAGGATCATGGGGTAAATTCTATGTGGGACATCATGACTTTAGAAATAAAACTGATCGATTGATGAGTGGTTTATTCTAGATACAATCACACTATGTGTGTGAATCTTGGGACTGTTAAGATGTAAAGAATGAAGAGAGATTCTTGTTTGAATCAACACGAAGCGATTCTGTGTGAATCAACAACCAGCGATTCTGTGTGAATCAGCACCAAGCGATTCTGTTTGAATCAACACCAAGACATTCTGTGTGAATCAACACCCAATGATTCTGTGTGAATCGTCACCCAGTGATTCAGTCTGAATTATCACCGATCGATTATGTGTGGATCTTCCGGGGATTAGTACCTATAGATCCTATGTGGGTCTTACAGGGGTAATTTCCTATCAATCATGTGTGATTCAGTAGCAGTTCCTCTTGAATGATTAATATGATATAGCCATACAACTAATCATCTGTACTATTATACTCAGTTATACCTGTTGTTGAGCTGTCAATTTTACTTTGAGATTTGTGACTATGATCATGCTTGTGGTTTTCTTTTGACAAAATCTAAGAGACCTTCGGGGGTCTCGGGGTCCATACTAGGTATTGTATTACTCGTTTCTGCACGAGCTTCACTGGCACCTTGGTGTGTCTTGTGTAGATGACAGAAAACCATGAATGAAACTCATGATCAAGTACATGATGGTGGACGATGGTGAAGGTTGACGTGGGGAGTTGTGGAGATGATTTGTACCAACTTTTCTTGTAGGATCCTTGGCGGGCGATCTCCGGAGGTATTTTCTGCATTCAATTGTAGTTGTATATTTCCAATTGGGCTAGTATTTTGGCTCCTAACTTTTAGTACTTACCCTTATAATTAGTTGTGGTATCAAGTTATGGTTTCACCATAATCTTCTGATGTGTTTCACTTGCGTGTGTGAGAATGTGTGTGTACATGTTTTGAGGCAATGCCTTCCAATTTTCATGAAATTCCACTCCAATGCTAGTCGCCAACCCCTGGCTTTTCTAAGGAGGGTGAGGGGTAGTAACGACACATGCCCCAGGGGATGGGTCATGAAATATCTATCATTAGTTCAAATATAATATAATAGTAAACCATATCTATCGTCGAATCATCTACCACTTATAGATCCACCATTAGAGTTTATATAACTTTTGAGTTTATTTACCCTCAAAGTTGATCTACATGCAGAGATGATCTACAACCACAGTTGATCAACCACTAGATTAAATCTACTTCCATCAGAGATATACCATAAAAACATCTACGAATGGTTTATACTACATCTAGAATATGCTACTGTTAGTCAAATCTGCAACCATAAATGTTCTATCAAAATTATTCTACCACTTATATTTTAAATCCCTTATGAATTTAGTTCCTTCAATGGTTAGTTTATGAAATTAAATGCTTCCAATCACACATGGACTTAATAAGTATTATTCAAAACAAAAATCCATTTATACATTGAATAAAAAGTTATACATTCCCACATTATTACTTAGAATGATGATTTAGGATAATTTTATTATTATTCTTCAATGGATAATTGGAATTGAAGAGTTATATATTGAAATAAACTCCCTCATATGCATGATATATATTTGTGTGGAATGATAATAGTTAAAATGAGAGACACATGAACAGAGAATAAAAAACATTCATTTTTAAATCAAGATACCTATGTGTGAAGGTTTATTGATCATTTATAGACTAAAAATGATGATTTTTTAAACTCTGTGATACTCTATATTCAAAATTATTCTGAGGAAAAAATTGGATCATCATTAAAAGATAAATTCTAGGGCATTTGAACTTATAAATCTATTCAGTTCGGGTAGTATCATCTTCGCTTATATCTTCTAATTTTCTCTCTCTCTATGACTTACATTTGAGATCTGGGTTTCATTACTCTTTTTATCAGAACACACTGTATCATTTTCCAAATTGGAATTTTTTGACACACTATATCATATTTTATTTATTATTATACCCATGACTACTACGAAAGAGTTTGTGTGTGACATATTCCTGTCATTCATCCCAATTTTACCCATTTAAGAGGCTTAGAGATTAGACATCATTATGTACAGTTGTTTGTAAAACCTGATCTAGGAGTCCAATCATATTTATTATTTCACTGATTTCTTGGTTTTAGGTGATTCCCTAGTGGAGCAGAACAAGTCTCGGCTTGAGACTGAATCCAATTTTTATTTTCGATTATGTGACTTATTATTTTGTTTTTCAATATTTCAAAGATAAAAATTGTACTTGTTATTAAAATTTGAAATAAAACATTACATTAATAGTTAACCTTAATTTGTGTTTATATAAAGAGTTTGATTAAGTATTTTAGTTTCAAAAGATTAATATATTTGATGTATTTATTTTAAGTGAGCCTTAATCCTAAATTGGAAAATTTTATAAGATATTAACCATATATAATTATACTATTTTATCAACTAATCATTTTAAATTAATTTGGGGGATTTTTTACGTTATTTTTAACACAATTTTTTATTGAGAACTCAACTCATGCCTATTGAGTTACTCACTCTAACAAAAAATAATATTAACAATTTATTACATGTCTATATGTTTGTATCTAAAAAATTGAACTAATTTCATAAAGTTAATTGTGAAATTATGGTATGAAATATTAAGGGTACCATATTTAGTCAATTTATTAATTAATAATTTAATAATTTTTTATGATATTTATGTAAAATACCAAAATAAATGATACAAGTAAGTCAAAATTCTATTAAATTTATATTAATGTAAATTTTTCAATATTTTGAATTAATATTTATTATTATTCAAATTAGAAATTATTTTTCACCACACATATGATATATAAATAAAATTTATAAAGCATTAATTAGTATTATATGAATAAAATCTATGAAATATATATATATGTATATATATATATATTTATATATCAATATATATCACTATATGAAATAATATATTTATTAATATATATATATATATATATTAATTAATATATTATTTTTAATTAAATATCTTATATATCAGGTGTAAATGAGTATTTAGTCATATAGAAATCATATTTAATAAAAATATATAGTTTTTTAGTAATAAAAATATATTTATATATTTATATTTATCAGTGCAAATTAAATCATAGAAAAAGGATAAATTTATCATCCCTTGTTAGCACTGATAAAGGATATCACTGCATATCGCCCGTTCTATAATAGGGATCATTATAAATAAACAATAGTTTGGAAATAAAAACAACTAAATGATTGTTATAAAATAATATAAAAACAAAATATGTTAGAAAATATTATGATAAAACATGATCTATTACAAAATAAAATAAAATATAAAATCGTATTCATGTAAGGATTTCAATTTCAATGAAAATTAAATTAGAAACTGACAGAACACCACAACTACATAATTGTTTTTTTGGTTTGTGTTTTTGGATTTACCAACACTAATCAAGAACTAATGTTGTTAGTGCTAATAAATTAAGGAGATTTTACTAGTGCTAATGAATGTGATGATAAAATTTTCTTTTTTCAACATTAACTTTAGTACCAAAATTTCTTACGTTAGAGAAGATAAATTTACCATTTAGAATATCTATATAAAATGAGATATCTATTGTAACGTGTTCATAAATGAAAAACACACTAATATATCCAAATTAATAAAATAATGTGACACTACTATATAATCATTATTATTCAGAATACCATTTATTAGTTATAAAAAAAGAACTGATTAAGGGGGAGTTTTTATTATTTCTAGATAAAAGCATTACTAAATGATAGTTTTATCAGCACACAAAAAAAAGAATTATAAAAGAAAACCTTTATTTTCACTTTTTAATATAGCTGGAAAATTTATTACTTTCTTAGCACTTTTTATATTGCTGATAAAAGGAGTTAATAATAAAAAATTATATATTATTAAAAAAAATATTTTAGTATCATAATACATGCCCATAAATAAATATATATTATTTTCTAATAATACGATTTATATATTACTAAATATGTATTTACTCATAATATATAACATACTTAGTGAAAAACTGTTTATAAAATAAACAAAAAATAATTTTAATCAATAATTTGAAAAATAACATCGTGTAATAAAAATTTAAAAAATATTTTATCATAAAAAATGTTAAAAATTATATAATATTTAACAATAACTTGAGAACTTGAATTGAACTTTAAACAACGATAAAATTCAATCTAGATTTCGATTTGGGCTGCACGATATGTCAAATTGATGCTTGTGATGAGATATATGACATTAAAATTTGTGAAACCAATATTCTAATATTTTTAATGTAAAAAAGACCTTCAAAATGATTCTTTAGTTGGGATTCCCTAATTATTGAATAATTTATGTAATCTTACCTACATTTAAGTTGGCCTTTTTTTATTTTCTTAATGAAAATTGTCTTTCTTCCCCAGATCATACTTCCATTTGGATATTATGGTATTCACATTTTATAATTATTCATATAATAGTTTTATTTATAATTTAATATATATATTTGTATATATTTACATACAAAAATTTAATTTCCAAAAAATATATTTTAATATATTTACATGTAAAATATTTTTTTAAATATATGAAACATATGGAAATAATTTTTATCCCTTTTATTTTAAATAAAATTTAATGAATATTTATATACCTATACAATTTTATATATAATTTTTATATGTAAATATTTATCTATGTTGTGTTTCTGTATTATGGAACACATATATATTTATGTATGTATTCTTATTTAATTTAAATATATATAAATATATAAAATAAAGAAATAAATGGATATTTATATATATACAGACTCACGAATATGTATATGTGTATGTATATATAAACATAAACAAGCAGACATAAACATATTTTATAAATGTATTTAACCATAATTATATAAATATAAATAAATATTTGAATTTTTAAATGAATAAAAATATGTATCTAAATATACATATAATTAAAGAGATATATTATAAAATATAGAAGAAATCAAAATGGAGTAGTAGTTAAGGAACAAACATGTGTAAATGGATGTTTCAATTTCAAATCTATAAAAAGGAATGTGTGGGTGACTGAGAAGGGGTGGGGAAAGCACTAACATTTGTACGGTGATAAGAATAGTGTAAAATTTATAATAAATATGGTGGTGGGTGTGAGTATTGAAAAAACATTTATTTAGCACTGATAAAATGTAATTTTATATGCACTAATAAAGGGTTTGTTTATCAGCATCCATAAAACTAGCACTGATAAAGGCCGTCCTTATCATTGTTCATAAGAGATTCTATTTTGAACACTTTTTATAGTGTTGATAAAAAAATTGGCTTTAAAAGATGATTAGAATATAAGTAAATTTCTTTTGCTGATAAAATAATTTTTGTGCACAGATAAAGGCGCGGTCTATATTAGTGTAAATTAAAAAAATATATTTATATTATAATAAAATAAAATCACAAATTAATATAAATTAGACTCATTTCAATTTGTTAAAATTACATTAACGTAAATTTGTTTACAATTATTTACAATTTCCAACCCAACTCTGAAATTTTTTGCATCTAGGATAACGAGAGAACCTATATAATTCCACCCATGGGACCCCTTCTAATAGAGCCTAGTTGTGCTACCAATTATCGAACACACTACGCTAGATCAAAATAATAATCTACATGAAATAAAAAATAATTATTAATTATGAAATATTATAAAAAATAAAATACAATTAAAATATTACATTGTTTAAATAAAAAATACCAAAAAAGGGAAACATGGATTATAAAACATAAAACCTAAATGAAATTTATAAAATAATACATAAAGAAAATATATTACAAATTAATATGATACTATCAATTTTTTGATTTTTTAATTTTCTGAAACTATTTTAGAGATATTAGTAACACTACATTACAAATAGATATACAATTAATTACTACACACAAAATGAGAATAGATTGATAAAATGAAGGGGAAAACACTGGGATTCAGGGGGGATTAATGTAATGTAGACCAAGGGAACACCCTCCAACAAGATCATTGAAACCGGGGGGCAGGGATTCATTTCTATAAAATTAAATGAAGGGGATATCCTATGGGGGAATTTAATTAATAAAAGCATAAACATTATTACCTTAAATCCTTGTGTGAAAAAGATCCACCCAATTATCAATAAGATATTTTCATCTATGTATGTATTAGGTAAAGAACCAAGGGTTATAGATATGGTCTTGTATGGAGTTTTGAATAATCAACTAGCTAGTTTCAAAAAAAAAGATAATATAATGCTATTAGAAAAGAAAATCTCATGTTTTTTCCACATGGTAGTAGTCTTCATGGGGAGGGAGTCACAGTATCCATAGAAGGCACTAATTTTGATCCCCACTAATCCCCCAGGATTAGAAACAACATAAAACCCCCATATTAAACCAATGTATCCTAAAATGTCAATGTCTATTTTGAAACCATTAGCGCTAGGGTTCTAATGGATCCAATGGCCTTATGAGAGTGAACTATAAGTAAAAGAGAAACGGATCCTACCATTAATGATATTCCTCCGTGAAGGAGTACACATCAAATTATTCAAAAGGATTACTACATTGGCTAAAAATCATCTAGATCTATCCACATGGGAAATATGAGTACTGGAACTACCTTATTGAAGATCCTTGCTCTTCACATTCTAGATACACCAACATCCAGTCACATTGAGAGATTTCCTCACCTTCTATTCATAAATGCTTCTCCCCACTCCTTGTAACTAAATCTAAAGGATGAGGACACCTGAGAAATCTTGGGAAGTCAGATAAATGAAATCACCCAAGGATTTCCACACTATCATTCACACTCCCCATTTGAAAACAAATGATATGAATTTTCCTCATTTGGGTCATGATAATACAAGGATTTTGAAACTAGTTTAATACTGCTACCCTTGACCAGCTCATCTATAGAAATCATGTTTATATTTATCCAACCAACAAGGAATTTTAACTTTGATGTGATCCCTTTGAACCATAATTTTCCACCCCATTAATCCTATACATAGTTATTATGAATGCTAACTGATAATACTTGGAACAAAATATCCACAACGAAGAACTAGTAAAAATGAATTTATCATCTTTATCATTGAATTATATACTGTGGAAAATATCTCCTTTTTATAGATTAAAAATTTAATGGATGAAGGAGGTATAAAAATTACATTTCATGGCCATGAAATCTATAGCTTTGAATCTCAAGAAGCCGATGGAAGAACCAACCTAGTTATGGTTCCAAAAATCAATTTTCTCATGACCAACTGTCCTATGTGAGAGAGGCCAAATGCCATGATTATAACCTTGAAAATTATGTTTTAGGTGAAATACATTTCCCCTTCACGATTCTAGATACTCTCCCTACTTACTCATAATTAACATGGAATTAATTTTCAACAAAAGTGTTATTTAAAATTGAAAACATAAAATATCAATCATACCAGCCATAATGTGTATCAAATTAATATGAGTTTAATTATTATGCATCACACAAGAATTAATGACCCCCAAATTAATGTATCAAAATAACATGAGTCTGTTTATTATGATTTTCATGTTTGATGCATGTTCAGATATAATAATCTAGTTTTAAATAAAAACAAAAATACTGAGTAATATCGGCCACACCATGTGTTGGGTTGGAGTGTGGTTAGTTCATAAATGACACAAATGAATCAACAAATTTTTTTTTCATATGTGTTAAAAAAATATTAATGTGCCTTCCCAGTTTTGAATATATGACAAACACTATTCACTAAAATGAAACTTTAAAACCGAAATCATTCACTATTAGTTACACCAGTAACATTTTATGTCATATTGGTGACCACATTTTTCTGGAGTGGGAGACATGGTTTTGTTTTGAGTTTCAGAGCCCAAAAATATTAATAATGGTAAAATGGTAATTCCCTCATGTAAATTACATAAAAAAAATTTATTTAATGGTTCTGTATATCATAGGGAGAGTCCATTTCCATTCGGTTGGGATTTTGTGAGATTTCTAATAGGGAATATATTTTTTAAATTTAATATCTACTAAAGAAAATACATTTTATTTCTGCTTGCATGAATGTGAATATATCCTTAACAAAGAATTATATGTAAATCATGACTTGATGGTTGATTCTGGAATGGGATGTTTTCCTAAAAATGATATAACTTTATCTATGTTATTATCCTCATTTTGAGCCTTTAAATGAATTTTTTATTTTGGTTTTGTTTTTCCCCTCTCACATATTCCCTCTCTTATTCACACAATTAGATGGTAAACCAATTCATCTCTTTGATTCCACCAAACTGATTATTGGAATATGGGTTGGGAATATTATAAATTTTAGGGTGATAAGTGAAATAGAGATTGAGGGTTGTGATGACAGAGTGCGTAACTAAACATGAAGCTTCTGTGATTTTCCACATGAGTGGGCTTGTTATTTAATTTTCAACTCATCCACATTTATTTTCCATTTTAATTTTTAATATGAAATTTTTGTTTCTAGGTATGGTCTAATGCTAGTAGAGGGTTGATTAATGGGGAAATAGGTGATTCTGGTGATCCATAGTGCACTTGGTCCAGAAATCCTGATCACAACTCATGTAGTTCTATAAAAGAATGTTGTGTAGTTCATTGGTGCGATTATGTTTAAAGACATTAAACACATGGAGTAAATTCTATATATATGGGATGTTAATTTCGAATAGTTACATGCCTTATAGTGTGTACAAGTACATGTCTAGACACTCAATGTGGGTTACTGGAGTGTAATACTACATCCCATGTTGGGTTACACAACATGAATTCATTGGGATACACAACATGGTACACCATGTAACATAAGCATCATGTGTTCCTTAGGGAATTCTATATATTTTTCGAGTACATGTTGATCCATATAGGGGTATATGTTAGAGTGGGTGTTCTAGAACCATCTATTTTTACTTTTGATTACATGTATATTCAGTGATATCAATACTAATAAATATATCTTTATATATATTTTACAATTTTTATTTATGTATTTAGTTTAACAATGTCATTAAGTATCGATAACATTGATAATATTATAACAGTTTCTTATTTTGATGAGATACTATAAATTCCATGGAAAAATTCTTAAATATAGTTCAAAATTTAGAAAACATAATATAGTGGGACACATAGATTGTTGATTGTCCAGTATATGTACTCAAAATAAGATAAGAGATATTCAAATGACGTTCTTAATTGGTAATATTTATGATGGGTGATTATTAGAATAAACCCACCTTTAATAATTTGGTATGTTTATGTGTCATTAGATATTCTTATTTGTGATTGTTTAAGTGTGTGTAGTGGTCATTCAATTTCCAGATTATTATTAATCATTTTCATGACTCAGGTACTTTGATGTATTAACCAAAATTGTGGGACGATATGTTATTAGGAAGTAGGCCATGTTAGGTGCATCACAAATGACATGTTATTAAGGAATAAGTAATGTACGGTTTTTTCTATTCTAGATTTATAACAAATGATATCTCATCCATTTAATAGAAATTGAAAATTCAAATTAAATACTATGGGCATGTTGTAATTATGAGTTTATTTTAGATAGTCAAGAAAATATGTGTCAATCACATAGGTTGATGAAACATGTGTGATACCTACATGCACTATAAGAAATATAGTAAATTAAGTAGGTTTTGTAGTGGCAGTCATATAAACAACTCATAAAGGGAAAACAATATTATTACATCATTTTTACCAAATATTTTGTAAATAATTAGTATTTAGTGGAGTGTTTATTTAATTCTTCTTCTAAATAATTTTTAAAATCTTTTTATGGTGGTGTTATTTAAAACAATCACTATATTTCTCAATGAGACCGCACTCAATATAGCTCAATATCAGACCTACATCAATCCCCCCCTCACCATTGCCCAATGCCATACCCCACTGAGCCTCCCCCTGCCCACTGCTCGATGTCATACCCCTACTTGACTACCTCTAAATGTCTCTCAACGCTAGACTGGAAACCATATTATCGACGATGTAGGACCCCCCTCCATTCCCCTCTCTACCTCTATACAACTGGACTATTTCCATGATTTTGGGAGTGATCTCTCATAATTATTTCTCCCTAATCAAAGGTAGTAGTTTTTTACTCTATTTTAAGGAATAATTGTGAAATATAGTTAGGTTTAGTCATTTTACTATTCTAATTCTCCAATAATGCTTGTTGTGTCATATATATATGATTTCTTATTGTTTTTAGTGTAGTTTGGGATTCATCCTAGGCATTGATTGCTTTTATAGTTTGAGATATCTATATTCATATACACTATAATATTTTTTTCAATTATTTTGAACAAAATGTGAACATACCTAAAGTATCAATTTTAAATCTGAAGATAACGATTTGTGAATTATGTTCAATTGATTGAGAATAAATTTACATGAATTTATAAGTGTTAAAATTATATATGAATTTTTTTGAAGTCATGAAATGTGATATTACAAGTAAAAAAGATGTTAAACCCTGTAAATGGTGAAATAAATCATTAAATTGATGTTAAATTTATTATAATAATTAATAAATATTTTTTGTGAGATTGAATTATTTTTTATTGTAATTTGGTTATGTTATAGTGGGGGTGTGTTGTTATAAATGGTGAAAAAAATCATGAAATGAGTGTTTGGGTACAAATTGTGTATATTTATTCTGAAAATATATTTAATTTATGTTATATCAATTATATAATATTTTAATATAAATTTATAAATGAAATTTCATGTGAATGACATAATTATGGGACTTAATATGTTTATGTGAATTTTAAAAATATGAAATCTTCCTCCTTTATGTAATTACATTAAATTTCTATATATTTAATATTCTAATTATATATTATTTTTGATAGTGTGGGATTTCACACACATGTAAATTTTTTATAGGATTTTTGTGTCGTAAGAGGTATAGTGATAATACCTACTCTACATCAGAGGTTTCTCAATCATCCTCTATGACACGGGGTAAAATTCCCGACATATCCTTTAAATTTTTTATTGATACCATTTAATCTCATACCATTATGAATTTATCCATGGGTATTAATTCTACTAGTGATGTTGTAGAATCATACATGACACCTACGATGGATCCTTTTGGTAATCTGACTGATACTCACCTATCATCAATATGTTATTGGAGGGTCTCAATCATTTGTATGTAATGAAATGAGATAATAATAATTCCATAAATATTGATCATATTTGTATAATTTATATGTTAGATATATGAAAATAATTATATAGTGGTGAAAAATATAAATATTCAAGATGTTTGGAATTTCACTAATATAAAGTTAGTTTTTCCTTTCGACGAATATGTGGTAACCACTAAGTATGAAGATGGAATTATTGGGGAGTTTCTAAAGTATTTAGAATGTGAAGATATTAACCTACCTATTCATTATTTATATTAGAGACACACTCCATTGTCCCAGACAAGTGTGTTTTTTATTTTTAAATTAATTGCTATCGTTATTATGTATTCAATTATGACCAAATTAATCATTGTTACATAATGTGTCAATAATTTATTAAATTTTACATACTTATTAATAGATGAAGATTCATTTGACTTTATTGATTCAATTAAACACCCTTATATCTTAAAAAGTTAGGGAAAATGGGAAGATATCAAGTGGGAATCTGGACACTAATTCAATCAAAAATCACTATCATTGACCTAGATGATTGATAAGGTCCCTGAAGGAATTCCCAAGGAGCAATTGGAATCATTCATTTACCATCATCACACAGAATAACATATGTTATTTTTTAATGTATTTATATTAATAAAAATATTTTAAAAATATATCATGTTTTATTGATATATAATTTCTTTAGTTGATTTGTATGAAAAAATCATTCAATTAAGATAATCAAATGATTGACTACACTGCATACTCAATGAAATTCAGAAGGAACCAGCTTAGAAATATTCAATTTAATTTTTCCAAAAATATACCTATTAAACTTTAAGTAATTCATTTTATTAAAATAACGTTTTGTATGTTTTTTTAAATAAGAGAATAAGGTAGTCCATTTTATTGTCAGGAATTAATTTTGGTTTGATGTTCAAAAAAAAGTAGTTATATAAAAAACCCTATAGAAAAAAAGGCTTAATGATTTTTAAATGTAAGGTAGTGTCACTAAATTATGTTATAAGGTAATATTAATAAATTTACAACATAAAATCAAAGAGTCATGGGATTGAAACCTATCCATGTTGGTTTTAGTAACTTTATAAAATTCCATTGCTTGGGTTCTTGGAGAAGGGCATTCTGGTCCTGTTTAAGGGATGGGTTGTGGGACATCTCTCTCGAGGGTGTTCAGTAGGGTATATAAATAATCATCTATAATGTTTGTTGGATAGGGGATTGTATATTTTTTTATCCTAGTGTAAAAAATGAAAGAATGCTTTGAAGAATACCATTATAGATTGGGAATTAATGATTAATATAAAGACTAATCAGGTCTCAGTGTTGGAGAGTGCATTAGATATTCTGTTTTAGAAGCTTATTAGAAGTATTCCTGAAGACATATAAAAACTCATTAGGGGTGAAATAATAATAAATATCATAATTATACACTAATATTAATTATTTTTAGTTATTTTTATATATTTAATATTATAATTAAAGTATTATTATATATTTATTTAGTTTCTCCCATTCAATTAGGACTTTAAATACATTACTAATCCACATCGTAATCTCACAATAATGCTGATAACATGAAGGATTTCAATATCTTTTGAAATTTAATTTCCATTATCATAAACTATATATGGAAATCATGAGAAATTTTTTTGAGGAGTTCATGTAGATCAAGAGGATAGAGAGTATCATATGGTATGTTTTATTTGTTGTTCCTTGAATATGTTTCCAACCACAACAAATGGACACAGAAAAGTATTCATGAATCATTGATGACATGGTAGATATTTCATCACATGAACATGGTTTTAAAATGATTTTATTATATAAATTTTTTTAGATTGTCCTTTAGGATTACGATTTCCAAAATATCTTTGGAAAATGTATAAAAAAACAAAAAATGTGATTATAAAATGTATGTTAGAGGTTTTCCTGGATAAGTTCTAATATAGGGAAGACGGAAATGATATATGAGTATACATTTTTGATGTAATTTATTTAGATATTTTTGAAAAATATTATTAATAATGATTCCCCTTGGTTGAGGTAGGGGTTATAGAAAACCAACTTATTGACCAACATATTTTTAACACCATTGAAAATGTTATACAAGTGATTATAAGGAAATAATATTATAATATATTTGGATATTGGGATATATTTTTGTAATCATATAGGTAGAATACAATATATCCATCCAACACATCAACATAAGAAGTGAGATTCAGCAATAAAGCCTATGACCTACTATCATGTAAGAGACCCTTCTCGAACCATTGTTCCACTATCATATTTTTGGATAAAACCTCATGTTAAAACTAAACAAGCATAAGAAAATTATTCGTATTATATGTCACAATCTTATAAACCTATTGGAGGTTATGAAAATTTATTGAAATTTCCTTGACCATGGACTCTAGATAGAACTAATTAGTGGAAATAATTGTAGATTCCTTCCAATCTAAACCCTCATACTTATTCACCATCAATTTCAGATCCAACCTTGACTTTCTAGGACCATCAATCTCAAAGGAAGAACATTTTGATTAAATATAATAGTGTATTTCCAAGTTCAAAAAGGAATATATATCTTTTTTAACCACTTCTAGACCACTTTATGGTTATTAGAGCTTTGGAATGTTGGTGGTCTCTAAAAGGGAAAAACTTTTTATGATCTCTAGATTAATCCATTCATGGTCCCACTATTAAATAATGAAATGGAATGGGTTAAGGTAATAGTACCAATGACTGTAAAGCATTCACAACTATCTCTACAATATTTGGGTTAATCTGATTTTTTTTATAGTTTGGTTCACCAGTAGCTTCCTCCTATGGCTTATTCAAACATCCTCTCAGAGAAGTGATGTTATAAAACATCAGAAAACAATTCTAAAATCATTAGAAAGGATACAAAGATCATCAAAAGAAAATTTAATCATGATAAATTCTGTTCCATTAATAATAACTCAAGATTAGGATTCCAACATACTCATATAAAAAAAGGAAAACTTCTAGATTACATATCAAAACATTTCATGAAGAAACTTTTCCCAAACACCAATGGTGACATAAATCTTGTTACGATGACAGATGTCCCTGAACTTGCTCACACCTACTTCTTATGACCCATCAATAAAAACACATATCTACTAGGAAAACCCAAACTGCATATTTACATCATGTAAATATGAACAACCACCTCAGATACAACTTTTTCATGAACCAACCCAGATACCTTGGTACACTAATACCTAATCAGGATCTGACATGGAATAAATGTATTTATTGATCCCCATGGGTTAGTGATTAGCACCCGAAATTGTACAATAATATAGAGGGAATTAATTTTTTCCACAAAATAGTGGAAGAAAACAAGGGAAACGTTAGTATAATAAAAAAACTCTTGGGAGAATGTACCACGATGAAACATGAAAAGTAATACAAAAACAATCATCATCAAAAGACATAACATCTTATAAGGTAAAAACATAGTCGTGTACCATGATGTTGGTGGATCACATCTCTAATGGTCACCCCTATCACACCAGGTCCCAATGATAAAGAACATACACAAACACCAGGTGGTAGTTTCCGTTTTCCAGGACATGTTATAAGATAGACTATAAAATCTTGAAGGAAATGGTTGGGTGTAATATAAAAATCTGAGTAGGATCTCACATAATGTTCCAAAATAAATTCTATAATGATTAAACCAACTGTGATATTAGATTATAAAAAAAAGCATCATGGAATTTTCATATTTAACAAAAAACATTATTTTATAATAAAATAAAGGGAATATGTATCAAAATAGGTTTAAATGAACATTAAATAAAAAAACATTTATATTATGAAGTTGGAATGAATAAAATAGTTCTATAAATTAATGGAATTTAATAATAGAATCCAAAAAATCACAACACCGTGTCATAAGACATGTGTTATGTATGTTTCTAGTAATAGTATCAACAAACAACACAACCAGTGATCTTACATCAATGTGTTCACACATCCCTCAACGTAGGTCCTTGGGACTAAACACTGCATTAGGGTAAATCATTATATGGAAATTTTGTGTCAGTGTTTTCATCATCAATCTAGTACTATAGGGTATGATTATAGTATTCTTTCTCTAATTACCCACTATATACATAGGCTCACATGTTATTTAGTTAGTCAATAAACCAGTCATTGGGAAATCAATCATTTCAAATACATTCGAAAGTGAAATTTACAGTTGTAGTTATCAAACTGCAATTGTCATTTCAAAACCAAATAATAGGTTTTCATCAATTTATACCTTTTCAAATCATTATTCAATTTAAACTATTTTTCTCAAGGTTCAACATCAATTCATTTCATCAATTTAATTTCAAAATCAATCCATTGGTTTTATCAAATCCACATAAGAATTTCAAAATCATTAAAATTGTAGTTTATTTCTAAATTCCCATACCCTTTTAAAAATCAACCCTGGGACATATTAAATTTAGTTTTCTATGTCAGTTAAAAACTCATTTGAAAATAATCAAGTAATTTAATGATATTATTTTACGGAAAAATTGTTTCAAACTAATTTCGTTTATTTAGTGATAAAATAAACGCTAGTAATGAGAAATGCTAATGAATAGTAAAGGTGAAGGACATCGAAATGGAAATCCTAGAAAAAAATCATCAAGATCAATATCTGATTCAATTAGTAAACACAAGACTATACATATGATGAAGAGGGGTAGTGGAGAGAATGAGAAAACCATAGCCAGTAAACCCTACTAATATTAAACACCAAATTGAGATATCCAGTAAGGCCCTATCCTTAAACATTATATAATGTTGATTTATGTCAAGAATTCACATTGAGGATCATTTCATTTTTACATTTTTAAAGAATTGGGCCATAAAAATTACATTTCATCTCATTTATTACAATGTATACACATTTACTCAGTCCATTTTTTCAAATAATAAAAATCCTCAAATAAAAGACGAATTCTGTTCTTGATATAAATATTTTTTAATTATTCCTTCATCATTCCATTCCTTATAACCTATGAATAACATTTTAAAAAAACGATATGAGAAAGAAATCCCAGCATGGAATATAAAACAAGGAATGAAAACATTAGTTCATGAAAAAAAATCAATAAAATCATACATTCACGCATAAAAAAGAAGCTCTTTAACATATGCAATGAAATATTAAGATTTTTGAATAAAAAATAAAAATCATAAATCATAAGGGTGACTTGTGGTATCCATAACATACTTACATTGTGGCTTTCCAAGATATATAGGGAGTCACATTTGGAATACCCATCAAAGTATATTCCATAAATATCTTAGATGAAACATTAACATTTATGTCCATCACATTACCCAATGAATTTGAGAGATATCTTGGGCTCGCCCAACCATGGTTTATCATAGAACCACCCATATTTGTAATTAATTTCTATGAACCATTATATAACCATTACACATATAACATGAATAAAAGAAAGCTAACATTTCCACATTGCAATCACAATATATAATTTCTAGATATTGACATAATTAATGATATGAAAAAATATTTTCAAAATGAAAATGTAAAAATGTTATATGGTATTTATTTTCCATTTAAAAACATTATGTCTTGCTAATGAATCTAAATATTATATAATTCTCTAGGAAGCGCGATGTTCATTGTCACCATATATGTTAAAAAATATATTCATTTTGTCATTTAGAAAAACACATCGTAGAAAATGATTTCCATTATATGAAATTAAAAGTAAAATGGGTATACATAGTGTGGAAAGAAGGTCATGTTTAAATGAAAATATTCATCAATTGAATGAGATTGAGATGAATTCCCTTACCTTGAGTACGATATATCTTGGTCGTTGTTAATATTACTCTAAATCAGGTAACATCTTTTGATTTGAGCCAAAAGTCAATCTTTAATTGACTTTTACCAATGGTAATGCTTCAGGGATGATGGGAGGGATATGTGGAACATAGTTTGGCAGAATTTGGACAAGCCAAGGGGCTTAAGAGGTGAGTTTAGGTAGGTAAAGGTGGTGACCTTTTATAAGAGGGAGGATGTAATGTTTAAGAAGGTATTGAAATATAATTTTCTTATAAATTTTATTTTCTGTTTAAAATGGTTCCAAACTCATTTATTTCAAATATAATATGAATTTATTTCTATATACTCTTAAACAATTGGTTTTAGACATGTTTATGCCACAAAATCTACTTTATTTTTTAGCATTAACACTTAGTGAAAAACAATAATTTTTCCACGTCTTCTTTCATTCTCATAATATATGGTTACTATATTTACAATAAATTTACAAGATTACTATATGTGGATAATTAATGAAATTTGAAACATTATATAAGGCAATTTTATGATTTTTTGATTTTTAGTACTATTAAATAATTTAATAATATACTATTTGTTTTAAAAACTCATTTATGCCAATTTTGACACTGTAAATTAATTTATTTTTACTAAAGTAAAAAAACATTATTCCACAGAACCAACGGTGTTAAATAAAATAATATATGTCAATATATTCCAAAAAATCACTGATGAGAAAAAAATTATCAAATTACATTTATTTTAACGTTTCTAATATCATTTATTTCAATCTTTTTTTAATGAAGAAATCAATGCATCATCATTGTCTCTTAGTTATATTTATTTATTTAGTGTAAGAAATTAAAAATAAAATACCATGATATAGGAAATATTTTTATATTTCTAATGACTATTTATTTTTTTAAATATAGCTTATATAACCCCATATAAGAATTCTTTTAGTAACAGATATATGTTTATGTTATTTTATCTTTACTTTAAATTAAATTTTATAAAATGTCATTTCCACTCCCAAGTGGATACATGGGTTCCCAATATTGAACCATGGATGCCCATGGTCGTTAATAACCTATTAAAAAGGATTATTACATGTTTTATAGTATTTTAATAATATTATAATATTATTTTTACTCTTATTTTCCAGGTTTACCCATTCACCGTGGTAAATAAACTAATTACTAAAGTAACTATTTATAAAGTTTAAATATAAAAGGTACCTATTATGAAATTTAAATAATCTGATTCCAAATATGGATTCAATTTTTTTAAAATTAAAAACATAGATGTTGCAAAAATTAATTTTAAATTAATTTTGGTTTCAAAACCAAAATGCGGGTTTCTAAGAAGTAAAAACTTCTAAAAGATTCACATGTGTTTACATCCAATTTAAATGTAATATTACATTCGGTGAACAAAATTGGATTATATGATAAAAAATAATCCAATTATATTTTAAAACAACTTAAAAGGAAAATCCACCTATATAAATAAATTATATGAAATGTCGATTTTAAATTAAAATGTAGTATTTTCAACTATTCTTTAAAATTGAATTTCTTCTTAAAAATACCAAAATTTCATCAAACGATAATTTTGATGACCTAGTTATAGATAAAAATTTAATCTTGCCAAATAGACCATATAAATGTGACAAAAACTAGATTTGAAAAGGGTTCTCTTTAAAAAAGGCGGTTAAATGATCTTTTAAAAATATTACAGTATTTCATGCATAAAATCAAATTCATTATTATTTTATGCTTTTAAAATTTATGGCATAAATGTAATGATATTTTATAATATTTATAATCTTATTGTTGTTTTTTCTATTCTTTCCTGCCAATACAACGACATGGTTTTTACAACCATTTAAAATAATAATAATATTATTGTATTATTTTTTAGTATAACTCAATGTTGCGTACAACGAAATATTTTGGAGAAACCAGTTGTTGCGTGTCGAGTATGTTATTTGTCAAAGTATCAAATTAACATAAAATTAATATCTTATTGATAAATATTAATAGAAAAGGAAAATTATTATTCTATAAATAATAGGGATGTTACATCATTCCCCCTATTTTTGGAATTGTATCCTCAAATTTTATTCACATGTCAAATAATTATGGGTATTTAACCTTCATATATTTTTTAGATTCCCATGTTTCCTCTTCAACCATATGGTTTTTCCACCAAACCATTACTGGATTAATTATGATATTCTGTAACACATTCTCTCTGTGGTCAATAAACTGGACTTGTTTTTCCTCATAAGAAAGAATATCTTCCAACCGACCTATGAACTCAAATCATGAGATGGATTGGGAATATTCATTTTCAACATTGAAACATGAAAATAATTATATACCTGGGACAAACCTGGAGGTAAATCAACTTTTTAGAAACTTATCCATCTTCCTCTTTGATTTCATAGGGTCCAATAAATATCGGTCTCATCATTCCCGTCTTACCAAAACAAATCAAACATTTCAATAGATAAACATTGAGAAAGGCATGATCACCTACCTCAAAAGAAATATCTTAACTATGGTTATCTGCATAAATTTTCTGTATACTCTAATCTATTCTTACCTGCTTCTAAATCAACTATACTTTTTCTGCCTCCTCTTCTACTAAATCTGGTCCCATCAACTTCCTTTCACCTACTTCATCTGAAAAAGATGGAGTTCGATACCTCCTTCCATATAATGCTTTGGATGCTGCCATCTGTATACAGGAATGAAAATTGTTATTAAAAGAAAACCCAACCAAAGAAATTTTTTTCTCCCAAATTCCCTGGTTATCCATTGAAAAAACAGGTAGTATATCATCCAATGTCTGAATAGTTCTTTTTGACTTCCTATATTATTACGGATGAAAACAACAATATAATTTAATTCAGTACCCAATGACTTCTGAAGGTTATTCCAAAAGATAAGAGTGATCTTGGGATCATGATCCGATACAATGGTGAGGGGAAATCTATTTAACCTGAATATATAATTAATATACAATCAAGAAAGTGGATCTAGAGATGTAGTATCTCGGATAGGAATTAAATTAGAAACATTAGTCAATCGATCAATAATATCCTTGATTGCATTGTTACCTAAAGATTTATTACGTAATCCCACTACAAAATCAATGGATATATTTTCTCATTTACACTCTCGAAAAAACAATGGATTAAACATTCCTTTTTGTAATTGTCGATCTGTTTTAACTTGTTGGAAAATCAAACATCTCAGGATAAAGTTATCAATATCTCTTTTCATTCCATCTCACCAGTAATACTCTTAAATATCTCTATACATCTCTGTACTACTATGATAAATTGAAAATGGAAAAATATGAGCCTCACATGTTTACTCCTTCTTCATCTGTGAATTTCAAGCCACATAGAATCTCTTTCCAAACCTCAAAACCTAGTCTTTTTCAATGTTAAATTTACGTAACATACCCTTCTGATCGAATGATTCCTTTTTTTGAAACTCACTGTATTTTTTCTAGTCTAACATAATTATTTCTGATAATGATTATTTCCCTACCACCAGAAACAAAATATATTAATTCCCAACACCTACAACTTCTATTACAAAATTCACCAAGCCCAAAACCAAAGGATCTCGTTAAAAATATATCATATTTAATTTATAATTAATTTTATGACTCAAAGCATCATCCACTTTGTTTTCTTTTCCTACATGGTAATGAATTGTGTAATCACAATCCTTTATTAATTCTAGAAATCTTCTCTATCTCATGTTTAATTCGTTCTGATGGAATATATTCTTCAATATTTTGTGATCTGTATATGTTTTTCACTTTACTTCTAACAGATGAAGGATTGAAATAATTAAATAAAAAATAAAAGCTAATTCCCAATCATGTGTTGGATAATTTAACTCAAGTGTTTTCAACTGATGTGAAGTATATGAAATCACCTACTAATTCTGCATTAGTACACAAACAAATCCTTTCTAGGAAGCATCACAATAGATAAAAAATCCACCATTTTTGGATTGCAATGACAAAATAGATCATTCTCCAATATTATTTTCTATTCTCGAAAAACCTCATCACATTATTTTTTCCTGGTGAACTTAACAACTTTTAGAGTTAACATAGTCAGTGGACAAGATAATCATGGAAATATTTTTAACAAACCTCTGGTATTAACCATTATAATAAGTGAAACTTTGAATCACTCTAATAATTTTGGTTGCTGGATACTTTTCAAAAACATTTGTTTTAGCAGGAACAATAGTTATACCATCTTTAAAAATAGTGTGACAAAGGAATGAAATTTGTTATAACCAAAACTCACACTTTATGAATTTCCCATATAGTTTCTTTTCTATTATGGTTTGAATGGAAACCTTGAAATTAATTTCATTCTCCTCCTAAATTGTAGAATATACCAAAATTTCATCATAAAACACAACCACTAACTTATGTAAGAACATACAGAAAATTCAATTCATATGATCCATGAATAAAATAGGTGGACATGTTAACCTAAAAGTCATAACTATCAATTCATACTGGACATATATAGTATGAGTCTCAGTCATAAGAATTAATTCTTCTTTTACGTTCCACTGATGGAACTCCGAACTAATGTCAATATTTGAAAAATACTGATCTCCCAGAAGCTCATAAAAAAATCATTGATATGAGGAAAATAATAAATGTTCTTTATAGTTACATTATTCAAGGCTCTATAATCAATGAAAAATATCAATGAACTATCATTAATTTTAAAAAACAAGATAGGATCACCCCATGGTGATGTACGAGGCCGAACAAGAAATGTATCTAGTAACTCCTTCAACTGCTTCGTTAAATTTTAAAGTTCAATTTTATCCATTTGATACGTGGGTTTTGAAATTGGAAAAGCATCAAGAACCATGGAAAAAGTAAATTTAACTTCCCACTCTAGTATTTTACCAGGGATCTCATAAGGAAAAACATCAAGATACTTATTAACCATTGGAACATCATTAATATGAATTTTTCCTTTGGAATTAACAATATATGTAAGGTAACATTCATTTTCATCTTTTACATGTTTCTCATATTCTTGATATGTTATCAAGAGTAAGGGTTCAATCTTGTACAGAAACAGAAATTATTTCCGAAAAGAAACTTGTTTAGCTCTGCAATTAATATTTTCATGATAAACGGAAATCCAATCCATACCAAAAATAACATCAAACTCAAATATAGGAAAAAACATAAGTTTTGTAGTTATATTCTTTCCACACAAAAGGAAATGAATGGTTATATAATTTATTTTTGTCTCAAAAATTCCTATATGTATTTTTACCAATATTTTTGGATTCATTTCGTGAGATAGATTACCAATTTTAATTGAAAATTTCTCAAAAACGAATGAATATATCAACCTAAATTCAAAAAACACATTGGCATACTCTGAATAAACAAAAAGTGTACCGGATACTACTTCATTTGATGGACAAACATATACTGATGTAGTTGTGAAGAATTTCACCACCCCTTTCTTCTTGTAGTTAGTCTTCCTTCTATCATATCCAATTTTAGTTGGACACTCATATTAATAATGACCCATTTGATTGAACTTAAAACATTTTACTAATTGTAAATAATTTTTTTCCTTACCACTACCCTGATATTTTTCAGTGCAATTAAGAGTTTTGTGCCCCATTTTACCACATCATAAGAAATTAATGGAATTCAAAAGGAATTCCCCAATGTGTTTCTTACAACAATTTTCACAAATAGTAAATTTATGTTTCTCACCATCAAGAATTTTTTAAGAGTTATTCCCTTTCCTATGCCACCTTGACCACTTATTATTTTTGTTCTTCAAAGAACAATTGATCATCAGAAACGACCATTTTCACCTTCTCTGCATATCAAACAAGTTTTTCATAACTTTTGAACTCACTAGTATATAATTCTTTTCGATTCATTGGCTTTAATCCCGAGTAAAATATTTTTTTACTATCAAGATCCCGTATGAATTTTGGAGAATAGATTTCCAGGGAAGTGATTTTTTCATCATAATTATCCATTGAGTTATTCTCATACCTCGATTCCAAGAACTTTTTTTCCAACCTATGTCAAACCATCTTTGGAATATATTTCTCAAGGGACATACCGTTGAATTTGTGCCAACCCGGAGCATCAATCTCCTCACTATCCCTAATATTTTTTACCATCTACCATAATTGATCAAATTCACCTTCAAAACTGTAAATAGTGAGACAAAACATTTGATGTTTTGAACACTCCATCACATAAAAAATATTTTATAGTTCTTTAATCCATCCTTAAGCTTGCACATGGTTAGATGATCCTATGAATGATGGTGGATGATGCCTCATGAAATGATACACTGCTGACATGTTCCCTTGTGGATGATCTAGATGATATAATGCATGAATACCACCACTATTTATATTATGATTCAATTGTTCCATCACTACAACAAACTTTTTGGTTAGAATTCAAACCATTTCCAGTTGCTGATTTGGTAGGTTGTTTTCCTCTTGAAGTTTCACCATAATAGATTCCCATTTTCCTCTAAGGAAAACCATTCTGAACATAGACATATCATAGAAAATGGTACATAGTATTATTAAAATTATATTTCATTTCAATTTTACTATAAAATAAAATAATTTATGGATATTCATTTAACAATATCGTAACTCCTACATTGGTCTAAACCGACATCCGATACCAACTATAAGGCCCCAACTTTAAACAATACAGAATATTGAGTTATGTACAGAATTCATATTGAGGATATTTTAAGGTTTATAAATTTATAAAACTAGGCCCTAACTATTACATTATATATCAAATATTATAAAGTATAAAACTCTAATCAATACATTTTTTCAACAATAAAACTCCTTAAATAAAACAAGAATTATTATCTTGATATAAATATTCTTGAATTATTCTTTTATCTAACCCTTCATTATACCATGTGATTTTTTTTCAAAACCCTAGGATGAGCATTAATTGATTATTATGAAATATAAAATATTGAAAGAAAAAATTAGTCCATGAATAAATAAAAATCAATGAAATCATACATTTACTCAATACATAAGCTCTTTAACAGACCTCATGAAATCATAATATTTATGATTAGAAAATAGAAACCATAAATAATAAAGTTAAATTTAGGAATCCATAACATACTTACATTTTATCTTTCAGAGCTATGTAGAGAGTTAAATTTGGAATACACATCATAATATATTCCCTAAATCAATTAGGAAAAACATTAACATTAACATCCGTCACATTACCCAATGAATTAGAGAGCATTCATTACTGGAATTCTGGTTTTTACCAACGGGTGTTTACTAACGGTTTGCTTAAACCATTGGTGTTGAAGGATTTGGGAAGCCTTTCCCAACGATTCACTAAAACCGTTGGGAGAAGTCACCCTTTGCCAACAGTTTTAAGAAACCATTGGTAAATGGGTGTTTTAGGTTCCCTTTTTCCAACGGTTCAACAGAACTGTTGGGAAAGGGTACCCTGAACATCTCTTTCCCAATGGTTTTTAAAAACCGTTGGGAATGATTTCCCCCAAATAATGCCGCAGTGCTGCTCTCCCCCACTCGTAACAGAACCTTAAATTCATCCTGCTCTAGCGCTCTCCTCCTCTCACAAACTCCCCCATCCGAAGAGTTGAAAACCCATATGAAAGCAGGTATTTTTTCCTTTATACGCATATATTACCTTATTTTTATTGTTATTGATCTAATATTTTAGTTTTAAGTTATCAATCCAGCTCCAGCTCTCTGCTACTCTCAAACTCCCCCATCCGAATAGGTGAAAACCCATTTGAATCATCTCAAATCAGGTATTTTATTCTTTATACACATATGATACCTTGTTTTTATTGTTATTGATCTAATATTTTAGTTTTAAGTTTCGATTTTGATGTGATTTCACCGTGAAAAATAGGGAAATTAATGAATATTCTGTTAATTAATTAGTTTCCCCTGGAATATCAGTTGTGTTATAATGTTTGTGCTAAATAATGGGGTAATACATTAAAAGACCTTGAATAAATAAATTGTGGAAGTTGGGGTATGTTGCATCTATGAGATGTTTTTTTGTGTTTCATTGTATGTTGTAGGGTGTTTTATGGGGATTGAGGTGACCAGTTAGGCTTTGTGATATGTGGGCTTGTAATGTGATGGTTAGTGGGCATGGATGTGACATGTGAAGTTATATGATAGTGATGATGTGTGGTGGTGTTGTGTAGTGTGGAGGTGTTGTGTAATGAAGTTGTGGTGTATGATGTGGTGAGGTGGTTTTTGTTGTGCGGTGGTTTGTGATGTGCAATATATTTGTTGTGATATGTTGTTGTTTTGGTGAGATGGTTGGTCGATGTAACATGGTGTCGATGGTTATTGTGAGATGGTGAGTTATTGTGTGGTGGTTTTATTAGTTTCCTAGTTATCTATGGAGTAAATTATGCTGTTAAAAAAAGATATTAAATAAATGAGATGGAATATAAATGGATGTGTGGTAAATGGATTTAATTAATTTAACATTAAATGAATGGACAATGTAAGTGTGAATGAAGTGGCTTATAAATGAAAGTGAGAAATTCTATGCCTCTTGTGTGGTGGAGGTGTGGTTTATGTGGTTTATGGTAGTAGTGAAGTGTGTGATTATGTAGTTAATGTGAACCCATAGGTTGAGTATTTTGTGCTATCTATATATCATGTATTTTTATGTTATTTCTACACATTCCCAACCAGAGTTGGATAAACTTACCAACGATCAGAGGTTTTGAGTTATGGGTATTTTTTCTAATATCTAGGATGGTGGTTATATGGTTGGATAACTACCATGTCTTCCCTACTCTTCCTTCGAATGTGATTGACCATGTGTTTTTAGGAATGATGCGATGTGATTGTCCCTGTGTCTTCAGGTGAGATGTACTTTGATTTCCCTAGTGTGTTCCGGTGAGGTGTGATGCGATAAGGCTATAATAAGATGTGGCATGTGGTTGGGGTCATGTAGGGTAGGAGGATGGAACAAGGTTGATGTTATTTAGGTTAATGATACCCTACTAATATGGTTATGGGATGAGGCATGTTGTGATGTGATATAACACATTATGTTCTTGTTGGTTTTAGATTTTATCAATAACACATTTGTATGTTTTTTTCACATGTGTAGTTGATACCTTGATTATTTTATTCCTTTATCGTTTACTTAAATGTATTTTCTATTAATGTTCAATACTATTGAATTGTTTATGACAAAATGACTTATATAAATTCTTTTTACAGAATGGACAGAAGTTGGATGTATGAAACCGATCAGATCTCAAGCGATTATCAAAACAATTTGGAGAGCTTTATAGATTTTTCATTTCACAATGCTTCAGATAGTGGTCGCATACACTGCCCATGTTCCAATTGTCTTGGTAGACCTTGGTTGAGCCGTGAAGATGTCAGCTACCACACAACCAAAAATGGTTTTCAAGCACACTACTTGGTGTGGTATCACAATGGGGAGAAAATTAAATCTCAAATTGGAGATGATCAAAATGAAAGGACTAGAATGGAGAATTTGTTAGATAACCGGTTTCCATTTATTCAACATCATGAAAAAGAAAGGATTTCGAATCAAGAAGACTTCGATATGAGGAAAGCTGATGCATCTAGTTAAAATGATGATATTGATAGGGTGAAAAAATTGAATGATGCTTCCACGACTCTAGTATATCGACAATGTGATAAAATGAAAATGTTGGAATTTTTAATTCGATTGTTTCATGGGAAAACTATGTATGGAATTTCTAATACAGCAATCGATCACATTCTTACCCTCTTGAAGGATTTACTTCCAGATGATGTAGATATTCCCTCAAACCACTATATGGCATTGAAGTTAGTTGAGGAACATGGATTTTCAAGAAACAAAATTCATCCTTTCTTGAAAGATTGCAGTTTATTCTGGGAGGAAACCGCTGAACGAAATGATTGTATAAAATGTGGCACATCCCACTGGAAGTTAAAATCTGATGGAACACCATCTCGCATTCCACAAAAAGTAATGTGGCTCTTTCCATTGATCCCCAGACTTCAGAATCTTTTTATGTCTGATGACATATCAATAAAAATGAGATGGCATGATACCAAGAGAAAGAAGACTAATGATGAGTTGGTTCATCCTATAGATGGATTTTCATGGTAGAGATCTGATGCTCGACATCCTAATTTTGCAGCTGACATGCGTAATGTGAGGCTGGGTCTTTCATGCGACGGTTTTAATCCCTTTGGGCAGATGCTTACTTGCACAACACATGGCCAGTTTTTATACACATTTATAATCTTCCCCCATGGTTGTGTATGAAAAAACCTTTCACTTTCATGAGTATACTCATATCTGGTCCTTCTGATCCCTGCATTGATATTGATGTATACATGAAACCTTTAATAAAAGAGTTGAAACTTCATTGGGATGTGGGTGTGCACACATACGATGCATGTTTGAAAGACATATTTTAGATGTGTGCTGCGCTTATGTGGATGATCAATGATATTCTGGCTTATGCAATGATGTCTGGATGGAGCACGAAGGGAAAACTGTCATGTCCAGTTTGTATGAAGAATACACAATCCAGAAGACTTAAACATCGTTGTATTTTCAGTTTTATTGGACATCGATGATTCTTGCATAAGGATCATCCATATAGAATGAATCATTGAAGATTTGATAATACCATAGAGACTGATGATCCACCTCAGCGTATGTCTGGAACTGGCGTTCTTAATGAATTGAAAGATTTCAGTTTTTCGTTCGGGAAGGGTCAAATGAAATCTGGAAAGAGAAAGAATGTTTCCACTGAAACTTGTTACAATTGGAGGAAGAAGAGTATATTTTTTTATTTTCCTTATTGGTCAACCAATTTGTTACGTCATTGTTTAGACGTAATGCATATTGGAAAGAATATTTGCGAAATGTTGCTTTCGGTTCTGCTAAACGTCAAGGGGATGACAAAAGATGATTTACGATCTCGGCGTGACTTGGTGGATTGGGGCATCAGACCAGAATTGCATCTTGTGCGTATCAGTGAAAATAAATGGAAACTTCCATGTGCTTCTTATGTGATGACACCTGCGAAAAAAAAACAATTTCTGGAAGTATTAGAGACTATTAGAGTTCCTGGTGGCTATTCAAGCAACATTTCTAAACGGGTCAACAGAAGAGAGTTGATGCTAAAATCTTTGAAGACTCATGATTATCACGTTCTACTGCATGAGTTGCTTCTAATAGAAATCCGTCATATTTTGTCCAATAATGTAAGGGTGATTGTTATTTAGTTGTGCCATTTTTTAGAGATCTTTGTGCTAAGAAGTTGTCCAAGTATTTCTTGCAAAAAATGTAGATAGATGCCCCATTAATTTTGTGTGAGTTGGAGAAAATATTTCCTCCATTATTTTTCACATGCATGCTGCATCTGACTATCCGTATTCCCACAGAAATACTTCTCGGAGGACCTGCTTCTTTTCGTTGGATGTATCCAACTAAAAGAAATGTGTTCACATTAAAGTATTATGTCCGAAACAGAAATCATCCCGAAGGATCTATCATGGACGGTTACTTGGCTCAAGAATGTATGGATTTCTGCTCGATGTATTTGTCTGATCTTACTACATGATTGAATAGACCAATGTGAAATGATGAAGAACAGTATGCGAAAATTAAACCCAGTTTTCCATCACTTCCTCAAATAGGAGGAATTTATGGATCATATACATTGAAGACATTAAACCCTGAAGAGCGGGAGATGGAACATCACACAGTTTTGTTCAACTATGATTTGTTTGATGACTATATCAGGTTACTAAATTGATTTTGTATATCTTATATATATATCTGTTAAACTATTAATATTTTTTATCTACAGGGAACATAAAACAATGATAAATAGAAAGCATCGTTCTTTATCATTGAGAAGGAGAGAGACTTTTCATAGAAAATAGTTTTCTGCTTGGATAAAATTGAAGGTATAAAAAAATTAATGTTTAAAATAATTATATCAATATTTAATTAACATTAATAGTCATTTATATTGCAGGTATTGAGTTTGTCTTCTGACTCTGTCTCTGAGGAAATAAGAGCATTGGATTTTTGTCCTAATACCGTGGTTCGTGACTGTAAATCAATTGTTATCAATGGGTACAAATATATTGTCACTGAACGAGCAAAGAACATGAGAACACAACATGATGGTGTTATGGTTACTGCCACAATAGATTGTTATGCCAGTGCATCTGATAGTAGACCACGATTTGAAAATGTGGGTTATTATGGAGTTGTTGAGAAAATAATAATATTGGATTATTACTCTCATGGACGAGTCAAAATGATGAAATTCCGTTGGTTTGATTCGATGATGTGACATGGAACATTTATTGATGATTGTGGATTTCGAGTAATTAATATGACTCGCACTCTTGCTACCGAAGAACCATATGTGTTGGCATCAATGGCTAAACAAGTTGTTTATGTCAAAGACCAACTTCGAACTGAATTTGGTGTCATAGTTGAAGTAATTCCAAGACATATTTATGATGATGGTGATGATGGAATTGACACTATCCCTAGTGCCATTGGAACCAATCCATGTATTTCTTTTGATGACTCAAATAGCTCAATTGTCAGAGTTTATTGTGAACCTGAAGTTGTGGTTGAAAATATATAGAATCATTCATCCATGTTCTCAATTATTTTGGTTTACCTCGATTTGGGTTCTTAAGGTTGGTAATATTCAAATTGATTTAGTATTGATAACAAATATGTTTTACCTCACTTGACCATTATGTGAATATTCAATGTTTATTGGTTGCAGTTTTATTTGAATTTCATTTTCTAATTTGGAATTGATCTGTATTCAAACATAGTCAAACAATATTTTTAACTTGGTGAACATTACAACTTGTAAGATTTATTAAATCCATTCAAGCTCTTCTAAAACAATTGATATCTGACTTGACCATTATGTGAATTTTCAATGTTTATTTGTTTCAGTTTTATTTGAATTGCATTTTCTAATTTGGAATTGAACTGTATTAAAACATAGTCAAATAATTTTTCTAACCCGGCGAACATTAAAACATGTATGATTTATTAATTCCATTCAAGCTCTTCTAAAACAATTGATAGCTTAATTGACCATTATATGAATTTTCAATGTTTATTGGTTTCCGTTTTATTTGAATTTAAATTTCTAATTTAGAATTGAAATGTATTCAAACATAGTCAAACAATATTTCTAACCTGATGAACATTACAACTTGTATGATTTATTAAATCCATTCAAGCTCTTTTAAAGCAATTGATAGCTAAATTACCTATGAATCCCCTATTCCCCCATACATTTTGTTTTTTGGGTTACACATTAGTTTTTCTTTTCTAATTAATTAAATATTTGTTTTCAAAATCATGAAATGAAGCCAATTGAAGAGAGAAGAAGGAAAAAAATGATGGACAACAATCGTCAAATGACAGAGAAGGGCGTTCCACCATTAGTGCCTACAGTGAGAACTTTATTTCAAATTGATATATTTAAAGAATATATAATGTCATGTGATTAATTTTTTTGTAACCATTTTTGTAGGATCCACCTATAAGTCGACAGTTATTCGACGAGGAGCCTAGTACTGGTCCTAGTACTCAGGTCGGTGGTATGAGGAGGGTTCGTACCAGAGGTGGACGAGCAGCTGCACGTACCCGACTAGACCCTACCCCTCCCACTATCATGCCATCCTTCCCATATTCTGATCCCGGTGTGTCGTTAGAGACACACGGGATATTTAGGCCTCCCATGTTTTCACTACCTTCTGCATCTTCTGGCCCATCATTTTCACATCCCATGATGATTCCCACTCCCCAGTCAGCATCCGGTCAGACAGTCGTCCCATCTTCTTTTCCTTCTACTTATGTCTCTTCGAGCTTCTATATTCCATCGTCTTCGACTCCTGTTCCACCTTAGGGTGTTACATTAGTTTCTGTGGATCCAGCGGCACTCAACGATCAGACCGACATAGGTATATTTATAGAACCCAAACAAATTTTTATAGAAATGTTTATTTTCATTATAACATGTTTTGATTAAATAATTGTTTTTCTTTCATGAAAGATACATATACTGACAGGAGGCGTGGGCGGGGGCGTACACGCATGCATTCGGTGTGGAACCACCGCACACAGGTTATAGTGGATTATAATGAAGACTACCAAATGGTTGGGAATACAGGGCAGCAATGTCGGAGTTTTTTGCCGATGCTTTCCAAATACTATGATATCATTCCTGCAAGCCCGCTATCATGGAGACATTTTCCACATGAGGTCAATGATAGAGCTTGGGCAGAGATATGGGTAAAAAAATCTGTTCTATTTAATGCCATGAATTATTTATGTATTTATATTAATTAATATTTTGATTTCATCTTCGATTTAATTTTCCCGATGGTGAGGGTGCACGATCGGAACGTCTAAAGGATTTAGGAGAGCTTTGGAGAGCCTACAAGCATGAGTTGTATGTTGGATGGGTTTCTAGAGTTGGAACTGAGTTAGAGGCGGTACCAGTGGTGGATGATTTTCCTATAGAGCAGTATCGTCAGATGATTACTCATTGGACGAGTATCCAGTTTAAGGTATTAATAACATTTTAGGTATTTAAATAATAACTTTCATGTTTTTCATTAATACTATCTATTGCATTTTCAAATTTTATTTAGTAATCATCTGGAAAAAATAAAAATAACATTGATCCAACAAAATATCTCCACACACTGGGACGCACTACGATGCCTGATCATGAGAGGAAGCAGGTATAACAATTGTTTATATGTTTTCTTTACGACTTACACATTCTTTTGTTTCTTCAATTATTTAATAGTTTTCTAATGTTTTCATATAACTTTAGTTTTCAATGTCATTGTAGAGGGAAATACAAAATATTGAAGGATGCCTGCCTCGAGAAAAACTATTTTGCTCGAGTAGATGGAAAAAGGATGGAAGTCCCGTCAATGAGGCGAATTAGCAGCAGATTGTAAGTTTTAATCTGTTCAATTTATTGTTTAATATCTATTTTGTAACTTAATGATATATTTATAATTGTAATAGGCTTCTTTAGAGGCCGTCAATTCCCAAGAACCAGACAATTTTGGGCCAATAGATCACTTACATCAGGTGTTGGGAGAGGAGAAATCTAGTAGATTACGCTGCCAACCTAGGATAGCCCCGACAAGGTATTGGCCCTCCTCAGGTACAAGATGTAGTGCCACCGAGCTGCAGCAAGTTAGGGCACAGGTAGAACAGGCTGAGAAAAGGGCTACAGAGACGACAGAACAGTCTGCTATGGCAAACAGTGCGTTTATGAAATTTATTGAACTTCTACGTCCTACACTTCCAGCAGATGCCAGCCCAGCTTTTGATGAGTATATGTTGTCGATACGTTCTATATACGGTGCACCATGTGGCAGTTCTAGTGGTGGTAAGTATGATGTACATCTTGATGATGATGATGGATAGGAGTCTGATGCAGAAGAGGAGGGAGAGGAGGAGGGAGAGGCGGGTGGTGAGGGCGAGGAGGAGGGTGAGGACGAGGAAGAGGGCGATGGCGATGAAGATGATGGGGACGAGGATGAGGAGGATGATGATGATGGTGATGGTGATGTCTGACAAGTTGATCCATTATATTTTTCACTGATATTACTGAGATTTCATATTTAATCTATTCTAGTTGTTGGTTTTATCTAGACTCGTAGTATAGTATTGGAGTTGAGTTATTTTTATATATTATCTATTTTTATGGATGTTGTTGTCTTTTAGTGGTTTTGTGTTTGGGAACATCACTCCTTCCTGGACCCTGGACAACCCCCCACCCTCCTCCCTGGACCCCGTATAGCCCCGTCAGACAGCGCCCCAGACAGCCCCCCAGACAGCACCCCCACCCTCCTCCCTGGACCCCGGACAACCCCCCAGACATCCCCCCAGATAGACCCCCCCGGACAGCCCCCCACCATCTTCCTTGGACCTCGGACAACCCCCCGAACAGCCCCCGGACAGCCCCCCGAACAGCCCCCCAGACAACCCCCCGGACAGCCCCCAGACAGCCCCCCACCCTCCTCCTTGGACCCCGGACAACCCCCCCGAACAACCCCCGGATAGCCCCCACCCTCCTCCCTGGACCCCAGACAACTCCCCGGACAGCCCCCCGGACAACGCCCCAGACAGCCCCCCGAACAGCCCCCCCTGGACAGCCCCCCCCCCCGCCTCAATCCGAGGTGCGGTATGGCCACCACCACTCAAAGTGTCTGTCTTCTGTTTCAAAAGGACATAATTTGAAGTGAAATACATCAACTGGCATATGGAAAACCAACCAAACACATTCGGATTGTGTCGATAAATTAGCACAACGATCCATGGGTCATATGTGACGTGTACGAGTCAACCCCGCCTCAATCTCAGGCACGGTGTGGCTGCCACCACTCAAAGTGTCTGTCTTTTGCTTAAAATGGACAACAATTTAAGTACATATGGAAAACCGACCAAACGCTTTCTGTTTCCATTGAAACTTTAGGAGAACGATCCATGGGTCATATGTGACATGTACGAGTAAACTCCTCCTCAATCCGAGGCGCGGTGTAGCCGACACAACTCAAAGTGTCTGCCTTTTGTTTCAAAAGTACGTCATTTTAATTGAAAAACATCAACAAGAATACGAAAAACCGACCCAACGCATTCCGATTGTGTCGATACGTTATCACAACGATCCATGGGACATATGTGATGTGTACGAGTCAAGCTCGGCTCAATCCGAGGCATGGTGTGGCTGCCACCAATCAAAGTGTCTGTCTTCTATTTCAAAAGGACATAATTTGAAGTGAAATACATCAACTGGAATACGGAAAACCGACCAAATGCATTAGGATTGTGTCGATACATTATCACAACGATCCAAGGGTCATATGTGACATGTACGAGTCAACCCCGCCTCAATCCGAGATGCAGTGTGGCCGCCACCACTCAAAGTGTTTGTCTTTTTCTTAAAATGGACAACAATTTAAGTACATACGGAAAACTGACCAAACGCATTCGGTTTCCATTGAAACATTAGGAGAACGATCCATGGGTCATATGTGACGTGTACGAGTCAACGCCTCCTCAATCCGAGGTGCGGTGTGGCCACCACCACTCAAAGTGTCTATCTTCTGTTTCAAAAGGACATAATTTGAAGTGAAATACATCAACTGACATACAGAAAACCGACCAAACGCATTCGGATTGTGTCGATACACTAGCACAACGATCCATGGGTCATATGTGATGTTTACGAGTCAACCCCGCCTCAATATGAGGTGCGGTGTGTCCGCCACCACTCAAAGTGTATGTCATTTTCTTAAAATGGACAACAATTTAAGTACATACGGAAAACCAACCAAACTCATTTGATTTCCATTGAAACATTAGGAGAACGATCCATGGGTCATATGGGACGTGTACAAGTCAACACTTCCTGAATCTGAGGCACGGTTTGGCCGGCACCACTCAATGTGTCTTCCTATTGTTTCAAAAGTATGTTATTTTAACTGAAAAACATCAACTTGCATACGAAAAACTGACCAAACGCATTCGGATTGTTTTGATACATTAGCACAATGATCCATGGGTCATATGTGACGTGTACAAGTCAACCCCGCCTCAATACGAGGCGCAGTGTGGCCGCCACCACTCAATGTTTCTATCTTCTGTTTCAAAAGGACATAATTTGAAATGAAATACATCAACTAGAAAATGGAAAACTGACCAAACACATTCGGATTGTGTCAATACTTTAGCACAACGATCCATGAGTCATATGTGACGTGTACGAGTCAACCCCGCCTCAATTCGAGGAGCGGTGTGGCCGCCACCACTCAAAGTGTCTGTCTTTGGCTTAAAATGGACAACAATTTAAGTACATACGGAAAACCGACCAAACGGATTCGGTTTCCATTGAAACATTAGGAGAACGATCTATGGGTCATATGTGACGTGTACATGTCAACTCCGCCTCAATCCGAGGTGCAGTGTGGCCAGAACCACTCAAAGTGTCTGCCTTTTGTTTCAAAAGTACGTCATTTTAATTGAAAAACATCAACTGGAATACTGAAAACTGACCAAATGAATTCGGATTATGTCGATACATTAGGACAATGATCCACGGGTCATATGTGACGTGTATGAGTCATCCCCGCCTCAATCCGAGGCGTGGTGTGGCCGCCACCACTCAAATTGTCGGTCTTCTTTTTCAAAAGGAATTAATTTGAAGTGAAATACATCAACTGGCTTACCGAAAACTGACCAAACGCATTCGTATTTTGTCGATACTTTAGAAAAATGATTCATGGGTCATATGTGACGTGAAAGAGTCAACCCTGCCTCAATCTGAGGCACTGTGTGGCCGCCACCACTCAAAGTGTCTGTCTTTTTCTTAAAATGGACAACAATTTAAGTACATATGGAAAACCGACCAAACGCATTCAGTTTCCATTGAAACATTAGGAGAATGATCCATGGGTCATATGTGACGTAAAAGAGTCAACACCGCCTCAATCCGAGGCACGGTGTGGCCAGCACCACTCGAAGTGTCTGCCAATTATTTCAAAAGTACGTCATTTTAATTGAAAAATATCAACTGACATACGAAAAACTGACCAAATGCATTCGGATTGTGTCGATACATTAGCACAACAATCCATGGGTCATATGTGACGTTTACGAGTCAACCCCACCTAAATCAGAGGCGCGGTGTGGCCGATATATCTCCAGGTGTATGCACTATGTTTAAAATGGACATTATTTCAAGTCAAAATATAAGGTATACAAAAAAACGATCAAATTATGAATTGACTTCCGGATTCCACATATAATTGTCATCTAAATTTTAAATTGAATTCTAAATGAATTATGTATGTTTATAATTACGTTATGAATTCTAATTTAATTATGGATGTGTATAGTTCCACCATTATATGTCAAATGTGTATGATTTTTTTTCTATATGTAAGTGTTATTTGGTTATTTCAGGTACAATAAATAGATTGAAAATGAGAGGGAACCCATAAAATCAGACCTGGTGGGAAAATTGGGGAGCAGGTGGTTAAATTGGAGAGCTTTTGGGTAAATTGCAGAGCTGCTGTGCAATTTTCCCAACAGAGGCTATGCAAACGGTTCAAAACCGTTGGCATAGAATGTGTAGGTCTTGCTTTACCAGCGGTTCCTAGAACCGTTGGTAAAACAGTTATCCCAACGGTTCTAAACCGTTGGGAAAGAGGATATGTTGGGTTTTTTCCAACAGTTTGACAAACCGTTTAAAAAAACATGATAATTTTGTGCTTGTATACCAACGGTTTTAAATTGTTGGGAAAAAGATTTCCCAACGGTTTTCCAGAACCGTTGGGATAGGGTAATTTTTCAGCACCCTATCCCAACGGTTCACTGTAAACCATTGGGAAAACCTTTTCCCAACGGCTTACTTCCGTAAGGTTTGCAGAACCATTGGTGTAACATATCCCCACAGTTCTGCATCCTTTCCCAATGGTTTAGAACCGTTGAAAAATCCTCTGTTTCCAGTAGTGTTTCTCATGTGCACCAAACCTCAGTTCATCACAGAACAACCCATATATATAAATAATTCCCAAGAACCATAACATAATCATTATTCATAAAACTACTATAAAGGAAAGATAAAATTTCCACATTGTAATGACAATATATAATTTCATGATACTGAAATAATCATTGCTTTATCAAAACCTTTTTCTATAACAATATAAGTTAACTTTGTATATGATATTTATTTTCATTTTAATAAAATTACAGGTTGTTGAGGAATCCAAATATCAAATAATGCTCATGGTGGACGAAAGGTCATTATCACTACGTATGTTTAAAAGAAATATTCCCTTTGTTGTTTAGAAAATATATTTGAAGAAAAATATTCCCTTTGAATGAAATTAAATGTCATAGGGGATTATACACCATATAAAATAAGGTCATGTATAAATCAAAATATTTCTCAATGGAAGGATTTTGAGATGAATTCCATTACCTTGATTAGAACTCGTCTCGTTCTTTCTTTATATTCCTTTAAATTGGGTAACTTCTTTTCATTTGATGCAAAAGGATTTTTTGAATTGAATTATGCACAAGGTAATGCTTCTAGGATTATGGTATGGATGTTGGGAGCTTATTCGGGATGAATTAGGATGATACAAGTGGCCAAAGAGGTTTGGTTAAGTGGGTAGAGGCGGGGGCCTTTTATAAGAGAGAGGAGGGGAACTTTCGGTAGGTTTTGGAATATTATTTTATTATAAAATGTTTTTCAGTTTCAAATGAAACCAAACTCATTTATTTCGAATTTAAGATGATTTTGGGATGACATACTCTCAACCAATTGGTTTTAGAGAAGTTTACTTCCAAAAATTAACATTGTCTTTTAGCTTTAACCATTAGATAAAAACCATAACTCTTACCATGTCTTCTTGAATTTTCATAATATAGGGTAACTACATTTACTATTAATTGACAAGAGAACCACAAGTGGATCATTAATGGTATTTTAAACATTATATAAGTTAGTTGGACGAATATTATATTATTAACAATATTATACCATTTAATAATTTATTTTTTGTTTTAAAAAATTAATTTATTAAATTTGGAAACTATAAAGTAAACGATGTTGGTTAATGTCATAAAAATTTGAATCCATAGAACCAAAGAAATTAAATCAAAGATAATATTTCAAATATAATCCAAAAATTCTTTTATTTCATAAAAATAATCAAATTACACTAATTTTTTTATTTATAATGTCAATTATTTGAATCATTCATTAATGAAGTAGTCAATGCATCATTATTGTGTGATAGTTAAATTTATTTATTTATAGTATAAAAATTATAATTAAAATTCCATGTTGTAATAAATTTTCTTATATTTATAATTATTATTTATAGTTTAATATATATCTCTTATAACCCCATATAAAATTGTTTTAGTAAAAGATACATGTTTATGTTATTTTCCTCTTTACTTTAAATTATTTATTATAAAATGTTATTATCAATCCCATGTGGATCCATGGGGGCCGAAAATCAACCCACAGATGCTAATGGTTATAAATATCTCTTAAAATTGGATTAGGACATGTGTTAGGGTAGTTTATTATTATTATAATATTTATTTTTACCCTTATTTACCATATTATCAATTAAGATTGGTAATTTTTTTTCCGGATGTTACTATTCATAATGTCCAAAAATAAAAGGTAAAAATTTACACAATTTGAAGAATATAACACAAAATATGGAATATAATTTTCCAAATTAAAAACACCTAAGTTTTATTAATTAATTTAAAATTAATTCGCATTTCAAAACTAGAAAATAGGTTTTATGATGTAAAAACTACCAAAAGATTAACCTGTGAATATGTCCAATTTAAAAGTGAAATTACATGAAATGACCATAATTAGATTAAATGTTAAAAACATAATGAAATTATACTTTAAAACAAATTAAACATACAATATAACTGTATAAATAAATTAGATGATAATCAATTTTCAATAAAAATGCATCATTTTTCACTATAAATTAAAAATGAACTTTATGATAAATATATCAAAATTTCATCCAAAGTAATTTTTTATGTCCCACTTATAAAGAATAATTTTATTTTGTCATGTAGAACATGTAAAAGTGACAAAAATTAGATTTAAATATCGTTCACCTTCAATAGGTAGTGAACCTACCTTTTAATAATATTAGAGTATTTCATGCTTAAAATCGTGTTTAATCATTTTTAAGCCTCTAAAATTTATTAAATAAATGTAATGAAATTTAACAAACCTATAGAATCATATTTTAGTATGTTATATTCATTCACACAAATAAATGTCTTGGAATTAACTACAACTTAAAATAGTAATATTAGTGTTGTATTTTTTTATTATAACTCAATTTTGTGTGCAATGTAAGATTTAAAAGAAAACTGCTCTTGTGTGTTGTGTACACTATCAGAAAAACTATTCCATTAATTTCAAATTAATATCTAATTCATAAATATTAATTTAAAAGAAATGTTATTATTTTATAAATATCTGGGATGTTACATACCCCGAACACCCAAAAATATTCAGGGATTCCCTAGGGGTTTGGGATTTGAGGTCGTACATGTAATGATTTTTTTTTCAGGATTCAGTTTACAAAAAACCATTGGGTGTAAATTATTACATTCAAAACATGAATCCATCCAATATAATCCACAAAATAAATTTATATAGAAAAAATCATGAAATGAATCCAACTAAACCCCATCCTTAAGATCACCATGTAAATCTGATGACAAATTTATATATGGTCCCCATTAATTCAAACAAACATAATTCCCTAAACAATTGGTGATTTTCATATAAAAAATATATCAAACCATAAAAGCAGAAAATAAAAAAAAGAATTAAAAAGGATAAAATATCCACAATATTTTTTGTAAATGGGGTTTTATAATTATCCACCTTCTTTCCATCAATTGGAAAATGATAGCATCACTTATGCATACTAGTGGACTACCACCTCCACTAATGGATGTGATTAATTTTTAATTTTATCACTACATTGATTGTAATAAGTGTATATTTAATGAAAATAAATGATATATATTTTTTTAATTTATCTTGGAATGGTTAACTATTATTTACCTTCATTTTATTTAGTCCGTCAAAAAATGGAATCATTGTTCATGTGTACGTACGACATACCATCTCCATGAATGGTGTGATTCATTTTTATCTATAATTTTTATGGATACCTCTAAATATGTATAATTAATATATATTATATTTAAATCATGGATAAAATTATCAATATGATGTAATAATGATCAAATTATAAGTTTTGGAATTGTATAACATAAACCTCCTTTTATGAAGAAATATTTAACAAAAAAATATTGATTTTAATAAATAATTATTCCCAAATTGATTTTGAAATTTTATAAGAGGATCATATATGATAATTTAAATTTTAAATGGGTTTTATATATTATCACAATAAATTGAATTATTTTGTACAAGAGGTTAGAATTCAGTTAAATTAATTGGAACATGTGGTAATATTTTCTTGTCTTGCTTTTATTGTTTTGAGACACATGTCATATTTACCACTTATTTATTTTATGTGGATTATATAATATAAATGATATAATTTTATAATCATTTCATCAATATAATAGGGATTTATATATCTATATATGGTTCCCACATTCACGAGTTTTGATTTAATATTTAACAATGTGGTATGGGTTTTATGTTACAATCTCATTATTTGTTGTGACAGTTCATAATTAAATTTAAAATGATGAAATTTCATTATCTACCTCTCAATAATCTAATTTATTGGGTAATTTTTTTTAGGTCTAGATATTATGTTTTCCTATCATTTATTTGATTTATGTACTAAAGATGCAAATAGAATATTTTTAAGGATATCCAACATTATTTCTCTATTTGGTCAAAAATATTTTTTTCCCTATCTATGTTTTCTAAAAATATTTCAAGATTTTTTTTAATATTCTCATAAGATTATTTAATGTCCTATTTATTCATGATATAATTTTTAATTTTTTTAATGTAATATTCATATAATTTTCTGAATGATGTACTCTTTGACCATGTAATGAAAATGTGAAAGGAATATTTATTTCAACATACATGACAAGAAATTTTATTCACACCATCATGATTGGTGAGTTATTTGAAGTTTAATTTTCATTTTTTAATGGTTGACCTCATGTAATATTTTTTCAATAATATTTTGTAATATTTTATACTATAAATAAGTTAACTGAAAATGTTATTTTTCTCAAGATATGTTCTAGTGATTTTTGAATGACTTTATCATCATTAATAACAGAATTTTATTTTATTTAATCATTATTATGGATTTTATCAAATGATATCATTAAATTTCATTATTATTTTTGGCTTATGATGATATTTATTTATGTATTATTCGATGAAACCCATTTTATTTCCAGTGGTTAATTATGTTAAGATGAAACATTTATGAAACATATTTCTTTCCAATGGGTTATGATATGATTATATGAGGAAATTTTTATGAAACCCATTTTATTTCCATTTTTTATTAAATGATGAATTCTTTATTATCTTGTAGCACAAATATGAATAGATTATGAATATGTGATCCGTATATCAAGAATTATATATCCCCCTGATGCATTGGGTATTGATAGATATATCATAAGATAATTAGGACAAGAATATGTAGTGAACCCATTTAATTATGGTATTGTGTCTACTTTGATAATCTTTTGATAGAACATTGGTTAAGGATATTATGTAATTATGAGTGAACTCAATCCACAATGATAGTATTATAAGTGATCCATTACTATGGAAATGATTTTCCATGGATATGTGTGTGTAAAAAATTTATGTCTTACACCAATGTTATTATATCTTAACTTATGTTCTTTCATTCCTTTCTGAATATTGTATTATGAACTACTAAACATTATACGATGATACAAGATTATGATCTATGATATGAAAGTAAATTTTTTCAAATGTTATTCTCATTTTTTCCAACCCTGTACTCATGTAATGTTTATGTGATCATTGATATATAAATTATGAACCATTAATGAGAATTTGAGCTCACCCTTTCATATGTTACATATCCCTAGTTTTTGAATAATGGTTTTAATTATGATATTTCTATGAAAGGATCAAGTTATAAAGAAATTATTTTTAGATGATGTAGATATTTTATGAACAATCTATTTAAGTTTCTATGTTTACAAGGACAATAACCCTAGAAGATTCAGTCATGGGTCATAATGTTATGTATTTAATTTTCATATAATAAAATGTTTTATTTAAGTATAAAAATTATGGGAATATATATTTTATTAATAAAGTAGCCCTTTTAGGTCTAAATGGTAACCCATGGTGGGGGATTTAAAATGGTTAATCCATAAATGGTAAAGTATGACATGATTGAAATTTATGGTTGTGAATCAAAGTGTCATTAATAATGTTAATTAATAAATGTCATCTTATGGAGTCGACTAATGTTGTAAATAGTTACATACTAAAATTATGAATGGAAGTAAGTGTGAATACTAAAGTGTGGCTTCATTCGTGGGAATATAGGGATGATAGCATGGATTCTTTGTGATAATCATGTTTTGGAATACCATGATGAAGTTCCTATATTCTATATCAAACATGTTTCTTGAGACTTTACAGATAAGTGGTCAGATTTCATATTATTCTTGATTTCAATAAATTTCAAGATGAGGACGTAGAATCTTCATGATTCTTGATACTTGGGTTTTCAGGGATGGGTTCTAAGATTATGTATGATTATTTCTATTGGGAGATCTATGATGAGGACCCATATATCTAGAGAATTTCTTTATGGTTGGGAATTCCAAGATGTGTTCTAATATTCCATGGGAATTATTGAATAAGTGCGTTTATTCTATATAATAGCTCATGATAATGGGGAATTCCATGATGAGAACTGAGATTCCATGTGGTTACTTGTGGAAGACCGATATCACAATATACTCAGAGGCACCCCAAAACTTGTTCATGTAGATTTGATCTAACCTTGGGTATCACCATGGAGCCCAAGAATTAGTGTTTTTATTATATTATTTCATATTTCTATCTTTATTTTTATCACAATGATTGTTATTATCTATTAGATTGTATATATTTAGGGTTATCATTGGTGGTTACCTACTGAGTTGTTCTCATATCCTGTTTGGTATGCCATGAAACTTGGGTACTCAAGTAGATGTTACTTAGTTGTTTATCTAGAATTTGTCGAGGCCCAATTATTTTGATTTGATTCAAAGATTTTATAGCACAGATTAAGGGAAAATGATAGTGTTTGGGATAATTGGGGATAATTTTTTATCTTAGTTTTACTTTTTTTTTCTTTATGTGTTTATCCACCATGGGGGATCTTTTTTGATACACATGGACTGTTCATTTTTCATTGTATGGGATGTTGTATTTTTTTATCTTCTGTTACCCCAGTTGCGATATTTGTATGTATATTGTAACTATTCCATCTTATTTACTTATGGGTTTATTTTTTTGTAATGAGTTATATTCTACCCAAGATAACCTCATGGGATGTAATTGCTTGTTAGAAACCACTAGCATCAAACAGATGTGTACTTTAGTAATTAGGTGATCAGATCCAGTCACTGCACATAATGATATAGGATGTGGACAATAAAAACTAGTTTCATAGGTTTCTTTTCTCTTATTTTATTATGTTGGTATGATAGAAAGGTGTATATGATTTTATCCTTTCATGGAAATGAGATCATGCATGGGAGTCATAGAACTACATAGAGGGTAAAATCTAAGTTACTTAGGATATGAATTGTTTTTTGTTCTTTGTGTTTTTATAGTTGATTGATTTAAACCATGAGTGGGTCACATGGGTTTTATGTTATTGATTCATGTGATTTTTACGTTAGTTAAATGTAGAAAAAGGGTGTGTCAATTCATGCTTCAGGTTAAACACATAGGATTAAATGTCATTTGTATATTTCATGCAATTAATAACTAACTAAGATTCACATATGTGAGTGTTTTACATACTATTTGTGATTTATATGTATCAATGATTTATAAATAAATATTATTTTAAATAATAGATAGGGGTTGGTATTTAATGTGTTCTGATCAATTAATATTGGGGTTTCCTTTGTAATTCTATGGGGAAAATCAACTTGACCCACTCTTCCAGGTGTCTTCTAGTTAAATGGGAAATATAAATGAGTTATTGAAATTAATTTTTTGGACAAATAAATCACCACTAAGAAACATATAATGTGGTTTCCCTTATAAATTTTGAATGTAATTATATCTACAAAATAATTGTAATGTGATACGTAAGGAATAAAAGAAAGACTTATAATTTGAATCTTATAGAAATTATTTGATATATCCTTCTATATTTAATGAGGCTTGGAAGAGTGCCCAGATTATAAAAACATGAGATTTATATTACATGAAAATATATTATAATGGCGGGGTTTTCAATGAAATTAAAAAAATATTCAATGGATCCTTTTTGTAACATGGTGATATGAATCTTTTGAATATCGAGACTAAACATATTCATGAGTGGTTTGGGCTATTGAGAGTTCCCTAGTTTCAAGATTCTTCGGATATGATATATTAGGGAAAGTAAGGCTTAGGCATGTTTTCCTTTATTGTGAAATATTATTCTTGAAACTATTACAGTGGTGTATAAACTAAACATGTAAATGGGTAATTTGGGATATAGGGAGAGAGATACTAGGTGGTGGGACCATTTTTCAATACCTGATATGTTATCTTGAGTTTTGTTTCTTGACACTCATATAGGTATATGCATTACCTGAGAGTAGGTAGGGTAGTTCAGTGCAAATTTTTATAAGAGTTAAAACATAAATTGTGTGTTTTGGCATGTATTACTGATGATAATGGGTTCATATCGACTAATTTCGGATATTTAGAGTAGAAGATCATCTATGGTGTGTTAGATGTTGAGTATTTTGGAATAGGGTGGGAGTCCCACCTGTAAGAATTAGTATTTGTGAGGCCTTATTGATGCGGATATGTTTGAGATCCTAGTGACCTTTAGAGTATGACTCATAATAGTATTGATTTTGTGATTTTGGTTATCTAGGGTGACCATTAGAGGGTAAACATTATATCGTAGATGTTTTATACATGTGAGTCACTGGTGGATGCTTTACCATATACAATCAATGCATTGATGTTTATATGATGTCTTATGTAAAGGAAAATTTATACAATGGATCTTGTCTAACAGAAGATCTTATGTTATAGATTATTTGTTTCAAGTTTATTTTTGAAGGGAAAGGTCATTTAGAAGCCAGATATTATAGATATATGGCATGTTATTTGATGATATAGTTGATGTGGACCCTTGGTAGTTGGGATTTTCGTTTATAGAACATGGGAATATTATTTTGATTTCACAATGATACCATAGATGATGGGTGGTAGTGTGGTTAGTCGTGAATCATGATAAATATTAGTCATTTTGGATGAATTCATTGAAGATTACTCACGTTCAATGAGAGTAATGTTCCATAAGGAATGGCTATATTCTTGATCTACAATATAAGCCTAGTTGGATAATGTATGGCTCACTAATACATGATTCTGGTTCATAAATGGTCCCATGAGAGTGTGAGAAACTTCAGTTTCAATGAAACTATGGTGTAATAAATTTTCTAAATATGATCAATGTCATTTGGATTATGTGATTTGGGGGATCAAGAGTAAGAACATGTTACTTTTATCTGAGATTGATATGATACACACTGGTTATGTGTAGGGATTGTAGAGTTTTGGATTGGTAAAAAGGTCTATTTATAGTTATTTTGAAAAGTTTTTGGGTTCATAGATAATATCTAGTGCTGTGAAGGAAGTAGTGCTATGATGGGAGTTGGTTCACGATTTCTCGGTAGAAGGTCGTGTATCCACAATTAGTTTGGGTTAATGAGTCCCTCTCAAAGAGAGGTGATTGGATGTTTGTTAGAAACTACCATCATGGTGTCCTAGATATTTTTAATATAATTATGAGTTTTCCCTATTTTTTGATGATTAAATGTCAAATAGATTAGGGTTTTGTAGGGTATTTGATCCATGTTAAACATTGGGGGAGTGTCATGTGTTGTTAGATAATGTATAGTGTGGCTTTATTGATCCGGAAAATTCATTTTAGGTAAAAGTTTGTTTATTAATATCTCAAAGATCTATGTTTGTTATTCTATATGGTGGGGAGTTCACCACTAAATTTTCTAGGGTATGGCCTTCGTTATGAGTATGGTCTCTGCATAAATAATAGAAGAGAAACTGGTGAGCTGAGAATAGGTTGTGATTGATGATATGTTATTACAATATGATATAAATGAGATGTTTTATTTAAGTATATTTCTTAGTGAAAAGTTAGTATGGGGAATTGGATATAGAACTTTTGATTCCATTAGAGTGACTAGGACACTCTTGTGTTATGGAGAAACATATCAGCTATAGAAAATCACAACCCTCATTTTAGTAATGTAATAGTTTTGGTAAAAATTGTCAAGGGGTTTGAGCTAAATCAATCGTGATAGAGTGTACGGTGGTAGATTATTGGTATAATTATGAAGAAATTTATTTTGATTTCATGTTGTTAAATGGATCATGGGCACTACCATCGACTCAAGAAAATCATTGTACAGATGGTGGTGGGTATTGGGTGGGATCATAAATATAGACATGTAATAAGAATGTCCTATTATGGGGAGTACAAAATATACTATTGGATAATTTGGTTCTTGTTTTTAGAATATCTAGGTAAATATTGGGGATGATGAGTTAATTAACCCAACAGGTTGTGGTTTAGTATTATTTAAATGCCCAGATACTAGTTTTAGTTAGTTATAATATGGTGGAGCTGGGTGATTAAAAATTGATAAATGATAATATGGGTTGAAGGCTGTGTATTTTGACCTGGTAAATTTTATTAGATTGAAATATAGTAATGTGACTGTTTTTTAGAGTTTCAGTGATTGAAATTGATATACCAACATGAATATTGTGGAAAATCTGCAAGCAGTGAATAGTCATAGGAGTGATGTTTTATTTTTGGAAATGGGTTTGGGTGTGTTTTATTTTTTGTAGACTGGTGACATAAACCATATAGGGTGATGTTTTTAAATTGATGATTTAGGTATTCTTCCAGAATTTGGGCATTATGTTGGATTGATTTCTCGGTCAGTGTCATGGTACACGAGCTGGTTAGGTTTTAAATCATGAATCTGGTTGGTGTGGTTTTGGCGTGACCATAACCTATGGAGAATATGTTTTTCTTTCATGAATCGATGCTTATGGATTCTTGGGAGTATAACATGATAATGACCTATTATATTGTTGGTGGATTATAAAATCACCCCGCTAAGAGTTATGGTTTTATTTTTAATAACTTATGTCAATCCTTATTAAATCGTGTAATGGATTATATTCCATAGATAGTTATGTGTTTATGGCAGTTTATAGTTATAATGGGGGAAAACTAGGGTCCCAGAGGCTAGATTCAAGACAAAATTATACTATTGTAGTCCCATTGGCTTGCTGGAACAGTTCCATTGTCATTCTAGTGAGCTATTGGGTGGTTTTATGGGGGGTTTTTTAGTCATTTTTCCTACTTCCCATTAAGAACCTACCTAATTTATTCCCTCATTTGGCCAGTATCATCCCCCATATGTATCTACAACATTCTCCCTATCTCATATTGTGGAACTCCTTCATATAGATTCCATTTTTGATTATGTTGGATTCATTAGAGAGCCATAGGTAAGGCTACACATCCTCTTCCACATAAATTTATTTTCCCTTAGTGCCTTTTTTTCTCTTGACATTTATGTATAATATTCCCTATTTTAAGGGATTTTTTAATACTTTTTCATTTTCATCCAATTTAGATAAAATTGATGATTGATATTGGAATTATAGACTCCTCAGAGGCTGAGGTAGGTGGTTCGTAAATTTTACCCATATTCTTCCATTAATATCTTTGTGTGTGTGTGTTAGTGGTCACTCTAGTATATTGACCGATGGCTTTGAAAATAATTAAATGTTTTATATTTTATTTTACTATAGTTAAATGCCTATTTGGATTGAATTGAACAGTAGAAAAGGTGACCCTATAAGAGTTACATAGTGATGTATTCTTCTTGTAATTGGCCAAGAAAATAGTACAATATGTTTTATAAGAGTTAAGGGGATAATATTAAATGGATAAATCTTGTTTAATATTCAACCTTAATTTTTATTTTCTATTAACTATCAAACATGTTTAATGTGGTTTATTGTGTAATTGTGATTCTAATAATTTATTGTAAAGTGGATTAGACATTATGATGTGAAATAAAATTTTAAAGTGAATAGATTAAATGTTATGTTTATGATAATTATACCTCCTTAAAGAAGATAATTGGGGAGTTATATAATGATGTAATATCTTGTGAAATAAAGTGTTAGATTTATGAAATTCTCTAATATTATTAATTGGATAATGATGTTTTATATTTGTTTAAATGGACATGGTAATGTGATTTATTTATGAATTATATTGTCCTTGAAGTTTTAAATGGTAACCAATGGTGTGGAAATTTGAGTACATGAAACATAACTGGAAAATCATTCCATGAAGGTAACTGATGGGTGTGAATAAAAGTGAAAATAGTAATGTGATTTGTTAAATTTCATGGAATAAAGTGGGAATAATGTTGTATATATTTATCTAATGAAATGATGAATTGAAATAAATGTTATGAACAAAGCATTGTTTAATGCTTCAGAATTCGAGGATGGGTTACTAGATTCCTTGTGACAGTAATATTTTGGATTGAGATGAGATCCTTATATTTAAAATAATACTTTTTTCTTGGGAATTTCAGAATGAGCACCTGGATTTTATATGATTCTTGATTCATAAAATCCTAGGATGCGCCTCTATATTCTGTATGATTATTGATGCATGGAAATTCAATGATGAGTGCCTACATTTTATATGATGGTCACAATTAGGAACAATATGACAATTAATAGGATTCCCATAGTATTTACTGATAATTAGGGATACCTAGATGAGTGCTCGAACTAAATGAAAATTCTATGATGAGTGGTTAGATTTTATATGATAACTCAAGATACTAGGGAATACCTTAATGATTTCATGGATTTAAAATGGTTACTTATGGAGGAACAATGCCATGAAAATCTTATAGATACCCTATAACTACATGAAATTTTTATGATTTAATTCCAACGATAACCATGGTTCCCAAAAATCAATTTTTATTTGATTATTTAGAATTTTATACAGTATTTTGAGAACAAGGAATTTATTCTTCTATAAGAGTGATTATATTTTGATAAATAATTAATGGTGTCCTACAAAATTATACTCAAAACCTACTCAGGCCACCATAGATCTTCATTACTCATGAATATGCAACTTTGTTGTCAGAATAGACTTGGAAAAGCCTTGATGATTTTTGATTAGCTTCATTGGTAGAAGCATAGATAATGGGACCAAGGCAATCTCAAGAAAAATTGGGGCTGAGTATTAATATGTTATTTATTTATTTGTTTATTTTATTAATGAAGTGTATGATCCTCCATGGGAAGGATATATTTTATTATGTATAGAATTCTCATTTTTTATTTATTTTGGTGTTGTATTTATTTTATCATCTATTTCACTAATTGTGATGTTCATTAATTTTTTTATTTGTTTTATTTTTTACATATGTATTTCACACATTGATAATGATAGAATAGTCTCCCCATGGTAAATCATGGTTCCTCGCTACTAGTCGGCAACCTAATCCATATGGGGAGGTGCCCATGAGGCCTTGTGGTGACTCGGTCATATCACTATTCATATTGAACATGGGTGGGTATGTTACAATAGATAGTAATACTATTAGTTGTAGGTATTAATTTTTATTGTTAATGATGAAATTCTACCCCTAGTAATTCTTCCTATTATTTAACCATCATACACTACTCTGTCCAAGGTTTATAATGACAAGATGCATCACCAATGTTGCATATAATATTTCCAAGATCAGTATATGAATAATGATCTAGGGAGGGTGTTATCATTATAATTATCTCTTCTTCTTATAGTATAGATCATAAAGTCTGTTCATTTTTAAATTCATCAAAACCAACACAAATTTTCTTCAAAAAAATTTCATTGATTGCAGCATTTAATATCTTGTATCTCTTCTCCTTCTTCACATTTTTCCCTTTTTATTCCCTAGGTTCTCTCATAAGAACATTTCCCATTTTTTTATACAAAAAATATTTGAAATCCATATTGATATTGAATATATTTTATTTATTATTATATACATTATAAATTATATTATTTTCATATATAAATTTCATAAATCCAGTACCATTTAATCCTCTATTATATTCTATAATTTGTCCGATATTTCTCAAAATTACAGTGTTGAATTATATAAAAAATTAGTAAATTTAATTCTTGTTTTATGAATTAATTTTAAATAATGTATTGTTATTAATATCATTACCATGAATATAGACACAATTTGTGAATATTCTGAGTTATGGAATGATTTTAGTAATTAACCAAATAAGCATAATTCATGCCTCATAAATCATCAACTATATCACAGAATAACATTCCTTTAATCATGAAACAATTTTATCCTCCATGGTAGGATCATAGTAATCATGCTCATCAATTACATAAAATATCCTAAGGTAATATTCCACACACACTATATTCATATTGATACATAACCAAAAATAATAATTGGATAAATCAAAAATTATTAAAAAATAGAAATTTCATGTGAATTTTACATGAAGACTAATATAAATCCATAAAAAATTTATGAATATTTTTTATATTTCGACCTCTAAAAAATTAAGAAGTGTCTTATTAATTTCACCAAAATCTATAAAACATTATAAAATCCTTTAAAAAACTAATTTTTTTTAAATATTTCCTTTTCCTTAGAAAATAATTATGAAATTCCAATATCCTTAGGAAATTTATAAAGTATTATGAAATATTCCTTTGAATCAAATATTCCTTAAAAAATACAAAACAAAGTTTTGTGCACAAAATAAATCTTTTTTACCTTAGGGAAATTTCATCTCTACCCAAGGCCTTATGATTTTAATTAAGTCTAACATACATATGTAAACCTCAATAATAGTGAAATTTCATGTACACCCAAATAATTTAAAAATAAATAAGGCTTCAATAAAAAGATGATTTCCTAAATTGTAGACTTCATCTAATGGATAATAAGTACAAATTAGAAAATATATCATATTATAAGATTTGATTCCAATATTCTACCACTTTTTATTTTTTTTTGTTAATTCCCTTAAATGATCATTGGATTCATCAGTTCTCCACATGAATTAGCAATATCTCCCTACAGTCATTCTCCAGTTTAATGAAAACAATTAATGGGGTTTTCTAACTATGGTTATAATCTATACCATGATTTCATTTCTACCATAGAGATAAAACCAGAATTGATCAATCCAACAAATTTCTATGGAAACATTAGTCAATGATATTTATAGGAAACAATACATGGTAGGTAATTCCAACAATTCTATCCACTTGCTCAAATAAAAACCGTCAATATTACTCTATAATTATCCATGGATAGTATCTACCTTTTTTTAAATTTATATAATATAATCATTAGAACTAAAAAACAACAACCAAATAAATTAGTTAAAACAATGGGGTGGGGGTAATATCCAATACTCTGAAGGTTGAATGATGTGGTTCAAAAGAAAGGTTTAATTTGTATCTCTCAAATATGAGAGTATCCAAGGGTTAATCATGACTTCTAATACTTAAGGATTATTCTCCATAAAATTATTATTGATTATGTTTTTCTCAAATTTTAATTTAAAAAATGATATCTAAACTCAATGTTTTTGTTTTGAGAGTACTAAACTATATTCATTGTAAAATTGGTAGAACTCTTGCTGTAAAAAAATATTACCATTTTTAATTTCCCTATTTTTCCAAGATATTCCAAATGTGGTTTCATTTAATAATGTTTAGTGCATTCATTGATTAATATAATGTATTTTGATTTAGAATTACTAAGAGCTACACTATCTTTATTATTACTCATTTATCCACTATAGATAGGGCCAATAAAAAATGAACCACCACTTATGCACATTTTATCAAAAAAATCCCCTGCCCAACTAATATCTGAGAAGGAAGATAATTCATGTAAATTCTTTTGAATAATGAACAATCCATGATTTAATGTACCTTATATATACCTCAAAATTTTCTTTATTGACATGAGGTGATCCTCCATAGTATTCCTTTAAAACCATGAAAAAAATATCATAAGAAATATCATGTTTGGTTTCTATGAAGTATAAAAAATGAACAACGATTATCTTATATAGGGTAGGACATAATGGATTCCCAATTTGGTGCATTTTACGTTTTTTTCAAACAGTGATGGTAGTTGAAAACAATTTTTAATTATGCATTTTAAACTAAATAAGTAGTGAATCTTCAGATATATATTATGAGATAAAAGTGTATCTATCACTTTGAACCAATTTCACTCTAGAAAAATAAGTGTTATCAACAATCATTGAAATTTGAAATTTATATCTACATATATTATAAAAATATTTAAATGATTTATGTTTTCTTCCCCATTATATTATATCATTCACATATAAAAAAACATAAAATATTATTCCATGGATGTATTCCCATAGAGGATGTGGTTGACTCCACTATTCAGGAATTCCAAATTCTTCATATATTATTCATGCTGAACATATCACGAACATAGTTGACACATTATACTATACATAAACACATTATTATTATCACTTTCAATCATGAATCCCACAATATATTCACTATAGACCTCCTATATTAGAACATCATTCATTAAAGGGGTTTCTACCTCCATTTTAAACATTTTTTTCCTCTCTTAAAATTCATGACTAGAAAGAGTAAATTCAACTCAATTCATGCCATGGGTATAAATTTTACCTCAATATCCACATCAACTATTTGAGAATAAAATTATCACAATAATAAATCATTATTTATAACTACAACATCATCTTCATCAAATTTGTTTTTGAAGAGACACTTTCTTCTAGAAATATTTTTGTATCCGAGTCTCCTCATAGGCTCTTGTAACTATATTTCAGTTTGGTGTAAATCCTTGTTAATGTGTCTCACCCTGGATTATTCCTTCATAACATCTAAATATACTATTGGATCTATGATTTATTGTAATATAAAATGCTCTATTATTCTCATCCTTTTCATTTGATATGGTGAAACCTTATTATTGATTATATTTATAGGTCTACTTCAATTCATATATTTCTTCATAATGATATTGGTTTATTATCTTCTAGATTTATTTCATCCTAAGATTCATCCATATAATCCCCATCGTTTGAATGATTTTTCATAGTCTCAAAATTCACACCAACATTTTCATCTTCCTCAAATACTTTTTCCTTTTTAACATTTCCAAAAATTATTTATTCTCTTCATGATAATCATGACATCATAGATATATAAAATTTTCATTAGTATTTTTTAATCACTTATAGGATTTAATCTTTATTGAGTATTCAATAAACACTCCATCACCTTCTACATAACTAAATTTTCATTGATTTCCAATGTTATTATAAATGTAACACCTGATTCCAAAAATATGTAAGTGATCCAATGGTATATTCCTTCTATAAAACATAACATAGGTGTAATTCACCTATATGGATTATAAATTCTCAATTTTGAGTATACATAGCGACCTGCATTTCCTTCTTCTAATAATGGTGATAGACACAACTTTCATCAAGCAACATTTTAGACACTTTTTTCACTATCCAATTTCACCGTGCAACAACCCATTTATACTATTGAATGTTTAATGAGGTTAAAAAATATTTTATGATATATTTTTTTTAATATAGATTAACACTTATATAGATGTACACTCATTTCTGATATTTTATTTTATTAACCTGAATTAAAAATTTGATACCAACGCTGAACATTTGAGGGTATGCATTCTTTAGGAAGATTCTAACATTGGATGGTGCGGTCCACAAGAGAAAGTTAGTTTTTTTCCATAAATAAAATAATTAAGTGGAAATTATTTTATTGTAAAATATATAACATTTAAAAGGTATCTCAGATTGGAAATCATAGAGTACCGTTGGCTTCGTTGGGGCGTTTTTCACTTTGGCAAAGCCTAACCTCGACCGGATCGGGTCGAGGGTGACCATTTATAATTTTCTGATATTTTTTTCGGGTCAGTTCTATAAACGTGTGAGCTGCATTTTCTAAAATATGAACCGGTGCATGGATTAAAAATCTAAGGACACCGTTGAATCCGTAGGGATGGGATTCACATAAGGTAGAAATCACTTTTACCGTAGTAGGTCTGTATAAAAAGTAATGTTTTGGAACTTTTTAAATGAAATAAATAAACTAAATTTGTAATTTTATTATCATTCATTTCCTCCAATGGACAATTGGCAATGTAGGACCAGTGATGGGTCAAGACAATAAATGGCCTGACCTTTCAATTCTATGTAACATCACTGATGGATAATTAGGAAGGTTCCTAATTAATGGCCCTCCATGAATCTCATGAACGTTTCACACCCTCCCCCTCTCCTATTTATAATGAGCTTGGGGAGTGGAGTCAGCACTGCTTCACCTAGAAAGGATGTTTTTTCAATGTGTAGTGATGATAATCCCTTATAGAATAGAGCTGGTACGAGCGGGAGTTGACGAGCAGCACCGAAACCTTGAACCGGAGATCTACGAACGAGTGATGTCGTTGGAGGGTAGTTGTTGGGGCAGATGAACACCAACCCGCATCCAAAAATTCTTTCTCACCATCGTTCATGAGGTGTGTATTTATTTATGTTTTAAATTACTTTATTGATTCATAATATCCAAAATTCATAATGAAGATAGCTAAATGAACACGGCCATCATCCCACACATAAACCTTGCTCCTGTTCCTTTTTATTTTTCATGTGTTTTTCATGCGTTCTTCAACACCATTTATTTATTGATTCTGGAAAAACTGAGTTTTGATGAGTGCGATATATGGATGCGGAGCACTCGACCCAAGGATCTTGAATAAGTGATCGTTTAATTTTTCAGGATTGGAAGGAAGCCGCAGTGGCTCACGGAAGAAGGTGGCGGTCGACACCTGGCCTGCCGCGAGGATGGAAAAGCGGCACGCGTCTGTGCTGCCGGTTGATGAGGAGCTCATGGCTCATCGGCTGCTATGGCCGCTCGGCTACGACAGAGGCCGAAGGGCGACCGAACTTCCAGACATCCGTGGTAGAGCAGCGACGCATGTTCGCACCATTGGGGGAAGACCTGCCGACCATCCAACTGCCCGCACCAGACCATGTGGGACCCCTTCTACGGGTCCCGCATTCCACCCAGCCAAATGGTCCCATGGACCGTTCGGGATAACTGGAAGGGGGAAGCTCCCCCTTCAGCGCCAAATCAGGCGGACCACGTGCCCATCGAGCCACACCGCAGCATGCCACGCCATAGTAGGCCCCATGCCACGAGAAAGACCACAGTAGGCCTCACCTCGTGGGCCACACTGTAACAGGCCAAGAACCACCAGCTGGGCCGCAGTGGCCCACACCCTGGGCCATGCCACCAGGCTACTCCAGCATGCCACACCATCAGGCTAGGTCAGACTCCGGCCGAGTAGGCGGGGCCTGCTAATGCCGAGGCCACCTTATCCAGTCCTGAATCGGGTAGGGTCGGTGCGACTGGGTCAGACCGGACCCATTCCCATCTGAACCGTCTATGGAACCAGAACCATTGGATCGAGCCATCTTGTTTTGCTATACTCCACTTGAGTTTTTGATATGGTAGGAGTCCGGCCGGGTTGGATCGGACCCTGAATCCAATTGGGCCCTCGGATTAGAAACAATAATAACATACAGACCATGCCTCCGATTGACGCATCGTCTATTTCGTTGGGTCACTTATGACGTGACAGACCATTGAGATAATTTTATAGGTACTTCGGGGTATTTTAGGAGTTACTAATGGCTTGAAGAGAGTTTTTACCAAGAGCACTGCGTATGGAACCCTCCGACTGGATGCGACTTGATGACTGTTGATCTTTTTGACTCGGTGTTACTCGATAGGCTCAGTGGGGAGTGCCTCTATGTGATGCGGAAGACCCACAGTCAGGAGCACCTCTGTGTGACACGGTAGGCCCAGGTTACTTGAAAAGAGGAGCAAATCATCAGGCCATGAGGGTGACCACCTTTGTGTGACATGACAGACCCACAATACTCGACAGGAGAAGTACCTCAATAGTCCATGGTTAGGGGGAAGCACCTCTGTGTGATGTGGCAGGTCAACTTTACTCATCATAGGAGGATTTCTCTAACAACCTTGGAGTTCAACGTTGTGACAGGGAATGTTACTTGTTCCTAGGCCTATATAATCTTTAAATGGTTATCAGCATTCATAGTGATCCTGTGTGGGTCAGCATCATAATCCTTTTTCTCAGAGTGGTATACCTGGTTTGAGTTGAGACTCTGTTTGAACTATGAAATTTATCATAATGGTAGAATCTTCATTGTGATACGGGTGTGGTAATTTTACCTTCGTTGTACTATCTTCGTGTTGATACATGTGTTGTAAATTTACCTTCATGGTACTATCTTCATGGTGATACACATGTGGTACATTTACCTTTGTGGTATTATCCATGTGGTGATACCTGTGTGGTACTTTCAACTTAATGGTGTTACCTTTGTGGTATTCTTACCTCATGTATGAGATTTGTGTAACCTTATTACCTTGGTGTATGTATGGGAATATACCTAAGTAGAGTTGATTTCTTGGTTTTTGGTTTTCCATTGAGGAACATTAAGAGACCTACGGGGTCTCGGGGTCCCTACTGAGTATTGTTATACTCATCCATGCATAGGCTTCACCCACAGATTGCATTGTCTTATGCAGATGACGTACAACATTGATCGAGGCTGAGGGAGCTAGTATTGGATGATGCGTGGAGGTGGACCTTTCGGCATAACGTGAAGCATAGGAGACAGATAGACGTGGAGGGATGAGGAGGCGATTTGTACATACCGTTCTGGTAGAAGCCTTAGAGTACGATCTAGTAGATTTTTTCAATTTACTTTCAGTTTTATTGTATTTTTAGTTGTACCATTACAGTTGGGCTTGTATTCCATCCCATTTTACAACAAAACTTTTTCCTACAACAGTTTACTTCACAGTTTATTTTTGTTGTGTTCTTGGACCATTTGTTGGTACAAGATTAAAGGTAAAGCCTCCCCATTTTAGGGAGTATTCCTTTAGGTTCTAGTCTCCAGCCCCTGGCGTATGGAAGGTGAGCTTGGCATAGTCACGACACGAGCCCCGGGGGACGGGTCGTGAAAAATTGGTATCAGAGGAGTTCTGTTCTACCAATGAACTTGGACTCTGATCTTTTCAGTGATTCAAAATTGTTAAGTGAAATGAGTACGGTTTTCAGTTCGAGGAGTCCAATGATGGTACAGAGGAAGATGTATCCATACAAAAAAACCCTAAAATCTTATTTCCTACTTAGCGCACGAAAACACTTATTGCTTGGGTTTTTGAAAAATTTTCTTTTGAATTATTCTGATTCATCTTACCAGGATTAACATAATGACCATGGTTCACCTATTCCTTATCAAGATTCTTCCACAAAGACATCCAACTAGGATTCTCGAGAGATTACACAATGATAGTGCATCGAGCGATGAGGCTTCGGTGAAGAGCCCCTTTACGGCAGTTGTACCATCGGGTGGTGTACCAGCAACACCACTACCCACTGGACGAGTGTTGCCACTAGAACCACCATTAGGTGATGCTCACTGACTGAGAACATTGCACAATTTCCAATGATAGAGACTATCGAGGTTTCGAGGTGATTCATATTTTCAGGCAGCTGAGTGTTTGCTGGAAGCAGTACCTAGAGTTTTCCACCTATTTGAGACACCAGAAGAGAAGATGATGATCTTAGATTCTAGTCATTTTCAGTGAGTGACCATGTGGACGGTCTAGATAGTGATGATGATTCATTATGTGGACCATTTCCTGAGATAATACCTCCAGGTAGTGCATTAGATATATCACTGATCGTTGGTTAGCAGTTACAACTGAGGTACTGGTAGAGGTAACATTTAGACTTAGTGTGTTACACGAGTTTCAGCATCAGATACCCCTCAGGTTCTGAGGCGAGGCCGACTCACAGGCAGTTGAGGATTTGCTTAAGGAGGTGGTTGAGAGTTCCCTAGGGCTTTTACAGCTTTGGAATGATGACCTCTCGGTAGCTGAGTATTCCTAGAGGTGTACCGACCATTCCTAGTACTCGATGAATATGGTACGATCAGTGCTTCAGGGCTCAGACATCAAAGAGCGGTGTGTTTAATGATGAACAAGCAAGAACTATTAATCAATGCATTACTACCTATGATATTGTTCTAGAGATAACCTTTTCAGTTTAATGTTCTTTGGATGAGAAAATATAGCTATTGAATGTTAGAAGTAAGAAAGAAAGAAAATGGCACCAGTCTCAGAGACTTGGGTGTGTAAAAATGTTTCTTGATGAATAAGTGTTAGGGATTGATGAATTTATAGGGATGAAAACATGGATTAAGAGCTAGGAGACAAGAATGAGGGGGTGTACATTTCTACATGTTATAACCAACCGCTTTGTGGACCCCACCAGGCTCAGGGAGCTGCACGATAGGGAAAGCGAGTAGTTGCATATGGTCAAGGAGTGAAACCCAAGGGCTCTAGGAATGCTTTGATGAATGTATTATGTATACTACTAGTGGCTGTATTAATAGACATAGGTACAAATCATTCATTCATTCCACAAATCTTGTCTAAGACCTAGAGTTTCTGGTTAACCCGTTGACTTGACCCTCACGTCTAGAGATACCATTGAGAGGAGACTTGATAATCACAATTACTCTGATGGTGTGATCTGGCCGTTAAGGCAAGAGTTTCAGTTGTAATCTTATGATGTCATCGTCGAGCACTTACAACGATATTTTGGGTATGGACTGTACATCTATAGTTCCTACTCAGATTGACTATATTAGGAAAAAAGTTTTTGGTTTACCTAAAATGTTGGAATGTGATTTTCCCTTGGTCGGAGAAAAAGGAAAACCATGCAGCATAGGAAAAAGTCAAAAAAATGAGGGTGAAACCGATCACGCTTGATTCAGCCATCCCTAACCTCGTAGAAGCAAGAATTTTGAGATTTCATTTCCCAACATGAATTTCTAGAGATCCTCCAGGACTAGGACTTTGAGATATTCTATACTCCTAGGAAGGGGAACGTGGTAGCAGATTCACTCAGTTGGACGTATGATCTGCTGTTGCTGAGTGAAGTGAAAAAGAATCTAGTCATGTTGCAGATATCCTATGTGAATTGAGATGGGGTCAGTTATCTTCAGTCTCTAATAGTCACTCCCCCACTCCTTCAGTGATTCAAGGAGGTGTATCTTGGGGACACTGACTGTGATGCTCGACGTGCTCAGATATCCACAGGACATGCACCTGAGTGATTTTATGATGGTGGGGAGCAGATATTCCTTTTCAGAGGATGATATATGGTACCAGAAGCGCTACGAGAGGAGGTGTTTGGGGAGTTCCATACATCCCCACTAGGGGTACATCCGGGAGTGGAAATGATGTTTCAAGACCTCCATCATCAGTACTGGTGGCTAGGGATGAAGGCTGTGTAAGTGTTTGTCTCTTGGTGCCTCACTTATCAGCATATGTAGGTAGAGAATCATGTTCCAGTAGGCTATGTTCAGCCATTAGAGGTGCCAGAGTAGAAGTGTGATGGAATTTTCATGGACTTTTTGATTGGACTTCCACACATGTTTACGAGTCTTGATTCTATCTGGGTGATCATTGACTAACTCACTACGTTGGCCCACTTCCTACCTATTATAGAGCAGGGTTCAGTAGAAGGATTAGATCACCTCTATGTACATGAGATTCTATGGCTTCATGGATTTCCATCTACGATTGTCTCCGATCGTGATTCAAAATTTACTTCTTAGTTATGGAATGGGTTGTAGGAAGCTTTTAGGACATAGCTTCGGTTGATCATTTCCTTCCATCCTCAGATGTTAGTCAAATAGATCATACCATTTATACCCTCGAAGACATGCTACATGCTTGCGTCCATGATTTTGGTCGCAACTTGGAGGATCACTTGCCTTTGGTGGAGTTCATGTATGACAACAACTATCACTCCACTATTGGTATGGCACCATTTGAGGCATTGTACGAGCGACCTTGCATATCACCACTATATTAGACTATTCCAAGGGAGTCAGCACACATGGGACTATAGATGGTATGAGCTAACATGGAGAAGGTGAAAATCATCTAGGATCGGATGAAGAAAACACAAAGAAGGCAAAAGTCCTATGCTGACAAGAGACGAAGACCTCTTGAGTTCGAGGATAGTGATTTTGTCTTTCAACGGGTCTCACCTCGATGAGGTTTGTAGAGATTTGTTCGGGGCGAAAAGTTATCATTGAGGTTCATTAGACCCCTTAAGGTCCTCTGAAGAGTTGGATAGGGTGTTTACCACTTATCCCTTCCACCTCTGTTGCACCGGGTGCACGACGACTTCCACGTATCCTAGCTGAGCAGATACGTGCATGTCCCTTCACAAATCCTTGAATGGGGCGAACTGGACATCGACGACGGGGTTACGATTTTGAAGGATCTAGTAGAGATTGCAGATCAATAGGAGTGGGTCTTTCATTGGTGTTTTATACCTATGGTGAGTATTCTTTGGAAGCATGAGAACATCCAACTGAGCACATGGGAGCGGGAGACTCAGATTCATGCTCAGTACCCCCATTTGATTCTTTAGTCTATGTTTTGGATTTCAGGAAAGTAAATCCCTAAGGTGGGGAGAATTTAATTGCATGGAGATTTTGTATATTTTTTTAAATTGTATGAAATTATTTTAAGACAGTGAAATATGACGGCGCGTGATTCCGAGACCCGAAGTGCCTGGAATGATCCATCGATGTTTTTTTATAGTTTAATTAGCGCACATCTGCATTGTTTCTTAAAATTTTTAATAACCCTTAAACAGTTAATAAGATCAGAAATATGAGGGCACTGTTTTTCTCAGGAGGGTGGGTTTACTATAGGAACTAATTATGTTTAGTCGGCCTAATATTACGGTTAGAAAACCTCAAAATGACAAAACACTAAATAAAATAATTAAACAAAGCTATTTTATTTTTCAAATGCTTATTACTCAAGAACGATAACTAAGATTAACAATCTGAGACCAATGATGAAATCATGAGGGTTATGATTTCATTAAGAAGATACATACTTTGACCGATGTGGGCTACCAGAGAAATTTATTTTTTGGCGATAAATAAAATAATTAAGTGATAATTATTCTATTGTAAATTCCATAACTTTTAAAGGGTAACTCAGATTAGAAATCCGAGAGTACCGTTGGGTTCGTTAGGGAGTGTTTCACATAGTTAGAGCCTATCCTCATCCGGCGCGGGTCGAAGGTGAATGTTAATAATTTTGTTAACTTTTTTTCGGGTATGTTCTGTAAACGCATGAGTGACATTTTATATCATTTGAACCTGTGCTCAGATTAAAAATTCAAGGACATCACTGAATCCATTGGGACGAGATTCAATATTAGGAGACTTCACATTGAGCACAGTAGGTCTGGAGAAAATGATATGTTTTGGGACTTTTTAAAAAGATAAATAAAATAAATTTGTTATTTTATTTTCATTCATTTCCTCCAACAGACAAGCAGTAACATGGGACCAATGTCATGTCATGATAATAAATGGAATGACCATTCATTTAAATTTAACTACACCATTGGGGAATGAGGAAGGTTCCTAATTAATGAGCCTCTATTAATACCATTAAAGTTGCACACCCTCCCCCTATTCTATTTATATGGAGCTTGCAAAGAGGTGTCAACACTCCTCCACCAATCAACAAAGTGCTGACAATGTGCTGTGATGGAAAACGAATGAAGGATGGAGCTGATACCAGTGGGAGGTGACAATCAACACTGAATCCCCGAAATAGAGATTGACAGACTAGTGACGTCGTATGAGGATAGTTGTGGGGGACGACGAACATTGACCCGCTTCCAAAAATGCGTGCTCACCATTGTTCTGGAGGTAGGGGTTTTATTTCTGTTTGAATTTAATTTATCGATTTATCATATCATAAATTCATGAAGACAATGTCCAAACAAACATGGCCATCGTCCCGCACATAAACCATGTTCCTCTTTCATTTTATTCATCACATTTTCTTCATGTATTCTTCAATTTCAATTATTAATTGATGCTGGAAACATAGAGTCAGGATGAGCATGATATATTGACATGGATCCCTCAACGCAAGGATTGCGAATATGTGATCGTTTAATTTTTCGGGCTTGGTATGTAGTCGTAATGGCTTGCGGAAGAAGGGGGAAGTCGTCACCCAGCTGACCATGAGGAAGGATGGGTGGGACACATCCGTGCCATCGGTAGATGAGAAGGTTGTGACCCGTCGGCCACGATGATGCAGGGTGGAGGCGCGCAACTGGCCTACCGTGGGGCGAAGCGACGACACTTTTCTGCGCTGTCAGTTGAGTAGGGGTCCATGACAGATTGGTCACGGTGAAGGTCGAAGGGTGGTCGACCATATGGCCGACTATGGTGGAGCAGCGGCACATCACCATGCTACTAGGAGTAAGACCGATCGACCATACGACCTTCTGCACCAGACTAGGAGGGACCCATCTGGTGGGTCCCACATACCACCAAACCAAATGGTCCAATGGACTGTTTGGGAAATCTTGAAGGGGGGCGCTCCACCTTTGGTGTCAGCTCGGGCGGGACATTCTATTGGGCCACGCCACCAGGCCGCGCCACCAGGCCGTGCTGGTGGGCCGCACCTACAGGACGAGCCAGGCCACCAATTTGTGGGTCAGGCCGGACTATGGCCCAGCGGGCCAGGCCCACCAAGGCTCAGGCCAATTGGGCTAGACTCAAATTGGGCTGTGTTGACCAAAACTAGTTTGGGTGAGGCCATGTTGGTATGACTGGGTCAGACTAGACATGTGCCTAACCTAATCTAGTATGACCTTCTTGGCCTTAACTAGAGAAACCAGAGTCAATTTGATGAACCGTTTACGGCTCGAGAATATTTTTATTGATTCAGTTCTTTTTTTTATACTCCACTTGAGTTCTAGATTAGGTAGGAGTATATCTGGTTTGTATCAGACCCTAAATCCAACCGGGCCCTCAGAGCGGAAACACTAATAACATACAGATTGGGCGTCTGATTGACACCCCATCTCTTGTGTTGGGTCCCTTATTTCATGACAATCCTTTGGGATTCTATTCGTGGGACTTCGGGGTAGTTGAGGTATGATTGATGGCTTGGTGAGTGGTTCTCCCAAGCATGCTAAGTACAGAACCCTACGACTGGCTATGACTTGATGAATACAAATCTTTTCCACTTAGAGTGACTCAACTGGCCTTGTTGTGAGAACCTATATGGGACGCGGCAGACCCATGGTGGGGAGGGCCCTTGTGTGATGTGACATAGCAAAGTTACTCAACTGGAGGAGTACCTCAGCAGTCCAAGGTTATTGGGAAGCGCATCTGTTTGACACGGCAGTCCCACTATACTCTTTAGAGGCAGATTTCTCCAGCAGCTGAGGTGTTCAACATTGTGAATGGGAATGGTAATTGTTACTAGGCCTATAGAATATGTGACTGGATATCATCATTCATAATGATCCTATGTTTGTCAACATCATTATCCTATTTCTAAGAGTTGTATACCTAGTTTGAGTTGAGACTCTGTTTTATCTAAGACTTTTATCTTCATGGTACTATCATCATGGTGATACGTGTGTGGTACTTTTACCTTCGTTGAACTATCTTCTTGGTGATAACTATGTGGTACATTGACATTCAGGGTACTATCTTCGTGGTTATACATGTGTGGTAATTTTACCTTCGTGGTATTATCCTCGTGGTGATACCAGACTGGTAATTTTACCTTTGTGGTGTTACCTTTGTGGTATTCATCCCCCCATGTATGAGATGTGTATAACATGATAACATAAGTGTATGTATGGGAATATAACTAAGTAGAGTTGATGTATTTCTCTTTGGTTTTCATTTGAGAAACTTTAAGAGAACATCATGGTCTCTGGGTCCCAACTGAGTACCGTTATACTCATCCCTGCATGGGCTTCACCTGCACCTTGTTGTGTCTTGTGCAGATGATGTGAAACATTGATCGAGGCTGAGAGAGCTAGGACTAGGCGATGTGGGGAGGAGGAACTTTAGGCGTGATGTGATGTGGATGAGGCGGACGAACTTGGAGTGCTGTGGAGGAGATTTGTACATACCTCTTTTGTATGAACCTTGGAGGATGGCCCTATAGCTGTTTTCCTTTTTATTTCAGTTGTATTGTATTTTTAGTTGTACCTTTATAGTAGGGCTTGTATTCTAGCCCCATTTACTTTCATCACTCTTTTACTACAGTATTTTACATCACAGTTTCTTCATCTAGTGTTATTGGACCGTGTGTTTGTACATGATTAAAGGAAATGTCTTACCGTTTTATGGAGTATGCCAATCGATTCTAGTCGCCAGCCCCTGGCCTAAGGAAGGTGGGATAGGGGTAGTCAGGACACGGGCCCTGGGGGACGAGTCGTGACAAATTGGAATTAGGGGAGTTCAGTTCTACAAAAGAACTAGGACTCTAATCATTCCTGTGAAGCAATACTGTTATGTTCTATGAGTGTGGTTTTCAGTTCGGGGCATCTAGTTTTGGTCCGGATGACAATGTATCCATACAGCATGACCTTGCATTTTTTTTTCTGACTCAGTGCACAAAAACACTGATAGCCTGTGTTTTAGAAAAGTTTTTATTTTGATTTATTTGGAGTCATCTCACAAGGTATAACTTAATGACCTTGGTTCACCTGTTCCTTATAAGGACGCTACCACAAAGATAGCCATCTAGGATTCCTGAGAGAGTACACAATAAAATCCCACCAAGTGACGAGGATTCGGTGTAGGCCCCCCTTATAGATGTTGTGCCATTGTTTGGTGTAAAAACATCACTACTACCCATTGGATGGGTGTTGCCACCTACACCACCAGTAGAGGAAGCATGACAACTGAGAATGTTGCACGAGTTCCAGAGACATAGAACTCCGAGTATTTGAGGTGAGTTAGATTCCCAGGGAGCTGAGGGTTTGATGGAGGCAGTGGCTAGAGTTTTCCACCTAGTTGAGACACCAGTAGAGGAGATGGTGATCATAGCTTCTAGTTTTTTATAGTGAGTGACCATATGGATGGTCTGTATATTGATGAATCTTTGGTATGTGGACCATTTCCATAGATAGTACGTCTGGGTAGTTTGTCAGCTATATCTATGCTCGTTGGTCAGCAGTTACAAATGGAGGTATCGTTAGAGGACACATTTAGGCTTAGTGCCTTACATGAGTTTAAGCATCAGATACCCCTCAGGTTTGGAAGCTAGGTTGACTCATAAGCAGTTGAGGATAAGTATGAGGAGGTGGTAAGAGTTCTCTAGAGCTTCTATAGCTTCGGTAGGATGACATGTCGCTATCTGAGTATTCCTCGTGGCATGCCGACTATTCCATGTACTCAATGAATACAATACAATCAGTGTTTCGGGGATCGGACATTCGAGCATTGTGTGTTTAAAAATTTCTGAGTGCGCACTATTCCTCTATGCATTCCTAACTATGATAGGGTGTTAGAGAGAACCTTGGTTGTTGAATGTTATTTGGCTAAACAGATACAGCATGTGAATGTTGGTAGTGGGAAAGCAGGAAATGAGAGACTGTCTCAGCGACTTGGGTGTGTAAACTTTTTTTAGGAAGTAGAAGTGTTAGTGAAAGATGAATCGGTAGGGTTGCAGATATTGAAGCAGTGCTAGGATAGTAGCATGAGGTGGTGTAAATTTTTTCATATTACATCCACACCCCTTTGTGGACCCCACTAGTATCAAGAAGTTGGAGGATAGGGGAATGGTGTGGCTGCATATGGCCAAGGAGTTTGACCCAAGGGATCTAGGAATGATTCGATGAATGGTCTGTGTCAACTACTAGCTGCCGTATTAATATTCATAGGTACCAATAATTCCTTCATTCTACGAATCATTTCAAAGACCTAGATTTTCTAGATAATCCATTGACATGACCCTCACGTCTGTAAATACCTTAAGGAGGAGACTTCATAATCACACATATGCCGATGGTGTGATCTGACACTTGAGGCGATAGTTTCGGTTGGAACCTCTTGGTGGAAGTGTTGAGTCCTTAAGATGTTAGTTTCGGTATGGACTAGACATCCACAGTTCATACGTATATTTACTATATTGGAAAAAATGTTTGTGGTTTACTTATAATGTTGGAGTGGGATTTTCCCTTGGTCGGTGAAAAAGGAATCCCAGGCAACACAAGACAAACTCATGAAAATGAGGGTGCAGCCGATCATGCTTGAGTCAGCCATCCCTACCCTCGTGGTAGCGGGAGTTTTGAGTTTTCAGTTCCCAACAACAGTGGCTAGAGTTCCTCTAGGACTATGACATTGATATAGTCTATACTCTTTGGAAGGGGAATGTTTTAGAGGATGCACTCAGCAGGAGGTCTTGTCTGTAGCTTTTGAGTGATGTGACAAAGAATCTAGCCGTGTTGCAAATATCTTACGTGGATCGAGATGGTGCTGCTTATCTTCAGTATCTAAATGTCACTCCCCCACTCAATCAGAGAGTTAGGGAGGTGCAGGTTGGGGACAATGACTACAAGGCTCGACATGCTCAGATGTCAATGGGATATGCACCTGATGGATATTCTGAAGGTGGGGAGCACATCAAACTCTTCAGAGGATGAACTATAGTACCAGTAGCACTATGAGAGGAGGTTTTGAGGGTGTTCCATACATCACCTATAGCAGTACATCCTACAGTTGAAAAGATGTAACAGGATCTACGACATCTGTAATGGTGGCCAGGGATGAATATGACAATGGAAAAGTTTGTCTATTGGTGCCTTACATATCATCAAGTGATGAAGGAGCATCAGGTCCCAGCATGCTTAGTTCAGCCATTAGAGGTGCCAGAGTGGATGTTGGATTGAATTTCATTGGAATTTGTGGCAGGAAATCCTCTCACATCCAAGAGACATGATTCTCTCTGGGTGATCATTGACTGACTCACAAAGTCATCCCACTTCCTACCAATCCGAGATAAGGGTTTAGTAAAGGGATCAGGATGCCATTACGTACATGATATTTTATGGCTTCACTGAGTTCCATCTACAATTGTCTCCGACTGTGATGCACAATTTACTTCCTAGATATGGAAGGGGTTGCAGGAAGCGTTCAGAACACATCTTTGGTTGAACACTACCTTTCATCCCCATAATGATGGTCAGACAGAGTGGACTATTTATACCATCGAGGTCATGAAACATTCTTGAGTCCTTGATTTTGCCTCCAGATGGGAGGATCTATATCCATTGGTGGATTTCTCATAAGAAAACATCTATAACTCCACTATCGGAAAAGAACCATTCAAGGCATTGTACGACCAACCTTGCAGGTCACCACTGTGATGGACTGTCCTAGGGGAGTCAGCACTCGTGATACCAGAGATGGTATGGCTACCATGGAGAAGGTGCAGATCATCCAGGATTGGATGAAGTCTGCACAGAGCAAGAAAAAGTCGTATGCTGATTGGAAACTGAGGCCTCTTGAGATCGAGGATGGTGACCATTTCATTCTATGGGTCTCACCTCGACACGGTTTGTGGATATTTGGCATGGGCATCATGTTATCTCCGAGGTTAATCGGACCCTTTCAGGTCCTCAGCAAAGTTGGAAATGTGGCTTACCACTTATCTCTTCCACCACAGTTGCACCGGGTGCTCGACATCTTCCATGTATCCTAGCTGAGGAGAAATGTGCACGACCCTTCACACATCATTGATTGGGACAAGCTGAACATCGACGGTGGGGAGATGTTTTCAGTGGTTTCTGTAGAGATTGAGGATCTATAGGAGAGGGTCCTTCATGGGTGGTACATACCTCTTGTGCGCATTTGTTGGTAGCACAGGAACCTCCCCGAGAGAAAATGGGAGAGGGAGGCTCAGATTTGTGCTCAGTACCCCTATTTTGTTTCCTTAGTCTATGTTGTGGCTTTCAAGGACGTAAAGACCTAATGTGGGGAGAATTTAATGTCCTAGAAATTCTGTATAATTTTTTAACTTATATGGAATTATTTCAAGACTGTGAAATCTAACAGTGCACGATTCCGAGGCCCGAAGTGCTCAGAATGATCTCTTGGAATTTTGTTAAATTATAATTAGCACACGTAAGTAGTTTTCCTAAAAAAGTGAAATAACTATTAAATGGTTAATCAAATCTGAAATATGAGGGAACCGTTGGGCTCAAGATGGTGGGTTTATCCTAGGTCCTCCTTAAGATTATTTGGCACAAGCCTATGGTGAGAAAATGGAAAAATGGAATAACAGAATATAAAATAATAAAAAAAAGTTATTTTATTTTTCAAATTCTTATAACTCACAAAAAGTAACTCTGATTAACAATATGAGACCTGTTCTGAACTCAGTATGGTATGAATTCTTTTGGGAGATACTAACTTTGGCCTATGCGGGCCATCAGAGAAAGTTAGTTTTCGTCTGTAAATAAATTAATTATGTGAAAATTATTTTATTTTAAAATCCATTACATTTAAAAGGTATCTAAAATTGGAAATCCAAGAGTACCATTTGGTTTTCTGGGGAGTGTTTCACTTAGGTAGAGCATAACCTTGTCCGACACGGGTCGACGATGACTCTATATAATTTTCCGACTGTTTTTTCGGCTACGTTCAGTAAACGTGTGATCGAAGTTTTCTAACATATGAATCGATGCTTAGATTAGAAAATATGAGGACACCATTGAATCCACAGGGTTGGGATTCAATTAAGGGAGACATCACATTGACTATATTAGTTTTGAAGAAAAATTAATGTTTTGGTACTTTTTAAAGGAAATAATTAAAATAAACGTGTTAATTGATTTTCATTCCTTTCCACCAACAAACAAGTGACAACGTGGGACCAGCAACGAGTCAAGCCAATAAATGGTTTGACCATTAAATTCTATGTAAATTTACCCTTGGGGAATTAGGAAGGTTTATAGTTAATGGTATTCCATTAATACCAAGAATTATGCACACCCTCCCCCTATTGTATTTATATTTTTCATGGGGAGAGGTGTCGGCAAAGCTACTTCTTGCAACGAAGTGCTCAAAAAGTGAAGTGATGCCAAAACCTTGGATGATGGAGCTGGTACCAGCAGGAGGAAACGATAGAGACCAAAAACCTGAATAGGAGATCAAATAATTAGTGACGTATTTGGAGGCTAGTTGTGGGGGACGATGAACACTGACCCACTACCACAAACACACATTCACCATTGTTCTTCAGATATGTGTTTCACTTATGTTTGAATTTACTTTTTTGATTCATCATATCCTAAATTCATGATGATGATGCCCCAACGAACATGGACATCATCCCACACATAAACATTGCCCGTATTTCTTTTTATTCTTTGTGCATTCTTCATGCATTCTTCAACGCCAATTATTTATTGATGCTGGAAACACAGTGTTTTGCTAAGCGTGATATATGTGCACAAAGAACCTTACGTAAGGTTCACTAATATGCGATCGTATACTTTTTTGGGTTTGGAATAGAGATGCAGTGGCTCATGGAAGAAGGCGGCAGCCAGAACCCGGCTGACCACGAGGAAGGATGGGCGGCGCGCGTATGCGCTGCCTGTTGATGAGGATGTTACGACCTATCGGTCGGGGCATGGAAGTGTTGCATCCAGCAACCATTCGTCCACGGGGAGGAGTGGAGACTCACGTCTAAGCCGCTAATGGAGTATGGGGTTACAGTCGCTTGGCTGTGGGGGAGGCCGGAGGGCAGCCAGGCTTTCAGCTAGCCGTGGTGGAGCAGTGGACCGCGACTGCACCGTTGGGAGGAATACGAGATGACCTTACGTCCTGCTGCGTCAGACCAGGCATGGCCCTCTGTTGGGTCCCATGTTCCACCCTGCCGAATGGTCTGATATACCACTCGGGAAAATCGAAAGGGGGGCACTCCCCCTTCGGGGCTAGCTCGGGCGAACCACATGCCCAGCGAGACGCGCCACCGGGCCGAGCCACCGAGCCAAGCCTGTGGGCCGGGACAGGCCACCCCTTCGCGGGTCGGGCCGGACTATGGCCCAGTGGGTCAAGCCCGCCAATGCCCAAGCTAACCAGGCTGTACTAGAATTGAGCTGAGGCGACCCGAACTAGATCGGGTCGGCCCTAGCCGTGTCGTGCTGACTGGGTCGGACTAGACTCGGTTTAATCTGAATGAAGTTTTTCCTTCTTGGCCATAACATGTGAACCAGGTTTCCGTTTGATGAACCATCTGTGGAACCAAAATCATTGGATCGAGACTGTTCTTTTTGTTATACTCCACATGATTTTTGGATAAGGTAAGAGTACAGTATGGTTGGATCAAACCCCGAATCCAACCGGCCCCTCGGAGTAGAAACACTAATAACATAGGAACGAGCGTTCGATTGACACACTGTTTGTTGTGTTGGAACCATTATGATGTTAAAAACCATTGGTATACTTTTCAATGGGAATTTGGGGCAGTTGATGTATGACCGATGTCTTGCGATGTAGTTCCCCCAATCATGCTACGTATGGAACCCTACGACTGACTGAAACGTGATGAATACTGATCCTTTCGACTCCGAGTTACTCGACAGACCCATTGGAGAGTGCCTCTGTGTGACGCATCAAACCCATGATGGGGAGTGCCTTTGTGTGATGCGGAAGACCCACAGTACTCGGCAGGAGGAGTACCCTAGCAGGCCATGAGGGGGTGTGCCTTTGTGTGACACGACAGACCCACGGTGGGGAGCACCTCTATGTTATGTGGCAGACCCATGTACTCGAAAGGAGGAGTACCTTAGCAGTCCAAGGATAGTGGGAAACACCTCTGTGTGACAATTAAGGCTCACTGTACTCATTAGAGTGTTATCCAGTAGTCGAGGAGTTTGATGTTGTGACTGGAAATGTTACTTGTTCCTAGGCCTAAATAATCTTTGACTGGCTATCATCTTTTATAGAGATTTTTTGTGGTTAAACATCATAATACTGCTTCTCAGAGTTGTATACCAGGTTTGAGTTGAGACTATTTTTGATCAATGACTTTTACCTTCATGGTACTATCCTCTCAGTGATAACTGTGTGGTTCTTTTACTTTTTTGGTACTATCTTCTTGGTGATACCTATGTGGTACTTTTACCTTTGTGGTACTATCTTTGGGGTGATACATGGGTTTTACTTTTACTTTCAGGGTACTATCCACATGGTGATACCTATGTGGTACTTTTACCTTCGTGGTGTTACCTTTGGGGTATTCTTCCCTCATGTATGAGATATCTATTATATGATAAAATAGGTGTATGTATGGGCATATAATGAAGTAGAGTTGATGTCTTTCTCTGTGGTTTTCATTTGAGGAACTTTAGGGGACCTATGGGTTCTCAAGGTCCCAACTGGGTATCGTTATACTCACCCCTACATGAGCTTCACCCGAACCTTGTTGTGTCCTGTGCTAACAACGTACAACATCGATCGAGGATGTGGGAGCAAGAACAAGACAATGAGTGGAGGTGGACCATTCTGAACGACATGACACATAGGAAGTGGATGGAAGTAAAATGTGGAGGAGGTGATTTGTACCTACCCTTCAAATAGGAAACTCAAAGTATGACCCAATAGTTGTTTTCCGTCTTCTTTCAGTTTTATTGTATTTTCATTTGTACATTTACAGTTGGTCTTGTATTCAAGACCCTTTTACATTAAACACTCTTTTACTAGAGAAATTTACTTCACAGTTTCGTCTTGTTGTGTTCTTGTACTTGTGTTTATACAGGATTAAAGAAAATGCCTTCCCATTTTAGGTAGTATGACTTTCAATGCAAGTCGCCATCCCCGGGCCAATGGAAGGAATGCTTTGGTTAGTCATGGCATGGGCCCTAGGGGACGGGTAATAAAAAAAATCCACAGAGGATAAACCAAAAAACATAGAAAAAATAGTCAACCCTACATAGGTATATTACCTTACATATATATATGTTATCAAAATATAACCACCTTACATAGGAGTTGTATTCATTTTTACTTGTACATTCCAGTTTTTCTTGTACTTTCCAATTGGGCATGTATTCTAGCCCCATTACTTTCTGTAAACACCATGTTTACTATATAGATTACTTTGTACTCGTATCTGGCTATGTGATAGGTTTGTGTGAGTTTATTATTTATAAAGGCAACACATTCTAGTTTTTGGGAATACGCTTATCGGTGCTTGTCGGCAGCCCCTGGCCTATGGAAAGCTTGCTTGGGGTACTCACGGAATAGGCCCTGATGGACGGGTCGTGACATCTTCCATCATAAGAAAATTTGTATTCTTCTTAATTTCCAACTGGAAAATGTCACTACTTGTTTCAATAATTTCATGACTGAGTTTTCACCATTAATTTGGATTAAGCTTCATTTCTACCTAATGTCGTGCTCAATACGATAGTAAAAATTGTAAATCATGATTAAGAGGTTGTGGCTCAAGCTATATAGAAGAAGTAAATCCAAGATTTTAAAATTATCTTTGGTTTGTAATGTCTGGCTACCATCGATTTATTTTAAAAGATCCTTCATTATCAAAATGAATAATACCATCTATTCCATCCTTTATGTTTCTAGCGATATTTAACATGCTAGTCATATACGATAAGAAGTCACTATCGATGATCTATGTTTTATTATTCATTATTAATTTGTGTGAAATTTATTCTTGGTTTTATTTCTCTCTTATCTAATTTTCATTCCATGATAGTCCAATATGTGTGGGTATAACATATAGAACCTCCCCTCACCTCCGTTCATTGACAGTTTAACCATTAGTTCTTTTTTTCAAGTGGAGATAATTTATTTCCCAATAAATTTTATTTTTTTATTCCAGAATTCATCTATCTATGACTTCCAAGATTGCAATATCCATTTATTATCTACCTATAATCAACAGCATTCTGATCGAAATTAGGTCATTGAATATTTTTTCCAGAAATGATATATTTTCACTATGTTAAATTATATGATCTCATTCTTATTTTTATTCTCATAGGTTCATCTCCCTCTAAATAACTCAAATAATATCCATATTAAGACATAATATGTCTAAGGAAGCCAAAAAATGTAGATTTTACAAGGGGAAATAACATCCCACTCTTACCTTCCCATATGTTTGCAACATTAATGAAACAATATGATTATTTATTATTCCTCAAATAATGAGCGAAAGATTCTATAATTTTCGTCCCTTTATAATAAATCACTACAGTTTTATATTATTATATCTTGATATCCCATCAAACTCTATTCTTATTCATGTTCATGGGTCTTTGATAATTCAAAAATATCTCAAAAAATTGTGTTCTAATTATGGACGTTTATAATTGTTCTCTATCTTACACCATCCCAATTGACATCTTTCTATTTAGGTCAAATTACATTATTTCATACAAAATAATACTTCTTAATGTTATGAAATCATTATCAATATCTTTTGTAACAAAACCAGATTAATTGATATAGATTCATTTTAATTTCATTGATGTATTTTGTGGTACGCTACATCATCATTATATTTCTCTATACAAAACACCTTATTAACTTGCAATATACACAACACTATTCATGGCTTGTGTTGCACACAATTTCTCTTTTGATAGAACTCATTTTAAGAAACACTGAGTATAGATTTTGTTCATTGTATAAATAAAATATGTAATTATTTTTTATACGCAACACTAAAGGATGGTTTCACTACACACAACATTGACCTCTTTTGCGTTACATGTAAGAGAAACCTTGCTTGATAGCCTACCTTGTACGCCAAACCGAGTTTCACTAAAAAACAATATATTGTGAAAATAAATATTATGGGATATAAACTAGTAGTTATGAATTGTACAGACCACATTTTCAATTTCATATAACATTGACATTAATATTATTTATTTTATAGACATGATATCAGATCATGTTCATCTTTTTGGATAAATGATGAATTTTTAAAAAAAATGCGGTTTTGCTGCCTTCTGATGCTGCAGCCATTTTAAATATAGTTTTCAACACCTTTATATAATATATTTAGAAATTTAAAATTATTATTTGTAATAGAAACATAAAAATTTATTTTTGTTGAATTTTTGGTTTTTTTGTAAAATTCATATTTTAATGAATAGTAAAAAACACTGCATTTTAATTCAATACTAGATTTTAATCTAATATATTTATATTGATAGATGGTAATTTTAATAGGTTTTAAAGTATAATTGGATTATATTTTTTTTCATTTAATCCAATCTTGTTCATTGGATATAATTTCACTTTTAAATTTGAGATAAACACAAGTCAGTCTTTTTATATTAATTACTTCTTAAAAACCAGCATTTTCATTTTGAAAATGAGAAATAATTTTAAATTAATTACCCCAAATTATGTGTTATTAATTTTGGAAAAATATATTTCATATTCAAAATCATAAGATTCAAAGTGTGTAAATATTTAGTTTTTCTGGAAATTATGAATAATATCTTTTGTAATTATGTTATTTACTATAGTTAAAGGGTAAATTAAAAAAAGGTATAAAATAATATTATAATAATATTAATCTACACTAACAGATGTTCTAATCCTATTAGATGAGATATTTATGACCATGGTCATCCTTGGGTCTATTTTGAGACCACATGGAACCACTTAGATGTGAAAATGACATTTTATAAGAATTATTTTAATGTAGAGAGAAATACAACATAAACTTGAATCTTATTAATAAAACAATTTTAATATGGGGTTATACATAAGATAAATTACACTGTAAATATTCATTAGAATGATAAAAATATTTTCTTCATCCTCCTTTTTTATTTATAATTTTTAGATAGAAAATAAATAAATTTATTTATGAGAAAATTATGATATAATAATTACCTTATGAATAAATGATTTAAATAAATTTGAATATAAATAATAAAATAAATTTATTTCAACCATTTTATGACAGAAAATAATTTCATGGATTATTATGATTTTTTATCATTTAATTAATAATGTTTTTTAGAAATGAATTTTTTTATAGATTTATTAAAGAATCATTGATATGAATAGTCAAAAAATTTACATTAAGGATTTTTTGAAAAAAATTATATTTTATTAAATGATATAATAGTCCTAAAAATATAAGATTGGTACAGTTGATCAAGTTAATGTTTAAAATTTCATTAATAAACCCCCATGTTGATCCATTGTCATTTTATTGTAACTATAATAACCATATAGTATAAATATACCTGAAGACATGGTAAGAGTTAAATTAGTTAACAAATGGTTAATATTAAATGATAAGGTTAGCAGGGAGGCATAAACTATTATAAAACATAATGGTTGGGATTATTTTGAAGAATAATCATCTTATATTTGAATTAAATGAGTTTTTGATCTTTTAAAATGAAAAAATTTTTATAATCAATTAATATTTTGCGAGTTTAGAAAAGTGCCCATCTCCCCTCTTTTAAAAGGGAACCACATCCCTCTCCACATAACTCCATCATGAGCTTTCAATATTTTCCAAAACCTGACCATTTATCTTCTAAACTTCCATAGTTACATTCTATAGGTTTTTTTCTTCTAGAAATACCAACTCTAGAGCCCTAATAAAAAATTTAACGGAGGCATGTCGAGGAAGAGGTAATCACATCTACCGATTCATTCAAATTTCATTCTTCTTCTACATAATATTAATTAGATGTTTCATTATAAAATAAAAAGATATGTATAAATAATAATGTTATATGTTATTATAAATATGAATCAACATTATTTCACCTTCTGTCTATTCTACAAAGAATGAAATCACCACACTTGAGTACATATGACTTACTATCTCCACGTTGTTGTGTAATCTGTATTCACTGCCAACCTACTTGGATGGGTATAATGGAAGAAATAATAAATATATATTACTATTAAAAAATTATAATAATTCTGAGATATTATACACCATCCAGTTAAATATCATTCCACAATTATGGGAACGATATCATAGCTCGTGTGTACCTACGACTTAGTGTGTCCACAACGCGATGAGATTCAATCTCCTTGTTAACCATTAATGAATGATTATAAAGTATATATAATAAATAATCATGAAATATATGAAATAATAATTATAGTTCATTTATATATATATATATCATTTAATTATATCCATTCAATTCAATAAGGAAACGAAAATACTGTTCATGTGTGCGTACCACTTAACGTCTCCATTAACGAAGTATTCCATTTCATTTATCTATATATTATATATATTTATATACTGAATATATATGATATATAACTCATGTTTTACATTATTTATGTATTTAAATCATGATATAAGTAATAATATCATGAATAACAATTCAAAACCCATATGATAAATAAAATGATTATTACCCAAAACGTTTCTTTAACAAGGAATTGACTAATGAATGGGTAATATAATGTCATAAGTGAACTATATATGATATCATAAATATTATTATGGTTCTATTAAAAGTTTATAATATGTTTAAACTCACTATACAGGTGTTTCCGACACATAATGAATAAATCATACCTAAGGTAAGGGATAATTTTGCAAACTCATTTTTATCTGAGATTGTTTATACATAAGTATGTTATAGCGATATATTTATCATCCATGATATTGTTTTCAAAAAATGTTTTCATAAAATGTTTACTATTCTTATATGTATGTTTAATTTAATTTTTACCCATTTTTGACTTTTAGTACATAGTATGGAAGGAATCTCTCTTTTGATTACAATATGAGGTACATTTTGACTTTTCCGGAAAAATTATAAAGAGAATATCTTTTTACCATATAAGAAATGAATTGATTTTTATAGTTTCATGATTAATTTTTTATCTCAAGATTCCTACAAAATATTTAAAGATTATTTTCAACTAAATTCTTATCTTTTAAAATTGCATGACATTTTGAGCAAAGAAAACGTTTTTGAAGAAGAAATGATATTTTCCTCAAGAACTAAGTTCAATTGTTTTATCAAATTTATTTCACATATAAGATGAAGATAATAAATATGGTTATGTTTGTATACCTATTATTGCTATGATTTTATTGTGTTAATTATGAAATTACATTTTATATGGATTATGTTATGATTGAATGATAGTTAAGAAACCCAATTTTTTTCATGGGTTATGTTATGATGAATGGTTTTATGATTTTGTGGTACATCTAAGAATGATTTCATTATGAGATGGGTGGGACCTATATATTCCTTCAAATTAATTTTATAAAGATTTTTTTCTCAGGTGATAGGAATGGATTGAATATAAAGAAAATCTAGTTATGTAACACATGACATGAATGAAAAGTGAACCCAATTTAGTAATGGACTTTGTCCACTCTAATGGTATTGTAAACAATGCCATGGATAATATAGAAATAATATTATATAGTTATTAGTATCCCATAATTTTATGCCTTTTTAAAATTCTATTCTATCAGGGTTAATGTTTCTTTATGATTCATGCCTTACATACTACTTCGATTTATTTCATGACAGAATATTTGATTTTAAAAAATTATGTTCATGTTTTAACGTGGAAATGTTTATGGTTTGTTTTATGTTTTTATTTTATAAACATACTAATAATGTGAGATCACCCTTTTTATGTATTTTCCGTAGGATATAATGAATGGTTTTAGGTAGGAAAACTAATGTGGAATTTCTTTATTGGAGATGTTAAAGATCATTCCCCAAGTTAGAAGATTGTGATCTATATTGCTAGAGACACTAAACTAATATCCTATTTGGGAATATATTTGTGTAATTTATTATGTATTCTACAATTGAAATTTATTGTTAATGTATTCCAACCTTGGGTCAATATAGTTTTTATCAAAGAGAAGGTTTAGTTATCGTTTGGAAACAATGTTCTGATTTTTTTTGAGATCCCTAGAGATGTTTCTAAGGTATGTTTTGGGATGTCCCTAAGGTGAAGTATAACTATCGGTTGTAGTCCTAGAATTATGGTAATGATAATGAATAACATAGGATTAAACATAACATTTTATAGATTTAATGTAATCCCCATTGATTATGTTGTGTTCTTAGTATTATTTATGCCTCTCACAGTAATTGTTTTGGGTTTTAGACAATGGATGGAGGCCAATAGAACCGTGTTAATTATAAATGCACTGGGAAATGAAATGATTGTACTCCTGGACAACCAATTGTTATGGTATATGGAATTATAAATCTTATTTCTATACTTACATATGCTATGAATCATTTTGGAGAACCAAACGAGCAGAGACGGGAACAAAATTTTATTGAGTCCTTCATGAGGAAACATCCACCTTCTTTCAGTGGATATTCTTATCCACCTATTTCTAAAAAATGGATCAGTACCATTGAAATGATATTTTCCATCCTCTAATATTCGGAACATGAAAAATTCATTTTGGGTTTATATCATATAGAAAGTTAACTAGACCAGTGGTGGACTCTAATTAAGACTACAAGGCAATAAGATGAAACTGAATCCATGGAATGTGACAAGTTTAAGAACTTATTTTTCAATAATTTATTCCCTAGAATTCTATAAAAAAATGGAAAATGAGTTTCTTGAGATTATGAAAAATGATAATGAATACTTTGGTACATATTAGGCGAATTTTACAAGACTCACATGGTATGCTTCTAGATTTATCATCCAACCTGAAAGTAAAGTTGATCGAGACTTCAGGGGATGAAATATGAGACATTAATGGGAATTAGCTATAAGATACCTTAGTATCTATGATTATATTGTGCATTGTGCTATCAAGATAGAACTGTATGTTAGTGTTATATATCTATCTCATGGTTTTGACATGAAATGAAAGATGGAGTTGGAGGAAAAATCTCAAACCAATAGTGAAAAAAAGATGAATGTTTCATTATTCACAATGAGTAGAAAGAAGCCTGGTGGATATTTTATTAATGGTTATAGAAAATGATTCAAGTGTGGAAAATATCTCCATCAAGTAGTTGAGTGACGAATTAATGCGAAATGGTTTCTAATGATATGAATAGAGAAAATAATAAAAAGAACTCACCACAAACACTTCAGTGATACAAGTGAAAGGAAATGGGTCATTATACTATCCAATTCCTAAATCCAAGAGTTAATGATGATAATCGATTTCAATAACCTGTTAAAGCCAAATATAATTGTATATCACATGAAATCACTATTGGAGAATTTGATTATGAAAATGATGTGGTGGAATGATTATGTGTTTATATAATGGGATTCCAAAATATTGTTGTGGAATCTCAATTATAGTGTTATTGAATATTGGAATATATATGCATTGGTCTACTAAGGTTTTCAATAATTATATGGTATCAGTAACCATGAAAAGTGATTGATTTATTTTGGAAAGCACATGACATTCACATAATGAAGGGATAAGGATAAAATGAGATTTTTGATAGTATTAATGACTTCATGACTGATATATGGACAAAGTGGTATCGTGGTTTGAGTATATATAATTGTTCGTATTTTTGGTGTGTAGAAAGAGATAATTTTGATAGAATTATTGTTTTTAATATGATTTTATTGTAATTCATGTTATTACCATGTTTTAAGAGAAAACACGATTCAGGTATTCATATGATAGGAATGTGACAACCAAAAAATGCCAAATGAGATATGTGAGACCAATGTTTAGTCAATTTAGTTCATCTCATTATAATGATTTATAGTTTCGGGATTGTAATGTTATCCAATTATGGATAGTATAATTTATATTCCGGTTGATGTTTGTTAGATTAATGTATTATCTAACTATAAGTGGCCTTATGCTTATTTCATTACCTATGATACTTTTTTTAGAAATATGGAATGATCTATCATTATATTGCATGATCTTCTAACACTCTAGTAATGAAAAATTCAACTTCTTCTTTTAAATAAGAGTTGATGTGGAAATTTTTCAAGTCTTGAAAAACAGTGAGATTGTACCAAAATAAATTAAGTATTTATTCTAATGAATAATTATTCAACATTAGAGAATGAATTTTAAAAACCATAAATGTTATCATAGTACCATAGTATCTTATGAGTCAGATGGTCCCCTAAATCATAACATATTTTTAGATTTCAGGTAGTTATGTTTCTCCAAACCTTATTCTCAATCACTATCCATCAAATCATGATAGTTCGATTTCTCTTCCATATCCATGTTTTTACTTGCCATCTATGTTCTCTAATGTGGAAACCCACTGATGAGTTACTTTGGGTAACCGTTATGTTTCTAACTATCCTATTTAAAAGGAAGCTCACTATCCCTTTTTATGATTTTTGTTTCCAGGAAAGAAACATTCATACTGTAAACCATTTATAACCCTGATGAATTTTTAGGGAGAAATTCATTTGAAGTGGGGTAGAATGTAACACCAAGAGATTTTATGTGATATATTATGTTAAATTTATTTGAAATCTAGAGTTGTATCCTACCCCAATATTATATTGGGCTATATGGAACATCATGTTATCTCTTAGTATATGCAACACTATTCCTGGCTTGTGTTGAACGCAATTTTTACTTTGATAGAATTCCTTTCACGCAACACCAAGAATAGATTTTTATTAGTTTATAAATAAACTATTTTTGGATTATGTGATATTAAACACCAATGTAAGAATGCACTACAGGCAACACTAACATGGGTTGCGTTACATGTAAGAGAAACATTCATCGATAGCTAGAGTTGTACACCATACCGAGTGTCACTAAACAATGATATATTGTAAAATAATTATTTTGTGATATAAACTAGCTATTATGAATTGTATTAACCACATATTTAATTTTATATAAAATTAAAATTAATCTTATGTATTTTATAGATATTATATAAGAAACAGTTCATTTTTTGGATAAAACACGAATTTTTCAAAAAATTTCAGTTTTGCTGTCGTTTGATGGTGAACACATTTTAAATTTATTATTTAACACTTTATTATATTATATTTAACAAAATAAACTTAGTAATTGGAATATGAACATTAAAAATTATTTTTGTTGAATTTTTTGTAATTTTCTGATAAAAATGATATTTTAATGAATAGTGAAAACTACAACAATTTAATTCAAAACTACAATTTCTTCTAATTTATTTATATTCTTATATTGTAATTTTAATTCTTTTTAAAGAGTAATTAGATTATTTGTTTGTCATTTTATCCAATTTTTTTCATTTTAATAAATTTTACATTTAAATTAGATTTAATCACATTGTCAATCTTTTGATAGTTATTATTTCAAAAAATATGCTTTTTTGGTTTGGACAACGAGAATTAATTTTAAATTAATTATTACAAATTTTTTTATTTAAATTTTAAAAAATGGATTCAATATTTTGAATCATATGTTTCATATTGTGTTAATCGGTACCTTTTATTTGTGGACATTATAAATAGTAACTTCATTAATTATTTTATTTACCATGATTTAAGGATAATTCTGGTAAATAAGGGTAACAAATAATATTAATATAATATTAAACCACCCTAAAACATGTCCTAATAGTATTTAATGAGATATTTCCGAACATTTACATCCTCGGATTGATTTTGGGACCCCATTGAACAACTTGGATGTGAAAATGACATGTTAGAAGAATTAATTTGAAGAAATGATAAATATGATATAAACATGTATTTTTCTAATAAAACAATTTTAATATGAGGTTATACATAATACAAATTAGGCTATAAATAGTAATTGTAAAGATAAACATATTGACTACATCATAGTATTTTATTTATAATTTTTCACACCATATAAATACATTTTTTTATGACACAATGATGATATAGTGATTAACTTAGTAATAAATGATTTAAATAAATGAGATTATAAATATTAAAATAAGTTTATTTTGAACATTTTTTTCCATCCACGAATTTTATAGATGATTATGACTTTTTTACCTTTCAATTGATGATGTTTTTTCTAATGAATAAATTTTTATGGATTTTTCAAACCATTCACGATATGAATAGTATAAAATTGACATAAATGCGTTTTTAAAAGATAAACTATTTTATTAAATGTTATAATTGTCCAAAAAATAAAAGATCTTCCAAATTTCTTATATAACGTTTCAAATTTCATTAAGGAACCACTTTAGATACGATTTTAATTTTATTGTTACTTTATTAACCATATAGTATGAATATAAAATAAGACATGGTAAGAGTTATATTAGTTAACTAAGGGTTAAAGGCAAATGATAATGTTAAATTTGAGAACTAAAATAGTCTAAAACGAGTTTTTTGAGAGTATTTATAACAATAATCATCATATATTCTATTAATATGTTTTCTAGACCTTTTTTAAATGAAAATCATTTTACAATAAATTAATAATTTGAGAGTTTCTTAAAGTGCCCCTTTCCTCACGTATAAATGGGCACCTCCTTCCTATCATCTTCACTCCATTTTTAGCCATAAATCTGAGACAAACCATACCCATATAGCTTATCAAATTCCCTATTTACATTATAGAGGTTCTGGTCTTTGAAAAATACCAAATCTAGTTCCCTATGTGAAAATTTAATGGAGACGCGTCGAGGAAGAGGTAATCTCTTCTACTGATTATTTCAAATTTTTTTCTTCTTCTACATCATCTTCATTAATTTTTTCATTATAAAGTAATAAAATTTGAATCAGTGATATTATTATATGTAATTATAAATATTAAACAACAATATTTTTCCACCTATTCCTCCTATGAAAATCCAAATCACCGGGCATGAGTACGTACGGTTTACAAACTCCACACCATGGTGTAATCTAATTTTCACCACCACCTTACTTGGATTGGTATAATGGTGAAAATAATAACTATTTATGATTATTATAACATGATAATTATTCTGTGATATGATTAACCATCCACTTCAATACCATTCAGAAATTATGGGAATGATATCGTCAGTCGTGCATACGTATTTCTTAGAATCTCCAGGACGCCATGTGATTTATTATCCATGTTAACCATTCATGAAAGATTATAATGTATATAAAATAAAAAAACATGAAATATATTACATAATAATTCTAGTGGATTTATTTAAATATATTTTTCATTTACATACTTCCGTCCATTTTAATAAGGAATCAAAAACAACGTTTATGCTTACGTATGACCTACCATCTCCTTGAATGGTGTGTTCCGCTTCATTTTTGTATCTAACTATATATATATATATTTATATACTTAATATATATGATATATAAATCATGTTTTAAATTATGTAACCAATTAAATAATTATATATGTAATAATATCTAGAATAACAATTCAAAACATGTACGATAAATAAAATGATCATGACACAAAACGTTGCATTACCATGGAATTGACAAATGAACAGGTAATATAAAGTGGAAAGTGAATCATAAATGGTATCATAAATATTATTACGGTTCTTTTAAAAGTTAACAATATGTTGAAACTCAATATACATGAGTTCCATACACATAAATAAGAAATAAGACCAAAGGTAAGGGATAATTTTCCAATCTGATTTTTATCAGAGATTCTTTACACGTATGTATTTTCTAGGGAATCATTTATCATCCACACCCACGTTTTCTAAAAATGTTTAAAAAATAATAATTATTAATCTCCTATGTTTGTTTAAATTAATTTTTTCCATTTCTTTACTTTTACTACATGGTTTGGAAGGAATCTTAATTTTGTTTGCTGTATGAGGTACTTTTTGACATTTCTGGAAAAAGTACGAGGATAATGTATTTTTAACTTATACGACATGAATTGATTTTTAAAATTTCATGATTAATTATTTACATGAAGGTTACTTTACACTATTTCATGTTAATTTTCAACTGAATTATTTTCTATTAAAATTTTGCAACAATTTGATAATAAAAAATGTTTCTGAAGAAGAAAGGATATTTTCCTTAATAACAAAGTTCAAGTGTTTTATCAAAATAATTTCCCATTAAAGATGAATCTATTAAATAGGTTTATGTTTCTATCCCAATTATTAATATGATTTGATTATGTAAATTATGTAATGATATTTTATATATATTATCTTTTGATGAAATGATGTTTAAGATAACCATTTTATTTCATGTTCTATGTTATGATAAATAGTTTATATTTTTGTGGAACATATAAGAATGATTTCATTGTGAGATGGGTGGGACCTATATATCCCTCTAATGCATTGAATAAATGTTTATATCTCATGAGATAGAAATGGATGGAAAAACAAGTAAATCCAGTTCTGTAATATAGGTATAGAATGGTATGTAAACCTAGTTATGTAATGGACTGTTTCTACTATGATGGTCTTGGTAACAATGCCTTGGCTACTATGGAAATTGTGTAATGTTTTTATTAGTTTTCCACAATTACATGTTTTTTCCAATGATATTAAATCAGGGTTAATGTTCCTTTATTAACCATGCCCTATGTACTACTAGGTGTTACATCATGACTCAATATTTTGATGTTTAATCATTATGATCATGTTTTTAATTTCTAATGTTTATGGTTAATTTTATATTCCTCATGTTTTCCCTTACTGAGAATTTGAGATCACCCTTTTCATCATTTCATTCCTCTATGAAATAAATAAATGTTTTAGGTAGGAAAACAAAATGTAATAATATTTATTGGAGATGATGAATATCTTTCACCATGTTATAATATTATGTTCTGAGTTTTCAAATCCACTAATCTAACAATGTCATTGGGAATATATTTGTGTAATTTATTAAGTATTACACAAAATAAATGTAATTTCCATGTACATAATGCTTGGGTTTCTATATATCTAAACCTATTTTCTCTCCAATCCAAAGAAGAACTTTGGTCATCAATCAATTTTATTATTATTATATATTCAGTTTAAACTCTAATACACTATATAGGTATTCATAACTAGATATTTTCCCTTCTTAATTATATTTTAATCGATTAATATAATCTTTAAATTGATCAACAATCTTAGAATAATATTTTAACAATTCACTAATGTTTTGAATTTTTTATATTAAATTATAAGATATTTAACAAATCCTTAAAATTCCACTATAAGGTCCATAATTACCTAAAGCAGATGGTCAATTTCACTTTTATGATTTTTTTTATGTCTTTACATCATTGAAAATATTATATCATATTTAAATTTAGTTTCTTCTTCCTCCAGGTAATCTCTATAAATTTGTTCTTCATTTATCACAAGGATATATCATTGAATATTCTACATGGAAGAGCTTCTGAGTTTGAAATATCATTTAGAGGACACTTCATTCATATATTTTCTGTGATTTCCATCTAATATTAATCATCCTCAAATTTCATAGTATAACTTTTTTTCAATTTCTCTTACCAATATACATCATAAGAATGAGAAGTTTAGATTTTATTAAAATCTATCGTTACCTCTTATAAACATCCTTATATCATTGATAGAAACTCCTAATTTATCTGTTCCTCTTCATATATATATTTAGTTATTTTATTATTTTCCATTTATATGAATTTAATCTATATTTTTAATTTTATATTTTTTATTTCATGACATACATTTCATAGTACACCAATTTGATGTGGAATCAAACAAAACATAAATCATACATGATAATTTCTTCAAGATAATTACCTTATGCTAATAATAATAATAAAATTATTTCATTCTTCCCAAGAACATGTATATTTTAGATATTAAAAGAAAATACAAGGAGAGAAGTGTTTTACGTGGTCCACTATAAAGGAATAATCCAGTGACAATACATTGATAGAGTGTTTATGTAATATTAAGTAATAAAATTCACTATAGGTATTATAAAAGTTTTAAAAGGATTTATTAAATATCCTATGTACTATTCATCTTCTTGAACACTTTCCCTCTCCTTGGGTTAAAGGTTTTTTTAGAAAGGTGAGACATGGACTGATTTCACAACCAATTTCCCTAAATAATTTATTAAAAAGTAAAGATTTAGATGGGATTCTCAATGTCTAATTATGCTACACCTGAAAAAATGATAGGCTTTATCAGGAGATAGAAGGAAAAATGCATACTGATTAAAAGTAGAAGAATCGTAAGTCATCAAGAAAGTCCATCTATCATCCTTTTGAAATACATAAGCTATACGATCTTTATAGTATGTATAGATCATCATACTAGGAAATAATACTCTAAATTTGTGTTTATTAAAGGGAATTATCTATTTAGAAATCTAGAAATTCTAGCCCATGTGACAGGTCAATAACAAGTTTGGAAGAGCATTCTAGAAACTCACCAGCACGAGGTCTCATTATCCATTCCACTTGCTATTGATGCAACCCAGCATTAATTCTTATCCAAAAAATAATTGATGGTTTGCTCAAAATAATTAATCAAAAAGGTAATTATGAGTTCATAACACCACAAAAGATGTCTTCAAATAGCTGAAAACAATATCATATAATTTCCCAAAAACTAGAAGAAAGAAATTCATATGCATGGAAGGAGAAGTCCATATGAATATAAAAATTGTCCTTCTTTTAATGGACTAGGAAATGGGAGATGATGGAAAATCCTTATTATTTCAGAGCACAAACAAACTAAACTATCACTGAGATATCCCAAGAACCCAATATCATTCACACATGGGGAACTTCTTTCATAAAAATAGAGAAACGAGAATCGTTGAGTCTTTAATTATCCCAGAAAGGTTAAGAATAACCTAGTTCTTATTCAATTTTCTTCTTAAAATCATGATCCTAATGTGTGTTCCTTTTTCCCATTTTTTAGTTCGTACTTCATCTCTTAGTATAAATGTTTTACATAGTATCATCAATGATCACATCACTCTTCACATTCTTCTATTTTAATTCCCTATGTTATGTTACAAAAATGTTTACCATATTTTTAAATGGAAAGTCTTTGAAAGTCCCTATGATATTATATTTATTTTATTTATTATCATATTCTTAATAATTTCCATAATTTTAATATAGAAATTAGTTAGTTCAGAAAAAACTAATCCCCTTTTTAATGTTCCTTTTTATTCTAGATCATCCTCATAAATCAGCATCTTGACATCTATAAAAATTCTACGAGTTTAATTATTCTTCTTTGATTAAATTTTTATTCCTGTATTATGATTAATAATATTCTCATGTCTGACAACACATGGTGTGAAGTCACTAAGTGGCATTGGGATTTCAGTTACGATCATAATTTGGAAAAACCATAAATCTTAAATCACAAACAATATCATAGTATAACCCCCCATTAAAATTGATAAAAAACTCTCCGCCAAGGAATAATCATAACATACATGATTTAAAATAACTCAATGGATCCTATGGAATAAACCATTCACATTGTATTTACACTAATCCAACACAAAAAATAATGAAGGTAGAAAATCCCTAAATGTTATTTAGGAAAACAAATATTTTGAATATCATATAGTGTCTTCAAGAAATAAACAACTAATTATAAAATAAAATAATTAATCTGAAGTAATATCTTATGAAATATAGATGAGTCTTAGGAATTCAAAAAAATCCATTTGAAATTATTTAATCCAATTATTTTGTTGGAGTGGACAACTCAAGAGGGGGTGAATTGATTTTCCAATTAAAATATTTATTTTAATTTTTTAAAACAAAATCCCCCCATTTATAAACATTACCATGTTATTTATAATAGTATTAATATATAATTTTATATTTTCTAAATTATTCTCATGTGCTCGATCACAACTTAGTTAACAACTGTTTTAAAAGCAGAATAACTTTTGAAAATAATTTATTTTTATTAAACACAGTATATAAAGCATTTATTAAATAAAACTGTCAAATTAAGGTTTTACTATATTGTTTTGAATACTAAAACATATTTGTTTTTTAAAATATAACAAATAAATAAAAGAATAAAACACATCATAATAAAACAAGAGGTTCAGTCTCAAGCCTAGACATAACCCTCTCCACATGGAAATATCTAGCTACCATGTATTTTATTAAATAATAAAATGATCTAAAACTTAGAATTGGTTTTATATAAAAAAATTATATACATTTATTCCATGATACACATAGGAACATCTACTTTTATATTGGGGAGAAAATATATAATAAAAAATATTAACAGAGTTTATAAGTACTATCCAATACAATGTAAAAGCTTATGTTATTAAATGTAAAGTATAAAGTTGACATAACAAGAATGTAAATAAATATAGAAGAATAATGAAGGAGTATAGAAGTCTTTGAGTAGATCATATTTCTATAATGAAGATAAATATGATTAGGAATGTAATTATTATTCATTCAGAGTATTTTTAGATATTTCCTTAGGGAAATTTTGAAACATTCATCGTTGGATTACTATATTTTGGAAAAAACATAGTATCATATTAAGCACTAAAAAATTATCTATTTTAATTAGTATATATTGTACTATAAAAACAATATTAGGAAATTAGAATCAATCATATATCCCACAGGTCATCTATTTAGAATTTTTACATAAGGGGTTCATGTATTGGAATATCATTTTTATTTCTATGATTATCTATTGAAGGATAATAATAATGTAATTCCTGATACGCAACCATGTATCTAGATTTTCTGAATTATAATTTAATTTCAATTTGTTGTTTTTAAATAAAAACACTATTAAATATATATATTTCTATATTACATTAATTACCTTGAACTATTCATTAGAGAAAATAAAATTGAATTTGATTTTAGACTGCTACGGTAGTAGATCTTAAAATAGTGGTAGCTGGTACCTTTTAGAGATAGGTGAGTATTATAGAAGTAGTAGATACCATTTATAGGTTGAATTATCTATCTAATTGTATTAGGATATGTCTATCATTATCATACATTGAACTAGATGAATCTTCCTTGAACTATAAGTTTCATTGGAATCTTGTTCTGGTGGTAACAAACTCCATTTAAAGGAAGTAGTGATATTATGGAATAAACATAAACTCTTCTAGAAGTAGAAAGGTCGAACTCATGGTATCAATACGCATTAGATAAATTTTCCAATATATTGAACCTTAGAGTAAAAACGCTTTCTTATTTTTGTGTAAGTGTTACTTAATTGTTTATTAAATATAAAATAATATTCATATAAATACTTAATTTTAATAAATATAACATGAATAAATTATTTTTGAACATTAAAATAATGAAACAAGGAATTTCATGGACTAATTCAACACCTATAAAATTCAAAAATAATTATTAAATATAACCTAGCCTTTTAAAATACTTTCAAAATTCCTAAGGCCTTATGAAATTCATAATGTCTTATAAAATCTATCTTTCAATAATATAGACATAAAAAATCCTAAAAAATGTATTATCCACCCAATAATATTATTTAATAGGTGATTTTTTATTTCCATGATATGAATTATGATATATATTAATTTTGATGCACATAGGGATTCTTTTACACATAGTGAAATTTCATGTCCACCCAAATTCTGACAAAGACATGGATACATTAGAACATAGCGAATTCCCTGAATTCCTAAATTTTCCCAATAGACAATAAGTACTAATTTATAAAATATATGGAATTATAATTCATAGTTACAACAATATGACCATAAAGTAATCAACATAGAAGAATAAGACATACACTAGTCTAGGGAATCTTGTGATAATACTCATAAATACTGAAAATATAACATAAGTATATGGTACTAAAAAAAAAATATAAATCATAATATATACCAAGGATAACCACCATGATATTCATATAATAGTTCTTCATTAATCAATATCTATGCACCAAATCAAATTAGATTATGTGTCACCATGAGCATCCCATATTTGGTCAATTATCAATACTAATGTCCCATAATAATCTAATGGGATAATTTTTCTTACCCAACGTGTTAGTGGAATATATCATAACTACCTATCACATAATGGTAAACCACACAAATTTGTTCCATAGAAACTCCATCATACATCATATCACAAAAAGCACTTGTAAAGGATATGGTTTACTTTTTATATTCAAATATTATCATATAAGATTAAATCAATAATTTGATTATTTGATTACGAAATTTAGTCACCCAAATGAAGAATGTCATAAGAGAATTAAGAGGGTGATTCATGAAACATTACATAATATTATATAAATCATTTTGATATATTAGTAATATTTTAATAGGAATAATAAAAATAATTTTATTAATTATTTTATCCTTTTAATAATGTTTGATGTTACATGTCACTTTCAAAAAAAAATTTAATGAAGATTACAAGATGACATAAACCTGCCTGAATATTTTATTAGATTAATAAAAAAAGATAAAACAGATATATCCTGATGGGAATCCCTAATCACCATGATATAGTGACAATCATAGTGTCATAAATAACAAGTTTGAGGGATTGATTTCTTCTTTAGAGAAAATTATCAATGTATATTTTTCAAATATAAAATAGTAAACAAAGAATATACCAAACACTCCCCATGGAGAAAGTACAACCAGAAAATAGATATGATCAAAAAGATACATCATCCAGATAAGTGATACAATATATATCAATTTGAAAAACCCAAAATATCTATGAAAGAGTGGATCCAAACTCTTCCAGTCACTTCCATAAGCCAAGTTCCTAGTAATCAGGAACTTCTCCCACCTCAAAGTGGATATTTATATTTTCTAGGACATGGTATAATATTATCTTTAAAAATCATAAATAAATTATAGGGTGTGTGAAAATAGCCCAGTAGGATTTCACAAAATTTTCTATAAGATGATTCAAAAAAAAATTTATGCTTTAATTTAAATAAATATAAGGCAGGGAAAATCCTTTTTATATTTTCAGTCACACAATATTTGAAGTCTAGTAGATGGGAAGTATATTATAAATAGGGTATAATGTATATTTTAAATAAATAGAAGGTCATGGATAAAAAAAGTCAAAAGTCATTAACATGTAATAATAATAAAAAAGATTAATGGTAATATGACCTGATGTTTAATAGTTACATTGTCAAGTACCCTCACACTACTCCTTCAAAAAATCATTTCTCAAGGCATGAGGATCGTTATAAGGCTCTTTTAATCATGATAGAATCAGTCAAAAACCCATAGAGGAAATTTTTTCCAAACATGGTTTAGTTAGAGTTGTTATCATCAATCCATTATCAGGGTGTCAAATTACTATAATTCTTTTCCATGTCACCCACTAACTACTCAGGATCATGTGTTCATTCAAGGAATTAATCACTAAATCATTTGAAATTCTGTCCTTTCAATTCAATTGATCATTTATAGTTCAAATGAAAAATTTATAGTTCCAACATTCCATTCCTATTTCAAAACAAAACTATGGGTTTTTATCATGTTCATGACAATTAAAATCCTCTATTAGTTAAATCCATTTTCATAATAATTATAATTAAACATTTTATTTAAATCACTTCTCATTTTAACCCATCTTTTCTCAAATCCAACAAAAAATTTCAATGATTGTGGAAAATATTTTTGTTTACCAATTTTATGCCTATAGAAAATAATATAAATATTTTCAAAACAAGGTTTAGATAGAAGTTTAAAATAAATTTCAAATCTAGCCAGAATTTCAAGGTTTCATTCCTAGGTAAAATCATCACAGAACTGGATACCTTTTTCACATGATCACGAAATCACATGAAATAGGGAACTCTAATGGATAGTCAAAGGAAATAAATATTAAATAGGAATCCCTATAATTATTATCTAACAAATCATGGTGTAAATATCCTAAAAACATTAGGATGCATCACTCTCAAAGAAGGAGAGAAGAGAACAAATGAGGATTCCAAAACATGGACACTACATTTACTGGAGATGGATCTATTTCACTCACCGACACTTTGATCTAAGGATAAAAGGGTTATACGATCCAAAATACTCAATAGAGATCCTCCAAAATCAAAAGGATAAAATTGTGTACAATTAGGAGGTGTTTTATATTTATAACTAGGGTTATAGGTACTTAGTTACAATTTTTGGTGGATTAAAAAACTCATCACATGGTTTCCTATGTTAGGTAACTTGGATAGAAAAACAATTGTTTACCAAATCATGAACCCTTAACTAGATTATAGAGATTATCTCATTGTTAAACCATGTGGTTATACAAACCATGATCCAATATTTAAATCTCTCCTAGGATACTGGAAAAACGAAGCACAATTTTGCTGCATGGTTTGGAGACTGTTTTCCAACTATTCTCTCCCCAATTTCCCAAACCACACAATTTAAGGGGGGACATGGTTTTATCTATCTATTAACCACCTCTAGAAACTCATAAAAAGGTACATAGTTTCATGGGAAAAACTACAAATTTTTCCTTAAATGTGTTCCAAACATGAACATCTCAAAAAGCATACAAACCATTCAAATATTTATAAAATAATTATCCAAAACAATATCACAAGAATGAATGAATTGAAAAAATGGGTTTGAAGTACCTAAAAGATCGTAATAAAATATTATATTCTCCCCAAAATAAATCCATTTCCCCCATGAATCCTATATGGAAGACTCCATATGAAATCATTAAGTCCACTACTCTCTCATCAGTGCCTTAGACTCCCATTTCTCATGAAAATAAGAAATATCTAACTATAGAACTTGAACCATATGTATTGAAATTACTCATGGATACATTATCATAGAATAACATATCATTATTGGATTCTTAGTTATATATAATTTAGGATCCACAAGAAGTTCCTATCAACTCAAGAGATGTGATAAGTTGGGGAGATACATTCTGAACTACGGCATGTGAAACACATTATGAATTGACATCTAATGGGTTGTAAAATCTAAATTTTAAGCCACCTTTCCAATATTCTCAATAACCATAAATGATATCATATATCATGGTGAAATATTTCCTTGTTTTACGAGCCTTCATTTTCCCAACTAAGGTGAAACCATTAATAATACCAACTCACAACCTAAAAACATCAAAGGAAATTGTTAATGATCCACATAGGATTTATAACGATTATATGATGTAACCATTGTATGATTAATCAACTAAATATTTAATATTATCTCATAGAACAATCTATGCCTAACTAGGGAGGTTTCCCAAATCCTTGTCCAACCAAAGAAAGATTTTAAGGGATTACTACAAAAGGCCTCAGAGGGTTTTATCAGGATGAATGAATAATAATTATTGTGACAGCCAAACTTAACCAGCCCTTAGTGGCTCTCCCAAGATCCACCAATGGGTAGCATGTATTCATAAAGTATATATTCAATAATATTTATTGCTGGTTCTACTTGGATATCAATCTGTCAATAATATTTCATGTTCAATATATCATGGGATCCCATCACCTCAAAAAGGACTATCCAAAAATTAGAAGTGAAATGGGGATATCTATAAAAGGATATAACATATTAGACTCTACTAAATCTAATGAAAACATTCACATACAATCTTCCCAAAATTTTAACTTTGGTTGTATCCTCAATTGGGATAATGTTATCCAATATATTAAGGTGATTGACCACTTGACGTATCACATTATTCCCTTGAGGGGTACGTGGAAACCCAACAATGAAATATATCCAAATATCATACCATTTACATGTGAGGAAAACATGGTGATGAAGTAATCCCTATGGTATCTGGTGATTGTTTCTGACCTATAGATAAGTTAACTATTGGAAACAAAATTAGTGATATCAGACTGCATACCTAACTATCCAAATCATCAACACATATCATATAACATATTCATGGTTCTAGGTAATAACACCCTATGAGAACTATGAAAATACCCCATCATGAATTTTATCACAAGAAAAGGTATGACATGCTATATCTTGTATTATATGATATACTCAGAAGATAATGACCACTCAATGATGGTTTTCACACTATAATGTTAATCCATAATTCCTTATAACTCATCATTGAGATACTATTCATGAAGAATAATTTTAAGAAGAGAGTTGTTCTACTATATTTTTGGAAAAATATTCTTGGACTCATTATCCAAATATCCCAAATGAATATGAGTAAAGAGATCCATAAATTTAAACTATTCTGATGAATATTTCACTGTATTGGTATGCCGTTTCTTTTTCAAAGAATCAATGATGATATTCTTCCTTCTAGGGGTGTAGGTGATGTTGTAATGAAAATATTGAATGTAATTTACCCATATCATATAACAGATATTCAAATTATTTAGTTATAATATATATCCAAGAATTTTGTGATCATTAATAATAGTAATCCTTTATTTGAAAAGGTAATGATTCCGACTCTAGTGATACCGAATGATAGATTCAAGTTGGATATAATCATTATGATAGTTCTTATTATCTATCCTAATCTTTTAGAAACCATAGGCCACCATATGATCACACTACATGAGTACATAGTCCAAACCTAAACCTGATGTATCAGAAAAGACCACATAGCCCCTCTCAGCCTAATATTGATTCAGAACATTATTATAATAAAAAAGGTGCTTAAAATTATCAAAATAATTATTACATTTTGAATCCCACAAAATTTTTTACTCCTTTATGAGTTTGTGTAGACATCGGTGAATCAAAATTTGAGAAATAATTAACAAACCTGTGGTAATAGCCCACTAAACCCAGGAATATATGTATCTATAAAAATCTTTTTGGTTGTTACCATCTCTTAAAATCCTACACATTATGAGGATTTACTATGATTACATGTTTTTAGACCATTTGTTCATGAAATTCACTTCCTAAATCTAGATATTTCATTTTGAAAACATAGCTTAATGTTTGTGATGTCTCAAAATCTCAATAATGGATCTCAGATGATGCACATGATCTTCGACAACTTCAGAGTAAACTAATGTTTCTTCCACTAATACCACCATGAATGAATTTAGATACTCACGGAATATATTAGTCATCTACTATATAGAAATAATAAGAGTATTTGTTATCCACAAAATCATAACAAGGTACTCGTAATGGTCATACATACCTCAAAAGGTGGTATTCCAGATATTAGACTCTTTGATTCAATGCTGGTGATAACCATACTAATGATATATCTTAAAAAAACTACACCCATTCAACTAGAAAATTATATCATCAATCAAAGAAAATGGAAAGCTTTTTTTACTGTGACCAGATAAATTATTTGGTAATCAACACAATGGAGAAGGGTCTCATAGTATCTCATTATAAAAATAATAGTTGATTCCAATGTGGATGAATATGAAATAATAAAACCTTTATATAACAAATCATCTAACAGGGCCTTTAACTACTTTAATTTATGTATTTCCATTTTATAAGAGGGATTAGAGATATATTTTGTTCTTGGTACCATGTAAAATGTAAACTCCAACTCCCATACCAGTGAATATCTAATAACATTAGATGGAAAAAAAGTTGGAATCTTGAAGACCACTAGATGAAGGTTTACACTCAAATATTTTTTCTCTATATCAATATAAAACTCATACATTGTAACATACCAATTAAGTAATGAATAATATATATATTCTTGTATATGTATATTTATGAATTAGATATTGTTTTAGAGACTTAAAATGAGAATAAATCCAATCTTAAGGATGTAATACACTAATATTTAGAAAAGATTGTTTTACTACCTTTTGATGGAAACAATTTTTAAATCAAAATTTTGACAATTTTATAAGCCAAATTTGTCAAAATAAACTTATTCTTTATGATCGGGACATTGAAATTTACTTTGGATAAATTTTTGGTATTTTTCTGACAATGTTCATTTTTTTATGAATAGTGAAAAATACTACATTTTACATCAAAACTGCATTTTCATCTAATTTAATTATATAGTTAAAATTTATTTTTAATTGGTTTTAAAGTGTAAATTAAATATATTATTACAATGTAATCCAATGGTGGTCATTGGGATTAATTTCACTTTGGAATTGGGGATAAACAAGTGCCAAACTTTTCCTAGATATTGTTTCTAAAAAACCCGCTACTTGTTTTGACAACGAGAATTATTTTTAAACTAATTATTGAAATTTCTATGTTTTAAATTTGGTAAAATGGATTCCATATTTGTAATCAGAAGTTCCAAATTAACCAATTAAGACTCTTTTGTTTTTTGTCATTATGAATAGTAACGACGGTAATTATCTTTAATTATCTTGATTAATTAGTAATCGGGTAGTTAAGGATAATAACATAATATAATAATAATAAAAAATGACCCCAAAATGTGTCCTAATTCTACTGGTTGTGTCATGGGCTACAATGGGACTCCTTGTGCCAAACACGGGGACCCCATGGAATCACTTTTGTGTGATAATGACTTTTTATCTTTTTATTTTTAAAGAAAGTTAAATATAACAAAGAATGTATCACCTGAGTAATTTTTTTTAATATTGTTTACATAAATGATATATTAGACTATAAAAAATCATTGGAAATCTAAAAATATTTCCTACATCATTTTATTTTATTATTATTTTTAGGCATTAAATAAATTAAATTATTTCTGACATCATGATGATGCAGCGATTACCTCATTAATGAACGGTTTAAATAAAAGAAACAGATAATGTAAAATCTAAGACTTACACTTGTCAATGACCTATTGGATGAGTATATTTCGAACCCTAATCACCTTATCCTCTAAATACATCAATGTGGGACCTTTAAAATCTGAAACTCATTTGAAAATAAAGTAACATTTTCTACCTTTCCAAGTGTGCCCATCCTCTCCTCTTATAAAGGCCCCCACCTCTACCTCCTTACCCACATATCTCAAGAAATTGGCTTGGCCAATATCTTCTCTTTATATCACTCCACATCCCTCTCTTAATCCACGAAGACTTACCATTGTAAGAAATCTCTTCAAGAAACTCTTTGGGTTCTAACCAAGAGGGGTTACCCGATTTACAGGTAAAGTCTTCTCTAATGTTCTATTGTTTTATTTTTCTTCTCCAAACCCCTAAACTCTTTTTATTAATTTATTTTTTAACAAAAACTGTATCTTAAATATACTAGTATGTTTTTATAAGATGGATTCAAGCTACACTTACACACACCTTCATCTAATGGTTAAAGAGCATACTGTTTCTGTGGATGATCAATTTCGGCCTCATGAAACGATGATTGTTCAATATTCTTTTAACACCTTAAAAGGTGGACATTACAATGACACTATATTTATATATAATATATAATATGTTTATGTTTTCCTTGATATTCTGTATTTTTCATTTTTGGCATACCTTTATGGTTTCCATTATGGGTAAATGTGATATCTTCATTTTAGGAAGTGCGGACTACCGCCCCCTCAAAGTGATTTGATTCGTTAATGCCATATGTGGGACATATAAAGGATGAAGTTAATGATATTATATATGATATTATACAGGAATTATAATATACCTTTATATCATTATGATTTCATTCCATAAAATAAGAAATATAAATTAAAGTAGCGTTCATGCGTACGTACGGCTTACCGTCTCCATGAACGGTGCATTTCATTTCTTACCTCTAAATTTTATGTAATATTATCAACACATGTATATACTAGATATATATGATATATATGATATATAAATCATGAATATAACTCTAGATATAATGGATACATGATTAACTTGTAATTATAAAGAGTTTATTTTTGACTCAAGTACCAATGATCGTTAAAACTACCATTATTAACATAAATAATTACATATTGTTCACGACATGGTAATAAGTGATATAAAAGGAATAATGAACTTGAAAAAGGTTCTTAATCAAGTATAAATTAACTCAATATTATTATTCAAGAGATTAAATAACAATCAAGTCAAGTCAGATACGAGGTAAGGGACTTCGTCTCAATCTCCATTCATTGAGGAATATTTTGTTTTATACACAACTTTATTTTATACGGTGTATAAACCCATTCTTACTTTTACCTTTATTCAAAAGGAATCTTTTTATACAAAACGTTTTACTAAATGAAAAAATCAATGTTTTGTCTTATAAAAGCGGCGACAACGACTTCTCCGCCACCGTGACCATTATTTGCATTTTGCATTCCTCTACAAGCCACAACTTTTTTTTAAATGAAAAATAAATACCATGTTTTACTTTTATTTTATTTTGTTATTGAAAATGGTTTTGATAATTTTTTTATATCAATGTTTTCTATTGATATCTTGTGATTGAAATGTAGAAATTCTATGTTTCCTTTATGCATGTTTTATGTGGTACGATTATGTTATGGTTCATGGGGATTGTTTATGAAGACGGGTGGTTCCGTGATAAACTAAGGGCGGGTGAGCCCGATATATCTCTCCAATGCATTGGGTAACGCAAAGGGGTTAAACGTTAAGGTTTCTCTGAAGAGGTTTAGGGAATATACTGTGATGGGTATTCCAAACGTAACCATGAGGGTTAATCCCTACGTAAGAATGTTATGAATGCCTCAAGTTACCTTTATGTCTTATGATTTCTATGATTTATTTATGATTTGATGAGGTATGTTAAAGTGCTTATGTTTTATGAGTAAAGTATTATTTCATTGATTTTTATGTATACATGGACTAATGTTTTCATTCTGTATTTTTATATTCCTTACTGAGCTTTTAATGCTCATCCCTTGTTTTTTAAATGTTTTTCATAGGTCAAGGGAAAAGTACATGATGTGTTGATAGTGTCGAGTAAGTGTCACGAAAGAATCCATGTCTTATTTTAAATATATCTCATTTGATGGGAAAAATTAATACTGTCTTTTATGTAACCACCTTGTTTAAATGTGGAATCTAATGCATGATTTATGATCTAATTCTCTAAAACTATAAACCTGAAAAGATCCTCAATGTGCATTCTTGAAATAACTCAAGATTAAGTAATGTTTAATGTTGGGGCCTTATATTTGGTATCAGAGGTCGGTTTAGATAACTTCAGGAGATAAAAATCTATTAAATGATTATCCAAATTTTTTATGGTCAAATTGAAATGATATAGCATTTGAATATTACTATGTTGCTTCATCTAAGACATGTTTGTTCAGAATGGTTTTCCGTAGAGGAAATATAGAAGTAGTGCTAGGAAGGCATACAGAAGGAAATAACCTTCCGAATAATCATCCTGAGATGGTCGGAATTGGAACTGTACAGTTTGTTACAGTAATGGCGCAGTTGACTCATGCGATAAATGATGGTTGTATCCATGCAAGAGATAAGCTAGATAAACCACAGAGGTACATGTTAGTCGTGGAACATTTCATGAGGCAACATCCCCCATCATTCAGAGGATCATCTGACCCTGTGCTAGCTAAAGTGTGGACTAAAGCACTAAAAAATATTTTCGATGTCATGGGGTGTTTAGAAAATCAAAAGGTTAGACTTGCTATTTACCGTTTTGAGGGTGAAGCAGATCAGTGGTGGTCGATGGATAAAAATTTCAGGGACACTGATGAGATTGATGTTGTCGACTAGGATGAATTCAAAGTTATGTTTCTTTAGAAGTATTTTCCTAAAGCTGTTTGACTTAGAATGAAAAAACAATTCTTGGAATTGTGGAAAGAGGAAGACTCAGTGTCTGCTTATGAAGAGAGGTTCACTCGATTTTCATGGTATGCTCCAAATTTTATGTGAGACCTTGATAGTAAAATCAATCGTTTTTACTCATGAATAAATCTAAAATATCGAATGTCTTTGGCTCTTTGTGATTTCAAAATTTATGAGAAGCTTGTTTGATGTGCTGAGAAGGTGGAAATGGAGTTTTCTGATGATGAAGTGTTCTGTAACAACCAACAGAAGAAGAGAACAAGGTGTTAGAAGAAAGGAAAGAACTCTTCAAAAAGGTACGACGGTAAGAAAACCAAGTTTCTAGTTTGTGATAAATGTGGTAAAATGCATGCTGGGGAATGTCTTATGAATTTTTGGAAGTGCTACTGATGTGGTAAGATGGGACATAAGGTTTGTGATTCCACATAAAGAGATCAGGGTGATTGTAAGTCCAAATTTGATTTACAGTTAGTGAAATGTTTTAAGTGCAATGATATGGGTCACTATGCAAATGAGTGTCTGAAAAAGTGCTTGAGTGATGGGAAGCAGTTAGAATACAAGAAGAAAGGGGTTGTGAAATACTTTGCAACTACTTCAGCAGATTTCGGGCCATCAAATGAAGTGGTATCAGGTACTTTGTTTGTTTTTCCAGATTATGACAGTGTGTTGTTTGATTCTGGGTCTACACATTCTTTCATCTCTGAAAACATTTCTAGTAATATGGGAACACCATCTCAATAAATGACTCCTGATCATTTGTTGAAAACACATGGGGGAAATTATAAGGGAAAAAGAATTTATAAGAATCTTCCTATCCTTATCCGTGGAAAGAACCTACTTGAAAACCTTATTGTTTTACTTCTAGTAGAGTTTGATGTTATCATGGGTATGGATTGGCTCTCTCTTTAGAATTCTAAGATTGACTGTACAGATAAAAAAGTTTATTTTTAGAAAGACTTTCAGTTTGTGTACAAGAATGAACCCTTACTGTTGATAACATATCAAGAGGCCGAGAAACTTGTAAAAGATAGAAATGAATGATACCTTGCACATATTCTTGAAAACAAGGGAACTATTTAGATTAATGATGTGCTAGTGGTAAATGTGTATCCTGATGTTTTTCCTGATGATTTTCCTGGAATAATACTAGATAGGGATGTTAAATTTATTTTTGACATAGTTCCTAATTCTAAGCCAATTTCAAAACCCCCTTATCGAATGGATCAAATTGAACTTTTAGTGTTGAAGGTGCAATTACACGATTTTTTAGAGAAATGTTTCATTCATACTAGTACATCACCATGGGGTGCTCCTGTTTTATTAGATAAAAAGAGAGACGGTTCTATGAGACATTTCATTGATTATAGAGCCTTTAATAACGTCACTGTTAAGAACAAATATACATTGCCTCATATCGATGATTTGTTTGATCTGCTCTAGGGAGCTCAGTTTTTTTCAAAGATTGACATAAGATCGGGGTACCATCAGTTGAAGGTAAAGGAAGCAGATATTCCGAAGACTACATTTCGTACAAGATATGGCCATTATAAATTTGTAGTAATTCCTTTTAGGCTAACCAATTCACATGCTGTATTCATGGACATTAGGAATAGAATTTTCCATGAGTTCTTGGATATGTTTTTGGTTGTTTTCATTGATAATATTTTAGTGTTATCTAAAATTAAAGAGGAGAATGAAAGTAATTTAAGGGTTATTTTGAAAACCATAAATGAAAAGAAATTTTATGGTAAATTCAGCAAGTGTGAGTTTTGTTTGCAAAAAATTTTATTCTTTGGTCATTTTGTTTCTAAAGATGGGATAACTGTTGATCCTGCAGAAAAAATGGTTGTTGAGGAATGTCCAAGACCCAAAAATATAACTAAGATTCGTAGCATCCTTGGTTTGGCAGGCTATTACCGAAGGTTTGTTAGAAATGTTTCACGGTTATCTAGTCCAATAACAAAGCTAACATGGAAGGGTGTTAATTTTATCTGGACAAAAGAATGTGATGATTGTTTTCAGGAATTGAAAAGAACATTGGTGAATGATCCAGTTTTGCCACTACCTTGCAGGAATGGGGAGTTTGTTATATACAGTGATTCTTCATTGAAAGGACTTGGTTGCATCGTAACGAAGAATGACCAGTTAATTGCTTATGGTTCACGACAGTTGAAAACGCATGAGGTAAATTACCCTACACATGATTTGGAATTAGCTGTTGTTGTTTTCGCTTTAAAAATTTGGAGGTGTCATTTGTATAGAGTAATGTGTGAAATATATACCAATCACAAATGTTTAATGTATATATTATCTCCGAAATAATTGAACATGAGACAGAGGAGATGGATGGAATTAATCAAGGATTATGATTGTAAAATTCATTACAATCCGGGAAAAGAAAATAATGTGGCTTATGCATTGAGTTGAAAAAGTAATGCTTCATTAACAATGCTGTATTTGGAACATGATATTTTAGTTAAGGATTTGATGAACTTTGGCATAGAAGTTGTTGGTACAAGATGTTGTTTTGTTTTGTTTTAGGTATCAGTGAGATCTTCTCTATCAGAAAGAATTAAGAAAGCACAAAAGCAAGACAGTGAGTTGCAGAAAAGGGTAGAGCTAGTTCATAAGGGTAAGTTGCCTGAATTCAACATTGATAATGATTGTGTTCTGAGATTTAGGAAGAGATTGTGGGTTCTGTGTGATTCACTGTTGAAGAGAGATTTGTTACATGAAGCTCATAGTTCTCTGCTTTTAGTTCATCAAGGCAGTTCTAAGATGTATAGAGATCTTCGGGAGTACTACTCGTGGGATGGAATGAAAACAGACATTGGTAATTTTACTGTGAAGAGTTTGACTTATCAACAGGTTAAAGCAGAGCGACAGTTACCGAATGTGATGCTTTAGCCTTTTCTAGTACTAGAGTGGAAATGGGAGAATATATCCATGGACTTCATTTTGGGTTTTCCAAAGACACCGCGAGGTAATAATGCAATCTGGGTTATTGTTGATCGCTTGACTAAATCTTCTCATTTCCTTGCTATACAAGATACTTTTCCCTAGGTCAACTTTCCCGTTTTTATCTTAAAGAGATATTCAGGTTACATAGAGTTCCACTCTCCATTATATTTGACCGTGATCCCTGGTTTACTTCTAACTTTTGGAAAGGCCTTCAAAAGTCATTGGGTACTAAATTAAATTTCATTACAGCTTTTCATCCTCAATCAGATGGGTAGTCAGAACAAACAATTCAGACTTTGGAGGATATGTACCGTGCTTGTTCGATGGATTATCAGGGATGTTGGGACCAACATCTTCCTTTGGTTGAGTTTTCTTATAATAAAAGTTTTCATTTCAGTATACAGAATGCACCATTTGAGGCATTATATGTGAAGCGGTGTCGAACTCCAGATTTTTGGGATGAAGTGGGTGAAAAGAAGTTGATGGGGCCAAAATTGGTAGAAGAGTTGGCAGAAAAAGTTCAGCTGATACAGAGACACATGAGAACAGATCAGAACAGGCATAACAGTTATGCAAACAAGAGGAGGAAGGATCTCTCTTTTGAGGTAGGTGATCATGTCTTCCTCAAAGTATCATCATGGAAATGTGTGATGCAATTTGGTAAGAATGGAAAGCTTAGTTCAATGATCATTGGACCATATGAAATTCTGGAGAGAGTTGGATCAGTTGCATACCGAGTGTCTTTACCTCCAATTTCATCTCAGGTACACAATGTTTTTAATGTTTCAATGTTAAGGAAGTACATGCCAGATCCATGTAATGTTTTGAGTCTAGAGGTAGTTCAGCTGGAAGAGAATATATCTTATGAGGAACAACAGATCCATATTCTTGACCATAGGTAGCAATTGTTGCATAATAAGGTGATTAATCATGTAAAGTTTTTGTGGAAAAACCACATGATTGAAGAGGAAACCTTGGAATATGAAAATGCAATGAGGGATAAATACCCCCACTTATTCGATAAGTAAATAAGTTGCGATGACACAATTTTATAAAGGGGGGAAGGATGTAACATCCCATGTAAGTAATGAATAATATATATTCTTATCTATGTCTATTTATTAATTAGATAGTGTTTTAGAGGCTTAAAACGAGAACAAATCCAATCTTAAGCATGAAATACACTAATATTTTTAAAAGACTATTTTACTACCTTTTGATGGAAACTATTTTTAAATAAAATATTTCACAATTTTATAAGCTCTATTTTTAAAAATAAACTTATTCTTTATGATTGGGACATTGAAATTTACTTTGGATAAATTTTTGGTATTTTTCTGACAATGCTCATTTTTTTATGAATAGGGAAAAATACTGCATTTTACATCAAAATTGTATTTTCATATAATTTAATTATATATTTATTTTATCTTTTTAATTGGTTTAAAAGTGTTAATAGAATATATTTTTACCATTTAATCAAATGGTGGTCATTGGGATTAATTTTACTTTGGAATTGGGCATAAACAAGTGCCAAACATTTCATAGATATTGTTTCTTAAAAACCCGCTATTTTTTTTTGACAAAGTGATTTATTTTTAAATTAATTTTTTCAATTTCTTTGTTTGGAATTTGGTAAAATGTATTCCATATTTGGAATCATAAGTTCCAAATTATCCAATTAAGACTCTTTTTTTTGACATTATGAATAGTAACGACAGTAATTATCTTTATTTATCTTGATTAATTAGTAATCGGGTAGTTAAGGATAATAAAATAATATCATAATAACTACAAATGAGCCCAAAATGTGTCCCAACACTACTGGTTGTGTCATGGCCGACCATGGGATTCCTTGTGCCAAACATGGGGACACCATGGAATCACGTTTGTGTGATACTGACTTTTTATCTTTTTATTTTTAATGAAAGTTAAATATAACAAAGAATGTATCACCTGAGTAAAACATATTTATTTTTGTCTACATAAATTATATATTGGACTATAAATAGTTATTGGAAAGATAAAAATATTTCCTACATCATAATAGTTTTTTTATAATTTTTAGGCATTAAATAAAAAAATTATTTATGACATCATGATGATGCATCGATTACCTCATTAATGAATGATTTAAATAAAATGAAGTGACAATGTAAACTCTATGACTTAGACTTGTCAATGACCTATTGGATGAGTATATTTAGAACCCATATCACCTTATTTTTGAAATAAATCAATTATGGACCTTTAAAATCCAAAACTCAACTGAAAATAAAGTAACATCATATACCATTCCATGTGTGCCCCTCCTCTCCTCTTATAAAGGCCCCCACATCTACCTCCATACCCACCCTTCTCAAGCCATTGGCTTGGAAAAGATCTAATACTTTTATCTCTCCACATCCCTCTATTAATCCTAGAATCCTTACCTTAGGCAGAAATCTCTTCAAGAAACCCTTTTGGTTCTAACCAAGAGGAGTTACCTGATTTAAAGGTAAAGTCTTCTGTAATGTTCTTTTGTTTTATTTTCCTTCTCCAACCCCCTAAACTCTTTTTATTCATTTATTTTGTAACAAAACAAGTATATTCAATATAATAGTATGTTTTTATATGATGGATCCGAGCTACGATTACACAAACCTTCATCTAATGGTTAAAGAGAATACTGTTTCCGTGGATGGAGAATTTCTACCTCACGAAACGATGATTGTTCAATATTCTTCAAACACCTTAAAAGGTGGCTATTAAGATGAAACTATATTTATATATGTTATATAATATTTTTATGTTTTCCTTGAGCTTCTGTATTTTTAATTTTTGGAATACTTTTATGGTTTCCATTATGGGTAAAGGCGATATCTTCATTTTAGGAATTGCGGACTACCGCCCCCTCAAAGTGATTTGATTCGTTAATTCCATATGTGGGGCATATAAAGGATAGAGTTAATGATATTATATATGATATTATACTGGAATTATAATATACCATTATATCAGTATGATTCCATTCCATAAAATATGAAATATAAATGAAAGTAGCGTTAATGCGTACATACGGCTTACCGTCTCCATGAATTTTGCATTTCATTTCATACCTCTAAATATTATGTAATATTATAAATGCATGTATATAGTGGATATATATGATATATATTATATCTACATCATGAATATAACTCTGGATATAATGGATACATGAACAACTTTTAATGATAAAGAGTTTATTTTTTACTCAAGTACCAATGATCGTTAAAATGACCATTATTAACTTAAATAATTACATAGTGTTCATGACATGGTAAGAAGTGATATAAAAGGAATAGTTAACTTGAAAAATTTTCTTAAGCAAGTAGAAATTAACTCAAGTTTATTATTCAGGAGATTAAATAACGATCGAGTCAAGTCGGATACGAGGTAAGGGACTTCGTCTCAATCTCCATTCATTGAGGAATATTTTGTTTTATACACAACTTTCTTTTATACGGTTTATAAACCCCTTTTGACTTTAACCTTTATTCAAAAGGAATATTTTTATACAAAAAGTTTTTCTAAATGAAAAAATGATAGTTTTTGTCTTACGTATGCGGCGACAACAACTTCTCCTCCACCGTGAACATTATTTGAGTTTTGGCTTCAACTACTAGCCAAAACATTTTTTTAAATGAAAAATAAATACCATGTTTTACTTTTATTTTATTTTGGTATTGAAAATGGTTTCGATAATGTTTTTATATCAATGATTTCTATTGATATCTTGTGATTGAAATGTAAAAATTCTATGTTTCCTTTATGCATGTTTTATGTGGTACGATTATGTTATGGTTCTTGGGCATTGTTTATGAAGATGGGTAGTTCCGTGATAAACTAAGGGTAGGAGAGCCTGATATAGCTCTCCAATTCATTGGGTAATGCAAAGGGGTTAAACGTTATGGTTTCTCCGAAGAGATTTAGGGAATATACTGTGATGGGTATTCCAAACGTAACCATGAGGGTTACTCTTTACATAAGAATGTTATGAATGCCTCATGTTACCTTTATATCTTATGATTTATATGATTTATTTATGATTTGATGATGTATGTTAAAGTGCTTATTTTTTCTGAGTAAAGTATGATTTCATTGATTCTTATGTATACATGGACTAATGTATTCATTCTGTATTTTTATATACCTTACTGAGCTTTTTATGGTCATCCCATGTTTTTGAAATGTTTTTTACAGGTCAAGGGAAAAGTACATGATGTGTTGATAGTGTCGAGGATGTGTCATGAATGAATCCATGTTTTATTTTAAATATGTCTCCTTTGATGAGAAAAATGAATACTATCTTTTATGTATCCGCCTTGTTTAAATGTGGAATATAATGCATGATTTATGATCTAATTCTCTAAAACTCTAAACCTGAAAAGATCTTCAATGTGAATTATTGAAATAACTCAAGATTAAGTAATGTTTAAGGCTGGGGCCTTATATATATGACCCAATATGTCTATGGACGAGATGATCAGACTCTACTCGACCTCAAGACCAATTATCCCTTGAAAATTTGTCAAAATTCATCAGGGATAGTAAATGAGACTTATTTATAATAAAATTATATCATATATTAATAATAAATAATCCATTATATTATAAAAATTATTTCCAAATGTTTCATTTCAAGAACTAGAAAATACTATATTAGCTCCATCTGTGAAAGGGATAACTCACAAGAAGGGCATCAAAGATCCTTTTATCTCTTCGTTTAGAGGGGTGTTGTAATATCCTTTACAAAAATATAATATCTATTAGAAAGTTAGGTTGATACAAAATATGAGTCAACATTAAAGAATGATAGTAACTTATAAAATATATAGTACTCAAAAAATACGAAGTTATAGTAATGTCACCTCTCACTATCGTTGAATCAGCATCATCATCCTCAAGAGAATGATCCACTATGTGAAGAATCATATTTCAAGATAATTATGTCTATTAACCCTTAGTTATTAAATAATATGACATCACCATGGATCCTTTCTGTGATTATTATCCTGTTTCATTTCATGGGGATGAATATACATGACAGAACTTCTATTGGTGGACTCATCCACTACATAAACCACAAATCATTATTGTCTTTATTCAATCTCACATTGAATTACCAGAAATTATACTAAAATGTATGTCAATAGTAAATTTATAAACACTTTACATGGTTATTATGATTCCTACTATCATGAACATCCATGAAGATTGTCATGCTTCATCACTACATTATTGGAACGAACAAAATTTCAATTGGGAGTAAGAGAAACACCTATCGACCTGAAGTTACCAGTCGGGTCAAGCTCATGAAACAAAGATCTATCTACTAAATTAACGAATGATGTTATATTTAGCAAGAAAAATGGAGACCATATATTATATTGAATTCCCATAATGTATATTGGTTTCTTCATATTCTCAATCAAAATTACCTTAGGGAAAAAATGGACTTGTTCGATAATGAATTTTTTATCCCGAGTCATGGATTTATAACATTACTGGAGGTTGAGAAACTCCATACACTTTTCCAAATCCAACTATTCTAGAAAAAATATATTCGTGAAAATAGAGTTTAAATATTTCCACTCAAGGACTTCATGTTTCCTTTCAAAAACAATCAACTACTACAACCTCCATTCACTCCCTTTAATATTGATGTTATCATATTTAACCTTTATTAAATTAGGAAATTCAGAGAACTCAAAAAACATCTTTAGTATTATTTAACCATACCTACATCTTATATGGATCAGTTGATCCATCTAAAAATAGTGCTTTCATTTCAAGGAAATCTTGCTTATGATCTCTAGTTTCATACCAATGAGGTTCTATTATGATATCCAAAATGGGAATGGGTGTATATTCCTTTCCCAGAGTTTTTCCCACACTCAACACTATCTCAACAGGGTTATAATAAACTTTTTTTTTCACATTCTATGGTTTATTGGTATATTTCTCCTAAAAACTATTCCAACATGTTCTTAGGGGAATTTTATTTAACAACATCAACATGCAACATGAAAACTCGGGTAGGATACTCAAATAATTAAATAAGTCTTGAGATATAATATTAATCATCCCATTAAATTGAATTAATATTTTTAGAATTTCAAATTACTCACATAATTTTTTATTAAATATTAGATTCATATAAATTATTCATTTCCATGAAACACCCATGGAAACATAACCTCACTATGATGAGAGATGGCTAGGAATTCACTCGTAAAAAAATTCATAACTCTTGAATGTACTACCTCATATCTACCAGGATGTCCCATACTGTATAATAACATCCAGGGACGATTCTCACCTTGAGTTTGATAATAAATTTTCAAAAAAAAATCCGGAATACCCTAGTACACCGATACTTGAGTCACCACTGACATGGCCAAAAGTGTGGTCCAAATTCCCATGGGATGGCAACTAGCATCGAAGCATTAAAAACTAGTCAAATAGAATGATTGCACATGATGAACAAACCATAAATATATAACATATAAACATAAAATGTCAAATATTATATGTTTTAAACAATCATTAAATTGAGAGTTCCGAAGGAATACAAATAAGATAAAAAACATACATCAACTAAATAAATGAAAAAATATTCATCAATGTAAGAGAATCCCAAAATATCCATGGAATGTGTAGATCATAACTCCATTTATCATTTCTATCACCCAATTTCACAAGAATCATGAAATCGTATGACAACTATGTAGTAATTTTGCTTCTCATAGACTTGGTACAATATAATATAAATTTCTAAAGTAAAAGTGAGAATGTGATAAAAATATCATAGTAGTATTTAAAAAAATATTTTATATGAAATTACATAACAAATAAATCATTTATTCATCAACTTAAATAAATTTAAATCATAAAAAATAATTTCCATATTTATAGTAAAATAATATTTCAAATTGAGTGGATGAAATTTATATTAAACGGAGGATTAAATGATCATTTTTAATAAACAGAAGTACATGAATACAAAAAGATTAATAATCAATGGAAGTTAATAATCACATCCAAACCTAACATTAAGGTCATAAACCCTAAGGTTCATTAGATATAGGCTCTAGGATCCATTCCCTAGTCAATAAAAAAATCATGGTTCATGGTGTGCAAATGTCTATAAGGATTAATCTATTATGGCGATGTGAGTTATTACCATCAAAATTGGTGTAGGCCAGTTCTTGGTTTCCCATATTGTCCACCCTTCTATCAGCTTCACAGAAGAAAGTGTTCACCCTATCCTTATCAACTCCACCCTGGATGTCACTCAGAGGATCATTTTTAATATCATTCTGCTAAATAATGTATAAGATCATTTTTCACTAGATCGACTAGAAGTACTTCTAATATTAAATACTTTCTCAAAATTTATTATGTTCCATATCTTTAGGATCTTTGGGGTGATCATCTATGGTCCAAGGAGTTTCCATTGAAGTAATTTTTTAAATTATAGAATGTGTTGAAAAATTAATAGTCAACCGAGGAGAACATGCATCAAAGAGGGATCATTCTGGATTCCAAATGTTACTTTTATAGGATTCCAATGCATGAGTCATTGTTAAATTTATTTTTTGATAGTGAGTGGGTGATGGAGGTTTGGGTGCGTCCTAGTAAGTTCATGGGGTGCCCTGCTTCTGTGGATTTTATCCAAATATATTTCCAGGGATATAAAAGTTCAATTATCAAATGAAAGGCTAGGGTATTGTGTGTTACTGTAAGGTGTTTGGTCCTGTTATCTCCCAGAAACATTTTGAAACACCAATACTTACTTTTTATAGTCCAAAAATTATTTATAGTACCATAGTGTTTCTAATGTAATTGTGTAGCCTGTGTAAGGATTCAGACAGTAGCCCTTCAGTCTTAGACTATAGGACCTTAGTTCCCTCTTCTTTCAGTAGTAGGTCAGCTCAGGGTTAGTGGGTCATATGGAAGCTACCTAGCCTAGTGTTCAAAATTAAAACTGATGGGTCGTGCTACTTGAGGTAAATGCATTGAGGAAAAGCTGATAGAGATTCCCACGAATTAGTGGTTGTGTCCTTCTCAACATACATCGTAAATGTAAATACACTTCATGAAGAATAAAAGGCCATTATTACTTGTTTTCTTCTTCATCACATTATGAATATTCTAATTATAGTGGTGGATGTTGACTCAAAAATCATTTTTAAGGCTTTTTTTTGAAAATGTCCTATACTAGGGAGTATTGAATATTTGACCAGAAGGTGAAAGAAACATTTGGGTAGTCACACATCCATTAATCACATGTGGTATAAGGGAAATATGGTGGCTTAATTAATTACATATAAATCGTCAATGGATGATCATATCTTGGTTTTATCTAGTATTGGGTCCTTTCTTTCAAAAGTCTCTATTTTTGTATGGGATGATGCCTTTGGACATAACTATTCCATACCCACTTTAACCCCATTTTTAAGCTCTTATTCGACCTTTTCTTAATAAAATAATAATCCTTGGTTAGTGTAAAGGTGGTCAAATTCCAAGCCTTCTTTTCCTAATCACCCACTAACTACATAGGCTCACATGATATTTCAATAAAACAAACATTCAATCAATCATGGGTAAAACATTATTTTAAATTCAATTCACCACTGATAGTTCAAATATCCAATTTCAAATTTCATTAATCCATTTCAATTTCAAAACCAAATAATTGGGTTTCATCAAGTTCATGTTTTTAAAAATCATCTTTAATTAAAATTCAATTTTCTCAAAATTCAACATCAAATCACTTCTCCTTTCAAGATAATTTTTCTCAAATCCACCCAATAATTTCAAATCCTTTGAAAAATTAATCAATTTCACAATTCCATTCAATTTTAATTCAATATAAATCTTCTAAAAACATTATTCAGAAATAAATTAAAAATATTTATAAAATATACCATGAAAGCATGGTTTCGTGGGCAGGTAAAATCATTAACATACAACCTAACATTGGACACATGATCAAAAAATCACATGAAGGAAGAAATTCCAATTCATAGTTTAAGGTGTGGAAAATCAAAGAGGAATCCATATAATTAAAATCTATCAAATCACGGTTTATATGCAAAAATAACTAGAGGTTCCATCACTCACATTGAAGAATAGAATAAAATAACTAAGGATTCGAAAACAAAGAGAGGGATAAATCATATCCAATGATAGTGAAATCCTTATAGAAAATTGTTTGAAGGGCCAAAATCATCTAAAAAGTTCCATAAAAAAACAAAGGGTTGAACTAGATTAAATATGGAGGATATTATTATTTATAATGGGGAATTCATGTCCTTAATTACAATTTTGGGGGATTAAAATCCTTTTATACTATTTATTGGGTTAGGCATAATGATTAGAAAAAACTGTGTGAATAACTAAGCCCCCTTAATGGGGTTTTAGAGAGTTTCAAAATATTACAACACACAATTATGCAAAAAATGTTTAAATATTTTTCTCCCTCATAGGCTACTGGAAAATGGGTGCATGACTTGGTCTCATATTTTGGAGACTATACTCTAACCATGCTTTCCTTATTGTACCAAGCTGCATGGTTTTAGGGGAGGCCTGAAAATTTTCTCTGATTGTGTGGCCCCCACCAGAACCTCATGAAAGGCACACAGTTTCCCAGTCTAACTTTCATGATTTTATCTATCCATGATCCAACTGTTTATATCCTCAATAGCTTCCAAATATTTCAAATACTATCCACAAAAAAACTAAAACAATATCTAAATAAATGATGATCAAAATAATGTGGTGTAAGATCGTAAAATTTAGTGATGGGATGTAACACAATAATGTTATTTAAAACATTATATTAATAGAATATCGAGTAATCTATCATGGAATGAAATAAATTTTAATTAATAAAATATTTTGTGAAAGATAAAAATATATTAAAGTGAAAATAATTTTTTAGATATTTTTACAAACATTTAAAAGAAAACACATATTGATGAAATAGTAATTAAATTTAATTTTAAATATAGAATATGGGAAATATTATTTTAAAATACTATATTTTTTTTAGAAAAAATAATAAAATCATTCATTTTTGGTAATAATAAATATGGACATATATGATAAGGGATAATAGAGAGGATAATTATTATTATTAATAATTCCATACATTGTATGAGAAATAAATTCATCAAATAATATGATTTTTATATCAAAATGTAATTTTCATCAAGGTAAATAAAAAATAGGATAAAAAATATAGAAATTTATGAATATAAAAAATAATATGAACATAGTTAAGGTTTCAATGTTATGACCCAATGGAATAGAAATTGAATCAAACAAACAACTACCATGGATTCTTTATTGGACATACATTCCCTATCCCCATGTATAATCAATTTAGGTGTATTATTCCTCTATATCAAAAAGATACTAATATTTATTTTACATGATATCATTTATTTATTATATATTATTACCAATTTATTAATCATTTTTAATAAAATAATTATTAATGTGTTAATTGTCTCATTTGTTCTATGCTAAGTATTTTATGATTATTTCATTCCTTGATCCTTATTCAAGTGCTCAATACATCCAAATTTTTGATGGAGTTTAAATATTTTTTTATTATGTTGTATTTTTTATAAAAATAACTAAATTTATTCTTAAATGTGTTATTATACTATAAATTTATGCAGTTCTATGTTACCTGATTAATCATGATTCCCAAAAATAAATAAATTAAATTTTACATATTGAGGTTTCCAATGATAGAATCGATGGAATGGATTATTTTCTATTTCTAATAAGTATTTATGATATGTTAATGATTTTATTTACTTTAAAATATTTATTTTTTGGAAAAAAATTATGTTACATCTTATTATTCCAGATGAATCTAGATTCTCATTTATACTCACTACTAGTTATTGATCTGATATTTCCTTGATTTTTTCAAGGCACATAGTTTCATTAACTATATTTTCATATGTTTTTCCTATAGTATCTAATTTTATATTTGTACAAAAAATGATTTTGATGCGCATAGTATATCATATTTTATATATTTATAGTCAAATTCATCTTTTGAGGTTCATTTATTGAGTTCTAGCCATAATCATCCATTTCATTAAAGGGAATTTTATTGGATGTAAATTTTATATTATATTTTCTAGTAGTAGAAACCATATCCATATAGGATGATCATTATTGAGTAAAGTGTTAATTTATTAAATCATGTATAATATACATGTATTTTAGAATAATGGTATTCCTTCCCTTGATTATTTCAAACATTGAATCCAACTTTGGAATATATCTATTTTTTCTATAAACAATGACAAGTTTTATTCTCATCTAATATAGAGGATAAGTGTTTGAAAGATGACTGTAATAGTTTATTGTAAAAATATATCAACCTTGTGTTGTATCCAATAAATATATCTAAATTTAATTCATATGTATATATATGAGGATGTAAATTTTTTAATCTTGTATAATTGACTAGTATATCTTCTCTATCATGATTTGGAACTTCTTTTTCATAATTATATACAGATAAGAATCATTGAAGTAACAATTTCTAGTTAACTTATTTATTTAATTAATGATTTCCATAAAGATCATTCAATATTAATGATCTAGGGTTGAATTTTCATATGTCCAATATGATATTATATGATTATCTGTTTCTTAAGAGTATTACATTAGAGGTTGAATCATAACTATTATAGTTTTTATTTCATGAAAATATTTATTCAAAATAATCTGATGATAGTTATAGATGTCATGAACAATGTAAAGTAATGAAATGAGTTTTAGTACATCAGTTCTCATGCTAGATGATACGATATTATGTGGAAAAATATTTTTTAAAAATTGTAAATTTTTATCGGAGTAAATGAATTTATCTCATGGTAAATCAATTAGGTATTATAACGCTTTTACAAATGGGTTTACCTTGATATATAAGAAATTATTCCATCATGTCTCTCCAAAAATCATGAACAATTCCACTATGTAAATGATGATAAAAAAGATATATTGAAAAATAAGAATGGAATCTTGAAAATATAAAAAATTATTAAAGAGAAAGAGATCACTAGCCTAAAATGATAAAATTTTATAAGAGATTATTATGATATCAAATGTGTCTATCTGATATATAAAAAACATTGTGATGAATTTATTTTTAAGAAGGATCCTTAATAAAATTATAATTAATTTCAAAATGATATAATATTTAAATATCCAAGAGAGACCAAAAGTTTTCAATAGTTCATTAATCTCATGATCATTAGTGCTAAAATGTTAATATCATTGACGATATCATTTTGATACCTATTTTTATTCCATCAAATAAAAAAATAGATATTAGTAGGCAATTTAAAGAGGGGATAACTGAAATGCAAAGACACATATTCCCCTTGATGTATGAATTTTTATAATTATAATATAGCTGAGTAAAATAGAAATATGCAATGGAATATGGTAACACATTAAAAACAAAATAGATACAAAATCAACTGTATAAAAATAAGAATAATAAATGTGTCTAAAAAATGAAATCTATATTTTTTTATAAACTATATTTATTATTCATAATGATTCTATTAGAGTAAATATATGAAATAATATTATTCAATATAGATTTTAGATATTAATAAATACTTTATTTGATATTTAGCTAATGAATTTAGACCCATTCTATACACATGGTCATAAGGATATGGAATTTAATGTAAACATGATAGAATATTAAAGCTGATAGATGATTAAAAAAACAATAAAAACTATATATATGGGACAAATATAATTTAAAATGTGTTTGGTATAAAAAATCCTTATATCCATTATTATATAATAACATCATTCTATTATCTCTAAAAACTTTCTCTTCAAAACCAAAGTGATGAGAAGATCTTATGCCCTATATTAGAAAATAAAATGCAAAAATAGATACCTCTTTCCATTAAGATATATAATCCTATATCTAAATAACTTCTTCAATTTTAAATTATTACTAATCGAGTTCCTTTCCTCATATCTTCTTCAATTAAATATTGATAAAAAAATTTCTTATAATCAAAACATCTTCATTCAGATATGGAAATATTGCATGTTACTATCCCCATGACTTCTTCGATAAAATATGCTATATAGATATATTCTATAAAACAGAGGGGATCCTTATACCCTTTTTATGTAAATATAATATCAATGGATAAGGCATGAAGGAGGTGATGACAAAGGTACAGATTCAATGATTAAAATACATTTCTTTTAAAAAGTGTGGGAGAAGTAGAATAAATATAGATAACATGATACATGTTATTTTCTACAAAATTATTTATTTTTGATCTCATTAAACTATATTTCATTTGGTTCCAGACTACGATTTATCTCAAATCTTCTAGGAAATACACTTATCCCACTTGTTCACTTATTTATCTTTTTTATAGAGAAATCCTCAAATCTATATATACTGTTTCAATATAACAATTAGAAAAAACAGTAATTTACTATTATAATATGGATAATCATATGTTCATAAATCATTTGAACATTTTAGACTTCATGGATTCATTTGTGTCTATAAATTATATTGACCATTGACACCAACATGGATTTATTTTTATGATCATTGTTTTCTAATTTATTTAATCTAGATTTAGGGATTTGAATTAAATATTTAATTGAATGAATAATTTTGAGTTAGTTAAAAATATATTCATTCAAGTATTTATAAAAATCATAGTTATGATTTAATGATCATTTTAATCATAATCTCTAAATATATATTGTTTTCAAGGACTGATAGGAATGGGGGACTAGAATGAAGTCACAGTTAAACTTATTGATTTTCATAGATTATTTAAGCATCATCCATTTAATATTATCTCATATATTTTATCTGGGTTATTATAAGTGGATGATCAATGTGATTATAAAGTGTATTTCCATAATCGTAGATCTTACATTTAGTTTTTTTATATGTTTCTTATATGTTCCATTAGTACATGTATTATAAATATTGATATTGATTTAGTAGGTATTTTAGATCGAGTTATGTGTCATGTAGATAGAACAAAATTTCTATTCTATATTGTATTACTAGGTATTTTTTGTTTATGTTAAGAATATTTCTTTTACTTTATCTATAATTTTCCATCCTATCAAAACATTTTAACATTCAACATCTTTGAAATATCTCTTATCCTAGTATATAACTACATGATGTTCAATTATACAACTATAACATCATTTGATAATTGTATTTTTCATTTCTTATATGCCTATCAAGTTGTTCATTTGATTCCCATATATTTTAGGTATTACACCTTTGTATACTTCTATTTTTTATTCATTCATGTAGGTCATCATATTCTAGTGTTTCAATTTATTCAACAATTATTTTTCCAATTATCTAATTATTTAATGGAATTATTTGATTGTTTTTTCTGATACTCAGGTAGATATACTAGATTAAATGATGAGTGATTGATGATCATAGAAAATTTTCAGTCTAGATAATGATAATTTTTGTATCTAGGGGATGACTTAGCATGTTGATGTAAGGGGAAATGTTTTTAGTGTCATAACTATTTACAAAGATAAAAATGTCCATAATAATATAATAATCAATCAAAGACCACAAATTCTCTTGAAAATATTGAAAATGATCATCATTTATTTTTTATATAATAATAAAAAATAACATTTCAATATGAAATGTGGTGTGTCATAATGGTTCCCAAATAATTTTTCATAATAAAAAAAAATTATTTTAGAAACATGTGTTAAATGATCCAAATTGATCAAAATAGATAAAATTATAATAAAAACTTCAAAAAAACATACTTTGATTAATTTTTGACCTATAAATATGAACAATGTGTTAATTTGACATATGATACTCTAGGAATGATCCATAATTTATCATCAAAAATTAAATCTATTTTATTAGTTAAAATTTGTTTTAGGTTATCAAAACCATGTAAATGAGTTAGAATTATTCTGAAAATATTGGAAAAATAATTTTCAATATCTTTTTTCTATAGGATTTAATTTTACATTAATCTCAAATTAAAATTTAAAATTTTAATTTAAAATTATTTATAGGTTTAAATCTGTATCAAACAATCAAAATGAGTTGACAAGATCTGATTGTTATGATAATATTGGAAAACAATCCTCGATTAATTTCTGACATGATAGTATGAAATGTACCTTAATATATAATGATATATGCTTAGAAATAATGAATGTCAATTTTTAGAATTTTTCTAATTTTAAAATATAAAATTGTTTATTGAATGATCAAAGCTAAGAAAATGTGGACATATTTCCATGAAAATATAATAAAATGAGTTTTTTATTTTTTTTATTAATGGATGAAGCCACACATCAATCTGACATATAGTGTTGTCAAAATGAACAAAATGCTTTTTAAAGAATTATTTTCTATGTGAACAATGTTTTCCAAAAGAAAAATATTGAAGAAACAAGCCTGAATTCTTAATAACATATTCAAAAGGATCAATTAATAATTTATCAATTTTTTGAATGAATAGTATGTTAATCAAATATGTTATATTTTTATAAGTGGATGAAATTGTATTTGTAATGTTAAAACTTTTTATAAGATAATAATGTGTATAAAATTATTTAAACCCTAAAAATGAACATTACTTATCAGGAAAATTTAGATAAATTAGCTTCATTTAACTGGTAGTGTATATAAATAAAGAAAATGTCAATTTATCATGTGATGATCCCAGGAAGGTTTCAAATGTTTTTTTGAATAAAAATTATTTTCAATGTTAGAATCATTTTTTATGTGATAAAAATATTTTTAATGAGTATGGATTGTTGTGATATTATATAACAATAAACATTATTTATGTTTAAATTGTAGGAGTCAATTTCAATTAAATACGATGTGTTGTGTCATCAGAATAATATTTAATGTGATTTTATAAATTAAACAATTTTTTAAATATAAATTGTTCATAAATCATTCAAAATCAAGAAAATAAGTATGGATTTATATGAAAGTAATGGTAAATGATCTTTGATTGTTTCGTTACATGTTAAAAACCAATTGCACTTCAATCCTATCCAGGAGAACAAAAACATATTTCCATGAAAAAATATAACAAACATTGATGATTAATTTCATATCTATATGATCGAATCATGTGTCACTATGATGTATTGTGATCAAAATGATTTGATAATGTCATTGGATATTAATACTATTATTATGTTAAAATATTATTTAAATGATCTACACTGAAAATTGAGAGACGTGGAACAAAATAAGATTTATAAAATATTTTAGTAAATAATAATTTTTTTAATAATATCTCTATTTTAATAGTATTCTCCCTCCTAAATTATTTATGAGTATATAATTTAATATCCTTTTTTCAAGGGTCAAAAGTATCCCATCAACATTTTACCTACTAAATAAAAATGAAATATTTTACATATTGATGAGAAATGATAAGATTCAAACTTTGATATATTACAATGATGAAAAGAGATGAGAACATTTATCTTCTAAAAATTTTATAATAGTAAAAATATGAATGGATTAGTAAAAATAATTTGTTATTTGAATAAAAAATCATATTTATTTACTACCACTGAATATTTTGAACATAAATAATGAAACATCAGTTGCAACCCAAAAAAGTTATATGATGCGGATGTTTCCCCCTATGTTTCCTAAAATCCGATCATCGAACCACTATACATTTGGATAATCACTACCAAATTGGAATAAAGCGTCTAAACCACCACAAATCATTATGATCTTCTCATCCTCTTCCATTTACACCATTTCCAACTCACTCATCCCCAATCCTCATTCATGTAATGAGGATGATAAATGCTGGGTAAAATGAAAAGGATTAGTTCTCCATGTCTTTTATCCTCTATAGTAGGAGGAATGTTTGAATCATTAAAGGAACCAAAAACAATATAACCTCACATTAAAGGCAATGTTTGCAAGGAAAAATTACAAAGACGACATCCACCTTGCCACCACTAGACTATGACCCAAATCCCAAAAGCAGTGAGTCTGATTCAACATTTTCCAAAATAAAAAAAAGATTAAAAATCAGTCATATTAAGGTTTTTATATTTAACACATATATAAAAAATGTTTTTATTTTCTTTTTTTTAGATACAGATATACTTATATATATATATATATTAATAATATCATTATAAATAGTAATTAAATTTTTTATATTAACAATATAATTAATATTTATCATAAAAAATGTTGGTAAGTACTTTATTGGTTATGATAATAATTATATTATTCACATCATTATTAAAATTTATTATTTTAATTATTAAAAAAATTTATTTCTATAATAATATATATTAGTAATTTAATTTTTAACATTTAATTATAATAAAATAATTAATAATACATTATTTTAATGTAATTAATAATATTATTCTTTAAAATAATTATGGAAATTAATATTTTAAAGTGAAATTTCTTTATTTTCTTGTAATATATCTTGTGTCATGAAAATTAGCTTTTGATTATTATATTTATGATTCTTTATTTTTAATTGGGTCTTATATATTGTGTCTCTTTTCAAATATCATTTAGATTTTTCTTAAATTATATAATTTTTTTACTATTAATGCCACCTATATAAAACCTAATAATGTCTCAAGTTGGTTGCATTGAATGTATATAAAAAATAATGTAGAAATACAATCTAGATGAAATTTGACACACTTTCTGAATATAAAAAAATAATTTAATATTACAATAATTTCATAAAAATAATTGATCAAAAGTAATTTTTGTGGCATAATATACTGTTATTTTAAAAAATTTCATTTTTATGTATTCATTTTCTTATTCCTTTGGTTTTTAATTATTTTTTATATGTGTATTCAATGTCCGAAATTTCATTTATATTTTCATTGTTTTATATTTTATGTACAAATAATATTTAATGTCTAAATATTATTTATTAATAAATAATGTTTGTGGCATGTTAATTAGATTTTTTTGTCATTTTTATTAGATTATTTTTATTTTCAACATATTTTTAGATATTTAGGATTTTTTATGTTTTAATTATATTATTTTTATAGTTTATATTTTATAAAAATTTCATTTTACCTACTAGAAATTTAATAGGTTTTTCAATGTTTCTGTAGTCAACATTACAATATTATAAAATATAAATTATAACTAAAATATAAATAATAATTGAAACAATAGAAAAACATGTAATAAATGGATGATAGTAAAAATGATTTAATTATTTTAATAAACAAAAAATTCTATAAATTATATAATATATTGTTATTTTAAATTCTTTAAGTCAACAAAAAAAATTGAATGAGTAAAATTTCAATATTTGATGAGGTAATGACCAACATGATTATGTGTTAATGGGGCCCTTGTATCATGATCGTCGACCACTATGTGAGGGTGAAGTATGATAAACTAGGGATGGATCTCCTTTAGGTGTTGAAAACGTGAATATATGATTCTCTACTTGCGAGTCATCCGGATGAGGAAGCATCTAGATGTCATTATGTGGACCACAACCTTCTCCCAATATTTAAGTGGAAGGTCCTTCCATTATCTATTATGGGAACCAAATGGCCTTTGAAGACTCTAGCATCGAAGGTGTAGGCATGAGAAATAACCACTCATACAAGCTCATATTATCAGTACTATAGGAAACTCTTGATATCCTAACAACACAAATAGATCTGATTCCTCATGTCCATAATGACACATTCATCATGTTCTATATCATGGATCATCAAAATTAGTAGTTTTTGGAGTAGGTTATCAAACTAGAATATCCTCTCCCTAGGTAGAAAAAAAACCTCCCAGAGGATGTTGATCAAAGAAATTATCATGTTGAATACGATATTCTAGAATCATCAACTACATTGTAGCATGTTATGATTCCTGTATAAAAACATTCACCACATATGGGTATGATTTGAAAATAACATGCTATATTCGAGTATTTTATAAATGGATTCAAAATAAATTAGAATAATGTACCTCAAAGAAACTAATGTAAATTTATTAAATTAACAGATTCTGAAGTCCTCTAATATGTGGTGTAAGATAAATACAGACTTCAGTTTATACCATGGCTCAAACATGAGATTATCTTCTATAAAGAATCACATTTTATTCATATGCTTGATATGAAATAACTCTCATATATCCCAGAGGTCCAAATAATATACCTGCAATTTTCATTAGTCAACATCCTATCTTCCTGTCAGCTTCAAAGAATGAAGTGTAGCTATCTGTCTAAGTGGAAAGGGAATATGTTGAAAAAATATAAATAAGTCTATGACTATATCCGGATGGTTCCCCTCAATAATATTAATGTTAATGAGAGGCACAATAATTATCAACTCATGAATCCCAAAAAGTGTAGTTTGTGGGAAGTTAATTTAATAGATATCTTTCTGGAATATATTTTATCTGAAATCATATGTGACATTTACAAAAAAAATTACTATAAAAACAATATTATTATGGTATTTAGTAGTCATGAAATAATTTAGACAATTAAATTGGAGGGTACTAAACTATAAACCATGAAATGATACAAACAAAAGTTCTGCCTCAACATCCTGAAAAAGTGGTGGTCTTGGATCCAACTATGCCATTAAATATAAAATGGGATCAATAATGAAAAGGTAAATTTAATAACTCTGTGTAGCACCATAAAACAATAAATAAGATAGATCATAGCAATATACACATGGAGTGTCATGAAACAAATTTATATGAAGCTTTAGGCCAATAATAATAGGGTAAAGGGGAGGGTTGTGTTCCCATACCCACATTTAAATAAGGATGATACATCCCCCCAGATCAGTGTGATATGATCAATAGGCCCTGAATAATTCTCATTATGTGTATGTTAAACACGTAGATCCACAAATGTATCTCCTAGCCTGATCAAAATCCTCCAGTAGCCCTATATACATTATCTGAACATTCCTACAAGATTGATCAGTGCATAGTGTCCGTCTAATGATCCAAAACATATACGCCTATCCATAAAGTATGATAGTCTGCTCATCGGCATTTGAAGGTAACTATGAAAAATGAATCTCATGCCAAATCATAGATATTAACTCTCCATCTTTAGCATCATCATCCCCCATAATTATGAGGCCTAAAAAGTGATATACAATCCTATGTCAGTCTACATGAGTGGGTCATATAAATGATTTGCCTTAGAAATTAACAACAAGAAAAGCTACAACATCCTCAAGGGTGATAATCATCTCTCCCTTGAAATATGTTTAATATGTGTGTGTCTTAGGTCTCAATAACTTTGTGATGGTCGAAAGGAGGAGATGATCGAGGAATGTAAAATCAGATACAACAATTCCATAGATTCTATCATTATATATGTTTTTTATAATGGTGGTTTTATGTGGAATATATTGTTATTGGTGGGATATATGCAACCAGATATTTTGAACCTCATGGATTTCTTGCACATCACATGAAACATTCCTATGCTAATTTTTGGGTAGTGTAGAATATTCCTTCCTTACGTATAAAACTAAAATATATCACAATCATATAATTTAAACATAATATATTTGTTATCATAATTATTTGATCTGTAGAATATAATACATAAATTCCTATTCTACTTGTTTTATGAAATTTTTCTTACCAAAAGAAAAGACAATGTCATCATGTTTCTCAAATCATATTTCTAATATTGTTTTAGATATGGTTTGACATTGAAAAGGGTGTTTTGTAATATTAGGTATGTTTGATTTATGAAATATCTTGACATATGGATTGATTGATATCTGTAAATTCTTATGATGTGTGGCCATAGAGTTTCAGTTGGTTTAACTAGGGTCTGAGTGAGAGGTTTATTTTTTTACCTGAAGTTGGTTTGTTTTCAAGTAGTTTAGTTATGAAATTTCTTTCAAACCAGTTTTTCATTTTTCATGGATAAAAACCATAAATAAAATCTTGGTGGTGTCCTATTGGGATTTTTGTATTACCCCCATCTTCGGACCATCTTGGCCATTTTTATATTTCATTTTTGAGATCTATATTTTGAAAAGAGATTGGGGTTTCCTCCTTTATTATTGGAATATAGTCATGTTTTTAAAGGGTTTATAATTCAAAAACAATTGGAACAGATATGTTATATAATTTTTGTCCATCTTATGGATTGAGGATTTATTTCATGTCTAGAACATATACTAATAGATTAGATCATAAATGTTGTACTTTTTCATTTATGTATAATTTTTCACTTGATTATAGGTTTCTTGGTTATTTACTCACATGATTTATTTATAGTATATCCATGGGTTGTTTGATTTTGATTTTATTTCATCTCACATGTATTTATCAGATTTCTTTCAATGTGAATATTAACGGATTATTGTGAAAACCAAAGGATGTTTTACAAAATGGATTAATCATGTGAAAAATATTTGTAAATGGAAGGGAATTTTGTCGAAGAATATTTATTAATTGAAATGATGTAATATTTATTAATGTTTAGCTTGTGTGTGATTTATGTAAATGATTGTCTAAATTATCAACTATTTATTATTTTATAGTAAAATAGTTGTTAATTTCATAGAATTCAAAAAAATTATTGATTTTATATTAACCCCATGTTATTGATAAAATGAAAAAGTTATATTAAAGGAAGTAAATCATTGTGGATGAGAGTTTGAAATCAATAAAATTATGTTGGTAATAATTTTATATTATTTCCCTCCCAATTACATGTGATATATCTAAAAACAATTCCTTGTTCATGAGGATTGTCCTTCTCATTCACATACTATTTGATTTTTTTTCGCCCTCACTATTGTAACCTATTGATTTCATATATCAATATTGGATGGGCTTAGAGTATTTTGAAATGTCAAAAATACCCAATAGGATTCCATTCTTCAACATATAAATTAGCAATGGTGTCCATTTATTACACTAGATCAATATATTCTTCCCATGATCTATTCATAAAGGCACATGGTATAATGCCTTGTATGTCAAGAAACATTAATGCTTCTATGTTTTAACTTTGTCAATGCCTATCTTCAAAATATACAAAAATGAATCTACTAATGCTACTTGTAATGGTGTACATGAACTCTTAAAATTCATATTGGGATTATTACCAATTATAAAAGGTTCCCTCTATAAGAATATGCTTCTTCAATGTTCCTTTAAATCTCGTTTTGAATCTATCATCCGTACATAAGTCCCTTCTGAATCTAGTGAGTAGTTTGTTTTCATATTTCATGGAAGTAATTGACACAATGATAAAATGTATCCTAAACAAGGATAGTTATAGGTAACTTATGAAGCCCCTTTAATATGTTATTGGCCAACTCTATAAGCTTTTTGGTTAGATTTCCATGCCAATTACCCTCATCATATTCCAATGCCCTTTTTTATTTTCGAAACTGTATCATATGATCATATAAACCCTGATTATCCAAGTAGATTTCTTCTAATAGTTTTTCAAACCATCATTGATATAGATCACATTCTACACAAAAGTGATTATATTTTAAATAAAATAATTTTATCATTATTTTGAAATAGTTAAAAATAAGAACGATATTGTATACAATTTCTTATGATTACCTTATTTATGGTCTCATCATTGAATATTTTTGTCACATTTTTTTGAAATATGTCGGATGAAGTACTGATGATAAGAATTCATGGGTCTCCATATAATAGGATGCTTATTGATTTCCACTTTTATTTCCTAATGATGATCAAATATAAAATAAACACACTTAATATGGGTGAAATATTTTATGATACAGGTAAAGTACCAACTCATTGATTCTTTATTTTATTTCTACATAATTGAAAATAAATATGGTAGAGGTGAATGAATTATATTTTGGGTTTCTAAAACCAACAATAAAATCATGAATTTTTCATGTTGAAACATCTCATCAATATGTAAGAAATTTTTATATTAATGTAATGAAAAAATACATATAAGGAATTCCCATAACAACAAAAGAAATTTAACATGGAATGGATCAAGATGGTTATCTTGAGACAGATATTAATTCGTACCTATATGGAAGAAAACATGGTAACTTTGTCTCAATATAGATAAAAATTGTTGAAAACCAAGATACTATTCATCAGAAGAGCTATATGAACACGTGGGATGGTGTTGATCATCTCAATGAAAATAGGTGACAAAAATTCTGCATCCAATGCTATATGATCTAGTGTCATGTTTGGAAGAACAATAGTATGAGGTAACTCAATATTTGAAATAATACAACATCCAAATGAAATATTAGAAATATCCCTTAAGATAAATATATAGAAAACCTCTTAATTTTTTGCATCATATGATTTATTTTTTATAAATTGATTACTGAAATAAATAACTACAGTTTATCTCAATATGAAATATTTTCTTTATGTTTTTTCCTTTCATATTGAAATGAAAAAAATCATTAAATGTAAAAAAAATTTCCATCCCAATAAATATATCCTCTAGAACTCTAGGAAAATTAGTTGACGATGTGATAACATTCATGTTGAATTCAGGAAAACATTCTACTTATGCTGACAGTGATTCAATTTTTGTTCGATGATTTATTGTGTGTTGTGGATGTTTTAAAACTACTACATTTCTAAGAACATCAACCCCAACATATATAGATTCCTCCCCATAAAAAATGTTTACTATATTGATTCCATAAATAGAAAATTACTCATCATTAAGAGTATGAGGTTTTATATCTTGGAGATAAATTACGTTTCCCTCCTCTGCATCATATGTAATAGCCTCGTATTCATGGGACATACCTTATTCAACCACTCTTGTTTTTCTATTTCATCATTCAATTGTACATTATCGATGTTAACTACAAACCTAAACATATAACTCCAACATGAAACCATATTATTGTTGAGATTTTGTTTTCACTTTGACTGAATCATCATTAGCATTCAATAGACCATCCAAATGAAATATCACTATGGAGAATATAAAATTTCTATATATAATAGACTATATTTCCTGATTATGTCCCAAATTCAACTGACCATGAACTATTTTTGGAATTTAACATAGTGTTATAAAATCATATATCATAACCCATATTGTTGGATGAGCACTATAAGAATATCCTTGATTAGTTTGAATAACCTCCATGTAATAGTACACAAAGAAAAATAAGATTACCTATATAATTTTTTTTGATTAGAATCTTCATATTATAAATAATATTGACAATGAGGAATAATCATGAAGAATTTACCAATGTATTATTTCTTAGTAGAAATTTTAGAACAAATTATTATATCTAAAACGTTGATACTATTGTTTCATAGTATAATTTTTAATCATCATAAAATTATGTTCAGTGGTTAATAATGTGAATATGAATAACCTAAAGCATATCGCATTGGATTTTAAAAATATGTTTAAAGTAAGGCCAATTGTTGGGCACCAAATGACGATAAAATCTTGGTAAACAACTCTTTTAAGGGGTTTTACCGTTAAGTACCTATGTTCCATATCCACATCCACTTGATGTATCCATAAAAGGTTATCATTAGGTAGATATCCAGAAAATATTTATATTTCTAAAATTTTAGAGCGTCTCCTTATATCCTAAAGGGTATGACTATTGTTTCATAGTATAATATTTACTCATCTTCAATTTAAATGTAGTAGTTTATAAATAGTACGTGAATTATATAATGTATATCCTTTTAGATTGTTAAACAAGGTGTGTAGAAAGTCCTCTTTTCATTCACTATAGGATGATCGATTCCAACACAATCACAATATTATGGTTTTCCCCCTTGGTAACTATGTGCTAGAGCCACATCCACTTATAGTATCTAGACATAGATTTCATTTCTATGATAATAACATAGAATTTATTTTAACAACAACTTTGAACGTCTTCTTATATCGTAAAAAAAATATACTATTTTTTCATAGTACGATTGTTAATCTTCGTAATGGTATGATAAGTGGTTTATAGAGATAAAATGAATTGTCTAGAAAATATGCATTGTGATTATCAAACTAGGTGTCCAACAAGGTATGAATCATCTAAATCATGGGAGTAACAAATCAAGTGTGTTGTTAAGCCTCTTTATCGAGCAGTTAGGAGTCATTGATCCTATGTTAATTCAATATCAATCCAAATTTAATTAATAGTTAATAATTATTTAATAATAAATTAATCCATAGTTAATAATTTCTAGGCCAATATTTTAGGATTCAATAATTATTAGTTCTTGATTAGTGGATTGCTAGAATGTGTTACGATCAAAATGATTAGATGTTCATATTGGATATCAATACAATTTTTGATGTTAAAATATGATTTAAATTATTAACAATAAATTAATGAATTGGTGAATAAATGGAATTTAATTAAATATTTTATTAACCAATTCAAATTAAAATAATATCTCAAATTAAAGAGTCTAATCTCATCAAAATTATTAATAAAACTATATGTTAAGAACCATTGGTAATGTTAAAAGAACTACAATCAACATTTTACCTTCTAAATAAATAATAAAATTTTAATATCATGAAGTGAAATATTCTGATTCAATATTTTAAATTTTATAATTATATAAATAGTTTTCAAAATTAACATCCAAAAATTTTATATTAGTTAAAATCTGATTGGATTAATAAAAATAAATACCTATTTGAATAAAATCATATGTAATTACTATGACAAAAAAATTAGATAATTAAATCACGAAAAGTAATTTGAAAACCAAGAAATTTTTGTGACATAGATGTTTCCCTATTTGGGTCCCTGTTTACCTTCATCTGACTGCTACAAAATCTAATAATTATTGCATAACTGGTTTGATGTGTCTGAATCAATCAAACCTGAATCCTATCATTAAAATCATTCATACTATTTTGATACTTTAGTAAAACTATATATACGTCATTTGGGATGTGTATGAATTTAACAAACATTAATCTAATGAGCGGTGTGATAGGTATGAATCCAAGTGGGCCTTTTTTATTAAAAATCGACTTTAGTATTAGTAAAAAAATAAACCGATCTAATCAAAAGTAATTTACTTAAATCATATTGATTTTATAATTTAGGAAAATGATCTATAGGTTATTTTTTTACATGTATGAATCAGCCTCACCTCAATTTGAAACATGATTTTCCCAATATGAGTCAAAATGTACGTTATCAGTATAAAAGTGAATTTTTTTTAAAAAAGTGTCACTCAATGAAAATAGGAAAACACAGTTAATTATCTTAATAACTTATGACAACGATCAAAAAGTCAATTTTAGGTGCATAAATTAGCCTCATGTCACACTAATACACAATTTGATAAGTATGACTCCAATTGCATGTTTCCAATATAAACTGATATTTTAGTAAAAAAACACAAGTGACTTACTCAAAACCAATATAACACATTAGGAATGATTTGATACATTCAAAAATGATCCATACGTCATTTGGGAAATGTTGTAATTATGTACACCTCAATATGATGCGCAATGTGACAAGTATGACTCAAGTGTGCATTTTTATTTAAATTTGACATCAATTTTAGTATGAAAATTCAATTTACATACAAAAAACTGAGAAAACATGTTCAAATTGTTTTTATAAATTAGTAAAATTATCCATAAGTAATTTTTGACATGATGGAATTAGTATAACCTCAATCAAATACACGATGTTTCTAGTATGACTCAAAGTGAAAGTAATCAGTTTAAAATTGACATTTTACTTCAAAAAGTGTAACTCATTAAAAAATATGTAAGAACACTAAGATTTTATTGATAATTTTGGACAATAATTATAATGTCATTTATGACATATAGAAAAACGTATCCCATAAATCCGATACACTATGTGACTGGTATGACTCAATGTGTGTGTTTCAATTTTAAAATGAAATTTAAGTAAAAATACACAATTGAAATACTCAAAAAATGAGAAAAATTGTTCCTATTATTTTTATATATTTGAAAATTTATTCATAAGTCATTTGGGATGTGTTAGAATCAACCTCAACTCAATCCATCCAATTATGTGACAGGTATGACCCCATGTGTGTCTTTTCAATATATATGTATCATTTTAGTTTAAAATGATCATCACATTATTTAGATTCCCCTAGAACAATATCGATGGTATTATATTCAAATACTCATCTATTTATCCTCTTCCACATATGGTTATGTTTAGGGCTTGACCTCATCAAAAAATTGATATCATCTCCTTCCATAGATGAAGGCATATGGGGGTCTTTAAAAGGGTGAAGATCCGGGTCATGGGGATTATAGAAGATTAATTTGAGCATAAGTGGGGTTTATAAGTACCCCCTGATCCTGGTTCATGTAGGGTATATTATCCAATCTATTAGTTAAAAAATCATTCCTTCTATAATATTTATGGGAGTACAGGTAACATATTGGGGAGATAACTTCTTTGATAATTATGTATATTATTTTTTGTTTCATGGAGTCATTTTGGGAGTTGTCCCTTCTTAATAATTTGGAGAAAAAACACCAGTTAGTACATCTGAGTGGTGCCATATTCCCTAAATATTATGGTCAGTTCCCCACCCCATGTGATAAAATATTAAGGGAAGGGATGTCCTCTGATACCACATGACCATGTGAGTAGAGAATGTCAGGCCAGTGATTTGGAGGAAGACCTAAGCTCTGGTGAAGTGCTCCATCACCAACAGTCTTTGTGGGAGTATAATGTATAATCAATATCTTTTCCCTATTCGAAAAGAACATTACAGAACAAAAAATTCATAACTGTAAATAAAATCATGAAAATGATCATTTATTAACTTATGAACATTATAAATGAGTAGCATGTCATACAAATATGTGATATGTTACAAATGGATGAATGCGTATTTATAATAGTAAAACTATTTTTTATGATAATAATGTTTATAAAAAATGATCCTAAATTATCATGTAAACTTAGTGAAACAGTATTCATGTATTTGGAAACCTATATAAATAAATCGTAGAAAAATATCTTTTTAAATGTGTCGATAAATATTTCTAGGGTGATTTTTGAATAAAAATCATTTCCAACATTTAAATAATATATTAAATAATCAGAATTGTGTAATCAAGGTTGGATCACTGTGAAAATATAGTACAATAGTATTTTATTAAATTTTAAAAATGGGATTAAAAAGATCTAAAATATGTTGTGTTGTTTTTTTGGAATCATCCTAAATGCACTTTTAAAATTAAAACTATTTTTCAATTATAAAACGAGCATCAAACGATCAAAATTGAGAAAATGAGTTTGGATTGAGTATCATGAAATGATCTTTGATTAATTCATTACATGTAAAAATAAACAAATAATAATTTCCGTGAAAAAATAAAACAAATATAGATTATTATTTTTAGATTTATATGATTTATCTTAGTTAAAATATTAATGGCTTATCAAATTTCATTAAATGATTGAAAAACTAATGGAATATATTTAGTATCAATGGAAAATTTTAGGGGAAATTCAAGCAATGTCGGTTGAGACTTAAAAAAATTTGTGATGCGGAAGTTAACCTCTTTGGTTTTCCAAATCCCCTCATCAATCCACTCAACATTATAATAATTTCTGGAAACTAGTATCACACGTCTGAACCACAACCATCCATAGTGATATGTCATCACCCACCATTTCCCCCTACACCAGCTCAGCCACCCCATGTTCAACCGTTTTGTAACGAGGAAAGAAGAAGGCATGGATACCTCCATTGCTTTGATCCTCCACTGTATGAGACGAAACTAAATTTTGGAAGTATGGAGACCTATTATCTTCATCACCATACCTCTCTGAAATATTTCCATTCTCTTCAATTTCATCACACGGAGGGGATGTTTTGTGGTTGAAGAAAACTGTATAGAGATAATAGGAGTCCATTTGAATGGAAATAGGAGTGTTGCGGATTCCTGAATCATCACTATCATTGGGAAATGAGGGGATCTAGAGATGAAATTCTTCCTCATCGATGGTCAAACAGTTGACAAGATCATCATCAACTTTAGATATGTCACCATTTAAATTCCATCATCTTTTATTTATAATTAGTATTAACAAACTATAACTAAGAGGGTACCCATGTCCCAAAAACCATACAACATGACTCGATGGGTTAGGTCCGAAACCTCAAAAGGTAAATTTACAATATCTCTTCACACAACCTCAACCCCAACAACACCTCCCTAAAATTTTTTCATCTTATAGTGATTTAAATGTAATGTAAACGAACAATTGTCAGTGAAAAGGTAATACCCTTGTACAAAACCAATTATTTAAAAAAAAAATTGATTCGAGAAACGTTCCGAAAAATAATAATTATAATAGATTTATTTTTACCATAAACACTTATTTTAATAAAATTCTAGTAATCATCCTTAATATGGTGATAAATATTCTTCCAAAACCAAACTATGATGATTCGTCAGGGAGCGTCACTATAATATATATATCAATGTAAATGTCCAATTTTTATGGTATATTTATAGAGATTATTATATTATTTGATATTTCATGTTTGATATGACACCATTGAAATTCCATCATCATATATTAAATTTATAATTATTATATGAACATAATATAATTACGATTTATTTACAAATACAAAATATATTGGTTATTTTATAGAATTGTATTGATATAAAATTGGATCTCTTGTACTGACTTTCTTGGGAATATTAATAAATTCTGTAAAAATGTTTAAATTAAAAACAAGTACTAAATGATGAAAACTGTTATTTAAAAAAAGAAAAGTGAATTTGTTTCGTAAACCTTTTTGTTCCAATTTTTTATTGTCTAAGGTTATATAAATCAATTTGTTTACATACCAATAAATTATATCATTTCACTATTATAAAATATACAAAACATCATATCATAATCCACTACTACATAATCATCAAATAATAGAATTACAAATATGCCCTGTCAGTGAAAAAAAGAGCTGACAATTGGAACACCCTTAAAAGCACTCAGACCTTATCCTCACTAGAAAATAATTTATAAAGGTATCGTTTTATCAGATTTTTTGTTTAGCATAGTGAAATGGATTTTTATAGACACTAAAAAAGCCAGACAATTGCTACACAATGCTAACCCTACACTGTCTCTAACAATACCTCAAATTAGAAAACATGAATGGGATACAAATATACAGAATTGAAATAGAAATATAACATTCCATATTCATTTCAATTCAATATTTTCATAAAAAAATATTTACATTAATGTGATATCTACAAATAATCAAAAAACCATACCACCATAATAAAAAATCATAACTCTTATACCTGGAATTCTATAAAGAACAACATTCATAAAAAAGTTTGTCCCTGAATTAAAACTAACATTGAATTTATTAACATTAACTAAAAAACAAATTTAAATTTAAATTTTATATAATACACATATAATGAATTATATTTTTTATTATAGTATATATTTATGATAATATCGGTTATACTATTATTTATATAAGTAATGATTGTTTTGTAAATTATATTATATTTATTAATTGTTATTTATGCTATTAATTATTCATTATATTCTGAATTACTAATGAAATTGTTAATTAATAATATATATAATTCTATTGTTAATTAGTAAATATATTACACTATTACGAAAATGGGTTTATCCCATAGAAGGGCATCAAAAGTGATAGGTAAAAGTGTTGTTAAACACACCCTTAGAATATGCATTATTAAAAGAGGTCCTTATAAACCAATTTTAGTGATGTTAAAGGGAATACTTTATTAGTAAATTTTTTTAAAAATCTCACAAATCTTTCCCCTTTTTTAACGCTATTAAAAATGTGTTAATAAATTAGATCCACTTATCAATTCTCATAAAACAACTCTAATAAAGGGGATGTTTTATCATTGCTTGTAAAAAAGTGTTAATAAATTGGGGATCATTATTAGTGAATATAGAAAAGAGCTGATAAAAGGGTATATTCCAAAAATATATATATTTTACTATGAATAATATATTAATATATAAAATATTTACATCGTTATAAATATTATATAGATTTTTTAAATATGTTTTTGATAAGTAAAATAAGATTTTACACATAATATAGAAGATATCTAGTGAAAATGAATTATAATATAATTTAAAAAATATTTATAATTAATAACTTGATAATTCTTGTCAATTAGTAGTCATTTAGTAACAGTATAGAGATAAAAACTCAAATAATTAAAAAAATATCTAAAATAATTTTAAAACGTAACTCGAACATTAAACACCGTAACTTTTAATCCGATTGTCTGTTTCTTATCTCCGACATAACAAATAAATGATTTCAACATTATATTCACACTAATAATCTAAGGAGATCCTAATCACATTCTTCAAGGACAAAGAATCACCATAAGGATTCCAAAATTGAGTTTTAAGTTGTTGTACTGTAGTTTTTTTATCATTCAATGGATTTTAGCTTTATTTAAGGTGGTGGGTTCCTTTTTCTCTTTTTCAGTGGGGATAGAATATAGTCTCTTTAATTACATTCATATTGGTATTATGGATTTTATATTTTATATTTTTTTTACTATGAAAAGTTATTTAGAAACAAATATATAACAATATATACATGTTTTTTATATATCCGTACCTAAAAATTAAATTTTATAAATAAATATTTTAAGATAATTACATATAAAATATATTTATCAATATATAAATTTTATATAAATAAAAAACTAATATGAATTTTACTTAAAAAGTTATGAATATCTAATATATAATATTTTTAAATAAATTTAAATATATATATTTATATTTATAGATGTACAGAAACTCACACACACACACACATGTATTATAAACACACACATACACACAAAAAAATATATTTTTATTTAAATATATATATATATAAACATATATATAAATATATATATAAATAAATGTAATAAAAAATATATAAATATATAGAAATATCATAAAATGGAAGACAAAAAAATTTAGGGGAGTGGAAATGGCACTGGAGGTTGAGTTTAAGGCCTCATGTTCAAAACTCACTGTAGGTAGGGACATGTGTCGGAGGGTGGAATTATCTGAAGTGAAGATAAAGGGGGGCGTGCTAATGAAATATTTTCAGTGGGGAAGATTATCCACTTCATTAGTGGGGCCTTTAATAGTTCTAAAAAATAGTTTACAAAGGAACCCTTTATTAGCATTTTTTAGCGCTATTAAAGGTGACCTTTATCAATGTTTTTTTACCACCATTGCTAATTACAACCCTTTAACGTAACTCACATTACCGAAACTAACATAGAATTATTACATGAAATTTTATAGGCCATATTTTTTGAAGTGTTAATGATATTATAAGTTATTAATGAAATCAATAAAATAATTATTAATAATTGTATCATTAAACATAAATGAAATTTTTATATTGAAAACAAGCACTTGGTGTTACATCAATCACATCATGTGTTGGATGGATGAGTGACTGATTATAGTACACCACAAATGAATTATGGTTCATTTCCCTAAACTATCAAGAAAATCAATGATTGTTTACATAATTTTTACAACATGATGTTGGTTTTAAACTAAAATGACATTCAATATATAAAGCACCCACTTTGAGTCATATCGGTCACATCGTGGGTTGGATTAACGTATTATTGATTTCTACACATGAAAAATGAATTATGGATTTTTATCCCTAATGTAAGAGATAATAAAGTCTCATTTACTCATTTTTTGTTATGTGACATGAGTTTTATAGAAAAATGACACTTTTATATTGAAAATGAGCACTGGGAGTCATATCGGCCACATCATGTATCAAATTGATGTACAATCAATTCCTACATGACCGAAGTGAAATATGGACTATTTTCTTAACTTTTCAAAACAATCAATGATTGTGTACTTATTTTTGGCTAGGTAATGTGATTTTTACAGTAAAATGACACTTATATTGAAAACATAAAACTTGATTCATATTAACCACATAGTGTGCCGTGTGAACATGTAGTCAATTCATATACCAAAAAATGATATATGGATCATTTCCCTAGATTTTTAGGAAAATATGAGCTTATTTACTCTGTTTCGGATCTTTGATGTGTGTTTTCCATTAAAATGACACTTTTATATTGAAAACATGGAATGGGAATCATATAAACAATATTACATGTTTGATTAACGTTATGTCAATTTATATACAAATAAAATGAAGTATCAATCATTTTTATAATGGTTGAAAATAATCAATTCTTATTTTTTTTGGATTTGGATACATTAAATAGACTTTAAACTGAAATTTCACTTTTATACTGAAAGCACACATTTTGAGTAATACTGACAACATTGTGTATCAGATTGATGTGAGGTTGATTCTTATGGATCAAAAAATGGAATATGGATCAATGTCCAAAATTTTGAAAATATTTTGATATAATGAATTCCACTCTGACAATGTGACTCACATTTTAAACTATAATGAAATTTTATACAGGAAACAGAAACTTGGATTTATACCAGCCACACCATGTGTTTGATGGATTTGAGGGTGATTGTTACACACACAAAATGGACTATGGATATTTTTCCAAATATTTCAATACCATATGCTATTTTTACTATGTTTTGGCTATGAGACATGTGTTTTACAATAAATTTTCATTTTTATAATGAAAGAAAAAACATGAAGTTATATAGGAAACAATGTGCATTGAATTGATTCATTATCAATTCTTATATGCCAAAAAAGTGTTATGGGTCCCTTGGCATAAGTTTCAACACAATATGATATTGTTTACTCAGTTATGGCTATGTGAAATGTGATTTACTCTACAATTCCACTTTTATACTAAAAACAAGAACATTGAGTCATACTAGATACATCATGTTTTATATTGATGTGAAATTAATTGATACAGATCACAAATGAATTATGGATTGTTGTCATTTATTTTGAAAATGATTCATGTTTTTAGTCATTTTTAACAGTTTTATCTTCATTTTAAACTAAAATTAAAATTTTATATTGAAATATACACATGGAGTCATACCATCCACATCCTGTATTTAATTGATGAGCAGTTAATTCATACATGCTAAAAATAAATAAAAGATTATTTTTATAGTGGTTTATGATAATAAATGTTATTTTACTTAGTGTTGGCTATGTGATGCTCATTTTAATATAAAATTATTTTTTATATTGAACACACACACTTGACGTCATACTATCCACATCATATCATCGATTTACATTGGATCAGTTCTTACAGACCAAAAATGAACTGTGGATCATATTCCTATATTTCAAGACAATCTGATCTCATGTATATAGATTTTGGCGATTTGACATGCAATTTACATGGAAATAAAACTTTTATAACGAAAAAACATACTTTGAGTCAAAGAGTGCACATAATGTATCATATTGACATGAAGTTGATTCAGATACATCACAAATGGATTATGGATTCTTATACTAAATTTTGAAAACAAATATGGGATCCTCCACTATGTTTTGAAAAATGATAGATCCATTTTCAATTAAAATGACACATATATATTAAAAAACATGCACATGGAGTTATACTAGCCACATATTTCGTTGGATTGATATGATGTAAATTCCTATACACCAAAAATGAATAATCAATAATTGGAAATACAAACATTAGTCACACCGGTCACATCGTGTGTTGGATTGATGTGTGGTTGATTCCAATATGCCACAAGGGAATTATGGGGTTTTTCTTAATGTTTTGTGATAATATAAAATTATTTACTTTGTATTGGCTACATGTAACACATTTTAAACCAAAATGATACCATTATATTGAAAATACAAAGTTAGAGCCATATTAACAACATCATCTGTAGGAATAATGCACGATTTATTATAACTCATCTTAAATGAATTCAGCATTGTTTCCCAAATGTTTTAAAAAATATAAAATTGTTATATTGGTTTTGGAAATGTGATATTTTTTTAAAACTAAAAATATTATTTTTTATAGGAAACAAACATTTTGAGTCATTCTAGACAAATTATTTGTCATATGGATTTTTGGTAATTTCTTACCCAACAAAAATGGAATATGGATATTTTTGTTAAATTTTGATAATAATATGACCCCATTTTTTTAATTAGCATATTATGAAACTTCTCGTAACCTGAAATGACACTTTTAATGTGAAAACATCCACTTTTAGTCATACAAACCAGATCATTTGTTAGATTGATATGTGTTCAACTCTAACAAGAAGAAAAATAAATTATAAAATTTTTTCATAAATTATCCAGACATTGTGAGCTCGTTTTCTATGTTTTGACAATGTGATTCACGATTTAAAGTAAAATGACACTTTTATTTATAAACATTCACTTAGAGTCAAACAAAAAATAAAATAACAAAAAATTAAAATGACGAGGCTAGGACCAGGGAAGTGATTTTAATAGGGGAATGCTATTTTTACAAATTCATAAAATGAAGAAAATACACAAAATTAAAATGATGAGGCTAGGAAGTTATAATTATCATCCCCAATAGTTGGTCATACGTCTTTAAATTTGTTGATAGAAGGATAATTGACACATTTACCTCTCCAATTAACTCATATGTATCTATAAATTCAATTCCACTTGATAAGAAAAAAAAATTTCTTCATTAATAGGTTTATTTGGAAATTATTTTTTAGTTTCTACAAACTCATCAAAACCCCAAATGCAGGAAAATATTTAACAAATAATTTTTATTTTTGTTTTTAGTAGACCATAGAAGAAATATGTAATCATTTCATCGTTTTGAAAGAAAACATTATGAAAAAATGTACTCTTCCCAACCAGCAATAAATAAATTTACTTATTCATTTGAGTTCATAGACTATTTAATGTCTTTGTTGTATTGAGAAAATATAGTCAAAAAAATAATTAATAGATATTAAAAATTAAAATATAATTACATTCAGAAGATACCTATTTGGGTATTCCAGTTTGTCGATGTTATATAATATCCTTGATAAATTTCCAATCATAATATCCACAATCATTGTTTTTATTTTGTTTCAGACACTATAGAAACATTACCCAAAATAATTAAATTGGTTTTAAATATGTTTTGATTGTTAAATATTACTTTATATACCATAATTTGATTTAGTTTTTCTAAATCAATAAGATTTTTATGTTTATCCACTAACCTCTTAGCATGATTTATATGATATTTATAGTTATCGCTATCAATATTTTTTAAAACACTACCTAAAACGTATAATTTAAAGTTAATCTATAAAATTTTAATTTCAGTGATTTAAAATTCATTTTTGACATCAGGTGAGGTTAATTTGGTAGGAAATCCATGCTATGGATCTAGCAAATAATTATTCTTGATATAAAAATTTATTTTGATTAGTATCTTGTTCTTTCTTAAAAATAAAAATATGTAAAAAAAAATTATATGATTTGATTTTATAATTTTTATCTAGAATTTTACGAATCTAGTGGACTCTTTTTGCTGTTAATTTATTTTAAAATTCATAATATTTCTCTTATTTTTTTATTTCAATTTCATTGAATTCAAAAATAATCCGTATTAATGATGGACTGATTAATGAGTTCGAAAAGTTCATTACATGGTTTTCTATTTATATAGTAGTAATATATACACCTATAAAATATATGAATAGTTAACCACTATAATGAAAACTATCTATCATTTTTTGTAAAAAAAATATTATTAAAATTCACATCATTTAGTATTTAAAATTGACACACCCGTCTATTCAAACCTGATAATCACATTTATACTTCAAGACCAACCATGTCTGTAATGGTCTCACCAAAAATTTCTTCTACAAATTCGATAAAAGATATATTTACAACATTAAATATTATATTTTCATGAACATGTAATGTTGAAGTATGAAGTAGTGTAATTTGGTATGGGAAGGTATTCTAAAAAGGTCCTTTTTTGTTATCCACAAGATTACCTTGATTCGACCTTCCATTTCCCCTTCGTTTGGTCCATCTATAATGACATGCATCATTTCTGACCTTTTATCATCAATTGATATATTTTTTCATTTTATTTTATAATATAATTTCCTCATTTATCATTATATTACTAAACAGTAATTCTATGAATGTTCCTTTAGAAATATTGGATGTGATAACATCAATATCATCATGAGTAAAAAAACAAATCGACACTCCCCTCAACTGCTACATCAATCCACACTATCATGCTCTCTTTTTTGATATGTTTATTTTGAATTAAGTTTCAGGGGATATTTTCATCTTACACCTTGAAAGAAGGTGATTCAGGGTGTTGATAGATACAAGTCATATAAAATTTCAAACTGTAGAATTTTAATAATATAAAGTGATTGGATGTAATTTTATTTAAATTTTGGAGAAATAATTATGAAAAAAATGATTACATTGGGTAAGGAAAATTGTTAAGTGGAATTGATGGCCTCAATGATAGTGAGGTCATATTATTCTTTAAATAAATATTATTGTTCAAATACTAGTGTTCATTGATCATTTCACATTTTATGGTCCACCGAACTAGACCAGAAAATAGTATATTCTAAATTATATATTAGTGCACGAATTTCGTTCATCATCTCATTAGTATCTTCATAGAGATTTATCATGTCTAAATAGTTATTAGGTTATAATCAGAAACCCACACATTTAATGCGGTAATAATATTCTATCCGCATCAATGTTACAATTATTAGTTATTATCTACGTACAATCAAGCTACAATCATTGAGGGAAAATCATATATAAATAAAATGAACAAAAATAGTTATTTTTTATAAAACTATTATGAAGAATAAAAAACTAATATTATTTCATACTCACATATGATTCCTATACTTTTAGTGTGATTTCGTGTACTAGTTTTCCTTCATTATTTACATGACCCTCCTTCTATAGCACATGATATGATATAAAAGTGGCTTTGGATTATAATTACCCAATCAACATATAAATAAAATTAGAATATTTTGTATCATATGACATGAATCATTTATTATATATTTTAAATACATAACTTATTATTTTAATTTGATGTTAACCTCATCCCACTTTTATGTTATGGTTACATTGGTTTTACTGTATGTTGTGTATTTTCATTACTCTTTTAATATTTCATAAATTTAAAATTTTGAATCAAAGTGGATAAAATAAATAATTTAAAATAAAATATTATGGACTAGAATTCCGTAAAAATTTTCCCCATCATTAGGAATAATAAATTCTTTCAAGGTTTCATAGTTTATATTGTGTGTATATGTAACTAGTGGTGGAGTTTATATGTGCACAAGTATATTATATACAAGTAAATAAATAAATAACTATTGATGGATTATATAAATTATATATATATATATATATATATATAATTAAATCTAATTTTTAACATTCATCTTATGTGTTTTCCATATGTGATAAAATACGAAATCCAATTTTATGCTTAAATGATATATTTTTATAAAAAGACAGTTTTACTTCCTTTTGATGATGCCCTTTTTTAAATAATGTTTTGACACATTTATAAATTCTATATGACAAAATAAACATAATATTTTAAATTAGGATATCAAAATTTACTTTGGTTTAATTTTATATATTTTTTTTGTTATGTTTGTTGTTTTAATTAACAGTAAAAAATATTACATTTTTATTGAGAACATCTCATTCATTAAAATAATTCACAGTGTTAAATTATATTTTTAATTGGTTTTAAAGATCAATTATATCAAATTTGTATCATTTTATACTATTTAGGTCATTGAAATATGTTTCACATTGAATTTTGATATTAAAACATTTCAATTTTTTGAATGTTTTCACTTTAAAATAACATTGTATTATCCCATCTGTGGTATTAATTTTAACTAAAATCTACTAATTATATGAATTCAATTTGAAAAAATGGATTCCATATTGATAATCATATGTTAAAAATTTAGATAATATGACTCTTTTATTTTTGGAAAATACGAATAACAGCATTGTAAAAAACTTTCCCTATAGCTATGGGTAAATCAAGTAAATTAAGGGGAAATATTATATTATTAATATTATAAAACAATAAAAACAAATAAAAAATTAATAGTGGATAAATATAATTCAAAAATTAACACATAGTTTTTAGATTTATTAATTTAATGGGCACAGGTCCATGCTAATGACTTGGATACAATTAAAGTCAAAAAGAGTGAAAAAATGCGAAACTTACTTTTAATACGTACAATATCATGAATAAGTGAATAAATAGTATTTATGAAAAAAATATTTATATTATTATAAAACATAATATGTATATATAAATAATTTTTTTAATTTTTTTTAATAAATAATTATCATAAAAATTTACATAATAATAATGCAATAATTTATCAATTAATGAAAAAATAAAATAAATGATATTATAAATATTAGAATAAATTTAATTTGAATTAATTAAGGTGTTACATGAGATCCCTTTTTAGAATGCGCTTAGGGTTTCCACATCAATTCTTATCCTTCCCTCTTCCGGCATGGCCCGGCCTCAGCATCAGTGGTATCGTCTCAGCTCGGCGTAGCTGGGTGACAGTTCCGCGTGGTCAAGCTCTGTTCTGGGATTGGAGGTGGATTCAATGGCAGTTCGGTTTGGGGATATCGCCTCATCTTTGGTGAGTTTGTCATCCGTTCTAGTGCTCTTCTGGTTGTGGGATCTCATATTGGCTTCAGGATCTCACCTTGGCTCGGGTGTTCATCGTCGGCTCTGGTGGGATCTTGGCTTAGGGTTCTTGTCATGGTTTCAGGATCTTTCCTTGCCATGGGTGTTAATCATCAGCTACAGTATGCTCTAGGATTTGGGATCTTGTTGCACCTTCGGGAACTCATCTCAGCTCGGGTGTTCATCGTCGGCTTCTGTGCACTTCTAGATTCGTGATTTTGTCGCGGCTTCAATTTCTCGACTCAGATCAGGGTTCGTCATCGGCTCTGGTGCGCTTCTCGCTTCGGGATCTCGTTGAAGCTTCGGTGTAACCTTTGCGTTGATGGAGCTGGATCCGGGATCCGTCTTCATTTCGGTGTGATGTCGGTTCTTGCGTGCTTCGGTGAGCTCAGAGTCGGTGCTAATGGCATGGAGGGGGGGAGGCCATGTGTTTGGGTTCTGTTGTTGTTGTCTCCAGGTCTTGGTTTGGTATGGTTGGGATCAGGATTGTTTTGTTTGGAATTTGGGTTTGGTTGTGCCCTTTTATGTTTTTGGAAGAGAATTAGATGCTCCCTTGGGGGACACAGATGTGCTACAAGGTTTTGCTTCAGATGATGATAGAGTTGGTCGGCTTCTCTATGCATGAATTTTCAGATTCGGACGATTGAGAGGGTATGGCTTTGCCATCAGTACCTTGCCCGTGCATTCATGCCCGAGACTGCTTGCTGACCAGTCTTGATTTGGTGGAGGCGGGTGTTACTGTTGTTGATGCTGGGTAGAGGAACTTCTACGTAGTATTATCTAGGATTCAACCCCTTTTTTCCTGAATTTTGGTAATGTTTTGACGTCCATGAAGTCTTGTTTTCCCCACTTTACCCTTAAACAGGGCTTATCTAAAATCAATAAAAATTTCAGCCTTTGGGACATTCAGTCAAAATTAGTAAACTAAGGGTTAATCAAAATGATATGGTTAAAAATAATACAATTTTTTTTGTAATATATATTTTAATATGATATTAAAACCCTATATGATAATATATTAAAATAAATAATTTTCTGATTTATATTTATCAGGATTGAAATTATTATAAATTAATATTTTTGTAGATTCCAAAAGTGACCCTCACCATCAATATAAATGGAATTCTCTACCCTCAACCCATTTCAACTCACTGAGCCTTATAGATATACCAATATATGAAAAATTATATTCTCCCTTTACCTAGACAAATCATAGTTGTTCTTTTCATTGAAAATGAATAACTCTATAGTCTATTAGAGGAGATCTAAAAGAGCCTTTTTGAAGAAGAGGTAACTGATCTAACCGATCACTCTCGTTTTCTACTATTCTATATCTCATCCAGAAATAATAATATAAATATATATGTCATAAAATAAAATTTTCATAATACTCAATATTATTAAAATTTATTTGTATTATGAACATAACATTATCCATCCCCTTTCCCATTGAACAATAATGAAATTACCACTCGTGCATATGTACGACTTATTGTCTCCACATTGCGATACAATTCGTTATCCATCATAATTTTTTACGAGTGGGGGTTATAGTGGTTTTAATATTTATATATTATATTTATGTAATTATTATACTTATTGAATTATAATATCATATCTACCTTTTTACCACATACTCTTTTAGGAAATGATAATGTCCCTCTCATGCATACGTATGTCTTATCGTCTCCACGATGCGATGTGATTCTATTTTCATACATATTTCACATGGATGGTAAAAAGGATGAATTTTATGAATATATATATGATATATATAATATTATATTTATTCTTTAATGAGAATATATCATATATTTTTCTTTCATTTAATACGACAAGATAATGAAAACAATGTTCATGCGTACATACGACCTACCATCTCTCTGAACGGTGCAATTTATTTTCTTACTATAACATTCATAGATAACCATAAATACATATATAATGTATATATATGATATATATTTCACAGTTATCATTCTAAATATTATGAAATTATTATCTAAGTAAGATTTCAATGAATAACAATCCAAAACAAGTACGAGACACAAATATTTTATTACCCAAAAAATACTTAAATATGAAATCATTAATAAGAAAGTAATGTTAATTCATAAATAAATAATATATGGTATTATATATATTAATAAGGTTATTTGGTATATTTATAATATACTTATATTAATTATAAATGATTTTTAATGTATTCGAATGAATTCAAGACAGAAGGTAATTTTTTTAACTTTTATTTATGTGGGACACATGCCTTATACACGACTTGTTCCATATTTGTAGTAAATATAATGACAATGAATTCATTTTATGAGTATTATCCAAAATATTATGATATTTTCATATTCATATAAATTTATTTCTTTCATTTTGAATAGTATTATACAAATTATAATGTGATGTGTATTTATTTCACCATCTCATCAATTTTTGGGACTGTTTCATTTTAAGTCTCCTTTGGGGAATATTTATCTTCTATATACATATTTTCAAAAAAATAAATCAAAACGGTTTTTAATATTATCCTATTAATTTTTAAATTTATTTTTTCACATATTTTATTTTTTACTAAATGGTTTGAAAGGATTATTTTTAATGTCTTCCAAAAAAGGTACATGGTGATTTGTTTTACAAAAGTATGAAAGGAATGTTTTTAACATATAATATAAGAATGGATTTTTATTCTTTCATGATTCCTTATTTCCATGACTTTTACCTTATAATAATATAATTGTATTTAAAGGAAACTATTTTATTCTTAAATTTCAATAAATTTTAATAAAAATAAACCGTTTTCCAAGAAGAAAGGATGTATTCATCAATAATTGTTTTCAACTGATCTCTAAAAATTATTTTCAATATAAGATAAATTCATTTGATGTTATATATGATTAAAATGGGGTATTATTCAGTTAAATATTTATTATTATTTATATTAATGGTTTATATTTATTATGGAATGATATTTATGAAACCAGTTTCTTTTCTATGGCTAAGTTATGATTAATGATGTCTATGAAACCCATTTCATTCCATGGATTTTGATATGATAAATAAATTATGTTCTTTTAGAAAAAACTATTTATGGTTTTAATTATGTGATGTGTGTGACCAATATCTAATTCGAATACATTTGAAATAATATTTATATCTCATGTTATAGACATGGATTGAATGAGGAATAAAATCAGGCCCTTTAAAGACTTTGCCCGCAATGGTGATCCGGGTAGTGAAACTTGATTATTAAGAGGGTCATCGATGTGAACCATGACTAAATAAATGGTTTGGGGAGTGAACGTAGAATACAAATATGTCCTTTTAATTGATTCCTAAAAAACTATGGAAATCATTTTATACACTTATATTCCTGCCAAAAATTTTGTGTCGTATTTCAATGTTATTATTTCATTACTTACGATATTGACTCCCTTATGACTCATGTCTAATGAATTTATAATATTTATTAAATGAATCATTTATATGGTCTTTGATATAAAGGGAATTATATTTAAATTTCATTTTTATGAACTCATATACTTATGTCCATGATAATGATTACGTAACTCCCTTGATTTAACCTTACTCTGCATATGAGTTCATGATTTTATTATGTTGTTTTCCCAAGTTATAATGAAATGTTATAAGTAGGAGTAAAAAAGGGGTATATATTTATGTTAGATGATTAAGATATTCCACCAAATGAAAAGAATGTGTTCCCTGTTTCTGGTGGCACTATACTATTTTGGTACTCATGTTTATGTTTTTGTAATGTAATGTATATTAATCTAAAAAAATTAATATCCATAAACATTAAGCCTTAGTCATTATAATTGGTATCATATCAAAGCATTAGTCAACCATTGTAATCTAGGATTAAAATACATTAGTGAAATCCCTAGATATATTTCTATGGATATGTGTAGGGATATTCGTAAGGATAATCCTAATGATAGGTTACCAACCTAAATTTTTTTATAATGATCATGAATATCTTAGGATGAAACCAATTGTTTCATATATTTAATTTTTATAAGTATTCTCCCAATATTATGTGGTTTTACACTTATGATTACAAAGGATCAAATTAATCATTTAGATTTAGTCGAGGGCTAGAAACAGAAGGAACCATGTTAAAATTTAATCTAATGGAAACTTTAGTGTCTATAGACAACCAAATTGTATGATGACTGGAAAGAAAGATATTGTGATTCTTCATAACCAAATATCATGATATATTCATTATAATTTTATCCTCGGTATGATTTCTAATGCATCAAATAGGAAGAAGATGAACATTTTTGGAAGTCCATATAAGGACCCAACCTCATAACATTACGTAATATCGAATTAAATGATTAATTCACATTGAGGATCTTTTAAGGTTTAGGGTTTTAAGGAACTAGCCCATAATTGAAAATAAAAACTTGAATATTACATGAAGACACTACTACCTAGTATCCAGTTTTCATAAAATAAAAACTCTTAAAAAAGAGACTTCTCTAGTTCCATGTTTTAGAAAACCCGACTTTTCTTTGATCTCATCATTGAACCTATTCATCTTTTTGTCCTCTGAAAAAATTTCAAAACATGGGGTTATCATTAAAAGATCCGTAAGGTTTATAAAATAATGAAAAGAAACATTATCATATTGATAAATAAAAAACCAATGAAACAATACTTTTCAATCATAACATGTGTAATAACCCAATGAGATGTGGGTATGCCATCTACGGGGCACCAGTGGAGGGGCTCCGGATTCTGGTTGTTAATGGGAAAAGTTATACTACCTCATTAATTGTAGTTTTCTGATTTTGAGATTTTATGGTCGATATGACTTCACCTATAGTGATTCACAGTACTTGTGCTATTTTTTTTTGATATTCCCGGTTCAATTTCTGCCGCAAACCGATGAGATGAGAGCATGCCATCTCATGCATAATATAGGCATTTGTAGAATTACATTCCATGAATTCTTTCCATTCCATCTAGGGTGAATTAGTGATTGCATACTCTTGTGATAGACTTTGTGTAGATTATGCATGCTGTTATGATAGATGCTTGATAGAATCCATGTTGTTATGTTATAGTGCAGTTTCTTTACCCTTGTATGTGACTGTATGAGATGCCAATCATTGTTTTACGGGGAATATGGGCCCTCAATAATCGGAATTTGGCACCTCTTTGCCTTGTTTGTAGTGTTTCTGGGGTTCTGTGATGTTTCTGAGCTACTGCCTGGAAAAACCCAGAATACACGGTGTGCACTTTTGGATACACACCGTGTAGTTTTCAGGCCGTGTTACTGACCGTGTGAGCAGAACATGATGTCATGAATTTAACCTTAGGAACACACCGTGTATGGTAGGTACACGGCGTGTAGTAATGAGACGTGTACACGGCCATGTCACTAACAACACGGGTCGGGGAAGCTCGAGTAGCACACGCTGTGTTGTAACGGAACATGCCGTGTAGTCCCTTCCAGGCACTCGGCCGTTTCACGAACAACACGGGTCGACACGACCTTCTCTTAGACACGCTGTGTGTTTTCAGGCAGACACCGTGTAGTCTTGTTCAGGTACCCGTCCGTGTGGAGAACAACACGGGACGATGTCACCTTCATCTATACACACCATATTTATTTGGAACACACCATGTAATGTTCATCCGTGTTGACGGCCGTGTGTTTAACAAACACGGGCCACCGAAGCCTTGTCTAGAACACGTCATGTGTGTCATGAACACGCTGTTTAGTCTTGGGTTAAGATAACTATGTGAGTTAGCCATGTAAGGGACTCGGGTAGGGGAACATTTTTCAAGTACACGCCGTGTGTTGAGTCAACACGCCGTGTAGTTTGAGGTGTACATGACTTGTAGGATAGGAGTACACGCCCAAGTCAGTGGTTTAATAAGACACACCGTGTAGTTTTTATACACGTCGTGTAGTCGAGTTTTGTAAGCTTGTGTATTTTCCTTCCCCTGTTTCCATTTTGTACTCTTGTGTTCTCTGTCCTTGTTTTTCGGATCTAAGGCGTATTTTTGATTGTTCAGAGCTATGACTCTGAGACGTCCTCCAGTCATACGTCTATCATCAGGTAGCGATCAGACACCAGACAGGGCTGATCAGGGACTTCCTGCCGATCCTCCATTCGGGCCAGCCTTGGCACCGGTTGTTATACCAGTTGCAGTTGCTAATGTGCAGTTTAGGGAAGGTTTCATGAGGATGTAGCAGGCCTTCCAAGGAGAGCCTCCTCCTGCCACGACTATGGCAGACTTAAGGCGAGTTTTTCAGCAGCAGTATCCTCCCACATTCTTGGGGGAAGGACGACCTCATGCTGCATAGTCATGGCTCGAAGCCATGATGACTATCTTCGAGTATCTAGAGACACCTCCAGAGAGGAAGGTCAAGATCGCCACCTACATGCTCTGAGACACCACCAAGAGGTGGTGGGACATGATCTCATAGGCGGGTCAGCAGCAGGTTATGGCTTGGGAGTAGTTCCAGCACTTGTTCTATGACTACTTCAACCCGGAGACCCTGAGGGCCGACCGAGACCGGGAGTTCATGACCGTAGAGAAGCGTACTCTTTCTGTGATGGAGTATTCCTATAGCTTCACTGAGCTGCAGTGTTTCACAGCCCTCTTGGATGGAAGTGGGGTGTTCTTCGCAAGGAATTTTGAGGATGGCCTCAGGAGGGAGATCCGCTTGCAAGTGAACATCTTCCAGCTGACTTCCATCACATCCATCGTCAACTAGCCACTTATTGTAGAGCGCAATATGAGAGACTCTGGAGCTGCAAACTAGGGCAGTTCTGCTTCCAGAGCTAGTCTTCCTCCAGATGATAGCAAGAAGCACCGTAGAGAGTCTACGCGCGGTGACACGAGGAAGCGTGATGCATCGTCAGTCATCCAGGTGACATGATACCAGTGTGTCTGGTCAGGGAACACGAGGACGCAGTGCCAGAGGGACCCCGTGGAGTGCCGATATTATCGCAAGATTGGTCACCTTTAGCGTTTCTTCCAGGTTTTATCACCAATAGTGGGTGACCTCGGTTTTTCTATGAGTCCACGTTCAGGAGCAGCACCACCAGTTTCTCACCAGTCGAGGAACTAGAGTTCTCTCGGCCGTTCGGGCTGAGGTTGAGGTCGAGGCCATGGTGGTCAACCATCGGTCCCTCAGCATCAGCAGGGTGGATCAGCTCAGAGTGGTTAGCAAGGGGCGCAGGGCCGCGATGCAGGCCAATATTTTTCCATGGACCAAATCTATCAGGAGCAGGATCCCGACCCTTCTACAGTTCGAGGTACGATTTTAGTAGCCTCAGTTCTATATTTAGCCCTTTTCGATATTGGCGCTACACATAGATTTATAACTGTTTCATTCATGGAGAGCCTTGGGCTCTACATATTTTCATCTTCCAACTCGTTGACACTAGAAACACCTTTGGGGACAAGGACATCTAGTGTATGCTAGTGTAGAGAATTCCCTCCCAAGGATTCATGGTATCATTTCTTATGGGACTACTATGTACTTGAGATGAAAGACTATGATTTCATCCTTAAGATGTACTGGGTAGTTCCTTTCCAGGTCTTCGTCGACTGTTATCGCCACAATGTGAGTTTCCTTTCACTATAGGGTGAATCTTTTCTTCATAGAGGCGAATGGTACGTTCAGGAGAGTCGAACAGGACTCGAGCATCATGGACTAGGAAGCATGATAGCCCAGATTGCTAGTCTTTATATGGATGATAAGGGGACTTCACAGTTATACTTTACAATAATGGCGGATCATTTCAAGGATGTCTTTCTAGAGGACTTTTTGGGTTTTCCTCCGGAGCGTGAGGTAGAATTTTCTATTGAGCTCGTGCCAAGAGCGACACCGTTGTCCATTCCTCCATATAGGATGGCCACACCTGAGTTGCAAGATCTAAAGAAGCTGTTGGAGGAGTTGTATGATAAGGGATTTATCCGACCCAGTACATCTACTTGGGGTTCACCTATCCTGTTTGTAATGAAGGAAGATGGTACCCTTCGGCTTTTTGTGGATTATCGAAAGCTGAACCAGTTGATGGTCAAGAACCGATATCCCTTTCCGTGGATTGATGACCTCTTTGACCAGATTCGAGGATCTCGGGTGTCCTTGAAGATCGATTTGAGGTCTGGTTATCATCGGTTTTGTGCTAGAACATCAGATATACCTCTGATAGCCTTCAGGAGCATGGATGGTCTATACGAGTATACAGTTACGCCGTTCGGTCTCACGAACATACCGGCAGTTTTCATGGAACTGATGAACCGAGTGTTACATCCTTACTTGGACTCTTTCTTCGTGGTATTCGTGGTCGATATCATTGTGTACTCTCACACTCTACACGACCATGCTACCCATCTTAAGATCGTTTTGGGTACACTGAGAGAACATCGATTTTAAGCTAAGCTCTCGAAGTGCCTCTTCTGGACGGATCAGATTCACTTCTTGGGTCACGTCATCTCTGAGGTAGGAGTATCTATGGACCCAGATAAAGTGAGAGATAGAGTTTCCTAGGAGCAGCCGAAGAACGTCATTGAGGTATGAAGCTTCCTAGGGCTAGCTGGATACTACAAATTCTTTATTTGGGAATTTTATAGTCTAGAAACACCATTGAATGATATGACCAAGAAGGGGACAAAGTTCTTATGGTTAGATTCTTGTGAGTCTCCCTTTCAAGAGCTGAACGGGAGGTTGACGTCAGCACCGATACTAGTCTTGCCAATGCCAGGAAAGTGCTACACTGTTTACTATGATGCTTCAGGTATCGGACTAGGAGTTGTGCTTATTCAGGGAGATAGAGTCATTATGTATGGATCTCGGAAGTTGAGGCCACATGACAGGAACGACCCTACGAACGATCTGGAGTTGGTAGCTGTTGTTCATGCCTTACGTTGTTGGAGACACTATCTGCTGGGAGAGAAATTTGTGGTCTTCACCAACCAAAAGGGTCTCAATTACATCTTCACTCAGAGTGATCTAAATCTGAGGCAGCGTAGGAGGGTCAAGTATCTTCAATCGTTTGATTTTGAGCTTGACTATACGCCAGAAAAGGGCAACGCAGTGGCAGACGCATTGAGCAGGAGAACTCAGATTCAAGGAATTAAAGAGGCCATCATTGAGTGGCAACTTATGGCTCTGTTCTCTGAGATGCATCTAGAGTTGAATGATAGACAAGGACATACTTTCCTATCCCCTGTAGCTGTTACCTCTATGCTACTTGATCGGGTACGGATGAGTCAGCTATCAGTCACTGAAGGTTTGGTCCTTCGGGGGAGTGTGTTAGGAGAGGACCCTCTTCCAGGATAGAGAGTGGGCGAGGATGAGATTTTGTGTTTCCAGGGACGCATATGGGTGCCAGCAGACATACGTGAGGAGCTGATGCAAGATTTTAATTCCTATGTTTGGGCTGTTCATCCTGGAGTCACCAGGATGTATCAGGATCTTCGTCACCAGTACTGGTGGCCAGGTATGAAGAATGTTGTTTCTGGTTTTGTCATGAGATGTTCTACTTATCATCATGTGAAGGAAGAGAATCAGCGACCAATATGAATTTTACAGCAGTTACCCATTCCGGAGTGGATGTGGTACGATGTTGCAATGGAAATCGGGACCGGATTGTCGAGGATGCCTCGGGAAACGATTCTGTTTGGGTTGTCGTCGATAGGCTCACGAAGTTTGCGCACTTCTTTCCGATCAAGGAGACCTTCATTGTTGATTATCTTGGACGAAATTACATCTGAGAGATCGTTCGTCTGCATAGAGTCCCACACTCCATTGTTTCAGACCAGGATGCGTGATTTACTTCTCGGTTCTGGCATGGGATTCATATGGCCTTGGGTACCAAGGTACTTTTGAGTACGACATACAATCCCCGAACAGATGGCCAGTCCGAGTGCATGATCCAGGTTTTTGAGGATATGCTCCGAGAATGCATTCTAGACTTTGGAGGTTATTGGGAGAAGCATATTACTCTAGTGGAGTTTGCCTAAAACAAAAGTTTCCAAGCAACCATTCAGATGACACCATACTAGGATTTGTATGGTAGGCCATGACGATCACCCTTATGTTGGCTGGAGGCAGGAGAGGTAGCATTGCTGGGATCTCATCTCATTCAGGAGACCTCAGAGTAGATAGAGCTGATTCGGAAGCGGATGGCTACAACACAGTCTCGACAGAAGTCTTATGCTGATCAGCGGAGACAACCTCTTCAGTTCAAGGTCGAGGATCAGGTCTTCCTGTGTGTCGCACCGAGGTTCGGACACAAGAGGATTCAAAGACATGGTAACCTTTCACTGCGTTACATCGGGCTGTTTGTGGTCTTGGAGATGGTGGGGCCAGTTTCTTATTAGCTGCAGTTACGACAGAGATACTGGGCCATGCACAACGTCTTCCACGTCTCTCAACCCCGATCATACTTTTCAGACGAGTCTCATGTATTTCAGCCTGAGGAGGTTGAACTTGAAGTAGATGTGTCATTCTAGGAACATCCAATCTGGATTGTCGATCGTAGTACGATGGTTCTCTGCGGGCGATCTGTTATTCTGGTACGGGTGCTATGGCAGCATGGGAGAATACATGACGAGACCAGGGAGCGGGTGGCCGATGCACGATCACAGTGGCCAGAGTTGTTAGGGGGTTTTTTGTTCTACGCTTCGCTATGGAAATTTGGGGATGAATTTCTTTAAGGGGGGAAGTCTATAAGAACCCGGATCATCATTTCAGGTATGTTTTTCCTTTTTCTAGAGTTTTTATAAAAAAGGAATTTTTTGGACATTTTCAAAGTACATGCCGTGTACATTCTGAGAACACACCGTGTACTCTTATCCGGCTCGAAGATGTGTGTTGGCCATGCCCGGGCCACACAGATGGTGTGTATGGATGACGTGGAGGCCGATTTTGGCGGAGTATGGAAAAGACCCAGTACATGTCGTGTACTCTAAATGTACACTCAGTGTACTCTAAAATTACACTCCGTGTACTTTATTTTTTTCACTAAATGGATCTGGGTCATGCCTGACGCACATAAATACCTCCATCTTGGTCCCATTCGTCCGAGAGCGACCCGTACGGCTGAATCTTCGATGAGCTCTCATATCCTCGTCCGTTCTCCGATGCAAGCACGATCGATTGCATTTGAATCACAACTATATGATCTTACTTCTGCTTGAGCTTCATTTTCTGATTCCTCTTCGTTTTACAGTTATTGTGGGTTGAGAGTTTTGTGCGTTTTCTCAGATCTACGACGTTCTAAGGGGAATCAATCATCGTGGTTCATCTATATCAATCTCCTAGGATCGAGGTAGGTGGTTTTTTCCTTTATGTTGAACGTCGATGAGTATTTTGTGTAAATTCCACAAATTCTCTTGGGGCGGGGAATTGTGTGTTTCCTATTTTGCACCAGCAATTTTCCTACTTTGGTTGATTGTTGTTATAGGGGTTTATGGTTGTAAGTAGAGTAATTTATTTTTGTTCAGGTTGCATTTCCATGTTTGTTTTGGCTGTTTGGAATTTTTCCAGTTGCCATGCCTAGTCGTAGGATAGTGGAACTGCTAATTTTTTTTTATGTTTTTGAGCCTTATAACGATAGGCAAGTAGTTCTTGAGGTTTACATGGACGATACATGCACGCTGAGCATGTTTATTGTCAATCAGAACTGTGATAACCTAGAGTTGTAGACCAAAGGGAGAATTGATGTAAGGGCTTCTCCAGAGTGTCATTAAATACGATGCGAGGCCATAGGGGGAATTGACGATGAGTTCATTCTCAGAGAGTCTATAGTTCCTCGATGCGGGCCACTGGGGGAATGAGATGTTAAGTGCTTCCCCAGAGAGCCTTTAGTACGATACGAGACTACATGGGGAATTGACTGTGAGTTCTTCCTTAGAGAGTCTATTATTATTTTCATAGCTGAACCATAAGGGGTGAGACTATGTGTGCCTCTTAGAGGGTTGCTAGTACCTATAGGTTTAACCATATGGGTTAGGCTATCAGAGCTACCCAGATGGTTACCTTTTTCCTTTGTTGTTGGCTGTTTACTTGTGTATTTTTTTGTTAGAACAATAGATTGTAGCTGATTGTGATTTCCTATTTACTTCTTGTTATTTTATTACTTCCATGTATTCATTGACTATTAGGTACAAATATTTGGGTGATTGCCTACTGGTATTTTATCTCATACCCTGTTTGGGCCATGATTTTGGGCTCAAGAATACTATGTTTCGGTAGGTATAGATAAGGGAAAGCGCCCTTCTACTTTAGGTTCTTGATTGCACTGGAGTTAGAGAGCATGGGACCGAGCCGTGGCTTGTGATGCTGATGAGTTTACTTTGTTTTGTTTTGCACATTATTTTTCAGTTTTTCTTCAGCACGTTGGTTTGTTTACTCCTTTCCATAGACATATGGACCATGATGCATCATCATTACTTTATAAATTTCTTCTACTATTCAGTTCAATTGTTGTATGATGTTTATTGTTTCCTTTATTGTGACTGGTTGTTTTTCCGATGTATACATTACCGAATGAGGGAATAGTTTCCCCACCGACTCACCATGGCCCTCGCTTCTAGTCAGCAGCCTCTGGCGTTCGGGGAAACACACTTGAGGTCATGTGGTGAACCGAGTACGGGGCACCAGTGGAGGGGCTCCGGATTCGGGTCGTTACATCATACCTTATGAAGTGATAATATTTATGAATAACACACAGAAATCATAAATCATAAAGGTAACTTATGGAATTCATAACATACATACATTGTAGCTATCACAGCTAAATAGGGTGTCACATTTGGAATACCCATCACAGTATATTCCCTAAATCTATTATGAGAAACATTAACATTTACCTCTGTCACGTTACCCAGTGCATTGGAGACCTATCTCGGGCTTACCGCCCTAGGTTTATCACGGAACCAACCATATACGTAAACAATGCCCAATAACCATAACAAATTAATGTCACATAACACAAGAATAATGGAATGATTAAATTTACACATTCCAATAACAATATATCAACTCAAGATATTGAAATAAACAATGATTTATCAAATCATTTTCAAACCCATTTAAAACATTTTATAATGAGATTTTTGAATCAAAGTGTCACATACCACTTTAAATATTATAATTGAATTATCATTTGAAAACATTAATTTCCAAATATATAAATCCTAAATCCCATTTTGAAAACATTTACATTAAAAATAAATATATAGGAGAATAAATCGTTAAAATATTTAAAACGATATTTTAGTTAATGAGTTTTTATCAAAATGAGAGACGCTTGAATAAAAATAATTGGGGAATAATATTCCATTAGAAAATTAAAATATCATGAGAATAAAGGTATTAATGATATAATATACCCAAGGACAGTATATAGACCACATAAGTGTTAATTGGTGCATAAAAACAATGAAGTCTCAATGGAATTTAAATTGAGACGAAATCCTTTATAAAATATGTATCCTTAGATTACAGATAAATTAATTACACAATAATGTGTGGCCAATATAAATACACTCAATATGATTTTATATTCAGTGTAAATCAGTAAAATAACATTCAAACATATTATTTTTAAGACAAAACCAATGACTTGGATGTTTAACTCAATGAATGTAAATGGAGATAACATTTTCTTATCAAGTTCATATTGATGACCTGAGAATTTATCAATGGAGTGATTATGTTTATCATATGTATATCCACCCAAAGGGGAGTGGAAATTACCACATAAATAAATAAATAGTGATTCCATATATATTCATAGAATGACACAATCAAAAATTAGAAGATTAACCCAAGGAAAGGATATTTGGTTAAAAGGTTTCCTTAATGATTTGGTAACATATGAAACATACAACCCCTGAAGGAAAGATCAGAAAATGAAGATGTATTACACAATGAAAAAGATATTGGGCAGTAAATACACCACACAAAAGTAAATAGTGGAAAATATAACATGAATTAAAAGTGAGATGAAAACCCCTTACCACATTGTAATCAATCGAGTCATATGAAAAAAAATTTAATAACCACAAAATGAATCACATAATACCATGAATATGATGATAATAATGATAATATATATCAAATGTAAGTACAAAATACAACACATGAAATAAATAAGTGGCAATCAATGGAAGTCTCACGGAATTAAAAGTGAGATAAGTAATCCCTTACCCCGTGTCTGACTTGACTTGTGTGTTCCTTGTTCTTCCTGAATAATATACTTAAGTTAATTTATACTGTCTTAAGAACATTTTAAAGTTTATTATTCCTTTTATATCACTTATTACAATGTAATAAACATTATTTAATCATTTATGTTAATAACGTTCGTTTTGTTGATATTTGATACTTGAGTAAAAAATGAACACCTTTTATTTACACGTTGTCCATGTGGTCAATAGTCCATTATATCCAGAATGATATTCATTATTTAGATATAATATATATCATATATATCCAGTATATATATATATATAACAATATATATCATTTTGAGAAAGAAAATGAATTGCACCGTTCATGGAGACGTTATGTCGTATGTAGGCATGAACGCTACTTTCATTTCTGTTTCTTATTTTAATGGAATTAAAACATAATTATATATAGGTATATTATAATTACAGTATAATATCATGTATTATATCATTAACTCCATCCTTTATACGTCCCACATATGGCATTAACGAGTCATATCACCTTGAGGGGGCGGTAGTCCACTTTTCCTCAAATGAAATTATCGTGCTTACCCATAATGGAATCCATAATAGTATGCTATAAAATAAAAATACAGAGGCATAAAGAAAACAAAAACATATTATATATCATATATAGATATAGTTTAATCTTAATGGCCACCATTATAGGCTGTAGGAGATAATCGAACAATCATCGCCTCGTGAGGCGTTAGTTTTCCATCCATGGAAACAATATGTTCTTCACCCATTTAATGGTGGTGAGTGTAATTGTATTTAGAATAATTCTCATAAAAACATAAAATTATATTGAGGATACTGGCGTTGTTATAAAATAAATGAATAAAAAGAGTTTATGGGGTTTGAGATGTAAAATGAAAGAAAAGAAGTTATGAAAAACTGTTACCTTTAATTTTGGTAACTTCCTTTGGAATGAACCAGAAGTTCTTCTTGAAGTGTCTTCTGCCTAAGGTAAGGATTATAAAGGGAGGATAGGGATATAGGGATATTATTTTGGATGATCATGGATGAGCCTTAAGTCTTGATAGGTGTGAGGAATTGGATAGAAATGGTCTCTTTTTATAAGGGGGGGGGGGAGGGTCTCTTAAGGAATGTGTCATAATATTATTTTATTATACAATTATATTTGGTTTCTAAAGGTCCAAAAATAATTAGAGTCGAAGATAATATGACTCATGGTCGAACTAAAATCAGATAATAAGAAATGGACAAGTTTTGGATGTTATTCTAATATTTACAATCTTATTTATTTAAATGATTTATTAATTAGGTAAACAATGCATCATTATTGTGTCATAAATAATTTAAATTATTTGATGTCCATAAATTATAAAACAAATACCATGATTTATGAAATATTTTTGGATTTACAATTAAATAACTCTACCAATAAGGTTTGGAAAAGTATTAAGGTAATTATGAATTATTATAATATTCTTATTACCTTGAATTACCATACTTACCTTTAACTGTGGTAAATAAAATTTAAAAGTTACTATTCACCAAAAAATATTTTCATCTTATTGAAGAAAATTTTACTTAATAATAACAACTATGTATGTCCTATTTTTGAAATTCAATTCACAGATGTGGTAAAATTTCATTTAAATGAAAATTTCAGTTTTTTAACTACTACTAAGTGGTTTCAGTATTCATCAAAAATTCATGTTTTTCAGAAGAATACATAAAATTAAGCATAAGATTTATTTCATATTAAAAATAAAAAAATTATGAAAATTTTTTCAAATTCAAAACATAGAAGTGGAATTAATTAATTTAAAATTATTTCCGGTTTTTAAATCAAATAGCGTGTTTTTAAGAAACAATAACTATCAAAAGATTGACAGTTATTTATGTCCAGTTTCAAAGTGAAATTAATTACAATGAGAAAAATTGGATTAAATATTAAAAATATATTCAAATTATACTTTAAAACTAATTAAAAATATAATCTAACAATATAAAAATATTATATTAAAATGCAGTTTTGAATTAAAATACAATATTTTCACTATTCATTAGAAAAATGAACTTTATTGGAAAAACTCGAAAAATTTACACAAAGTAAATTTTGAGGTCCCCATTATAAAAAAAGATTTTATTTGGTCATTTTGAATGTATTAAGGTGACAAAAACTATATTTAGAGAGGGTTCTCCATTGAATTGTGGTAAATCGACCTTTTAATGTAAATTATGAATAAAATTAAATTCATTCCAATTTTAAGCCTCTAAATTTTTATTGGATAAATGTAAATTAATTTAACAAACATGTTTAATAATATTGTAGTTATTTTTGTTCATTATCTACCAATAAAACGACTAGGAGTTAACTACCATTTAAAATAAAAATATTATATTATTATTGTGCAACGCAAAAAACCCGTTGTTGTGTATTGGGTACGCTATCGAACATAGAAACCCAATTAAAGTAAAATTAATATTTAATTCAAAAATGTTAATAAATATTAATATTTCATATTTTTTATTTTAATGGGATGTTACATCCTTCCCCCCTTTTGGGAATTACGTCGTTGCAACTTTAAATTTGAGCACATAAACATAATTGAAAGTCCTTCATCGAAAAAAGAGTCAATAAAACTATCACATTAAAATAAAGAAAGATATATAAAAAGGTCACCAGAGACAATAGATACTAGGATTCCATGAAAACACAGATATGGGAGAGAAACTAACTCTCATAGATAAATAGATAGTGATAGAGAACTTCATCAATAAAGTTAACAACCACAATACAATAAATTTGTGGTTAGGTAAAAGTATGATGATAAAAGAAATATTATAATTTTTTTTACTTAAAGATCCTTTTCATAGAGTTTCTGAATTTTATTAACAACTAGACTAATATCATAATGAAATATACTTACTTTTCATTTAGTGTGTCATTCTTAAATAAAAATCTACCACAAACATGTATTTTCTTAATGTGGTAATTATTCATGATGACTTGGTCACACCTATAGTGCTAGAATCAACTTCTAGAGTATCAAATAATCTATAAAATATGAACTATACATTTACACTATCTTTAGACATAAACAATAACCAAAATTGGTTAGTAGAAGATCAGATATTCTCCAAAAGTAAAATCATTTACAAAAAAGAAAAACTGCTCTTAATCTCCAAAAAATTTCAAACAATACCCAAAGTTCAACCAAGACCATTCAATAAACAATTGTCCATAAAATTCTATAGTTTAATCCAAACAAAGATTGAAAACGAAATCTCAGAAGGATTTTAGCACATAGTCTTCCAAGATAAATCATAACATTCACCTCCAAATAACGCCAGTTACTCTTATATTCTCATATTGAAATGGAATTAACCAAATCACATATTGTCCATGATAGGTTAATAATTTACATAGACAAACAAAAATAAACTTATTATTGATTCATAAAATCATCTAAATAAAATTAATTAGTCAAACTAGCCATGGACTTCATGTGGTCTAGTGGTAGGCGATAAATCCCAATTTCCCTTTGGTTGTGGGTTCGATTCCCGCAGCTTTGTCGGACGCAACGGGTTGTCACGCAGTCAGCGTGTCGTCCGTTTTCAAAAACTGTATAATTTTATAACATTATCAAAAAGTGAAAAATTCCTAAAATATAACCATAAGATATTTTAACCACAAAGTTTATCTAATAACATTCAATTTTCATCCCAAAATGTATTAACCGATAATTGACACAAATTCAAGGATCATATAAACCCAAATAGTTCTTTATATTTATATATACACAAAAGAAAATAAAATTATTCCTTGAATAAAAATTTCATATATCAAACATCAGGGTTAAACATATTATAAAAAGTCTTCTAATGTAATCCCATCATAAAAAAGCCTTAACACTTTTAAGAATTTTACCATCCTAAAATGTACCAAAACTCTTGAATCCCTTATATATTGACTTCTTACTCATCATTCTTCATGATCCATTAACCATTACTTTCCAAAATATTCTTAAATACATCATTCCTACAAAAAAAAATTAATGAATCACATCTTTAGATTCAATAATATAAAAACATATGTTGATAAATAATCCATACCTTTCATCGGTCATTGTTAGTTTCTTCATCCTCTATAGGAATGGAATTTTGTATTAGTAAAAAAATATCTGTACAATCCTGGTGATCCCATTCCTGAAACTTCTTCATAGGACATCTATTTGTATAATGACCATTCACAACACATTTAAAACATTCAACTGATCCATCTGAAAGAACATCTTTCTCTTTCATAGAGTCAACTGGATGCTTCCTTTTTTTCAACGTAGGTTCCTGCTTTATGAACTTCACTTCCACATCTATAGAATCATCCCATCCTTTTGAAACATTCTCTTATGTGTTTCTTTCCACATTCTTGACACATAGTTTTTTTAATATACTTCTGTTTATGATTATTACTTGAAATTCATGGTGATTTGTTTCTCCCATATATGTTGCCATAAAAGAATAACTATGGTTCAAGCGGTCAGTCATGACACCAGATAGCTGTTTGAGAATAACCACAAGAGTTCTCATTGCAGCTCCCATTTCATTCAGTTGCTCGTTTAGAAAACCATCAATGTTTTCTTCACATGCACTGTTACTTTGGTTCCTCCTAGATCCATCCATTTACTAAAACCAAAAAGGTCGGTGTGAATATATCAGTAAAATCACCATATAATATCATAAGAGGAGGGTAAATACAAAGATATAATTATTCATTTTATCTTAAACTCATTCACTTTATCTAAAAAAGTATGACTCTTTCTAATATACTAACAATTATGGTAATTTCACTTATGCTTAAAGAATACCCTAACCTCTAATGTGATCTAAACTGACCTTTGATACCAACTATAAAGAGCCGACCTTATAAAATTACATAATCTAGAATTAAATGAATAATTCACATTGAGGATCTTTTCAGGTTTAGAGTTTTAGAGAATTAGGCCATAACTATTACATAACATCTTTAATATTACATGTAGACACTACTACCCAGTATCCATTTTTATAAAAATAAAAACTCATAAAAAAGAGACATCTCTAGTCCCATGTTTTAGAAAATATGATTTTTCCTTGATCTCATCCTTGACCCTATTTATCTTTATGTCATGTGAAAAACATTTCAAAAGATGGGTTGAGCATAAAAATCTCAGTAGGGGTTATAAAATAATGAAAATAATCATTTCCATATCGATAAATACAAATCAATGAAACTATACTTTTCAATCATAACATACCTTACGAAGACATAAGATTTATGAATAACACACACAAATCATAAATCATAAAGGTAAAATATGGAATTCATAACATAAATACATTATAGCTATCATAGCTACATAGGGAGTCACATTTGGAATACCCATCACAGTATATTCCCTAAATCTCTTAGGAGTAACATTAATATTTACCTCTGTCACGTTACCCAATGCATTGGAGAGCTATCTCGGGCTCACCCGCCATAGGTTTATCACGAAACCACCCATATACGTAAACAATTACCAATAACTGTATCGTATTCATTACAAATAACACACGAATAAAGGAATGATTACATTTCCACTTTTTAATAACAACAAATCAACATAATATATTCAAATAAACAATTCACTATCAAATCATTTTCATAAACATTTAACACATTTAATAAATAGATTTTTCAATCAAAGTGACCCATACCACTTTGAATATTTTAAATTAATTATCATTTGAAAACATTAACTTGAATATAAATAAATCCTAAAACCATTTTAAAAACATGGACATTAATGATAAATATTTAGAATAATAAATCTTTAAAATATTTAAAAGGACATTTTAGTTAATGTGTTTTTAAGAAAATGAGAGATGATTCAATACAAATAATTGAGGAATAACATTCAATTAGAACATTATAATATCATGAGAATAAAGGTATTAAGGATATAATATGCCAAAGGATAATATATAAACCACATATGAGTGAATTGGTGTATAAAAACAATGAATTCTCAATGGAATGTAAATTGAGACGAAATCCCTTATAAAAATTGTATCCTTAGATTATGGATAAATATATTACATAATATTTTGTGAAAAATATAAATTCACTCAAAAATATTGGATATTTAGGGTAAATCAATAAAATAACATTCAAACATATTCTTTTTCAGACAAAACCAATGACTTGGATGTTTAACTCGATGAATGGAAATTGAGTTAAAATTACTCTTATCAAGTTCATATCGGTGTATTGACATTTTCTCAGTGGAGTGATTATGTGTATCAAATGTATATCCACACAAAAATTAGTATAAATTAAAACATAAATAAATAAATAGTGATTCCACACATAATCATAGCATGACATAATGAAGAATTAGAAGATTAACCCAAGGAATGGAAATTAAGTAAAAAGATTACCTTACAGATTTGGTAACTTACAAAACATAAAAACCATGAAAGAAGGATTAAAAAATTAGGATATATTACACAATGAATAAAATATTGGGTAGTACATACACCCCACAAAACTAAATATTGGAAAATATATCATTAATCTTAATGGAAAAAAAGTGAGATGAAAACCCCTTACCACGTTGTAATCAATCAAGTCGTATGAAAAAAAGTTAATAACCACCAAATTAATCACATAATACCATGAATATAAAGATAATAATGATAATATATATCAAATGGAAGTACACAATACACCACATTCAATAAATAAGTGGTGAATAATTGCAATTAACATTGAGGATCTTTTCAAGTTTAGAGTATTATAGAATTTGGAAACTACCATTACATCTCAAAATATTACAAAGTAGACAACTATATATAGTTTCCGTTTTTTTTCATAAAATTAAAATTCTTGAAAAAAATATTCATTCCTAGTTCTAGGTTTTAGAGAGCATGAAATTTCCTCGATCCCATCCTTGAACCTATTCATCCCACCCTAGGTTTATCACGAAACCACCTGTATACGTAAACAAATTCCCAATAACCATAACATAATCATAACACATATCACAATTATAAAGGAAAGATAACATTTCCACATTCCAATTTATAAAATCAAGATATTGAAATAAACACTACTTTATTAAATCATTTTCAAAATCATTTAAAAACAGATTTTTGAATCAAAATGTCCCATACCACCTTGAAGATTTTAAATGAATTACCATTTCAAAACATTAACTTCCATATAAATAAATCTTAAAACCCATTTTGAAAACATGGATATTAATGTGAAATATTTAGAAGAATAAATATTTTTAACATTTAAAATGATATTTTAGTTAGAGTTCCTAACCAAAAGAGAGACACTTGAATACAAATAATTGAGGTAATAAAAGAATTATAATATATTGAGAACAATGGTATTAATGCTATAATATTCCAAATTACTTTATATACATCATCAACGATTTAATTGGTGCATAACAACAACGAAGTCTCAATGGAATGTAAATTGAGACAAAAATTCTTTATAAAAATGGAATCCTTAGATTAAGGATAAATCAATTACATAATTATCTGTGAAATTATAAATAAACTTAATATAAGAGGATATTAATTGTAAAACAATCATACTTCATTCACACGTATTCATAGGATGAAATATTCAAGAAGTACAAGTTTAACACAAAGAATTGATTTTTGGTTAAGAAGTTCCCTTCCAAATATTCGACAGCCTAACACCGTCACAATAAAATTCAGAAAATGATTTGATGAGATAAAAGGGGTATATAATCACATGGACATAAAATTTACACCAAAAATTATATATAAGAACATATCCCAACATAATAATATCTAAATTAAAAGACATTACAAAACGAAGTCTTTTAAAAAGATGAGGGTGAAAGGTTCACCTACTGATTTGGTAAGTTACAAAACATATGCCAAAATGGAAGAAGGATCATACAATGAAGTTGTAAAAACACATTAATTAATGTATATTACACAGAGAGTACAATCATGGGATGTACATACACCACCCAAAATGAAATAGTGGCAAATATAGCATTAATCTCAAGGGAATAAGAAGTGAGATGAAACCCTTTACCGTGTTGTAATCAACTTAGTCATATGACCAAAAGTTACTAACCACCAAATTAAAACCAGAATAAAATTAATATAATGGGATTCATGAAAATATATATCAAATGTCTATACAAAATGAACCACATGCAATGAATAAGCGTCGAACAATGAAAATCTCACAGAATTAAAAGTGAGAAAATAAAATCCCTTACCTCATGTCCGACTAGACTTGTTTGTTCCTTGTTCGTCTTGAATAATAAACTTAAGTTAACTTATACTTGATTAAGAACCTTTTCAAGTTTATTATTACTTTTATATCACTTATAACAATGATATAAATATTATGAAATCATTTATGTTAATAATGTTTGTTTTGTCGATATTTGGTACTTGAGTCAAACATGAACACCTTATATTTACAAGTTGTCCATGTGGTCAATAGTCAATTATATCCAGAATGATATTCATTACTTAGATATAATTTATATCATATATATCCATTATATATATTTATTTATAACAGTACGTATCATTTGGACGTAAGAAATGAAATGCACCATTCATGGAGATGGTAAGTCGTACGTACACATGAACACTGATTTCATTTCTATTTCTTATTTTAATGGAATTAAAACATAATGATACATAGGTAAATTATAATTCCAGTATTATATCATATATAATATCATAAAATTCATCCTTAATATGCCCCACATATGTCATTAAAGAGTCATATCACTTTGAGGGGGCGGTAGTCCGAACATCCCGAAATGAAATTATCGTGCTTACACATAATGGAAACCATAAAGGTATTCTATAAAAAAATACAGATGCATAAAGAAAACAAAAACATAATATATATCATATATAAATATAGTTTCATCTTAATGGCCACCATGATAGGCGGTAGGATATTATAAAACAATCATCGTCTCGTGAGGCTTTAGTTTTCCATCCACAGAAATAGTATGTTATTCACCCATTAGATGGAGGTGTGTGTAAGTGTAGTGATAATAGTTCTCATAAAAATATCCTAGTATATTGAGGATACTTGAGTTGTTATAAAATAAAATAATAAAAATTATTTAGGGGGTTGGAGATGTAAAATAAAATAAAAGAAGATAAGAAAAACCATTACCTTTAATTTGGTTAACTTCCATTGGTTTGAACCACAAGGACTTCTTGAAGTTCCTTCTACATTAGGTAATGCTTCTAAGATGAGGAGAGGGATATATGGAGATTATTTGGGCATAGATTGGATGAGCCTAAAGGCTTGAGTGGTGTGAGGAATTTGTTAGAAATGGTCTCCTTTTAAAAGGGGGAGGGGGGCTCTTTAGGAAAGTGTGATAATATTATTTTATTATATATATATATATTCGGTTTCTAAAAGTCCAAACATAATTAGATTCTAATATAAGATGACTCATGGTAGAACTAAAATTATACAATAATAATTGGTCATGTTTTGGATGTTATTGTAATATATATAATCGTAATTATTGAAATGATTTATTAATGAGGTAAACACTGGATCATTATTGTGACTTAACTAATTTACATTATTTAATGTCTAAAAATTATAAAAAAATCCATGATGTAGGAAATCGTATTATCTTTCCAACGAATATTTATAGTCAAAACGATTACTTATATGACACAATATAAATATTAATTTACTAAAAGATATTGGTTTTTGTCAATTTTGCCTTTACTTTATGTTAATTAATCTAAATTGTCATTATCACTCCCATGTGGCTAAATGTGGTCCCAAAATCAACCCAAAGATGAAAATGGTCGTAAATGAATCAACCAATAAGGGTTGGACAAGTGTTAAGGTAATTTTAAATTATTATAATATTATATTTACCTTGAATTACCCTATTTACCTTTAACCGCAGTAAATAAAATTCAAAAGTTACTATTCACAAAAAAAATTTGTTCTCTTATTGAACCAAATTTTACGTAATAATAAAAAAAATGTATGTTGGTTTTTTGAAATTCAATTCACAGAAGTGGTAAAAATTCATTTAAATGAAAAATTCAATTTTTTAACTACTATTAAGTGGTTTCAGTATTCATCAAAAATTGAAGATTTTCAGAAAAATACCAAAAATTCTTCCTAATATTTATTTGATTTTAAAAAATCAAAAATTATGTCTATTTTTCCATATTCATAATATAGAAGTGTAATTAATTATTTTAAAATTAATTCCCATTGTTAAAACAAATAGCATGTTTTTAAGAAATAATAACTATCAAAAGATTGACAGTTGTTTATGTATAATTTCCATGTTCAATTAATTCCAATGACCAAAATTAGATTAAATGGTAATAATATATTGTAATTATTCATTAAAACCAATTAAAAATATAATATAACCATATAAATAAATTATACTATAATGCAGTTTTGAATTAAACTACAAAATTTTCATGATTCATTAAAAAATGATCTTTTTCGGAAATATTCCAAAAAACTTACACAATGTAAATATTGATGTACCCATTATAAAAAAAGATTTTATTTTGTAAATTTGAATATATTAATGTGATCAAAATTATATTTAAAGAGGGTTAACCATTAAAAGGTGGTAAATCGACCTTTTAATGTAAATTATGCTTAAAATTCGATTTATTCATAATTTAAATATCTATATTTTTATTGGATAAATGTAAATACATTTAACAAACATGTACAATCATATTGTAGTTAGTTTTTTTTCATTCATGCTAATAGAACGGCTAAGAGTTAACTACCGTTTAAAATAATAATATTATTTTATATGTGTCCAACGTAAGAAACATGTTGTTGCGTATCGGGTATGCTATCGAACATAGAAACCCCTTTAATGTAAAATTAATATTTAATACAAAAATAATAATAAATATTAAAATGCAAAATTTTTTATTTTTAGGGGATTTTTCTGTACATGTGGTTGTGAACATAAAAGAATAAAGATTCGGCTTCCAGTATGTTAAAAAGGTGGGAAGAAAAACCTAGAGGAATGTCTAAAATATTGAGAATGATGTTATTTAAGTAGAAAATAAGGTCATAGAGTGAGGTATTTTCTAGGAGTTCAATGTCTTATTTTTATGGATCAAGGGAATTATCTAACTCAATTCTCTAACTAAAGAATTTACTTCTAGACAATAAAAGAACTATTCCATGATAATCATTAAAGTGGAAGGCTTGAAGTATTTATATATTTGGATTCAATAATTATGAATTTTATAATATATAATTATTTTGAAATATAATTATTTCATTATGGATATGAGAGAGTATGTTGAATGGTATAGATAACCTAGAAAAGTGATTTCACGGCAAGGTTATATTCTTTGGAAAACACAAAATTAATGGAATCAAACCCTTAGTATGATCCAAATGTTGATAGAATTTTGTTTATTTGGATTATAAATGGGATAGTATTTACTACCTTTTGAATAATAAGATGATGGTATGGTTTATGGTATTATGGATTTAGATTATATAACTCATAGATTTTTGGTATGAGTAAAGAGTTAATTTTTCAAAGCATGCATGTTTTCACTAAGGTATTATAGAAATGCAATTTATTACCATGATTCAATATAACACATGATAACTATATTCACAGGATCATTTTTTGAATATTAAGAGAAACAACATGTTTTTGAGGTATAAATGTTAATTTTAGTGATCTTCTTTTAAAATTCTTGGATTATAGTCTGTTAGAAGGTTGGTAAGGGTAACTATTTCTGAAATTTATTGCAATTAAATTTGGATGATGTTTTATTTATTGTAATATGAAGATTTACTCATATTGGGTAACATGTGCTAACCATTTGGTTTTCATGATAACTAGTGATATAAAGAGTGACTTATCATCCCATTATGGATCTTATAAACTACCAGTTCTTTTGGAAATAAGATTTCAACATCATTTTTTGGTATAAGAAATGAAGCAGATATTGTTCTAGGAAAAAATAGAGAGTATTACAGTACTTAATAAATCATATCAAGTATGAATTCATTCTAAATTTAAATTGAAATAAAAGATTATCCTATCATAATCATTTTGGATGATAACGATGACCTTTTCTATGCCCATATAGTACATTGTTTTGTGGTCATTATACATAAAATGACCATATTCTATATCAATCTCCTTCTGAACATGAAAATTAGTTTTATCTCATATACCCATGTTTTCTATTTAATCTTATGTTCTCTAATGTGAAAACTTAGTTATGTGTTAATTTGGTAAACCATTATGTTTCAAACGTTCCCTTTTTAATTGGTGTTTTATTATTCATTTGTACGACGTGGGTTTCTATGAAATAAACTTCCAAGTATTAAACATTTGATGGATGAGATTATTTTTCAGAGTGAAATTCAATTCAATTGTTAAGAATGTAACACCCTAATATTTTTATGAAATATATTTCGGAATAATTTTATTTATTTCATTGATTGAATTATATGATACACCATGTTAATATTGTGCTATAAGAAGCACAGAATTATCTTGCGTTATATGAAATAATGCGTTTCAATGAAACATCATTGTATTATTGTAATTATTTGATGAAACAACTTATAATTTCTGTTATAATTATATATATAAAATGAATTATCTGAATTGTGAAATTTTGGCTTACACATGTACAAATAATTTTTTGACCAATTAAATTTAAATGAAGGTAACAATATTTTTTTAATTAAAGGAAATTCATTTCTAAAAAACTATTAAAATGTGAAAAAGTGTGTTTTATACTAATATATAAAAAAATAAATATTGTTGTATTATATTAATGAAATATATATATATATATATAATATTGATGTTAATTTATAACATTAACCCTCTGTGTTTTCTAGAAATTATATACAAATAAATACAATTTGTTGCATAAACAATATTTTATTAAATACAGTTTTATTGCCCTTTGATGATGAAATTATTTTAATTCTGGTTTTGACACTTTTATAAATTATATTTAAACCAATGAACTTCTAGTTTTAAATAGGGGTACCAAAATTTATTTTAATTTATTATATATTTTTTTGTTAAGTTTCATGGATTGATTAATTGTGAAAAATATTACATTATAATAAAAAACATCTTTTTCATCTAAATAATTGATGGTGTTAAATAATAATTTTATTTTTTAAAAATTATAATTACATGAAATTTTGTACATTTAATTAAATTTAAGTAATTGTAATAAAATTCACAGTGAATTTGGATAAAAACATTTTAATCTTTTGAACGGTTTCTCTTTAGGAACTCATTTATTCGTCCTGTCTGTGGGAGTAATTTTAACTAATTTATGAAAATTCTGTGAATTAGATTTGAAAAAATGGATTCAATATTTGTAATTATAGGGTCTTAAGTTTTTTAAATATATCACTATTATTTATTTTTATATAAAAGTAATAACTTTAATAAAAATTTTATTTCAATGGTTATGGGTAAATTTGGTAGATTAAGGGTAAAATAATATTATAAAAATTAAAAAGCTACACTAACACCTTAAAAAATGTTATTGTATAAACCTAATTAGACCGAAAACATATAAGGTTATAAATTTAATAATCTAATGGAATATTTTCAAAGACATTTACTTTGATACTATTAAAATCAAAGAGTGTGAAAAAATGTCAAACTCTTACTTTTAATAAATATAATATATTTAATATATAATTAAATTGAAGATATTGAATACTACATTTATAATTATTAAATATTATATGATTAAATATATCATATAATTTTAATTTTTTAATATTTAATAAAGAAATAATTATTATAAATAATTACATAATGATGATGCAATAATTATTCAATTAATGAAACAATAAATTAAATGATATTACAAATTTTAAAATAAATATAATTTGAATTATATAAGGTGTTACATGGTTTTTCTATGATTATATTAGATATTATGAGAGTATTATATTATTTTATTTCGATTTTATATTTAAATTTTATTATTTATAAAATCAATGTTACGAATAGTGTCAAAATTGACAATAATGATATTTTATGAAAATAATATTTTATTAAATAAATTTAAAATAATAAAATTATAAATAAGTAAAAAGGATATATATTATGGTATGAAATATAATAAATATTCTATTTAATCTTAAATTGAAACCTTATATGTATAAATTTCAAATTTTTAGAATTGAAAATTATGTTACCGTAGTTAAAATTAGAACCGGTTAACTAAGGGTTAGTCAAATTGATATGGTCACAAATAATTATAAACACGTAAAAAATATATTATATGATTATATTACAATAGTATCTCATATTATATTTTAATAAATTACCTTTTTGAGGTATTTTTATTTATAATAAATTTTTTATATATTAACATTTTTGGAGATTCCAAAAGTGCCCCACGCCTTCATTATAAATGGGAACATCCTCCCTCATTCCATTTAAACATACCTTATAGCTCAACCAAATTCCACAAAATTATCTAATACACATCCCTTTCCACATTATAGGGGTTTTTATATACCAAAACGTCTAGCTCTATAGTTATTTATAGGAGATCTAATGGGTATATTTCGAAGAAGTGGTAGTTGCTCTATCAAATCACTCTCTTTTTCTAATCTTCTATAACAATAATAAATCCATGATATATAGTATATAATAAACAATTAAATATTATAAATATTATTAAAAAATTTATGATTATTAACACACCATTATACATCACCTTTCCCATTGAACAAGATGTGAAATTATCACTCGTGCGCACGTCTGACTTACCGTCTCCACGTAGTGATACAATTTATTTTCCATCACCATTTCATATTAGTTGGAATTATTATTAATTTAATGTTTATATATATGATATTAAGGAAATTATTATACTTCTATGATGGTAATATTATTTATTTCTTCTTACCACTTAATCTTTTGGGAAATGATAATGTTTCTCGTGCGTAGGTATGACATACCATTTTCATGATGTGATGTGATTTGTTTTTGAAACATTTTTCAAATGGGAGGTAATGATGTAGAAGTTTATGAATATATATGATATATATAACATAATAAATATTCTTTAATGATAATATACCATATCATTTTCTTAATTTTAATCTGAAATTTAAATGAAAACAAATTTCATGGGCACATACAACCAAATGTCTCTATGAATGATATATTTTATTCTCTACCTATAACATTTATAGAAAACCATAAAAACATATATAATGAATTAATATTATATTTATGAGATTTTTATTATTATTATGAAGATTAAATTATTATCCATGTATGAGGACCACGAAAAAGATGTCAAAATATGTACGAGGAACAAAACGATTATTACCCAAAATATAAATTGAATTTGGAATTGCTAAGAACAGAGTAATAAAATGAAACAAGTAAATTATATATTTCATTATATATATTAATATTTTTCTGTTCTATATTTATAATTAAATTATATTTATTATATAGGAGGATTGATCATATACGAATGAAGTTATGACATAAGGTAACTGATTTTCTCTAACTTTTACTTCCATGGAACACATTACTTATATATTACTAGTTTCTTCTTATTGGTTTATATTCTACCCAGAAATTATTTTTTTCTTTATTATCCATAATAATATGGTATTTTCAAAAACATTTTTTTCATACTTTTATGGGGCATTCGATTCTACTGATTATAAAGTGATGAGTATTTATTTCAGAATATCAACCATATTTGGAATTGATTCATTTAAATTCTAAATTGGGTTATATTTATCATCCACATCAATGTTCTCTATAAATAGTTTCTATTTTTTACTATTATTATATGAATATTTAGATTTATTTTTTAGAAGTTTTAATTTTTATTAAATGGATTAAAAAGTATCTTGTTATTGTTTTCCAAAAGATGTTATTGTGTGAATATTTAACAAAACAATGAGAGGAATTTTTATTTAAACTATAATACATGAATTTATTTTTATGATTTCATGATACGTTACTACCTTAATGTTACACTTAAAATATTAAATGTTTATTTTCGTATAATAATTTTTAATATAAAATTTCGTGGGTTTTTAAGAAAAAATAAATCCTTTTCATTTTAGAAAGGAAATTTTTTCTAAATAATTGTTTTCAAGTGATCTCATAAAATTATTTTCTATCTATGTTAAAATTATATGAGGGTAAATGTACTTAAATAGGGATATTAATTAATTATACCATTCTTATTATTTACAATAATGGTTTATGTTTATGATATAATGATGTTTAATAATCCCATTTAATTTCAATGGTTATTATATGATTGAATGATATTTAAGAAACCCATTTTATTCCATGGGTTATGATATGATAAGAAAATTATGTTATTAAGGAACACATACATATTTTTTTATTATGTGATGGGAATGATAAATATCTCCCTTTAATAGATTATGTAATTATTTATATCTCATGAGAAAGATATGGCTGGAATGGGGAGTGAACTCAAATTAGTAAAGGACTTTATCCACTATGACGGTCATGGGACTGTACCATGACTACTAAGTTGGTCTTGGGAGTGAACAATGACTTTATATATGTTATTTGGAGTGAAATCATACTAATAATATGGGATTTGTAGTGATATATTGTCTACTATGGAATTCATTTTATATGATTAAGTTTCTGCCATAAATTCCATGTCTTATTTCTATATATTGATTTATGTATTATGATCTTGATTACATTATGATTTAGGAATTATTAGTTTTCATTATTTATTTCATGAATCATTTATATGATATTTGATATTCAAGGTATGATCTTTTATTGTATTCTTATATTTTCAAACACTTATGTTAATGATCATGATTACAAAACTCCACTTATTTACCCTAACAGAGCATCTTAGCTCACCCTGTTCTTATGCTTCCATTCACCAATATATAAAGAAGAGTTTTATGTTTTGTAGTAAAGTGGAATATAATTATGGGATATTTTTATAATATTTTTCCAAATTAGAATAATTAGTTCTATGTTTCTGAAGGAACTAAATTATAATGTTCCTCATCAAGTGTTTGTGTGATGTAATGAATATTCATAAAAAAATATGTAATATACATTTACATGAAGACCCAGTAATGATAAATTAAATGTTTTATTTTTGAATTTTTTAGTAAAACAAATAAATTATATCGTAAAATTACCATTATCTATTTCTAAATGGTTTCATTTAATGCCGACATGACAATATGCCTTGTAGCTATATCAATTAGCATATGAATTCTCATTATGATCCCCCATGTAACTAATAGAAATTGAATTATAGTGGTAAAAATGGGTGAAAATTTGATTCTAGTTGACCAGAAATTTTATACATTTCCTTCTTTCACTGATAATTTTAGTTATCATATTGATACTACGATCATATTCTTTTTTCATCAAAATGTTGTTGATTCCCTTTTAATTCAATAGTTTCTGAAACTATCATGAGTTATTCCTCAGGATTGGAAACACTAACATGTGGGGAAGTCCATATATATATTAGTATACAAACATTTAATTTAGAAAATGTAAATGTAGTAAAGAACACATAATATTATGAGTAAAATAACACAATTTTCTAAAAAATGAACATACTCATTGTGTTTTATATTTTTATTTATAGTTTTAAGGGATTTATTATCTACCAAGTATATAAATAACCTAATTTTGTTCCCCTTTAATATAGACTCCATTTTCTATATTGGGTCAATCTAGAATTGCTTGTGATCTCCAAATGAAAGTGTTGTACTCAATTGAATTCTCAATTGTCACTACAATTGTTTTAGTCTCTAACTAAACAAATTTCTAGTTCTTGTTTGATTGATTTGTGATGTAAATTACATGCTCTTCTTATGATTCAATTATTAATGGATTATCTTTATACCCATCCACCATGAATTTCACCTTCAAAAATACCAATTCATCATCTTTCATTGCACTTATATTGGTAACCCATTTTCAATTGAAATCAAATAGTCAAATGTTTCATAATTCAACTCATATATCTATTCAATGATACTAATATATGAGATATCCAAATAAATTTTTTTTCTTTCATTGGAACTAGAAACATAAATTTATTCTAGAATAAGAATAACTCCTTTTTTTACTACGTTCACCAGGTTCCATTATATTGATTGTATAACCATTAATTATAAAACTGGTGTAAGATATAAATTTTACATTTGGTACCCTGGAAAGCCCTAAAAATAGTTACACAATTGAATTTGTATGTGAAAATAACTCCTTATAAATATGCTCCCAAAACCATCATATATATTATTTATTATGTGTATTTGATAAATATTCTTCATCCCCTGATGGATTTAAATATCAAAAAACAATATTTTGGGATTAAATATATGGAGAAAAATGTGCACTATTATGTAAAATATAAATCCGATAACTTCTCTATCATGGTAATTGTAACAACATCCCTTTTGGAAATCCCTTTAACCAGAAGGCATCTACAATACCGTGATTTAGGGAAACCAATTCAATCAACATCTCATACCTAATTGATAAGAAATTAAAAAATTATTAAAAATATATCACTCTAATGTTCTTCCTTTTTGGATGACATGAATTATTTATGTATACTTTTAAAATATTCATATACCAATTAATGGGTTACATCCATATAAAATTTACTAGACCACATATTTAAATACCAACATTTATTGGAAAAATTCTTTGTAAAGCTACATGGATTAAAGCTATCATAAAAAAAATAAAATCATCTAATTGTATACCCTATAACATAAAATTACTCATTAAATTGAAATTATAAATATTTGATGAATATTTTTATAGAACATCAACACCATTAAGAATGTTTCAAAATTGAAAATTTTCATTTCTGGTTAGTGTATAATTATTGGAGGATTAAAATTTCAAGTATCACAATTCATCAGTGCCAACTCATCCTTTACGCTCATGTCAATCTTGTCTATCACAGACTTAATTCCATATTATCCCTTAGTATATTTAGTAATAGGTAAATAACCCCATATAAAAAACTATTTTTTAATATGCATGGCATTATGAAAATGTATAACATACAAATAATTATAGTACTAAAAATCGAGGAAAATAGATCTTTATTTTCCATCCTGATTTAGTATTGTTTTTAAAAAATGATTACATAAATCATTATAAATATATATTAATATATATAAAATGTTATCACCTATTAGTGGAGATAGGATTGTATCTTGTTCTATATTTCCATCAAATGATGTCGTCCAAGATTGTCATTTATGTCATCATGGAAAAAATTTGAGATGTACTAAAAAATTATTTAATGAATGTTCCAAATTAACTAATTGTAAAGGCCTCGACCCTCCTAGTCCAACACGAAGACATTTTTATGGTGACTGGGGAAACCGAAGGACCATCGGTGACTCATTAAGGTGTTTTCCAAAATTCTGGTCGAACGATCAGTGGCACCGATCAGTGTTAGTGGCACTAATTGGTGCCAATTTCACCAAAGGGCATCGGAGGCACCGAAGGGAATTGGTGGCTCCATCCGGTGTTGGTGGTACCGATCAGTGTTAGTGGCACAAATGGGCATTGGGGACCACTGATGGTCATTGGTGGCACCGATCGGCATCAGTGGCACTGTTTGGTCGTCTATATCACCAATCAACATCGGTGTTAGGGAGACGGTGCTAGGGAGACGGTGCCAGGGTGACAGAGCTAGGGAGACAGTGCACGGGCAACGTTTCCCGGGCGACGGTGACTCACCTAATGGTGAGTCATTCCCATCCATTTTGTTTTCTAGGACCTTCCAGTTTTCCCCCACTAACGTATCTTTTGACATAAAAGTGTTTAAATACCTCTTTCAAATCCATTTAAAGACATCAAAAGACATTTTAAACCCCTAATAGTTAAGACACCATAGATTTTCCAACATGTGTTTCCATTTTCATCAGTGTCACCCCTTTTGGGTGTTTTATTTTTTCTCCCCTTCTATATTTTTTTATCCGTTTAAAGGAAATCTATTAACTAACAGCCATTATCTCCACCATCTCTAAAGAGAATTATTAAATATCAATTAATCCCAACATGTGAAACATTCCAACAACATGGTCAATCCAGGGTCTGACTTTTAAGTACATCAAAATAGACTCCTTTTTTTTTGGATATGGACTTTTCATAATCCTAGATCCTCTATTGTTTTTTCCTTTTGTTCATACATAGTGAACCTGGAGACTTTCTTCCCAGAAGAATCGTGTGACCATGCTGGAGCCCTCCCCGCTTTGCCTTGGAGTCCTTCAATTTATTCCTCTACAAGTCAGGCATCACCAATTCATTGCGTGAGGAGAAAAAATTGATCATTGATCATCCGTGTAGGGGATTTTTGTTCAACCCTCTTTACTATGAATCATGTGTGGTGTGCGATAATGCATTCCTTTGGAATGTAGAAGAAACCAGAACATAACAAAGATAATAACGGAAATTTAAATAATCGAGGTGTGTGAATGATGATGGTGTTGATGTATTCTTTTATCTTATTTATTATATTGTGAATTTTATGGACTTATGCCCACTAAAATTTTTGGTTATTGGTGGTCCTTTCATTCACAGGACTCGACTTCTTTTTTATGGATAATATTATGATAGAATGGTTGTAACATGGAAGCTGGTTATTGAAATAAACTCAGTGGTTTAAATGGATGAACATTGAATAAGAATCCTTCTGTGATCACCCCTGTTAAACAAATAGAAAGAAGGAACTTAATGAATGGTTCAGTTAAATCTTAAAACAACCTTCCTCTATTATGGGTTGTGTGTAGTGGTATTGTGTGATGCCTTGTGTGGTGATGTAGAGGGGCATGGAATGTTCTGGCTGAGATGTTTTTAGTTTGTGAATTTGAGAATGTCTGGTGTGGTAATATGGGTATTTTTTTCTTCTAGTACTTCAAGGTATCATAGAAGTACCATTTGTTGTTGCGAAATTACTAGAGAACCAGGTGTGAATTCTTAAATTGTGGTTTGGATGTTTTCTTCTTCATTATAGTGTTCTTTGTCTTGTGTTTGTGCCCATATGTTGCCCATTAGTGGAGAATTATTTTCAGCAGAATCACATGAACATGATAACATGGATGGGTTCGATGGAAAAATTGTTTCCCATGAATGGGTTGTGTTCTGGTTATGGTTGTGGTGCATTTATGCTTGTAGTGATAACATCCAAAGTAGTTGTTTATGGGATGGTAGTCTGCTTCGGGACCCTTATGTTTGGTTGAGTTTATTTTTACCGAAATATATATCATTTAGTTCTTTATTTTCTTACCATAACCCCACCCATGTTTTGTACTTTGTTCTGAACACCACCATTTCATGGGGGAGGTTATTTTTTCCAACATTTTGATGAGTGGATAGTTATTAGCTTCGTTCTTCTCCCTATCCCTTGTTCTCGATGAATCTTTGAGCTGTTTTTTTGTCTTAAGGTTCAATATGGACCAAGACTCTTCAGTCATGGTGAGTTTTGGTGCTTCATCCAAGTGTGTGTGGGAAGGTACATTTCCCAAGTTCCTTAGGGATGATGCCCAGATGTTTTCGGGTGTGGTGATAGATGTTGTGGACTAGGTGTTTTCAATCATGGTGATGTGTTTTTTTGTGTGGACTTGGTGTCTTTATACATTGGGATGCATGGTTGTAAGGGACCATAAGGTTGTTGTTGGGGTGGAATTGGGACAACAATGGAACTTGTGGGAAAGGGATGATGTGTATGATTTCCTAAATAACAAATGGGGATGAGGTGCAGGGTACCCTTTATCAATTTTCATTTACAATTACATTACATAACTTGCATTATTTGTGGAGTGTGACTTGGTCGGGATGTGTGGATAGTTTCCTTTATAGGTCTTTTGGTTCTCTCTACTTTCTCAGAAGGCATTAGAACGTCTCTCCACTTGTTCCCTAGAGCTTTTGGTTTTTCCAAATGAGTATTCCTTTATACTCAACCTACATATATAAAAATTATTTTAGGTATCCCATAGGACCTTGAAGAACATTTTGGACCTTACTAGCCTTGGCGTCGAGAGTTTATTTTTCTCATTTGATTTTTTTGGTACATACCTTTGTAGTTTTTCTGGTATTTTTGTATCAGTTTATTTTGGACAGGCATATAGGAATGAGTTTTTTCTTTACTTTTTCTCTCATATTTTGGAGTTGTTTGGGATTTACCATCTTATCTCCCAATATTGTTCTCTAAAAAGGGAAATGTCATCCCATTTATGTGAGATTCTATACCCTTGGTGATAGTCACCATTCTGATGCCCATTAAATGTGGGACTCATGGGTCTCTATCTCTCTTTTAACATGATGAAGGATGAGTCTTGAAGTTTGTTGTCCATTCCCTCAACTATGTGAAGGATAGTCATGAATGAATGGTATTAGAGGAAAACGGTTGAGATAATGGATTGAGTTCAAAGTTATGCACTATGATGATTGAAGGGGATAATAGGGAGATACTGTTAGGCCATATTGGTGTGTTAAATAGCCTCGGGAAGGCCAACTAGGACAAATTATTTTAGGGCCCCCCATGATTCTATGACATGACTCTGGATCTACAAACTGACCAAGTGAGGCAATAATGATTACAAGGTAGAGACCCCAGGAAAGGTGCATGCATCAAAATGACATGTGTTTTGGTATGTTCTCATTGTTTTGGGAACATAAAATAAAAAAATTGTAATGAATAATATATAAGAAGTTTTATACAATACATAGGTTAAGGAATTCCTTGTTTACCATGCATCTATTGCACCTAGACGACGTCCACAAGTTTTAAGGGTGTCGAGGCCCAGTAGGCTGATTTGGATGATCAACGGAAGACTGACCGAGAGGTGGAGGATGACATGTGGAAAAAGACGTTTCATTCCTTTCAGCGACAGACCCCTGTGAAGTATGATGAAAGCATTTTAGACATAAATACGGAGAGATTGCTCGAGGATTTGTTGATATCCATAATCTTGATTTAGGCTCAGACAGAGTACCGGGTTCCTCTTAAGGTGAGGCATCTGTGGGGAGTGGCAGTTTAGTGATGGATTCTCTATCTCAGTGAGAAAAAGGATGCTAAGGTTTTATAGACTAACTTCAAGAAGGTGTTCGAGGGAATTAATTTCTTCCAAGATGAAGTCTAAAAAGAGAAAATATCTTCTTTCACACCAGCATGGGTGTATTATGGTGAGGGAATTAAGGATCATGTTCAAGTATCTCCTTCATTTCACTCCACACCTCTTCCTAGATGGGGAATTGCAGGAATGGAACTTAGAGGAGGTCCTCCAACCCTCACATAAGTATGTGGTTACTCCCTTCACTCTACTGACATACTTGGAGTTCCAAAAGAAGGATGAAGTGGTGGAGAGGATGAAAATACTGGGAGGTGTGCCGCGAGAGGGTATCCATTTAGGTTTTTCAATGGGGAAGGCCATTAGCAGTAGGCCTCCAACATCAGGTCCATCCTGGTTTCGGCTGACAGGGAGCATGCCTTAGCAGTTCCAGTTTTGATCTTCTACTCCTTTCCCTTTCTCTGAAATACATGGATCGAGGTGATTTATCTATGGTATGTGTGGAAATCATCGGAGTTAGTTCCTGGATCGAGTGATGTACAGATAAGGTGGGTAGGTCTAGTGACCCCCTTAGCAACATTAGTTTCCAGCCATACCTTGTCATCACCAGTAGCAGTAGTAGGGGTTGTGATCTCCCCCTCTATCGAGGGCGGATGGTGCCAGAGGAGACCGACCATAGGGAACTCCACAGGGACCTCAACCATAGAATGGTCTAGAAGGATGTTGATTGCTGCGAGGTATAGGATCTGGGTGTGGGAAATATCCTAGTGCATAGGTAGCAGTTCCAATATGTCCGGAGGTTGTTTGAGGTATGATCACCTTGTTTAGTAGTCTTTCATGTGCCTCGTTTAATTCAAGAGATTCACAGTACATTGTTTCTTATGGTTCATCTCATTCCTTGGGCCTAGGCATAGAGAGTCTCTTCATACCCCTGGTGATGAGTATGCTAGTTGGAGATCGGACAAGCCAATTTGATATTTGTTGAGGATGTATACTGATGCTAGGGCCGCATCAGTCCAGTAGGGATCCATTTCTGCTGAAAATGAAGCAATATGATGTGATACTAGGAATCAACATGGTATTTTATGTAAACTGTGTTGGTGAATGCTTCTATAGAAGGGTTCTGTTCTCAGATATGGGTAGCCAATTTGTAGATTTCAGTGTCGAGCAGGGTTGCCGAGGGGGCCACTTAAGTGTGGATACCCTTCTTTCCCTTCTATCTGAGCTATTAGTAGAATTAATAGAAAATATATTGAGTATGTTTCAGGGATCCTTAGAGGGTTGTTGGAAATATTTCATAGTGAGGCGGTGACTCTAACCCCTAGGCATGATGTTCAGTTTGGGATATACATAAAACCCGGTGCCCATACGATTTTGATGGAACCCTATCAGATGGAGCCTTATGAGTTGTGGGATTTGGGGATCCTGATTGTTGAACAGATGAAGAAGGGTTTTATATGACTGATCACGTCACTGTGGGGTGCTCCTACATATTTTTGTGAAGAAGGCCGATGTTGGTCTCAAATTGTGAATAGATTACAGAAGGCTGAATTAGGTAATAGTAAAGAAAAGTTACCCCCTCCTGAGGATTGATGACCTTTTAGACCAATTTAATGGAGATGGTTGGTTATCTAAGATCATCCTACAGTTAGGATATCACCAGTTGAGGGTGACGGAGGGTGACATCTCGAAGACTTTTTTCAGGTGATGATATTGGCACTATAAATTCTTTTTCATGATTTTCGATGTCACAAATGCACCAGCAACATTCTTGGGGATAATGAACTCCATTTTACGCAAATATCTATACCTTTTTGTAGTTGTGTTCGTCAATGAAATATTGATCTACTCAATATCAGAGGAGGATCACACCGAGCATCTGAAGATAGTTTTGAAAGTACTCCAACACCAGCAGCTCAATGGGATGTTTTCCAAGTGAATGTTCTGGACACGAGAGGTGCACATACTTGGACATGTGGTGTCCCAAAAGGGAATAGAAGTCGACCCATTGAATTTCAAAGAAGTTGTTTAATGGTCATCACCCAAGAACGTAGCAGAGGTTCGATGTTTTCTGGGTTTGGAAGGATACCACTGGAGGTTCAATCCCAAATTCCATTGAGATTCATCACCATTAAAATACTTGACCACGATTGACTTGGAATTCATTTGGAGTGATCAATGCCAAAAATCATTCAGATATCTTAAGTAGTAACTTTTCTTTTACCTAGTGCTGAGGTTTCCAGAGGAAGGGGTAACATTTTAAGTGTTATGTGATGATTCTAGTCTAGGCATGGGGTGTGTGTTGATGCAACAGTGGGGAGTGATCTCTTATTATTCTAGGAAGTTATTTCCTCACAATCATAGCTCTTCCATCATTGAGCCCAGAGGTTGATGTTTATGTGTTCATATTGTAGTTGTGGAGGCATTACATAATCAGGGAACGGTTTGTGGACTCCATGGATCACAAGATCATGAGTTATATATTCTCCCAACAAGACCCAAACATGCAGTAGCATATAAAGATGGAGCTTCTTCAGGATTACGACTTTGAAATATTCTAAACCACAGGAAAGGGTAAAAGGGTGGTTGATTCCTTATGATGGAAGACAAAGAAGGATGTGGTTGAAGAGTCACATGATTCATAGAATGTAACGCATGGTTTAAACATTACATCTAAGCATGAGATTGAAGGATGGTAGAGGCTGTCTGTTTCAGTTGACAATGCAGTTTTTCTTTGTATTGAAGGTGGAGGAGTCTTCGTGGGGGATATATAGATGCTGAAGTGGTCTTTGACTGTGTTTTCCAATCCAATTCTCCAAAAAGATGGTCAGAGGATGGTCAGAATTAGATTATTTTTCATGGGATGCTGACTCTCCCAGAGATGATGCATGAGGGAGTCATCAATGAGTTCAATAAATCACCTCTAGAAGTACACCCAAGAGTTTCCAAGATGTACCAATGCCAGAGGGAATAATTAAAGTGTCTTGGGGTGGAACGAGTAGTGGAAGAGTTTTTTGAATGGTGCCTAGTATGTCATCAGGTGAAGGAGGAACACAGTGTCCAGAGAGGTTTGTTGCATCCTTTAGATGTCCACGAATGGATGTGGGAAGACATATCAATGGATTTTATCACAAGACTACCCTAGAATCAAGGAGGATTCAATGCTATATGGGGAGTGGTAGACCTACTAATGCAATCAGCTCACTTCTAGAAAATCAAGGAGTTGAGTGTATTGGATTTCTTAGCAAGAATATACTTGGATGTGGTGGTTTTGTTGCATGGATCTCAGAGGTCCGTAGTCTCGGATCAAGATGTTTATTTTACCTCACGAGTCTGTATTTGATTGAAACATGCCATTGAAATGAAAATACACCTTAGCACAACATTCCACCCCTAGATATATGTGAATATAGAGAGGACCATCCATATGATGGATGAAAATCTATAGACAACAGTTTTGGACATTGGGGGAACATGGGTACAAAATTTTCCCTTATTAGAGTTTTATTACAATAATAGTTATCACTATAACGTTAGCATAGAAATATTTTAAGCCTTGTATTGGAGGTCATATCGTTCACTCATGCATTGGACCTAGGTTGGGGAGGGAGCTGTTCTTTTCCTAGATGTAGGGTAGAGTATGAAAGAAAAGGTTTAGATTGTGTGTGAGAGGATGAAGGTGGCTCAGGACTGTTAGAAGTCATATGTCGATCATAGAAGGAGACATTTGTATATCGATATTGGGTACTACATGTTATTAATGGTATCACCTTGGTGTGTGCATTAGAGGTTCGATAGTGGGAGTAAGATTTATTTCTGGTTCATCGAACCCATTACTGTCTGGCGACAAGTCGGTAAAGTGGAAAATCAATTTGTGCTACAGAGGCCTCAACAGAGGGTCGACGACATATTTCATGTGTCTCTAGTAGATTAGTATCTAGACAATGATTCACAGTCCCTTGATTGGGGAGAGTTGGATAGCATGTATTTTGTGAGGTTCATGGAGCTTCCAGTGAAAATCAAGGTTCATGAGGAGAAGGTGCTTCGTGGGCGGACCAATCCCTCTATTTATATGTTGTGGAGGCATGGTGTCCTCGAGGAGTGGACCTGGGAACGAGTGGAAATTTTTTTCCAGTACCTAGTTATTTTTTGAGTCTTGATATTGTTTCTTCCATGTTCTTTTCTGTGATTCAGTTCTTGACATTGTTTTCTATAAGATGAGTTGTTCCATAGTTCTCTGAATTTGTATGATATGTCTGGGATATGGGGAGGGAAGTACATAAACCATAAACTAGAAGTGTTATGGTGGATGCGGTTAAACCCATGCAAGCACTTCAGTGCTACCCAATGCAGATTGTATCTTGACATGGGAAAAAAGACTCCCTAATCTGTAAGTGTAGACAGTGTGACCCTAATATAAATGTGTGGTTACATGGGGGAGTCAAGCAGTAGTGTATCCATAGTTGTTTAGGAGATAGATCATGGAGAGTTATTCCAATATATTAAGGTTTGTTATGGGTTTCAAACAACTATATGGTGGTTTGTCCATATGAGGTATCTTACGGAGTGGTTGTTCGGACCCCTCTCTTTACATCAGGTTTACTCTTGAATTCTAGAGGAAGAGAATAGTTTGAGAGGTATCTGATGCAATGGACTAGAGCCTCTTAGTCCTTTACATTTCCATATTTCGGGTGACTAGGGAAATCATGGGACTATCTGTGTTTCATTAACGCGTTTACCAAAATTTGGGTCGAACGAATGGTGGCACCAATCGACGTTAGTGTCAACAATGGGCATTGATGGCACCGATGGGCGTCAGTGGAACTGGTCGACATATGTGGAACTGAAGGATATCTATTGCAACAATAGGTCATCCATAGCACCAATTGGCATTGGTGCTCGAGCAAAAATTCCAGGCCGACGGAGTCAGGGTGACAGTTCCAGGGCGACGATGTTAGGGTGATGGTGTCTGGGCAATGGTGACTCACCAAATTGTGAGTCATTCCATTTTTTTAAGACCTTCTATTTTTTCCTGACTAGTATATTTTTTTGAGATAAAAATATATTAATACCCATTTCTAAGCCATTTAAGGCCCGAAAAATATGTTTTAACACCCCAATAGAAGAGAGAACCCTGATTTACCAATACATGTGTCCTTTTTCTTCTATGTCACACCTTTGTAGTGTCTTAGAGTTTGACCCATGTTACACGTTTTTCTCTATTTAAATGAAATGTATTAACTCACAGCTGTTATCTCCCCCATAATTAAGGTGAAAAATTAAATGTAAATTAATCCCAATTTGTGAAACTTCCCAATCAAGTGGTTGACCCACGATCCAAATTTTGAGTACATTGAAATATTCTCCCGGATTTAGGGATTTGGCCTTCTCTTAAGACAATATCTTAAATTCATTTTTCCTTCTGATCATTCTTAGTGCACTAGGATACTTCCTTCCCAAAAAAATAGTGCACCCATGATGAATCCATTTATGCTCAGTCTCAGAGTCCTCAGAGTTCTTCTTCTGCAATTCATGCATCCCTAGTTCCGGGCCCAAGGATAAAACATCGATCATTGATCATCCCAGTAGGGGTTTTAATTCTTCTATTTTTACATTGTATCATGTGGGGTGGGTATGATATTTATTTCCCTAGTGTCATAGATAAAACCAAACCTTAAAAAAGATAATAAGAAGAATTTTAAAGAACAAAGGGTTTTGAATGAAGATGATGTAGTTGTATTCTATTATATTCATTTTTATATTGCGAACTGTATGGACTTATTCCCAATGAAAATCATGGTTGTTGGTGGTCATTTCTTGGGCACTAATGAACCACTATTTTCTTGATAATCCTATTATAAAATGGATGTAACCTGAAACATGGATAATCAAATAATCTAGGATGATAAAATAGATTACCATTGAATAAGAATACTTGTTTTATCACCTCTATTAACCAAATGGAATGAAGGAACTAAATGAATGTTGTTTTAAAATATTAAAAAATACTTTGTCTATTATGATATGTCTATGTTGGATCCGTTTGATGCCTTGTGGGGTAATGTAGAGGGGGATGGAATGTTCTGGTTGAAATGTTTTCGGTTTTTGAATCCAAGGCTATGTGAAGCCTTATGTTGGGGCTTGATTTGGTTTCAGTACTATCATTGGATCTTATGGAGAAGTTTTGTTACTGTGACAATACAAGATAACTAGGTGTGAATGCTTAAATTTATGTTTGGCTATTCTCTCCTCCAGTCCAATTTTTTTACTTGTGTTTGTTCCTATTAGTTTCCTGGTAGTGGAGAATCGTTTTCAATGAAATTACTTAAACATGATAACAAAAAAGCGTTTGATAGGGAAACTATTTTTCCAGAATATTTTGGTTTGTTGTTGTGGTTTTTTTTGCATATTTTCATCATGGGATAACAGTAAGATTAGTTGTGTATGAGCTGGTAGTGTACATCTGGACCCTTTGTTTGGGATGAGTTCTTGGTTACATATATGTATAAAATTTAGTTATTGTTTTTTTATAATCACCCCAATCATGTTGATCACTTCATACTGAACACATCCAACTCCTGAGGGGGTGTGTTATTCCCAACAATATTATGAGCAGCTGGTTGTTAGATCCCTTATGATCACTCTCCTGGGTAACCCTAGGCTCTTCGGGTATGCTGTGACAACCAAAGGATCATTATATTACAAGAATCTTTGAGGAGGGTGTGTTGTGGTGGTTATACCATGTGTTTGCGGGCATTTTTGATTCCTATGTGTCTTCATGATGAGGCCCAGGTGTCTTCGGGAATTGAAGTGGTTGTTGTTCCCTCCATCTCATAGGGTAGGGAGTTATTCAATATAATATTATGAGTGGCAGGTTGTTTGATCCTTTCTCCTTGATCTCCCAGGTATCCCTACGCTCTTATAGAAGTCTATGACAGCCTACGGTTCAATATCGAACAAGACTCTTTGGGAAGGGTGTGTTATGGTGGTTCGACCTGGTGTTTGCGGGCATGTTTGATTCCCATGTGCCTTCAAGATTACGCCCATGTGTCTTTGGGTGTGGAAGTTTTTTGTAGCCTAGGTGAATGCAGGTGTGGTGATGTGTGGTTATTATGGCCCAGGTGTATGTGGCCATAGGGATGCATGGTTATGATGGCCCATAATGTCGTTGTTGGGGAGGTAGTGGACTATAGTGGAACTTGCAGGGGAGGTCTAATGTATCATATATCCAATGTAACCAGTGTATAATGGGTGTAGGGTACCGAAATATCGATGATTTATTACAATTAATTTACCTATATTTTGTTATTTGGGGTGTTTGCCTTGGAGTGACCGGGTGGATATTTTCCTTGCTAGGTGTTTTGGTTCAATCTAAATTCCAATGGGGCATTAGAACACCTCTCCACATGTTCACGTGGTATTTTGGTTTTCCCTATTGATTAATCTTGTATACTCACCCTACGTATATAAAACTACTTTTACGTTTCTAGGGGGACCTTGAAGTCTATGTCGGACCTTACTATCCAGGGAATCAGGAGTATCTGTTGCTGCTTTTCATATCTTTTAGTACTCTCCTTTGTAGTGTTTCTAGTATTTGTATATGAATTTATTTTGGAAATGCATATGGGAATGGGTTTTGGATTTTGATTTAATCTCTTCTATTCCAGTTTTTTGGGATTTACCATCTTATCTCCCGATCTAGTTCTCTAAAAAGGGTAATGCCTTCCACTTCACGTGAGATTCTATACCTACGGTGCTTGTCAGCACTCAGGGAATTATTGATGTTAGGACATTGGGGGTTACTATATCTCCTTAAACATGAAGAAGTAATGGTATTACAGTTTTCTATCCCTTCCCACATCTTAGTTACGATGGGTTGTTACATTATGTGTGAACCTCCTTAAAAATTAAGAAACCCCTATATTCCATTAATTATACAGCCTAAAAAGGATTTTAGTAGGAAAATCATTTATCCTCCAACACAACAGGGCTCTCAAGGTGATCATTTCACTTCTACGAGCATCATACAATTTATTACAAGTTTCCAAAAATCAAATTAATATCTTCAATAAATCGATCCTAATCAATATTAGTATCATTACTAGGTTGTTTTTGTCCAGATATTAGTAGAGACATCATAATGTATTTTCACTTTATGAGTAACCGTAAAGGAAAATTATAATTTAATAACATATAGATCCATGTACTATGAGTACTACATTTTACAGGAAAAAATATTTATTCCATTAGTATATAATGCATGAAAAAGTTTCACAGATTGCTTCCAAATTTAGGATACTCATAATCATTTTTCTCCCACCAAGAAGAGTCTTTTCTGTGACATAGTTTCCAATCATCAACTCTTGTATCAATGTTCCCTGTAAATTTTCTAGGGTATTATTGACATCTAGAATATAATATAAAATTTGTAATGGTTGGAATCTACTATACAAATTATGAAGGATTTTATTCATCATTAATCTATCAATTCATGCGACACTTGGGGAACTTTTATGTCATTCAATGTTCCTGCAAAATAAAATACATTCATTTAGGTAGGAATGTATGTTTATAAAAGAACGTACCCATTGAACATAGAATTCTATTAGTGTGATGAAATCAATAAGGAAGACTGTTTTCTTTAGGTAACATATCATTCCAAAGAAAAAGTTTTTCTTGAAAAATAATATCACTCCATTTATTCCTAGAAATCAAATAATATAACTTGAATAATGCTAAAAATGTTGTTAATTTAGTATAAACACATTAAAATAGTCTATTAGAATATTTATTTTTCTTTTCAAATATTTTTGGTCAATCACGAAGTCCATATTAAATATTATTTTTTTATTTCTTCCATATGATATCCATAATTATTTAAACTAGTATTCATATCAAATGATCCATAAATGGAAGTATCATCCCAACCATTATTTAGATTCAGTTTTCCCCCAGATAATCCAACATTTATGGCTTTAATAAATTATATGAAAAGTAAAATGTTCTTATAAATATTCTAAATGAATTTTTCGGGCATAAATATGACATAAACAAGGATAAATGATTTATGAAGGGTCATATGCATACTTTGTAGCAAACATGATGAAATATTTAATTAAATATTTATATTCATTTTTCATACAAATATCATCTATCAATTTTTTATTAATATTCATCTAATAAGGATTAATAATATTCCTTGTCTATAAAAAATGAATAAATACACATATGGTATAGATATAATGTGTCTATAAATTTATATGTTAACAATTTATAATAATTTTAGTGTATTCATGATTTATTTTGTGAATTTTTATATAGCTTAATCATGTTGTTGATTGATATACAATAGTGTGATAGACAAATAGAAAACTACAATGTTAATATGATTTTAAATCTATTACTTCAAAAATTTAATGGAGTCACGAAAAAATAATAATATTCGAGGTTAAAAGGATAATTCAAGTAGAGTATATAATAAATGATAAAATAAGTTAAAATATTCTTTTAAGAGATGGGGTTTTCTCAAAAAAAAAAAATTAAAAATGTTTAAAATGGAAATTCATGTTTTAAAATTCATCAAATGTTTCTACTAAGTGAATAGTTTAAATGATAGTTATGATACAATTAGAAAAACATCCCTGAAAGGGAAAAATTAATTTATTATATTACATCAACGATAAAAAATCATTAAAACTAGTTTTCCAACCCATCAGACCATTCATTATAAAAAATAAACATAATATATTAAAGGAATATTAAATCCATAATTTATAAAAATTTAGTTTTTGAAAATCTAATTTCTTGGATTTGATGATAGACTTACTTTTTTACCAGGGTTCTATTTTTACAAATTACCACCCAAATACTATAAACACATCACTGTATTAATTTCAACTAGTATTATGCCCATGTGTTAGCAATTGAATCTAAAAAAATGATCAATGAAATATAAAACGTATATGATTATATTTCTATGAATAAAAATATTAAAGATGTTTACATTTGAGATATAATTTTGTAATAAAAAATATATGGTAAAAGATGAATAATTTTGAAATATAATTCATAACACATGATTTCAAATGAAGGAATCAAAATTAACACATTTAACCATCCAAATATCAGAAAAAACAATATAAATTTTTATTGAGACTGAATAAATAAAATATTATAAAAATAAACACTCCTACCAATAATCCATTTCATCATGAATAAATATTACATATTTTTATATAATAAATATATAAATCAGAATATAAATTTATATATATATATATATATATCATAAAAATATAAACATGCAATATATTAAAATTTAAGTCAATTTAAAATTTTTACAATTCAACCATTTACTAATCAACCAAAAAATAAAACCAACATTGAAATTTAAAATATATTTTATCAAAATTGGAATTAATAAATAAAAAGTAAATTAATAAGGTGAATATATTAGGAGGAAAACAAAAATTAATAATAGCGGAAAAAATGATATATATTTATAAATATTTATAGTGAGTTTAATACTACAAGATTTTCCATTAAGAATAATCAAAATAGAATCAATACCTTAATAAATAATAGTATATTAATGTGTGTGTGCAACACATCATTGAAAAAAAAGACATGTTGTAATTGTTCTAATTTTCATGATATTGGATAACATGTATAGTAACAAAATTATTATATATAGTGATAGATTATTATTATTCTGATGTACTAATATTTTAATGAAAAATTAATAAAATATGTAATATAATTCAAAATTCATCATTCTCCATGAATTCATGGCATTCTGTTATCTATTCGTGATTTATATCAAGCATTGCAATACATTAAAATATAGGTTTTACATATAATTACATGAAACTTAGATAGATGAGAAATCCAGGTTAACTAGGCCTAGGTTTATGGAATATTTATGAATATAATACATAGGTGATTGGTCATTCCAGCTGGAAGAAAACTAAAATGATTCCTATCAAATAAAATTGTATTGGTGGTGGTATGCTTTTCATGAGGGAAGGGATTAAGAGGTTCTTCATATTTGTGGGTCTTGAGACTCTACGAATTTTATGGATCACACGAAAAACCATAACCCTTTGGAAAAATAAAAAGCACCCAAAAAATGAAATATAGACTAAAAATAATAAGATAGAATCACATACATTTGGTTTTGATAGTGTCAATATGTTAAAGAAGTCTGAGGTGGAGTAGAGTTTAAGGTTCATATCCATGAGAGCTTAAACATCATGAGTGACGTGGTTCTCTATTAAGGTTTAATTTAAAAGGAAAAAATGTTTTTATATGTGATAAAATAAAAAACACTTCTAAAATCTATCATTATCAGTGTTCAATCTTTTTGAAGATAAAGATGTGCCTTTATCATTACTATAATAAAAAGAGTATATAAAACAAATTTTTATTATCACTTTTAAGCATTCATAATATTAATCATTAACAATAAAAAAATATAATAGTGATAAAATATATTTTATCAGTTCTTTCTATTTTAGAACTAATAAAACCTATCATTATCCATGCATTTTGGAAAGTGATGATAAAATTATATAAAATAAATTGAAGGATATTATATGATTATATATTAAATATAAATAATTTATAAAAAATGTAAAAAAATATATTATTAATAGATAAATAATATATATTTTAAAAAAAATTTATATTTACCACACAAGAAAGGAAAGAAATCAGACTGAGGACTTGACCTCGTGACCAAAACCCCAAACCCCAACCACTTTCCCCATAAATACCTAAGGGGGGCAATGAGTAATATTAAATTTATAAATGTTATAAATGAGTGGAATTCAATAACTATAAATGAATAGAAAGAAAAAATAATCCAAACAATTAATATGTTTTACTTATACTATCAATTATTAAAAAAATTCAAAAATATGATGATTTTAAAAGAAATATGTACATTAAAACCATATAAAATCATTAAATTTTAATGAATAATTATGTATAAAAAATAATGAAATTTAATAAATTTAAAAAAATATTTAAATAAATATTACAAATGAATAAATTAAAAAGAAAATTAAAAATAATTTACATTATTTATGAATAACTAAACTAAATAATTTTAAATGAATGAATGGAAATAAGTGGTGAAATTTTATAATTAATAAAATAAATTGATTATATAATAAAATTTTAAAAATAAAAAAGTTTTTTAAATTATTATGATTATAAATAAAATTAAAAATGAATATATGTTAAAATAAAAATAAATACATAATAATTATATAAGTAAAAACTTTATTAAAAAAATTAAATTTCAATGAAAAAAATTATAAGTAAATTTTAAAAATTGATAAATTACAGTATTAATAAAAATATTGCATTTTATTAGTGGATAAATAATATTATAATATGAATAAACTTGAAAAAATAATAAAAAGTAAAAAATAATATATATTTAAGATCATATAAATATCGAATAAATAACAGAAATGTTACTTATGTGTGTTTATATATTAAACATTATTAATTATGTATATGTGTGTGTGAAACTAATGTTACAAATGTTTTATGTATGTTGAATTAAAAAATTATTTTTTTTAAAATTTCCATTACTCGATAATAATCATTAAATATTATTAATTTATATATATTTCTAATTATAATTAATTTTTCTCTATATGCATGACTTATTTAATGTAAATACACATTTTTAATTATATAAATCTTATTCAAGGGAATATCATATAAGATACATAGGAAGAATGGAAGTATGAGATGTGAACTCTCTCTACTTCATTGATGGAATATAGGGTTACCAGTTGGTCATGGTGGTCAGAAATTTCATTGGTATTGATCTCCTCCCCCTCCCGATGGTGCTTCGGTGGAGATTCCATCTAGGTCGGTTGTTTGTGAGCCATGGGTATCTACTAATACATATCTATAGATGTGTTTACTGACATGAATTCTAGTTTGAATGATGTAGTAGCGTTGTCAGTTTCTATGAATGCATCACTGCAATATGGTTGGGTGGAAGTGGTTACTTGTCTTTCAATGTTTTACACTGATGATTGAAAATCTAATGTTACAGATAATTTTAATTTTACGGCTGGTCCTCAATAAGTTCTATATTTACACAAAATATCTATGTATGTGTTACTGGGATCTATCAATTTGGTGTTCTTGAGTAGTGATTAGCAGTTTCGATTTGGTCAGAATGGTGTCCTAGTGGCATCAGATGATGCATCACTATGGGGTGCTCGAGTGGATCATGTTCTGGCCCCAAGGTGTTGATGTACCCATATCTAAATCCTTTTCATATCATTATGAACTTTATTTTAGGATCAAATATGTATGGAGTAGGTTTATTGGAGTCGTTCATGTACTTTTTTCTGGAGAGAATTCTTTGTAAGTGTTTATCGTCTCACGTTGAATCCATCACTGCAGAATTTTCTGAGAGAATAGAAATTGGAAGAAATTCATTGATGGAACAAATTTTTCTAAATAAATTATTGAAACCATGGAAGAATGATGATTTGATTCATATATAATCTATTTTTTAAGTGTTTTCTAACTGGAAATGTGTCTCTTGGTCAAGGAATTTTTCACTGTCTATAAACTTTAGATGACTCGTATCTTTGAGCATCGAGAATAGAGACCCTATTTCTAAAACCTAGATGGCCTTATTTACATGATTGGTCTCTATAATTTAATTACTCATATGCAATGAAATCCTTTTATTCCGTTATGTTTTTATCTTAATGGACTCAATTGGTTCCTTCTGCATCCAAATATTTTGCATGATATTGGCATGGAAATCATAACTCATATTTGCATTGTCTGGGGGAATTAGGATGTCCAGTTTGGTCACATTTCTAGGATTATGGAATAGGTTGATCTCAGTTACACTTTGATTAACATGGAATTATTTTTTACACCATATAATAACACCCAAATTGATGTTGAGAATGAAAAAACCTTCTTTTATACAATAACTGTACGATTGTTGGGAATAGTTTTGAACTATGTGAGAAAAATGTTTCATGGGAGGAATGTGGGATGAGAGGCAATCCAAAAAATCGTTTTCAATGAAAATAAGATATGAAAGACTTTTCTTTTTCAAATACCATATTTAATTATAATAATTCACTTAAAAATCCAATTCCTACTATGGATGATGGGTTGATTACTAGTATATATGATTCCTAGGTGACAAATTTGTAAGGTAAATGATTGCTATTGGATGTGTCTCCAAAGAATGCACATAGTGGACCATCTTATACTCCGGTTGATTTGTATAAAGAGGTTACTTAAATGAAGGACCCTATAGGGTATTCAAAATTGATGAGACCTTATCCCTCTCTGGTTGATGAATCCAGTCAGAATGATGCAAAATATATTGATGACTATCATTCAGAAATCTAGAAGCACTTTCAGACATCTAAATTGTCTCATAAATGGGGGTGAATTTCTGATAGTGAAAGGGGGAATGTTGATACCCCTCCTATGGATTCAGGTAGTTATGGGTGTGCCTCTTACAACGATTCAATCTTACGTTCCAAGGAAAAAATGACTTATAGTGAGGATTTCACCTTTGTTACCTTAAAGTGGAGACACACACAAGGGTTATTCTAATTTTCTCAGAATTTTTCTACCAGATCATCTTCTAAAATTCAAGAAAGTTTGATACAAATTTCCTTAAAATTTATAATCTAGATAAGTCTCAATCAGAGTGAGAGGCTGCTAGTTACTCAGATTTTGTAAATGATATGTTGTACTATGATTTGTATACCTTCTTTATGTGGGATGAGGGAAATTCTTCCTGTTTGACCTCGTCCGCCACATTTCTATTCTTTTTTATTTCTTACTAAATGGTCAGAAGCTTTTTCTTCTTGTTAGAATTTATTTGGGTATCAAATACAATATATATGTGAAAATAAATTTTATATTTAAAGAATTAAATATATAAATTAATACTTATGTATAATAAATTTTAAAAATGAATAAATTTAAAAACAATTTTTAAGAATAAATATATTAATTGAATAAAATATAAAAAAAGTAAACAAACACTTAACATTACTAATGAATAAATAATATTAAAAGAATGAATGTGAATAAAGAGGAAAATATAACAGAAATATAAATATATTGAAAAAATATTTAAAATGTTTTTTAGTGATATTAATTATATAAATTTAAAAATAAAATAAAATATATATATATTCATATAAAAAGGAATACACATATTAATTTTCAAATTAGAAATCTATAAAAAATATGATATGTTTATCAATAAATATAAAATAATTAAAGATTAATAATTTTAAAAACTAATAAAAAAATAAAAAATTCAAAAATTCAATTACTAAATTATTTATATTTATATATAAACTAAAAATAAATACAATAAATATTTAATAATAATATAAAAAATGAATAATATTTATTAATTAAAAAAACAATATATTAATTATTAAATATTAATAACTAAAATCATAAAATTATAATTGTTGGAAACAATTTATTTTAAGGATAACAAATCATTATTGTAATGTTTCATATTGAGTTAATGTTCTATGATATTACATCATTTTTAAATGAATGTTGGCCATGTACAAATATACATTTAGTTCAGAATGTTTTACCACTGGTTATGAAGCTCAAATGTTAGTTCAGTAAGATTTACTAGTGAACTACATCCGCCATAAAAATTTATCTTTGAAGGATCTACCATTTAAAACATATAATGAAAGGTACATATATCTACCATTACATCCAATATTATATACTGGTGACCTATAAATACCATTGGAGAATCTACCACCAATAGATCTACCAGCAGAGTTGATCTACCGCCAGGGATGATCTACCATCATATTTAATCTACTGCTACTTTGATCTATTGACTTAGATGACCTACCCCTAGTATCCTACCATAGTTGTCATGAATCTCTAGTTAACTTAGTTACACTAATGTCCAGTTTAAGGAATTAAATGCTTCCAATCACATGAGAATTTAATAATCATTATTCATAATCCACTCCACCATTGCATTGAATACAAAAATACTTTTCTATTTTAGTTCTTAGAATGAGGATCCACTATCTTTTTACTATTATAATTCAATGAATAATTAGACCTGAATAATTATATATTTAGATGATCTCGCTCATGAAGATGACATATATGTGTGTGAAATTAGAATTACTAATTATAGAGATACATGCTCATAGATCAAAAAAATTTCATTCACTAAATCAAGATACAAGTTTGTGAAGAATTACTAAACATCAAAAAACAAAATATATTAGATTTCTTAGAATATATGATACTTTGTTTTCCTATATATTCTAAGGAAACTTTTCAATTGTGTCAGAAAGAAAAATTCTATAACCATTGAACTTCTAAATCAATTTAGATCGAGTATCATCATATGATAATATATCTACTAATTTTCTATCTATATTTATTATTCACATTTGATTTATGTTTTGAATTACTATTTTTCATTTATACATACATTATCTTACACCAAAGTAGAGTGTTATGGACACACACTCTCTTAATTTATTTACTTTTATACCCATGAAAATGGTAGAAGAGGATGTTTGTGACTTGTTTATGTTTTCTATCCCACTAAAAATAATGAAAGAGGCTTTTAGTACGGATTGAATTGTGTACTATTGATTGTACAACCTTATGTATGTTTGGGACTATGTTTATTATATGATTAAATTTGTAGTAGTAGGTGATTTGTAGGTGAAGGTGGTCAAGTCTTAACATGAGAATGAACCCCTTGTAAATTATATTCTATGTTATTTATTGGCTTTGTCTTTCTATATTTCAATGTAAAAAAATATACCTATTATAAATATATAAAAAACATTACTTTGATAGTTAATCTTAATTTTTAATTATATATATTTTGTGATTAATTAATTTTTTTTCAAAATTTAAAATGGATTCAGGTATTTTTTGAACCAATACATAGTTATGAAATGAAAAAAATAGAGAGATCAAAACTATATAATTAAAAAGTGTTGATTTATTGATAATATTTAATAAATTTGGGGATTCGGTTTAAAAATTTGAAAATAATTTTTTTGAACTCAATTCACACCCTCAGGAGTTACTCCAACTATCATTTGGAATAGATGTATTTTCAAATATCATTTCAATAGTAGTTTAGATCTTTTTTTAATATCATAATTTTTTTTCAAAATTTAATTCCATATGGACACTAATGTAAAATAAGGATATTCTACTAAATAGACTCGTTATTTTAATGGAACAAAGCATTATAATTCGATTTTTAAAATTATGTTTTGTAATGAATGTATGTGTTTTGATATTTAGAATATAACTGATGAAAAATAAAGAATACCCATAACTGTTAGAGTTGCATGGAGTAATCCTACTATAGAAACATATAATAAAAACTATAAATATACGAATGATTGATATTTTTATTTCAGAGATATTTATTTTAACATGATATCAGATTTTACTAATGTATTTGAAATTCAAGATACCTTAGATGTTTCTTATAAATGAACTTATAATGTTAAAGAGTTTAATTTGAATACATATATTTTTAAATTATATAATATTATGATGAAAATTAATGACCCTATTTTTTATGTGTCTGAGTTTCAATGTGATCATTAATATGAAGCATTCACCAGGGGAACCAATTTCAAACCAATATCAATTTATTCTCTTGTCGAGATGTTTACTTGACAGGTAGAGAAGAACTTCAGTTTCAATCTAAGAGTCATGTAATCTATGTAAATTTCATCTTAAATAGATGATAGGAAAGATCATGATGTATGAAGGGGATATAAATTTAATGACAGAATAATAGAATGAACAAAAATGATTTCATTATATTTCAAGACTTATAAATCCAAGAAAAAAGGAAATGTTAATGAAGAGATCCCAAGTGATGAAGAATCATCTTCAGATAGTGATGAATAAATGGATCAAATTACTAGATAATTAATGAGATTTTAAAAAAGTAATAAATTCATCATTATGTCAAACTATAGAGGAATGTATGAAAATGGAGGTAACTAGAGAAAAGACTAAAAGAAGGATGACATTACAAATGAAATAATTTTCTACGAATGTAAGAAAAAATGAAAGGTAAAATCTAAATGTTCCAAGTTATAATTTATGATGAAATAATAAGAAAGGATAAGAGGTATAGTAAATATATGAAAGAAGCATGTATTGATTTTGGGTATAGATAAAGTGATTCCAAATCAAGTAGGGTGGATAATCATGATAGAGGCAATATGTGTTTTATGAAAAATAAATCCATGGTATCTAATATTTTTTCTGCATCTCCTATTCATATTAATAAAATTGATGATTTTATTTAACAACACTAGGATTTAAAAATCCTTATTTCATTAATAATGTTTTTAAATAAACAAAATCATTATATGGTATAAATCAAGCTCCTAGATCTTAGCCTGAAAGTAACATATCTTTTAAAATTTATAATGGTTTTTTATAATTTTATAACTAGTACCACTGCATTTACAAAAATAATTTCATGATATATTTTATTTGATCAATTTTATGATGATTATATTATTTTTTAAAATTCTACAATTTATTTATGTACAAAATTTTAAAGAATGATGAAATGTGAATTTGAAATGAATTTAATGTGTGGGTTAAAATTATTTCTTGTTTTTCAAAATTTTTAAAATAATGATTGAATTATTTTAAATGAAATAATGTTCAAAAAATCTTTAAAAAATATTTTTTAGATAAAAAAATGTAATTATACTCTAATGAGTACAACTTTTATGATGGATATTGATGGAACTGAGAAATAATTTGATCGAACCAATTATAGATGTATTATTTGAAGCATGATATATTGAAATACTAGTAAACCAGATATTATATTTATTATATTTATCTGTTGAAATTTTCAAAAAAATCCTAAAGAATATCATTTACATGTGGTCAAAAGATTTTTCAAATTCATCAAGTGTACAACCAATTTTGGACGGTTCAATCAATGAGGGAAAGCATTTGATTTAGTGAGTAATTTAGATGCAAATGTTGTTGGTTTTATGTTAGAATGAAAACACACCTATCGAACATATCACCTTTTGAGAAACTAACTTGTATAATTTTATAGTAAATAGAATATTTTGTTTGTACAATATACTACTAAGGCTGAGTAAATCACAAATGAAAATAATTGAACAAATTTTTTTTGGATAAAACACACTTTACTAGATTATGGTTATCTATTTAGAAACATCCTTATATATTGTTACAATACGAGTGTGATAAATATCTCTCATAATTTACAATCTCATCTTCAGAATAAATATTAATACAAGACACCACTTTCTAATCGTTCATTTTTAAAAGGGTGACATAACTCTTGAATTTATTGGAACTGAACATCATCTTACAGATATATTTACAAATCATTTGAATTTTGAGAGATTATTCTATATTAGTAATGGAATATGTATTATAAACATTAGTTATCTCTTTTTATTTAGTTATACAATCTATAAAAATTCTTGTAGGTAGTGGACCGTTGGGAGATCAACCATTAGAAATCGTCCTTTGGGAAGACCAAATATTGATAATCACCCATTGAATGATCAACCATTAGTAATAAAACATTGTGTAATCCACCATTTGAGATCCCTCATTCATGATCGATAATTTGAGATCCACCATTTGTGATCTACTATTCTAGATCCACTATTGGTTTATCCAACATAAGGTGACCAACAATTAGAGATCCCCCATTGGAGATCTGTTGTTGAAAGATATACTTCTCCTATTTTATGTGTTTAAAAATTAATTAAATTAATTTATATATATTTTATTTTTCAAAATCCATAAATTAAAACATCCATCTTACATCTGATTTTGGGAACACTCTCACTAGAGTCTCCTTCGAACCATTTTAATTACATTCTTTCTTGAATTGATACCCTCCTACATCACCCTTCTTTCTTAGAATCCGAGCTATGTTGAGAGAAAAACATTACTTGGTTTCTTCCCATGATGGTATTCATAACATGATGAAATCATGGGAAGAATTTTTATTATCTAAAATTTCTAAACGAAACAACCCACAACACTCAACATGGGTTGTCATTGCTGAAAAATATATAGAAGACAACTGGTTGATTCTAAGAAAGTATCTAGTACAAAAAGTGATCCCGAACCAAGGAAGGATTTAGCAGTTTTCATAGAATAGTCAACAATTATTTCCATGGTTGGTTCAAAAATTTTATCAATATGCGGAGTATAGTTTCTGTGAGAAGAAGTTCATTATCATAAGATCAATCTATGGAAAAGAAGTAGTCTTTTGAAAAATGTAATCGGAAATAGGTTTAAATGTACCTCACAAAGATATATATGATGAATTTAAAGGATATATTCACATTAATATTGAATTATTTGTATATGATAATTCTCTTCTGGTGTTGATAAGAAATAATTTTTTTGGACGATATGCTGCTACAGAACTTAATGGGAAGTGTAGATCGTGTTTTAAATTCATCCATCACATGCTTTGTCTTAAGAATGAAGATTTTAAAATGATGAGGTATCATGATGTCTTTATATTATTCATTTTTTAAATTGATAATATGATAAATCATTATAGATATTTAATTTTACATATAATTGAGGTGATAAAAATATCATCAAGATAAAATTCATTGATCGATCTAAAGATTATCTCAACCATGTTGGAAGAAAAATGATAAGTATATGAGGATGAAGAAGTAGTAGTAATATGTGGTGGTTTTTGTTTGGGCCAGTTTACTGATAATAGGATGAAGGTAAATTGGAATACGTGGTTATAGAAATGTGTGGTAGAAAATTATATCATAATTGAGGATTTCAATCCTGTGTGAAACCCTAAAATAAATAATGATATTGATGATCCTAACATGGATCCCGATGAATTTTTTGTTTATTTTGATGAGGAAGTGGAAGAAGAAGATGATTAAATAAGAAATGAAAAGGTAGTTATTTCATTTGAGGAAAAGAGTGACCCGGATGTGTCCACGAGCCTCTATGACTCCTATGGAGATACCAGTCTATATCTTTCTCTTCATTGAGAAGAAATTATATTATTTGAATGAGAAGAAGAATATACTAAATTATTAGGTGAATACCAATTTTGTAGTTCTTCTGAAAGCTCATGGGATATAGTTTATTTTTCAATTGGTTTTAATGGAGATGAAAACAGAAATAGTAATGGAACTCAAGCCTTTAATGGCAATGAGGATTGTGATTATAATGATGTTATTAGTGTAAAAATCACATCCATCAAGAGTAATTTCTATTTAAGTAGGTATATAGATGAGGATAGAATTAGTTTAACTCTGATTGATTTTTTTACCCATGGATATAATCCTAGAGATGAAGAAGTTGATTCAAAATGAAAATCATCATTGAAATTATAGAGATTATATAGTATCTTCTAAAATTCACCTTGACCATTTTGGTTATGCTGATGATTAAGAAAGAGATCCAACAAATGGGTAGAAGTAACCATGAAATGCTCAGCTTGGGAATTAATATTCTGAATCCGAGTCAGATGGTGGTGGTTATGATGACGACATCGAAAGTCCTTCTAATCATAGAGGACATACCCTCCATGTTTAAGGAAAATATCATTAGAGATATCTGGTAGAAATAATTTATGAGGCTATCTTGTTGGATGTCTTTCTCTTAGATTATTATACTATTGGATCAAAACATATTGAGGATACTTTACTATGAAAATAATAGATCCCATATCTTTTACAATCTACTAAAATCCCCACAGATTATTTCAGTAGGGTTGATATGGATACTTATAGTTTGTGAATTATTTCTGATATTATTGAGATTCATAGATCCACATACCATAAGAAACAATGTAGAGTAAAGATGACACTAGATCAAATTTTGAGATAGTCATTTCACATATCCAGCATATGATTATTTTGAAAATTGAAGAAGTGGAGATTTAGAATAGGAGGATCGATAGTGAGATAGAATTATTTAAGGATATCCTAGAATAGATGAGAATAAACCTTTTTACATTCCAAATAGTTTATATGGAGTGGTTGGACACCTTAACTATAGATGGTGATTCTACTAATAATACTCCTCCTCTTTCTTCTTCATATGTTGTAGATATGATCATAACTATTGTGAGGGAGGAGCTGCATGTTATCTTGGGTGATATAACGACATATCATCAGGAGGATATTTGAACGATCTAATCCTATGGTGAACGCATCTATAAATTGGTTAGGTATTGGTTGAATGAAGATCGAAGTGATAGATATATTATCACTAATTCCATAAAATACTACCTTTCCAGAATTTATACCATGTATGAGCTCAATTACCATTATATGTTTGTTGATAAATATTTAAGGATTCATCCATTAACTAAGACCATTATGGAGAAAGCGAGCTGGTTTCATGTTTCGGCCCCACTGTTTATTCATTTTATAAAGGAGAAGAATGATTTATTCATGAAAATAGTGCATGGTGAAAACATGAATATAAATTTTTTCAACTTAATAAAGCCATTTTTTATTTATATTTGACTATAATGGTGGATCCATAAGCTATAAAAATGTTTTCTCTGACATATAATTCTAAAAATATACATTTTCATCATTGATTTAACCTTTAATCATACCCCCAGTTCATATTGTTTGACATCATCAACTGGTAGTGATATGATATCTTCATACTTCTACTTATATGCCATTAGTTTCAACCTCTAACCATTCTTTCACTAGAAAAGGTATTGATCTAGTGAACCCAATTTCCAATAAATTCGAGGATTTTTTTGTTACAAATTATACTTTCATAGGGATTTTATTTTCCCTTGTATTACGTTTTGATATGTAATTTTTTAATTTTGAATCTGATGACAATGTTATATTATTCACTTCCAAATATTTCATTGTTTTTATTTTTTTTTCTTATAATTTTGATAATCCCAAAAGGGGTAGTATTGTACAATGAAATATTATGGTTGTAATTATTAAATTGTTTCACATTAAAGATTAATATGTACAACTAAACATTATTTATTTTCACCAATATTTTTTCGTTATTTTTTTCATGTACATGGATACAAAATGACATGATTTGTGACCATCACAATGTGTTTGATTTTTTAAACATAATTATTTTAATGACCAAAAATATATTTCATCCTTATTATAAATGAAATTAATTTTCTATGATTTTACAACATTTTGTGGAGAAACATGGCTAATTACAAATCTTTTGTTAACTTAACCAGATTTACCATTGGGTAAGAAGATCTATTGTTTGATCAAAAATATCTACTGGTAAACAACATCTACTACCAGACTCTACCAATGATGGATATAACATTGAGAGAATATAAAATTACTTCAACAAGTCTACCGTTTATTTAAATATAATCTATTGGTGAACTACATCTATTTTCCGAGCATTAACCTATGATAGATATACCATTAGTGTTTATCTACCTCTAGAGTTGTTCTGCCATTAGAGTTGATCTACCGCTAGATTTGATCTATCTCTATATATAATTTACATATATATTAGATCTACCAACATAACATCTACCACTGGTTTATACTACCTCTTGCATTTGATAATGTTGGTCTAATCTACCAACATAAATCATCTTCCACCAGTATTCTACCGTTACTTTTTTGACTCAGTTTTTATTTTAATTCCTCTAAATGCCAATTAAATAAATTAAATGATTCTAGAAACATGATGATTTAATAATTATTATTCCTAAAAAACTCCATTTATGAATTTAAGTAAAAATCATAATTTCCACTTTTATTACTCATAATGGGGATTCCAGATAATTTAATTATTATTCATCATTAGATAATTGGGCCCAATGATTTATATATTTAGATGAACTCCCTCTTGTAGATGATATATTTGTCTATGGAATGAGAATAGTATATAGTACTGACATATGAACAAAGAATAAAAAACCATCATTTTTTAAATTATGATACCTATGTGCGAAGTTTTATGGAACATAAATTGGCCAAAAGTTGAAGAATTTCCATACTCTATGGTACTAAATTTTCCTCCATATTCTAAGGAAGATATATGATCATCTCAAATAGATATATTATTTGAACATTGAACATATGAAACTATTAAAATTGAGAAGTATTATCTTTCCATATCTCTACTAATTTTATCTCTTTGTTTATGCTTAACAATTGAGATATGTGTTGAATTACAGTATTTATCGGTATACACTATGTCTTGTACCATTTTTTAGTGTTCTTCACAAACTCAATCATATATTCATTATTTTTATACCCAAGAAAACTATGGAAGGGGTTGTGTGTGACATGTGAATGTTTTTCATCTCACATGTTACTATGGAAGAGGTTTTGACACTAGACATATTTTTGTGTTGTTGATTGTAAAACCTGGTCAAGGTTTCCAATAAAGTTTATTGTTTGATAAAATTCATGGAATTAAGTGAGTTCCAACTAGAAAAGATTAATTCTTGGCTTGATACTTAACCCATTTTTTTCTATGTTCCTTATTATTATTCATTTTTATATTTCAAAGCAAAAAATGTAACTATTTTTAAAATTTGAAAAAAATCATTACTTAGATAGTTAACCATAATTTTTTTATATAAAGTGTATTATTAAACAATTTATTTTCAAATGTTTAAGTGATTTCAATTATTTTTTTAATTTATCATTAATCCCACATTAGGAAATTATTTATGAGATTAAACATATATAATTCTACATTTTTGATTAACTATGTCTTTTTAATTAATTTCAGTGATTTGGTTTAAGTCATTTATTATATAGATTTTTTGAGAATACAATTCAACCTTATTACGTTACTCACTCTGAGAAACAATAATTTTTCAATTTATTAATTTTTTATATGTTTGTATCTATAAAATAAAATTAATCTCTTATGTGTATGTGTAAAATTATGGTATGACATATTATGTGTATCATATTTGGTCATTTTTAATTAATAATAATAAATTTATTAATTTATATATATGTTAAATTGAAAAAGAAAAAGAATGAAATAAAACAAAATTCTAATATATTTCTATTAATATTAATTTCTCAATATTTTAAATTAATATTAATTTTTAATTAAATTATAATCAGTTTTTAAAAAAATATGACATATAAATTAGATATATAGTACACTAAGTAGTATTATATGAATAAAATATACGAAAATAATATATCAATATATATATCAATATACATCTCAATATGAAATAATATATTTAGTAAAATATAAATCATATTTAATAAGATATATTATCTTTTTATTAATATAAATATATTGAATTATTAATATTTTTAATGATATTTATTTAAAAAATAAATATTCTCAAATTTTTAGCACTAATAAATGTACAATTTTTCAATGATAATAAAATCACTGATATATGATACATTTATCATCATTTTTGTACTCATAAAGGGTACATTTATCATCAATTTTTAGATAGAACTGATAAAGAATGTACATGCATATCACTGGTTCTGTAGTAGTGATCATTATAAAAAATGTGAGAGTAGTTATAAAAACAAACACAAGATTGTTATGAAATAAAATAAAAACAAAATATATAAAAAACAAATTAAGATAAAATAATCTCTATAATATAATAAATGAAATTATGAAATATAATGCATGTAAAGTTTAATATTTATTTGAAAATTAAATTAGCAATTGACATAACACCACAAATTCATAAAAGGATTTTTTGGAATGTGGATTAAGATATATTAATTATAAAAAATCTTTAATGTTGTTAGTGATAATAAAAATTAAGAGATTTCTCCAATGATAAAAAGTGATCATAAAATAGTCTTTTATCAACTACAAATTTAGTGATGACATTTCTTACATTAGAGAAAATAAATGTACCATTTATCATTGAAATTTAAAAATTGACATCTATTGTAATGTACTGCTTAATTAAAAACACAATAAAAACTGCCAAATTAATAATGGAATATGACACTACAATAAACTCAATCTTATTCTACCCAATAACTAATTAGTGATAATAAATGATCAAATATTGAGGGAGAATTTATCCATGATGGTATAAAAGTGATGATAAATTATTGTTTTAGTATTACACAAAAATAGCAAGATAAAAGGAATTCATTTATTATAATTTTTTTATAGATCATAAAAATCTCATCATTTTTCAGTACTTGTTATAGTTCAGGGAAAAGGTGATAATGACAAAAAAAATTATATACTATTAAAAATAATATTATAGTATTTAAATGAATTCCCATATATATATATATAATATTCACTAGAAATATGATTTATATATTACAATATACATGTCTACACTTAATATATAATATAGTTGGTGGAAATGGTTTATAAAATATTTCAAAAAAAATTTCAATTAAGAATATGTTAAATAACATCAAGTAACTGAATTTTATCAACCTTTTTATTATAGAAAAAAATTAGTAAATCAAAAAATTTATTAAGATATGTTGAAAAAATCACTTGAACATTGAATGAGCATAAATTTTGATCTAGATTCCTATTTGGGCTGCACGAGATATCAAATTGAATCTTGTGAAGATATTTAATCCATTAAAATTTGGAAAACCACTCCACTAATCTTTTTATGGTAAAAAAGGCCTATAATGCCTCTAAAATGAGATTTTATTTGGGATACCCTAATTTTTTAATATTAAATTTAATGTAATCCACATTTATGATTTCCTTATTTCCATTTTTTGATTGAAACAATATTTTTTCTTAAATATTACTTCTGTATGGATATTATGGTATTCAAATTTTATAGTTTTTTATATCATAGTGTCATTTATAATTAAATATAAATATAAATATATTTATATTTATATATTTACATATACAAATTTAATTGTATAAATAAATATTTTAACATATTTACATGTAAAATATGTTAACCATATTTAAATAATTATTATCCTTTTTATTTCAAATAAATATTCATGAATATGTATATACCACTACCAATATATATATAATGTTTAAATAAAAATATTTCTCTATGTTTCTGTTTCTGTATTATGAAGAACATATATATTTAGGCATATATTATAATGATATTTAAATAATATTATCATATAACATAAATAAATAAATATAAATATATATGTATATGGACTCAAAATTATAGATAAGTATATGTATATATAAACAAAAACACACACATACACAAACATATTTTATAAATGTATTTACAAATATTTATATAAATATAAATATATATGTGAATAAATATATGGATAAAAATATTTATATAATTGTAAATATAAATAATCATATATATATTATAATATATAGAAGAAATCAACAAGGAGTACTGGTTTTGAGTATTGTTTTTTTTATTTAGCACTGATAAAATTTAATTTTATATCCATATACAAAGGATGTGTTTATCAGCATCCATAAAAGTAGCACTGATAAATTCATACATTATCATTATGGATACAAGTTTCCCTTTACAAAACATTTTCTAGTTTTATAAAAAAATTTGGATTTAAAATATTATTATAATATATGCACTTTTCTTATGCTGATAAAACCATTTTTCTATGAGGATAAAGGAGAAACCTTTAGTAGTGTAAAATATAAATAAATTATAAATAAATTTACATTATAATAAACTTGAATAAAAAATAAAAATACAGTAGATTCATTTCAATGTGTTATAATTAAATATATGTGTAAAATTTATTACAAGTATTTACAATTTCCAGCCTATCTCAGAAAAAGTTCAGAATGTAGGATACTGAGTGAACCCATATTCTTTCACCCTTGGAAACCCCTTATATGATACCCTAATTGAACCAAATTTTATTAAACACACCACCATAGATCAAAATAATCATGTACATGAAATAAAAAAAAATAATTATTTTTTAAAAATTTAAAAAACATAATAATAGTGTAAAACATTAATAATAAGAACTACATAATAAGTAAAACATGAATGATAAACATAATACCAAAATAAAAATGCTAAATAATACATAAAAACATATTACAATGTATTATGGAACATTAATGGTTTATCCTTTGAATTTAGTTTTTTAAACTATTTTAGACATATAAGTCACACTACAATTCAAATAGACGTACGATTAATTACTACACCAAAAATGGGAATATTTTATGAAAATGAAGGTGATAAACACTAGGATTTAGTGGGGATAGAAGTAATGAAAACTAAGGGAATATCCTATAAATTAATAATTGAATATAGCGGAAAGGATCCAATTCAGTAAATCGCAATGAAGGTTCAATCCTATTAGGGAATTAAATAAATAAAATCATAAACATTATTCCCTTCATTTTTTGAGGGAGAAAAATCCATTTAATTATAAATAATGTATTTTTATCTATGTATCTTGTGGGTGATGAAATAAGGGGTATAGATAATCTCTTGAATGGTGTTTTGAACAACTAACTAGTTAGTTTCAACAAAAGATAATATAATTCAGTTGGAGGGGAAAATATGAAGTTAGTTCTACATTGAAGTAGACTCCTTGAGGAGGGAGTCACCACGACCATAGATGGAAATTAATGTGATTACAATTAAACCCCTAGGATCAAAAAAGGCCACCTCCCCATATGAATAAAATTATTATTAATTTTCAACGTTTACATTTAGACCACTAGCTGCAAGGCTCCAATAGATCAAATGAACATATGATAGGGGACTCTATGTAAAAGGGAATGTGCTCATACAATTCATGATATTTATTCATAAAGGATAACACTTCTCAATCTTCAAAAGGACTACTAATTCAGGTGAAAATCTTCTAGAACTAGCCACTGGGGAATAATTATTCTCGAAACTACCTTAATAAAGATCATTATTCCCCATATTCTAGATAAACCAACATCTCTCCATGTGGAGAGATTACCTCACATACCATTCATCAATGTTGCTCCCCGCTCAACATAACCAAAACATAAGTAATAAGACACTAGAGAAATATTAGGAATCCAAACCCATGAAATCACCCAAGGATATCCACCCTATCATGTCCACTCTCTATCAAAAAACAAATTATTGGAAATTTTCTCCTTAGGGTTCTCAGAATAGAATAATTTATAAATATGGTTTATAACAATACCCTTGAAACTATCATTATTTTAAATCATGTGGTAATGTATGCACCAAAAATGGAATTTCAATATTAACGGATTCTTCATGCACCATTATATCCCACACCATTCATCCTAGAAATGGTTTTCAAGGAATTCTTTCATACAAGCCTTGGCTATGAATATCCCCAATTAAAAACAAGAGAAAATACATTAATTATATTTATCATTCAACCTTATAATGTTGAAAATATATCATTTTTTAGAGTAAATATTTCATGGTTGAAGGAGGCATACAAATTAGTTTTCATAAACATTAAATACAGAGCTGGGATTCCCATGAATCCATTGAAAGTGACATCCTTATTATGGTTCCAATAATTGATTTCCCCATAACCAAATATCCAAAATAAGAGAGGCTAGAAGCCATTTTTTTATTATAGGATAATTAAGTTTCTATTTTGGATAATAAATACTCACTAAAACGGTTCATTATGAACATGGAATTAATTTTGAAAAAAATTATTTTTTATAAATAAAAATGTTCAACTTCATTCATATTATCCATAATGTGTATCAGATTAACATGTGGTTAATTCTATCACATCAAAAATGAATTAATGATCCTCAACCCAATGTATCAAAATTATTTGAGTGAGTTCATTATTTTTTGAATATATGATTCTTCTTCTGATATAAAATTTCAATTTTAAATAAAAGCAATATAATGGGTAATATCAACCACAAAGTGTGTTGGATTGGGGTGTGGTTAGTTTCTACACATCAAACATTTTTCCAGATTTGAATACTTTTATTTTTTTGAGTATCAGAGAACTGAAATCATAATAAGGGTATAATGGAAATTTATTCAAGTAAACAACATCCAAACATTTATTTAATGGTTATGTATATCCCAGGGTGAGACCATTACCATTGGGTTTGAATTTATTGTTATTTGAGGTATGGAATATTTTTTTGTTATATTTAACATATATTAAATAAAATATTATTTATTTATTCTTGCACAAACATCAATATCTTTTTAATAAAGCTTTATTTGGAAACTATGACTTGCTAGTTGAGTCTAGATTGGGAAATTTTAACTTAAAATGTTTGAACATTTTTCAAGGTTATGAGTGTCGATTCAACTCTTTAAATATGTTTTTAATTTTTTTTGTGTTTGTTTATTTTCCAATTTCTCCAATTCACTCCCCTATTCACATAATATTATGTGAATACATTTCTACACTTTTATTCAACCAAACTGATTATATGTGGAGGGGTATGGAGGATGAGATTCATTGAGGATAGTCAATCAATGATAGAAAAAGTGTAGAGATGATAAAGTGAATTACTAAACCTAAAGGTTTGGTGATTTACCATGTGGTAGGGCTTGTTATTTATATTTTTAACTCATCACCATTTAGTTTCCATTAATATTTTTTAGGATAAAAGTTTTGTTAATAGGGATGGATTAACACCATTAGGGGTTGATTTATGGAGAAACATGTTCGTCAAGTGATCTATAGTACGCTTGGTATGGAAATCCGAATATCATCACACTCTGTTCTATTAAAAAAATTAGTTCATCGGTGTGATGAAGGATAAAGACAATAACCACATGTAGTAATTCCTGTATAGATAGGATGTGTAGGTCGATTAGGTACATAACTCATGGTGTGGCCAAGTACATAGATAGACACCCTGTGTGGGGTACTGTTCTGTAATAGTACATTCTACGTAAGGTTACACATCATGAATGTATTTGGATATATATCATGGTACACTATTTGATTTACACATCATGTTTTCCGTACGGAATGTTGTGTATATGGTGAGTACATGTTGATCCATGTAGTGGTATATGTTGGAGTATGTTTTCTTGAACAAAATGTTTTTACTTTTTATTAAATGTATATCCAAGTGTTTCAATTTTAATAAATAATATTACCATATATTTTTTATTTTAATGTATGAATTTACATTTATAATTTCATACAGTATCTATTACAATGATAAGGTCATAATAATTCGTCGTTATAATGAGAAACCTGAAATTCCATTAAAATTTTCTTAAATATATTTCTATAGTTAGATAATATACTACGTTGGAAAACATATAATATTGATTTCTAGGTTTAGGTACTCATTATAATATAATAATTATTCACACTATGTTCTTACATTTTTTTATATATGAAGGAATATTATTAGAACAAACCCACTTATAATTGGAAAACATATAATTTTGGACTGTTTCCATGATTTGGGGAGATATCTTTCAGAATTATTTAACCCTAACAATTGGTTGTTGGTTTTTTCCCTATTTTTCGAATAATTGGGCTATAGATTTTGTTTTAGTAATTTAACTATTCGAATTATCCATCAATGCTTGAAGTTTAGTATATTTGTGAATTATTATTGCTTGAGTTGTAATTTGGGATCCATTATTGGTGTTGATTTTATTTCTATATTGAGGTAGATATCATCATAGATACTGTGACAATTTTATCGACAATTTTATTCAAAATCAGAACATTCCTTGTGTTTAAAATTTCAATGGGAACTTAATGATTTTAGAAACGAGTTCCATTTATTGATAAATATTTTACAGTAATTTATATGTCATAAAAATTATATATGAAATAATTTTAATGCATTAAATATGATATAACATGTAAAAAGATGTTCAATTCTGTAAATGGTGAAATAATTCATGAAATTGATGTCAACAATATTAGAATACTAAATACTAAATTTATGTTAGATTGAATTATTTATATTGTTTTTTTTGTTATTTTATAGTGTGTGTTTATTGTTATAAATGTTGAAATAAATCATGAAATGAGTTTTTGTGTATATCATATGTATATGGATTATAAAAATATATTTAATTCATGTTTTATTGGTCATATAATATTTTAACATAAATTTATAAATAAAATTTCTGGTGAATGACATAACTATGTGACATAATATGATTATCAAAATTTTAAAATATTAAAATTTTATTCCTTTTTGAATGTAAATTTATGTTGTTTTTATATGAAATAATCAAATGATATTATAAATTTGGTAGTGAAGGATTTCAAGTACATATGGAATGTTTTTTATAGGTCTGATGTGTGAGAAGATGTATATTGACAATGTTCACTATACATCATCGGTTTCTCATTCATCCTCCACGACATGTGGATACATTACTCACATAACAGGTACAATTTTTTGATACCATTTCATATCATCCTAATATTATTTAATCCATGGTTATTAATTCTACTGATGATGTTGATGAATCAGACAACACCCCAATGATGGATCTATCTGGTAATATGGATGATAGTCAGATTTCAACAAAAGGTTATTGGAGGGGATCATTCATTAGTATATAATGAAATGAGACAATATGTCAAAATTAAATATTTATACTAATTGTTTATTTTATATGTTAAATAGCTTAATATATTTATAGAATAGAGGAAAACACAAACATTAATGTTTTTTTGAATTTCACTAATGTAAAGATAGTTGTTCCTTTATTATAAATATGTGGAAACCACTCAGGATGAAGAATGAATTTCTGGGGAGTTCCTAATGTATTTATAATTTGAAGAGAGATACATAACTATTGATTATTTATGTTTGAGACACATTCCATTGTCCTGGAAAAATGATTTTTTTCTTCATTAATAAATTTACATTAACTATTATGTATTCATATATGATTTTATTAAACATTTTTAACTAATGTGTTAATAATTGAATGAATTTAACATTTTTATTTTAAGATAATGATTTATTTGACATTCATAATTCCATTCCATATCAACATACCTTAAATTTTTTGAAAAAATTCAATGATTTCAAGTGGAAATTATCACATGAATTCAATGAAAATTAACTATTATTTTTCTAGACATATAGAATGATCCCTGAAGGAATTACTATAGACTATTAAAAAACATTAAATTACCATTATCACGCATAATTTCATTATTTTGTTTCATTAATTTCATCATATTAATAATTATGATTTAATAACATATCCTATTTATTTATATTAAACATCTTCTATATCTTATTTTGGGAAATTCATTCAATTGAGATTAAGATCAGATTTCCTACACTGCTTCCCCAATGAGTATTAGGAGGAAACAACATGGAAATATTTCATTTTATTTATAATAATATATACCTATTATATTTCATGTAATTTAAATTTTTTAAAATAATTTTAAAATATTTTTTTAATAATTTGAGAAGTAGGTAGGCCATTCTTTTGAAAGGATTGAATTTGGGTTTCTTGTTCACAAAAAAGATGGCAGTAATATTATTAACCCTACAGAAAAAATAGTGGTAAATAATATTAATTATTAGTCAGTATTACAAAATTACATTATTATGTATTATTAATCAATTTAAAACGTAAACTCAAAGAAACCTGAGATGCCAAACTAGCCAAGTTTCTTTTAGTAACCTCATATGATTACATGGATTGAGTTATTGGAGTAGAGCATTATTTTTCCATGTCGGGGATGGGTTGTGGGACATCTCCATCAACGTTGTTTGGTACGATACATTTATCTTCATTAAAAATGTTTTATGGAGGGGCATTGTTGGTTTTGGCGATCCTGGTGAATAAATGGAAATTTATTCATTGATCAAAACCATTAAATATAAGGAATAAGTTGTTAATATAAATAATAATCGGGGCTTAATATTATAGATTGTGTTAGATATTATGTTTTAGAATATGACAAAATTATTTTTGGAAGAAATATAAACACTCATCCTGGGTGCAAGAGTAGTACATTTCATAAATATAAACATATATTGTTTATTTTGGTAGTCATTTTTTTACCAATTTAATACTCTATGTTAAATAAAATTAAATATTTATTAAGTACCTCCTTTACAATTTGGTTTTCTGTTATTTTAATAATCCACATCATAATCTCACAAAAATAGTGATAAAATATAGGATTGTGTTATCTTGTGAAATTTCATTTCCATTAACATAAATTATATAATGAATTCCTATGATATGTTATTGAGGTTTTCATTTAGAATAAGACGTTAGGGAATATATTATGGTAATTTTTTTTTATGTTTTTCCATGTATATTTTTCCAACAACAACAAGTTGGTATGGAAAAGTGTTCATGAGTCATTTTAGACATGGTAGATATCTCACCACATTAAGATGTTTTTAAAATGATTTTATTATTTGATTATGGATTTCTGATAGCACTTTGGGATTGCGATTTTCAAGTTTTGTTTTTAAAATGTTTAAAAATATTATGAATGTGATAAAGAACGTATGTTAGTGGGTCACATGAATAATTTATAAAATATGGTTGGTGGTAATGATATTTGACTATGTAGTTTTGAATAAATTATATTAGATATTATTTTCAACATATTGTGGAGAATGATTCCCCTAGAATCAGGTAGGGACATTGAAAACTAACTTATTGATCAACCTATTTTTAACACCTTTGAAAATGTTAAACACATGATTATAATGAAATAATATTAAGTCATTTGTAGATATTAGGATGGACCATTACAGCTCTATAGGTATAGTACACTATCTTGATCTTGCACAACAACATAAGAAGTAAGATTCAACAATAAAACTGATGATATAATATCATCTAAGAGACGCAACACAAACCATTTAACCCTCTTCATATTTTAGGATACGACTTCATTTTAAAACTAAAAAATATAATAAAAATGATTTGTATACTAAGTCACAGTCTTATAAAAATGGTTGATGTTAATAAACTCCATGAATGTTACTATGAACATCAACTATAGACAGATCTAATCAATTAAAATTACTCTTAATTCCTTCCACTCCAAACCCTATAGATTATTCTTCATCATTGTCTAATCCTACCATGAATTTCTAGTCTCCCAATGCACAACATTAACATATTTCACATTAATATAATTTGGAATTTTCTGGGACTAAATTTGAATCTCTATATTTTTCAACAAATTATCAACCTTTTGAGGGTCATTAGTTCCTTGTAATGTTGGTTGTTTCTGAAAAATGAACTCTTTAGAATGATATCTAGATTCATCAATTCATGGTCCCACTACTGGATCCTAATATAGAATGGGTGTAGGTATTTGTCTCATAAATTGGGCAACATGCACAAATATCTCAACAACATTTCTGTCATTTTGATTTGTTTTCTATTTTTTTCACCAATAGCTTCCTAATATGACATATTCAAACATAATCTCATAGAAATGATGTAAGAAAACATTGAAATAAAATACTAAAAGAATTATAAATGATATATATATCATTAAATAAAACAAGAGTCATGATAATTTCACTTCCATTAAGATGAATTCATGATTGGGATTCCATCATACTCATATCAAAATCAGAAAAATTCTAGAAAACAAATCAAAACATTTCCACAAGTGACATTTCCAAAATACTATTGGTAACTTAAAATCATGTTACGATGACACCCATCTAGGAATTCACTCAAATATATCTTTTGGGACTCATTAATCCACCCTTCTATCAACATAGAAATTCCAAACTACATACTGAAATCAAAGAAGGGTGCACAACCATATATGATACCACTTTTTCATGAACCACCCTTGATAACTTGGTACACTAAAACCAAATCCTGCTATGACTTGGAATGAGGGGATTTCCCGATCCCCATGTGTTAGTGATTAGAACTCTAAATCATTCAATAATATAGAGGGATTGATATTTCCCTAAAAATCGACTAATAAAAAATCTTCAATTTAGTATGCTCAATAATTCTAGGGAAGAAATTACCATAATCAAATAGGTAAAATAATGCCCAAAAAATCATCAGAAAAATACATAACATCGACTAAGGTAAAACATAGACATTTTCCTTGATTTAGGTGGATCACAACAATAATGGTTACCCACATCACTTCATGTCCCAAAGATAAAAAACATCCACCACCTCCATGTGGTAGTTTCCCATTTCATGGACCTGGAAAGTGATAATCTATAAACACTCTAATGAAATGGTAGGGTGTAAGATAAAAATCCTAGTATGTTCACAAAAAGTGTTCCAGAATTAATTCCATAACAATTAAACCAAATGAGATTTATGTTTTAAAAAATAATGCATGTCAGGGAATTTACATATTTTCAACAAAATATGATTTTATAAAAAAGATGGTTGATTTATCAAAATAGGTTTAAATGAACAATTAATATTAAACATTAATATAATGTATTTGGCATGAATAAAACAGTTCTATATGTATATGGAATGAAATCCTAAAATAAAACAAATCCCAACACCATGAAATAAGACATGTGGTGTGGTAGAGTCTAATAATAGGTCTATCACACTATTGAATCAATGATCACTGGTCAATGTGTTCTCATATCCCTTGACTCGTGCCATTAAGACTCAAATCTTCATTAGTGAAAATCGTGTCATGGTTAGTATATGTTATTTTTGTCATCAATAATATTATATTAGAGAGTTATATTATATCATGCTTGTGAAGTCTTCGATATAGTTGTCACACAATGGTGCCCCGTATCCAGTTTCCCATATGGCCTCATGTGAATTTCCCCAAATTCCCAAGGCTGTCAACAAACAGTGAGGGCCTAGGGTGTGATAGTTGGGAAACAATTCCCTCATTGGCAACATAAACATTACCGAAATAAAATTAGAAAAATAACATAAGCAGTAATACCATAAAACATAAATAAACATCAAAAGACTAATGTAAATCCATCATAAGCCAATATATATACATATATAAGACTCATGGAATATGTATCTAAGAAAATAGAAAATCAAGTCCAAATACTGGAATGAAATAGATAATGAATGTAAAAAAGAAACAAGTAAACTCTAGAAGCATCACAAGCCTTAGATTGGTCCTACGTTCTCCTGCTCCAATAGCAATCATGTACCAGATGAGAATGGTGAATTACCTTACCTATACCAATAACAATATATTATATTTTTGACTAAAATCTAGACCCATAAAAGGTGTTATATGAATCTGAGTAGTCATCCACAAGGTGATCTTTGTCTAAATTTTAGTGAATATATATTGCGGGAAAAATACATAAATGAAGCAATAAAATATGATGTACTCAAAAGTAAACTGGCCTACAGCTTTCAATTACATTCATTTACAATTTTTATTCAATTTTTTGAGACATGTCTGCCTTGGGATCTAGCTAAAGCTCTGGTTCCCCTATGTATGTAACAAAATAGATGTATTAGAATACCATATAAAACAAAAATTTAAGACTGAATCCAAGATTTGGATTTGGATTAAAAGTCACTTCAAAATCATTCAATTATTAAATATTGACCCTTGGGGAATGTTCTCACAGTATAACCCCCCTTGTCTAACATAAAAAAATCAGTAAATAATGAAACATTGAGAAATGTATCACGGTCTATCCTCTTTGGTCAAATATACTATCAAACAATTATAGACAACCACCTAGGAAAGCTCTCATGGCATAACCCCTAGGTCTCTTACCACATGGAAGCTCTCACATTCAATACCCCTGGATTACATTTCATAAAAACCTAAATAAAAAATACTCCCTTGGGAAGCTCTCTCGATCAATTCTCCTTGGTCAATCCATCATAATGCATATCATAGTAATATATCATCATCATCAACTCTATCCTGACTACCAAGTCAAGGAAAACATGGAATATCTGGCAGGAATCCTAGACCAAACAACAAGAGAAGAGCCAGTATAGGGAAATACACTCATGGGGTGTCCCGTAACACGATATCTAACCTTACTCATAAGCAAGAACCACATATCAATCAACCAAACCATAGAAGGTATGTAACAGGGTTAAAATCCAAATCATGCAATTCACCAAAAGTGGGTATGTGTCAATTTTATCATAAATAATGCAAATATGAGAAACAAAAGGGACAAAACACCTACCACGATGTCTTATGTTTGATATACTAGAACATCAACCTCTGAGTTAGCAGATATCTACAAAACTATGAAGATGATAAACCTTAAATAATTTTCATGAGAGGAGGAATCATGGAGAATTGTTATTGAGGATTTGAGAAATCTCTGGTGGGATTCTAGTGCACCCCAAGACGTCTCAATCAGAGCTCGAATAGATAATCAGGAGGGGTTCAATGTTCATAGACCATTACGTTGCACTAATGTACGAACCATAGGAAGAATAAGTGGTTTACGAATATAATACGTGACCCTAAAATGACATATTAATTAAAAATAAAACTACATGGCATGTTCATTAAACATACACGCCGTGTGGTAGCCTTAACTATCCGCTGAAATATGTGGTATTCTAGGTCATCAGCCAACTATGTACTCCGCCATTACATAGCTAGTACGTGGCAACCAAGTACACAACATGTACCTACAAGTCCACGACGTGTACTTAGAATATCCTCTTTTATTTCATTTTTACTAAAAAAATTGAAATCCTGATACATACCTGAAATGAAGATCCAGGTTCATACAAATATACCACCTTAAATCAATTCATCCCTGAACTGAACTTCCAAGGGTGGTGATAAATAATCCGTGAACAACTCCAGCCACTATGATTTCACATTAGTCTCCCCCCTATTATCATCATGAACCTACCCGTGAATAAATAACACCCCTACTAGAGGAACATATTGGCCACATGGATCCTTTTAGATGTGATCCACAATCCGAATAGTATGTCCCTCAAAGGATGCATCATACTCCATCCTACCCTCCTAATTTTTAGAAACATGAGATGAGTCTGAAAAGAAGATCCATTTTTGGGAAACATTAAATTCATTGTTCATATCCCGGTACCTCTGAGGTAACTAAAAAAGATAGGGTACCTACCCGACTCTCTCTAAAACCTCAAACGACCCGACAGATCTCGGTGAATGATTCCCCTATCTCCTAATCCTTCTATGTCCCAAAATCGGGGTGACACCTAGAAAATACTGATCTACTACCTCAAACTCCAGTGGTCATCTCCATCAATCAACATAAGATTTCTGATGATATTTTTAAGTACCCATCCTATTCAGAATCAACTCCGCCTATTCAGTGGTCTCTTGGACAAGAAGAGGTCTCAAAACAACTACCTCTCCAACCTCCATCCAATATAAGAGTGATCGACATGGCCTACCATACAAAGTCACATAAGGTTTGATTTGAATCATTAACTGGAAAATGTTATATTTGCAAATATCCACCATGGGTATGTGTCTCACCCAAGAGCCCCTAAAATATAGGTCACAAATTCGAAGCATGTCCTCCAATACCAGAATTGTGCACTCAGACTAGCCATCTGTCTAGAGATGGTAAGCTATACCTAAAATTACACATGTACCCAAATCACTCTGTAGTCCCTGCCAGAAATGAGAAGTAAAACCAGTTTCTTTATCTGAAATTATCGAGTGTGGAACCCCATGAAAACATAAAATCTCTCGAATTTATTACTTTCTATTCTCATCAAAACTGAATGTTTACTTGATATAAAGGAAATGTGAATCCTTTATGAGCCTACCAATAACAACCTAAACTGCGTTATTCCCTAAAGAAGAATTTTTCAAACCGTTTACTAAGTCCACCAAAATATAATTCTTATTCCATAGGATAATGGGTAAATATTATAAAATCCCAACCGGTCACTGATGCTCTACCTTCACATGCTGATAGGTGGATCATCTCGTTACAGAACAAGCAATATCCATATTCATAACTGGACACCAATACTGAATATGTAAATCCATATACATATTGGTGAAACCATGATGAACATATGAAACTATGGAATGAGAATCTCACATCAAATCCTCATGAATGTCTAATGGCACCAATATGCACCCATGAAAATGAAAAACCTCATCGTCACCGATGGTCTACCCCTAAGTAGGGTCATCACCTAACACACTCTATCGTATGACTATGCCTTTGGAATCCGAATGATGCCTCATTCGTACATGATCCAATTGTGTAGAGGTAACATCTATATAAGAAATAAATATATGCCAATGTTTTCTTGAACCTTCAAATTCATCTTAGAGAATATATCTATAAGCCACCACTCACTGGTGGCCTCTTAAACTACCTATATTTGTGTCCCACGGATCAACACATCTGTCACTCAATTTCAATTTCATGGAATGATAGAAAGATCAATGTCAAAATACTGAATATACTCAACCCACCTTCACTATCTCTAATTCATATCACATGGAGTAAAGATATACATGATTATTTTGTGGTCAGTGTATACCACAAAACGTTCACACAAAAGGTAATGTCTCTAATAGCGCAAATAATGCACAACTACAACTAACTTGTGATTGTGTGTCATGTAATTCTTATTATGTGGACTCATCATCTGATACCCATATGAAATGACTTCCCCCCACCATTTTCATAACTCTGAGCCCCATACCTAATGTTTCTTAGTAAATCATGTTAATTCCCCCCAGTTCTGGAAAAATCAGGATCATTGCTGAAGTCAATCACCCTTTTAAATCCTAAAAGGATGAATTATAGGAATCTATCCACAAGTACATAACACCCTTCTAGTCATGCCTATTAGTGACACTGCATTGTGAATGAATCATATTTTTTAACCATTCAGACCTATAAAAATCAGTACCTCAAAGACATTCATCGGCTACACACAAAAAACTAATTCTCTTACATTCAGTGGGTCTACTGATACTCCAGTCTCTGAGATGACATGACCCCAGATTTGAATCTGGGACATGAAAATGTGGAAATTTTAGATCGTAGAATATAAATAATTCTCTCTCAATGTACTCAATATGATATCATGATGGATGGCATGGTCACTTTGAGTGTGATAGTACACCAAGATATCTTCCACGAACACTACCACAAAATATTCCATGTATGGATTGAACACTCGGTTCATCAGTGCCATGAATACTATTGATGCATTCTTGAGACCAAACGACATAACCAAAAACTTATATACACCATACCTACTCTAAAATTTTTTAAGAGGTGTCTCTAATGGACGAATGCACACCATATGATAACCAAATCTCAATTTAATCATCAAGGACACCAGAGATCCTCTAATCTCATAAATGATAAAACAATCCATGTCAAAGAATATTGATTCATGGCCATCAATTGGTTCATATTCTGATAATCCTCAAAAATTATGATCGTACCATCCACCTTCTTCCCAAAAAGGGAAGGCGAACCCCAAGGAGAAGTACAATGTTGATGAAACCTTTTGACTACAAAATAACAAACAACTTTGGGAGATCCTATAACTCTGGTGTAGCTTTCCTATAAGGTGGAATGGAATGTATTTCTGCTTCTAGAATAAGCTCAATAGGGAAATCCACAAGTCGATCAGACTATAATCCTAAAAGGTCATCTAGAATGACATCTCCAAAAAATTCCACCACTAGAGAAAATCATATCATTGATGTCCCTTGATCAGACAAATATTGAATAGAAATATAGGTTATAGAAACACATAAACCATGATACTCGTGTCCAACTCTGCTTTCTTGGACATCCGATTTTACCTTGTATTGAAAGGATATACCCTCCGGTGATTTAAAACTAACAATGTGACAATAACAATCCGTAAAGGCATGAAAAGAGACCAAACAGTCCCTTTTAAGAATGAATAAAATCCCTGCTATATCTATGAAATAGAGGTCCCATAAGAAGTGACACCCACCAACCTCAAGAGGGAACTCCTTGCATGGACGTAAACTAGCATCATAAATTTGTAGATAGTAAATATATAGATCCCAAGGCTCTCTAATACGGAAAAAGATATAAACATATGGGAATAATATGTTTCAAAAAGTGAAAAAGCTAAAACTAAGGCATCAAGAATTTCACCTCTAACCGTAGAGGGTCTGGGATTGTGCTCCATCTGGGTATGTTCCCTCGCAAAAGATTCACCTATACAGCATTCTTGTGACCCTACCTTGATACCCTGAGCTGGTCCACCCTATTGTATCTGAAAACCTATTGTCTGGCTATCATGGTTTTGAAAAACTCCTCGGCCCGAAAAACCCCAATTTCATAATTGATGAGAAAATCATGATCTTAATCATGAATGTGGAGTCATAAAAGATCCCCTATAACTCACTCATGGTGAACAATTCTTTCATAAATGCTAAATGTGGCACATCCTTCCATAAGATCAGCCATAAAATGGGTCTTTCGGGCAATGCAGTATTGTATTACCACTCTTCCCACATTGTTAACACACCATTATACCACTTGAAAAAGCATCCTGTGAATGCTCCCTACAACGCATCCTACTATAAATCTACATAGTACCAACCTTGAATACATAACCACCCTGGATCATAGCTCCTAACTCCAAAATATTGTTCACTACAATCAGTGCCTAATTTACTATAGCAGTCACCAACTCTAGCCTAAAAACATTCACTTGCGGTCAGATGTCATACATGATACTATCCTCAAACCACCTAGCCAGTGAAAACTCATCACCCCCAAAATAGGTACAAATTATTGAAGATCTATGAAGTGAAAAGAGTAGTCCATCACTGAAATATCTCCCAATGATAAATACATAAACATGCATGATCTATCGACCCTCAACATCTTGGGGTAGAGGTAATCATATAAGGACCATTAAAACTCTTCCTAAGACATATTCTAATGACATCCCATCCATGAGGCAATATCCCACCATTTCATGGAGGAATCACGTATCATGTAATTCATGATCCTCACACTCCTATCAAGAGGTGTATACAGATGCTTTAGGATATAAAGCATGTCCTCTAACCATTACTTTGTAGCATGTGTCCCTCCATCCCCTGAAAAAGTGGGAGGATGTTGTTGCTGGAACACTAGTGTCATCTCTTCCATAAATGGGGTAGGATGTGCTGATCCCTAAAAGTTATGCATTAAACACATAAAGACTTCAGGTAACTATGAATCATCAAATATGATTGATATTACATCTGCTTCCAAGATGTGAATGATGGGTGGGTATAATGGTACATCCTAATCTACCATTTCCGATGTCTAATTATCACAATATACCTGGCATTCAACCGAAGGATGCCTTTGTGGCATGACTCTTCAAGGTCAACCGCACACCTTAGATCAAGATTATCAGTGCCTAAAACAAAGATGTTTTAGATTAGAATAGGAGAAAGAAATCATTAAATTGGTACCAAATCATGTTACATGGATTGTATAAACACTACAACATGTGTTCCTATAAGTAGTAACATGTTTGTGTACTCCTGCTAACCTGGTCATGTAACACCCCATACACATGGCGTGTTCCTATAGTAACGTGGTGTGTACATGAATATTCGATCCTACACAGGAAAATCTACCCAAATATAACTACATAGTACCTATGGGGAAAAAATACATGACGTGTTCAATATAGACATGTTGTGTACTACATATGTTCCTTCCACCCAAGCTGTTAGTCACACGGGCAGATATTCAATCAATTTCAGCACGACATGTACTCTCAGTACATGGTGCGTTCTACCAATATTTTTCCAACCCTCGGTATCTACTCACAGAGTTAGTCACATGGTCAAGAAATATAGAGAGTGTACATAAAATACATGGCATGTATTTGAGAAAACTGGTTTCTTCCAAAATAGATGATCACATGGCGTGTGTCCATAACACCACATTCCACGTTTTTTGGGTTATCAAGATTTAAGCCACTATAAAATCCATAGATCCCCCAAAATAATAAAATTTGTACAATGCATGCCCTGTTCTGATCCCTGAGATCCCATAATCCCTGCAAATCATTTTTTGTAATCATTATTCATATAATAACATGACATTATTCATTTAATGTTAAAAAATGATCCACCAAATTCTGATCCAAGAGGGCCCATAACACATAAGGGACTAGAGCATGGAATCCATCCTAATAAAATGATATTTATTTTTTATATGGAGTTTACCAATATTCTTCTTGACTGAGTGAGAGTGAGACAACTAAAATATTATATAGTCTTAGTAGATGAGTGAGTGTGTCTGGAGAGGACCCTATTACTGGATGGAATATGGTAAAGGATGAGATCTCTTGTATTCATGGGCGTGTATGGGTGTCAGCAGACATATGCGAGGAGTCGTTCAGGGATGTTCATTTCTCAGTTTGGGAAGTTCATCCTTGTGTCACCAAGATGTATTGAGGTCTCCACAATTAGTATTGGTGGCCATGTATCACGAGATATTTTTCTAGGTTTTTCATTAGGTGTTCCACCTGTCAGTCGGTTTGGTGGAGCATCAGCGACCGGTAGGGATTCTGTAGCAGTTACCCATTGTTGAGTGTATGTGGAATGATGTTGCAGTTGATTTAGTGATAGGTTTTCTGAGGTTTCCTTGATGGAATTATGCAGTTTGGGTTGTCATTGACAGACTCATGATGGTATCTCACATCTTGCAAATCAAGGAGACCATCAGTGTTGATGAGCTAGGATGTTTTTATATCTGAGAGATTATACATCTACATTGGGTTCCACACACCATTGTTTCAGATAGGGATTGACATTTTACTTCTCGGGTCTGGCAGGCACTACAGAGAGATTTAGGTACACAGGTACTTCTAAGTGTAGCATACCATCCCCAGACTGATGGCCAGTCCGATCATAAGATTCTGGTAGTAGTGGACATGTTGAGAGCATACATCCTTGATTTTTGGAGGTTCATGGGAGAAACACATACCTCTAGTGGATGTTTCCTACAATAATAGTTTAATACAACTATTCAGATGCCACCTTTTGAAGCATTGTATGGTTGGCCATGCCGATCACCCCTATATTGGTTGGAGGCTTGAGAGATAGAAATGTTGGGACCTTGTATTTTATAGGAGACCACTGAGAAGATAGAGATGATGCGAAAGAGGATGGATACTGCCCAGTCATGACAAAAGTCTTTTGATGACCAGCGATGATGACCTCTAGGGTTCGAGGTTAGTGATCAAGTGTTCCTATGTGTCTCATTGAGGCTAGGACACAAGAGGATAAGGATATAGGGAAACCATTGATTGAGATATGGTTGACCGTTTGAGCTTTGGGAGAGATTCAGGTCAGTTTCCTATTGGTTGATGTTACTTCAGAGGTATCAAGCTATACAGGATGTCTTGCACGTCTCTCATCTACGACGTTACTTCTTCGACACATCACATTTTTTCAACCCGAGGAGGATGAGTTGTAGGTGGATGCATCGTTCGAGGATCAACCTAGCCGAATTTTTGATCCTAGTGAAATGGTTCTTTATGGATAGTTTTTTCCTCTGTTATGGGTGCTATGGAATCACAAGTGAGTAAAAAACGATTATTGGGAGAGGGATTCTGATGTACGATAACAGTGGCTAGAGCTGTTTGAGGGTTCCTCTTCAACGCTGCCTTGCTAGGGGAATTCAGAGATGAATTTCATTAATGGTGGAATTTTTTAAGAACCCAACCCTTATATTCAGGTATGGGATTTCATTTTATGGTGATTCTGAGAAATATAGGAGAGTCTTTAAACTTATAGAGCACACACCATGCACTTTGGAGTACAGGCCGTGTAGCTGGTTTCTGCAAGTGACCGTGTACCTAGTTTCCCCAAGATCGACCGAGGCTGACAATTATTCACTGTTCCCAAAACCCACCATCTTTTCTCTGAATCAACCCCTATCAATTGCATTAGAATTCCCATGGTGAGATATTCCTTCTCCTAGAGCCTCTTCTCTTCATTTATCATCTTTCATGATATATCATTTTTTGAGTGTTTTTGATGTTTTTATAGATCTACTGCATTATAGGTTTATTCAGTTGCCGACGACAGAGTATATTGATCATACAATGATAAGGTTAGTGGTGTGTACCATTTTGTAGTTATAATTTGAATATTATGTGAAAAATATCCCAATACCCCAAGAAGTGGTATTACATTTTTCGAGATTTTAACCTCGTTGATGCCTTCCATGCTTGTTTTCTTAAGATAGGACTCTTGTTTGTATATAGGGTTATTTTTCCATAAAATGAATGTGTTTCCAATGATTGTTTTGATATTGACCCTTTGGTCTGGCTTGAACAATTTGGCTACTTGGTTTCCATGCCTAGTGTTTTTAGGATGGATTGTTATTATCTCTTGTTGTTACATGATTGTAGTTATTTATCCTAGTAGTCCCTGAAAGATGTTAGCGAAATATTTCTTATGTTTTAACTGGGTTTTTGAACATTCTTGAGCACATTTCACTTACATTGTGCTGTGGAATCCTGGTGTAGTAGACCACTGGGAGAATGGTTGTTGAGGGCTTCTTTAGAGTGTCTGTTTACTTTTACGTTTCGAGACCATATGTGGGATAAATGTAAGTACTCTATAACAATGTTTTTAGTTCCACGTTCCAGAATCACATGGGTAATTGGAATTTTAGTGATTTATTAAAGTGTCTATAGTTCCTGATAAAATAACATAGGGGAAATTAACAGTGTTTTTGTTCCTAAGAGAGTCTTTTCCAAATATGAACTAGAGGGGCTAGACTTTGAGTACTACCTAGTGGGTTGCTTGTATTTTATTTGGTTGAACCATAGTGGTTAGTCTTTGAATAATTCCTATAGGGTTAATTGTTTTTGATTTTATACTTAATTGATATATGAAAATGAATTCAAATGAAACAATATGATTGTTTACTTTTGAGTACTTCCTTGTTTACTACGTCATTTTGTTTATTTCTTGCCATATGTATTCACTGACTATTAGGCATATATCATTGGGTGGTTGCTTTTGGGATTTGTCTCACACCATGTTTGTGTCATGCTTTTGAGACCAAAGACAATATATCGATATAGGTATATACATGGTAAATCAACCTTTTCATCTGGTACTTGACTGCGGTGGAGTTGGATAAGATGGGACCAAGTTGACTCTTGCGATGCTGTTAGAGTTTTTTTGATTTCATTGTACTTTGTATTAATACGGTATTCCAGAATTGTGACATGTTTGGATGCTTTCTGAGATATACGTATCATGCATCATTTATATATGTTAACAAGTTTTTAATTACTTTTATACTTCTAATGTTCACTTATTGCATGTTATTACTGCTTCTTCTATTGTTATCTTTTTTTTCTACTGCATTACTCTACCAATGAGGGAATAGTTTCCCCACAATCACACCCAACACCCTAACTAGAAATCAGAATCCTCTGGCTTTGGTGAATGTTTTAATGAGGCCATGTTACCATCCGGGAAGAGGACACCTCTGGGTAGTGCCCGGAACTAGGATGTTACTCCATCAACTAGAAAATGATAACATCGCTCGCGCATATGAGTCGACTACAAACCCCACTAAGGGATGCGATTCAATTTTCATTTTTTCTTTAAACGGATGGTAATAAAGATATATTTAATAAACATATAATATTTTTTTGATTTATAAGTTATCATATAATGGTGAATTATTATTTACCTTCCATTTATTTTATCCATCAAAAAATGAAATCATTGTTTATGTGTATGTAGGACCTACCATCTCAATGAATAACATGTTTTATTTTCTTATCTAAAATTTTTATAGATGCCTCAAAATATTTATATAATTAATATATATGATATCTTCATCATGGTTAACATTCTTAATATGATTTAATAATGATCAAAGTATTTGTAATGTAACAATATAACTAAAACATCCAGGTAAAATGAAATAGATTAGACCTGGAAATGAAGAATTTAATAAATCAATGTTGAAATTTTATTAGTGGATCATATATGATAATATAATAATTTAAATGACTCGGGTATATAATTTAAATAAATTTAAATTTATTATCTAGGTGTATAGAATGCATTTAATGCAACTTTATCTTGAAATGGGGGTTTCATGTTTCGATTTTATTTATGTGAGACACGTGTCATATTTACAACTAGTTTCCTTTATATTGTTTATATACTATCCATGATAGGATTTTATAATTATTTATTAAATGTTTTTGGCATTAAATATCCATATAGAGTTATCATGTTCATGAGTTTTTTATTTAAAATTTAACACTGTAGAAAGTGTTCTATGTTAAAATTTCATTGTTTACTATGATTATTTAAAATTAAATTTAAAATTACAAAATTTCATGATATTCCTCTCAATAATTTAATGTGTTCGATTCACCTTTGGTTTTATTATATATTAAAATTTTTTCCTATCATTTTCATTACATTAATAACTCAGGATACTAATAGAAAATTTTGGAGGAAATCCAACTTTATTACTCTCTTTGGTCGAAAGTATTTTTTATTCCTTGTACATGTTTTTAATAAATGTTTTCATGAATTTATTTAATATTCTAAAATGATTATTTAATTTAATATTTATTCATGAATTAAATTTCAATTTTTTGAATGGAATCATTATATCATTTTATAAACGTTGTACATTTTGACTATGTAACTAAAATGCGAATGAAATATTTTTTTGATAAACATTAAAGGAATAGAATTTAATGATGTCCTGATTGGTGAATTATATGAATCATATATTACATTTTCAAAAGTTTTGTATAAAATTAAATGTTCTCATTAATATTGTTAATTTTTAACATTTAAATAAGTTATGTGAAATGGGTGTTTATCTCACAAAATATTCTAATAATATTTAAAGGAATTTACATTATTTAATGATATCATTTGATGTTAGTTATTATTTATTTGGGATATGATCCGATGATATCATGAAATTTAATTATTCATATGGCATATGATGATGATGATTTATGGATTATTCTATGAAATTAATTTCATTCCCACAGTTTAATTATTTTATGATAAATCATTTATGAAACCTATTTCTTTTAAAGGGGTTATGATATGATTCCATAACCAAATGTTAATGAAACCCATTTCCGTTACATGGGTTATGAAATGATGAATTATTTATGATCTTGTGTAATACATATGAATATGTGATTTGTAGGCCAAGAATTATATATCACTCCAATGCAATGGGTAATGATAGATATCAAATTTGATAATTAAGAATATAATGTATAGTGAACCCTTTTCAGTAAGGTAATGTGTCTACTATGATAATCATGGGGGGAACCTTGTTTAATGATATGACATAAATATGAGTGAATCTAATCCACTATGATAGTATTGGAAGTGATCCTTGACTAAGAGAATGATTTTCCATCGATATGTGTATGTCAAAAATTTATATCTTATGCCAATGTTATTCTCCCGTGGATCTTGTTCTTTGATTATTTTATGATTAACGTCTTATGAACTAATGATAATAATACCATCGCACAATATTGTGATATATGATATAAATGATATGGATTTCAAATATTATTTTCGTTTTTCATAAAATATGATTTTGTAATGATTTATATATCATTGAAATATAACTTAATTAAAATTAATGATAGTATGAGCTCACCCTTTCATAAGTTTCCTTTCCCATGATTATGAAAAAATGTATTTAATTATGATATTTCTAATAAGGGATATAATTATACTGAACATAGAGGTAGATGATGTAGATATTTTATGAACAAGTTGTTTATGTATATATATTTAATAATGCAATAAACCTATAATATTATGGTATGGTTTGTAATGTTATGTTTTGAATATTAATATTATAAGATGAAATATATATATATATATATATGAAAAGTATTTGTATCTATATTTTACGAATTAATGTAGACCTTGTAGGTTGAAATGATAACCCACGGTGGGAGATTGAAAATGGTTGAATCGTAAATGATAATGTATTTCATGATGGGAATACATTGCAGTGAAAAAAGTGTAAATGATAATGTGAATTTGTAAATTTCATGGTATGGAGTTGGAACAATGTGGTAAATTGATATATAATCAAATGATGAATGGAAAAAATGTTATAACTAAAGTGATGCTTATTTCTTCCGAATATAGTGATGATATCCTAGAAACCTTGTGACACGAATGTTTGTGAATTCGATGATGATATACATAGATTCTATGTGAATCTCATTTAAAAGGAATTTCAATATAAATTTATGGATTTTATATTATTTATTATTCTTAGGATTTCAAGATGTGGACCATGATTTAGCATGATACTTGATGCGCGTCAATTTTTCGATGAGTTCATAGATTTCATATGATGATTACTCTTGGGAGCTCTAATATGGGCACCCATATAACTGTGGGGTTTTATGATGGATGGGAATTACAAGATGAGTGATCATATTCCAAGGTAATGATAGGATAGTTTCTTATATTATGTATAATAACTACTGATAATGAGGAATTCCATTACAAGAAAATGGAATCTCTTTGGTTACATATGGATGAGAGATATCACAACATACTCAGATACATCCCAACAATGGTACAAGAATATATGATCTGACCTTGGGAGTCATTATGGTACTGATGAATTGGTTTTTTAATTTTATTATTTAGTATTTTTGTCTTTAGTTTTATGAAATTTCATGAACATATCTATCAAAATGGTTATGTTCAGGGATATCATTGGTGGTGACCTAATGAGTTGACTCACACCCAGTTTGGGATTCCAATGAACTTGGGTGCTCTATTAGATGCTACTTAGTTGTAGATCTCAACATAGGAAATGACTAATGAATGTTTATTGGATTATTACATTATATAATGGATTATGTGTCCATGATGGACATGGGATTATTTGGGGATATATTTTAGTCATAGTTTTTTATTTTAGTATTGATGAGTTTGACCACCATCGAAGACCTGTTTTGATACACATGGAATGTTCATTTTTCATTGTATGTTATGTTCTATTTTTTATCATCTATTACCCTTTTTGTGATGTTTATCTAGGTATTATATATATATATATATATTTAATATTATTTACATATATGCTTTTTTAATAATGAGAAATACTCTCCCTACGATAACTTCATGAGAACACACCACTAGTTCAAACCATATTGTACAAAAGGGATGTGTACTTTATTCCATTTGTGGGCTGATACAATCATTACTCTTAATGAGATGGGATGGGGTCATTAAAAAGAAGTAGTAGAGGTTGATTTTCCCTTATATTACTATTTCAGTATGGTATTATTGAGACTATGAATTAATCAGGTCTTGTTAATGAGATCATGCATTGGAGTTTTAGAACCACATACAGGGGGAAATAAATGTTTCTAAGGATATAAATTGTTTTTCATTCTTCGTGTTTTTATTGTTGATAAATTTACACATTGATTGGTTCACTTTTATGTGATGTTATTTAATCATTGAGTTTTTACACTTGTCCAATGTTGAAAAAGTGTGTGAATATTCATGCATCGTGTTAAAAAAAATTCGATTTTTATGTCAACTATATATTATCTGGGATTAATAACAACTTAATACACCTATATGATGTTGTTTTATATACAGTCCATGGTTTATATTTATCATAGCCTTATATTCGAATATTTAATTAAATAATTGAGAGGTGTTCTTATATAAAGTGTTAGCAGTGATTTATACGGGGAGTTACTTTGTATGTCTATGGTTTCCTTTTACTTGGACAACTCCACCATGGGACTTCTGGTTAAATGGAAAATATAAATGAGTTATTAAAATTATAATTATTTTGGTTATATTAAGAACATGTAAGAAACTTGTATATTTGTTATCTTTATAACATTAAAATGATATTATATATAATAAAGAATTGGAATGTAATATCTAATGAATAATAGAAATACCAAAAATTGGAATCCTTGTAATAACACGAGATTTTATAAGATATATTCTTTTTAATTTCTTTCATATCTTCTGTTGGTACGATACACCAAGATTATATTGCGCTATACGCAACACCGTATTAGCTTGCAGTATACGCAACACTATTCTTATATTGTGTTACACACAATTTCAAGTTCGTTTGATAATAGTCATTCTACGCAACATTGAGTATATATATATATATATATATTCAACGTATAAATGAAAAAATGGTTGGATTTTTTTATAACGAAACAAAAAAATAGTCTTGCACTATACGCAACCCTGACATGGCTTTCATTACACCCAATCACGACCTTTTTCGATAGTGTGTGTTGTACGCAATACCGGGTTTTACTAAACAAGGATATGTTATTATAATATTATTATGAACTAGCCGTTATGAATAGTATTAACTATATTTTTAATTTTATAACTTTATTATTCATCTTACACATTTTCTAGAACATGGTATAAGAACAAAATTAATTTTTCTAGTAAAATAAATATTTTTAAAAAAATTCAGTTTTGCCGCTTTTTGATGGTGCACCCACTTTAAATATAGTTTTTGACAAGTTTATAAGATTAATTTTACAAAATAAAATTATTCTTTGGAATCAGGACTAAAAAATTTACCTTGGATAAATTTTTCATATTATTCTGATAACTTTCATATTTTAATGAATAGTAAAAACACGCTATATTTTAATTAAAAACAACTTTTTTTCATCGTAATAACTTATGTGGTTAAGTTATAAAATTTAATGGTTTTAAAGTATAAATAGAATATATTTTTACCATTTAATAAAATGTATTTCATTATCATTGATTTTACATTGAATTCTTATGTTAAAACAATTCAATCTTTTGCAATGTGTTAAAGAAAAAGTCGTTTTTTTTAACAACGGGATTAACTTTAATTTAATTTCTGCAAATTTTGTGTATTGAATTTGGAAAAATGGATTCCATATTTGGAATCAGTGGGTCCAAATTATGTTAATAAGCTACTTTTTATTTTTGGGAATTATGAATAGTAACTACGGTAAATTTTATTTACCATAGTTAAAGGTAAATCGGGTAATTAAGGGTAAATATAATATTATAAAAATACCCTAACACATGCCAAAATTTTATTGGATGGATAAAAGTCAATCCATATAACCTAAGGGTTGGATTAGAATAATTTAATGGAGTTATTTCCATGAAAATAGCTTAATTATTATTAAAAACAAAGAAAGTGACAACATGTCACTCTCTTAAATCTTATAAGTATAATAATTTTAATTTAGTTATAAACATCATAAAACTTCGAACATGAATAGTCTAAAAAAAGATAATAAAATTATCTACATCATGATAATTTATTTATAATTTTTATGGATTAAATAATTGTCATTAATGGTGATACATTAATGATGCATAAATTATTTATTAAGTGAAAAAGCAGTAATATAGTTTTTATTGAAATAATAATACCCATTAAAAGGCTCAAAAACCGGACCAAAACTTATTGGTAGTGTATATATATACCATAAGCATCAAATGACTTAATATATAACCATTTGGAGTCTTATAAAATGGATTATGACACTTATATTATTTTATTTTAAATGATGCTAAAGTTGTCACCTTCATAATTTAATAAATATAACAATTTAAATATTGTGATTTTAAGATAATAAATTCGAGTAAAAGTATTATTGTGAAAGGTAATAGATTTATATGCATCATATTATTTTATTTTTAATTTTATGCAACAAATAAGTATATTAAATAATTTTACAAAAATGTTGTAGTAATTATTTTATTAAGAGATAAACCAAATAAATGATTTTACAAATAATAAAATAAATATTATATGAACTATTTAATATGCTCCACTAATTTTCTAGATAAATATGGCTTTTTATGAATCTATTAAATCTTTTATTTCTAACATATATTATTTCTATATTTTATTTAAATTCATATAAATGAATAGTGTCAAAATTGACACTATTGTTATTTTATAAAAATAACATATTATAAAATTGTTTAAAAATCAAATAAAATATTTAAAAATAAAATATTTAAATTTATATGGTCTAAAATGTTATATACTATCCAATTATAAACAATTCACAACAAATAAGAAATTTTGTGTTAAAATTTAAAATTTAGAATGTTATTACCACAAATAAAATTAAATTTATTAAGTAATAATAAACAAGTTGATAATGTTTAAAATAATTTCATAACATGTCTAAATTTTATTGGTTGATGAGATAACAACCCTATAACATCTTATATTAGAATATGAGTCATTTTTGGAGATTTTTTAAGTGGGATTAGATTTATTATATATTAATATTTTTAAGAATTCCAAAGGTGCCCCTCTCATCCCTTATAAAAGGGATCCTCCTCCCTCTATTCCTCATACAACTTTGAGCCTTCAATCTCGGCCAACCCCTGCCAAATTCTCACACTGTCAATGCCTTAGGTTCCACTACTAGAAGATCATCAATAACCATATCCTCTTATCATCCTCCCAAAAAGAGTTATCATAGAATAATATATCTATAATTATAAAAAAACATATAAATACACATACTATAACTTTATAATGATTATGTAAGAGGGAAAAATCATAAGGCATAACCATTAATTCCCTCAAAACTCGGCACATGGTCAAAACTAAGGCACAATCACTACCCTTAACCATCCAACACATAAGACATGGTTAAAAAAGGGTAAACTCATTATCTTCTCATGTTTACCTTTGTACACCCATTTTTTCTCATATTTCATCATTTCAAAATTCTCAATTTCATATTATGGACATTTTCATTTTAGTTTTACAAAAAGTAAAAACTAATCATGTTCAACAACTTACATAAAATCAATTTTTTGTGTCATCCTAAAATGATGCATGTCACCAAATAATCCTATGTTCATAGAATGATGTCGGTATACTCAAATCTTGTTCCTTAATGGGCCACAATTCAATTCCCAAAATCCAAGATACAACTTTGTATCATTCTGGATAGGGTTCCATGGGTCAGTCCAAGAGCTGGTAGGCTATGTGACAAGAAGAACTGCGCCTCGTACACCATAAGCTATCGAATTATAGTGAGTATATAATATCAATAATGGGGAGAATATACCAACTATTATCAGAGTAATACACAAGCATGAAATAAGGAACAATAAAAAATAACATATAACCAATCCAATATCATAAGGCCAAATAGGAAAAGACAATTTAATAATTGAACAATAGATATACCATGCTAAAGAACATGCCAAGTGTCAATATGAAATTGAAAATTGAACACACTAACAACTCTCATGTGGGTACCGATCAATTTCTGGTTCCCTCATAAATGTTCCATATAAAATTATCCATTTAGCATAAGTTTTTTCCATAATCATATCAAAAAACCATGAATTCTAATCGAGTACCTATCAATCAACCAGAGTTGGGTGTGATAACAACATAGTGGGCCAGCACCAATGACTTATAAACCAATTTATAGTAAAATAGTTTATGTGTTTGTATAAAGAATAAATACCACCAATAATGTAAATAGAGTACATTTATTAAATAATTCTTTATTTAACCACATAAACCACCAGGTTCCTTAAGAATCCTGAAAGATATCATATATCTAAATTTTGTTGTTTCCATTCATAACTCAAAATTGAATTCCATTGATTCCATTCATATTTTTTATGCATGATTGAATGTTATTTTTACCAGTCATCAGTTCATTATTTAATTCAACTATTTTCATTCATATTTCAAAATACATAAATAAATTACACTATTACCATTTTTTATTTATTGTCACGTGTGAATTACATTATTTCTATTAACCATTTAATGTCACATGTGAATGGAATTGATACCATTGGGAATTTGAAATCACTAGTGAATGCCAATGCTACTATTCACCAATTAAACTCACATATGAATGTCAATTTTATCATTCACCATTTCATATAACGTGTGAATTTCATTATTACCATTCACCTTTTCAATTCACATGTGAATTCTAATATTACCATTAACCATTTCAAGTAACATGACATTTCCACTATTTCCATTCACCATTTGAAGTCACATATATCAAAAATTCACATTAATTAATCTACTAATTAAATAATCAAACTCATCAGTTACTTATTCAAGTCATTCTGTTAACTATTTAAATATGTTATTAACCCTATCAATTTCATTATCAATTCAAACAAAATTATCACAAAATTATCTGTAATTAGTTTACCCATTAATTTAGTATTTAAATCACACTAATTAATTTGAAAATTAATTAATGATATCAACATCATTATTCAGTAAATAATTATTTTAACAGATTAATCCCAATAATTAATTAACTGATTAATTAATAATATCAATCCCATTAATTAATCCTAAAATTAATTAAACAAAATACACAATCCCATTATTCCCATAATTAATTCATCAATTTATTATCCCAATCAAAGAGCTCATTTTCTATATAATTGATTCAACAAATAATTATTTTAATTAAATCGATCTCAATTATTCCGAAAAGTATGCAATTTAATACCATGATAATTAATTTAACAATTATTTTTTTTTTATGCCAAAACCCTTAATTAATTAATTAAACAAATTATTTAATTAAATATAATAATTTTTTTAATAATCTAATTGAAATTATATAGTTATATACAATTAATTGAAATCATGACTATAAGACTTGAATAATAGTAAACCTACCTCAATGCATTGATGAGAAACCTTCCAAAAAAAATCAATAATTTTTGTCGCACAATGATGTAGTGGGAGATCTTGATACTAAACCGTAATTCAAGATAAATAAATCATGATCCCATAATCCTGGACCTATAGATAACAATATTATAACTAGATACAATAATATAAAGGAAAATTACAAGTAAAAGATGATGGGGATATAGGAGGTAATAAGGAATCCACATGGGATTTGATCCTCTTCCCGAGAGGGGTAAAAATATACAATCCATGCATCAAATCATGAAAAACTAAGGTATGACATTCTTGGAGTCTATATCGGTGGCTCTAAAATAATGTAATGTTGTTGGGGTCTTTTTTTGACTAAATCGAGGTTAAAATGGCCCCTAGTAAATTCTAAAACTAATTTTATGGTTATTAAATACCAATACACACATGCTTCTACTTGGGCACATGATTCCCCCAAATAGTGTGCCTTAATCATGCACCTATTATAGGGAGGTTCATGGATTCAACTTTTAGGTCACACATTTGAAATAATAGTGTGCCAGTCATGAAAATCCATTTTACTAGGTTTTCATGGTTTTTTAGGGTGGGGATCATAGTTTTGGAAAACAATATGGTAACCATTCAGATGCTCAATCTTTAAAAAATTCTCAATTTTTACCCAAAAGAACCTAAAGTTAAATCCCAAATGAAAATAACTAAACACAAGGAAAATGATTTCCTATAAATGAGCTCGTAAAATCTCCAAAATAGTTTATGATCATAAATACACCTTGGTCTTATGTATGTTTTTGTTCCTTTATTTAGGTAATGATATCATAGTGTATCAATGAATTCACATATTCTTTTTTCAAATTATTAATCCTCATATAGATTTATTTGGTTGTATATTATAACACAAAAGAAAACATATTTTATAAAATCATTAGTTTTTTATGATCATTTAAAATGAGAAATTTGGTTATTGGAGGGGGACTTTGCATGTGGTTGGAATGACCCAAATATTGGTTTTAATATTAAAAATATTTTATATGTAAAAAATGTCCATAAAATGGTAAAAAAAATTCAATAAAGTTTGAATTTTCTTTAAAGTCTTTAAAAATACCATCATTTAATTTTTATCCAATAAAAACAAATCAAATTTCAGTCTGATATGTAGTTTTCCTAAAAGGATCCCACATAATTTTATTGAATTTTAAAAAAATATGTTTAATACTTTCATCAAATAATAAAAATAGATGATAAATAAAAAATTATAATAAACATATATGTAACAATTCATATATTAATATTTGGTCATTAAGAATAAACCCTAAATCAATAATCCATATGATTTTCATGGATTGATCCAAATGGTAAACTCAATATTTAGTTAAAAATGTTTGACGAATGCTCAAATCTAAGAAAGAAAAGTAATATTTGCATGAAAATATTATAAAATATTATTTTATTTCTTTTGTATTGGATAAAGCATCACATTAGTATGAAGCATAGTGTTTTCAAAATGATAAAAAACTGTTTAAATGAATCTATATAAAAAATGTTTATCAAACGAACAATACTGAGAAAATAAGTCTCAATTGTTAATAAAATGATGTAAATGATCATTATTTAAATTTGAAATATAAAAAATGAGTCGAATTTCAATGAAATATGTGATATGTTCTAAATGGATGAAATTTTATTTGTAATGTTAATGTTCTTTTCTATAATAATCATGAACATCAAATGATTAAAACAATTAAAATGAGCTTGAATTATAATGAATATTTAGGGAACTTTTCTTCATTTAATTGGGATCCTATACAAATAAATCATACACCAATATCATGTGTGGGGTTCCGGAAATTATTTCATGTTTTTTAAGAATAAACATTATTTTTAATGTCAAAAATATGTCAAATGGTCAATATCTATAAAAAACATGGATTTATTTTGTGAAAATATTTGACAATAGTCATCAATTAAAATTTAATTACAGTAATGAATTTAACATATATATGATTTGTTAAATCATCAGAACCATCTTAAATATGCATTTCTAAAATTTAATTTTTTTACGTATCAAATGTCCATCAAACCATCAAAATCGTGTAAATGAGTTTGGATTTTCATGAAAATATCATAAAATAATCTTTGATTATTTTGTTATATCTAAGAAAAAACTACACATCAATATAAAATGTGGTATGTCTAGAATGTTTTAATGTTCATTTTAAATATTAAAATAAATTTCCAAATAAAAACCTTGTCTGTGATTGTTAAAAATAATCAAATTATATCATATCATCAAGAAATTTACATTAATGGACATTGATTAATTTTTTACAAGTAGGAATGAATTGATAATTATGTTAATAATATTTAAAAACCACTATGTTATATGAAATTTTAATATTATGATAATAATAAATCCATTACTATGAAAAATTATAAATTCATTATTCAAAATTAATAAATAATTAATATTATTTAATTTAATAACACAAAATTTTATAATTAAACTATCTGTAACTTACTAAAAAACTATGTAAAAAAAATTAAAACAAACTAAAAAACAATAAAAAAAACTTAAAAATAAATAATAAATTGTGCCACTTAATGATATTTCCCAAAATTATACACTCCTTTTAGGCAACAAAAATTGCCACACCCAATGGAGAAAATACCAGGAAAATAATATATAGAGAGATAGAGTGCAATTTTAGAGGGGGTGAAATGAGTGTGGATAAGTGGGTGAGTGCCTATTTAAAGGGTGTTGTGGTAAATGTGGCATTTGAAAAGTTACATTTTTCCTTATTTTATGTGAAAGGTAGGATCACCAATGCCTCATTTTCCATTCCATCGATCCCAGTCAGTTATTGGAAACAATTTAATCTTCATTGACTCATTTCAATATAATAAAAATGTGGCATCATAGATTACACCTTTCAATCTTTGTAAAAAAATTAACATAGGTGGATTTAAATAAATATTTTTTTCAAAAAACATAGAAAAAAGTACTGTATTTATTGGATAAGGGGGACCCTACATTTCTAAAACCAATCTTTAAAATAAAATAAATTATAGGATCTAAAAATATTCATAAAAATAATAATTATAATAAATTCAAATTTTATTCAGCCAGAAATACAAATTTTAATGTTTCCTTATTAAACATTGTTAATATTCAGATAAATATTATTCCACGAGAAAATAGTGACCAGTTGTTACAAAAACACACTGTAATATCATCCGATCATATAATAAGGTTCAATATTCATGTAGAGATGCCTATATTTTATCCTCATGTTGTGGAACTATTATGAGATTTTACTAGGAAATATATTCTTAGGAGATTATCACATAAAAATTTCATTTAGAGGAGCGATAATAACATGATATGAAAACTTATTTAAATAAGTAAAAAATTTAACCAAGTATTAAACAAGTATGTTTTAGTGAACAAAATCCAAAACAATGATTTTTTGAGAATATCATTTCTTATATATATATTTCAAATGCCAAATACTGATGTCTCCTTCTTGATTTGTTGTGTTAATAGTTTTTTTCATTAAAATGATTTTTTGATGTTTCATTGATTTATATTTTCTAGTAGATGATGCCTGATAAATTATTGATGATATTTATTAAGTAAAATGTGCATTAGTTTTGTCATGTATAAGATCCAAGCCATATCTAATAAGGAGATTAATTTCATTAAATCATGGAAATATTCACCCCAAATAGTGCATATATACCATTTCACAATGAATATTGAGATGTTTTATTCTTCTTCTTTTACAGTGGATAAGTGTTTCAAAAATGAATATGATAGAATATTGTCACAATATATATACATTTTTAGGTTTCAAATAACTATATATGAATTTCATTACATGGAAGATTTTTTGAATGATGAAAAATTATTTAATCTTGGTAAACTGGCTATTAGATCATATCCAAAATGATTTGGAAGTAATTTCACATAAGTATATATTGACGAAAAATGTTTAGGTATCATTTTATAGTTAACATCGTTATTTGATTCATTATTTTCTTAATGTTAATTCTATCTTAATCTTATGTGGTTTAATTTTCACAATAAAATCAAATATTGTATGATCTTCTATTTCTTATGGGCATTTCATTAGAGGTTTTTCCAAAACTGATGTAGTTTTAATTTCAAAAAAATCATTATTGAAAAGAATATCAACAAATATATATATTTAATGAATTGTGTAAAGTAATGAAATGATTTTTAGGGCATCAGTAAACATGATAGAGGTTGGCATATTATATTGAATTTTTTGAAAATTGAAATTGTAAATTTCCATTAGAGTAAATGAATTTATCTCCTTTATGGGATTAAAATAATATCATATAACAATTATCCAAAAAATTTTCCCTTGATATCTATGAAATTATTCAATAATGTATTTCCCAAAATAAATATTAGTTCTAATAAGGTCATGATGATTAGAAAGAGATATTAAAAATTAATTAATAATGGACTATTGAAAAATTCAGCAATGGTTAAAGAGAAAGACATCATTAGCCTAAAAGGATAAAATTTTATTAGATATTATTATGATATAAAATGTGTGTATCTGATTTATGAAAAATATTATAATGATTTTATTTTATAGATGGATCCTTATTAAATTTCTTATTATAGTATAAATATACAATATTTTAATATTTGAGGGAGACCACAAGTTGTCAAGTGGTTTTTTACTATCAATCTCATTGGTTCTAATAATATAATATCATCGAAGAGATGATTTTGAATCCAATAAAAATTATATGAAATTAAAAACAATATATATTACTAGAAATTTTTATAATGGGTGAACTATAATAATAAGGAAAATATTATCATTTTAATATTATATTTTTTTCTTAATATAATATAGCAAAGGAAAATTGAAATATGCAGAGGAAAAAATTTAAAGAATGAAAATATGATAGATAAAATATCTTATTTATAAGATTAATAAGAAAAAATATGTGTCTAGAAAATTATATATGTATATTTTGAAACCCATATTTCTTATTCATAATGTGTATGATTGAGGAAATATATGAATTATGATTATTCAATATAGCTTGCTGATATTGATGAATACTTCGGAGGGTATTGAGATAATGAATTTATAAACATTTTATAGACTTAGTAATAAGTATATAGAATATAAAAAAATCACGAAAGAATGATAATGTCAATAAATGAAAAAAATAAAGAATTATTATTGGAATAATGGAATAAGTAAAACTGAAAAGAGTTTTGGGATAATAAATACTAATATCCCCTATTTTATACTATGAACATTTTGTTATCTCATTTTTTTTCATTTTACCCAACGTGGTGGGAAAATCTTATAACCTAATCAAATGGAACTTTTCACAAGTATTTCACAATTTACATTATGTTATATACACCTGCACCCGAAGACCATATTCAATTTTAAATCAATAGTAAATGACTTCCTTTCCGTATATATTTTTCAATTAAAGATTGATAAAAACAAATTCTCAAATCCAAAACATCTACATTCAGATATGGAACAATTTCAAGTCACTATCAACAACACTTCTTTGATCACCTATCATATTTGGATAGAGTTATTACAAAGGTGGGTTCATTGTCTCCTTTTTATGTAAATAGAATTAAAAATGGCATGAAAGAGCTGATGACAAAGACATGGAATGCAACGTGAAAAGAGATTTATTTTAAAAAGGGTTAGTGAAGTAGATCAAAGGGTGGTAAAATGATGCATGAAATTTTATAGAAATACATTCATTTACACTTTCATTAAACTATATCATTTTAGGTTTTCACAAAGTATTATCCCAAAATTTCAAGGAAATCCTCTTATGCCACATTCCTAATTTTTTATTTTTTAAATAGATCCTCTCATATATATATATATAGTTACAATCAAAGCATTGGGAAATATATCCATTGATTATTATAATGTGAAAAATCTTATATTCATAACTAATTTGACCATTATAACATTCATGTATTCATTTGTGACTATTTATTATTTTGACTATTGTGGACAATAAAGATTTATTTTGATAATAATTATTCCTTAACTTATTTAATAAGGATATGTATATTTTCCATAATTATCGAATTGATTGAATTATATTGATCTGGATAAAAAAATATCCATTTTCCCACTAATCATCATAGTCTAGATGCCAAGATGATGTTTGTAACATCCCCTAATGAATTGAAAATTTCAAGGTCTGATAAGAATGGGGAACTCAAATGAATTATCTCTTAAATTTTTTGATTTTTTTATATTCTTCAATATTCATCCGTTTATGATTTTATTCTATCATTTATCGGGTTTAATATAAGAGGATTCTCGAGGTGATTTTAATGTTTTCTGATGAATCTTATATCTTACCTCATGTTTTTCCTATGTTTCCTCTATGTTGCATGAATACATATAGTATTTATATAGAATTATATTTAGTAGTAATTCTATCTCAGGTTATTTTTCATATAGATAGCACATAATTTGATTTCAATGTTCTATTACCAAATGTTTCATATTTATGATGTAAATATTTCTCCACATCATCCATAATTTCCCATGTAATAAATTAATTTTAACATTCATCAACTATGGAAAATATCTTATCCTTGTCTATAAATACTTTATGTTGGATTAAACTACTATAAAATCATCTGATAAGTGTATTTTTCATTATTTATATGCTTCACCAGTATATCATCCTATTCCTATATATTTACAGTAATATACCATTTTCTTATTTCTATTTTTCATTCCATTATATAGGTCATCATAATATTTTGTATCAATCTCTTACACTACTATTTTTACTTTTATGAAATGATCTAGTGGACTTATTTGAATGTTTATTTCTAATATCCACGTAGATAGATTAGATATACTGATATGTTCCATATGAGCATTGAAACTAGTCAATCTATAGGATATGAATTGTGTTATTTTGAGAATGATGTAACATGTTTTTGGAATGAATAAATGTTTTATATAAATGTTATAAGTATTTACTAAGTTAAAAATGTCCATTAGAGGATAATAATCAATCAAACAATCTCTAATTGTCTTGAAAATCTTGAAAAATGTAAATCATTTAATATGTAACCAATAAGAAGAAATACCATTTCAAACTAACATGTAGTGTGTCTAAAATTTTCCCATGATATTTTTATAATTAAAAAAATTATTTTGAAACATGCATTAAATGGTAACAATTTACCAAACAGTATCAAATGATAATTAAAACTATAAAAACATTCATAGTTTAATTTGGCATGTAATAACCCGATCTTTTTGAAAGATCACTCTTTCCTGAAATTGTGTGTTATATTATAATAAAAAAACAATATCACTATAATAATGATCTGGGTATAAATTTAAATGTGACCATCATGTATTGACCATCATATGACCATTATTAAATATGATCATTGTAAAAACTAATCTTAAAAATATTTTCAACATTATAATTAGTGTTATAAATAGAAATGCTTATGGTAAATTAATGTAGAGAGGGGAAAATGGTATCAACTAGTTGAATAGGGTTTTACGAAGCCCATTTTTAAGAGACTGGGAAAGAGGTAGCATCAATGGTCTTAGACCATGACCAATACCAAGATGAGAATCAACATGATAAAGTTGAATGAAATCACTATAGAGAGATGTTCATGTTAGTAGAAATTACAACTCGGGTTATGTTATCTAAGCCGCCCTAATAATCTATCACTATCACACACCTTACCATTGGACTTATGAATGGGATATAAGGGGTTATTTTTTGAGGACCTAGTAACATAATGTGTATTAAAATTTTATAAATAACATTATTGTTCAGTCAATTTTTTATGAATAGTATTTCTTAAAAAAATTGAGTTGTCATTTTATAAATTGATTCTTCAGAAAGAAATTGTAATTTTTAGAAAAGATAAAAATATTATAATAAAATAATTGATTTTGGATAACACATATTTTAACGAAATATTATTTTCAATACACTCTTATTAAAATTTAAATGATAAATTATTGTGTTTATTTTTCTGAAATTTCATTACGCAATTTCACAATGTATTTTCAATCTGATGTTATTTTTAATAAATAACAATTTTGTTATTTAAAAGTTAAAAATATATTATTTATATAATTATAATGATTAATTAAATATCTATTTTTATATCACCGTGTGAAAATATGATAGTTGAATATATGATAAATTTTTAAAATAAATTGTTTTAATAAAAAAATACAGTTTGAATTTTTCATTATGATTGATGACATTATAATTTTGTCCTAATGATGTAATAACAAATTAATAAGAATAAAAAATTAAAATATTTTATTATATTAATATCAGTAATTTTAAAATATTTTAATCAATATACAAATATATTATTTTCATTAAAATTTTTGAAATGGAATCTGGAACATAAAAAAGTTATTTATTGAAAACATGAAATTTTTGTGCCAGAATAAGTAATATAAAATTATGTTATATTCTTATTGATTAAAATGCCCATATATGTGTCCCAATTTTCTAATTACAATGAGAAATGACATGTGAAATCCCATAGTTTTTCATTTACCACTACATAGGTGTCCAAGGAAATTAATAATCAAATCCTTTTCTTTTGCTAAAAATAGAAAAAAAATAATTATTTAAATTCAAATAAAAATCATCATACATAAATATTATATTGTTTTACCTCCCTAGTATTTCCTTATGGTGTCCTCATGCACCCAATATCACAATAATTGAGTTTTAGGAGTTACACTTCAAGGTAATGGAAATATCAACTTCTAATTTCTATTCATGTTCCCATTTCATGTGGTATGTTTTCCATATTTACAAAAAATTTTATTATATCCATTTTGTTTTTACTTTACGATATTATGATTATTTTATAAATTTTAGACCCTTTAACCCTTTTTTTTCTTATTTTCTAGAACTATGTTTCATACCTGTTTTGTTTCCGATTTTTCTTCTCAAAATTGACCTATTATTCTTATGAAATACTATTCTTTTATTTTGTGAATAACCAAACCTATTTGTTTTCTAGGGTTATTAAAAAATATATTAAGTTTATATATTTCATTCTCATATAATCATACATGACACCAAATATACATTTTCATAGGTTAATTATGACGTATATATCCTGTCTTTATGAACATTTCATTTAAAAGGAATGATTTTTTTTTGAAACCCATTTATTGTATTCTCCATGGGTTATTTATGAAGTGTTTTAATATGATATATGTGTCTCAAATTATTTAATAAATAAGAATTATGTTCTCTGATATCACTCTAATGAATTGGGTGATGGAATTATTCTATTGAGAAGACATGTTTTACAATAACTATGTGAATAACATTGGTGGTTTTTATGACACCTCGGTGAAAAAACATTGTGGTAAGATTATGAATGAAAAAATAAATGTTTTAGAAGAATTTGAAAGATAATAACCTTGTTATATTATTTATTATATTCCTTATGTTCTCTTTTTAAATCCATAATGATATTCCTCATCTTCTAATAGATTTTCCTTAAAGATCACATATTTTTTTTTTCTTATTTTCCCTTATTATGACTTATGATCACCATTTCCTTCGATGTATGTCCCTAGGTTATGAGATGTAGTAATTGTACCTTGGATGCACCTATTATGTATTTATTCATGTTTATTAGAAGATTTTTTAAATTTTCAAGTATAGTGTACCTTTTTCCAAGAAAATAATCTTTAAATGATCGTATATTTTGTTCATTGTAATCAATGTTATATGTAATAAAAAGTTTATATACCATATATTACTAGTAATAATGATCTATGGTTAAATTATACATACTATGTTCTGGGAATGATCAAAATGGTATCATAAAAAATCTATTTTAAAAGATAAAATGTGTTTTATGTTATCAAAATCATTTAAATGAGCTTGAATTAATTTAAAAATATTGGGAAATGTTTTTCAAATAATTATTTCTTCGTAGAAAGAAATCAAACCTAAATTTTTCAAGATAAGACTATTTTTCAAAATTTAAACTATTCTCTAATTTTAAAAATATATCAAATAATGAAAATTAGTAGATAAGATTGGATTTCTAGGAAAATCATAGAAAATAATGATTGATTAATTTTTGAAATATAGCAATGAACTGCACCTCGATCTATTATTTTTTTCTAATATGATGAAACTGCACATCAATCAGATATACAGTGTTGTTGAAATTATAAAAAATGGGTATAAAAATAATTTCTATGTTACAAATGGTTTTAAAAAGAAAATTACAAAACAAACAAGAAATTATTATCAATAAGATCTAGAAAATGATCATTTATTAATTTTTGGACATTTAAAAAGAATAAAATCTTAATAAAATATGTAATTTTTTAAATGTATTAAGGATTGTTTATAATTTTAAAACAATTTTTTAATAAAAGTTTGTGAATAAAATGATTAAATCACTAAAAATGATGTTTTATTATTAGTAAAAATTATGAATATATTTTCATTTAAATGGGCTCTTATATGAATAAATCATATAACAATATATTTTGTGATATTCATAGAAATATTTCAAGTGTATTGTTTGAATAAAAGTTATTTCCAATGTTAAAATCATGTGTTAAATGATTAAAATAGAGTAAACAGTCATGGAATTTTATTAAAATATAAGACAATAGTCATTAATTAAAATGTAATATTCGGATAAAATTGTAGTTAAATACAATGTATTGTGTCTTTGGAATCATCCAAAATGAACTTATAAAATTAAAAGTATGTTTTATGTATAAAATGTGCATAAAAAATAGAAAATTACAAAATTCCTTTGGATTGTAATGAATGTACATAGAAATGATCTTTGATTATTTTGTTACATGAAAAAACAAAAAACAATAAAATCTGAAATGTGGTGTGTCTACACAGATTCTTTTTTTTTAAATTAAAATAATTTTCCAAATAAATTTTTTTTTCTAATGGTTAATAATAATCCATAAATATCATATCATCATTAAATTTGTATCAATAATCAACCATTTATTTTCTACATTTTTTATTTAATTGCCAACCAAATTAATATATGATGCGGTCAAAATGATCAAATGTTTGTTATGATAATTAAGTTGTATTGTCGGTTAATTTTTTTCCTTATATGATCAACAACGATAAAATGTTATTTGACCATTATGAAAATATATAAAACTGATTTTTGGTTGATTTATGGAAAATTATAATTCAATCCATCTAAATCCAAGGTGTGGTATAGTTGTAATGGCCAAAAGTGAATTTATAAATTTAAAACCATTTTACAGGATAATAACTTGAGTCAAATGATAACAAATAAGAAAATAAGATCAAATATTCATGAAAATGTTGGATAATAATTTATTAAGTTAAGACATATAAGATGAAATCAAAATTCAATCTGATGTCTGTTGTGGATAAATATTTATAGATATTTATTACATATACATACTATTTTACATATAAAAAACATATATAAAATGGAGAAAACCAATTAAACTATCTCATATAGTCATGAAAGTTAATAAAAATTATGTCCATTTATTTTCCAATTATAAGAATGAACCTCAATTGAATCACAAATGTTGTTCACTCAAAATTATGTTAAATATGTTTTTAAAATTTAAATTATTTTCAAAGCAAAAAACATTTCTATAATTTGAGAATGAAAAAAATATATGTTATATTCTGTGATATGTTATGATCAAAATTATTAGGCATTCTTATTACATATTAATTAAAATTTTAAGTTAAAACATGATTACAATGATCAATGAAAAATGTGTGAGATGTGGATTAAAAGGAATTTAATTAAATATTTTCTTAACCAATTAAAATTATTATAATATCTATAAATAAATAGTATTCTTTCTGCTAAATTAATAATAGAAATATTTTTTGATAACCTTTTTAAGGGTGAAATGTCAATTTTCAACATTTTAACTTTTAAATAAATAATTAATATTTAACATGATGATGTGAAATATTATGATTTATGAAGTGATATTTTACAAGGATATAAATAGTTGAGAAATTTATTATTAAAAATATTTATATTAGTTAGAATATAAATATATTAATAAACATCATTAAATGTTTGGAATAAAATCAAATGTATTTATTATGACTGATAATAAGTGCATTAAATCAAGAAATGTCAATTGCAACCCAAGAACATTGTGTGATGCAGATATTTCCCTCTCTAGTTCACCAAATTCCGTCATCAAACCACTCCACATTTTGATAATCACTGCCCAATTCGTCTCTAGTGTTGTAATCAAGAACACCTCATTCCCCTCATCCAATGCATTCAGATTGTTTTTATACTTTAGGAAAAAATAAATAAATCATTTAGGTTGTATATGAATCAATCACACAACAATGCAATTCACGGTGTGATGCGTATGACTCAAATTTCATAATTTTATTTAAAATTGACATTAATTTTTGTAAAAAACACTGACATACTCAAAAATAAGTAAACAAAATCAGATTGTTTTGGTAATTTTTTTAAATGGTACATAGGTCATTTTTGACATATATGAATCGGCCTCATCTCAATTTGATACGTGATGTGCGCATTATGACTCAATGTCTCCAATATCAGTTTAAAATTGAAATTTATGATTAAAAAAGTGTGACTCATTGAAAACTGAGAAAACATACTCGTATTTCCTTGATAATTTATTAAAATGATTAAAAATTTATCTTTGATGTGTATAAATAAATCTGACATCAACCAAACACACTATTTGACCAATATGATTAATGTTTTTTGTTTCCTAATTAAAATGATATTTTAGTTAAAAAAAATTGATGTACTCTAAACTGATAAAATACATTCAGAATGTTTTTATACAATAAAAAATGATCCATATGACATTTTGGACATGTTATAATTAGTTTCACATCAATATGATGTACACTGTGACTGTTATACCTCCAAGTGCATCTTTTTATTTAAAAATAACCACAATTTTAGTAAAAAAGAAAACATACATACTCATAACCATGAAAACATATTCATATTGTATGATACATTTGTTTTATGATCCTTATTTTATTTTTAAGTTTATAAATAAGTTGAACCTCAGTATGATACATGTTGTGTCTAGTATGACTCAATGTACCCGTTATGCGTTAAAAATTGACATATTAGTTCAGAAAGAGTTATTCTCTGAAATCTGAGTAAGAACACTGAGATTTCCATGAAAAGTTTTTTTAATAATTCATATAACATTTATGATGTTTAGAAATTAGTCCCACATCAAACTAAAAAAATATTTGATTCTTATGACTCAAGGTTTGTGTTTCCATTTTAAAAATCCATTTTTGTAAAAAAAAGTGACATACTGAAAATGAAGAAAAAATTTATGGATTGTTTTGATGCTTTAGGAAAATTAATCATATGGAACTTGGGATGTGTAGAAATTAGTTGCACCTCAACCTGATGCAGGATGTGACTGGTATGATTCAAAGGGAGACTTTTCAATTTATTAGTTTCATTTTAGCAGAAAATGTTCATCACATCATCTAGATCTTCCAAGAGCTATAATAGTTGTATCAGCTCCAGATACCCCTTTATTTATCCTCTTCCACATGTAGTGATATTTAGTTATTGAATTCATCAAACCATCCATATCATTACCTTCCACAGATGAAGGCATAAGGGGGTCATTATCAAGGAGAAGATCTAGATCTAAGGAATCAAAGAATATTTTTTAGGAATAATGGTTGGTTTATATGTAATGTTATATCCCAGTTTATGCAGGTGAAATTAACATATCCCTTAGTGAAAAAACCATTCATGATATAATATTTATAGGAGTATTGGTAATGGATTGGGGATTTTCTTCTTCGATCCTTATTTATAATAATTTTTGTTTCCTGGAGTCATGTTGGGAGGTGGAACTTCCTAATCGTATGGAGAAAAACTCAATCTGGGAACTCAAGATAAACCATATTCCCCAAAATAGTGGTGGTCATTCCCCCCACACTTAGAGAAGAAATATTATGAGAAGGGAGGTCCTTCGATAAATCATGACCATCTGTGTAGAGTATGTTGTGCTAGTGATTTGGAGGAAGACCTAAAACCTAATTAAGTGCTCCATCATAAACGGTCTTCATTGGAGTAGATTGGATTATCACTAACTTGTTCCTATTCTAGAAGAACATTACAGAATTAAAAATTCACAATTGTAAATGAAATCAAGAAAATAGTTACTAATTAATTTATAAACATTATGAATGATTATCATGACAATCAAATATGTGATATATTATAAATATAGTATAGTTTATTTTTAAGGTTATAACTATATAATATTATCATGTGCAACAAAAATGAACTTGAATTATCACGTAAAATTAGAGAAATTAGTGTCTTTTAATTGGGTACCTATGTAAATAAATCATACACCAAAAGGTTGTGCTAGGTGCTTAGAAAGATTTCATGTGTGTTTTCAGAATAAAAATTATTTCCAATGATGAAATCATGTGTTAAATGATTAAAATTGTGTTAATAATCATGGATCATTAAGAAAATATAGGACAATGGTAAATAATTAAAATTTAATTATAGGAGTGAATTGGACATAAATATGATGTGTTGTGTCTTTAGAATCATCCTAAGTTCACATTTAAAATTGAAACTCATTTTTTAGTGTTAAATGTGCATCAAATAAACAAAACTGAAAAAATGTGATCAGATTAAGTCTCAAGAAATAATCTTTGATTATTTTGTTTCCTGAGAAAAAAAATGTGGATTTCCACAAAAATTTATATTAGAGGTTGATTATAAATTGTATATTTATAGTATTGAATCACGTATCACTCATATGTGTTATGTTAAAAATGATCAGACATGCATACTGTATATTATTAAAATTATTTAAGTTAAAAAATTCTTTTACCCCTATAGGTGAGTGGGGTGATACCGTTTGGAGGGGTAGGGAGTATGTGTCGTGAGGCTGGGTCCATGGGCATGTTTATATCCTTGGGTGGGTTGTAAAGCCAAAAAAACCAAAATCTAATATACGCTTTTAATGATTGAAACCGCCACCGACTATGAGCTACTTATCTCTTTCCATTTCATCCATCGCCAGCTTTCCCACACATAGTTCCACCATCATGTACTGAGAAATCCATATGGTAAGGCTTCCTCTATCGCTATGATCCTCTATTGTAGGAGACATATTTCAATCAGGGAAGGATGGAGACCCATCATCTGTTGGGAATGTAATATCTCAAAATACTATATAACTTATGATAAATTTGATGTTCAATAATATCCATATTTTTTCAAATGAAGTTTTTAAGTGAGTTTAATAGGAATTTATATTATATTTAAAGGTATTTAGAATTATGGTAATGAAACTGGAATTTTTTTCCAACCATAAGTTTGGAATGTAAATGATCGGTTCATTATCCCTACGTTACGTTTGAATGCTATGACTTATGTATGGAATCAACCCTACATTATGCTATAGAGTTTATGTTTTCATCCTTACATTCAGAAAATTGACATGTATATGGATCAGTAACCCTATGTTTATGTTTGGATTTACAATTCATACCTAATATTATGAAAAGCTAAAAATATGTTTAATCAATGAAATGTTCGTGATTTTATGTTAATAAAGATAAAAGTGTAGATCATTATCTCTACACATCTTTTTAAACAACACAATGAAAAGGATCCATTTTCTATGCTTATCAACCCAACATTACATTCTCAATGGATATGTATTCTAATCCATGTTTTCAATCTGAGAGTACGGCATTTGTGAAGTAAGAATTAAATACCTATTAAATGATCGTTTTGATTGTTTCAGAGAACCGTGTTCATTGGAGATAATAACTCCAATAATTGTGGGGATTTACAACTCTCCTAGTAGATTGGAATTTGAATTTATGAGATCAATCATGAAATTATTTTGGATATGAAATATCGAAAGAAGTTATCTACAATATATTTCTGTGTGTGTGTGTGATTATCAGGACACACAAATACAATTTCATTATTGAAAATTATTTATGGTGAAGAAAATATATAATGAATCTAGAATGGGAATACACTCTGGGGACATACACATTATTCATCATTATACACTAAGTCTTTTATTACTATATTAGTTGCTACCGTAATGATTATCTTCTTGCGACATGGATAATTCAAAACTATTTCATTCTTGAAAAATTTATTTCCTAAAGAAAAAGATCCATCAATTGTTAGTTTCTTGCTGCTACAAATATTGAGGTAAATTTTCCCAACATTAATAAATATATTTTGATTTATTGGAGTTTCAACTACTCATACTCAGTTGTGGTGGAGTATTATATTCATGGTCTAAGCTATGAATAATCATTTCTCTATTATAGAAAGATATGTATTTGTAATTTGTGTTGTCCGTAAGGTGAACCCTTCCTATATGTAGTTTTGGATTTCGGGTCTTGTGACAATAAGAACATTCTAGTAGAATTTACCAAGATCAAAGAGAAATTGGTTGATAGAGTGGACTATGGTATCATTGTTACATGAACCACTATAAATCCCTGTGTTATTTAATTCATTTTATTCACTGTAGATTTTCACACCAAAGAAGAACACTTCATATCTCCATAAATCATAGAGGGTGTCAAAATAAAGAATTTTTGGATGAATTTTAAAAGACACAATTCACCCCCACTTGTGTGTTACTTTAAATATTATGACCTAACATCATCTTCTTTACCATTGCTCCTGACAATATTTCCAAGCTATTTATCTTTATCACAGGGAGGGGATGACGACTGGTCGATGAAAATTGGATAGCGATAAAAAGAGTTCAGTTAAATTGATACAGGGGTTTTTGGGCTTCCCTAATCATAACAATAATTGGTAAATGCAGGATTATTATGATTTGCCAACCCAAATTCATATTCTTCTTCCACCGACTGACTAAAAGTTAATAGGATCATTGTAACACCGAGATTCACCCCAACTAGGAAAAATTGTAATTCATAAACATAGAGGAGAATCTATGATACCCCCAAGAAACAAAAAAATAATCATTTTTTGAAGGGATTCGTGCACTTAGACAGATGTTAAAATAATGGATGAAGATCTTTAAAGAAAAAAAAGAAAGAATTGACGGATGTATTTTCATTAAGTAAAATATATATAAGCAAATAATTGATAAATCACCATTAACGAAACAATGAAAGAAAACTATAATAATGAGAGATGAAATTGAAATAAGGGAGGGATGTAAGATTGGAATATGATGTTCTTGAGGAATGGTGGGAATCACCCTATAAGCCTGAGTATTTGTGGATGTAGTGATTTTTTTTGTTTTTATAATGTTTTTTAAATGTTTCTAGGTCTAAAATATTCAGAAAACTATGCTTGAAAGAAGGTAGCGTTCTTACCTCCTTTCTATAAAAAAATAATTTAATTATATATGTAATTATATTTATAAATATATCGTTTTTTATATTAGTATATATATGTCTATATATTGTTTTTATATTATGTTTTTTATTATTATGTCAAGGAAATTTAAATCTTAAAATGTTATGTTTTTATGAAATATGTTTTGTAGTGATCAAATTTGAGATGTTTTAAAGAACTAATCATTGGTGCTCATTGATCTTCATGTTGATATAAATATCATTGTTTTAAAATCGGTCTTAATGAGAAAAATTATCATGGAACATAATGTTAATAGATATAAGTCAATGTTATTGTCTAAATGTTTTAAAAAACAACTAGGCATTAGATACAGTGAAAAATTTTCATCTCGGTTGTCCTCCTATATAATGCTCACTACTTGGTTTATTTATCTCTGGTGCTTGGAATTCTCAAGTGAATCTATGACCTTTAACCACTACCTCCTTGTTAGCTGAATTGAATATACCACATTAATTCTCCCAATTTTTATGTTATGAATCGATTATATTTCATTAGATACACCTTGAAATTCCTTCTTTTATATCTCACTTCAGAGTAACCCTAGAGTAACATCATAATACATTGGGTTTCACCCACATAAAAACTTCTCAATGACTTATAGTGTAGATCCTCCCACAGCTCCGTCATCCTAAATGACATCTCATCCTTGTTTAAATTTTTGATAGAGATCTAGTTCCCACATTAAGCATGTTGCCTTTGAAATGTATTCATTATATCACAAACCAGATGTCACCATAGAGAATCAATTTAAAAATGTAATGTCTTTAAGAAATAACGTTGGTGGAGCTCAAATTTGAAACATTTTTAAGAACAATGTTTGGGTTCTATTGGATATTCTAGTTGATATAATTTCATTGGGTGAAAATGGGTCTGTGTGAGGGAAATGGTCATGGATGAGAAAATGGGTCTTTAGTTGTGTTCAATACCTATGGTTATTTTTAATCTACAATGTTCCATCATCATAAAAATATTATTAAAAAGGATATTTTAATATTTCGTAAAACCATTACTATGGTATTTATAATTTTTTTTAAATTCCATTCATTTTTATTTAATTATATTAATTATGAAACTCATTTTATTTTCAACATCTTTTTTGAGGATTAGACAATCTTTTAAAATTTATATAGAATGCAACGATAGGAAAATTAATTAATGAAAATTCCTCTTGGTCTATTTAAATATCTTCTTATAGTTATGTAAAACATATACAATTATTTGGTTTTATGTTTTGTATTTTAAAATATTGTTACAAATTAAGACCATTGATAATATAGTAGTTGAACAGCGATCACATGATTTGTAAAAATATAGTTCGTTAACAAATCCATTTTACTCAAGAAAAGGAAGTGATGGCCTATTTCAGTAGACTTTCCCCATATGAGGCCCATTTTTTGGAGCTCAGAAATGAGGTGGCATCACTGGGCCTCGCTCTTGACAAAGCCCAAGCCAAGCTTCAACATGTTAAGCTCAAACAGAACCTCCTTTGGGGGAAGTAGAAGATGATAGTGATTACCACCCAAGCGATGTTATCCAAACATCCCCAAGAGTCAATCAACATCACACATATTACCCTAAGGTCTTATGTGGTGTTATAAAGGATTTTGTAAGAAGAAATTAGTACAATGATTATGTGAACTATTTTTGTATATAATAGAGAATATACATTCATTTTATTATTGTTGCATTGTAAATACTTATTAATGCACAAATAATAATTTTAGATAATATTCAACTTTGAAATATATTTTGATCAATTAAGGGAATTTTGAATTAAATAATATATTAATAAAATATTATTAAATAATTTTTTATTATGTAATATAAGTGTATAATTTTTTGGAATACAATTGTTATATTTATTATGGTTTGAAATCTGTTTTTGTCAAAACCTATGAATTTTCGATAAATGTCAGTTTTAATTCTAAAATTAAAAATTAACATCTTCAGAAATATATTTAGATAAAATTAATATTATTTTTGTAATCAGGATATCAAATTTATCTAATGGTGAATTTTTCATAATTTTCTGAGAGAGTTGAATTTTTGGGTAAACAATTGATACTATTTAAATATATAATGTCTTTTATGACAACATAATGATCTAATAGTGATGTAATTAAATACTATATAAATTATTTTCGTCCAATATATGTTTTACCCATAATATAAATTGATTTTATGCTTGTTTTTTTATTTTACCATGCTTTAGTAGACCTTCCAAGGATTATAAAACATTTTAGATTTTTAAATTTATTTGGGGTATGATTTGGATCCTCCCCCATACTTTCCTATTTATTTTAGAATGATGGTAGACCCATTTTTATCTCATTAATTACTTCCATATACACCGTTAAAATACAGAAATTCCATAAGGAATTTCACTCTCTTCATTTACATTCAAGAAATTGGTATGTATTTTGAATCTATATTCCATTAAATATGTTGGGACATATATCTATATGACCCCTTACATTCCATTTCGTGTAAATATTATTATAAACCACTTTCTCTATAATCAACCATTTTTATTAATTCTTATGTCGCACAGTTACGATGCCGAAATTTCACCAATTTTCCATGCCAATGTCATTTAGTAGCGAATAGCATGCCCATTTGTCTCTCAAGGGTACTCAAATTTCTTCACATTTACTTATTTATTATAATGGTTCATGGATATATTCTAAATACATTTATCATGGATTAAAGTTTGATTATTGATTCCATGGTGTATGACCCATATGACACACTTATACATCAAATGAAATGTTTAAGAATGGTGCGACCTAATAGTCCTCCAATGCATTGGGTAAAGTAAAATATCATTATATATCATGTACAATGGGTTTTTACTCATGATAATTCATGTGAAATAAGGGTTTACTCAAGATCCGTGTTCAATTAGGGTTTACTCATGCTCCATGTGCAATGTGCCTTTGTTCATGCTAATTCCATGTTATGTGTTGTTTCCACATTTCCATGTTATGATAATCATGCAATATCATGACTTTATGATTATATTATTTTATGCTCCATTTATATTCCTATTCCAAAACATTTATTGTATTATTAATATTGGGCATTTTTTACTCCCTTACAAGGCTTTATATCTCACCCCCTTTCTTTTGTATGTCCTCAGGTTATCCCATGCAATGCTAGGCACGAGGGAATATAGTGGCCATGTAAAGGATGTTTTTAATAAGATGTTATGATATATGTTTTATGTTGTTTTGTAATGTTCTTAGTCCCCAATGACACTAGACCACTCGTTCTTCTATGTTGTATCAAGTGTAGTTTTTTATGTAATAATTTATGATTAGTGTGCAATAAAATTCAGGGTTGTTATAGTTGGTATCAATAGAATGGTTTAGTTATTTTTGGGGTTAAGATTAGAAAACCTTGGTGATTCCATAGAGACTAGACTATGTATAATAGAAAAAATTCTATAAGTTTTGATGAGTATTGAGTAATAGTTTTATTATAAAAATACGTCCATGTTTGGATACGAGCAGGTAGAGGCTGCTTCGGAACAGATGTACCTAAGAGTGAAAATTCTGACAAGGAGTTTCGAGATTCATGCTAGTTATCCGGGTACACGAAAATGGGACTTAATGCACTCTTCGTTATAATACTCCTGGAAGACATTCCTTTGTAAATTAAGAAGCTTAGTATGAACCATTATTAGTAGAATTTAAAAAAATTCCTCTAAGAATACATGTTAGAAAGTAGAACATAGATAACCTAGATTGATGCTTATATATTCAAAATATAATTAAATAAAAGTAATTTATAAGTAATATGTTCTTTTACTTAGATTACACTTAATGTGTAACCCCTAACATTCCTCTTATTCATGCCAATGGATGGTAATAGGATTACTCGGGCTAACAACTGATGTGAAGATCAATCTGATGACTATTCTAAAGAGATCCCCAATTTGATAAGAGTGGGAATCAGGAATTTTTCCATGACACTCTCTATGTTAACTCAAGCGTTGAATATAAATATGGGTCAATAGAAACATTCAACCCCCCCCCAATGAAAATGACAATTCTCAATCAAGATCTTAATGAGTCAACGACCTTCTACAATTAATTGATCATCAGAACCCTCAATCGCTGAACAGTGGATCATATCCATTGAAAATTTCTTCTCCATCCTTCAATGTTCTGAACAAGAGAAGGTTCTCCTAGCTTCTAATATTATGGAGGGTGAAGCTGACCAACTGGGTACATTGAAAAAAAATATGAATCCTTAGGAGGAGATTGTGGAATTAGAACGGAATGATTTCTAGAAGATGTTTTTTGATAAATATTTTCCATTTACCCTCCGAGTTATGATGGAATGGGACATCTATTTTTTAAAGAAAAAAGAAGATGAATCTATTGGAGTGTAGGTGGAAAACATCACAATGATTTCATAATACCCCTAAAGATTTGTCATTACCCGCAAATTCAAGGTTGGCCTATTTTTTGGTGCGTTCAATCCTAGCCTGTGGAAAGCCCTCGCGGTACATGACTTTGACAGCTATGTGGAAATTTTCTGATGCAACCTCACGATTGAAATAGAGATTGGTGAATCTCAGGGGTATCATGGAGTTAAGAAGTATAAGGTTAAATTCTATTCTAGCAGTCTGACGGATAAATCCAACAGTTCTAAGAAGATCCATCACACTATATTCCAATGGTGCATAATGAAACACCCAAGAAATTTCATTAAGGGGATGAGGAAATTCTTTATGTCTGTATGAGAATGAAAATATTATGTTAACTGCCAACCAGAAAAACCCACCACTAAGAAAAAGGAGAAGAATTCTCCATTTGACTCTCAATGAGTTGTTCATTGATTGAACTGCATAGAATCATTGCACCATCCAAATCAGTGCCATAAGCCAATGGTTTTCAGATGCTACCAACAACCTCTAAGGCAGAATGGGTAAAATTTTTCCCTCACCACCGTAGATTGGAATCACGACAATAATTGGTGATTGGTAAACTAGTTATCCATTCAAGAATTCCGAATGTACTTTTTTATTCTGGTTATACATATTCTTTTATATCTCGAATGTTTAGTAGAATAATCCCAACACCATCAAAAATCATGAATGTGATGATTTCTGTGAGTATGGAAAATGGGGAAATCATTTCTTACCATGAATATAACTCATCCCTTGTCATATTTTTCGGATTAAAAATCCCATAGAACCTCATCATACTCCCTCTGGTGGAATTTGATGTAATTATTCTCATGGATTATCTTTCCCTATATAGATCCAAAATAAATTTTCATGAGTGGGAAATAACCTTCCATAGGAAGAATTGACCCATAATTCTATACATGTGCAAGGTGGAAGATGAATCTTCTATTGAACCATCATCTCAAGTGTGGATATTACTTCCCTATGAGCATGCATATCGGGCATAGATGCCTCAGTATATAGAAGAAACCATCCTTGATGACATTCCTATTTTGAGGGAATTCTATGAAGTGATTCTAGAATAATTTCATGGTCTTCATCCTATAATAGATGTTGAGTTATCAATTGACCTTATACCAGCGGTGTTGCCAATATGCAAGAATCTATAGAGAATGGATGTTATGGAGATTGAGGTACTGAAGAAACAACTATAAGAGAATCTGGATAAAGGGTTTATACACACAAGTGCTTCACCATGGGGTGAAGTAGTACTCTTAATCAAGAAGAAGGACGTGTCAATGAACCATTGAATTGATTATCATGAGCTCAACAAAATCACAAATAAGAACAAGTATCCTCCTCCACAAATTGATGACTTGTTCAGTCAGCTGTGTGGAGCACAATACTTATCCAAGGTGGTTTTACTATCATGATATTATCAAGTGAGGGTGAATAAGGAAGATATCCCCAAGGCTTCTTTTCATACATGATATCAGCACTATGAGTTCATAGTAACTCCTTTTGTACACACTAATGCTCCGTAAATTTACATCTACTTTATGAATAGAGTATTTAGAGATTACATTGAAATTATTTTGGTGGTATTAATAGATGATGTTCTCATATACTCCAAAACCATGGAGGATCATGAGGAGAATCTAAGAACTGTGCCGGAAAACTTGCGGAAGGAGAAGCTCCATGCAATGTACCGCATGTGTATGATCTAGTTGAAGGAGGTCTCATTCCTAGGTCATATCATCACATGAAATGGGATATCAGTGGATCCTTCAAATAAATATACAATTGTGTGATGGATGAGGCCAACATTGGTAACAAATATCCATATCTTATTGTTGTTAAAAAGATATTATTTACTATTTGTGAGAAATTTCTCATTAGGGAATTAAATGATTCATGTCATATGTGGATTTAATAGTCATTATTACTAAACCATTTCACCAATGAATTTTATTAAAATATAGAATTTTTTATTTTTGTTCTATTTAAGAGGATCAATGATAATTTTATTAGAATTCATTAATGATTCAATGTACTCGAAGAGTAATAAATTCATATAAACTCCTTTGTGTGAATGATTTATATATTTCTGAAATGAGAATGGATAATAGTAGAGATAAATGAATTGAGAATAAAACATTAATTAAATAAATCAAGAGACCAATGTGTGAAGGATTACTAAACACCAAAATACCATAAATACAGATTTTCAAAACTATACAATACTATGTTTTCCAGCATATTCTTGGGACCCAGTTTGAGGTACTCAAGGAGTCAAATTTTAGGACCTTTGAAATTATAAAGCTATTGAAGTTGAGTATCATCATCTTCTCTTATATCTAATCATTTTCACTCCCATTTATGCTTTATATTTTATGTATGTGTTGTATTACTATGTTTATTGGTAGAAAATTTATCCCATAACAAGCTAGATTGTTTTTGACACACTCTCATATAAAGTTTATTTTTATTCCATTTAAAACTACGGAAGAGGTCATGTGATACTTTTTCATGTTTTCAATCCTATTTATATCTGTGGAAGAGGAATAGAGCATGTAGAAAATTGTTTGTGTGTTTATTGTAAAACATGAACCATGTTTAGGATCATGTTTATTAATTGTTAAAATTATTAGTACTAGTTGATTTCCTGGTGATAGGGATTATGTCTCGGCTTGATTCGGAACCCCTTGTAAATTTTACACTATTTGATTTATTGGTTTTAATTTTCTATAATTCAATGACAAATACTATACATGTAATTAAAATCAGAATAATCAATACATGGATATTTAATCATAAAAAGTGTGTATATAATGTGTTTTATTATGTAATTGATATTCTAAATTTTAAAATGGTATCAATTATTTTCTAAACCGATCCTTAATAATTCTTTGAGAAATTATTTTAGATATTAAAAATATATAATTATACTATTTTTATTTATTGGGAATTTTTATTTAATTTAGGTGTTTAGATTAAATTTTTTTAATAGAATTTTTTGGTAACACAATTCCATGCCTCTTGAGTTACTCATTCTGAAAAACATTTGGTATTAAAGGATTTTAAAATATATTTTCTATAGTGAATTATTTTTCTTTTAAATATTATAATTTTCTTATTTCTAAATTTAATTTCTTTATGGATAATAATAGAAAATTGGAATATGATACTAATAAGAATCGTTATATTAAAGGAAAAAACCATTCTATGCTGAATATTAAAATGATGAAGAAAATGTAAAAAATCGAATTTGATATTTTATACAATAAGTGAAGAAAATAAGAATTACCTAAAACTATTAGAGTTGAATGGAATGATCCATCTAAAACAGTTTATAATAATAACAATAATTATTTGAATTATTTATATTGTTCTTTAAAAGATAAATATTTTATCATAATTTCTGACTGTACTACAATATTTAAAATTTAGAATACTATAGATATTTCTCATGACAGAACATCTAATGATAAATAGACAAGTTTGAATACATAAGATATGAAATATGATACTTTTATAATGAAAATTTATGAACCTATTTATGATATGTGCCTTAGTTTCAATGAGATTGTGAATATGAAGCATTCAATAGGGAAACCAATTTCTGTCAAAGATCATGTGACGCACCTGCCGAGATGCTTATTAGAAAGATGGAGAGGAACTTCAGTTTCAATATGATAGTCATTTATTGAAATTAAATCTCCTATTAAAGAGATAATAATAATTCTCAGTATTCACGAAGAGGTACTCAAAGTTAAGAGTGAATTAAAGGATGATCTAAAGAGGATTTCATTATATTACAAGACATTTGAATCAAATAAAAGAAGGAAAATCTAAATAATAGATTCCATGTGATGAATATATCTCTTCAGATAGTGATGATGAAATGGATCACTAATCCATATTATTCATAAAATTTTACAAATTAAATAAATTCATCAAGAAGTCAATAATGTAGAGGTTATTATGACAATAGAGGTAATTAGGGAAAAGACTAAAATAATAATGACCCTATAAATGAAATAATCTACTCTGAATGATAAGTAAAATGACATGTCAATTATAACAATCTTAAGCTAAAATTTATAAATAAATATATGAAAAATGATAAGAGGTATAACAAATATATTAAATACACTTTGTGTTCTTTAAAGGATAGTTCATGTGATTCAGAATCCAGAAGACAAGCTAATCATTATATATCCTATATGTGTTTTATGAAAAATAAATCATTGGTATCTAATAACTTGTTTGCATCTCTAAATCATATGTATATAATTGAGGATTTTTTTAATATCCATTGTATTTAAAAATCCACATTCTACATTTCATGTTTTTAAATTAACACAAGACTTACACATCATAAAAAAAGCTCCTAGATCTTGGTATGATAAGATCAAATTGTTTCTAATTTCTATAGGGTTTTTAAAAATGAATAACTTATCCTTCCATATTTTTTGAAATAATATCAAAATATGTTTTAGTTTTTCAAATTTTTTTCAATGATATAATTTTTAGATGTTCTAAACAATATCTATGAATTTAATTTTCAATAATAATGAAAATTAAATTCTAAATGAGTTTTATGCATGAGTAAAAAATATTTTGTTTTCAAAATTTTAAAAATAAGGATAAAATTATTTTAAATAAAATTTTGTACACAAAAAACTATTGAATTTTATTTTTGTATAGAATAAAATGTAGGGATAACCCATGAGTTCAACTTGTATGTTGTTTCGTGATGAAATTGAGAAACCATTTCATCAAAAAAATACAGATATCTGATTAGAAACAATATATATTTAATAACTAGCTAACCAGATGTTATGTTAAATGTATGATTGTGTTCACATTTAATAGAAAGTCACATGGAATATCATTATTATCAAAAGAATTTTTAAATACCACATGAACAAAAATGATTTACTATTGTTCTATCATAGTGGACCAGAATTTTATTTAGTGAGTTATTTTGATGTAGATTTTGGGGTGTGTATGTACGAGGGAAAATGAAACAATGCAATTTATCACCATTTAAGAAATTCAATAGTATCACAGTTTAGTAAAAAATAAAAATTCTATTTCCCTATCTACTACTGACACTTAGTATATAAATTTAAGAAAATATTGTTAACAAATTTCGTGGATGAAACGCATTTCACTAGATAATGGATATCAATTTAGAAACATACCAATAAATTTTGACAATTCAAGAGTCATAAATATCTTAATGAATTCAGTATCTCATTCTATGTCAAAAAATATTGATATAATACAACACTTTTTGAGAGATCATTTCCAAGAAGGTGATATAACTCTTGAATTAATTGGAAAAAATCATTATCTTATTGATTTATTTACAAACACCATGAATTTAGTGAGATTATTCTATATTATAAAATGAAATATGAATGATAAACATTAATTAAATAATTATTTTCAGTATTAATTTCCAGATAAATCCCGTTGGTAATTGACCGTTGCGAGATTAACAGTTGGTAATCAACTATTTGGAAGATCAATCATTGGTAATCGACAATTGAATGATCGACGGTTGGTAATTGATCATTGGATAGTAAACTATTCAAGATCCACCATTAATGATCCGTCATTTGAGATCCACTATTAGAGATCAACCATTCTTGATCGACTGTTGGGTGACCCATCGTTGGTAGATCATCTATCTGATAACCACCATTAGAGATCCACAATTGAATGATATTTCGGTCATATTTTTATTGTTTAAAATTTTATTAAATTTATTTAAATATAATTTATTATTCAATATCCAAGAATTATAAAATTGATCTTAAATGAAATTCTTGGAAATTTCATACTCAGGACACCTATCAAACCTTTTGAATTCCTTTCTCTCAAGAACTACGACCCTCCAAATTCATCCTTCATTATTTTTATCAATACAATAATAAGAGTAAAACATTAATTAGATTTGTCCCATGAAGGATTTAATCCCTAGTGGAAACAATGTGGATAATTGATCCATTCTACAGTTGTTAAACGAAATAACCTCCAACTCTCTACTAGGGTTTCCTTTAATAAAAAAGAAATAGAAGATTATTGGTTGATTCTGAACAAGTGTATAGTACTAAAAATGATCAAAAACCAAGGATTAAATGAGTTGTTTTTAAGGAATTATCAACATTTCATTCCTATATTAGTTCATCAATTTTATCATTATCTGGTGTATAGATTTGGTTAGAATATTGATATTATCATAAGCTTAATCAATTGAAAATAAGTAGTGTTTTCATAAAATAAATGGGAATAATATTTAAATGTATATCACAATGATATATATTAAGATATTCAAGTATCTATTCCCAGTAATATAAAATAAATTGTATATGATAATTCTCTTATGGGGTTGATTGGAAATGATTTTGTATAATGATATGTTTATATAGAATTTTATTGGGAGTTTAGACTGACTTTTAGATTCATCCATCCCATTATATTTCTGAGGGAGGTGGATTTTAGTATGATTATGTATCAATATGTATTTTGGTTATTCCTTATGAAAATAAGTGATAAGATAAATCCTTATAGATATTTAATGTTTCATATATTAAAGGTTATAAAATCCTTATCTCAAAATAATTTCTTGATCTATCTAATTTTTATCCCAACCACATTGGAAGCCAAATAATTTTTATATAAGGATGAATAAGTTGTAGTGAATTTTGGTGTTTTTTGATTGAGCTAGTTTACCAATAAGATGATGAAAGTAAATTTGAATTTGTGGTTTAAGAAATGGGTAGTAGGAAATGATAACATATATTAGGATTTCAATATTTTGTAGCACCATCAAAGGCCTAAATATATAGTTGATTCGGGATTGGATATATAAGATGTTGGTGTTTACATCGATGAGGATGTAGAATAAAAATATGTTGAAACAAGAAAAGAAAAACTAGTTGTTTATGTTGAGGTATGGAGTGACCCAGATGTGGTAAAGTTTCCCAATGTTTCTTATGGATCAAGAAGTAAATATACATACATTCATGAAAAAAATGTATTTTATGTGAAGGAGAAGAAATAGATATTGAATTCTCAGGTGAATAACAATTTGATAGTTCTTCTGAATGATCAAGGGAAGTAGTTTAATATTTAGGTGGTTCTGATGGACCTAAAAATGGAAAAGGTGATGGAACACAGTCTTCTTAAAGACATATTGATGATGATGATGCTGCTATTAGGGGGAAACAATCACATTCATCTCTTGCCATTTTTGTTTTTGGTAGGTATGTAGATTGGGATAGAACTAGTTATACTCAACTAGATTATAGTAGCCACGAATATACACATATAGATGAAGAATTTGCATCATAATGAAAAGATTATATAAATTATGGAGATTAGAATGAAACTTCTAATATCAATGTTGAGGATTTTGGTTCTTCAAGATAATTGGAAATAGAACCTAATAATTTAGAGAAGTCCCCAAGAGTTTCTCATATTGGGATTAAATATTCTGAATCTGAATTAGATGATGGTAATGATGATGATGACCCTGGTAGCTAGCCGAGCATGGTGGAATTTGAATCCCTATTAATGAAAAAATCCTAATATATATATATTATAAATATTTATGTTTCTATCTAGTTGGAATCATTTCTATCTGATGCTCGTAATATTGAATCTACAAAAGTACATGATACTTTACCATGTTAAGAGTGGATTCCATATCCTCCATCTTCACCTCCTCTCCCCCTGACTATATAATTAATGAATATATGAAAATTAAGTCATATATTCCACAATGATTGTTGGATTTGTGTGTGGTTACATCTGACAAGTTATAAATGACTCATCAAACTATTTTAAAATATACCATGACAATATGAGAATGTATTCTCTATTTTGAGTATCTGACACACATTTTGAACTAAAATGTCACTTTAAAACTGAGATCTGGCACTTGTAGTTATACTGGTAACATTTGGTGTCAGATTAGTAACCACATTTTTTCAGAGTGGTAGACATGTATTTTTTGATTATTAGATCCCCAAAATATTAATAATGTTATAATGGTAATTTAATCATGTGACGAACCTCAAAAAATTTATTTAATTGTTCATTATATAATGGGGTAAGTCCTTTAACATTTGGGTCAGAATTTGGTGAGATTTCAATTAGATAATATTTATTGGGATACATAATATTATCTATAAAAAATATTATTTATTTCAACTTTTATGATCATCAAGATATCCTTAGTGAATCATCATATGGAAATTACGACATCCTGGTTGAGTTTTGAGTGGGTAGTTTTACCAAAACATGATATAACCTTTATTAAGGTTATCTTTCCTGAGTCGAGCCTTTAAATATATTTTTTTATTTTATTTATGTTTTCCCCTATCCAATATTTCCTCCCATATTCATAAAATAGGAAGGTATGAAATCATCCTCTCACTAGTTCTTCAGAACTAAGGAGGTGGGGAAGTGAGGATGAGCTTCTTTGTGGGTGGTAAATCAGAAACGGATCAAGAGGAGTAAGGATCGAGTGATGAACTAGCCCTGAAGCTTCAGTTATTTTCCATATAGTTTTGCATGTTATTTAAATTTTCAAACCAACCCCATTTGTTTTCCATTTTATTTTTTAGGATTAAATTTGTGTTATTATGGATAGGATAATTCATCAAACTGATTGATTTATGATGAAATAGGTGATTCTTGCAATCTATACTGCACTTGGTATGGAAATCACAATAACATAGAATGTTGTTTTATGAAAAAATGGTGTGTAGTTTATTGGTGTGATATAGGTTAACAAAATTAACAACTTAGTGCAATGTCGATATAGAATGATTATCTAGGTATATTAGGTACATTAATCATGGTGTGTCCATGTACATGGATAGAAACTTCGTGTTGCATAGTAGTGCTAGTAGAAGATTCCATATTGTGTTACACAACAATAATTGAGTGAGATACACAACTTGGAACACCATGTGACTTGAACATCATGTTTTCCTTAAGGAATTATCTGTATTTGAAATGTACTTGCTAATCCATGTTGAGGTATATGGTGGGATTGGTGCTGTAGATCCAACTATTTGTATATTTGATTACATGTACGCTGAAATAATTTTATATTAATAAAGCATCTAACTACATATTTTTAATGTTTTGTATGGATTTAATGTAATAATGACATAGTGTATCTGTTTTACATTGATATGGTCATAAGAGTTCCACATTATGATGAGAAACTAGAAATTACATGGATATATTTTTAAATATAGTTATAATCATAGATAAAATTATATGGTGTAACACATAAAATATTGATTTTCAGTTGCAGGTACTCATAATAAGATGATACATATTCACATAATTTTCATACATGGTAATATTAAGATGGAAGATTTTTAGAATGACCCCACCTATAATATTTTTCTATGATTATGTGTCATTAGATATTTCTATTTGTGAGTGTTTGTAATGATCCTTAGACGTTAATATTAATATTAGTTATTTTAATGATCACGTACTTTGATTTATTGACCATAAGTATTTCCCCACATGTTCTTAGAATGTACAAAACATTAGGTGCATGATAAATGACATGATATTAATGAATAACCCAAGTAAGAATTTTCCTCTTCTACATTTATAAATGAGGATTTCTTGTCAAATTTATTGAAATGTAAATTTTAAATTAAATACCATGGACAAAGTGTAATGATGTGTTTATTTATGATAGTCAAAGAATGTCATATAAATAACATTTGTTGATGGGACATGTGTGGGAAATCTTTTCACTATATTAAAAGTAGTAAATTATAGGGGCATATTACAAAGGATTTTATAAATTGCTAATAAATGAAAAACAACTATTACGACACCCTTTTATTCCACTGATATTTTAAAAAACTGATATTTAGTGGAGGTTTTGTTTATAACTACTTCTAAATAATTTTTAAAAGTATTTCATTAAAATTTAATTTAAATCTACTACCATATTTTTCAATGATATCACTATGTCCCTAACCACCACCCCCACAAAAATTGAAGCCCTCTCATCTGTAGACACCCCCACACTGTAGCTCATTATCAGACATACGTCATACCCCCCTCTACTACTCAATTTCATACTCCTCTCAACCTCCCCTTCACCATGGCTCGATTCCATAACCCCACTCGACCTCCCCTTCGATGTCTCTTGATGCTGGACTAGCTACCCTCTCATCCATTATGTCATATTCTTCTCTCCAATTCCCACTCCACTATTATACCATTATACACTCTCCATTATATTAGGAGAGATTTATTAGAATAATTTCTCCCTAATCACATGTAGATTATTTTGTACTCTGTTTTAGGGAACAATTGTGCAATAGAGCTAGGTTTGGTAATTTTACTATTCTAATTCTCTATAAATTCTTGTATTTTAGTATATATATGAATTATTATGTTTTGTGGTGTAGTTTGGGATCCATTATTGTTGTTTATTGTTTTTCTAGTTTGATATAGAAATCTTCTTAGAAGCTATGATATTAATTTAGATGATTTTATAAAAAATGCGACCATAGATTATGAATGAATTTTCAATGAGATCTTAATGACTTGAGAATTGAGTTCAATTGATTGATAATGATATTACATGAATTGATAAGTGATAAAAATTTAATATGAAATTTTTTTAATTATTGAAATGTTATATTGTATTTAAATAAAATGTTTAATTGGGTAAACAGTGATGTAATTCATGAAATTTATATAATCATTATTTCAATAATAAATAACATGTTTATGTGAGATGGAATTATTTTTTTGTAGAAATTTTCTTATGTTATGGTAGGGGTGTGTTCTAATATTTGGTAAAATCAGTCATATAATGAGAATTCAGGTAAATCATTTTCTTATGGATTCTAAATATATATTTAGTTCTTGTTCTATTGGTTAGGTAATATTTTAGTAAAAATTAATAAATGAAGTTTCATGTGAATGACATAATTTGGTGACATAATATGTTTACCCAAAATAAATAAAATTTGAAATATTATTAATTTTTGAAGATAAATGTATTTTATTTTTACATTTAAAAATATTATTATAGTTTATATCTGATAGTGTAGGATTTCAAGTACAAATGGAATGATTTTGATAGGCATGATGTGTCAGAAGATCGATAGTGACATTAACCATTCTACGTCATAGAGTTATCATTCTCCCTATATGACACGAGGTACCATTCATAACATAAATTGTACAATTTTTCGATTCCATTTCTTCATTTCCTAGTATGATTTGATCCATGGTTATTAATTCTACAGATGATGTCTATGAATTATATAGGACACCAACGATGGTTCAGACTGGTGATTTAGTTGATAGTTAGTTATCATTAAGCGGTTATTGGAGTGTCCCAATCATTAGTATGTAATTCAATGACACTATATTACATTCTTAAATATTGATAATAATTCATTAATTTATATGATAAATAGATGAAAATAATAATAGAAGGGAGAAAAATATAAATACTTATGATGTTTGGAATATCAAAAATATAAAGATAGTTATTCCTTTCAATGAATATGTTGTAACCACACAGAATGAAGCATTAATTCTTGGGGAGTTCAAAATTTTTTTATCTTTTTATGTGACATCCCTTCTTATTCAATATTTATATTGGAGATAAAACCTAGTTTTGTTTCGAAAATATGAGATTTTTATTCTCAAATAATAGTACCAGCATTATTATAAATTCATATCAGATTATATTAAAATTTTTATTCAATGTTTTGATAATTTAATATAGTTTAAATATAAGTTTGTAGATTATGATTAATTTCACATTTCTAATGAAATCCCACTTCCATAGAAATTAAAATGTTAAATAAATAAATTGAAATATTTCAATTGGAAATTATGGAATGGATTCAATGAAAAATCAATATCATTCTCTCATATGTATGATAAGGTAACTAAATGAATTCCTAGAGAAAAATAGAATGTATTCATTGACCATAATCACAATGAATATCATAAGGTATTTTGTTTAATGATGGCTTATTAATAATTAATTTTTTGTAATATTTATTGTTTTATTGATAAATAATTTTTAAGCTGATTTGTATGAGAAATTATTTCAATTGAGAAAAACAACTGACTACCTACACTACAGCCTTTATGAGTTTCATGAGGAAACAACACAGAGTGATTCAATTTAATTTATTAAAATATATCCCCATTATACATCAAGTAATTTATTTTTTTAAAATGTATTTTCTGTATGTTATTTTTAATAAGAGAAAAATGTATTCTATTCTATTAGAAGGACTGAATTATTATTTGATGTTCATAAAATAATGGAATTTATATCAACAACCCAATAGAAAACATTGGGGTAAATAATTTTAATAATAATGTAGAGTTACCAAATTACTTTCTAATGTAATATTAATCAATTTACAACATAAAATAACATAATCCTTGAATTACATCCTATCCATAATGCTTCCAATAACCTTATATGATTTAATTTCTTGAGCTTATAGAGAAGAGAATTCTGGTCATGTTAGTGGGATGGGTTACAGGACATCTCTGTTGAGGGAGTTTGGTAGTGTACATAAATCTTCATCCAAAATCTTAACTAGAGGGAGGATTACATGTTATGTGGATCCTACTATAAAAAATTAAATTGTTTCAATGAAGAATAACATTTAGGATTATGAATGAATTATTAATATATTGAATGAGTAGGTCTCATCATTGGAGAGTGTGTTGATTGTTATGTTTAATAAAATGATCAGAAGTATTCCCAATGAAATAGAAAAACTCATTGTAGGTGGAAGAGAAGTAAATTTCATAAATATACCCATTTATTTTTTATTTTTGTTTTTTTTATATTTGATAATATATATAAATTAACATTAAATATTTATTTTTTTCTTCCATAAAAATTTGACTTCAATTATTTTAAGAATCCACTTTGTAATATTTTAATAATACTGATAAAATGTACGATTATGTTAGATTAAGAAATTTCATTTCTATTTTCATAAACTATATACGTAGTTTATTTGATATGTTATTGTGGAGTTCATGTAAAATAAGTGGTTATAAAATGTCTTGTGGTATGTTTCATCTAATATTACATGTATATTTTTCTAACCATAAAACATTGACAAGGAAAAGAGTTCATGAATAATTTTAGACGTGGTAGATATTTCATCAGAAGAAAAAGGATTAAAAATAATTTCATTATGTGAGAATGGATTTACGATAGTTCATTGTGATTATGATTTTAAAAATATGTTTTGATAATTATTTTAAAAATTAAAAAATGAAAAAAATTGTAAATTAGAGGGTCACCTGGATAAATTTTATGTTAGGGGTGATTATAATTATTTGTGATTATATAGTTTGGATGTGATTTTTTTTATTTCATTATCAAAATATTTTTGAGAATAATTCACGTTTGATGGGGTAGGGGTTATAGAAAATAATCTTATTTGTCATCATATTTTTAACACCTATGAAAATTTAATTCAAGTGATTATAAAGAAATAATATTAGGATAGACGTAGTGATTGGGATTACCTTTGGAATCATAGAAGTATAATAAACTATCTCTCTCCAGAACATTAGCATTTGAAGTGAAATTTAGTCAGAAATATTGGTACATGATAACATGTAAGAGACCCATCTCTAACCATTGATCCCTCATAATCTTTTTGGATACAACCAGACATAAAAAATTAACATGGTCCACAAATTAGTTTGTATACTAGGTTACATAAAAATAAACCTACTAGAGGTTATGAATCTCTCTTTAAATTTCCATGACCAACGACTCAAGATATAGCTAATCAGTGAAAATAACTCTGATTTCTTTTACTCTAAACTGTCATGTTTATTCACTATAGTTGTCAAATCCCACAAAGTATTACGAGGACCATTATGATTTACTAGTATATCTTATATGATATCTCATCCTTTTCTTTAATATATGGATGTTTCTTATATAAAAAAGGGGGACTCCCCTAACATTCACTAAATTATCTACGATAGAAAATAAAGACATTTTTAATCTCCCATAACCTGGCTCTAATACCACATGATGGACCTGCGAACACCCTGAGAGGGGAGGGCTGAATCAGGGTGTCAAATATTTGATAAAGAGTGTTTGATATTTTTATCACGTTATTTGGGATGAATTAAACCTAAATGATGGTAATTTATAGAAAACCAAAATCCACAAAAAATGATATCACACAACAATATTAATTATATCACCACTAAGGGATAATCCATGGAGAATACACCGAAAATGTGTCATTTGTACCTAAATCCACAAACATCACAAGTGTTGGAATACAAGTGTTTATAAAAATTCAATATGTTTTATTCACTCTACATTAACGAGATTTTAGGGATATCAAACTACGTCCCTCAAAACAATTCCATCGACTCCCCCAAGCTCAATTCCGTGGGTGAAGTCATAATCAGTTTAACATCATGAAGCTCTCATTAGTTGATGGACATTAAATTCTTTTTCTGTATCTAGAATGAGATACTGAGTACTCATTAGATCTGATATGATGCACTATGAAAGACCTATTCACCAAAAAATGATATTCAAAACTACCTTTCATGAAGATCACTAACTTCGTGGAGCACCCTGCCTTTGTGGAGCTCACTCAGTCAATGCAGAATACCTAGTCATCATTATACTCCCATTAATCAAATGAATTGGAATTATTTAACACTCAAAAATTCATACCTCGATGCTCAAGCTCATATAGAGATACAGATTCATGGATCTCCTGAAGCTTCATGAAATCTAATGGATTTATAATTTTACCTAAATGATTTTTGTCTAAAAAAAATTGTGGGTAACTTTATATTTATAGGCACTCCCATTCACAATACTCAAATGAATATAGAGTTTTTTCAATAATTTAATAATATCATTTCGGTGCTCCTCTACCCATTAATATACATTGATATTTTATGTTTTCATGAAGATTTCCATTAAACGATCATGCACTCACAATGGTCCAATTCTCATAATTGCATAGAACACTATCAAAATTCACGATTCAACAAATTTTCATAAACATAAGCACAATATTAATTAAACCTATGGATTTATCATATTTAGGAAGATTTTATTCTAGAAAACAACCCTCCATGATGGTATCCCTTCCTCTGGTTTTTGATCCCAATAAATTGGTAATCATTGGGAAATGACACCTCCTTAAACATTGTTTTCAGTCTATAGAATAAAACAATTTTTCAAAAACTCCTTGATTAACAAATGGAGTATTGAAAAAAAAACACAGACTATACTCCATTTCAAGCAAAGATCATCCTTAAATCTAACATTGTTGACCCTAGGAAGCTAATGTTCATAGGGAACTTTCATTTCCTACCAATGTTGAATGATATGATGTAATTTTCATGTAAAAATGGAAAATTTTATACAATGTGAAATTCTAATTCTACCCAAATTCATATGAAATTATAGAAACATTAGTACATATAAAACTTCATAAATTCCCAAATTTATCAAGTGGACATCAAGTCTTAATTGAAAAAATATCCCACTGTATAATTTGTGTATACAATAAAAAGATAATAAATGAATCAGTATGGAAGAATAAGACATACACTATTCCAAGGAATCATTTGATAATTATAATAAACCATGAAAATATAACATAATAATATAGTACTGAAAAAGCATAAAAATATTAACATATACCAAAGTTAACCACAACGATAATTATTGTATTAGGGATCATGAATCTATACCTGTGTCCCAAAACATAGCGGATCAGGTTTCCCTTCTAGCATACCATATTGTGTTGACAATCATTACTCTTGTTCCATAATAATCTCATGGTATACAATACATTAACATATACATTAGATGAATATATCAAAACTGCCCATCATATAATGGTAATACAAAACATATTTTTTTCCAAAAAAAATAAATCATACATCTTATGATCATAACCCCATTGAAATAATATGGGATACATTTTATTGTCATATGGTATCATATAAGTCCAAAAAAATTATTAAATTAGATGTCAAATAAATTCAGTCACCAAAAAGTAGAATATCATAACAAAATTTTGAGGGTTAGACATGAAACATGACTCCATATGAGATAGATAATTTTGAGATAGTATTGAAAATGCAATAGGAATCATAAATATAGTTTTAATACAACATTTTTTTCTCTGTTATTAAAGAATGTTATTACATGTTACATTTAATAATCATTTTTAAGATGTTTACAAGATGAAATGAACCAACATAAATACACTATTACATTGATACCTAAACCATAAATGAAATGTCTTTATGGGAATTTCTGATTCCCATAAGCTAGGGACTGACACTGTGGAATAAAATACATGTCATAAGGAATTATTTATTCTTAAGAAAAAATGACAATATAGAACAATAGAAGATGAAATATTAAAAAATCAATATACTAAACCCTCCTCATGGAGAATGTATCTTAATAAAATAGATCAGATAAAAATGATATACCCTCCAAATAAATGATACAATATATATCAATGTAATAAAACAAAAAATATCATTGTAATAGTGGATCACAACTCCACAAATCACTTACATAACAAAAGGTCCTAGGATTCAAGATCACCTACCACCTTATAGTGGATCATTCCCATTTTTTACATGGAATAATATTGTCTAAAAACACCGTGAGGAAATGGTACGGTGTGAGAAAAATAGCATAGAAGTATTTCAGAAAGGGTTCTACCAAATGTTTTGTAACAAATAACCCATTTATGATTTAATTTATAAAATATTTACACATGGAAAATAATCTTAATATTTTCAGTCACACAAGAATTTAGGTCTAGTAGATGGGAAGTATATTAGAAATTGGATTAAATAAACATTTTAAATAAATTGATGGTAGTGAATAAAAATAATTGAATAATAATAATCATCTAATAAAAAAATTACATAGTTATATTCCTTGAGTATTATCATTTCCATATTCTAGGATCCTCACTCTAATCAGTCAAAAAATAATTTCTGAAGGTGTGTACATATTATTAATGGTTAGTCCATCATGATATAATCAATAAACACCACAAAGAAGAAAAATATTCAAAACATTGTTCAGTTAGAGTTGTTATCTTTAAACTATTATTAGGGGGATAATGACCTTAAATGATTTTTGAATTCTCCCCCATTTACCTAGGAACACCTTTTCATTCAATGAATCAATCAATCAATCAATCATGTTAAAATAATTATTTTCATTTCAATTCACCATTCACAGTTCAGATTACACATTTTGATTTTCAATATTCCATATCAATTTCAAAACTAAACCATGGGTTTTTATTAAATTCATGAATTTCAACATTATTGTTTTCTTAAATCCATATTACTTAATAAAAAATAATAAATAATTTTTTTAAATCACATCTCATTTCAAACTATCTTTTCTCGAATCCAATAAATAATTTAAATGATTGTGAAAATGGTTTTTGTTTCAAAATTACATTCTTATTTAAAACAATATATTTTCTAAATATATTTTTTATAAATAAATTTAAAATAAATTTCAAATCAAGAAATAAAATCTAGGTTTCACATGTTGCTAAAATCCTTAGGGAATAACCATCTTTTTCAAATGATTAACAAATCACCTAAAATGGAAAAATCCAATAGAGAGTCGAAGATAATTAATATTAATGAGTAATTACTTGAATTATAATCCATAAACTCAAGGTCTATACCCAAAAATAACATGAGGAACCATATCTCTCAGATAAGGAGGCAAGGGAAAAAGGGGATTCCCAAACAAAGAGATTACACTTACAATAGAGGGATCAAACACATCCAATGACACTTATATCTAAGGATAATGGGGTTATACATGTCAAAATCGTCTATATAGTGTTTCTAGAATCAATAGGGTTAAATTATGTTCATCTACAAGGTGTTTACTATTTATTACAGGGAATCAAGCCCTTAATTATAATTTTTAATGGATTAAAAATATCATAGCAAAGTTTCCTAGGTTAGGCCGTATGGTTAGAAAAAATTGTTCCCCAATCCATGCCCCATTACATGGAAGCTAGATATTATCACATGGGTAAGACACGTGGTTAGACCAAACATGATCCAAATATTAACTCCGTCATATTCTATTGGAAAAAGGGTGAATGATTTCGATGAATGGTTTGGAGAAAGTACACCAACCGTTATCTCATCGCATTCCCAAGACACATGCTTTTATGGGGGGAAATGGTTTGATATAACTATACATCGCCTTCAGAAAATCATGATAAGGTACCTAGTTTTCTTGGGAAACTTGCACAATTTTTTCTAACTATATTCCAACCATGTGAATCCTAAAAATCACCCAAACACTTCAGGAAGTCTCAAAAAATTACCCAAAACAAGATCTAAAAAATTAATGATAGGAACAATGGGTTTGAAGTACCAAAATACTGGTATTTGGATATTATGATTTCTACAATATAAATTATTTTTCCCACATAAATCCTATAATGAAGAATTCATATAAATGAGCGGATTCCACTACTCTCCCATCAGTGTATCCTAATCCAATGTCTCTTGAAAATACTAACTATCTGGAAAAACAACTTAAACCAGAGGTAATGAAATTACAAATGGATCATTCAAATCCAAATCATCAATATTCATTTTCTAATTTTTCATAGATAATTTAGGTTCCACATCATGGTCCTCTCAACTCTAGTCATGAGATAGGTCATACAAATACTTTTACAGCTATGACATGTGAAACATGTTATGAATCGATGTCAACTAGGTTGTAAAATCCCAATGTAAGGAAAATTTCCATTTTTCACAACATCCTTAAATTGTACCTTATTTCACATTTCTATATTTCCTTGTTTTCTAAGACATCAGTTACCCAAACGAGGTCAAACTCTAAAAAACACCTGGTCACCAGCTGAAATCTCAAATGGGTATTAGTAATGATCAATATAAGATTTATAATGACTCAATAATTTCACCATTATATGATGAATCAAATAAATATTTTCCATTATCTTTTGAATAAAATTAGGTCCAACAAGGGAGTTTTCACAAATCTCTAACAAATCCAATGGAGATTTAAATAAATGTTTGTACAAGGCCCCATGGGGTGTTAACATAAGGGATGAATTGTAACTGTTGTTATAAGAAAACACAACCATTCTTAAGTGGATATTCCAAGCTCCAACAAAGTTGAGAATTCATACAAAAAGAATATATTAGAGAATATATATATCTTGTCCTATTTGTATATCAATCTATGGATGATATTTCATCTTGAATCTTACCTGGGATCCAATCACCTCATATAGGTCTATCAAAAAATGGGATGTGAAATGGGGTTTTCTATAAAATACTATATCATATGATACTCCATGAAATCTAATGATTATAAGAATATACAAACATCACATTCCTCATCAGTGGTTACGTCATAAATGGAGATATGGTTATCCAATTTGGTTATCCGATCAACCACTTCCCATATCGCATTCATCCCTTGAGGGGTAGTTGGAAACCCAACAATGAAATCTATCAAAATATCATATCATTTCCATGTTATCACAATAAAGGGATGATGTAAACCCTAATATATCTAGTGTTCGTTATTGAACTACTAACATGTTAACAATGAGAAATAAAATCAGTGATATTTCATCTCATACCTAACCACCAGAATCATCATCACATATCATAAAACATATTTATGAAGCTAGTATGTACCACCCTATGGTAACCTTAATAATCCCCCATAAATTATTTTCTTACAAGTAATTTTATAATGCACTTTCTGCAGATGAATATGATCTACTCAGAAGATAACAACCACTAATTGATGGTTTCCCCACCATAAACTTAGTCTGTAGTTCCATATAACATATAATTGTTGACTATTACTAATTAATCATCCCAGTAATAGAGTAGGACCACTAAATTCTAGACGAAATAATATTTTTCCCATTATGAAAAACTCCAAAATGCATATGATTAAAGAGATCCTTCAATTTCAACTATTCTGATGAATATATCAATGTCTTGGTTGGATGATTCATTCTCAAAGAATCAATGATGCTATTTCTCTTACCAGGGGTGTAGGTGATATCATGATCAAATTATTTAAATTAATATAACAATATCCTCTAATAAAGCATAAATGTTTTTATAAGATTATATAACTCATGAATTTGTTATCAGAATTAATGGTAAAAATTTATTCAAAAATTTAATACATTAAACTCTAAAGATCATACATGATATGTAAAAGTTCAAAATCATTGTAGGGATTTTTATTCTTGTCTTTCTTGGGCTCATAGAGACCATATGCACCATATAATCATCTTTCATGGGAATTATGTCCAAACATGAACCCAATACATTAGAAAACATTCCATATCCACTGTTGGCCACTGAAATATTCATCCCTTTTTTTAATTAAAAATGTCATTCATTCATAAAAAAATTCATACATTTTGAATCCCAAAAAAACCTTACTCCATTATGAGTGAGTGTAGTCATAGATTAACAAAACATCAGGAAATATTTAACAATCTAGTGGAAATATCCCACTAAGCCCTTGAAGATTTTAATCTAAAAATACATTATGGTTGTTCCCATGTAATAAAAACCATTAGTTTATCAGGATCAACCGAGATTCAATGTTTCGAGACACGGTGTCATAGAAAATTAACTTCCTAAATCCAAAAAATTCATTTTGAATATATATCTTAAAGTTGGTGATCTCCCAAAATTTCCATAACTGCTCTCAAATAATGCACCTGATCTTCCACAATTTTATAATAAACAAAAACTTCTTCCCCAAATACCACCATGAACAAATTCACAAACTCATGGAATATCTTATTAATCAGTTCAATAAAACTATAAAAGTATTGGTTTGACCAAAATGAAAAACAAAGTACCAGTAAGGTTCATACATACTATAGAATTTAGTCCTCTAGATAATATATTCTTTGATTCTATATTGGTTATAATAGTAATTAGACTTAATCATTGAGAAAAACATCACCGATTTCAACTGATGTAATAGATCCTCAATCCAAGTAATTGGATACTTCATATTTATTATGAGCTTATTGATTTGTCACTAATCCACACAAAGGCTAAGGGTCTCTCCATCTTTCATTAGAAAAACCATAGGTGCTTCCCAAGGTGATTAATTAGAAATAATAAATACATTATATAAAAAATCATCTAACTAAGTCTTTAACTCCTTCCAATTGTCCCATTCAATATGATAAAGGTGAATAAAGGTATATTTGGTACCTAATACCATGTCTATAGAGATCACCACCTCCCATACTGGTGGAAAACTAGAAAATTCATGTGGAAAAATTGAGAAATGTGAAGTCCACTAGATGATGGTTTTCACTAAAATATTCTCTCTGTGGATCAAAATAAAACACACATATCACCTTCTCTGTCACAGGAACAATTATTTTGGCTCTACTCATCCTTGAGACCAATTATCTACAGAAAAAATTTCATCCCTCATAATGAATTGTAAAGGAGACCGATTGAAGAAAAATATAAATTCATTATTTATAAGAAACCATAAAATCCATTTAAATAATGATGTCAAAATGTTTCATACTAATAACTAGAAAATATTTGATTATCTCGATCTTTTACAATGAGAAATCACAGAAAGGACATCTGAGACACTTTTATCTCTTCGTTTTGAGGGGTGTAGTAATATCCATCACATTGGATGTATGCTCCAAGGGATTGTTTATCAGATTCACAATATGAGTCCATAAGAAAAAATGAGATTCACTTATATCAAATAGAGTAGTCCCTAATGATGAATCTGTAATGATGGTACCTCTTACTATCTTCAGACCCGCATCAACATTCTCTAGATAATTGTGCACTATGTGATGACTATTTTTTCTAGTTAACCATTTCTGGTACCCCTCAGGTATTTAAGAAGAGGAATTCACTATGGTACCTTTTGGTGATGATGATATAGTTCCAATGAAGATGGAAAAAATACATGAAATAACATTTACAGGTGGCCTTATTGTCTATAAAAACCACAAATCATTGGTGCCTTCATACAAACACAAATAGAATTAAAAAAATTTACACATTGAAACTATGTTAATGGGACTTTTCAAAATACAATATAAGGTCAGGATGGTTCATAATATCAATATATTCAATGAGGCTTGTCCCAATTCCTCATTCCATTAATGGAACTAACATAATTTCTATTAGGAGTAATAGAAACTACTATTAACCCTGGCTTACTAGTATGGTCAAGAGAAGTCATAAAATCTATATCTACTAAATTCACATTAGCGGCTACTTATGAATGAAATCCTAATATTAGATATCAGATTGAAGACATATTATGAATATTTGTGCTTTCATATTCCCAATATAATCTACCATAGAATAAAATGGACATGTTTAGAAATGTAGTTTTTATACCGAGTCATGGTTATATGACATTACTAGTGGTTGTGAAGCACCATATACATTTTGAAAACCATCAAATATATAAATAACATATTCATCAAAATATATATGATGTATTTCGACTCAAATACTACATTTTTATTTTTCATATCAATGAAATCCCACCACCTTGGGTTTATCCCATTAGGATTGAAGTTATCATATTTATCCTTTATTGAATTAGTAATTTCCAAGTACTGATAATGAATACTAATATTATTTAACCATATATACACTTTATAAGGATTATTAAATCCGTGGAAATCTAGTTTCTTCTATTTATGAAACTATAGTCTATGATCTCTAGTTTCATCCCTTTGAGGTTCCACAATGAGATCCTAATTGTGAGTGGGTGCATCTACCTATCCTAGCACTTCAACTCCACACACATCTATCTCAACAGGGTTATAATCAATAGGATAGTACACTTTCGATGATTCATTGGATCATTAATCAGAAATACAATTCAAACATATTCTCAGGGTTATGCTATTGAACAAAATAAATATGCATCATGAAAAAATAATCAAGGATACAGAAATAATCAATTCAATTAATAGATATAGAAATATCAATTCCATTAAATAGAATAAAGTTTTTTTAAGATTTCATAATACAAAAATCATATTTGAAAAAAATACTATAATCATATAAAAGAGGCATTACCCCCAAACACAGATGATATCCTAAGGATCTCTACAATGAGTTAGGAACACTTGTCACAAGATCAAAATGGTTCAATAATGATAAAATTATAATATAAAATAAAAAAATATTCATTGATTAATTTGTGACTAGTAAGAATGAACCACACTTCAATTTTACATATGATGTTTTGGGAATGATACTTATTACATTATCGAAGAAATATCTATTTTATATGTTAAAATATATTTGAAGTTATTAAAACCATGTAAAATGTGTCTATCAGAACTACGAAAAAAATATCATGATTTTATTACCTACAATGATCCTTTTTATCATTATTATTATATTAGGAATGATATTAAAGTTTAATATTAGAGAGAGACAACTATTTTTCAAGAGGTTTTTTAATATCAAGATAATTGGTTCAAAATAAGTAATATGATTAAAGAGATAGTTCTTATTTGAATTTTTATTACATGAAATTTATAAAAAACATAGTTGTAAGAAATTTTAAGATGGGTGAACTAAAATACTATGAAAAATATTTTCCTTTTAATATTTTTTTTCATTGAAAAATATATTAGAGTCAAATAGAAACATGAAGACGCAAAAGATAATGACTAACAACATAATAGATAGAAAATATATTTTATAATAACTAGAAGAATATTTTTTTTATTTGGAAAAATTCTTCTGGATATTTTAAAACCCAGCTTTCTTATTCATAGATTTTTGTAAGAGGAAATATATGAAATAATATTATTCAATATATCTAGTTGATATTGGTGAATAATTTTTATAGTATTGACCTAATGAATTTAGACGCACTATATAGACATGGTCATAACGATACACAATTAAAAATAATCCTCATGGAATGTCAATGTAAAGAGATGAATAAAATAAATAATGAAGACTATATAGGTGGAACAAATAATATTTAAAAAATGTTTTGGATATGAAATCCTTATATCATCTATTATATACTAAGGACAAGTTGATATCTCTGAAAACATTTTCATTATTAACTAAATTTGGTTGGATGATCTTATAACAAAAACAATATGACACTATGTACAAGACGATATCACTTTATATTTAGATAGATACACCCATTTCCAAAGAACATATTCAATTTTATGTCAATAGTAAAAAATTCATATTTTTCCTATAGCTTCTTTGAATAAATATGGATAAAAAATATGTTCTTATACCCCAAATGTATTCATTCATAAATGGAGTGATTGAAAGTCACTATCCATGGGACTTCATTGATCAAATATTAGATGTGTATTGAGTGAATATAATGGAGGGTTTCCTTATTACCTTTTTATGTAAATACAATATTGAATGATGAGGCGTGATGGAGGTGAAGAAAATGGAAAGGAGTCCCAAATGAATATTGATTTTTTTAAAAAGAGTTAATTTATTAAATCAATGGGAGGTAACATGATGCATCAAATTTTATGAATTATTATTCAATTTCACTACCATTAAACTATATCTTGTTTGGACCTAACTAAAATTGTTCAAAAATAAGCCATGAAATTTTGTTATCCCATTATTTATACTACTTTTTTTAATGATCTCTTCTCAAATATATATGTATATAAATATTTATTCCATCTATTCATTTGGAAATATACTCAACGAATCCTATTATGTGTCTACTCTTATGTACATAACTCATTCGAAAATTTCATCCGTCATGTGATCATTTGTGACTTTTCATTATTTTGACCATTGAGGATAATATAGATTTATATCTATAAGCATAAGTGTCTAATTATTTTAATATTGTTATAGATATTTTCATTATTTATGGAATTGAATGAATAATATTTACCTAGATAAAAATATATCCACTTTTTTTTCAAAAAGCATTTTCTAGATGCCATTATCATGTTTTTCACATCCTCTAAATCCTTGAATTTTTCAAGATCCTATAAGAATGGGTACTATATTGAAGTATTGATTAAACATTTTGATATTATAATATGATTTGAGAATTATCCATTTATGGTTAGATTATATATTTTATATGAGATAATATTAGGGGATGACTATGGTGATTCTGATGTTTTTCCTGGATCATAGATCATACATCATGTGTTTATATGATTAGTCTACATTCCATTAGTACGTATATCATAGATATTGATTTATATTTATTATTAATTCTAGATCGGGTTATGTTTCAACTAGCTAGCACATCAATCGATTTCTCTATTATTTTACAGAGTGTTAGATGTTTATAATGATAATACTTCTTTTACTGCATCCAAAATATCCCATCCTACCAAATCCTTTTAACATTCCATAGCTTCAAAAAATTATCATAGCATTCCTTATATTTACTCGATATTGGATTACAGTACTATAACATCATTTGATTACTTTATTGTTAACTATTTATATGATTAACCACTAGCTCAGTTGATTCTGATATATTTGATGTCTTACACCATTTTCTTATTCCATTTCTTCATTCCATCGAACATGCAAAAAGATTCTAGTGTATCATTTTCATAGTGTATTATTTTATCAACCACATATCAATGTATCTCAAAGACTAAAAAATATTTATTCAGATAATAGAATTAATGATTTGTAATCTCAAGCTGGAGATCACATTTTGTTAAAAGTTTCTCCATGGAAGGGTGTTTTATGATTTTTTATGAAAGGAATACTGAGCCCCAAGTACATTAGTTATTTTGTAATTCTAGAGATAATTGGTGTTATGGCTTATCATTTGGAAATGGCACCCAACCTTTCTATGGCACACAATGTGTTCCACATATCCTTGTTAAGGAAATACATTCCAGACCCAACACATGTACTCCCAAATAAAGAAATAGAATTAGAACCTGATTTATATTAATTTGAGGACTCTATAAATTTTTTGGACGCTAAAGTATATGTGTTGAGGAATCAGTCAACTCTACATGTAATGTAACTATGGAAAATCATAAAATTAAAGAGGAAAAGTGGGAGCATAAGAAACTTATGATAAATATAAACCCAATTTTTTTAACGAGGAATCATTTTGGATATTTCGGGGATGAAATTTTATAAGGGGGAAGAATGTGACACCCCAAAGACTTATAAGTAAATTTAATATAGAATGTAATACATGAAACACAAAAAACATTTGAAACAATTTTTTTATTGTATCCAAGCTATTAGAAATATATTTTCTACCACTAGGATTTTAATTTCTAAAAATTGTCCAACACAGTTTCAATCAATAACATATTTAGGTACTGAAAGGATCAACATAAATTTTTGGTGAATAGTAAATTTACCTTAAGAATAGTAATATGACCGTAAAGAATAGTAAATCATCCAAATTAATATTTTCCACACCCATGAAAGTATATAAATAATTTTGGTACCTTATAAAAATGATATATTTTTATCATGGTATAAATAAGTGAATCATTAAATGATAATATTTAATTGATGGTAATTTTCTGGATAATAAATTTTTAATAACAATTTTATAATTAATAAATTTATTAAAAATAAAATAATTTATCATAAAATGTATTCATAAATATTTATTTTATTTTTTTATGAATTTATAATAATTTAATAAGACAATAATTAATTTCAATTGGTCTTATAAAATTGGATTCAATTTTAAAAAATGTATTTTTCTAGTCACTTATGATTTCGATTAAAAATAAATTTTATCATATTTATAAAATTAATTTCATAAAATGGATTTCATTTTATAATTCTATATGTAAAAAAATGATTACGGTGAATTTTAGGGATTTTTACAAAAATAAATGAATTTTAGTGAATAGTAAAATATGGTGATTTATGGTTTAAATACATTATTATCCAAATACACTATTAATCGAGTCATATATAATGTAATGTCACATGGTTCGAACTCACATGGACTTATTACTCTTTTGGACACCATAATCATCACTATTGGTTGTCTTTACTAAAATTTTAAAATAATGAATAAAATAATGAGAAATTACCCCTCTCATCCACTATAAAACCCACCCCTCACCCAGCATCTCTGACATCCGAAAAGCCTTTATGTTTTCAATGATCTACCCAAATCCACTTCGAGATTCTCTTCCCATGTATAGGAGATCTTGGTATTACCAAAATACCAAAAACCCTTTCCTTAAGGATGTTCTAAATGAGGGTATTTAATAGGTAAAACCCTCTTCCTTTATCTATTAATATCATTTCGAGTACTTTTATTTTATTATCTAATCCATAACTCCTCTATCCAGATGTTCCTAATAATACTAGTATCATTTATATATTTCAATTATATCATGTTAATAGAATATCCATCTTCAATATCTATACTCACCCGATTTTATTTTAAAAATGTAATCATTATGTGGGAGGTGCCTATTTACAAACTCTATGGACGAAAAACTTTTGTTTTTCAATTCCATCTTCAAATATGGTCATGAAAAAAAAAAATTTACGGTTTAAAAGATGTAATATATCTATTATGAAATATTTAATATTCTTAAACAAGTATATATAGATAATATTAATTCATAAAACAAAATGAGTTTGTTATGAGAAATAATCGTCTTAATAATACAAACAATTATCACTAATGTATTATCTAATGATTCATCCTTATACCATATAAATAAATGTTATATATATCCTTTTAAACTTATACTTTTTAAATAATATAATATAAATTCAATTATGGATAATTATACCCTTTCAACATGATGTTTCATACTCATATACAGATTTACATATCATGAAAACCAAGGAAACTAACACCCCAATGTAGTAAAATTGTATTTTATATCTCATAAAAAGACCATAAATGTTCATAGTAAAATTATACTAAATAAAACACATGTAGATAATGTAAAATAATAATAAAATAATGTATTTAATTATATTATCCAGTACTTTAAGGTCATATTTAGAAATCATTTGGAAATATGGTATGTGTTTTCAACCCGAACATATATATTCATTTGGGTTACACTTTTTCTCCCTTTACACTAATGAAATTCTGAATTATTCTTATTTACTGCTCATAAATTATTTTTTAATCTTATATATATGTGTACCAATTAGAATCATTATTTATTTTATGGGATGTTAAATTTTTTATAAATATCATTATCAATTATTCCTGATAAAATATCCTAATTCAAGTGAAATTATCAAATTCTTACTTTTATTCAAGTAAACTGCATAATCTGTTTTAAGCCTACATTTTTTTTCAAAATCAAACTTTTAAGTATAAAAAAACTATCATATTTGAACTATGATTTTATTCATATATTTTCCAAAAAATAATTATTTACAAAGTAGAGTATTTCTCTCAAAAATTTCTCGTTGGTTTTAGAAGAGAATTTTCATCTATTTCAATAGTCATTTTGTCATCTTATTAGGATTAATATTTTATGATATTATATGTCATATTTTATTTAATTTCATATTATTATTTTTACAGTGGATGTTCTATCTTGATACCACTCACCAAAATACTCAAAATGGTTAGTAATTTCGTTTACATGTTAGGGAATGTTTTTAACATTGCAAATGTATATGATTTTAATGATTAATACCATTCATATGAGGAATGAATTGTTTGTAGAATGTGATGGTTTGTGCCCCTTATAGATAATAGATTCATTGGTAGGTTTTATGAGATAAAAAAGTATTGGATTTTGGTCACGACCTTACCCTAGTATTTTACAACATCTTTGCTGGGGCCATGAAAACATGTTTCGGATGTCTGATATTATAAATTCCTTGATTCTGATATTAGAAATTGATAAAACATGTGATTATTCTACTAATATAAAATAAGTGTTTTTTAATCTTTTAATCATTTATATGGCTGTATATAATTTTGATTCATTTCACATATTATGATCCAATATATTTTTAAAGGAAATTGTTTTTAGTTTTTCACCATGCCTAGTGTTTGTTTTTATGATAACATATATTGTATTACATACCCTTACTGAGAAAATGAGCTCACCCATTTATTATTTTTTATTTTAAAAATGTTATGAAGATTAATTTTATAAATTATTTTTAGGGATAATATAGTTTTCATAGATGTTTCCAATGGAATTTTTATTGTGTATTTCATTTCAAGTTGTATTGTTGAACTCATTCTTGTATATGGTTTTCCAAAAAAATTAAATTATTCATTCTTTTAAGAAACCGTATCTTTGAAATAATTCATATTAAGTAATATATGGCACCAACTCCTGACCACTAGGGTCAGGGTCCCAACATTCATGATGCATCGAAGGAACATTGGGTGTTGCGTTTAGGGGTCGGTTCACGTGATAGATCATTCTCTGATTTCTGAAGAGGTAAATAAAATGTCAATAATAACATATTATGAAATGGTGTCCTGAGAACCAATTGGGATATATATCTACTATAGTTACAATGGCATCAACATAAGGTCCTAGAATATAGTTCTTAGAATAAAGGTCCAATTTAGGCATCATCGGTGGGGAAAATGGTGAAAGAACATGAAATGTTTTTCCAGCTGACCGGATGGACCAAGAGGGTTCTTGAGTACGAACATCAGGTCATGTTGGCTCTTGTGTGATTAATTTTGGCACTACATATGGTTATCATTGTCCAAAGATATATAAACCAGTTCTATAATTGTGGATCCCCAGATTCATGATGTCTCGAAGGCTGTTTTTGCAATGCGGTCTTTGAATACTCCATAAGTGATATTTTTCTATGTCGCCTTTATGATTTTATAACATATATGTGAATTTAAATGAATGATTTTGTGTTCTTATTAAATATTTCCCTATGTTCTTTTAGGAGTGGATGTATTCATTCCAACATTTGATTATCATGTGATTTACTCCATAGGTGAAGGGAGAACCCTGTAAATAAAAAATTTTAATAAATCAATTGGTTTTGGATTAGGTTTTGTTATTGGAATATTATGTCGATTGGATTGGGTATTTTCAATAATACATTCCATTTAGGAGAGTCTACACTAATTTCATGTTGATACATGTATGTTAATCTCATGAAACAGTTTATTAGATTTCAGGAATAGGACACCTAGTTTGATCCATATCTGGAAAAAAAATTATGTCATTCAGTCTGTGATTGAGATGAGGTAAATAATCTAGTTTGTTGGCTTCGAATTAATTTCAAAGATGTTTATTTGGCTGTATGTAGTCCTATTAAATTTCATATGTAAACTGAGCTAGCTCGGTATGGTCACTACCCTGGGACGTGGGTTGATTTTTATCTTAATTCAATGTTAGTTGAACCAATTTATTTGGTCATTTGGGACCTTAATTTTGATCTTCATATTTAATATGATTATGTTTCTATATTTGGTGCCATTTTATATGTATTGGTAATATTACAAATAATTTCATATAGGGTTGAGATGTGCTAACAGTAAAATGTGTGGTCATCAGGGTGAATATTACAAGAAAAAATTACATGTTCTAGTTGCATCCAAAACCATGGATGGGGTGTTAGTGAAGGATGGTATTGGGGGATTCTTTTCTTCCGACATGGATTTATAGGCATGTGAATTGAAGGGGACTTGATCCTTTACTATCACCCATCGACTTTCTTCTTCTTTTGCTGACGTGGTAACTAGTGTGAGAAAGGTCAGTGATGGAAAACCCAATGATTCCTATTAATTTTTTGGACTTGGTGAAATAATGATGATTGAAGGTAGGGGTATCGGTGCTGTAGACACCATCCTGGAGTCTCCAATTGCTGGAATCAAGGTGGGGACACAACCTACGGTTTCACTATAGATTCATACCAATTTTAATACTAATACTCATGTTGTGGAAATATCATAGGTAGATAATCTTTCTAATAATCTAGTGTAGGAACCCATTATTTCTTGTTATTTTGCGACACCTGTGGATATTCATCATTTGGAAAAATTCACCTATACTAGATGTTGTGAAAATGGAAAAGGATTGAACAATGAACTGTTGATAAAATGTTTTAGTGGATAATGAAGTCAATCCTCTGGTTACACATTGGAATGAAAATATGTAGCCATAATTTTCATGAAAAAACAACTATGAAGAACATGGTATTGAGGTGCAGTAGTTGACCAAGTGTTTGGGGCTACAATGATAGAGAATTAAGAAACTAATAATGTATCAACAATCCAATCAAACCATGTTCCATGTAATTTTTTTCTTGATATTTTAAATGGGACCATGAGTAGGGATATCTTTTGTGAGGGATTTGGTATGGTTATTGAGGAACGGAGTAACACTCAAGCTTACTATAGTTTTCTTTTAGAAAATGTTTCCACTATAGGTCATGTTACTAAGCCTCATGTTGAGGATGATGACTCACTAATCATGGATAAGAGTGATTATGTTTGGTAGGATCTTATGAAATGTAAGTAAGGCGGACATCTGAGAGGAAGTAGTGACTCCACAGAAGGGGAAATAGATATAAAAATAGCCTATTGAATGATATCTTGTTCCTTGTTGTAACTTCCTCTTTTATTGTATTTTTTCCTCATTTTTCATGTCTTGTGTAATGTATTTTTATTAATAAATATAATGGAACATGGGTTTTAACCCATGGATTGTGCCATTATATATTTTATATTTATGTACATTATGTAATAGTTGGTATCCTAGAACCAACTTGTTATTCTTTGATTTCTTGGACATTTAATGTATTTAAATATTAAACATATTATAAAATATTTTTTGTTGTTGTGCATGACTATTAGGTAATAATGTCCTAGTTTGTATGTTTCATTGATAAGGCCATGGATGTTCTTTTTTATGATGAGAAAATTAAAATGCTATATCAATATTCTTAAATATAGTTCTACGGTACGATTATATACTATAATAGGAAAAATAGAATACTAACCATTAGGTGTGAGTACGCGTATGCATATGTGACTTCCTCTCATGAAGTTCACACATTGTAATCTCCACAATATGAGATTATTAGAAATGACCCACATGCAGGAATTCCACATGTTTTCATGTAATCAGATACATCAATATGTGATCATGTGTGATTATACTTAGACATTAAGATTGTCATTAATAATTTTCATGACTCTAACACTTTTATTTACTGACGAAAACCATCACAGAAATAGCTAACGGGATGTTGGGTATGTTTGCTGTTTCATGAGTGGCATTTTAGTAATGGATAAGTCTAGAAAGGATTTGTCCCTTCTAATATGGATGTTGATATCTCATCCCTTGGGTTGGAAAGGAACGGTCACGTGAAATTCCATGGCCATGCGGTAATGACGATTTAATTTCATGTAGTAAATGAATGACATATCAAGAAAATATGTTGATGACACTATCATGAATCCTTCTTGATATGGTATTGCGACAAAGGGATTATATTACACAGTGAGTTTTCATATGTGTATGTCATTGTGGTAACATTAGATTATTTATTTTACAGCCCTTAACCCGTTGCTAGATAGGACTTTTGGTCTTTAGGCATGCCCCCCTATTTCCAATGAGAAAGATTCCTAGAGGGCGACACACTATGTTTTTTTGGTGGACTCAGTTAAATTCTATTTTTACTTAATTAATGAAATAAATATTATTCTCAATAAATTTTAATAACTTTAATCAAGTTAATATGATGACATAAATTAAATTAAATTTATTTGTTTGTTTTATTTAACAGTTAATAAATATTTACTTACTAGTTTGTAAATAAAATATTAATTTAATTGAATAATTTATTTATTTATTTATTCTAGTGTTCAATAAATGAAAGTGGATTTCAAGCAGACCAAGGCCGTTATGGTGGTAAAATAATTAATTTTAAGATGGTAAATAATTATTTAACAAGTTGGCCCAAGATAAAAAATTAATTATGCTGCTATTATTTAATGACACAAAATTTTATTTATAATGTTATTTTGTGAAAGTTGGCACACCATAAATAATGATGTGGTATAATTATTATGAGCATTGGTTTTCTCTATGTTCATGAATTTATTTAATTGCTGTTATGAAAATAATTATTATAAATGAAGATCCATGCATATAAATAGGCATGTATGCCTATTGTGCCAAACACCACATGACACTGAATTGTTCACATATCACAGTTGGTGAATTTAAAATTGATGAGCAAAACAATTTCTCTCTCGAATACTCTTCCCAACCCTCTCAAGAATGAGAAATATTCTTTGAGGTTGACGAAAATGTGGTCAAGAACGACAGACACAACACACTCTCTTCACTGTGCTAACACCCAGAGAACAAGTGGCATCGATCAGAGGCCATCAGAGCACATGTGGATCACCGTTAGAGGGATTCTAGATTGGATCCTCGTAAGAAAGCTTATATAATCCATAAGGGTCATTCCGAATGATAAACATCATCAAAAAAATACTGAATATCCATGTATTCTTTTCTTTATGAAATTAATTAAATTATTTATAAAATTGATGTGAAAGATCCTCTCAAAAGGTTTTATGTCTCTTCCTTTTTTATCTAAATCTTGGATTCTATTTCGTGGAGACTAGCGTTCATCATCGTATTAATCCTTGAATAATCATTGAGTGGAGTAAAATTCAAATTCAGGTTCCTTCCCAACCATGATTCTTCTATGCATGGAACCTACAACTAGTATCAGAGTGAGGTTACATCATTGTTTATAATAAGTTAAATATTTCTTTGATCTCATACAAATTAAATAATTTTGTTGTTTGAAATCATATTAATGGTTCTACAAATATGAATCTAAAGATCTATTCCTCCTCTTTTGTTTCACATTCACATTAAAAAAATGATCATTTTTTTAATTTTGATTAAAATAATATATAGGATCTCACATTAAGGTGCTAAATCATCCTAGCCCTTCAACACCAGAACACACGAAATATATTCAGCAGTAGACGCCATGTTGTCCAGATTCAATGCATCAGATCGGTCCACCAAAACACGTCATGTTTTAGAGTCTTCCAAAGTCTTAAATAACTCCATGTAAGGAATAGGAAAAGGAGGCACATGTTTTCCTGGATTAAATGACATGTAGTACACTGAACGCGACATGTAGTCTCTTTGGGATAGGGTTGGACTATGTACCCCATACACAACTTTCCCAGTAGTAATCCGTGTAACACGAATACTACACTATGTGTGGCCTGCTAAACATGTCGTGTAAGCGAATTATATTTGATGTACACTCACATAGTGTTTCCCCAGGCATGTACTTCAGATGGAGAGTGAAAAATAATTCACACCGTATAGGTGGAACTTAATGTCGTGTACTCATCCAAATTACACAGATTTATTAAAATTTATTATCATATTATACAAACCCTTGAGATGTGTTCCATCATGCAGACGTATTGGTGAGGCACAACACATGTCTAGTGTTATATATATATGTTTATCTTAGCATTTTAATAATGTTAATTTCTACTCATTGGGTAGTTATGATTTGAAACTCCCCGGGATGCATCCAAGGTACATGTTACATACAATGATACTTTTAAATGAATTTATTTGTTTACAATTATGATGGATGATAATATCATGGATATTCAGAAAAATTGTTTATGATAAAAGGATTGATTAATTATGGTTGATAATAAATTGATTCGAGTGTGATTTTTAATAAAAAAAATAACTATTATATAATTGAAATCTTGTTTTATTTCTGCGTTAACATCGTGGCATGTGTGGATGATCGTGAGGTAGACCACGACCTTTTTATGTTGATGGTATCTTTTTATTTATTTATTTAAATTAAATTTGATAGCCTGTGATCCATCTCTATATGTAAATATGTAGGGCCTTCATGCCAAAGGATTACTTTATGTAAAAACACATTTTACCCCTCACCAGAATGTCAGTTAAAAAAGGGAATATGTAAAGGATGGAAATCCAAAGTTATTGGAGGCGGTTCAAGCTGGATCCAAGACAAAAGAAATCCACAGAGATATAGAGGTGGACTAGTGGAAAGCTATAAATACATGGTTCAAGATGTATCTCCACTAGGTTAGGGTTAGTTTATCCACCTCTAGATAAAATAACAATTTCAAAATCTCATGATCATGATCATTATTATATTGTTGTCAGTTGAAGGGTTTATCATTATTGATGTGTTGTCAAGATCACATAATTAATTAATTAATCAATCATGAAATATTGAACTAAAATAATCCAGACTTAAGCGTAAATATTATCAAGAAATGTTTAATCACTTGTGAAATTTCACCATAATATTAACAATCATGTGATAATTATAATAAGAAATTTATGCATAAGAGGTAAAAAAATCCACAAAAATAATATTAAATCCGACCAAGCCGTCCGTTACATGATTAAGAAAAATAATAATAAAATTATGTGTTTGACCAACCCTTCTTAGGACACATAATTTTATACATGAACCCCTTATTAAAGGATTCAATTTGACATAACCATATTACATTTCTGAGGATTTGACCATTTCTAGACATATAATAATATTAGAGGCAACAGTTGATGCAATCAGTAGTCATGGTTTCAGGATTGGGGAGTCCACTCAACAGATCAAGGAGATGAAAGCCTGTTATTGGAAAACACCCACCTCCCTAAATACCTTCTAATATCATGACCAACACTTGTTGGGGTTATGTGATGGGGGAATATGGATCATTTCAACTAGAATGTTATGGAAACTAAACATTCCGAGTTCAATGGTGATGGATATTTGAACTTGGTAAAATAGTGTAAGCCTTAATAATATTAAATATTTAATATAAAATTTAATAAAGAATGTACTAATGATCTGCTCTTTTAATTTTAGAAATAAAATGAAAAACTCATCAACCACACTATCCTTATGATCAATTCCAGAAAATGACAACATCCTCACCGATAGTACCTTCTAGGAATGGTATAGATGCCTTCCAGTTATCCTATGTAGCAGGCATAAGCCTTAGGTGATGGTGTCAGCATTACCAGATCTTCACTCAAAAGAGGCGAGTGATGAGTATTTCTTAGATTATGCGAAACATATGAATTACATGGTCGACATTAAATGTTTGATGTTATCATCAATTTCTAGTGATCTCATGATGTCTCGTGAAAACAAGAATGCAAGTAGCGTGCTTGAGCACCACATTTCTATTTACCATGAGAGGGAAAAATTGAAAATGATTGAGATCTATAAGGAACTCTTTCAGAGTATGCTTGGAGAAGGTTCCCCAAATGGGCCTCATGTTGTGAATCTCATTAGATACATTGAGCGCCTGGAGGTTCTAGGGTTTAAGATACCTGATGAACTCGGAACCAATCTCATTAATGCTTCACTCCCTCAAAGATTCTCTAACATTGTTGTCAATTTCAACATGAACAACATTGATAATTCTCTATCTGATCTCTTTATCCTCATTCTCCATGTGTACCAAGATATGTAGCATGAAAATACTTTTGTTTTTATAGTGAATGATAGGAATGGAAAGTCAATTATCATTAAACCCAAAGCTTATTCTCAGCCTTCCATGAAATGGAAGATCAAAGGGGAGGAATAGAAATGGAGGTTGTTAATATCCCATGTGGCACGATGGGCCACTAGAAGAAGAACTGAATGAAGCCTACGAAGCAAGGGGAAGCTTTATGTTCCTTTTTTATATAATTATATCTATCTGTTTCTACAAATTGGATAATAGATATAGGTTGTGTTTATCACATATGTATCAAAATATTGTAAACATGTATATTCAGAAAAATTGACAGAGGGGATGTAGATATATGAGCATCAAACGAAGCAAGACTTGTTGTCATAACTCTCAAGGACTACAACATCAAATCTCTAACAGGGTTGATATTGGTGTTAAACGGTTGTTATTATGTGTCATCTGTTCTGAAAAACATTATTTTTGTATCTAAATTAGATACAAATGGATACATTTTCATTTTTGGAAATAAATGTTGCTTCTTCTACAAATATAACATTTTATTTGGAAGGGAAAAGTAATAAAAGGACCTTCACGTGTCGGATTACACAAACCATGTAATGGAAATCGATAAAAAAAAATACTTCACATGACTCATACCAATCCCAACATTGGATTCACCGACTAGGTCATGTAAACGAGAAAAACTTGTGAATGTTACATCAAGATGGATATTTAGATTTTTTCTAACTAAAACCACTTGGTTTATGTAATGCATGATTACAACGATAAATGACCATAGAAACATTTATTGGGAAATATTATAGGGAAAAATAACTTCTTCAGTTGGTTAATATCGATGCATGTGGACCATTTCTAACTGAAGCAAGGGGAGGGTTCTTTTACTTTATTATTTTCACAAATGATTTTAATATATATGGATATATCTATATATTGAGGAATATTTTTGATTCTTTGGATAAGTATAAATAATACATGAATGATATTGAGAATTAGCTAGGAAAGAAGATTAAGAAACTGCAATCAGAACGAGGTGAAGAGTATCATAATGAATACTTAACTGACTACTTACGGGTGTTTGGGATCCTATCCCAAATCACACCTCCATACATGACGAAGTGGAATGGTGTGAGAGAATGGAGGAACCACACCCAATTGGAAATCGTGATATCAATGACGAGTCATGCGAGTCTTCCATTACCCTTTTGGGGATATGCGTTACGAATAGTGGTACACACACTAAACTAAGAACCAACTAAATCGATAAATGGTATTCCATATGAGTTCTAGAGTGAAAATATGTCCATATTATCAAATTTACATGTGTGGTGAAGTGATATGTTTGGAATGGCCTCTTCAAGTAACAAAGTTTCACCCCAAGGAAAAAACTGTACCTTTATAGAATACCCCAAGGAAACATGCGGATATTACCTATACAACCCCTCATACAAAAGGGTTATAATGTCAAGACACACCATATTACTTAAGAGGGAGCACATCTCCAAAATAGAATGTGAGAGCGAGATAGAATTTGGTGACATTGAGGCTCAATCTAGAACAGAGTTGGTAAAATAAAAGATTTTACAATGCCCTATGGAAGAAAGAAAAATTCCAGAGACACAAGAGTTACGTAAGAGTACAGGAGATGCTAGAGAAACAAGAGAGTATGGTTTTCTATTTACTGAGGATTGTGACTCATTATTAGTTGATAATAATGATCCTATAACCTAAAAGGATGAAGTATGTGGTACAGATGTTTCCAAGTGGCAAGAATCCATGAATTCTTAAATGGATTCCATGTACCAAAACCATGGCCATATTCTTATAGATCCTCCAGTTGATGTAATGCATGTTTGTTAGAATAGGGCATTCCTAAAGAAATTGGATATCTAAGTACATTTCAACACCTATAAGGCACATCTAGTTGAAAAATGGTTCAATAGAATTAAGGTATTGACTACAACAAAAACTTTTCATCGGTTGAAATGCTAAAATCTATCAGAAATATATATTCCATTTATACTTACCATGACTATAAGATTTGGGAAATGGATATCAAAATAGCCTTACATAATTGGAACCTTCAGGAAGATGTCTACATGACACAACATGAAAGATTTATGGCTCCAAAGGATTCCAATAAGGTATGAAATTTTCAAAACTCCATTTATGGATTAAAGAAAGCATATAAGTCATGGAATACTCATTTTTATGAATCCATAATAAAATTTGGTTTTATCTTGATTGAATTTGATATTTATATATAAAAATATATTATTGGGAATGTAGTAATCTTCCTAATAGTATATGTTGATGACATGTTACCTATTGGAATCGAGATACCAGTGTTATAGTTTGTTAAGGAATGGTTGAATCAATGCTTCTCCATGAAGGACTTGGCTGATAAAATATATATTCATGGGATCAAGATACATCATGATATATCCAAGATAGTTTTTTGAGACTAGTCCAAAGAACATACATTGATAATATACCGAAGGGATTCAATATGGAACCATCCAAGAGGGGATTGTTGACATCATCACATTGTATTTTTCATTCCATGAAAATGTGTCCTTAGACAGATGTGGAAATAAATATAATGGCAAGGACTCCATACACATCAGGGATTTGGTCAGTCATATAGGCCATGCTATGTACTAGGCTAGATGTCACCTACACATTGTGTGCAGTTGGACAATATCAAGATGACCCAGGTGACCGCCATTTGATGGCAGACAAGACTATCGTAAAGTATCTCAGGAATACTACAGATATGATCCTATTATATGGAAGAGATGAACTACTAGTCATTAGAGGATTTGCAGATGATATTTTACAGACTGATCAAGATGACATGAAGTCACAAATATGATACATCATCACTTTGAATGGTTGATTAGAAAGCTAGAATAGATCAAAGCAATGTGTCGTTGCAGATTTTACAGTAGTGTCCAAGTATATTATAGTTTCTGAGGAACCTAAAGAAACAGTATGGATGAAAATTTTCATCTAAGAGCTTGACGTGATACCTAGTAGTAATGATCCCATAACATTGTACTGTGCTAATAATGTTTTGATGGCTCTTGAAAATGATCCAATCTCACATCAGTGGAAAAATCTAATATTTCGAAGTATCACCTATTTAGGGATTTTTTTCAGAGATGTGAATTTAGAGTGAGAAAAATTTCCAAGGATGAAAATGTGTACGAGCCCTTGAATAAAGCCTCTAATCCACAAAAACATGGCCACCCAAGGAGGTCCTGAGGACTGAAATTCATAAGCAGTTGGAACTAGTCCAAGTGAGAGTTTATAAGAGTAGGTGTCCTAAAACCAACTGTTTATATATTGATTACATGGAAATTTAATTTATTTAAATATTGAACATATTAATACATATTGGTCATTGTTCTCCATGAAATGATGTAATAATTCCCTAGAGTATTTGTTTCATTGATAAGGTCATGGAAGTCCCCCACTATGATGGGAACCTTGAAATGCAATTACAGTATTCTTAAATATAGTTCTATAGTTGGATTAAATACTATGATTGGACACATAACATGTAGAAATTTAGGTGTGAGTACTCGTAAGCATATGATACTTCCACTCATGACGATCTAACTTGGTATTCTCAAAGATAATAGATTATGATAACATACCCACCAGTAGGAATTCAATATATTTTGGTGTCATCAGATATTCTTATCTGCGAGGTTGTGTGATGATCCTTAGACATTATGATTATCATTAATACATGGCATGTCTCTCACAGTTTCATTTATAGAAAAAAACCATCAAACAAACAGTAGGAATGATGCATGGTATGTTGGGTGTGTCACGAGTGACATATTATTAATTGATAAGTCAAGGAAGGGTTCATACCATTCATTTATGGAAGTCAATATCTCGTCCCTTTGATTGAAATTGAACCGTCGTGCCAAATTCCATAGTCATGGTGTAAATATGAGTTTATTTAAGGTAGTAAAAGAATGACGTATCAAGTATAAAAGTTGATGACACTATCATGAAACCTGTTTGATGAGATATTGCGACAAAGGGATTATATTACAAAGTGAGCATTTATATGTGGATGTCGTTGTTGCAATATTACATTCTTTCTCTTGCATGCCATTACCAGTTTCTAGAGAGTACTCTTGGAAATCAGACAATCCATTATAATTCCAATTACATGAATCATAGAGGGTCACAAACTAAGTGTTTTTGGTGGTCTTGGATAAATTATATTTAGATTTAATTAATGACATAAATATTATTCTCAAGACCGTTGTAGAAATTTATTTAAGTAAAAATGATTGCATAAATTAAACTAAATATATTTATTTATTTTATTGGACATTTAATAGATATTTAATTACTATTTTGTAAAAAATATTTATTTAAGAGAATAGTTTTTTATTTATTTATTCATGTGTTCAATAAATGGAAGTGGTGTACAAGCGGACCAGGGCTGGTTCATCGGTAAAATAATTATTTATAAGATGGTAAATAATTTTTATAACTATTTGGAAATAATTAATATTATATTGACACTGCTCTTATTATGTGGCATAGAATTTTGTTCATAATTCTATTTTTCACAAGTTGGTGCACCATAAATAATGACGTGGTATTATTATTATAAGAATGGGTTTTATCTTTTTTCCATTAGTGTATTTAATTTCTATTATTCAATTAAATATTGAATCTTATTTTACATGCATAAAAATATAAGTAAAAATATTGTTATAGACACCACACGACTCTGAATCGAACAAAATTCATTTTTTGTGAATTGAGAATTGTTGAGCTAAACAATTTCTCTCTCAAATACTCTTCCTGTCCCTCTCAATAAAGAGAGACGTTCTTCATGGATGAATAATGTGTGATCATGAATGAATGAAAAAAGTCACTCACTTCGCCGCACTAGCACCTATAGAACGCGAGGTGTTGATTGTAGACCATCAGAGCAACAGTGGATCACCACAAGAGGTATTCTAGTTTGGATCCACACTAGCGTAGTGAGATAACCCAGAAGGGTCCATCAGAACAATCAACATCACCAATAATGAAAATAATAAAGATTTAGGTATTCTTTTCTTTATGATATTCATTAAATTTATTATTTACATGATGTGAAGGATCCACTCTACAGGTTTCGGGATGCATCCTTCTTTTTCTAAATCCTTGATTCTATTCTATGGAGACTGGAATTCATCCACGTATTGATGCCAAAATAATCAGTGATCATTGAAAAATAAATGTTGGGTTATGTCCCAACTAGGATTTTGCTACGCCCAAAACCTATACATTATAGTTAGTTCATTTTTAATTACAATTCATCATTATTTAATTATTTGTTAATCATTAACTAATCATTATTTAATCACTTGTTTTCCTTTTTTCAATTATTTTCTAATCATTAGTTAAATATTAGTTAATCCTTAATTAGTTATTCTTTATTCATTCATTAATCACTCGTTAATCATAAAATATTTAATATTTATGTACATTAATGTTTTTACTTATTAATTATTGTTATTCGTTATTTAATAAATATTTAATAAATATCAAATAATTGTTTAATAATTAAAAGATTTTATGTTATTATTATGGCAATTCATGGTTATTAATTATCTAATCATTTGTTAAAACAAATTTATTCATTAACTAATCTATATATAATCATCGCATTAGCATTATATAATAATTTTTTATTTAATTTTTTATTATTAGTACACCATTATTTCCAAAAAATCTATTCATAATATGGTTATTATGAATTTATAATTATGTCACTAATATTTTAAAACTATTAATTTATACTATATAAAAACTTATTATAATAATAAATCCATTATAATGACTAATTATAAATTATTTAATCAATTTTTGTAAATAAATAATATTATTTTATTTACTAATATTAACTAGTATTCCAAAACAATATCATAATAACTAAAAATCAAAGTAAATAACTTATATAAAGTAACTAAAAGTGAAAGAACTAAATAAACAAATAACATTAAAATAAATAATAAAAAATATCTCAAAATAATGCTTTAAAAAATTCAGAAATACATTTTTGCCACCATAGATGTCTCACCAAAAGAAGAAAATACCATACAATTCATAGAGATAAATGGAGTGGAATTAGAGAGTGGGTGAAATGGGTGAGCATAAGGTGGAAGGGTATGTTCCCATTTAAAGGGGTTGGGGTAAATGTGCCCTCGATGATGTTTCCTTTTACATGTCATTGATCATGTTTGATGATTGTGAAAGGGTGCATCAACATTGACACATTTCAATATAAATTAAAGGTAGCATCATAGATTCAACCTTTTCATCATTGTTTAAAGAAAATTAACATATGTGGATTCAAATAATTTTTTAAAAATTATGTAGAAAAAAATCCACATTTATTATAGAAATGTTCACCTCCTTTTCCTAAAACAATCATTAAAATAATGAAATTGTATGATCTAAAAGATTTATAAAAAAAATAATTATAAAAAATATGATTTTATGTCATTAATTAAGAACAATTTTAATATATTTCTTGTAAAATTCATTAATATTGTGATTAATATTATTCAATGAGAATATTGTGACCAATTTCTAAAACACTTCCTTATTATATCATCCATCAATATAACAGGGTTCAAGAATAATGTTGGGATGGCTCTAATTTCCCCCCATATTGTGGAAATTCTTTGACCATATAAAAAGAAATATATTCTTAAAATATTACAACATAAAAATATCATACAGAGGATCAATAATTATGTTTTAATTAATATTCTTTAAAAATGTGAAAAATATAATCAACTAATAAACAATTTGGTTGTAGGGAACCAACTCTATCATTATGACGTGTTGAGTATGTCATATCATATATATCAATAGTCAATGTCATATATTGATGTTCCCTTATTTACATATATAAGTAGTCAATTTTTTTAAAGAGGAATTTTTAGGATTTTAATTGAATATTATATTTTCATGTAGACGATACAAAATCAACATATGATGATCTCTATTAAGGAAAGAGTGCATTAATTTTCTCATGTATTAGACCGAATTATTATATAAGAATGAGATTACATTCCTTCAAACATTGAAATAATGACTCTAACTATTACATATATCAATTATCTCCATGAATATTGTACTGTTTTATCCATCTTCTTTTTCAGAGGATAAGTCTTTAATATATGACTTTGATAGTATATTGTCAAAATATATATACTTTTGAGGCTTTTGATCACCATATTTGAATATAATTAATTATAATATTGATAAAAGGATGAAGAATTATTCAATAAAGGTAATTTTAATGGTTGATCATCACTATTATGATTCGGCACTAGTTTTTCAAAATTATATTTTGATAAAAAATGTTTATGTAGAAATTTATAGTTAACATCTGTATTTGATTGATTATTTCCATTTATTTCATTCATTATTATTCTTATGTGCATGAATTCTTAGATGTAAAATCCAATATTGTATGACAATATATTTATTATGTGTATTTTTTTAGTGATTATTACCAAAAAATTTATGTTTTGATTTCCATATAATCATTATTGAAAATAATATCAATAAATATATTGATATAATGGAAGGTATAAAGTAATGAAATGATTTTTGGTAAAAGAGTACTTATAATTGAAGATATAATACATTGTTGAATTTTTTATATAATTGATATTGTAAATTTCAATGGTAGTAATAAAATATCTCCTACAATGGATTGAAATAATGTTTTAGAACAATTAACCGACTAGGATGGCCTTGAGATAGAAGAAATTATTCCATCATGGATTTTTAGTAATCATTATCAGTACCATTATGTATTTGTTGATTTGAAAGTGAAATTGATAAATAATAAATAATGGACTCTTAGAAAAGTTACCAAATGTTAATGTTAAAGATATCGTTAGCCTAGTATGATAAAATTATATAAGAGATTATTATGATATCAAATGTCTGTATCTGAGATGTGAAAAATAATATCATTATTTTATTTTCAAAATGAATATTTCTTATCTTTATTATTATATTTTCAAATATATACTATTTTAATATTCTATAGATACCAAATATTGTCAAGAGGATTTTTAAACTCAATCTCATTAGTTATATAAAGGTAATATCATTGAAGAGATTGTTCGGATTCGAATTGTTATTACATGAAAATGAAAACAATAGATACTAGTAAGAAATTTGAAAATGGGTTAACTAAAATACTAGGAAACATATTATCCATTATATATCATTTTTTCTTAAAGAAAATTGTATATTAAAATATAAATATATAGAAGAAAATGGTAATTAATAACAATATAATAGAAATAAAATATTATATATAAGAATTGGAAGAATAAAAATGTGTTTGGAAAATGACATCTGTAAATTATAAAACCTATCATTCTTATTTATAAATTGTTTTTCATATGACATATTAGAAATGATATTATTTAATATAGATTATCGATATTGATGAATACTTTTGAGGGTATTGAGACAATGAATTTATACACAGTCTATAGACATAGTCCTAAGGATATCTAATTTAAAATAATCATGAAGGAATGTTTATTTAAATACATGAATAAAATATATAATATGGACTAGAAATATGGTAAAAATAAAATTTTAATGATTATTGGGATAAGAAATCCATATATCCTTTATTTTATACTAAGAACAAGTTTTTATCTATGAAAAAAATCACATTTACCTAAAAGTGGTAGGATGATATTACAAACTAATAAATATGAAACTATGTATAAGAAGATCCTACAATATATTAAGATAGATATGCCCATATCGAAATAAAATCATTGATTTTAAATCAATAATAAACAATTTCCTTTCCTCATTGATTCTTCTATAAAATATTGAAAAAATATATGTTATAATACTGAAATAATATTCATTTAGAAATGTAAAGACAACAAGTCACTATCCATGTGACTTCATTAATCCAATATAGTATATGGATATAGTGAATACAATAGAGTGGTTCCTTTTACCCTTTTGATGAAAATACAAAATAAATGGATGAGGCATAATGGATGTGAATTAAAAGGAAATTAATCCAAAATTTAAATAGATTTATTTTAAAAAGAGTGATGTAATTAGAACAAAGATAGGTAAAATGAATGATGTAAATTTCTACTATATTATCCCATTTCACTTCCATTAAACTATATCTTGTATGGTACTCACTAATATTGATAACAAATATTCCATGAAATACTATCCAATTTTCCCAATTTTTTCTTTTTTATAAAGCAATCTCCTCAAATATTTATATATTTTGGAAATCTAAGAATTTGTAAATATAGTTATTGATTATTATCATGTGTCTAATCTTATGTTTATAACTCATTTGAACATTGTATCCTTCATGGAATCTTTTTTGACTTTTCATTACTTTTACCATTAAGGCTAATATGTATTTATATCGATTCTCATTATTATATTATTTATTTAATATTGATTAGGATATTTTCATTCATTATGTAAATGAATGAATAATGTTGATATAAATTAAAATATAGCCATTGGTTTTGTCCAACCATCCTAGTATAAATGTCATGATCATGTTTTCTGCACCCTATAAATCCTTAAATGTTTAAATGTTCGATAAGAATGTGGCACTATATTGATATCTTGATTAAACTTTATGATATTATAATATTCTTTGATATTTTTCCATTTATTATTAGCTAATATTTCGTATTTGGGTTAATTTAAGAGGATGACTCTGGTGATTCTGATGTTTTTTCCTTGATCATATATCTTACATCAATAATTTCATATTTTTCATATATATTGCATCAGTAGATATAGTATAGATATTGAATTTTATTTATTTGTAATTCTAGATCAGGTTATGTTTCATCTAGTGGACACATCATTCGACTTCTCTATTCTATTTCAAAATGTTTGAAATTTGTGATGAATGTATTGTTTTTTACTTCATCCATAATATCTTATCCTACGAATGAATTTTAATATTCCATTGATTCAAAAAATATCTTAGCCTATTCTGTAATTACGTGATGTTGAAATATAGTACTATAAGGTCATTTAATAAGTGTATTGTTCATACATTATATGTTTAACCAGTATCTCAGTCGATTCACATCTATATGAGGTCTTAAACCATGGTCTTATTCCTTTTTTTCAACCCCTCATGTAGCCCATAAGATTCTTGTGTACCCATGACTTAGACTATTCTTTTTTAATTTTTAAAATACTCAAGTGGAATTTTTTTTCTTTCACTCGTATATTATTATTATTATTATATATATATATTAAAGGATGAGGGTTTGATGATCATTGAAACTAGTCAGTCTAGAGGATGAGAAATATGCTATTTTGAGAATGACTTGATATATTGTTGGAATGACCTAATGTTTGATTTTAATTTTATAGGAATTTAGTATGTTAATAAAATACATCAAATGATAATAATCAATCGAAAACTCATGAATTGTCTTGAAAATATTGACAAAACTTCATCATGTAATTTATAACCCATAAGAACAAATCACATTTCAAGATGAAATGTGGTGTGTCTAAAATGTTACCATGTTATTCTTTTAATTAAAAAATTATGTTAGAATCATGGTTCAATTGATCAAAATTATAAAACAGGATCAAATGATAATAAAAACTTAAAAAAGTAAAAGATTAATTTGTAATGTAAGGACTTGAACTTTTTGAATGATAATAATTTCCTGAAAATGTGCTTTTTATTATACTCACCATTACTATATCTCTTTAATAATGATGTCAGTATAAATTAACATGTGACCATCTGGTTTTGACTGTTATATAACCTTTGGTCAATATAGCCATTGGAAAAAATACTATTAATAATAATTTTAATGTTATAATTAATGTAATAAATAGAAATGATAATTTTTTGTTAATGTAGAATTTTGTAACGATGGACTCAACCAGTAGAATCGTGCAGTAAGAAGGCCAATTAATATATCTTTAGATGGAGGTAGCATCATTGGGCTATACTCCTGACCATTCCCAAGTCAAGCTTCAACACATTAAGCTTGAATGAAATCTCATTTGAGAGAAGTTCAAATTAGTGGAAATTTCCTCTTGCACGATGTTATCTGATCCACTGTATGAATATATCACCATCTCACCCCTTACCCTTAGGTCGTATGTGTTTTTTATATGTGATTATTTTTTGAGGCCCTAGTTACTTAAATTATAATGACATTGTATAAATAAAATTTTTGTTCTATCAATTCCATTTTAAGAATTTTTTTTCTTATTAAAATTAAGTTGGAAGATCATAAATTGATATTTCAGATAGAAATTTTAATTCTATTAAAAGATATAAATATTATAAAAATATAATTATTATGAATAATAAATACTTTTGTTAAATATTATTTTTAAAACTCTTATTTAAATATATGTCAGGAAATATATATTTTAGGTGTCATAAAATTCATTATATATTTTCTATCCGCTATTATTTTTAATAAAAATGTATTTTTATATTAAAATGTTAAATTTTTTATATTTATATAATTATTATTATATAATTAATATTATTTTCAATCCATAATGTTTATATTAGGTTTGGATGGATTTATGACAAATTTTAAAAATGCTTCTTTTCATGACTAGTTAAAATACACTGATTATTTAGGTATGTTTAATGAAATCATAATTATGTCATATGTTTTTAATATATAATAGCCAAAATCCAATAATTATTATATGTTATTTTATTAATATGATATTTTTTAAAAGATTTTATACAATTTCTTCATATATAATTTTCCTTCCAAATATTAACATTGAAATATTATCTTTAAAAATGTTATTTTGTGAAAAAAATTAATTTCATTTCCAAAATAAGTAATATAAAATTTTAGTAAACTATTTTAGATTAAAATATAAAAATATTTGTCTGATTTTTCCAATATACTGGATAAATAAAATGGTCAATCCAATTGTTTTTCATTTACCACAACTTAGGTGTCCAAGGAAATTAATAAACATATTTCTCTTATGTTGAAATAAATACCCACCCATTTTATCATTTACATTCACATAAAATTAATCCCCAATAAATATATGATATTTTTTACATCCCAAGGAGTCCTTCCAAGGTGTCCTAAATCCACCATGGTCACAATATTCATGTTTTATAAGTTACTCTTCAAGGTTAGGTAAATATAAAAATCTAATTTCCTTTCATGTTCACTTTTTTATATAGTATGACATTAAAATTTTAGAACAATGTTTTTCAATCCATTTTATTATATATAAATATGTTATTATGATTATTTTATAAATGGGAGTCCTTTTTCTTGTCTCTTTTTTAGTTTTTATGAAACCATATTTTATAAAAGTTATCATGCCGAATTTTCATCGAAAAACTTCTCTATTTTCCTATTGAAATTTCCCTATTTAGATTTACGAATAACCAAACCTCACTATTTTCTAGGAATATTCATGTTGTTTTTAATATGATCTTTTTTATTCTGGGATAGAAAATTATGAAAATTTCCTTCAAATGTTCATCGTTATATAGGGAAGCAATGATCTTGCCTTTAAGCACGTTTCGTGTAAATGCATTGATTTTTATATGAAACTAGTCTCTTTTATTCTCCACAGGTTATTGATGAAATATTTTATCCTGATATATTTACCTCAAATTAATTAATTCATAATAAGGATGCACAATTATAGCTCTCTAATGCATTGGGTAATGTAATTAATCTATAAAGATGACATGTTTTAAGATACCTTGGTGAATAACCGTTTGAATTTTTATGAAACTCTTTGAAAATCCATGGTTATGTGATTATGAATGTAAAAGATAAATTTTTTAGCCACATTTCAAATATATTATTGGTGTGATTTTATTTATGTTATAGAACATGTTATATTATTTTTTCTATATTGATATTCCTTATGATCTTATTGATTCTTCCTTCAGATCGCATGTAAACATTTTATATTCATATACATTATGGGGAATATGCTCACCCTTTCCTTCGATGTATGTACCCATATTCTGAGATATGGTAATTTCACTTATGATGATACTATTATGATTCATTTTATATGGATAAGACAGATGCTATAATTTTTCAAGTATTATATAAATTCTTTCTAGGAAAATGAATATTAATAGATCCTCTATTTTGTTCATTGTAAGGAAAATATTATATAATAAAAAGGAATGATTCTATAGTTTGTATCAATGAAAAATTTAGCTACTCGTGGAAATTTGGATTTAAAAACATTATTAAGAACCTTGGGGGAAAGGATCAAACATAGGATGTCATCTTGGTATTTTGGGGATGTATTAAGTAAGTTGTTTCTGATAAATGAGTCCCTTATCTAGTTGTGAACAAGAGTACATGGTTCTGGAACAGATGTATTAAGGGGTAACAACTCCAACAAGTATCATTAGGACAACCATGGTCTAAACTACTACATGACAACAGAACATAATGTGCACCTAGCTTAACACTTTCAGGGGATATATGTGGTGAATCACAAGCTTTTTATGGACCATTAATAAGGATTTATAGTAAATGTAATTGTTGTCAAAGAATATCATATTTATGTGTGATGTTTCAATAAATGAACTTCTTGAATTATAATATTATTAAATAAAACATGATTCTCAATATAGTTTTATTTTCTATTTAGAAAATTGTTTTCAATAGGATATAACTCATAAAAGGTAATTACAAGAGGCCAATTGTGGATTTTCTTTTGTTTGAATCCATAATGGAAAATGTCATGAGAATGATGAATCAAGAAACTCACGTAATAAGTAATAACATAAATCAAACTAAGATGCCATACTCACCTCAAAGGGAACAACATTCTATTCAGTCCCTCATTCATCAATGACCATCTTATTTATGTGGTTCTATGAAACCATTGATTTTGAAACAGTGGATAAGCTTAGTAGAAAAGATATTTTCTATACTCTGTTTTTTAGAAAAAGAGAAAGACAATATTTCTTTTCACCACATATAGGGAGAAGCTGATCAGTGATGAAACATAATTAAAAACATGAAACCAAGAGGGGAGATTGATGAAATTGGGAAATAAGAGTTCATTAGAACATTTTAAAGATAAATAAATCCCCTGTAAAATGTGAACAAAAACAGAGAAGGAGTTCCTAGTTCTAAAGAAGAGGGAAAATGAAAACTTGGGAACTTTTGAGATAAAATTTACATGGTTTTCTTGTCACACCTCTATCTTTTTTATGGATCCAACTGTTAAGGTTGATAGATTCTTCAGTGAACTAAGACACCATCTATGGATGAATATAACCAACCGAGACAATGAAATCCATGATTAGATCGTGAGGAGTGTTATGAATGTTTATCTAGAGTTTCGAGAGGCATAGTGGAACCATATATCACATGAAAATAAGAGACATTTGGTTCCAAACATGGTATAATCAGTGATCAATGGAGAGGGGTAAAGAAAGTACAACTTCCCATGTAAAAAATGTTGTAAAAATAATTGGAGGAACAAATTTTTTAGGACTAAGAAATTTTATTAGAATGAAAGAGATGGGCATATTTCTTGGAATTAATACAGTTACGTGAAGCCTCAACTTTTCAACATTAATGAGAATGGGAAGATGGTGTAGTCTCATGCTGAAGATCAATGAATTATGTGTGGACAACTTGGTCCCTCTTCCAATACCTATAAAAATTTGAATATTATATATGGGAACACCTCCATCCACAAAATTGTCCATGGTGGAAACATAATGATTTAGATATCACGAAATATGATGTTGAAGCTCCAAATGATGTGGTGTTAGGTACTCTAAATGTTTTATGAAAGATAGAAGTTACATTGTTTGATTCTAGTTCTACGCGTTCCTTTATTTCTTATGTGATTGAAAAGAATATAAAATCAATGCCCAATCTCCTAGAAGTATAATATTTAATCAAGATTCTTAGAGGGATTATCCAGGAATCATTAGTGTATAGAAAATCTAACACGTACTTTGGTGAGCATAATATCGTCGCAAATATAGTAGTGATTCCCATTCAATTAATATACATTATACTAGATATGGACTAGTTGATAAAGTATAATGATATGATCAACTATAGAAGTAAAAAAATATTAGTATTCTTCAATGTATAACCTATTTTTTTTTAAATTAGATATATATCGACATATGCATTGTCTAGATGAAAATACAATAGATATCTTTATGTAAATTATTATTGAAAATGAAAAAGGAATGAAACGTATTTGAATAGAAAATGTCTCCATTGTTCAGGTATACATTAACGAATTTTCCAAAGTGTTACATAGAAAACTCCTATAAAGAGATATAGAATTATCCATTGACCTCATGTATGGATCCAAACCAGTATTAAAAACCCAATATAGAATTGGAAATGTTGAGTGTAGAAATTAAAGGAACAACTATTCAATATTTTACAGAAGGGGTTTTTCCGACCAAGTGTGTCCCCTTATGGAGAACATGTTCTCTTTATAATGAAGAATAATGGATAAATATGGATACAAATTGATTATATATAACATAATGGGATCGTGGTGATGGAACAATACCTTATTTTAAGAATTTATTTTCTCTTTGTATTGCTTCATGGGAATCGATTATTCTCTGAAATTGATATTCGATTTGGTTATCATCATTTTATGGTGAATGAAGATGATATTCTAAAGACCATAATCCAATAAAGTAATCAGAATAATGAGTTTATTGTTATTCAATTTTGTTTTACTAAGGATCCTACCATTTTTATGGATTTTATTAGAAGAGTCTTTAATGAATACCATGATAACATTGTGGTAGATTTCATCAATTATATTTTGATATATTACAAAAGTCTTAAGGTTCTTGATGATCATCCATGGGTTTTATTCCAATCTCTGAGAAAGGGGATGCTATTTTAAATTTCGATAAAATATTAATTTTGGTAACATCAAGATGATTACATGGGGAGCAATTTAACCAATAATGTAATATCTTTTGATCCTATAAAAAACAGTTGTGGAGGAGTGTCTACATCCTACAACATTAATTTATATTCATAGTTTCCAAGGATTATTAGGATATTATTAATGGTTTTTAAAAAAAAAATCATTACATTCTAATCCACTATCCATGTTCACTTAAAAATGGGACATGTTCATCTGGAAAATGGATTATGAATACATTTTACAAGGGTTGTAGAAGAGATCACTTACTACACCATTGTGAACTCTACGCTTTATCATAGAAATATTCGTTATTTTTATTCATTTATCTTCAAAAGGGTGTGTGTGTGTACTCATACAAAATTTCAAGGTGGATGATTTAACTTCTCGACTATTGAATCCTCATGATAATAACTACCCTACACATATCCTAGGTCATGCTATAATTGTTTATTATTTTTAGATATAGAGGCACTACATTTATGGGTAGTAATTTGACATATACATAGACCAACAGTGTTTTATGTGAATTTTCAAACAAAATTTACTGCACATTAGATTGGGGAGATGGTTGGAATGTGTTAAAGACTAGTATTGTTCAATTCATTATCAACCTGAAAGAGAACACATTTATATTATTGAATTATGTTGAAATGAATATATTGATCTAGATAGTGTGAGTATTCATGGGGATCCATTGATCAAACACCTAGTGAAACTATAAATGGAAATTATAAGGGAATGGAAATAATTATGTTTATCCCAAATGATTTCTCAACCATCATAAATAGAGAAGGTCAAGAAATATCAACTAGATTATCCTTTATTCTAAAATATGATAGTGGTTGTATGGGATGGGAATTTTCAAGAATTTATTAATGATCAAGAAGGTGTAATCAAATTTTATAGAAGACTATGTGTTCCATTTATTTAGGATATTATGAATGGATTGATGGATAAATATTATACCTCTACATTCAATAAAAAACCTTGAAGCATTAAATTTTATAAGGACCTTCATGATCATTATTAGTCGGTTAATGTAAAAAGAATGATTTTTAACAACACAACAAGGTTTCATGGGTGCTAACAAGTGAGGGAAGAGTGAAATATTCTTAAAATGTTATTACAAACACTTCCCATACCATCTTGGAAGTGGGAAAATATCAATATATAAATTTTCACTGATCACCTTTAAAAATGAAATGTAGACAATGCGATATGGGTTATTGTGGACCATCATTCCGTGATTTCCCATTTTTTCATTATTCAGGAAGATTTCAATTTTAAAAAACATGTGATTATTTACATAAAGCTGTGAGGTTTATTGGAGTTCCATATTTTATCATTTCAGATTGTGATCCAAGGTTGACTAAAATGGTTTGGATATGTCTTCAACATTATCTGAGTACCAAATTGAATTTCAGAATGACCTATCACCCCCAAAATGATTGCCAATCTGAAAGGAATATTCAAAAACATGAAGAAATGCTAATAAAATCCTCAATGAAATTTAATAGTGGTAGGGATTAACATTTCATATTATTTGAATTATAAAAAATGAATTCCTTAAGAGTATTCTAATGCCACCCTTTGAATCTCTTTAAGGGAGGCACAATAAAACACTACTTGTTGGGACCAAGCTGGTGAGAGAATGCTTCTGGGTCCAGATCTTGTGCAATATATGATATAAAAGGATCATGTTATCCCACACCACATAACGGCTGACTAGAGTCGGAAAAAGAACTATACTAACCACCATCTTTGGGACATGGGGTTTGATGTTGGAAAAAAATTATTCCATTGAGTTTCACCTTCTAAGAAATTCATGTTGTTTGAGAAGAAAGGTATAATCAGACCTAGGTACATTTTCCACTATGAAATCCTTGATCGCAAGTGACCAGTACACTATCATAGTTCACTATCACCACACCTAGTTAATGTTCTTGGTGTTTCCATGTATCTCTCTTGAGGAAGTAAATAACTAATCATTAGCATGTACTACACCTAGATGTGGTTAAACTATAACACAAAATATTTTATGGGGATTATCAGATGGAGATCTTGGACTATAGAGACACAGTTTTACACAACAAGACTACCAACCTAATTAAAGTGTTGTATAGGTGCGACAAAAATGAAGAAGCCACATATGAATGAGTTGAAACAATCAGGCAAAAGTACACACATATTTTCTCAACTAAGGGAAGAAGATGAAAATTTAGGTAGGGAATTTTATAAGGGGGAATTATCTATCAACATGAACTCTATGAATGAATATTGTTTCCTAAATATCTGTGTTATATTATACTCAACAAAGATACATCTCATTAATAATGATGTGAGAATAATTTTAAATGATAGCATCGAGTTTTGATAATTATATAACTATTTCTCAATATAAGCACTGGAAACAATAATATTAATAATAATTTTAATGTTATAATTATTTTTATAAGTTTAAATGATAATGGTTAATTATTCTTGAATAGAAAAAAATTATAGAAACTACTAAAATTTGGTTGTATGAAGGCCATTTATATAATTTGTAATTAAATTTTATAAAAAAAAATTATCTTTCAATAAATTCAATTTTAAAAATAGTAGTCTTAATAAAGTTGTGTTTGAATTTGATAAATTAATTTTTTACATTGAAATTGTTTTTTTCAAAAAACATATAAATATTAAAATAAAATAAAATACTATGAATAACACTTATTTTAATGAAATATTATGGTTAAATAATTATTATTTAAATATAAATGATAAATTAATATTTTTAAGTTTCATAAAATCCTCTATGTCATTTCTATATGAAATTATTTTTAATAAATAGAATTTTTATATTTTAAAATGAAAATAATAATATTTATATAATTATTATGATAAATTAAATATCATTTTTTAAATCATCACCTAGAAATTATGTTACAGGGAAATCATGAATATTTTATAAAATACATTTTTTATTGAATAGTAAAAATAAATTTTGAGTTTCTTTGTATGGTTAATAAAATAATAAATATTTCATAATGATGTAATAACAAATTAACCACAGTAAATTACTATATATATTATATGTTGTTAACATCAATTATTTTAATAAACAAATCCTCCCCCTTTATAAAAATAACAACCCATTTCATCATTTCCATTAACTTCCAAGTCAACCCATGAACATATTATAGTTTTACCAACCAAGGTGTCCTATAAAGGTGTCCTCAAGCCCCCAATGTCACAATATTTGAGTTTTATTAGTTACACAGAAATGTAATGGAAATCTCAACATCTCATTTCCTTTCAAATAACCTTTTCTTGTGGTATGTATTTCATATTTACAAAAAATGTTATTATTTTAATTTTCTTCTATCCCTTTTATTATATTAAGAGTATTTTATGAAAAAGGGACTATTTTCCAATCCCTTTTTCCCATTTTCTATATCCATGTTTCTTACAATTTAGGCTCCCGAATTTTCTTCCCAAAATTTCACCCTTTTTATCAACCAACTCTATAATTTTCTTTTGGGAATACCCACACAACATTCTTTTCTAAGGGTATTCAACTAGATGTAATGTTGATCTATTTCATTCTGGGATTAACATATATTAATCCCCCATTATGTTTTTTCAATTTAATAATGACATAAAGTTCTTGTCTTTAAGAACATTTCTACTAAAATATGTGATTTTGATATAAAATATGTTTTATTTATTCACCTTGTGATATTTATAAAATGTTTTATTATAATTAATGTGGATAAAATTAAGAAATACATAATAATGGAGCCTCGTTATTTCTCTATAAATCATTGAATAAATTATATAATCTATATAGATGACATGATTTATGATATCTTGGTGAATGACATTGGTAATTTTTATGACACCTCAGAGAAAATCCATAGTCAAATTCATATGAATAGTAAAAATAAATGTTGTATCCACATTTACAAGATATTTTTAATTTTGTTTTTTTTGTTATTCATCACGTAATCATTTTCACTCAATAGTGATATTCTTCATGTTATTAACGATTTTTCCTCAATAGAACATATAAATTGTTTTTGTTATTTTTCCATTACTGGGCCTTATTCCCACCATTTCCTTCAATGTATATCCCTAGGTTATGAGATGTGATAATTGAAATTAATCATAACCTATGATGAGGACTATCAAGTGGTTTAGAATAATGTTTTATTTTTTCATGTATTATGTACCTTTTTTCCATGAAACTAAACCTTCAAAAATTATGTGTTTTTTTAAATGTAATGAAATGTTTATGCAATAAAAATAAAGTATTATATATATAAAAATTAAAAATGAACCATAAATGAATTATATATACAATGTTCTGGTAATGGTAGAAATGGTATCATAAAATCGAAATCTATTTTATATGTTAAAACGTGCTTCAAGTGATCAAAATCATGTAAATGAACTTGAATTGTTTTGAAAATATTATAAATGAGTTAACATTAATTTTTCCCAGTAGAAATGAATCGTACATCAATAATTCATGAATAGTGTAATATTAAAATTAAAAATATTACCTAAGTGAAAAACTATATCTAAAATTAAAAACTAATACATAATATTAGAATGTTTTGAAAATCATGAAAACAATATTTTATTAATTTTTGACATGTATGAATTATGTGCACCATAATCATTAATGTTTTGAATTCGGAAGGAATGATAGTAAATTTTTAGAATTAAATTAACTTATATGTTTAAAATCTATGTTTAATGATGAAATCCATGAAAACAATGTCATATTTCAATAAAAATATCAAACAATCATTTTTTTTCTTACAGGATTAAACTGTACATCCATCTGACATACAATGGTGGTAAAATGATAATAAATTTTCTTTTTAAAAATAATTTTCAATTTAAAAAAAAATCAATAGAATAATACATTACAAACAAGATTGAATTTTTAATAATATCATGAAAATATAAATTTATTAATTTCTAAAAATTTAGAATGATTTTCATGTTAATCTAATATGTGATTTGATCTATATAGATGAAAGTGTATTTTTAATGCTAATACTATTTCTGTAAGATAATTGTGCACAAAAAATTATTACATCCCTGAAATGGTGCATTTATTATTAGCAAAATTCAGGGAAATAATTTTAATTTAATTTGGAACCTATATAAATGAATCATAAACAAATATGTAGTGTGACGTTCTTAAATAAATTTCATTTTTATTTTTTTAATAAAAACTATTTTTATTGTTGAAATGATGTATTAAATGGTCAAAATGAAGTAAATAAGCATGGAATATTGTGAAAATATAAGACAATGTTCATTAATATTTTTATTATAGGAGTTAATTTCACATAAATATGATGCGCTCTATCTTCGGAATCATCCAAAATGCTGATTTAAAATTGAAAATATTTTTATGTACAAAATGATTATCGAACAATCAAAACTGAAAAATTTTATTTGGATTGTGTAGAACGTCTCAGGAAGTAAATATTAATTATGGTGTGTCTGCAATGATTCAATTTTCCTTTTTAAAATCAAAATAACATTCCAAATAAAAAACATGTGTCTAATAGTTAAATATAATCAAGTTATATCATATCACTATAAAATATGTAACCATGAACATCACAATATTGTTTACATTTTAGAATGAATTTCTCACCAATTTCCTATACAATGTGTTTAGAATAATCATTTGTTTTCATTAAAAATTCAATAATATACTATGTTAAAAATGTGCCTTAAATTTTTAAAATAGATCAAATTATATTTTGTCATTTCGAATGACTATGAAAATGACTATTTATTGATTTAGGGCCTATAAGAAATAAATTAATGCCGATCTAGGAAGTGGTTGGGAAGTAATGATTGATGGATAATTTTTAAATTGTAAACTATTTTATATTTTAAAAATCCATTTCGAATGATTGAAATTGATAAAATAAGATTTAATTTTCATGAAAATGTAGGATAATGTATAATTAATTTGAGACACATAAGAACAAATCAATCATAAATAGCATTTCTAGTGAGGTGAAAATTGATTGTGATGAATTTTAAAAGACAAATCAATTTTCCAAGTAAGAAACACATATCAAATGAACAAAACTGATCAAACGAGCATGAATAATCTTGAATGTTAATAAAAATTATCATTGTTTAATTAAATTTTCTTCTCTATACAATTTCTTTTTCAAAATATATTTTAATGGCCATTGGTCAAGGGTAAAAATATTGGTATCAAAAATTTATAGGTGCTACATAAATAAGAAATTTTAAACATAATATTGATAAATATTAATAATTAATCTATGAAATGTTACATTGATATAAATAGTTGAGAAAATTATCTCCCAAAACGTTAAAATTAGTTAAAATATGAATGGTTTAATAAAAATAATTATATATTTTGAATCCAAATCATATGTATATAATATGATTGAATAATTATGGAAGTAAATCATGCAAAGTCATTTGGTACCCCAGAATATTTTTTGATGTGTAAGTGATCATCTCTGGTTTCTCGAATCTCTTCATCAAGCAACCCAAAATTCTGATAATCATAGAAAAAATTAATTGAAGTGTATGAAAACAACCCCACATTATGTGCGGATCATCCCCTATCATTACCCCTATCACTGGCATGCCCATGCCTAGTTCCTCCATCATTTACTGAGGAAGGATGAACATGAGGCTTCCTTCCACATCGCATTGTTCCTATATAATAAGAGATGAGTTTGAATCAGGGAATGACATATACCCATCATCTTTATCGCCATACCTCCAAACCATATTTCCATTCTCTTCATCTTCATGAAAGGGAGGGGACGTCCGGTGGTCAGTGGAAACTGAATAGAGTTTATAGGTGTCCAATTGAATAGTGATCAGAGTTATGGTTATTTCCCAATCATCACCATCATTATGAAATGATGGATTCTATTGATAGTCCATACCAACTCCATATTCTACTTCCATAGATGGAAAAACATTTAACAAGATCATCATTACACAAAAAATCACTCCAAGTATAAATAGTTGCAGTTCAGAAACTCAGAGGATAAGTTCTGATACTCCCCCAAGAACCAAACATCCAGACATGGTTTTTCAAATGGATCCGAGCATGTTGATATATGTAAATAAAGGATCAACAAAATATAAAAAAAAGAGTAAGAACTGATTGATTAATTTCAGTTTTGTTAATGATTTATATTTAAAGAATGAATTTTTTATATGTTTTATATATTTTTAAACTATTTCTAGTTTAAAAATATTTTAAAAACAACTCTAGAATGGTGGATGGCCCGCTTCCACATTTTAGTATAGATGAATGATGGAATTACCACCCTTGCCATTCACAATTTTTTTTTACTATTTTAAATATTTTTTTTATTTATATTATTTATTTTTATTCGAAGTTTTCTTTTAATTTTTATTTTTATTGTTTATATATATATACAGAACAAAATATTTAATAATAATTTATTTTCAATTTAATATCTAGAAGTACTACCATTACAACAATTTGGATTTTGTGTAAAACCCCAATCTTCCACGGTACACTTCTTTTTGAATAATACAACAACGTTTGTTGTACGAAACATCGAGTTCTAACACACAAAACCCAATAAAACTAGTCATAATGAATAGAAGTTCCCACTTTTTGAAATTTTATAAATTTTATCTTTCAAAATGGTCGTCATTTTTGGATTCGGAATATCAAAATTAGATGAGGGTAAATTTTGGTTTATTTCTAAAAACATTCAAGTTTTTATGAATAGTGAAAAACACTCAGTTATAGTTTAAAACCAAATTTTTATAATTATTTATTTAAATTTATTTTAAGTAAAAATATATAAATAGTACCTATATAAGTTTAATGTAATTCATTTATGTCAGTTTAGAATAATTGAAGATATATATAAATTTAATTGAACTTTTTACCCTCTTATACCCACCTCCAAGGAGCATTTTCAAATTTACATAAAATATAATTTTACCGCTTGTGTGAGTTGAATTTCAAAAACCCTAGAGACATGGTTGATATCAGTAAGTAAAATTTTCTTCAATATGATGAAAATAAATTTTGCTGAATAGTAACTTTTTACTTTTATTTACCATGGTTAAAAGTAAACAGGTTAATTAAGTGTAAAAATGATATTATTATTACCCTAACACATGTCATAATTCTATTGGATAAGTTTAATTCTATCAAAAGATACCATAGGAATAAAATATGATCCTTATTTCCACATGGATTATATTAGAACATTTATTATTATTTAATTTAAAGAAGACTTAAAAGTGTTAACTTCAAAATTTAATAACTAAACCATTTATAATATAGGGTTAAACATAAGATAAATTATACTATAAATATTAATTAGAAATATAAAACTATATCCTACATAACGGTAGTTTATTTATATTTTTTAGACATTAAATATTTTAATTTATTTATGACATAAGGATGATGCAGAAATTACATAATTAAAGAAATATTAAAATAATTGATATTATAAATATCCAAAAATGTAATTTGAGACTTTTTATGATTTCTAATAATATTCTATGTTAATATGATATTTTAGGGTTGTATAGCTGAATTGTTTTGATGTAATAATGCAATTATGAATTTAGAAAAAACAAAATACCAAATAGTTTCAAATTTGACATAATAGAGTTTTTAAAACAAATATTATATAATTAAATGTTATTCTATTCATAAAAATATATGGTTCAGAAAAAATACTTTTATAATGATAGTTGTATCATAAATTAACCACTTGGGGTTATCTTGGAAGTATATAGTATGTTTTTAAACCATATAATATAAAAATACAATGAAACATGGTAAATGTCAACCGATTCAGCTAAGAGTTATATCTAGAATATAAGTTTAATATAGTGACCCAAACCTGTTAAAACCTATTGGGTGAGTGTATTTCGACCCATACCCACTTTATCATTTAAATAATTCATTTTGAATCCATTTAAAACCGAAAATTAATTTATTATAATATAAAATTTCTTTCTTTTCATAAGGTGCCCCTCACCCCTCTTATAAAAGGGAACTTCCCCTTCTCTTTTTTTCACACCATCAAATACATTTGGCATGTCCAAACCCTGCCCAAATACCATCTCAACATTCCTTCCTTCATCCTTGAGGACTTCCTTTAGTAATAAATCCTACCTAAAGAGCCCTTTTGAATAAATCAAAATGAAGAACCTGAAGAAGAGATAAATATTTCATCATCTCTTTCATGTTCATTTCTTCTTCCACATCCTCTTTATTTGTTGTTTCCGTAGTAAATTAATAACTCATGTATCATATATATTCTGTGATATTGTTATAAATATTGTACAACTATATTCTATAATCTATACATCCTTTTAATGAAATGTCAGCATACGTTCATAGGTACGGCTTACCGTCTCCACGTCGTGGTTTAATTGTTATTCAATGCATTATTATTTGGATGGGCATAATAATGATGTGTAATGGATGTAAATAATAAATATAACATGACAATGATTCTGTATATATGATATAGCATCAAATTATTTATTATTTTAATATCAAAAGAATGATATTGTCACTCGTGCATAGGTTTGGATTACCGTCTCCAAGAACGTGATAAGATACATTCCCCATCGTATCCATTCAAGACTAATTTTAAGTACGTTATTAAAAATAAGGATTAACGACTTAATATCATATTTAGTATTAATAGGATACATCCTATCAATAACAAAGAAATATTAAAAGATCATATATGTTATCATATTAATGTATATGATTCTAGTGTTATTTAATAACAATTTGTTCACTATTATACAGGAGTTTAACCTACCCTCGAATAAGGAAATTTACAAGGTAATTATTAATTTCACAATCACTTTATTATCCAAGGTAGTTTATATGTAATTATCTACTAGGACCTATTTATCATCCACATCCATGTTTTCTTAAATGTATTTCAAAACATTTTTTATATTTACTAGAAAGTGGGGAAATTTCATTTATACCCTTACTTGATCATATATGTTTTTAAAGGAATCTTTCTGTCGTTTTCCAAACAAGGTACTTTATGACTTTTTCTACCAAATGAAGGTAAGAATTTTTTTTATCTTACACGGCGGGTGAGGATATTTTCCGCCATTATAACAACATCGAATCCTCCCTTACAAGATTATATGAATATTTTCAAAAAAAAAATTCCTAAATTATTTCAAAATAGAAATATGTATTTCTCTAAAAAAGTTTTTTATTTCATCTATGTCAACTTACTTTGATGGATTTTAATCTTATTTGAAGTTGATTATTATGATACAAAACTTCCATATTGTATTGATGATTTGGGATATGTTTTACTATGGATCTGTTATTTTTAAACCATTCATGGTTTGTTAATAAAGAATTGAAATTTCATATTTTAGTTTTAATATGAATGATTATGTTATCCTTAGACCTCTTCATATAAGGAGTGCATTGGACTTAGTATGTGACTGGTGGAGCCCGCTATAGCTCCTCGATGAATCGGTAGGTATAATGACACAAACTACTGTCTTGGCACAAGACCGTGACAAAATATTATTTTTGATATTGGCCCAAGGCCCTGGCTATGTAGTTATGAACTATGACATTATGAATTGAATCATTATGAAAGTGCCTATTGATATTGCATGTGATTATTTGACTAGTAAAATATCATTGTGAATAAGTAAATGGAATTATTTGATTTTATTGTTGCAATATTATGCTGATGTTAATGTTTAAAAAGTCTTTTGTTTTAGTCTTATACATAACCTTAAATGATATATGCTTATTTATGAAAATTTCTGCATTATTGTTATACTTACGGAGCATGTGAGCCCCCCTTTCTATGTTTTATTTTTTCCACGACTTGAAGAAGTATATTATGGATGACCTACAAGGATAGTTTATGGGATCTCAGTTTTTTCTATAGAATCAATGTTATTGTAGTTATCCATTTTATGATGTAATGTAAAACTTTTGAATATATCTAGAACATCCAAGGCTACTAAACTAATCGGCCTTTCGAGAATTGATATTTTGTGATCATTCCAATGATATTTAATAATGCACCGACTCTGGGCTTCTGGGGTTGGGGCGTTACATTTTGGATTCCGACATAAACCCTCGACCATGGATCCCTTTTATAAGATGGATTACCTTGGAAATCATTCTGTATTTCTGATGTAAGATTCAAGTTCTTCCATTCCAAAACAAAAAAATTATAAATTTCTGATGTTAGATTTTGTTTCAAGTACATTTCATTGAATGACTATAAAATATAAAAAATAATAACAAAATAAATGGATCTTAAAACATGGATTAATCATATAATAAATAGTTGAAAATAAAAAAAAATTCAAAAAAATTTATTATATATATTTTAAAAACATTCAGAACCACCTACTAGAAAATTTAAAATGTTTCCATTTTGTTGCTTTTAGTGACTATAAAATGAAAACTATAAGATAAATAAAAATGAAACAGAAAATATTGATTAAACATATATGTAATAGTTGAAAATAAAATTAATTTTTTTAAAAAATGTTGATGAAAATTAATTTTTAAGATTTCAGAGCCACCAACATTACACCTAAAAATGATTCAATTATCAAAAATTGAATTTCTATAAAATATAAAATATAAAATTATTAAAATTAAAAATAAAACATGGATTAAAAATTTAATGAATAGTAAAAAAATCATAAAAACAGTTGAAGAAAAATAATTTATATGCTTTAAAAACCCCATAATTGACAAATAAATATATTTCATGTCTTTGTCTTCGAATGAATTGAAAATGTAGACTATAAAGAAAATATGTTATTATATTTATAAATATGTATATTTGAATATTATGATATATAAATATATTTTGTATGTTTTCTGCAGTTTAGAAGTATGCCAATAACATTTAAATCTTAAAATGTTATGTTTTTATGTTATAAAAGATGAGGTACTCAAATTTGATACATTTAAAATAACTAAGTATAGGTTTTGTTGATATTCATGTTGATATAAATATGATTGGGTGAAAATGGGCCTTTAAGAGTGAAATAATCATAGAGGTTAAATTGAAAAGATATAATGAAATGATAGTGGCTAAAGGTTTTAAACTATAATAAGGCATCACATGCAATGAAAATTTTTCATCATATCCATCCACCAGGATCATTATCACCACTTGGGTTATTCATCTATGTGATGTGGCATTATCTAGTTCTTTTGGGTAATTTAACCACTACATCCTTGTAAGTGGAATTTATTTTGCGACAATAATTATACTTATTTTCTATAAGATCAATCGATAATTTTTCATTGGATCCTCCTCCTTATTAATTATATTTTTTATCCCTTCTGTGTAACCCCAGAGTAAAAAATCAAGATCTTTGGTTTTAATCCACGTAGCTGCTTATAGATGACTTTTAGTAGAGTTCCTTTCACTCTTCCATCATCTAAAATGAGATCTCATCCCAGTGTACTTTTTTTGGAGATGTAGTTCCCTTTTTTATCGTGAAGTGTTTGACATGCATTAATCCCATCAATAACTCGTTGTCTATATAGAGTATGAACTATTAGATGATATGTTTTAATGTAATGGATTTTTTTTGTGATCAAATTTGAGACATTTTTATGAAAATAGTATGTTCTCTCCTTGATCTACAAGATGAAATAAATTTCATTCGGTGATAATGGGTCTTTATGAGAAAAAATGATTATGGAACCGAAAATTAGTCTTTATTAGGGTACAATATCTAGGGTTAGTTTTAATCTACAATGAACAAACATCATTAATATTTTATTAAAAACTTTATTTTATTATTGTTATAAACTATAAAAATGTAATTCATAATAATTTTTTACATTCCTTTCATTTTAATTTTTTTATTTGATTAATGAATCTAATTTTAATTTCAAATAAACATTATATGAATTAGTTATATTTTAAATTTTCATTATATGGGTTTTATACTATATATTTTATTATATTTTAATGTTAACTACTTGAAATTTAATAATTATTCATTTGATTTAAGTAGTCGACTTTGAAACCATATAAAATAAAAATTGATCCTAAAATATTAATGAAAACTGAACCCCTGGGTAAACATGTAAAAAGTTCTAATAGTGATAATATTACATTGATTTCAATAGACATAAAACATATAAATTAACATGTACAATAAATCACTATGTATACGTCTATGGGGGGATATTTTTTCCCTCATGGTGATCTTTGAAGGGAATGCACAAATCGAGATTTCCAAGTTCCATGTTGGGGTGTTGTCTGATAACCTTTAGAGGGTTGATCCTCAGGTAGTGGAATTTTGACAGCTGTATTATCCATCTATGTGTTAGTGGGAGGATGTGTCAATTTCATGTGTTACTACACTCACAATTCTTCTACAACTGGGGTTGTTGAAGGACCTTCTATCATCATAGCAAGGAAACATGTCAACGATGGATATTGATCCTAAGTAAATTATGGATTTATTATCTGAGGCTATGATGGTTTAGAACGCCATGCTATATAGAATTGTGGATATTCTATCATGAAAGATAGATCTCATGCCGCCTTATCCACATCCTCAATTTGTTGTGGATGATCATTCAGATGGATGACCTTTGGAATAGGTTTGGGCTCGCATTCAACCAGACAGTTTTTACATCATCATCATTGTGTCTCCATAGAAAAAACAACTGTTGGAAGACGTTCATCTGGGGTATGAACCTCCACTATCTGGTCTGGACTCTTGTTGATGCTCTCGTAAAGTGCATGATAAGATAACATATTCTCCAGCACTTCAGTATGGACCGCTTCCCTGCTAAAGACTCCACCTCATCTTCATCTCTCTTGTGAACAAGATTCTCTGACTGAGTACCCTATAATGAGATTAAAAATGAATTTTAAAATGGTACAATAAACAAAATTATTGAAATTTATTAACATACAAACTTATTAATCTCACTGCTGTGTTGTGTAAGATATTGTTTAGAAATCAATCTCTACCAAGGCTCATACTTGACATAATTTGATATAAATAATCATATCATAGGTACAACCTACATAAAAATCAATAATTCCTGCTCCAGTAGTCAAGATAGTAAGCATGTACTCAACGTCAGTCATCATCTTGTTTTCCATTATGTTTCACATAATGTGTTTTCTCTGTCATTCTCAGCAAAATGCAATTAGATGGAAATTGAAAAAATGGCACCAGACTCTATCAGGCTGCTGCCAAACATTAATATTGAAGTGAAAGAGGAACTATAGTTATAACATCATCAGGGCTAGTCGGGTAGTATGGTTCCATCTGGTCCAGTATAGCCCATTATGGAATCCATGTAGTCTGAAAGGTCATGTGTCATTTTAAAAAAAAATTCCTTACTAAAAACCAATGTTGATACTATTTTTAGATTTTTTATAGGTTGATATATTTTATATACAAATAGGCCGGGTAAGAGACTGTCCAACATGAAGTGATATGCTCCAAAATGGTGTGTTAGAACCATGCTAAAATTATGTCTCAGACACAACCTATAAAATACAACATTAAACATAAAAAATAATGAAAAATGAAATTCAATAACTCCTAGTAGCGTCAGATACCAATAGAGATGAATGATCATACTAGTGTCCATGTGGAGCATCATGAAGTGCCTTCATAGTGATAAGTACACCATAATGTAGTGGGTAGAATGAGGGGATGAGATCTCATGCTTATATATGAAGAAGGATGAAACATCCATTGAGATAAATGTGATCACATCAGGATATCCTTTATAATGCAATGTATGTGTATACCAAGAAAGACGATCCCCATCTATACATTTCATCCCAATCAAAGTCCTCCAGTATAGCTAGATAAATCATGATCACATGTATACCAAAGTGAAAAGAAACAAGGTCCCTCAAAGAGTCATAAAATATATTCATATTCATAACCATGATAGTCTGCTCATCAGTGCCATTGGTTATATATTGAATCTTCTCCTCCAATTAGGTAATAGATATCGACCATCCATCTGTAGCCATATAGTTGTACAAAATGTCAACGCCTAACAATTGTTAAGCAAGGTTAGGCCAAGATACACAGGTGGGTACAATAAAGCCTTCACGCTAAATATGAATGCTATGAGCCACTGCCACATCTTGGAGGTTGATGGTCATCTCTCCCTTTAGAAAGTGGAATGTATGTGCCTCTAGTGTCCACCTCTACACAAGCCCAAAAATATGGTGTTGGTAAACAAATGTGAAATCTGATATGGAACTTTTGTAGAAGCCATCATGGTGCTAGTATTTTCTAATGGCATGTGGTGGGTTTGCGTGATGAAGATGTTGTGCTCAATGCATCATGATCAATCGAACCTCACCACCATCTAACATCGCCTAGGAAACATTCATATGCTGCTGAGTGAGTAGTTTGGAATCATCCATCAATATATAAACAAATGAAATTTTTCTTAAGTTTAAAATATAAATATAATGTAATGGTAATTATAATGTTATGACTTGTTGAATTTAATACATGTCATGTTTATTCACATTGTTATATGAATTTATTTATTTTCAAAAGAATGGTCCATGTATTCATGTTTTTTATACCATATTACTAAATTGTTTTAATGATATGATATTCTCTTGAAAATGGTGTTTTATATATTTGTATATATAAAAATTTTATCTTCATTATGTAATGTTTATTAGATAATGGTGTGCTTTGTGATTCATGTATGATTTTTCACATGATGGTATGTTTCATGATTTTTTTATCACTTGTATGATTTATGTTTTAGCCATGGAAAAGTTGATTATGTGTTAATGTCACCTCAAATGAACTTGAAATATTCCGGCTAAGGTGTGTATGAAATGATTGTTGTTATTTGATAGTAAAAGTATTTGGAGAAGTAATACATTTATACAAAATGAAAAATGTTATTCACATATTCACATTCTGTGATGCCGATCGTATATCATACAAAAAAGGGAACATTTTCATACAATTAATGGAGATTCATATATTGCAAAACAAAAAATAGTTTTTAGTACTCTATGGCCCAAGCCTTAAACATTACTTAATATTGATTTATTTCATGAAAACACGTTGAGGATCTTTTCAGGTTTAGAGTTTTAGGGAATTGGATTATAAATCCTGAATTACATTCCACATTTAAACATAGTGGTTACATAATAGATAGTAATCATTTTTCCCATCAACGAAAACATAATTAAAATAAAACATGGATCCTTTCTTGACACTCCCTTGACACAATCACCACATCAAGTACCTTTCCTTTGAACTGTGAATAACATTTCAAAAACCTGGGATGAGCATAAAGACCTCATTAAGGGATATAAATGTATGAAATGAAAAAATTAGTCCATGTATGAAATCATACTTTATTCAAAAAACCTAATAATTTTAACATACCTCATCAAATCATGAATAAATCATAAAAATCATAACACATAAAGGTAACATGAGGCATTCATAACATTCTTATGTGGGGAGTAACCCTCATGGTTACGTTTGGAATACCCATCAAAGTACATTTCCTAAATATCATCAGAGAAACCTCGGAATTTAACCCCTACGCATTACCAAATGCATTGGAGAGCTATATCGGGCTCACCCGCCCTTAGTTTATCACGAAACCACCCGTCTTCATAAACAATGCCCAATAAACATAACATAATTTTATCACATAAAACATGCATAAAGGAAACATAACATTTCCACATTTCAATCAGAAGTTATCAATACAATACATTGATAAAAACATTACGAAAACCATTTTCTGTACCAAAATAAATGAAAAGTAAAACATGGTATTTATTTTTCATTTAATAAAATTTATGGACTGTAGAGGAAGCCAAAACTCAAATAATGGTCACGGTGGTAGAGAAGTCGTTGTCGCCGCATACGTATGACAAAAAAAACATTCCTTTTGTCATTTAGTAAATTGATTCGTAAAAAAAAGATTCATTTTTATAGAAGTAAAAGTTAAAGGGGTTTACACACTGTATAAAAGAACGATTTGTATAGTAAAAAATATTCCTCAATGAAAGTAGATTGAGACGAAGTCCCTTACCTTGGGTCCGACTTGACTTGATCATTATTTAATCTGCTGAATAATAAACATGAGTTAATTTCTACATGCTTAAGAACCTTTTTCAAGATCATTATTCCTTTTATATCACTTATTACCATGTTATGAACACTATGTAATTATTTAATTTAATAACAGTTGTTTTTTCGATCATTGGTACTTGAGACAAAAATAAACTCCTTATAATTACAAGTTGTTCATGTGGTAAAATATTCATTATATCCAGAATTATATTCATGATTTATATATCATATATATCATATATACCTAGTATATACATTCATTTATAAAATTACATAACATTTAGAGGTATGAAATGAAATGCACCGTTCATGGAGACGGTAAGCCGTACGTAAGCATGAACGCCACTTTCATTAATATTTCGTATTTAATGGAATGAAATCATAATGATATAGGGGTATATTATAATTACAGTATAATATGATATTTAACATCATAAACACCATCCTTTATACATCCCACATATGGCATTAACGAATCAAATCACTTTGAGGGGGCGGTAGTCCGCGCTTCCTAAAATGAAGATATCACGATTACCCATAATGGAAACCTTAAAGGCATTCCATAAATAAAAAATACAGAAGCATAAGGAAAACATAAACATATTATATATCATATATAAATAGAGTTACATCTTAATGGCCACCATTAAAGGTGTTAAAATAAGTTGAACAATCATCATTTTGTGAGGCAGAAATTCATCATCCACAGAAAGAGTATGTTCTTTAACCATTAGACGGAGGTGTGTGTAAGTGATGCTCCAATCCTTCTCATAACAACATCATAGTATAATAAAGATACTGGTTTTGTTACAAAATAAAGTAATAAAAAGATTTTAGGCGGTTGGAGAAGAAAAATAAAACAAAAGAACACAAGTGAAGACATTATCTTTAAATCAGGTAACTCCTCTTGATTTGAACCAAAAAGGTTTCTTAAATAGATTTCTCCCTAAGGTAAGGCTTCTATAAACAATATAGGTATATGGAGAGGTAAAATGAGCTGTGTTTGGCCGATCCAATGGCTTGAGGAGTGTGGGAAAGGAGGTAGGGGTGTGGGCGGTTTATAAGAGGGAGGAGGGGAACTCTTGGAAAGTCAAAAAATGTTACTTTAATTTAAAATGAGTTTCAGATTTTAAAGGTCTCACATTGATGTATTTCGAGGATAAGGTGATTAGGGTTAGAAATATACTAATCAAAAATGTTTTTGACAACTTTATGTCTTAGATTTTACATAATATTTCCATTATATTTATATCATTCATTAATGAGGTAATCGCTGCATCATCATGGTGTCATAAAAAATTTAATTCATTTAATGTCTAAAAATTGTAAAAAAATACTATGATGTAGGAAATATTGTTTTCTTTCCAATGACTATTTATATTCTAAGATATCATTTACACAGTCAAAATTAATTTTTTTTACTTTGGTGTTACATACATTTGTGATATTCTCCTTTCATTAAAAATAAAAAGATAAAGTGTCACTATCACCAAAATGTGATTCCATGGGGTCCATATGTTTGTCACAAGGAATCCCATGGTCGGCCATGAAAAAAAAATTAGAATTATGACAAATTTTTGGGTCATTTATTATTATTATGATATTATTTTATTACCCTTATCAACCCGATTACTAATTAATCAAGATAATTAAAGATAATTACCATCGTTACTATTCATAATGTCATAAAAAAAGAGTCTTAATTACATAATTTGGAAAATCTGATTCAAAATAGGGAATCCATTTTACCAAATTCAAAACATAGAAATAGTAATAATTAATTTAAAAATAATTCCTGTTGTCAAAACAAATAGTGGGTTTTTTTGAAATAATATCTCTGAAACTATTGGCACTTATTTATGCCCAATATTCCCAAGTGAAATTAATTCTAAGGACCACCATAGGATTAAATAGTAAATATATATTCTATTTACACATTAAGACCAATTAAAAAGATAATCTAACCATATAATTAAATTATATGAAAAAGCAGTATTGATGAAAAATGCAGTATTTTTTTACTATTCATTAAAAAAATGATCATTGTCAGAAAAATACCAAAACGTAACCCAATGTAAATTTCAATGTCCCATTCATAACGAATAAGTTTATTTTGAAAAATAGAGATTAATAAATTTTCAAAATTTTGATTTAAAATTTTTTTCCATCAAAAGGAAGTAAAAATATCTTTTAAACATATTAGTGTATTTCATGTTTAAGATTGGAGTTATTCTCATTTTAAGCCTCTAAAACACTATATAAATCATAAATAAGCAAAAATAAGAATATATATTATTAATTACTTACATGGGATGTTACATCCTTCCCCCTTTAGAAAATTGTGTCCCATAAATTTATTTACCTATCAAATAAGAGACGGTATTTATCTCTCATTGTATTTTCATATTCCCGTGTTGCCTCTTCAATAATGTGGTTTTTTCACAAAAACTTTACTTGATGAATCACCTTATTACAAAACACTTTCTCACTATGGTCAAGAATCTAGACTTGTTTTTCCTCATAAGATAGATTCTCTTCCAGCTGAACTACTTCTGTACTCAAAACATGAGATGGATCTGGCATGTAGTTCCTTAACATTGAATCATGAAAAAAATTGTGTACTTGAGATAAACTCGGAGGTAAACCAACATGGTATGCAACTGATCCAACTATATCCAGAATTTTGTATGGTCCAATGAACCTTGGAATCAGATTTCTTTTCAAACCAAATCTCATCACACATTTCCATGGTTATACTTTGAGAAAAACATAATCGCCTACCTCAAAAGAGAGATCCTTCCTTTTGTTGTCCGCTTAACTTTTCTGCCGTCTCTGAGCTACTATCATGTGTTTCTGCATCAGCTGAACTTTTTCTGCCAACTCGCCTACCAATTATGGTCCCATAAACACCCTTTCAACCACTTCATCCCAGAAAGCTGGAGTTCGACATTGCTTCCCATATATTGACTCAAATGGTTCCATCTGCATATTGGAATGAAAACTATTATTATAAGAAAACTCAGCGAAGGAAAGATGTTGGTTCCAACATCCCTGATAATCCATTGAACAGGAACATAGCATTTCCTCCAAAGTTTGAATCATTCATTCAGACTTCCCATCTGATTGAGGATGAAAAGCTGTACTAAAATTTAATTCAGTACCCAATGTCTTCTGAAGGACTTTCTAGAAGATAGATGTAAACCTGGGATCACGGTCAGATACAATGGAGAGAGTAACTCCATGTAACATGACTCTCTCTTTAAGATACAAATGGGAAAGTTGATCTAGGGAAAAAGTATCTCATATATCAAGGAAATGGGTAGATATAGTCAAGCGATAAACAATAAACTAGATTGAATTATTACCTCGAGGTGTCTTCGGCAATCCCACAACGAAGTCCATGGATATATTCTCTCACTTCCACTCGGGCAATTTTAAAATTTGAAGTATCCCATTCGTTAACTACCACTCTTTTTTAACCTATTAACAAGTCAAACACTTCATAGTAAAATAAGCAATATCTATTTTCATTCCGTCCAACCAGTAATACTCCCGAAGATCTCTATACATCTTAGTACTACATGGATGAACTGAAAACAGAGAACTATGAGCATCACATAACAACTCTCCCTTCAACTGTGAATCACAAGGCACACACAATCTCTTCCAAAATCTCAAAACACAATCATTATCAATATTGAATTCATGAAACTTACATTTCTGAACCACCTCTACATTTTTCTACAACTCACTATCTTGCTTCTGTGCATTCTTAATTTTGTCTGATAGAGAATATTTCACTAATATATGAAAAAAATAGAAGAACATCCTACACTAACAACTTCTATGCCATATTTCATCAAATCCTTAACCAAAGGATCACGTTCCAAACATAACATGTTTATTGAAGCATTACTTTTTCGACTCAAAGCATCAGCCACTTTATTTTCTTTTCCCGGATGGTAATGAATTGTACAATCATAATCTTTGATTAATTATAGCCATCTACTCTGTCTCATGTTCAATTCTTTCTGAGTGAATATATACTTTAAAATTTTGTGATCAATATACATTTCACACTTTACATAATAAAAATTATGCCTCCAAATTTTTAAAGAGAAAACAATAGCAGTTATTTCCAAATCATGTGTAGGGTAATTTACCTCATGAGTTTTCAACCGACATTAAGCATAAGCAATTACCTGATCATTCTACATTATAACGCAACAATTTCCTTTCAAAGAAGCATCACTATAGATAAAAAACTCACCATTCCTATAAAGTAGTTCCAAAACTGTAGGATTCAGCAATATTCTTTTCAATTCCTGAAAAGAATCATCACATTCTTTTTCCCAGATAAAGATAACACTCTTCCGAGTTAGCTTAGTCATTGGACTAGATAACCGTGAAAAATTTCTAACAATCCTTCGGTAATAGCCTGCCAGACCAAGAAATCTACGAATATCAGTTACATTTTTGGGTCTTGTCCATTCTTCAACAACCTTTGTTTTTGCTATATCAATAGTTATTCAATCTTTAGAAACAATGTGACCATGGAAGGAAATTTGTTTCAACCAAAAGTCACACTTTCTGAATTTCCCATACTATTAATTTTCTTTTTAAGGTTTGGAAAATAACACTTAAATGACTCTCATTCTACTCTTTACTTTTAGAAAACACCAAAATATCATCAATGAAAACAACCACAGACTTATCCAATAACTCATGGAATATTATATTTATAAGGACCATGAATACAGCTTGTGCATTGGTTATCCCAAAAGGAAATACTAAAAATTCATAATGGCCATATCCTGTACGAAATGTGGTCATCAAAATATCTACTTCCTTTAACTTCAACTGATGGTACCCCGATCTCAGTTCAATCCTTGAAAAATACTGAGCTCCCTGGAGGTGATCAATAATATCATCAATATGAGGAAAAGGTTATTTGTTCTTAAAAGTGATGTTATTCAAGGCTCCATAATCAATGCAAAGTCTCATTGATCCATCTTTATTGTTATCAAATAAAATAGGAGAACCCCATGGTGATGTGCTAGGTTGAATTAAACCTTCATCTTATAAATCTTGCAATTGCTCCTTCAACTCTAAAAGTTCAATTTGAGCCATTTGTTAAGGGGGTTTTGAAATTGTATTTGAATCAAGAACTCAGTCAACAGTAAATTCAACTTCTCAATCTGGTATTATTCCAGGAATCTTATAAGGAAAAACATCAGGATACTCATTTACCACTAGCACATCATTAATCTGAAAAGTTCATTTTTTTCAACAATATGTGCAAGGTAACATTCATTTCCATCTTGTACATGTTTTCAGCCTCTTGATATGTTATCAACAGTAAGGGTTCATTCTTGTACACAAACTGAAATTCATTCTGAAATGAATCTTCTTTGGCTCTACAATCAATCTTATAAGGGTAAATAGAGAGACAATCCATACCCAGGATAACATCAAACTCTACTAGAGGCAATAAGCTTTGCAAGTAGGTTCTTTCCACGGATAAGGATAGGAAGACTCATATAAATTCTTTTTTCCTCAACATTTCCCCCAAGTGTTTTTACCACAAGTTCAGGAGTCATTTCTTGAGATGGTATTCCCATTTTACTAGAAAATTATTCAGAGATGAACAAATGTGTAGACCTTGAATCAATCAACACACTGGAATATTCTGAAAAAAACAAACAAAGTACCTGATACCACTTCATTTGATGGCCCAAAATCTGCTGAAGTAGTTGCAATAGATTTCACCACCCCTTTCTGCTTTTAGTCTAACTGCTTCCCATCACTCGAGCTCTTTGTCGGACACTCGTTTTCATAGTGACCCATCTCATTGCACTTGAAACATTTCACTAACTGTAAATCAAATTTGATCTTACCATCACCTTGATCTTTTACAGTGCAATCACGAGCCTTATGTCCCATATTACCACATCGGTAGCAATTTCTAGAATTCAAAATACAATCTCTAGCATTCTTTTTTCAACATTTATCAAAAATAGGAAACATAGTATTATTACCATCAGACGTTTTTGAAGAATTATTCCCCTTCTACTACCACCTCAGTCTCTTCTTCTGTTGGTTGTTATAGAACACTTGATCATCGACAAACTCAATTTCCTCCTTCTCAGCACATCGACGAAGCTTTTCATAACTTTTGAACTCATAAGAAGCCAATGCCATTTGATATTTTGGCATTAATCCTGAGTAAAAATGATTTATTTTACTATCAAGGTCTCGGATAAAATTTGGAGCATACCTTGCCAATCGAGTGAACCTTTCTTCATAAGCAGCCACTGAGTCTTCCTCTTACCTCAATTCCAAGAATTGTTTTTCCATCATAAGTTGAACTGCCTTGGGAAAATATTTCCCATGAAACATACATTTGAAATCATCCCAGTCAAGAGCATCAATCTCATTAGCGTCCATGATATTTTTAACCATCAAACACCACTGATCTGGTTCACCCTCAAAATGGTAAACATCAAGATTATCCTTTTTATTGTTTGAACACCCCATGACATCAAATATCTTCTCTAATTCTTTAATCGACCCTTTAGCTAGCACATGGTCAAATGATCCTACGAATGATGAGGGATGTTGCCACATGAAATGTTCCATCATTCACATGTTCCTCTATGGTTGATCTGGTTGATCTCGTGCATGGATACCACCACCATTTTTCGCTTGAGTCGACTGTGCAATTAATGCAACAAACAGTTCAGTTCCCATTCCAACCATCTCAGGATGCTGATTTAGAAGGTCATTTCCTTCTGCATTCCATCTTAGTACTGCTTCCTTTTTTCCTCTTCGGAAAACCATTCTGAACAAACATGTCTTAGATGAAGCAACATGTTAATCTTCAAATTCTATATCATCTCAATGTGTCTGTAAAAAAATATTTTTTGATAATCATTTAATAGAATTATAACTCCTAATGTTTTCTAAACTAACCTCTAATACCAACTATAAAGCCTCGTTCCTTAAACATTACTTAATCATGAGTTATTTCAAGAATACACGTTGAGGATCATTTCAGGTTTAGAGTTTTAGAGAATTAGATCATAAATCATGAATTATATTCCACATTTAAACAAAGTGGTTACATAAAAGATAGAAATCATTTTTCCTATCAATGGAAACATATTTAAAATAAAACAAGGATCCTTTCATAACACACCGTTGACACTATCATCACATCATGTACCTTTCCCTTGACCTGTGAAAAACATTTCAAAAACTTGGGATGAGCATAAAGAGATCAGTAAGGGATATGAAATTATGAAATGAAAACATTAGTCCATGTATGAAATCATACATTACCCATAAAACATAATAATTTTAACATACCTCATCAAATCATGAAAAATCATAGAAATCATAAAACATAAAGGTAACTTGAGGCATTCATAACATTCTTATGTATGGAGTAACCCCCATGGTTATGTTTGGAATACCTATCACAGTATATTCCCTAAATATCTTCGGAGAACCATAGAGTTTAACCCCTTCGTGTTACCCAGTGCAGTGGAGAGATATATCGGGCTCACCCGCCCTTAGTTTATCACAGAACCACCCGTCTTCATAAAACATTTTCCCAAGAACCATAACATAGTCATATCACATAAAACATGCATAAAGGAAACATAACATTTGCACATATCAATCACCAGATATCAATACAATACATTGATAAAAACATTATGAAAACCATTTTCAATAACAAAATAAAATAAAAGTAAAACATGGTATTTATTTTTCAATTAAAAAATTTTTTGGCTTGTAGAGGAAGCCGAAAATCAAATAATGGTCACGACGGTGTAGAAGTCATTGTTGCCGCATACGTACGACAAAAAAAATTCTGTTTGTCATTCAGTAAAACAATTAATATAAAAAGGATTCCTTTTTAATATACATAAAATTCAAAGGGTTTTATACACTGTGGAAAAGAAAGTTGTGTATAAAATAAAATATGCCTCAATGAAAGGATATTGATACGAAGTCCCATACCTCGTGTCCGACTTGAATCGATCGTTATTTAATCACCTGAATAATAAACATGAGTTAATTAATAATATCTTAAAAAAAATTTTCAAGTTCATTATTCCTTTTATATCTATTATTACCATGTAATGACCACTATGTAATTATTTTAGTTAATAACGGCCATTTAGTCGATCATTGGTACTTGAGTAAAAAATAAACTCCTTATAATTACAAGTTGTTCATGTGGAAAAATATCCACTATATACAGAATTATATTCATAATATAGATATCATATATATCATATATATCCAGTATATACATGAAATTATAATATTACATAACATTTAGAGGTAAGAAATAAAATGCATTGTTCATGGAGACTGTAAGTCGTACGTACGCATGAATGCCACATTCATTTTTATTTCTTATTTAATGGAATGAAATCATAATGATATAGAGGTATATTATAATTCCAGTATAATATCATATATAACATTACAAACTCCATCTTTTTTATGTCCCACATATGGTATTAACAAATCAAATCACTTTGAGGGGGCAGTAGTCCGTGCTTCCAAAAATGAAGATATCGTGTTTAACCATAATGGAATAGATAATGGTATGACATAAATGAAAAATAAAGAAGAATAAGGAAAAAATATAAATAATATATATATCATATATAAATATAGTGACATCTTAATGGCCACCATGAAAGGTGTTGAAATAATATTGAACAATCATCGTTTCGTGAGGCAGAAATTCGCCACCCATAGAAATAGTATGTTCATTAACCATTAGACGGAGGTGTTTGTAAGTGTAGTTCGAATACTTCTCATAAAAACACCCTAGTATATTTAAGATACTGTTGTTGTTTCAAAATAATGGTATAAAAAGAGTTTAAGGGTTTTGGGAAGCAAAATAAAACAAAAGAACACAAGTGAAAACATTTCCTTTCAATCGGGTAACTCCTCTTGATTTGAACCAAAAGGGTTTCTTGAAGAGCCTTATGCCTAAGGGAAGGATTCTATGAATAAGAGAGGGATGTGGAGAGATAAAATGATCAGAGTTTGGCGGATCCAATGGCTTGAGATGTGTGGGTAAGGAGGTAGAGGTGGGGGGCTTTTATAAGAGGGAGGAGGGGAACTCTTGGAATGTCAAGAAATGTTACTTTATTATAAAATTAGATTATGATTTTAAAGGTCCCACATTGATATATTTCTGGAATAAGGTGATATGGGTTCGACATATACTCATCCAATAGGTTTTTGACAAGTGTATGTCTTAGATTTTACATTATCTTTTCATTTTATTTAAATCATTCATTAATGAGGTAATCGTTGCATCAACATGGTGTCATAAAAAATTTAATTTATTTAATGTCTAAACATTAAAAAAAATACTATGATGTAGGAAATAGTTTTAGCTTTGCAATGAATATTTATAGTATATGAGATAATTTACACTAACAAAATTAAAATTGTTTTACTTTAGTGTTACATACTTTTGTGATATTATCCTTTCTTTAAAAATAAAAAGATAAAGTGTCACTATCACCCAAAAGTCATTCCATGGGGTCCCAAAGTTTGGAATAAGGCATCCCATGGTAAGAAATGACACAAATATTAGAATTATGAAACATTTTGGTGTCATTTTTTATTATTATGTTATTATTCTATTTCCTTTAACTACCTGATTACTAATTAATCACGATAATTAAAGATAATTACTATCATTACTATTCATAATGTCCAAAAAATAAAAGAGTATTAATTAAATAATTTGGAACTTCTGATTCCAAATATGGAATCCCTTTTACCAAATTCCAAACACAGAAATTGCAATAATTAATTTAAAAATAATCCTCGTTGTCAAAACAAATAGTGGGTTTTTTTGAAACAATATCTATGAAAAGTTTGGCACTTTTTTTTGCTCAATTCCAAAGTGAAACTAATTCAAATGACGAACATTGGATTAAATTGTAAAAATATATTATAATTACAATTTAAGACAAATTAAAAATATTAACTAACAATATAATTAAATTAGATGAAAATGCAGTATTTATGTAAAATGCAGTATTTTTCACTATTCATTATAAAATGAACATATTCAGAAAAATACCAAAAATTAACCCAAGGTAAATTTCAATGTCCCAATCAAAAAGAATAATTTTATTTTGAAGAATATAGCTTATATAATATTAAAATGTTTTATATAAAAATGGTTTTCCATCAAAAGGCAGTAAAACAATCTTTTAAAAATATTAGTGTATTCCATACTTACGATTGGATTTATTATCATTTTAAGCCTCTAAAACACTATCTAATTCATAAATAGACATAGATAAGAATACCTATTATTAATTTCTTACTTGTGATGTTACATGTACTACTGAATTTGTAATGATATCTGAACATCAAGAAAGAAATCGTTTGAAATAATCAATGGAGAATGAGTAATGGTGAAAAGGATGATGATGATGGAATGGTTTTACATCATTAATGTTGTCTTTATAACATATTATCCTATATAATAGTTAATTTTCCATTATTTCTTTCTTGATGTTCAAATAGTGCAATAGAATCAGTTGTATTAACGACTATTTTTTGTTGTGTATAATAATTTACTCCTTAATCAGTTTGAATAACCTCCCAATAGTAGTACACTCTCGGAAAACTTGACTATGTACATCAAAAATGGGTTTTGACTATTATTCTGATAGTATAACTAATTCTGAAAATTATGGATGATCATATAATATTCATTAAAATTAAATTTTAAAACGTTTTTTATATCCTAATATATTATACTATTGTTTTTTATATAAAAGTTTATTAGAATATTATTCATTGAATATTCTGGAAATTGAAGTAAAAAAGAAGAGATAACACTATGAAATTTAAAATATGATAATATTGCGATGGAGACAGTACATAATTGTTGCTGAGAGTGTGAAATTGACCAAAAAAATGTTAGGGGAACATTTCCGGTTATGTCCTCATCAATTAAATACGGTCCATCTCAAACATTAACCTTTTTAAGACCAATCGATCTCATTCTGATTCCTGTAGGCCTTTGGTCCCCCTACAGGTATGAAACCAGTTGATATTGGGTATCACTATTGGTTGGCCATTATACATATAGAAAAAATTAAACTCTCCAATAGGATACTATGGTGAAGCATAACAGTTAGAAATGGTGTCCATACAGTACCCTTTATAAACATATGAATCCAATGATATGTTAACAGAGGCACATTTTATGATGGAATGTGCGCATAGAAACCATAAGGCCTAAATGTTTCCACATTGTTATTTCCTCATATCCATTAATACCATCATTTTCTAAAGGATTCTATTTGTGACGTGGTTTGATTTCTCTAGAACTACAAAACAAGATTATTCTTAGTGGAAAAGTGTGACATGATGACAAAAATATTCATAAATGATCTATTCAATCTATCATTTAATCTCTCTTCTATACCTTATCCCCAATTAAATTTTTTTAGAGGCTAGTCTTTGTCTATCAACAAAGTACATCATGAAATGATATAATTTCCCTTCAACTAGGGATGTTGTAGGTAACTTTTTTAGCCCCATGAAGATACCATTGATGTATTACACAATTTTTTTGGTCATGTTTTCATACCTTTTACCCCTGTCATATGCCAATGTCCATTTTTATTTTGAATATTTTATCACATAATTATACACTTCTTGATTATCCTTGTGGATTTATTTGAAATTTTTTTCAAACATTAATTGATAAAGTTCATATTCTACATAGAATTGATCATATTTCACATCAATTGGGTTTATCTTTACATTTAAATAATAATAAATAACAAAGATAATGCATACCTAAAATCATGATTTCATTATTCATAGGTTCAATGTGGAATTTTTTGACTCACATTACGAGAAATGCGTCTAATGTAGAATTGATGATGTGAATTTGGGGGTCTCTAGGTATCAGGGTTTTCATTTATTGCCTCATTGATTACTCGATGTTAATCAGATATAAAAAATACACCTCCAATGCAAGTGAAATAGTTGTTGATACATGCCAAAAATAAACACCAAGATTCATTTTTGTCCTTCCCTACAATGGTTAAGGCAAGATGTAGAGGAGGGAAATTTACATCTTGGGTGGTTTCAAACATCAATACACCCTCATAGTTTCTATATAGGAACATACCATCAATATGAATGAACCCTTTACTGAAATGAAATATGGAGCTACATGGGAGTAATTCCTATAAAAATAGATGAAATTGAATATGAGATAGGTCACGTTAGTTATCTTGATAAAAATTTTCCTTTATATCATTATATAACCCAGTTATGGTGCCTCACTATGGGTAGAAATTTGGGAAACACTGGATATGAGTCATCCAAATAACCATAGACCTTCACAATTGCCTTTTGTTTTCTTATCCATGACTTATTATTGGAAATTTCAGAAACCAATGTTTATTGAATAATATCTTGCACAATAGATATATGAACATATAAGAATGTTCTAATCATCTCAATGAAAATGGTTGAAACAAATTATGCATCTAATGAGGTATGATATTATGTTATTCATGGCTGAACGCATGTCTTAGATTCCTCAATTCCCATGATTCTCCGACCTCAAAATGTTATGTTTTGAATATCTATCAAGAAATATCTATAATCATCACCATAATTCTCACATTGTATGAGATATTAAATATGACTTGATTCCTGAACTAAATATCTACAGTTCCTCTCAATGTCAAATATATTTATCATGGTTTTTAATTCATCTTAAATTAGACAATTCCATCCAACATATAAAGTTTTCTCCATCATATTAATCCTATCTTGAACAACTACAAGAAACCCAATTGCTGTTGTGCGAACATTACAGTCAATCTCTGGCACACATGTCCCTGCAACTGACCCAAATAGAAAGAGTGGAGTATGATTTATTTTGTGTTGACGGTGCTGTAGAAATAATTCATTTATAGATACTTCCTCCATAACTTTTTTCACACTCCTCATCAACACAGTTTTCCCCAATTGTCGCATCATTATAAATATCCTCATTGAACTTAGGATTGATATGTATATATGTGAGATCATATAGGTTTTCCTCTTTTATATCATTTTTAATAGGAACAATTTCATGGGGAAAATCATCTTCAATGACTTGTGTAAGTCTATGTCCTTGTACAACTAGATGTTGTTGTTGTATAGTAGAAACATGAACATATTACTCCATCCTGGTACCTTCAGAACGTTGAAAAAATTAATCTATATGTTGTAGTGTTTCTAGGAATTGAAAAATTTTATAGCTCATCGAATTGATCTTTTGTTTGGGTCCCAGATTTGTGGAACCAAGAATTTTATCTACAAAGTCACTTAAGGTTACATAATTAGTTGTACTAACCACTATTGATGGTTTTTTACTATAAGATTCTACATTCAAAGTTTTAATAACCTCTCAATAGTTGTACACCCATGCAAACATGACTCTCTATGTCAAAAATATTTCTTTGATAAATATTATGATAGTGTAACTAATCATAACAATGATGGTTGACAATATAATATTTATTATATGATAATTATCGCATACCTGTTTGGACCGTAAAATATGATAGTAATGTTTCATTTTATAAATTTTCATTCAAATTTAAGTCTCAAAATGTATTAGAAACCATGGAAGAAAGAAGAGGAAACATTGAATTAATTTATTTATCACAGATAAAATGACAAGTATGATCATATAATGTGAAACATAGAAGAATAAATACATTAAATAACACATAAATTTTTTAAAACATATATATAACCATGACATTTTTCAATTGAACATAATTCTGCTGAGATTAGACTCACATCAGATGTGAGGTAAAATACATCTTATTTTCATTTAGTTGAATAATATCATCTTCGAATGGTTTGTACATAACATTAGAATATTGAAAATACATCGGCCATCAAATAACATATATTAGATGTTTTCTTATAAGTTATTAGAAGGCTGAAAGTGTTCTATAATTCCAATGTTATGTACATATCCATCAAAGATATTATTATGCTACCAATTGAAAATAAGCTGGATTTTTTCTCAAATCTGAAGTGATGCTAATCTCATCCAATCCACGTTGTATTGAATTAGGTTAGGGTATTTCTTATATGTGGTAAAGCATTAATGTGTTAATTAATGTGTTTGTTCTTATCCATATAACTTTATATGATCATAAGTATCATTATCAAATCATTTTTTGTATTTATTTATTATTCCTAGTTTATTCATTAATGAATCAATAAATAACTAATAAAAACTATTATTTCTAAACATTATAATCATTATGCTAATAAAATTTGACAAAAATTTATTATATCCTAAATTATGATACTAATGTTTCTTAGTACAATATTTATTATGTTAATTATTATTTAATCCCTATTTAATAATTAATATGTTATTCATTATTTTATCATTATTAAATCACTCTATAATCATTTCTTATTATATAATTAATCATATAAAATTCATTAGTTAATTATTATTATCTAATAATTATTTTCATTCATTTTTTAATCATATTTTATTCATTAATTAATCTATACCTAATCATTAAAAATATTAATAATTATTTCTAATAAATATATAAAAAATTTAACAAATTAATAAATTACATCATTAAATCCAACTAAATATAATTCAATTACTAATAATAACTATTATTTATTAATGTTTTTTTCCATTTCCATTTCATTTTATACCATCATAATTATCAATTTTATCACTGATAAATATACCGATTTTTTTTTTTAATATTTATTTTAGTAGTTTGTAATGAAAATATGAATTATCTAATGCATATAACCTAGGAGTATCAAACCAAGAGCACAATATGGCTCATTGTAATGCACCAGTTCTGATTCGTGTCTAGAACACATCAGTGTTTTTAGTTTTTATCATTGGGTACATATGTGCTAGAGGCAAATCCAGTTTTTTGCAGCCAGATATAGATTTTATTGAATATTTATCCACATTATTATTATTCGACTAGTAGTTTATAATATTTTAGCAAATTTTATTATATTTTTAATCCATACATAATCATTACTCATAATAACTATTATTTTAAATCATATATAACAAAATAAACTATTTAATAGAAAACATATTTAGAACTTACTAAACTATATTAAAAATTACATATGTATAAATAAAAATATTTTAATTAAATTAATAAATATCAGTAAATTAAATAAAAAATGCCTTGAAATGATGCTTTATAAAAAACCTGAGACTTATTTAGACCACTGAATCCACTTCATGTGAAAAGGTATTTTTTAGATAGAAGAAGTGGAATGAAGAGAGATGTGGGAAAATGAAAGTAAGGAAATGGGGGAAGGTGACCTTTTATAGGTAGTTGACACAAATGAGGAATCAAGGGTGACACATTTTACTTAATGTAAAGGTGAAATATGGTACCCCTATGCCAAATTTCACCTAATGTAAAGGTGAAAGGAAACACAGCCCTACCACTTTTTTCTGGTCATCAATCCATGCCGAATGTGTTTAGGGGAAAGAGGGTGGAATCCCCGCTGCTTCCTTTGGACATAAATTGAATGGCAGAGTGTTCCTTCTACCTTTAACAAAATTTTGGTAGAAAAATTACATGGACAAATTAAAAAAAACCAATCTGTAATGAAATTTTAAAGAACCATTAATGAAATAGAGAAATAAAACATTAAATATGGGATATGAAATTATAATTAAGGGAGGGATATATAATTAGAAGAAGACACAACTTAGGAAGTCAAGTAATACCCCTATAATACTATGTATAATTTTTTGTGCATATTCAATTCATTTATATTTCGAATCTGCAGTGGCATATGCTCAAATCATCATGTTGAAATTCCATTATCAGTTATTTATTGTTATCATGAACAAACTATAATTAAAATGGATTTATAAATAAATTAATAATATATATATATATATTTCTCTTCAATGTCTAATAATATAAATTAGGAGATTTTTCTCCACAATTCCTGGAAAAAAATTCTAATTTGGAAAACACTCCACATTTAAAACAAGTATTAATTGATAAAAACTGTCAATAAAAAACTGAAAAATAAATATGTTTCATAAAATATTTCATTCCAATTCATTTATTTTTAATTCTATATAAATATACATGTTTAAACACTTACAAACTATTATATTTAAAAATTTAATAAATATACAAAACACCGTACCATATTCCAGTGCTATAGAATTGGAAAATAATAGCGTTACAAATATTCTATGATGGTGAAAAAAAGAGTTGACAATCAGAACTCCCTTAAAACACTCAGACTTTATTAGCACTAGAAAAGACTTGATAAAGGTCTCATTTATCATCATTTTATGTTTTTTTCAATTAAATAGGATCTTTATAAGCATTGAAAAAGGTCATACAACTGCTATATATCGGCAACATAACAGCATTCCTAACAACAATTCATATTAGAAATCATGATAAAAAAATAAATATACAGAATTTAATTAGAAATATAACATTGAACTATCATTTCAATTCAAAATTTATAATTTTTTTTAAAATGATGTGATATTTAGAATTAATAAAAAAAACATTCCATCAATATACAAAATCTTAAGCTTTATAGCATACTTTCTATGAAGATCATCCTTCGTACAAAGGTTTGTCCTAGTAATAAAACTAATGTGGACTTTAGAAATAGTAAATTAAAAAGAGAAATAAATTAAAGTTTTAATGTTATATAATCCAAATATGATAAATTATATTGTTGATTACAATATATATTAATGATATTATCAGTCATAATATTAATTATATCATTAATTATTATATTATTACCCCACCCTTGGACCTACCTTGTATATTATTAGTGAATATATTGTAAATTTTATATGAATTATTATTTTTTAATTATACAGTTAATTAATAATTATATTTTGAATTTTTAATTACTTTGTGGATTAGTAATAAATATAAATTATCTTTTTAATTACTATGTATATATATATTACAATACTAAAAATGGGTTTAACTAGTGCTTGGAAGTTAATAACGCTAGCTAAAATCATTGTAAAACACCCCCACTATCAGCGTAGTTAAAGGGGGGTCTTTAACAATGTTTTATAGAACTGTTAAAGTGAGAATTAAATAGTGATAATAAAGAACTATTAAAGGTAAATATTTATCATTTTTTGAAAAAAAATCACATAAATCCCCCTCTATTTTAGCTCTATTAAAAAATCACTGATAAAGGGGGACTCTTCAATATTGCACGAAAAAACATTGATTAATGGGAGGGTTTATTAATGCTTGTTAAAAAGATCTGATAAAGACCCCACCATTAATCATCACATTTTTACTATGAGTGATAAATACTATATTTCAAAAAACAATATTTCATTAATAATATATATATATATATATATTGTTATAAAAATAATATTTATTTTTAAAATATGTTTTAGATAAGGATAAATATGAATTTCAATATAATATATAACATATTTAGTCAAATGATAGATAAAATAATTTAAAAAATATTTTCAATAAATAATTTACTAATTATTATTGAATAATAGTAATTTAGTAACAATATAAAGATAGAAATTCAGAAAAAAAGATATAAAATAAGTTGAAAATGTAACTCGAGCTTCAAATGATCGTATCTTTTGATACCGATGTCTGTTTGGGCTCTACCACATAACAAATCAATGTTTGTGATGAGAATTACACCCAAAAAAATTGTGATACACCTATCATATTTTTTAGGCAAAAAAAAGACACAAAAGGCCTCCAAAACTGATTTATATGCATGGTCTCCAAATTTTTTATCATTTGATGGATTTTTAGCCTCGTTTATGGGGGTATTTTTCCCATTTTTATTTGGAGAAAAAATTTATTCATAGATCTTACATTCATATTGATATTATGGTTTTAAAATCATATCATTTTTCACATTGTAATATTATTTAGTATCAAATATATAATAATATATACATAATTATTATATATTCACACATACAAATTTAATTTTATAAATAAATATTAAAACATATTTACAATTAAAACATATTTATCAATATATAAAACATATCTAACTAAAAATAATTTCCATTTTATTTAAAATAAAAATGTATGAATATTTATATACATTTACAATTAATCTTTTTATAATATATATATATATAGGTTTGTGTATGTGTGTGTGTATTGAAAAATACATATATCCTTATCTATATATTCTAATAAATAAATAAAAATATTGATATATAATATATGTGATAAACTTTAAAAACGTATAATTATATTTATAGATTCTCATATATATATAAATATAAGTATACATACATATATGTATGTTTTTTTTGATTTTTGAGTGATATGAGCACAATGAGTCTAATATTGCAAAAGAAAATAGTTACACAATATATGAGGATGGTATTTTACCTTTATCCCTAACTAGAAAATTAATCAATTCATCAGGCACAACGTTCTCTCGCATGCATCCTTCTTCCAAAAAACCATTGTTGGAAAGCCCATTCGAAATATATTTCCCTTCCATAAATATGTGTGTGATAAATTAATTCATGTTGGCGAGCCTTTCCATAAAGTTGATCCACTAACCTGTCGGTTTCTATGAGAGTTCGCATTGGTTATCCCTAACCACAAGCATGAGCGACGATGAATCATGCTCAATGAAGATATTATTCCAATGGTTTTGTTGAAACATATCAACCACAATGATAAAATCCATCATTTAAGATTAAAAGGTAGTATCATTATCACAAGGAATATAAAACAAATCCACCACATCCCCTAGGGAATCCCTGAATATCACTCTAAAACATGATTGTCCCAGATTTTCCAGATTGGCCCCATCTGTATTACTTTTAAACCACCCATTTAATGGGGAGGCCATAGAACCTATATTGTTCCCATTGTCTTAGGGAAAGACCGTGTATCCTAAAACTGCATGAAAATCATGAGCTCCATTACTGAGTTGCTGTAGTGATCACTGATCGTGGAGCTGGAGGTCTATGGTTCGAAACTTACTAAGGACAAGGGCACATACGGGAGGGTGGAATTATCTAAAGCACTAATAATGGGAGGGAGTTTTGATAAAAAGGTGGTGTGGAAAAATATTATTCCCTTTTTGTACTGTAAATGGGGTCCTTTATCATTTATTTTTTACGAGAGATGTCAATGTCAACCTTTTTTAATCACTCACATTATCAGGGCATCAATATCTTTGATAAAACCCTTTTACTAGAACTATTAATGACCTGATTTTTTTGTATTGTAAATGATAATATCAGTTATAATTTAAATTACAAAATTTTTTGTTAATAATTATATCATGAAACAAAAAATAAAATTTTATATTGAAAACATGCACATTGATTCACACTGATCACATCAGGTGTTGGATTGATGTTTGGTTGATTACGACACACCACAAATGAGTTATGGGTTATTTCCCAAAATTTTCAATAAAATACTTGATTGTTTACTTTTAATTTTCTATGTGACACTCTTTTTAAACTAAAATAAAATTTTTATATTGAAAATGAACACATTGAGGCATTTCATCCACATCATTTGTTGGATTGATGTGAAACCAATTATTAAAATCCACAAATTAATTATGAACCATTTTCCAGAACATCCAATACTATCCGATATCATTTACTCATTTTCGGTAATTTGATATGTGATTTATAGTAAAATGACACTTTTATATTGATAAAAAACACATAGAGTCATATTGTGAACATAATATTTCAAATTTATGTATTGAGAAATTCTACCCAACACAAATGAAATATGGATTATTTTGGTAAAGTATCATGATAATCTAATATTTTTACTATGTTTAGGCTTTGTGATATTCTTTTTACCCTAAAACTACAATTTTACATTGAAAATAATGGTTTGGAATCCTTATGATCACATAATGTCTGAGGATAACATGTTGTCAATTATTATACACTACAAATTAATTATGGATCGTTGTCCTAAATTTTTAGGAAAATATCACTGTTTTCACTCTGTTTTATATTTTCTATGAGAATTTCTTATTAAAATTACACTATTATGTTGAAAATAAACACATAGAGTCATATCAAGATTATCGTGTGTTAGAAAAAAGTTTTCTCAATTACTACACATATCAAAGTAATTATTGATCATTTTTATAAAGGTTAAAATCAATATGATATTGTTTCTTTTTTGGATATGTTACATGTTTTTTAATAAAAAATGAATTTTATATATTGAAATAACACATTTTGAGCCATACTGACCACATATGGTGCTAGATTAACTTTTGGTTCATTCCCACACATCAAAAATGTATTGTGGATCATTTTAATAAATTTTTAAAACACATTGATCTCATCTTCTCCTATTAGACATTGTAACCCACATTTCAAAATAAATTGACAATCTTATATTGAACACACACACTTGGAGTCATACCAGCCCCATAGTGTGTTATATTTATATGTGGTCGATTCATACAAACCAAAAAATGGATTGTGGAAATTTTTAAAAAAACAAGACTATATGAGCTTTTTTACTCACTTTAGGATATGTGGCATGTGTTTTACACATAAATGTCATTTTTATATTAATAATAGAAACATGATGTTATACCTACCACATTGTGTGTTAGATTTATATATGGTCAATTCATACATGTCACAAAATAATTATGGATCATTTTCCTATATTTTCTATAAAATATGATACTATTTACTATGGTTTGGTTATGTTATGCATGTTTTACTATAAAATGTTAGTTTTATAATGAAAACATGCACTGTGTGGCATACTGGCCAAATTGTGTTTCAGAATGACATGATCTAATTCATAAACATAAAAAATGGATTATATATCATTTTATACATATTAAAAAATTATTTGAGATTATTTCTCAATTTTTGAATATTTTATGTGAATTTTAAACTGAAATTCCACTTTCAAATTAAACATGTGAACTTCGAGTCATACCATCCACATTGTATTTTGGATTGATGTGTGGATGATTCATAGATGAAAAAATGTATAATATATTGCTTTTATAAATTTTTAATTAAATTCATGTTCGTTTACACTATTTTGGATATGGGATATGCCTTTTACCCTGAAATTAATTTTTTTACATAAAACATACACTTGAATTCATGTCATCCACATCATCTGTTTGATTGAAATGTGGTCTATTGCTACATACCAAAAATTATTTATGAAAAATTTTAATATTGTTACAAGAAAATATGATCTCTTTCACTTAGTTTCTCGCTATGTGACATGCATTGTTCGTAAAAATAAAACATTTATATTGAAAGCAAACATTTTGAGTCATACTGGGAACATCATGAAGCGTATTGACATGCAGTTCATTCATACACATAAAAACGGATTATGGATTCATATCCTACATTCTAAAAACAATATGATAAATTTTTCTCATTTTTTGACTATGTGGCATGTGTTTTAAACAAAACTGACACTTTTATACAGAATAAACAAACTTAGTGTCAGACTGGCCAATTCATATGATCGATTGATATGAATTAAAATCATATATTCCAAGATGAATTATGGATCACTTTCATAATGTTGGAAGGCAATCAAAGATCATTTAGTTATTTTATTTTATTTGAGGTTAATTTTATTCTAAAATCACATCATTAAAATGGAAATATGAACATAATTTCATACCAGAAACATCATATGTTAGTTTAATGTGTGGTTGATTCCTACATTTCCTAAGTGAAATATGGTTCATATTTCAAATGTTTCAATATAATCCAAGACCTTTTTTGTGTATTTCTCTACATGAAACACATTTCAAAATATTATGATAATTTAATATTGGAAACACACAATTGGAGTTAGATTTTTCAATTATGTGCTAGATTAATGTGCAGTTGATTCCTACACATCTCAAAAGAATTATTAATCATTTACCTAAAGTTAAGAAAAATTTAAGACTACCTTCATAGTTTGGAAAGGTGATGTTATTTTTAAACTAAAATGGTTCTTTTATATTTAAAACACCCATTTTGAGTGTATCGTTCACATAATACATTAGACTTATGTGCGGTAAGTTCCTACACCACAAAAATGGATTATAAATATTTTTACAAAATTTTGAAAACAGTATAATATCATTTTCTCAATTTTGCAAATGAAAAACATTTTTTTATCTAAAACGATACTTCTAAATTGAAGAAACAAAATTTGATTCATACAAACCACATCTTCTGTTAGATTAATATAAGGTAAACTCCCACAATTCATAATTAAATTATAGATCGTTTTCCGAACATATCATTAAAATCTAATCGAATTTTTTTCAATTTTGATAATATTATGGTTTTATTGATGAATAATGAGAATTTTATATTGAAAACACACAAATAGAGTCATGCACAAAATGAATCAATATAAAAAATAAAAAAGATGAGTCTAGGAGTATGGATGTGATTGTAATAGTGGAAATAAATTTTTTTCAAACTCATCATAAGGCAATAATACAAAAAATGCAAATCATGTGGAAAGGAGAATGAAAGAACCTTCCCCAGTAGTTGGTAATATTTCATCAAATATTTTGATTGATGGATACTTGAAAAACATACCTTTATAAACTATATCATATGTGTCCATAATGTCTAATTTCCTTGAGAGACATCTCTGTTATTTCTTACTTTGATGGTTCACCAGAAAAGATTTTGTTAGTTTCTACCAACTAATCTCAACACCTAAAGAAGGAAACTAATGAAAATTTAAATTTTATGTTTTTTTACTAGATCACACAAATAATAGGAAATCACCGCAACTTGATTTTGGAAATCATTTTGTCACAATATAATCTCCCCACTAATCTCTAATTATATTTACTTCTTCTTTAGATTCAATAGACTGTTGGTGTAATGGACCAAACCTTCAAGCACGTTACATTGTAAAAAAATTATTAATTGATGTGTCTGGGGGAAATTGTGTTATTTATGGGACATGTGAGATGTTCAACTCGTGTTTCATTCCAATTTTTATTACAAATTTCCATTTTCCGAATGGTTATTTATTCCTAGGTGTTTTACTCTATCAACATTCAATATTTCTAGTTTTCCAATGGTTTCTCATTCTGGCAGTGTGTCATTTCTGGCACTATCTCATATTAGAGGGGTCTCATAATAGAGATGTATCATCCTTGTGGTGCCCCATCTTAGTTATGTCTCATCTTAATGGTGGATCATCCTGATAGTTTCTATTTTTACATAATTTTTCTGTGTTTTCCATTTTTCCCTTTTTATTTATTTTTTTATGATAAATGTGTTTAATAACACAATAAATTATTTTTATACTATTTAGTAGTGGATAAATCATGTTATATGTTTATAAAATTTTTGGATGTATTTAGAACATCTAAAATGTGTATATTTAATGATATTTTCATCATTTATTGACTAAATAGTATTAACCACATTGGTTATGGATTTATTTCTTCTCATGTAGATATATTCCCTTTATTCATTACATCTCCAGTATATTGATAATAGTGGTCCTAAATTTTCATTCCTTGGAGTCCTAGAATGATCTGATATAATTGATACAAGCACTCCTCCCGCCCCCCTCAATTAGTTTCCTCATGTACACACACCCAATTTTTGTGAAACAGGTCTACAAAAATGGATTCTGCTTAACAAGTAGTTTTTTCCATCATTTCATTTCATGTGTATTGTATTAGTTGTGTTTTTTATTTTTATCCCTTGTGAATATTTTTTAATCTGGATTAATATAGGTAATGAATCGACATCAATTATATTTAAAGGGTTATAGGGAATACGATGTATGATCTCACAAATATTTCTTGAATTTATTTTCATTGATTTCATCCTATGATTGTATGGGTGTAATTCCATGACAATAATTGTGACTTTTGGTGGATTGATTCTGTTTTAGAGAAATGTTTCTAAAGCAATAAATTTCTGATTGTCTTATATAAACATTAATTATTGGATAAAGATGTATATCTACTAAATGAGTTAAATTACCCTGATATAATGGTTTATGTGAGACTAAAATAAATCAATAAAGGGTAATTGAATAATAGATCCTTTGGTAAATATAATTTTTTTGTTGTGGTATGAGATATGATGTTTGTGGGGGCAGTGGGCACAATAAGGTTGAGAAGTTTGGATGCGATGAAAGGTGGCGGTTCATATGGTTATTGGGTACTTTAAAAAAGCTTCACACTTGTGTTTTGTTTTAGGTGCCCAGTTGGTATTGATGGTGAAAATAAGGATCTTGGAATATTAATCCATTGATGATTCAGAGGAATAGGGATGTTTTGGAGACTCTGTAAAATAATTTAATTTTCACTGAAGACTAAAAATGAATTGTCTTTCTTTCTTATTGTATGGGGTTTTTCATTTTAATCATATAATTGGATGTGGGATAGCATGTGTTTTGGATTGGTGATCTTTTTGTAAACCCATATGTGTGAAATTTGTGGATATATATATATGTATGTATAAATTTTATATTCCTTTTGATTTTCATAAGTTCCACACCCACATTGAGAAATACATACTAACTCCCACATATTTATGAGTGGGGTGTCGTTCCTAACATCCCAGTGGGATGGTAGAATGATGGACTGTAACACCCCAAGAATCCATGGTACGATTCTCTTTGAATAATACAGTAGCGTTTGTTGTACGCAACATTGAGATTCTAACACACTACGACCAATGAAAATAGCCATTATGAATATTAATACCCACTTTTTAAAATCTTATAAATTTTATCCCTAAAAATGGAATTCATTTTTGGATTTGGAATATCGAAATTAGCCTAGGATGAAATTTTGGTACTTTTCAGATAACTTTTATATTTTGATGAATAGTGAAAATTACTAAATTTTAATTAAAAACAACTGTTTTAATCAAAAAAATTAACAGTGATAAATTATGAATTTGAGTTGTTTTAAAATATATTTATAATATATTTTTACCATTTAATAAAATATTGGTCATTGGGAAAGATTTCATAATTAAACCGGACATAAACAAGTGTCAATCTATTGATAATTATTATTTCTAAAAAACACAATTTTTGTTTTAACAATGGGAATTAATTTAAAATTAATTTCGTCCAGTTATGTGTTTTTAATAAGAAAAAATGTACTCCAAATTTGGAATCAATATGTCCATATTGTGTAAATAGGTAATAATTATTTTTAGACATTTTGAATAATTATTTCGGTAAATATTCTATTTACCATGGTTAAAGGGTAAATCTGGTAAATATTGGTAAAAAAATAATATTATAAAAATAATAAATTTCCCTAAAACGTGTCATAACCTTATTGGTTGATACATTTTCGACCATGGGATATTTGGATTGATTTTGTGACAACATGGATCCACTTGTAGGTGATAAGGACACTTTATATTAATAAAGTTAAAATAAATACAAAATGACATAAGCATATAACTTTTAGATAAACAATATTTACATAGGGTTATATATGTTGGATCTTTGACTATAAATTTAATTATAAATATAAAACGATTTCCTACATAATGGTATTTTATATATAATTTTTCAACATTTAATAATTAATTTTTTTTGACACAATAATGATGCAGTATTTTCCTTTTTAATGAATGAATCAAATAATTGGTATTGTAAATGTTAAAATAAATATAATTTGAAATTTTTGATCACATAAATGGGTTTTCTTGGTTAATTTGACATGATATGACTGTTTAAATAAATGTTTTTAGAATTAATAAAGTTGTTAAGTCTTTAACAAAAATCAATTATTGAATAGTGTCAAAATTGACAAAAATGGATTTTTAAAACAAATATTATCTTATCAATTGATATTATATTCTTAAAAATATAAGGTTCGGAAAAAGGACTTATATCATGATAGGTTTATCATTAATGGACCACTTGGGGGTCGCCTGGATGTATATAGTATGTTTATTACCTATATAATATAAAAATACAATGTGACATGGTAAATGTCAAACTAATTAACTAAGAGTTGAACTTATAGATATGGTTAATAAAATGTCCCAAACCAGTCTCGAATATATTGGTTAAAAGGATTTCGACCCATCCCAACCTTATACATTTAATAATAAACTTTTAATCCATTAGAAAACTAATATTAATTTATTATCAAATAATATTTCTAGCTTTTCCTAAGGTGCCCATCACTCCTCTTATAAAACTACACCACTTCTAATAAATTATTCACATCATAGAAGCCTTTTGGTTCATCCAAAACCTGCCGAAATATACTTTCAACATCCCTAAATTCAATCTACAGGCCTTATTTTGATCATAAAGAAAACATATTGAGCCATTTTGATCAAATCAAAAGGAAAACCTGAAGAAGAGGTAATGTTTTCACCACCCTCTTTCAAGTTCCTTTCTTCTTCAACATCATCATTCTTTGTTATTACCATTCTAAAATAATAACACCAATATCATCTATATACTGTGATGTTATTATAAATATGGTACAACCATATTCAGTATTCTATCAAACCTTTGAATGACATGTCACCATACGTTGGTACGTACGGCTTACCGTCTCCACATCATGGTGTAATTGTTATTCAAAACATTATTATTTGGATGGGTATAATAATGATATGAAATTAATTTAAATAATAAATATAAAATGATAATGATTCTGTATATATGATATAATATCCAATTATATAATGTTTTAATATCAAAAGTGTGATATTGTTGCTCGTGCGTACGTACGGACAACCGTCTCCACGAACGCGATGAGATTCATTCCCCATCGTATCCATTCAAGTATAATTCTCATTTAATGATTAAAAATAATGTTTAAGGACATGATATCATTGTGGATATGAATAATATACAACCTATCCATAGTAAACATGGATTATGTAACAAAACATATAAAACAGAATGAGTAAGTTAACACCCGAAACAACAATAATACTAAGATATTATTAACAAAGAAATGTTAAAAGATCATATATGATATCATATTAATGTATATGATTCATGTATATTTTAATAAAAATTATTTCACCATTATACATGAGGTTATCATACCCTCAACCAAGGAAAAGTACATGTTAAGGGTTTATTTCACAATATCTTCATTATCCGAGGTTGTTTATACGTAATTATCTACTGGGATCTCTTAATCATCCGCATCCATGTTTCTAAAAAAAATTATTTAAAATATCTCTTTCTATATTATTTACTATGGGTTAATGTAATTTTTACCCTTGTTTACTTTTTATAAGATTTTTATAAACATATATTTCCGTCGTTTTCGAAACAAGATCCATTTAAACCTTTTCGACATAGTTAATGTAAGAATGTATTTTTTATCTTATACGGCGGGTGTAGCTATTTTCTGCCCTTAAAAAACCTTCAAAGATTCCCTTACAATATAATAAGGATATTTTCAATGTAAATGTTTTATTTTATAATTATGATTCTTTTAAATGATTTCAAAAAAGTTATATTTCCCTCAAATAGTTTTGATTTCATCTATTTCAACATCCTTTGATAAATTTTACACTTATTTGAAGTTGATTTAAAATGATACAAATAATCCATATTGTATGTAAGGTTTTGTGATATGTTTGACTATGGATGAGTTATTTTTATGTCATTAATGGTTTAAAATTAATGTTTCGGAATTTCGTATGCTAGATTTCATATGAATGTTTATGTTATATTTCATCCTCTTCTTAAGATGAATGTGTTGGAATGGTATGTTACGGGTTGGGGACCGGTAAAATTAAGCCCTCCGGGTTGGGGTCCGGTTACAGGAGACCCTCCAGGTTGGTGTTCGGTTATTAGAGGCACTCCGGGTTGGTGTCCGGTTATTAGATACACTCCGAGTTGGTGTCCGGTTATTAGAGGCACTCCGGGTTGGAGTCCGGTTACAGAGGCTCTCTCGGTTGGGTTTCAGTTACAGTTATCCCTTAGGTCTTGGCACGAGGAATTGACATAGAAATTAAAGTTTGGCATTTTGAATTCCATCATTATGAAAGTGGTTATTGATATTTTATGTGATTATTAGAATATCAGAATATCTATGTGAATAAGTAAATGAAATTATTTCATTTTATCTTTACTATATTATTTTTAAGTTCTTGTTTTAAAGGATTTTGTTTTAGTTATAAATTTCATCAAATGTTTATGATTATTTATGAAATATTCCGCTATATTTTTATCTTTACTGAGCATCTGAGCTCACCCCTTTCTATGTTTTATTTTTTCCGAGGATGTGACGAAATATATTTTGACTGAACTGCAGGGATTGTCTTAAGGGGATATTAGTGTAGACTATGGAGACTATATTATTTTATATTTTCACTTTATGATGTAATGTAAACCTTATTAATGTATCTAGTGATTCTAAGGATACTAAAATAATCGGTCTTTTGAGACATGATCTTTTATGATCATTCCAATGTTATGTAATAATGCACCTACTCTGGGTAACAATGGTCGGGGCGTTATAGTTGGAATTAGAGGAAGTTTAAAACAAACCTTGGAAGCTAGATTTAGATAAACTCTGATTAGAGCACATAGACCTAAGATGGACTTTGAGGATTAGTATAGATGATCTTTCTAGAATTTTGGTATTGTAGATATTTTGTGTGTTTTCTGAGCAATAAATAACTGTCTGGATATGATCAGGTTGAGGCGGCTCTAGCACAGATGTACCTAGGGGTAAAACCCAAAATCACCGCATTGATCTAGACTCGAACGGGAACTGGTGCACGACAACGGGCCTTGCTGCACTCTTGGTCACGACACTCCTAGTGGATATGCTTAAGATAATTCTCATTTTCTTTAAAAACAATTATGAAGGGTTTGTGAGTATATTTTTCCTCAAAGGAAACATTTTTTTATGAATATGGATTATATCCATAAATAGTTCAATTGATGTTAAGTTTTTTTACAAGTATGGAATTATGTATTTTGATTCATAAACTGATCTAGTTTATGCCATTGTTTAGAAATGTCACCTAGTGGAAGAAATGGAATCTGTATCAATACATACACTCCATGTAGATATTTCCCTCCAGCTCAATATAATTATATTGGAGCTGGTGATGCAACTAGTGCTGATCAGCTAATCACCAGACTGGAACAACTCACTCAGGTTATGAATAATAACCATACCCGTATCGAGAACCCTAACCCGCAATGTGGAGGATCAATGTTATATCTCTTCGTGATGCAACAACCACCAAAATTCAATGGGAGTAAAATTATTTTATTAGCTGAGAAATGGATAAATTCCTTAGAGAAAATATTCCACACCTCGGGGACTAGTGAAAGGGAAAACGTTTTCATGGTAGTTTATCGCATCACTGGAGATGCAGATCAATGGTGGTCATTGATTCAAAACATGAAGGAAGATAATGAGGTATCAAATATTGAATAGAGGGAGTTCAAAGATCTTTTCTTAGATAAATAATTTCCTCGTGACCATCGAGCAGATATGGAAAGACAATTTCTGAGTTTGAGACAAAAGGAGGATGAGAATGTCGCAAAGTATGAGCTATATTTACAAGGATAGCGAGGCATGATACAGATTATATACGTAACCCAAGAAGTAAGATTGATCGTATCGTTGATGGGTTAAAACCATTTCCACGTTGAAAATTAGTCTCACAATATTTCTCAACGTAAGAAGATATAGTCTCATGTTCTATCAAGACAAAAAAGGAATTATCTAAATCATATGACAATAAAGTAAAGCATGGGAAGAAGAGAATGATGGAGAAAGTGTTATATAAAGGGAAAAATGGAAAGTAGGATTTTCTATTATGTGAAAATTGTGGAAAGAAACACCCTGGTACTTGCCTAAAAGTAATGAGAGTTTGTTAGAAATGTGGAGAAAAAGGTCACTAGACTCGTGATTGCAAGGGAAAGAGGGAGGCTATCAATGTTGAATTCTACAATTGTAGATAAATGGGGAATTATGAAAATGAATTTCATAAGAGTCAGGGAAACATACTTTAGAAAAGGACAAGGAATCAAGGTCATGCTTATGCTATTACTACAGTTGAAGAGAAATAATTAATGTATTTGTGTTTTTGGACTCAAGGATTATATTCTGGTTATGTGAATAATGTGATATATATATAAGGATTGTACTACAATACTTTTTTTTGATGAAGGTTTTAATATGACTAAGTTAATCTTATTTTCAGTATGTGACTATAAGAGAAACATTACTCTATTTGGAGAATCAGATGTTGTGATTGATTTTAGAATTTAGATACCTTTTACAGATAGTCTAGATAGAGGTACTTTAGATAAAAATAATGTTTTGGAATGGATTAAGTTTGAATTTGGATAGTATTGTTCAAGGTGAAAACATATTTTATGATTATTTTTGGAAAATTTAGTTTTAGGAAAAGGACAACCTGCAGGTCGGGGGTTAACCCGTTGTGTCAGACAAAGCTGCAGGAATCGAACCGACAACCATAGTGCAACATGCCTTTATTACCTACCACTAGCCTAAAGGAAGGCACAGGTTATTACAAAATATTTTTTCATTATAATGGTATGTGTTAATGTTTGTAACCTTATACTATTAGAATAAATCTAATATTTTTTAGTTTTATTATCTTTTAGAGTGAAAGATGAGTTTGTGGTAGAAATTAGTTGAAGGATGAAAACTATACTTGTCAAGATGTATATATATACATATATATCTTATTCTATGATGAAATTCATTCTTTAACTTTAGGGATGTGATATTAGGACCATACATGTGTTATCCTAATACCTTATGTTTCGTTGAATAGATGATATTTTAAATCATCATAGATTGATGGCTTTGAGGCCCTAAATTCCACACTTGATTGTGATTGATGACCTCAATCACTCCCTATATATATCTACATTTTTCCTCTAATTACGTGTTTATAATTTCCACCAATGTTCACCTATTTGAAACCCTAATTTGGTGGTGACATTCTCATTTCCCTTTCCCTCTTATTAAAACTAAATTTTATTAACCCTATTTCCGATATGGGTTTTCTACAAAGGTATTTTCTATTTTCAACAATATATTTTCTAAGAAAAATTTCAAATTGTGAGGATGTAATTATTTGAAGGAGGGGAGAATGTAACACCCCATGCTTCCACGATACGATTCTATTTGAATAATTCAGTAGCGTGTGTGGTACGCTACTTCGAGATTCTAACACACCGCGACCAATCAAAGTATCCATTATGAATATCAATGCTCAATTTTCGAAATTATATAAATTTTATCTCTCAAAATGGACTTCATTTTTCTATTCATAATATTTAAATTATCCTAGGGTGAAATTTTGGTACTTTTCGGATAACTTTTATATTCTGATGAATAGTGAAAATTACTAAATTTTAATTAAAAACAACATTTTTAATCAAAATAATTAATAGTGATATATTATGAATTTGAGTGGTTTTAGAGTATATTTAAAATTTATTTTTACCATTTAAAACAATTTTTGTCATTGGACATAATTTCATAATTAAACCGGACATAAACAAGTGTCAATCTTTTGATAGTTATTATCTCTTAAAAACACGCTTTTTGTTTTAACAACAGGAATTGATTTTAAATTAATTTCATCCATTTCTGTGTTTTGAATTTGAAAAAATGTATTCCATATTTAGAATCAGGATGTCCAAATTTTGTAAATAGGTAAATTTATTTTTAGACATTTTGAATAATTACTTCGGTAAATATTTTATTTACCATGGTTAAAGGGTAAATCCGGTAAATAAGTGTAAAAATTTAAAATTATAATAATAATAAATTACCCTAAAACGTGTCCTAACCTTATTTTTTGATACATGTCCGACAATGGGCATCTTTGGGTCGATTTTGGGACCCCATGGAGCCACTTGTAGGTGATAAAGACACTTTATATTAATTAAGTTAAAATAAATAAATAAATGACATAAGCATATAACTTTTAGAAAAACAATTTTTATATATGGTAATATATGTTGGATTTTTTAATATAAATATTCATTAAAAATATAAAAATATTTCATAAATAATGGTGTTTTATATATAATTTTTATACATTTAATAAATAAATTTATTTATCACAGGATAATGATGCAGTATTTTCCTTATTAATGAAAGAATCAAATAATTGGTATTATAAATGTTAAAATAAAAATAATTTGAATGTTTTGATGACATACATGAATTTTATCGGTTAATATGACATGATAGGATTTCTTGAATGAATTTAGTTCGAATTAATAATGTTGTTAAGACTTTAACAAAAATCAATTATTGAATATTGTCAAAATTGACATAAATGGGTTTTCAAAACAAATATTATATTATTAATTTATATTATATTCCTAAAAATCTAAGGTTAGGCCAAAGGACTTATATCATGATAGGTGTATCATTAATGGATCACTTGGGGGTCTCCAATATGTATATAGTAAGTTTATTAAATATATAATATAAAAATAAAAAGTGACATGGTAAATGTCAAACTAATTAACTAAGAGTTAAAACTAAAATATATGGTTAATATAGTGACCCAAAACTATCTAAAATCTATTGGGTGAAATTATTTCGACCCATACCCACCTTATACTTTTAATTATCAACTTTGGAGTGATTAGAAACCGAATATAGATTTATTATAAAATAATTTTCTAGCTTTTCCTAAGGTTCCCCTCACTCCTCTTATAAAAGGACATCACTTATAACCAATTATTCAGACCTTCAATGCCTTTTAGATCGGCCAAAACCTACCCAAATATCCTCTAAACTTCCCTCAATTCAATCTATAGGCCTTATTTTGATCATAAATACTTCTTAAGGTGCCCTTTTGATGAAATCAAAAGGAAGAACCCCAAGAAGAGGTAAAGTTTTCACCACCCTCTTTCAAGTTCCATTCATTTTCAATATTTTGATTCTTTGTTATTAACATTATAAAATAATAACTACAGTATCCTAAATATAATGTGATTTTATTATAAATATGGTCCAAACATATTCATTATTCTATCTATCCTTTGAGTGACATGTCACCATACGTGAATATGTACGACTTACCGTCTCCACGTCGTGGTGTAATTGTTATTCAAAACATTATTATATGGATGGGTATAATAATGATATGTAATTCATGTAAATAAAAAATATATCATGATAATGATTCTGTATATATGATATAATATCCAATTATATATTATTTTAATATCAAAAGAGTGATATTGTCGCCCGTGCGTACGTACAGACTACCGTCTCCACGAAGGCAATGAGATTCATTCCCGATCGTATCCATTCAAGTATAATTCTCATTTCATTATTACAAATAATGTTTAAGGACTTGATATAATTATGGATATGAATAATATACAACCTATCCATAACAAAAATGGATTATGTAACAAAACATATATAAGAAAACGAGTATGTTAACACCCGAAACGACAATAATACTAAGATGTTATTAAAAAGGAAATGTTAAAAGATCATATATGATATGATATTAATGTATATGATTCTTGTATAATTGAATAAAAATTATTTCACCATTATACATGAGGTTAGCCTACCCTCAACTAATGAAAAGTACAAGGTATGTTTTTATTTCACAATCTCATCATTATCCAAGGTTGTTTATATGTAATTATCTACTAGGATCTCTTAATCATCCACATTTATGTTTCTAAAAAAGTATTTCAAATCATTATTACTATATTATATACTATGGGTTAATTTCATTTTTACCCTTGTTGACTTTTTATAAGAATTTTATAATGTAATGTTTCCGTCATTTTCCAAACTAAGTCTTTTTTAACCTTTTCGACATAGTTAAGGTAAGAATGACTTTTTTAACTTATACGGTGAGTGCGGCTATTTTCCGCCGTTATAAAATCATCGAAGCTTCCCATAGAAGACAATAAGGATATTTTCAAATTAAATGTTTTATTTTATAATTATTTTTATTTTAAATGATTTCAAAAAAGAGATATTTCTCTCAAATATTTTTGATTTCCTCTATGTCCACATCCTTTTATAAATTTTACCCTTATTTGATGTTGATTTATTATGATACAAATCATCCATATTTTATGTAAGGTTTTGGGATATGTTTGACTATGGATTAGTTAATTTTATGTCATTAATGGTTTATGATTAATGTTTTGGCATTTCTTATACTATTTTGAATATGAATCTTTATGTTATATTTCATCCTCTTCTTAAGATGAATGTGTTGGACTAGTATGTTCTGGGTTGGGGACCAGTAAAAGTAAGCCCTCCGGGTTGGGGTCCGGTTACAACAGACCCTCCAGGTTGGTGTCTGGTTGTTATAGGCAATCTGGGTTGGTGTCCGGTTGTTAGAGGCACTCCGGGTTGGTGTCCTATTATTAGAGGCACTCTGGGTTGGAGTGCGGTTAAAGAGGCTCTCTAGGTTGGGTTCCAGTTACAGTTATCCCTTAGGTCTTGGCATTAGGCCTTGACACGGAAATTCGAGTTTGACATTATTCATTCCATCATTATGAACGTGGTTATTGATATTTCAGGTGATTATTCGACTAGTTGAATATCCATGTGAATAGCTAAATGGAATTATTTAATTTTATCTTGGCCATATTTTTATGAAGTTCACGTTTTGTAGGATTTTTTTTATTTATACATTGCCTAAAATGTTTATGCTTATTTATGAAAGCTTCTGCTATATTGTTATCCTTATTAAGCATCTAAGATCACCCCTTTCAATGTTTTATTTTTCACAGGATGAGAAGAAATATATTATGACTGACCTGCAGGGATAGTCTGAAGGGGATATGAGTGCGGACTATGGAGAATATATTATTTTATCTATTCAATTTATGATGTAATCTAAACCTTATGAATGTATCTAGTGATTCCAAGGCTACTAAACTAATCCATATTTTGAGACTTGATCTTTTGTGATCATGAAAATGTTATGTAATATTGCACCGACTCTGGGTGACTGGGGTTGGGGCTTTACATGGACACCCTCCCTTACCAACTCTTCCTTTATGGAAACAATAGCCCATGCATTTTCGAGGGATTTATGATGTGTGGTCCCATGTGTATTTATGATGATTTGGGATGTGTGGTCCAAAGTATTATTAAGATGAGTTGTCACATGTTTTCTTTAGTGACATCAGGATGAGATGTGATGTGATGTGTGGCCTAGGTGTCTGTGTCGAGATTTTTTTTGTGGTATAACCTAGGTGTGTATGGTAAGAATGTGATTTGGTTTATTCAGAAAAGGTGTGAGTGTGAGGAAATTTTCTATTATGGTGTGAGAGTGTCTAATAAGTGGGAATATGTTGTGGGGTACCCTATCATCAATGTGCTTTATATTATAATATTTTACAAGGGTACGTTATTTGGTGATTAAGTCGTAGTGAAGATGGGGTCATGATTAATGATCATGTAAAGAGATATTTGGTTCTAAATTTTTCTCAAGGATGAATTGGTATGTTCATTCATCTTACACATGATATACATTGGGTTTTCACCTTATTACACCAGAATTCCCACCATACAAATTAAACAAAAGAGACATTGGTTTTCTTACATAGTATTCATGTATGCTAACCCTATATATATATATTTTTTATGTTACCAGGAGGACTTTGTAGACCATTATAGACCATGAAAATCGAACCCACAGATAGTTGTTGGGTTTATTCCCTAGCTTTTTTATATTTACTTTGGTGACACTTTTTTGTATCAGTTGAAATTTCATATTCATTGTGGGAACTTTTTTTGGTATTTATTATAAATATGTCATGGAGTGGATTATGGTTGATACATCCCATATCCTAATATTGTATTCTTATAAATGGAAATGCCTCCTATATTGTGCTATTTTCACAGGCTTGGTGCTAGTCACCAACCCATGGCCTACTAGAGGCGGGCCTCGGGGTTCATTATCTCTCTCCCCTCATTTCAGTATACATAGAGGTAGGGGGCATGGCAGTACGAAATCTATGTTGAATTAATGAAATATTGGAAAAAAATATGTAACAAGTATATTAAATGAAATTTTAATTACATTTAGAAATTACCTATTAGAGGATGCTAATTTAAAAATGTAAATAATATCCTACATAATTTTTCAAATATAACAATCATATTCATTATTTTAATTATGTTTCATACACTGTAGACACATTAATCAAAATATGTAAAAAGGTTTAAAACATATTTTATTTTTATATATTAATATATAAACCATTATTTTCATCTAGTTGACGAAATCCAAATGATTTTTATGTTTATTGACCAGCTTCATAGGATGATTTAGATTGAATTTATAGATCTCCCTATGATAACAAAATTAATTGGAAAACTCTATCTAAAATGTAGACTTCTACATTTATCTATAAAATATAAATTTTTGTGCATTAAAAATTCACAATGAAGATCATGTGTGGCCAATTTATAGGAAATCCATGCTTTGGTTCCAATAGTGAATTATTAGAGATATCCATATTGATTACGATTAGTATGTAGTTCTTCTTATAAAAAATAAGAAATGAAAAATGAAAAATATAATTTATATTATTAGATTATAGAGTTTTATCCTAGAATTATTGGCATTAATAGATGTATATCAGCTATTATTTTCTTTTTAAATTCCATAATTTGTTCTTGTTTTTTGTTTTTTATTTCATTCAATTCAAAATAATGAATTTTTTTTAAATTATTGAGGGATTAAGGAGTATAAAAAATTCATTATATGTTTTTACCTTTATATAATTCTAATATATAAACATAAATTAAATATTAATAGTTATTCAATGTATTGAACATAGTATATTATTTATTGGACAAACGTTTTAGGAAAATGACCATAATTTTTGTAATTAAATTTGAGTCACTCAACCATTAAACCATGATAATATAATTTATGCTCCTAATACCAACCTTTTCTATAATGGTTTGTCCAAATATTTCTTCTTCTTATTCGTTGTAGGAAATATTTCATTTTTTATTTATATTTCCACATGAGCCTAAAATGTTAAAATATGTTGTAGTGGAATTGGTGGGGTGAAGGTATTCTGAAAAAGGTCCTTTTTCAGTAGACTCATTGGATTATCTTTCTTAGATATTCCATTTCACCTTTATATTGTTTTCCTGTAATACCATACGTCATTTAATACCTAATATATTCAAATGATAAAGGTTTTTCATTTGAAATAAAATGTTAAATATATAACCCCTGTATCTTTATATGATCAAATAGTCATTCCATGAATGTTCATATGGAAATATCAACCATGAGAGCATTAAGATCATCAAGAAGAATAGGAAAATCGCACTCAACATGAGTGATACATCAATCAAATCTCTCATGTGATATTTTTTGAGTTTTTTAATTGGATTCATGTTTCATGGGATATTATTCACCATACCCCGTGAAATAATGTGATACATGGGTATTTATAGATATAAATCATATGTGATTCTAATATCATGAATTTTAGTAAAATAAGGTTTTTTAACTCTATTCGATTCAAATTTTAGAGAAATAGTAATGAAAATATTAATTACATCGGGTATGGAAAATGGTTGAGAGGAATAGATAACCTCAATGTCAGTGGGTTCATGTATTTATTCATGAAATGATTATTGTTCCACTAATGGTTTTCATTTATCCTTTCACATATAATGGTATACTAAATTATTCTAGAAAATAGAATCTTTAAAATCATATATTATTTCATGAACGTAATTCATAATCACTTATAAATATCTCTTTAGAATATTTTTTCATAAAAATATGTATGAGGTGACACTCCAAAACGTACACCTCTAACACAACCATAATGTTATTGATGTATAAAATCTATTGAAAGTAGTTATGCTTTAGGTACAATCAATGTCCATTATTGTGTATAAACTGTATTTAAATCACATGAACATTAATAGTTATTTTTTGAAATACTATTAGGAATAAAAAAATTACTATTACATATGATTCCCACACCACTTATGTCTTTTCATTTATTAGTTTTATCCCATTGTTTACATGAGCCTCTTTCTATAACACATGATGTCGGTTGAATGTGGCTTTAGATTTTGATTCATTAATCAACATATAAACAAACTAGATTATGTTCTTCCATATAACATGAAACTATTATAATATATTAAAAATAAATAACATTTTTATTTCATGTGAAGTGTACCCCATACATGTTTTATGGTAGTGGTACGTTGGTTTTATTACACATTTGTTATTTTAATCACACCATTTCTATTTTTTATAATAACAATTTTTAGTCAAAGTGGATGAAATAAATAATTTAAAATAAAATATTATCAACTATATTTAGCAGGAAATTATTTTTCATCATGATTACTAATGAATGATTTCAAGGTTTCCAAGTTTATATTCTGTGTATACATATCATGTGGGTGGGGGTCAACGTTCCTGTCAGCGTCCCTATGACCATGCTTTTTAAGAAGTGTGTGATAGCCACTATAAGATTTTCCAGAAACCATTAGTATATATTTCATATAGAAATAATCTAAAATAAAGTAAATCTCTATGGGATAAAGAATAATAAATCAATGTATCATAATAATTTTTTAGTTTATAATAGAGATTATATCATAACATTACCATAATATTATTTCAAATGGATTCATTTAATGTTGGAGTGCCATTTTTTCATTTATCTATAACAATTGGCATATGAATTCGCATTGGGAACCCAATTTAACTAATGAAAATTTTCTTCTTGTTGTCAATAGTTTGGATGATTTGATTCTAGAAAACCTCAACTTTTATAACTTTTCTTCTTGCCTCAATAATTTTTGTTAACATGGTGTTGTAATGGTGTTCTTGTTTTTTTTCATCAATATGTTTTTGACACCCTATTAATTACATAGTTTCAACATCAATCATGTGGCCTTCCTTATGATTGGAAAAATTTTCATATCGATAAATCATTATCTGTATGATTAGTCAAACATTTAAATTAGATTGTGTTAATGTAGTAGAGATCACATTATATTATGAGGAAAAGAATGGTATTTTAAAAAACCATTAACCTTCCCATTGAGTTCTCTTTTTTTATATGTTAAAGAGATTTAAATCCCCTATCATGTATCCAAATACCCTCCTTATAGTACCCTCTAATCCACAATACATTATTTATATTGGGTCTATCTACAATTGATTGTGATATCCTAATGAAAAGATCATCTTTAATTGAATTTTCATATTACCGTACACTTTTTTAGTAATAAACAAAACAATTGACAAATTCTTGTTTTCTAGATATGGGGCATAAATTACCTGCACTTCAAGGGATTCCATTATGATTGGTTTATCCTCATGCACATCCACATTGAAATTCACCTTCAAAAATCCAAATTCATCATTTTTAATTTCAATGTTATTGTCAACACATTTACAATAGAAAAAAAACACTAAAAATGTTGTACAATTACACTCATATATATGTTTGATGATGCTGATATATGACATATCCACATAAATTTTATTTATATCATTGGAACAAGATATCGACATCACTTATATAACAAGAATAACTCCCCTATTTTGTATCATACTACGTTTATCATGTTCCTTTATATAGAAGGTATAACCATTAATTATAAAACTTTGTAAGATATAAATTTTACATTTGGTCCCCTAGAAATCAATTTAATTCGTTCAACAATTCAATTTAAACTACTACAAAACCATTTCTTAATAGTGCTAGTATTTATCAGCACTACAAAAAATGCACTGTACAATGGAATATTTATCAGTGCTAATGAAATCACTGAAAAATTTAACCTTTTACCATCACTTTTTTATCCATGATAAATTGAACATTTATCATAACATTATTTTAATGTTAATAAATTGTACCCTTAATCAGCACCTTTTTAGTAGCACTGATAAAGGGTACAAATTATCAATGCTTTATTTTTATCTCTGATAAATATATGTTTTATCATCACTTTTTAGTTATAATAAATGTCTGAATCAAAAAAATTAAATATTTATATAAAATGAAAATATAATGAGTTTATTAATTTTTTTTTCAAATGTTAATAATTAAATAATTATAGATAGAGATGAATAAATTTATTAGAGTTTATTAAAAACAAAACATTTTATTAATTAGATAATTAGGATAATAAAAATTAATAATTTTTATATATTAAATATATAGATATATATTAATATATATAAATATTATTTTTATGTGTTTAACATTAAATAGTCATATATTTATGGAATAATGGTTAATAACAAAAAAATAATACTAATTTAATGAATTGACTAATTACATAGCGCTACATATATAAAATTTAATGTATCATTGGATTTTTTAATTTAACATAGATCAAATGTGTGTTATATTGATTTCACATATATTTAATTAATGCATTTGTATACACAATGCACACACACAAAACATATCTATTTTTACTATATTGTTAAGTAGTATATATATATAATTTATTCAATTTCACTCATTTTTTATATATAAGCATATACATGCACTTAAAAATAAAAAAAATTATAAGCGAAAAAAATTCAATAGTTATAAGTAAATAATTATAAAATTATAATATATAAAATTAATAATGAATATATGTACTATATTTATATTTTTATATATTTATTAATTATATATTAATTTATAATTTTCATGGCCCGTCCCAGAGGGGTCAGTTCCGGGACTACCTGAAGCCCACTTCCAATGGGACAGAGGCTAGTGATTAGCATCAAGTAGGAATATCCCTCAAATGGGAGACATTAGCCTATGTGTCTATATGTTCATACACACACATCTCCAAGAGACAAATGATGAAATGTTTAAAAAAACACAAAGTAAAAAATGCGTGCTAGACACTATGATCGAATAACAGAGTACAAAATGATATAAAATAATGTAAATAGGTCCAGAATAGATTCCCACCAAAAAGTGTCTATAAAGAAAACAAAAAAAATAGATTGAAGTGTTTCCTACATCATCCCAGTCAAAGAATGTGATTGTACATGTTATTAAAACTCTTCCACAAGAAAACCCTACCTCATCCAACATGAGGGAAATAGTAGTAGGACTATAGTTTGATGTTGCAGGAGAACACCTCTTTTTTCTAGCTTTAATGAGCACCACTAGGTCCTATTCCACTTAGGACACCATCAAAGGGTTGATCATTTGTAAATGTCACAACAGAAGTAGGAAAATCCTATCTATGGGTGGGTAAAATAATACCCTTATGGGCACCCTGAAACCACAATGAAAAAACTAGAATGGAAAAAATAAAGTCAGGAACAATTAGCTCTACATTGTTATATGCCTAAAATACATAAAATAAGATTATCTAGATATAATAATGATGAACACCATGCCATCAGGAAGTCATAACAATCAACTAGCCACAATATTATTTTGAAAGCACGCATGTTCTGGGAGAACCCCCACCATGAACCATGATATCATCGAAGAGACTCACCAATAGGTATAGGTCATCTAGTCCCTTCCAAAGGGAGAACATATTGGTCAAAAAACTTATGATACCTCAGAGTGGGGATATCAGACATATATGATGGGGGATACCATGAACTGCACCCAACAACATTGGTGGATACCAAGTACTGATTCTTGATAAATTTTTAATACAGGGGGTCATACCAAAACACCCTAGTGGATACCACTGATAATTACCAAACACTCTGGGGGATTCCATGTACCCTACTAATGTGACAACTATATGGAGGACCAATACCCTTCTCTAAGAGGTAATATCGATTCAATAAAAACTCTAATAGGGTGATAGGTGATTGAACTCTGATTCTAGGGAGGGATGCATTATGTAAGCTAAGACTCGTCCTCTAGAGGGGATTATATTCTTGTGATGTGAATGTAATATCGTACTGATCCCTCGAGGAATGGGATAAATGGAACACTCAAAACCTATTATATTCCATTATAAAAACTCCCCACATAATTTAAATCGAACCATCTCCTCATCAAGGTCTCAACACTATAGATGTCTCCTCAATCAGATGAAAAATTTTACGTTTAGAGAAGTTTATTGTTTCAAAGGATGGGGGTCACTGGGCCCTTGGACTGACACACGATTGGTTCACTAACCACGACTGTTGACTATGCCCCCAGTTGTCACAACTACATGATCATGGTATTAACCTTGGATCCTGGTCCACCACCTTGGTCAACTGGGGTTCGATATGGATGACCCGAGTCCGAGATGACCTGTTTCTTCCGACCTTGATAGATGGGCCTGAACCGAACCACTAGTTTTACCCAAACTGTTGGGTTCGACCTGGCCTACTCTGCGAAGGTGGTATCCCTTCACCTATCATGGTATGTCTTCATCTAACCATCCCATTCATTCTGATCTTGACTCGTTTGAAAATGACATTCCCTACTAAGGTGGTCCCCAGCCACATCCCACATGACTACCACTACCACCACATCTAGCGGATCCTCCACATTCCACACTTCTCTCTATCATGTAACACAGCCCTCACCTGCACCAATATCATCGTCTTCATACACAACCATGACCACCACCACCTGTCATCGTACTATCGTCATGCCACCTTGATGAAAACCACACCAGACCCCTGCTGGTGGTCCCTTCCACTAGCCATTGATCCAACTCCAATGCTTTAATTTTTGAAACAAAGGCATATCTGTGATAAATTGGTACCGATATAAAAAAATAAAACCGCTGTTTTGGTTTTCCATTAATCCTAGGTTCCAATTTTGTTTAAAGCCTCCAAGAAAGTTGAGTTGGGACCATAAGGGTCCAATAACGAATAATGAAAAAATGGGGGAGATAAATTCATGAAGAAAACATATAGGAACAAATCTCAGCCTTTTTTCATGTTGGCCTCAAATCATTCTCATTAAAAATATGATAAAAATCAAACTTGAAAATCCATGGAAATAATCCACACAATTTTATAACCATCCCAAGTCATTCGAACCATGAATCAATCTGTTCATGGATTTACCTGCTTTCATTGTGAAAATCATGAGTTGGGAAAATGAACTATAAATCAACCTCCTGACATGGATTCATATTCGTCCCTAAAGTAGGATCATTGATTCGTTAGATAAAGAGGTGAGATTCCATCGAATTAGTTTCTTTTAGATAATCTATCTATGATCTTTCACCATTTGTGTAAATATTTCATCTCCATATCTCAGAGTAATTCTAGGGTTATATAGATAACCCTGAATTCCTTACAATGGAATAATAAAAAGAAAAGTTACATTGCATCATAGATAAATTCATTTAAATTATTTAATGAATATTACATCGTTTTTGGGATTTTACACCAAAGATACACACCAATAAAAGTTAAGCTACTCCAATATTAAAGATACCTCTTTCAGATCAATGATACACTCATATTTATGATCCAAGACTATGTTTAATATTTATTCCACTTTTCTAGGAAAATTGTTCTTGTGTGCTGTCACATGTTTAATATTTTTAAAACAATTGTTTTGGGAAAATGGTCCTCGTAATCACAATTTTTTTTCACATCATTGTCTTGAAATAAATCCATATAATTTCTGAAAATAATACATGGAATATATAATATGTTACATTCTCCCAAACATTGGTAATTACATACCTAAAATCCAAAACAAGGGAAACCCAAATTATTGACGGTACTTAGCCCGAATCTGATCCTCCAACTCTCTTGTTCCCCCTAGTGATTATAGTTATTCCATTAGGCATGAACCAGTGGAATTGACCACACATAAAGTATCATCCCATGTTGATACTTGATATCTATTGAGTACTCAAAAAAATTCACTCCATACTTGATGTCTAGCTCGCCCTAGTCAATGATGTGTGATGGGTCATGAACATACCTCATTCGTTGCAGCACGTTGTTGATTTCATGTACCTAATCTAATTGTGGTGGTAGAGACAAGTGGTTCACCACCTCACCAACTATACATTGTATCTGAAAAAAGTCATTTAATCACAGAGATAACATTCCTCTTGATCCATGTCTCTTTATTCCGCCTCGAGGGGAGACCTCAAGGAAATCATAGTATCCTTCCCCCAAACACCAAAGGCATCCAATGTCTATTAGAATAATTGTTATATTAGCTGTATGTAATCTTCATTATGACATTGATGATCTCAACTTTATCCATAGTAGCACATACCAAATATGGCCCCCAGAGTGCTAAATCTCCTAGGTTGGTCCAGTAAGGCGGAGACCAACAGGGTTGCCCATACAAGGCCTAGAATGGTGACATATCTATGGTGGCGTGATAGATATTTTTGTATGAAATCTACACTAGTGTTAGGATATACTTCTAAATACATCCAAAATCCAACATGCATGGTCGTAGAATGTCCACTATAACCAGAATGGTCTGCTCAGTTTGGTTATCCTTTTGTGCAGGGAATGTTGTGCTCAAGCATAATTGAATCCCAAATGAAACTTGTATTCCCTTTTTGCGACAGAGATGTAAATGGAAAATCATGATCTGAATTTTCAATGATGATACTCCATGGATTCGAACTATCTCTTGTAAATAACTGACTGTTAATATATATTCTAAAATATGCTCTCGGATGGCAAGGATGTGGGCCAACATGGTGTTTCGGTCAATGATCACCCATATAGAATCATGTTTCCCAGAAATACATTGTAAAACCATCATGAATTATATCGATATCCCATCCCACATTCATTCCAGCACCTCAAGGGGTTGTCCTAATCCCTTAGTAACCTAGTGCTCAACATTTACATACTGAATAGTGGTTCATTAACTGATGAACTCTGCAACTCCCTTCATCATCCATATCCACCAAAACATACATCAGATATCCCAGTACATTTTTCCACACCAGGATACACCGCCAAGGGGACGTGTGGAACTCCCTTAAAAAATACTCTCGCAATACCGCAAGAACAACTACGTGACATCTGAAAAGAACAACGTGGTCCCCACCATTCAAATATCCATTATGAGAATGTCCTATAGACAATTGAGCATGCAGGGTCTCACAATTTGTAGCACTAAGATGTCCCTCCATTACTCACTATAGAAGTAGAGGGGTGAAAACCATAAGTTGGATGTAATCATCTCTATCTCCATCTAAAAATGATAAGTTCAATGAGGCTAACTACTCTGGAACCTCATTCAATAACTATAAACTGGATATCCTGCTAAAAGAATCTGCCACCACATTCCCCTTTTTAAGTGTATAGAAAACGACAATATTATTGTCCTGTAGTAACTATAATTATCACCTCTATTTGAAATTAAAATCCATTTAATAGAAGATATACATGATAATCTTGAGATCATATTAGTTGATAATATACTCACCTATATGGTAGTGTCACCACATTTTCAATGTGAAGACTATCGTTGTTATCTCAAGATCATGGGTCATGTAGTTTTTCTAATGTGGTCTCACCTAGCAGGAACTATATGCAATCCCTACATTTCCCTACATCAGGATAGAACGAAACCCAGTCTATGATGTTTTACATAACACCACATACATGATGCCTGTAATGACCCGTAAAATTCAAGGGAAAATTTTTTTTTCTTAATTTTCTCTAGAATTTTACAAGGGCGCGGTTTCTGACGGCACCTGATTCCGAGGCCTGGAGTGCCCGGAATCAATTTCCGAAGTTTGGCTTGGGTACGTTCAGTTAACGAACGAGCGGGAATTCCTAACTTTTGATCTGGTGCTCGGAATTGAAATCCGAGGGCACCGATGAACTCGCAGCGCCGATATTCGCATAAAGAGACCTTTTCGGAAGTTGTGTTTGTTGCGGGACGAAAGTTAGTTTTTGGGAGAATTATAAAAAGTTGAATAAAAAAATGTGGAATTCTTTTTATTTTACTTTTGTAGGTTAACTCCTCTCAAAGGGAGTTATGGGTGGGACCCACACCCACTTAACCTCCATTGAGAGGATTAAGTGTGGTGGGACCCACACGAACCTAAACCTCTCATCTTCTCCCTTAAACTCCCCTCTCTCCCTCTTAAAAGTTTGTTAACATAACATCTAATTAATTACACATGACATGTATAATTAATTAAGTGTTATGTTTTTGAATTTGAAGTTTTGAATTCCTTGGCTTGGTAAATAAAATAAGGAGGAACCTTATTTTATTTGGTTAGTCTTGTTTTTCCAACTTGTGAGGAATTTTTAGAGCTCCTCCTCCTTCTTCTTCAACTTGACGAAGAACGCTCAACTTGACGAAGAACGTTCAACTTGACGAAGAACGCTCAACTTGACGAAGAACGCTCAAGCTCCGACGAAGAACGCCGCTCCTCTCTTCTTCGTCTTCCGTGTCAACGAGAGGGAACACCGCTTCCTCCTCGGACTCCCTTCGTCGGCATACGAAGATTCTCCAACGACGTATCTCATCGGACGCACCTCTTCGTCATCGGATTTTACGAACGACTACCGCGACGCCCGACCTCCGCGACGTTGTCTTCTGCGGGACGTTGACAAATCTTCGAACCTATACCCAAGGTAGGGGTTGTTGATTATTGTTTAATTATTTTATTCTTGCTCGTGGTTCGAATGACTAACGTGAGGATATTGAATATTTAAGTTGTGTTTTAACGTGAGGGGGTCGGACTACATGAACACGGCCGAACCCCCTCCTTCGTTCTTGGTGTTTTATTTTTCGGATGAATCAAGGTGGCGTGGTGCTGTCGCACCACACGGATATTCGCCGAATCTTTTTACGCGACGCTGTCGCGCGCGCGCCATTGAAGAATCATCAAGAACGCGACGCCGTCGTGCCGCGTTGATGGAAATCATGGTGCGGCGGAGGGGCACGGTGCCGTCGCACTGTGCCGGACGACAAACACCTCGGCCGGTTCCAGGCCACGGCAGAACGAGAAGACCGGCGGCCGGGCCGCCGGCGTCGGAAGCCTAAAGGGGGACCAGATTTTTCCGGTCCCGTTGGAGAAAACCGGTCGGCAGTTGGCCGACCGGAAGGTCAAAGGCCGGGGGAATAAATTCCCCCGGCCAGCTCCAAAACCCCCCCTCATTTAAGAGGGGGGCGGTTCCTTGAAAGGGGGGGGGGGGCAGGAGGCCCCCCGGTTTTTCTCCAAGCCGGCCCCCACGTGGGGGCCGTTTTTTTTACAAAGGGTGCGGCATATAGCCGCGCCGACCCTTCAATCAAGCGGGGGCTTGATCCCCCCCGCGCGCTGCCTCCGTGCGGCGCTCGGCCGCCGCGTCGCCGTGCCGCCGGCCGGCCGGCCGGGTCGGGTCGACCCGGTTCGGGCCGACCCAGGAGGGGGTCGGGCCGGGTCGGCCCGGACCCGGACCCCCCCGTTTCGAATTAGATTCGGTCTTTTGGCCATATCTTGAGCCACGGACCTCCGACAGACGAACCGTCTATGGCAACGCGATCCTTGGATCCAGAAGGTCGTTTCGGTATATCGCACTCAAGGTTTCGGATTACTTTGAGTTCGGCCGGGTTGGTTCGTTCACGAAACCAACCGGGCCTTCGGATCGGAAACGCTCATATCTTGAGCTACGGACGTCCGATTGACGTGCCGTCAGCCGTGTTGTGTTCCTCTTAGTGAGACGGATCTTTTGGCATATTCCGCCTGAGGTTTGGACGCAGGTGGAGTACGGTCGGGTTGGTTTTGCCTTAAAAACCAACTGGGCCCCGGGGACGAAAATGCCAATAACTCTCAGACCGTGCGTCCGATCGACGCGCCGTCTGTTGCGTTGAGTTCCTGTTGTCGATACGGAACTTTTGGATACATCAACTCTGGACTTTGTGACAGTTGATGTATCAGCCTCTCGGCTCGTGGAGCGGACCCTCCGAACGAGCTTGCTGTGTGCGGGAACCCTAGTGCTGGCTGCGACTGTTACTGTGACTACTACTGCTACTACTGCTACTGTGACTGCGACGACGACAGTACAGAGATCCTGTGTGGATTCGACGACGACGACTACAGCACTCAGCGATCCTACGTGGATCAGTGCTACAGGTCCTGTGTGGGCCCGATCCTGTGTGGGTCTGATCCAGTGTGGGTCCTTGCGGTCAGTGGTCCTGTGTGAACCAGCGCCTATAGGTCCTGTGTGGGACCGATCCTGTGTGGGTCTTTTGCAGGGGTTAGTTACCTATCGATCCTTCATGGGTCCGACGACTTAGATGGATCAGAGATCATCTTTATCGTCCTTTGAAGATGTATACCTGTGTGAGCTGAATCCTGTTGCTTCCTGTGTGGATTGTGTTGTGTTATCCTGTGTGGATTACAATATGATTTCCTGTGTGGAATACGTTTACTTTCCTGTGTGGACTGAGTTTTACTTGGGCTCGGAGGTTGGAGCGTATTTGAAATTGATGTCTTAGGTATATGTATGGGCATATACCTAAGCAGTGTCGGTTGTTACTTCATGATTGTACCTTTCTTCGTGGTTTATCCTTTGTGGATTTGAGAGACCTTCAGGGGTCTCAGGGTCCCTACTGAGTAGCTTATACTCACCCCTGCATGGGCTTTTCCCGCACTACATTGTGTTGGTTGCAGACGACGGACATCGTTTACCTTAGCTGAGGCTTGCAGAGCGGGACGGTACCCGGAGGTGGACCACTGGGCGGGACGTGCTCGGAGCGGACGACGGGACCCGTGGAGCAGTGGAGCTATCTGTACCCACCCTTCAGGTGGGATTCCCGGTGGACAGCTCGGTGTAGCGGCTTTGACTTTTCAGTTGTTGTTTTCCCTTTCGAGTTGTACTTTACTTTCAGTTTGGGTTCGTATACTGGCCCATTTACTTTTCCGCACTTTCAGTTGTACTCTACTTTTGCTTAGTGTTTACTTTCCGCTTGATTACTCTGTGGTGTTTGGTTACTTTACAAAGGCAATGCCTTCCCTTTTTCCGGGATTTACGCCTTGGTGCTAGTCGCCAGCCCCTGTCCTATGGAAGGCGAGCTTGGGGTAGTCACGGCACGGACCCCGAGGGCGGGTCGTAACAAATTGGTATCAGAGGAGTTCGGTTCTACCGCGAACTCTGATCTTTTCTATGTGAAGCAATAATGTTTAGCGTATTGAGTGTGGTTACCAGTTCAGGGAGTCCAGTGTTGGTATGGTGGCCGACGTATCCGTACACCAGGACCCTGACTTCTGATTTCTGACTTAATGCACGAAAACATTGATTGCGTGTGTGTTTCAAAGTTTTCTTTGTGATTACTTATATCAGCTCACCAGGTATACTGTTCTGACCGTGGCGCACCTGTTTCCTTTTCAGGATGGCCCCACGATGGCATCCATCTAGGGTTCTGAGAGTCGAGCGTGACGACAGCCCACCGAGTGACGAGGCCACGATGCATGGCCCTTTGTCAACAGTGGCACCGGCGGTAGCACTACCCGCCGAGCCCCCGATGATTCCAGCAGCAGCCGCTGACGATGCATGTCGCCTCAGCGCACTGCATGAGTTTCAGCGCCAGTGACCGCCCAGGTTTCGCGGGTAGACGGATCCCCAGGTAGCATAGGACTGGCTGGAGGCAGTGGTAGGAGTGTTTAGGCTAGTGAGGACACCAGCATACCTCATGGTGATCCTCGCTGCGAGCCTACTACACGCAGCAGCAGGACGATGGTGGAGCTTGATGCTCCAGGTGCACGATGAGGCATCTCTTCTTTGGACGGACTTTGAGAGACTCTTCCGCTCGGAGTTCGTCCCAGCCACCCTTCGTGCGGTGCGTATCCAGGAGCTTCTTCAGCTGCGGCAGGGCAGCATGACGGTCGCTCAGTACTCGGCGAGATTTACCGATCTCTCACGCTACTCGACCGACATGGTACGAGACCCATTCTTCCGGGCCCGGACCTTCGAGCAGGGTTTGAGACACGAGATCAGGGCATCGCTGATCTCCCCCAGCGTACCGACTCAGACAGGAGTACTGGAGTGTGCCCTTCTGATCGAGAGCTTCCTTGCTGAGTCTACACCAGCACAACGACCCACCGCAGGGCGGCACGTGGCAGAGTCATCTGCAGCAGGCAGTCGACGGATGACTCAGGGGTCCAGACAGACCAGACCTTCGGGCAGACGACCTCAGGACACTGGCTCAACAGTGCGGGGCACACAGCGCGGAGCCAGTCTTTCGAGAGGCAGACAATGCTACTCGTGCGGCGGGCAGGGCGACATGGCTCATGACTGCCCCACCCGCCGTGTCGAGGAGCAGTAGACGGTTGAGGGACCACCGAGGCAGAGGCAGAGGGTCGACCGTGGAGGTCCGCAGGGAGGAGGCGGACGAGGCAGAGGAGATGGACGAGAAGCCGGTGGTGGACGACTCTTTGAGGCTCTGCCACCACCACCACCAGGAGGTCCACCCCGACCACAGGGAGCTGGCGGGCAGAGACAGGCACAGCTCCAGGCAGCAGAGGCCTATGACCACGGCGCACCCGAGATGATTCGAGGTACTATCTGTGTCTATTCCACCCTTTCTGCAGTTCTTATAGACACAGGAGAAAGTCACTCTTTCATAGCCGCTGCCCTTGTTCGGAGCTCGGAGATTCCGACAGAGCCGTTGGCTCGATCCTTACGGCTAGAGACTCCTACGGGAGCAGACTCGACGATTACGCACTGGTGCCGGCAGTGTGAGCTTACTCTAGGAGGCGATAGCTTCGGCTGGGATCTCCTTGTAGCAGCGTCGAGGCCTTGCGACGTCATATTGGGCATGGATTGGCTATCTACGGTCCATGCACAGATTGACTGTTTTAGGCGCAAGGTGCGATGTGTACGCACCGACGAGAGCAGGTTCACCTTCACCGGCGAGAAGGGAGACTTTGCAGCACAGGATGGACTTCCGCGGAGGAGAGGAAAGCCCATTACTCATCAGTTGGCTAGCCTTATCCTTGGAGGAGTTGACGTGCGTAGTCCTGGTTTTCCTGCAGTGGTGGATCAGTTTGCGGACGTTTTTCCCGACGACGTTCCAGGGCTACCTCCTCGCAGAGAGGTAGGCTTTTATATTGACTTGTACCTCGGGACAGCCCCGATATCCAATCCAGCATATCGGATGGCCCCCGCCGAGCTTCGAGAGCTACGGGTACAGTTGGAGGACTTGCAGGGAAAGGGGTTCATTTGACCCAGTGTTTCAGCCTGGGCTTCCCCGATTTTGTTCGCCAAGAAGGCGGACGGGAGCTTGCATCTTTGTGTTGACTATCGTCGCCTGAACCAGGTGACAGTGAGGAACAAGTATCCTCTACCGAGGATTGATGACCTCTTTGATCAGCTCAAGGGAGCACGGTGGTTCTCGAAGATAGACCTCAGGCCAGGCTATCATCAGCTCAGAGTCAGAGACGAGGATGTGCAGAAGACAGCTTTCAGATGTCGGTATGGCCACTATGAGTTCTTGGTTATGCCTTTCGGTGTAACCAATGATCCAGCAGTGTTCATGGATCTCATGAACAGGATATTTCAGCCATACCTAGATCGGTTTGTCGTGGTCTTCATCGAAGACATTCTGATTTACTCTACGACAGAGGAGGAGCACGCCTATCACTTGCGAGTTGTACTAGACACACTCCGAGAGCACCAGCTTTATGGTAAGCTCTCGAAGTGCCAGTTATGGATACGTGAGGTCCACTTCTTGGGACATGTTATCTCTGAGGTGGGAGTTGCAGTGGATCCCGCGATGATTGAGGCTGTGTTAGCTTGGGAGCCACCCAGGAGCGTGACTGAGGTTTGGAGTTTCTTGGGACTAGCTGGATACTATCGGAGATTCGTTCCAGACTTCTCTAGAGTTGCGGCATCACTCACAGCTTTGATGAAGAAGGGGAAACCCTTCGTGTGGTCTGACAGATGTCAGCAGAGCTTCCAGGAGCTGAGACAGAGATTGACCTGCGCACCTATCTTGAGGTTGCCTGAGGAGGGAGTAGGGTACGTAGTTTACTGCGATGCATCAGGGACCGGACTCGGATGTGTTCTGATGCAGGAGCGGGCAGTGATCGCCTATGGATCACGTCAGTTGAGGCCGCATGAGCAGAAATACGCTACCCATGACCTGGAGTTAGCAGCAGTGGTCTTCGCTCTGAAGACATGGCGACACTACCTAATGGGTGAGTGCTTTACAGTCTTTTCCGATCATCAGAGTCTCAGGTATATCTTCTCACAGATGGACCTGAACCTGAGACAGCGGCGATGGCTCGAGTTCCTCCAGGACTATGACTTTGAGATAATCTATACTCCTGGAAAGGGGAACGTAGTAGCCGTTGCCCTCAACAGGAGGACGGGAATTCAGCTACTTGAGGAGGCGACAGAGCAGCTAGCCTCTTTGCAGATATCCTTCATGGATAGATATGGAGCAGCCTTCCTTCAGTCTCTCACAGTCACTCCTCCACTACTGCAGCAAGTCAGGAAGGCACAGCGTGGGGACGCTGACTGTGAGACACGGCGTGCACAGATATCCTCGGGACAGGAACCTGATGGTTTCTCCCTTGGAACAGAGCACGACATCCTTTTCAGAGGTCGTACCATGGTACCAGTCGATTTGCGAGAGGAAGTGCTGAGAGAGTTTCACACTTCTCCTTTGGCGGTACATCCTGGAGTGGCGAAGATGTACCAGGACCTCAGACGACATCACTGGTGGCCGGGCATGAAGAAGGCAATAGCAGAGTTCGTTTCTCGATGCCTCACCTGCCAACAGGTGAAGGCAGAGCATCAGGTACCAGTAGGCTTGGTACAACCCTTGGAGGTTCCGGAGTGGAAGTGGGACGGCATATCTATGGACTTCGTGACGTGACTTCCACGCACTTCCAGAGGTCACGACTCCATCTGGGAGATTGTTGACCGACTCACCAAGTCGGCACACTTCTTACCCATCAGAGAGCAGGGATCAGTAGAGAGCTTGGGACGTCTCTACGTTCAGGAGATTGTGCGGCTCCACGACGTTCCATCATCTATCGTATCCGATCGAGTTTCCCGCTTTACTTCCCGACTTTGGAAGGGGTTACAGGAGGCGTTCGGGACGCAGCTACGTCTGAGCACAACCTTTCACCCTCAGACGGATGGTCAGACGGAGAGGACCATTTAGACTCTCGAGGACATGCTCCACGCATGTGTCCTCGACTTTGGTCGTAGCTGGGAGGACCACCTACCCTTGGTGGAGTTCGCGTACAACAACAGCTACCACTCCACCATCGGGATGGCACCGTACGAGGCATTGTACGGCCGACCTTGTAGATCTCCATTGTGCTGGACAGACCCTGGGGAGTCAGCACTAGTGGGACCGGAGATGGTCCAGGCCACGACAGAGAAGGTCCAGGTCATCCAAGAGCGGACGAGGACAGATCAGAGCCGACAGAAGTCATACGCTGACAGGAGGCGGAGGCCACTGGAGTTCGAGGATGGCGACCACGTCTTCTTGCGGGTCTCACCTCGACGTGGTATTCAGGGATTTGGCCGAGGCGGCAAGTTATCTCCGCGCTTCATCGGACCCTTCCAGATTCTCAGCAGGATTGGTGAGGTGGCTTATCGCCTCGCTCTACCACCTCAGTTGCACCGGGTGAACGACATCTTCCACGTGTCTCAGCTGAGGAGATACGTGCACGACCCGATGCACATCATTGATCATGGGGAGCTTGACGTTGACGATGGGGTGACTTTTACGGAGGTCCCGGTGGAGATAGAGGATCGACAGGAGCGGGTCCTACGTGGGCGATCGATTCCTCTTGTGCGCATCAGATGGCAGCACGGGAATCTCCAGGAGAGCACTGGGAGCGGGAGGATCAGATGCGTGCAGAGTACCCTCATTTGTTTCCCTAGTTTTTGATGTATCTTTACGGGGACGTAAAGCCCTAAGGTGGGAGTAATGTAAAGACCCGTAAAAATCAAGGGAAAATTTTTTTTTCTGAATTTTCTTTAGCATTTTACAAGAGCGCGGTTTCTAACGTCACCTGATTCCGAGTCCCGGAGTGCCCGGAATCCATTTCCGAAGTTTGGCTCGGGTACATTCAGTGAACGAACGAGCGGGAATTCCTAAATTTTGATCCGGTGCTCGGAATTGAAATCCGAGGGCACCGATGAACTCGCAGCGTCGATATTCGCTTAAAGAGACCTTTTTGGAAGTTGCGTTTGTTGCGGGACGAAAGTTAGTTTTTGAGAGAATTATAAAAAGTTGAATAAAAAATGTGGAATTCTTTTTATTTTACTTTTGTAGGTTAACTCCTCTCAAAGGGAGTTAGGGGTGGGACCCACACCCACTTAACCTCCCTTGAGAGGATTAAGTGTGGTGGGACCCACATGAACCTAAACCTCTCATCTTCTCCCTTAAACTCCCCTCTCTCCATCTTAAATGTTTGTTAACTTAACATCTAATTAATTACACATGACATGTATAATTAATTAAGTGTTATGTTTTTGAATTTGAAGTTTTTAATTCCTTGGCCTGGTAAATAAAATAAGGAGGAACCTTATTTTATTTGGTTAGTCTTGTTTTGCCAACTTGTGAGGAATTTTGAGAGCTCCTCCTCCTTCTTCTTCAACTTGATGAAGAACGCTCAACTTGACGAAGAACGCTCAACATGACGAAGAACGCTCAACTTGACGAAGAACGCTCAAGCTCTGACGAAGAACGCCGCTCCTCTCTTCTTCGTCTTCCGTGTCAACGAGAGGGAACTCCGCTTCCTCCTCGGACTCCCTTCGTCGGCATACGAAGATTCGCCAACGACGTATCTCATCGGACGCACCTCTTCGTCATCGGATTTGACGAACGACTACCGCGACGCCCGACCACCGCGAAGTTGTCTTCCGCGGGACGTTGACAAATCATCGAACCTATACCCAAGGTAGGGGTTGTTGATTATTGTTTAATTATTTTATTCTTGCTCGTGGTTCGCATGACTAACTTGAGGATATTGAATATTTAAGTTGTGTTTTAACGTGAGGGGGCCGGACCGCATGAACACGGCCGAACCCCCTCCTTCGTTCTTGGTGTTTTATTTTGCGGATGAATCAAGGTGGCGTGGTGACTGCGCACCACGCAGATATTCTCCGAATCTTTTTACGCGACGCCGTCGCGCGCGCGCCCTGGAAGAATCATCAAGAACGCGACGTCGTCGTGCCGCGTTGAAGGAAATCAAGGCACGGCAGAGGGGCGCGGTTCCGTCGCACCGCGCCGGACGACGAACACCGCGGCCGGTTCCGAGCCGCGGCGGAACGAGAAGACCGGCGGCCGGGCCGGCGGCGTTGGAAGCCGAAAGGGGGACCAGATTTGTCCGGTCCCGTTGGAGAAAACCTGCCGGCAGTTGGCCGGCCGGAAGGTCAAAGGCCGGGGGAATAAATTCCCCCGGCCAGCTCTAAAAACCCCCCTCATTTAAGAGGGGGGTGGTTCCTTGAAAGGGGGGGGGGGGGGGGGAGGCCCCCCGGTTTTTCTCCAAGCCGGCCCCCACGTGGGGGCCGTTTTTTTACAAAGGGCGCGACATATAGCCGCGCCGGCCCTTCAATCAAGTGGGGGCTTGATCCCCCCCGCGCGCTGCCTCCGGGCGGCGCCGGGCCGCCGCGCCGCCGGCCGGCCGGCCGGCCGGGCCGGGTCGGACCCGGGTCGGTTCGACCCGGTTCGGGCCGACCCAGGGGGGGTCGGGCCGGGCCGGCCCGGACCCGGACACCCCCGTTTCGAATCAGATTCGGTCTTTTGGCCATATCTTGATCCACGGACCTCCGATTGACGAACCGTCTGCGGCAACGCGATCCTTGGATCGAGACGGTCGTTTCGGTATATCGCACTGAAGGTTTCCGATTATTTGAGTTCGTTCGGGTTGGTTCGTTCATGAAACCAACCGGGCCTTCGGAGCAGAAACGCTCATATCTTGAGCGACGGACGTCCGATTGACGTGCCGTCATCCGTGTTGTGTTCCTCTTAGTGAGACAGATCTTTTGGCATACTCCGCCCGAGGTTTGGACGCAGGTGGAGTACGGTCGGGTTGGTTTTGCCTTAAAAACCAACCGGGCCCCGGGGATGAAAATGCCAATAACTCTCAGACCGGGCGTCCGATCGACGCGCCGTCTATTGCGTTGAGTTCCTGTTGTCGATACGGAACTTTTGGATACATCAACTCTGGACTTTGTGACAGTTGATGTATCAGCCTCTCGGCTCGTGGAGCGGACCCTCCGAACGAGCTTGCTGTGTGCGGGAACCCTAGTGCTGGCTGCGACTGTTACTTTGACTACTACTGCTACTACTGCTATTGTGACTGCGACGACGACAGTACAGAGATCCTGTGTGGATTCGACGACGACGACTACAACACTCAGCGATCTTACGTGGATCAATGCTACAGGTCCTGTGTGGGCCCGATCCTGTGTGGGTCTGATCCTGTGTGGGTCCTTGCGCTCAGCGGTCCTATGTGACCCAGCGCCTACAGGTCCTGTGTGGGCCCGATCCTGTGTGGGTCTTTTGCGGGGGTTAGTTACCTATCGATCCTTCGTGGGTCCGACGACTTAGATGGATCAGAGATCATCTTTATCGTCCTTTGAAGATGTATACCTGTGTGAGCTGAATCCTGTTGCTTCATGTGTGGATTGTGTTTTGCTATCCTGTGTGGATTACAATATGCTTTCCTGTGTGGAATACGTTTACTTTCCTGTGTGGACTGAGTTGTACTTGGGCTCGGAGGTTGGAGCGTATTTGAAATTGATGTCTTAGGTATATGTATGGTCATATACCTAATCAGTGTCGGTTGTTACTTCGTGATTGTACCTTTCTTCGTGGTCTATCCTTTGTGGATTTGAGAGACCTTCAGGGGTCTCGGGGTCCCTACTGAGTAGCTTATACTCACCCCTGCACGGGCTTTGCCCGCACTACGTTGTGTTGGTTGCAGACGACAGACAACGTTGACCTTAGCTGAGGCTTGCAGAGCGGGATGGTACCCGGAGGTGGACCACTGGGCAAGACGTGCTCGGAGCGGACGGCGGGACCCGTGGAGCAGTGGACCTATCTGTACCCACCCTTCAGGTGGGATTCCCGGTGGACAGCTCGGTGTAGCGGCTTTTACTTTTCAGTTGCTGTTTTCCCTTTCGAGTTGTACTTTACATTCAGTTTGGGTTTGTATACTGGCCCATTTACTTTTCCGCACTTTCAGTTGTACTCTACTTTTGCTTAGTGTTTACTTTCCGCTTGCTTACTCTGTGGTGTTTGTTTACTTTACAAAGGCAATGCCTTCCCTTTTTCCGGGATTTACGCCTTGGTGCTAGTCGCCAGCCCCTGGCCTATGGAAGGCGGGCTTGGGGTAGTCACGGCACGGACCCCGAGGGTGGGTCGTGACAATGTCTTCTTCCTAAAATCTCAAGAAGAGAGCACTCATCAACCTCAGCCTCATCTTTTGAACGCACTCCAAGAACTTCATTTTCAACACAAAAGGATAACCCTTTCATGTAAATGATGTTAAGGGTGATACCACTCTAGAGAAGCCAAGTTCAAACATCTAATATTACCCTACCAATCTAAGGAAACTATGCACCTCGCTAACACTCTTTGCTGGCTCCTAAGAAACTATTGCCTCATCCTTATATAGATCCACAACAACTCCTACCTCTGAGATGATGTTTCCCTAAAATGGACCTCTCAAATACTTAATTGACACATTGATGGTTTCCCTTAATTTTTCTGATCTTGTAGAGTGTCTAGGACCATCCTCCTATGTCTCGCATGATACTCATGGGATACTGAGTACATTTGGATTTCATCGATGAATACCACCCTGTAACAGTCTATTAATGGTTGAAACATCTGGATCATAGGTCTCATGACCAATACTAGGGAATTTGTCTCGCAAATGAACATCACCATTTTCTATAGTAAACATAATGAAACATGTAACCAATATTCAATCTATCCTCATCCCATAGTCATAGCTTTTGGGAGCATTGTCTGAGGACTATCTTTGAGGAAAATTGTCTCCCCTTTAACTCATAAAATAGTTCATCAATCCAATGAATTGAATTGTTCTTCTTGATGGTCACCTGATTCAAGCACACTAAATCCACACATAACCTCAATCTCCCTCCTTTATTCTTCAAAAAAATAACATTGGTTTCCTATGGTAAAATACAGGATCTCATGAAGCCCTTCCACTACAAGTCTTCTAACCTCACCCTCAGTTTGTGAATCTCTATAGAGCCATCAAATATTCATGTTTAGATATAGAAGTTTTCTAAGGGTTTAGATCAATGCATAAGTCCATATCCTAATGGGGAGGAAAATCCAGAATATATACAGATAATACATCATCATACTTCACCACTACTGTAGGAAACCGAGGACTCATATCATCCACTACATAATGGGAGATTCTAGACAACTAATGTCTAGTCACCTACACCATCCTATGTGTGATTCCATCCTACACTACATGAATGTCATTTTATCCCAAAAAGGAAAACATGGTCACATCACTACAGACAAAACACACTATATGCCTAAAACTATCAATCTGAGCATAAACCCAAGATAACCATTGTACACCAACAATGAGGTCATAAGTCCTTGACGTCACTACCAAGAGATCCAAACCAAAACTCTTGCCTCCAAGAGATAGTTCACACTATCGGCACTTGTTTATAATCATTAAATCTTCTCTTTTATTAATTTCTTAGTTTAGGGGATGATTCAATGGTTCAATTAGAGTCTCCAAATCTAGAAAATGATCGTGGAAAGAAAGGAATGACTAGTGCCTTGTCTATCAAGAATACAAATATTTTAGAAAAGACACATATTGTAACTCAAATCATTCATGGAGACCATGGGTCATAATCCTCCATCACATAAAGTTGTCCTCATCATTGTATATTGTATTTCTGATGCTAGTATTGACCACCTGGGGGTGGTGGTGGTAAGGGGTTGAACCTCTTTCCACCTCCTTCTTCCTTTCCTACTCCACATCCACACCATCTTACCTACAAACCACCCTTCTCCTATCTCTTCCTCTGATTCAATAGTCCATCGACCCTCTCTCGATCAGCTGTATGACGTATTGGTAAATCTCATGACATATATCCCCGACCGTTGCATGTGTATCATCATAAGTCATTAGGCTGACTCGAGCTTCATTATAAGCCGTTTAGTACTGACCCTGAATCCTATGATCATCCCATGAAGTTACTGAACTGATAGGATCATTGTAACTACAATCGGCTACCAGTTAACGAGGTCTTAGATATCCAGTACCCACAACTAGGTCCCACTAATGGTGTTCGCTCCGCTAGAAAACTCTATATTAGTAAAGATCACTCATGTACCCCAGCGTAAGTAGGAATGTTATGGGATACCACTAACTCCCGGATGTCCCAACATAATCAATACTCAATGATCCAAGACTAGATGAACTAGTCTTATATTGTATCATTGGAGTAGCATGAAATATCAATAGATATCATTGACTACTCCACCACGGTCATATTACAATACTATAGATTTAGAAGCTACTGTTTTCAAACATATCATAACATGCCTGGATAGAACTCCTCCCTAAAGAGACACTAGAAGACTATCCTAGGGAGATCTTTATGGTCATGAAATTTTTTTATCTAGATCCACAGTCTCCCCACAGAGCTGTGAAAAGGGTTTGTGATGAGGATATTAATCTGGTAGGTAGGCTTCCACATAAAGTGGAAAACAAATGTGACTACCTCTATACAATCCCTAGCTAACTCGGGGCCAAGATCACCTTAAAAACTAGGTGGAAACTACTTATGGAACTTGTTCAACACACTCGGCTAGTGTGCATCCTCAACTAATAGTTCTAGTAGTAACTTATGCACGATGGGTGGTGATACAGCTGCTAAACAACCTAGTGTTGATACATCTATTACATCCCCTCTACCAAAGCCTCGCTACTAGAAATATCACCCTTGTGATCATGCTGTGGAATCCTATTTTCTTATTTATATGGGAGAATCCTAAAATAAAACTAGATGTAGCACAATCAAAAGAGTATATCTAGAGTGATTACTCAAGAAGGACATGGAAAACACAACAATTCCTCTATGATAAATGTAACATTTTTTCCCAGATACATGTTTTGTTCAATATGAGTGAAAAATTTGGAAATCAAGGTCCCGGTGTTTAGATACATCAGTTTTCCCACCAACACAAGAGTCCCCATCCTGAAATATGAACTACAAGAACTCAAAATTTCTTCCCCAAACTAACATCACAATCTCCTAGTCCTATTGTAGAACCAATCCCCTATGATACCAATCTGTCATGACACATCCCAGATGAAGCCATGTCTTTACAACCCGTGACCACCTCTAATAGGGTAGGGTATGGTGACTCGCACATTGTAGGAATACCAATAAAATTTGAGTCATTAAGAAATGTATATGTACACAGTCACAGACACACATCTCTAAGACACAAATTCTAAAATGTAAAAAACACTAAGTAAAAAAAGCATGAAAAACAGGAAGATCCCACATAATGGTACAACAAGAAGTACAATAATGTGAACATTTTCATAATACAAGACCACCAAAATGAATATGTAAACAAAAACAACAGCAAATGGTTAAGTGTTTCTTGCATCATCGAAGTATAAAAATGTGACTGCACATGTTTCTAGAACACATCCACATAAAAAACCTACCAAATCTATCCCAAGGATAATGGTAATAGGATTTATATACGATGAAATATGAGAACAACTCATCTTTTTTCCTCACTAAGCACTGCCATGTCTTGGTCCACATCTAACACCCTTAATGTGTCAATCATCTAGATAAAACACTACATGTGTAGGAAAACACCGTGCAAGGGGTGAGTAAAACAATACGTAGTAGGACACCCCATAGTAAAAAAGTAAATACCACAAAGGAAAACCACAATGGTAAGTACATTAATCAGTACATATTTATATGTCTAAAGCACATATAATAAGAATATTGACATATTTTCATAAGAAACACCTAGTCATCTAGTTGTCTTATCATATTCCAGCCACATGATTTTATTCAACGCACGCTCATTATAGGAGAACCCACACCTCGAGGCATGATTTTATCATAGACACTCACCGAGAGGTATAGCTCACACTGGACATGCCCAAATGGGAACATATTGGTGAAGAATTATCATAATTCCACATAGAGTGTATCAAACCCAAATATGAAAGGGGATACCATGAATCATGATCAGATCCATTGGGTAATACCACGTACCCAATCTTGATCAATTCACAACGTATGGGATAATACTTGAACACCCAAGGGGATACCATGGATTGTGCCCAGACATTTTGGGGGATACCACATACCCTATTGATGCACCCTATAGATGGAATATCTATGCCTTACTCTCAGAGGTTCTATCACTACATCTTTTGAAAATAACGTACACTTATTATTCTAATGATGTATACACTCAATTTATTTATGTAATCTATTTAAACCATGAATGCTCATTGGGCTATATCGGGATGTGATCACTGGATTTGATGACGTTACGTCACTCTGGTGATGAAAAATTTTAAATTCTTGTCCCATCAACTTCCATTTACCTTCGTGGTACCTTCATCAAGAACATACAAGATAGATAAGGGACATCATGTTACAAAATCCCCACCATAAAGAATCTTCATCTACATGATATCTTGTGGAACATGTAATCCTTTAATATACATGATTCCACTACCCCCTAATCAATGATTCATGTTCCCATTCCTCATGTGAATTTGATCTGTGTGTTTATAGAACTCTGAGAAATGGAATTGACATCCCACACATGACTTTCACATAAGGGTCAACGATCATAACTGGTTTCTCAAGAATAGAATCATTTCTCTTTAACATAATTTATTCCCATATCAAAACGTGATAAGGATCAATATGATACTTCTTGATATGATACATGTGGAAAACATCATGAATACCTATTAAATTAATCATCAATGATAATCAATAAGAGACATATTTTATCCACTCAGTTTACTCAAATAGTCCAACATATCTTGGAGATAACATTACCTATTTTCTATGATGAAAGTGACGCAAATGAGGGTAAACTTTCAAGAAAACCCAGTCACCAAAAAAAAAACTCCAAATGATTATGCCACTGATCCAGATATGATTTCTATCGACTCTAGGATGAAACTAGACAACACCGTATATCCTTAATCATTGCAGACATATTCGGAACGCTACTCGGTCCAACCAAAGGTATTATCCAACATATTCTCAACAAAGAGGTGATCTATATGGATTACCATATGGTTTCTCAAAAGGATCCATTCTAATTGATGAATGATAAAAATTGTTATAAACATACTCAACCAGTCCCAGATGGCTATCCCAAGTTCCTACAAAATCCAACACACAGGCACATGGCATATCTTCCATTATCTAAATTACACGCTCTGTCTGACCATCGTTTGAGGATGGTATGTTGTGCTCAACATGACCTAAGTTCCCATTTCATCTTGGAGAATCCTATTGCGCTCCTATGTAAAACAAGAATCCCTATTTGAAACAATAGTAGATGGAATCCCATGTAACCATGAAATTTCTTACACATACAGATTACCACGATATTAAACGATAGTTGTGTCATTAATCAGAATTAAATGAGTAGTCTTAATCAACTGATCAACAAAAACCTAGATTTCAATCATACCTTGTGGAGTCTATGGTAATACAACAAAAATATCCTAGGATTCCTTTTCACATTACAAAATTTTCACTAGAGGAGTATAATTTGAAAAAGAAGGTTTCAAGTGATTTGCCTTTATCCGTTGGTAGGTGTAATTGTAAGACACAAACTCGGAAATGTCATGCTTCATAATCTGCCACCATAATTGTCAAATCATGTCATAATAAATATTTATAGTTCTTTGATGAATGGACCACAAAGGGTAGTGACAATCTAACCAGATAAAAATTCTTACCGATGTAGGGCCAAATACCCACTAATCAATGTGAATAATACCATATGAAGAAAGATTAATGCTAGAAATAGTCTCCCCATAAAAAGAAATTATCTAATATTATGAAACCCATTGTATTGCTTCTGACCCTACAAAATATAATCTAGGATTGATAATGACAACTGAACACTGGTCAGATCCTTTCCTGAAACAACATTTGATGAATCCAAGTTCAACAATATGAAAATACTCAAAGGTTCTTCTCCTCCTTTAATTCCATAATAGCACATGATGGTACTTTCCTACTAAGAGTGTAAATAAATATATTCCTCTTTCCTATGTTGTAAATGGTATCAAAGTAAAAAATCCGAATGAGGGTAATTTTTGGGAAAATGTATTACTCAAACCTTTATGATCAGAAAATACATTGGTCGTATCCCCCAAAAGATAGTTACTCCAATATTTTAAGCACATTAATAACTATAGAATGATCTAAATAATGAGTGGCATAATTATTCTCATGTGGTTGAAGCTAAAAAAGTGGTATGTTACCAAATTATAATCTTCCATAATCATGCATCCAAACCCAATACAAGAAGAATAAAAAAACACCCTGTATCCCTTATATTGACCAGATTTTATCAGAATATATACCGATGTCAGAAGTCATATCAGTACATTATAAGAAGACTCAAACATCAATTCCCATGTGAATTTCACCACTCTCCTGGAATGTGTAGTCAAAGGGGACACCAACTTATATAAGTCCTTTACAAACCATCAATAGTACCTAGTGAGAGCAAGGATGAATTGTATCTCAAATACATTTATTGGTTCCATCCATGATAAAAAATACCTCAACTTCTCTGGATCAACTAACAATCCTTGTTCAGAAATCTTGTGCCCTATTAAATTCACTTCTTGAATATAGAAACTAGACATGGAAATATTTCCATACAAATGGTGATTTCTCAAAAATTTCTTGAACTAAAACAAGATTGTTCTCGTGCTCATGCTCAGATTGTGAATAAACCAGAATATCATCCATGAAAAATACAAAATAACTACAGATATATTAATGGAATATTTGATTCATCAAGGACATAAAAATTAAATGAGTGTTAGTCAGACCAAAATGCGTAACATGATATTTGTAATGGTCATACATGCTTCTGAAATCCATCTTAGGTATATCATACACCAGAATAATAATTTGATGATAACCTGATTGATGATCAATAATTGAGAACCACTTTTCCCCCATTAACTGGTAATACAAGTCATCCAAATTTGGAAAATGATATTTTTTAAACCATGACCAGTTCATCTTCTGATTGTCCACACATAACTGAAGTTAACCATCATCTTTAATTGCAAAGAGCACATGGGTTTCCCAAGGTGAAATAGTAAGGTGAATGATCAAATTTACCAATTGGTCTTCCTACTGAATCTGGAACTCTTTCAGGTCAACTGGTGTCATACAATATGACAGTTTCGATATCATATGCGTACATGAATCTAGGTAAGCCATAAACTCTACCTATCTATATAGAGGAAGTGTGGATAATTCATCATGGAAAACATCACTAAATTTTAAAATAATAATGGGAAGATAAAAAAATATGAGAAATTTCATCAAGATCAAAAGCAATAGCAAAAAAATCTTGAGCTCTGGGTGGGAAGGCCCCACATAACCCTATTTCAAGTCCCACTCCCCCTAAAACCCGCTAGTGTTCCGATTGATAGAAATTAAAGAGACACTCTAATGATAAAAAGAAACCTAATCTCGATGAGTGATAAAACAATTCATACTAATAATGATTTCATATTTAATCAGATTAAGAATGAGAAAATCTCAAACGAACTACATATCAGCTAACGTTAGAGAACAAGAAGGACACCATAACCCTAGCTCTTTCCACATTCCAAGAGGTTTCACTAACTTCATTATAAAAGTAATATGTTACATTGGATTTTTATGAATATCAACAAAACATGTAGATATAAATGAGTTTTAGGAACCAGTATAAAATAATGCAATTGTTACTGAATACACTACAAACATAGTACCTCTCACAGTTACTGGACCTGTATCAAATTCTGCTGGACACTCATTTACTTAAAGAAAATTCTTCACTCCTAAATCATGTGGCTAGATATATATTGTCATTGAAACATATAAATGCATCATAGTAGCCTCTGGAATTGATTATCCTTTACCATAATGAGGTGTTCTCATGTAGCCAACATTTCCATAGCTGGTTCCAATGGTCATGTGCATATGATTAGAATTTTGTGTGTATGTTTATTCACATTCCACCCTGATAGAAATTCATAGGCACATTTCCATCTACAATTAACGGTGTAGAGGAGTCTCGTTACTGATACCCACCTCCACCACTCCAATAATGATCCCTCCACTTCCTTTTCTCCCCCTGAACACCACTAATGTAGCCAGTAGATGGAGGAGAATATATAGTAAAGCAGACTGTGCCTTACAAATTCATATCTACCATCATATCTCTATTGACCGGCTCCACATAGGTAAAATGATTCAATAAAAAATATGTGATTTGTTATCTGGTCGTAAACCCTAATGGTACTTTTATGCATTCATCTTATTATTCTTCACTACATCTAGAGAAAAATGGAAAATAACAGGAAATTTTTTTGGTGTATGCTGACAGAAAAAACACTCCCAATTGAAAATAATAGAATTATAGAGACTATTCTCGCTTCAAAGACTCTGGAAAAAACTATCGTCAAAATTGGGTTTTTAAACCCCTCCAATCCATGTCCACACACTTGTCTTCCTGGACCATGGAATCCAACGATCCTTAATCAAAACCACCGATCCTGAATGTTGGACACTATACCATGATATTCATAGGTATTTCCATAAAGTATATGATCTGATCAATCATGTACATCTAGTCCTTTACCTTTTTAGGTTTATTCATAAAATTTATGTATGGGGGCCTCTTGCGTAGGAACACTCGTGATCAATCTCTCATTCCACCAACTCTTAGTTTTACCTCAACAACAATGTTTGGAACTCAGGGTATATATTGGTTAATAAAATAAACTTCCTGTACTATAGTCTCAATGAGATTATTATATATATGTTGATTCCCTTGAGGATCATTAAATTCACATTTCTATGGAACTTTTGGAAGATGTCTCAGAGGCATACTACATAACACCCAAAAATATGAATGATTAGATAATAGAAAAATATCATTTCAAACAAGAAACCATATAAGTAGAAACAATGATTTTAAAACAGAATCCCAATACTAGAGAAACACGTCCCAATATCCCATGGAAACATTAGTCTTGTTAAGAAAAAAGATGGCTACACACTTATCGCAAAATTCCTCTCCAACCCTGAAAATCTTATCTCATGTCTAGCATATGTCCTATGAAAAGGAATTAGGAGGATAAAACATTATTAATAACAATGTATAATGAACTGACTTGGGAAACCCTCAATCCAGAAACATGACATATTCCATTACATACCTAAAGGGTGTTCCCGATCACCCTAGCTTGGGGGAAATCACCTAAGCATCGAACAACAGAAGAGAGGGAACAATTTTTCATAACATGAATAACACGTGGCATATATGTTTACATATAACGAAGAGGATATTGGATGTCTAAAGGAATATTTTTTTGATAACAGTAAAAATATAGTATCAATGAACACCTAAAAAAGAAGTCAATTCTCAGAAATCATGTTTTACTGCATGAACCAAAATCTAACAACTGCTCCATGTGATGGAATTGATGAACTCCCACTATCTCACAACCAGTTAACCCAACCCTGCTAACATGAACAACAATACCTCCCAACATCACATTGCATTTCCTAGCATTGAAAGACATACTGAGGTATATGTACCATTGAGGGGGTATGTAGGGTGTGATCTAACAAGATAAATAGGATCCCAACCAGGTGTTCAATAACATGTTTCTATATAAAAACTCATATATGATCAATTTAAATAAAAAATGGCATGATAATTAGTAAAAAAATTATAGAAATGATGGTAAATATTTCCCTTTTTCGAAGCTCTCAAACAAATGAAGGTATATAAATTTAGAATCACATTGTCCATATCATATTTCACAAGTATAATCATTCATATCATGTATATAAACAAATAAATGAATTATAAAACAAGATAATTGGAATAAAAACCATGGATCACTATATAACTGACTATCATTCTACATTTAGCACAAAAAACATGTTTACAATCTCATTTCAAGAATATATTCTTTTGAGGTACATGAATTCCCCATGAGTAAAACCCTCGAAAATTTAATTATATTCCAACTAGAACAACATAGATAATAGATTGAGGAAAGAGACATGAGAAAACCTTATGATAACAACAAAACATTGATAATGGCCTCAAGATAAATCATCAAACTGTATACTCATGGTAACCCATGTTCTCATATTCATAATAAACATCAATGTTTCAAAAATACTATTTTCTTTTTAATTTATCAAAAGCCACAAAAATACAATTTCTCTTAAAAACCCCCTTTTTAACACACACAAACAGTCATTCCATTTTTATAAATAAATTTTTAACAAAAAATCAATAAATATTAATATCATAGGCTTATGACGGAACCAACCACCTCAAAACATGGGTCACACATGCCCGCAACATGTTCCACAAATAAACAATACCAACAACTATAAACAATCCACATGAAACTGATCCACACTACATGGTTACTCAAAATTTGAACAAACATGGTCGATAAAATGGATGACACCTATATACCTCAAGAATGAATGCCAGCTACACAATAATTGAAAAAAGAAAAGGGTGCCAGAGTGAGATTTCACAACTGGTCTAGAATAAACCAAGAAGAAACACAATCTTATCCAAATAGATCCAGACTTGCCACCGTATGCTGATATCACTATTACAAGAAATGAAAAAGCATAACAAAAACTAACCCAAAGAGACGCCCTGCATCTGCATTGAATATCCAATGTAAAATAGGATGATCTAGTGGAGAAGTGTCTCCAAAAGTTATCTAGGAATAACTCTAGGTCAAGATCAATGGTCCAAGGGAAATGTACCGAATCCAAAACTATTTCTCACATATTCAAAAAATTTTATGTTGTCTATTTAATAATGTGTAATACAGTTACACATAGTGAAATAAATGGTGTTCAATTGCAAAAAAAATGTCACCTCAGATTAAAATCTATTATTTAAATAATACATGCTGTGAAACCACACATTATGAGGTGTAAACATTCTCAATTTGAACCCCCTTTCATGGTTTATACCCAGCAACACTTATATGGCTTGAAACCTAGTCACATTTTGTGAAATACTACTAAATATTATAGAAAAAAAATTATATTTGAAATTACTTAAACTCAACTAATTTTCCATTATAGGTATCCTCAAAATTGCTTATAAGTTATTCATAGACAATAGGAAAAATAATAACCATGATGAGGTCAAGAACGTGAATGATTTATCAATAATGGGATGTTACATGTTCCATGTGGGGGTTGATTTTTGGGTTAATATGAGTGTTTTGATAATTTAAAATCTATATTTCATATTCATGAAAAACAAAAACCAGTTTGTGAAGAAAATATTAATGATTTTCCAATCAGTGTGCATTAACCATGTGACTCATCTATGGGCATCAATAGTTTCTCCTTTTAGGGTGGAAGTTATAAATATCCATGTGCCTTTCATGTGAAACATCTTTGACAAGGGATGCACTGTTTCTTGGGCCAGGGTGCTTGATTTGGGAAAACTAAGCGCCAACCATGCACATGACCTCTTCATTATGAAATTATTTATTTCCACCCAAATCCACCCAATGGAAAATCTATAATGAAAGTTTATCATCAAAATGTATAATATTATATATTAATGAGCCTGATACTTCTCCAAGAGGGTCTGTAATTTACAATTATTTTTTGGTTAACCATTACTTCGATATTAGTTAATATTTTTTAATCATTCCATAATCATTTATTAATCACCCATTAATCATCACTTTATCATACAATAATAATTCACTAATCCTTAGTTAATCATGATTTAATCATGATTTACGTATTAGTTAATCATATGTTAATTATTCCTTAGTCAATCATTAATCATTGGTTAATAATTAAATAATATATAGATATTAAGTAGTTACTTTATAGTCAATTATTAGTTAATTGATGTTTAATAATTATGTAATTATTAGTTAATTAATTTTGTATAATTAGTTACCAATTTTTAATTTATTTTTAAATTATTAGTTAATCATTAGTAAACCATTAGTTTATCCTAAATAAATTGTGTCATAAAAATTCATTGATCACTCTTTAATAATTACGTGACTAATATATATTAATTCATTAATTTATAGTTAATTATATTCTAATTAATAATTAATAATTGTTTAATTGTCAGTCAATAAATCCTTAATCATTAAATAAAAAAATTATTCATTAGTTATTTATTAAATTATCCTTATTTAAACTATAGTAAATCCAAAATTAATTTTTCCTTATTCATTCATTAATCATTAGTTAATCACTACTTCATTAATAGATATCAGGTAGTTTTTTATAATTAACTGTTAGTTAGTTAATAATTATCTATTATGTAAATATTAGTTAATTATTATTTAATCTTTAGTTAACCATTTGTTATACATTAGTTATTTATTTGATAATAATTAGTTAATCATTAGTTAATCTGAAATTAATTATGCCTTAGACATTTGTTAATCTCTTGTAAATCATTACATAATTAATAGTTATGAACTTTATATTTAGTTATTTGTTAATTATTATTTATCGTTATTTATTTATTAGTTTTTCATTCTTTAATCATTAGTTATTCATTAGTTACTCATATTTTAATTATTATTTTATCATTAGTTCAACATTATTTATTCCTAAATTAATTATTCCATTAACATTTACTTATATCTCAATAATCATTATTTAATTAATAGTTCAGTACTTTATAGTTGTTATTTGTTCATTATTGTTCATCCTTAATTAATTAATATTTATCCTTTATTCAGCCATTAGTTGCTCCTATGTTTTTCCTATGTTAATACTTGGTTATTGTTAATATAATAATTCATTAATCTTATGTTATTCATTATTTAATCAATGAATAATAATTACTTAATCCTTATTTAATCATTATTTTTTTAAAAATTAATTATTACTAAATAGATATATTAGTGGTATTTATTCATCATCTAGTTGATATTTATTTTTAATATTGTCAATAATAAATATAAACTAATAAGGTATACTAAATAATATTCTTATAATAAATAAAAATCCATTATTATTGAACAACAATTAGTGGAGGGTGGTAAGGGTTTGGGGGTGATGGGTAGGTCTCATGGTCAAGTCCATATGCATGTGATTTAATTCATTATTCTTCCTTGTGTTGTGTTCCATGGTGGAAGATGTAATCAAACTAGAATAAATCCATTAATAAGATTAATTATAAATTCATTACTCAAAATTCATAAATAAATAATATTATTATATTTACTAATATTAAATATTATTTCAAAACAATATCTAAAATACTAAAAAACTGAGTAAATAACATTTTTAACACTAACTAAAAACATATCAACTAAATAAATAAGTAATTTTAAAATAAATAATATTAAAACTATAAATGATTATTTGTAAAATTCATCATTTCTTTTTGGCCAGAAGAAATAACTCACATATATAGGAGAATTAAGAGTATAAAATAGAGAGAGGGATTGGAAATAGAGTGAGGGGTGAAATGAGTGAGTAGAAGGGGGTGGGTTCTTATTTAATTTTGGTTGGAGTAAATGAGGAAACAATGAAGGTGACAATAACATTCATAACATTCAATATAATGTAAATATGGCATCCTTGATTCCTCCTTTCAGTCGTTGTTTTTTTAAATACCCTTGGTTGATTTAAATAAATATTTTTCCCAAAAACGTAGAAAAACACCACATTTTTTTAGAGAAATGGGCCAAACCATTCCCCAAACTAGTCATTAAAATAAATTAAATTATAAAATATGGAAACTTTTCCAAAAAAATAATTACAAAAAATTGTATTTTACGTTTTCCATTAACACAAATTTTAAAAAATTTCTAGTAAATTGCATTTACATTCTGATAAATATTCATCCATGAGAAAATGTGATTAGTTGTTACTACACCTCACTATCCATCATCTAGTTATATAACAAGGTTATAGAAAAATGTCATGTTTCCTCTTCCTTCTCATCATATAAGGGAACTTATATGACCAATTATCATGGAATATGATCTCAGGACATTATCAAATAAAACTTTCATACTAAAGAACAATAATTATTTGATAATAAAACATTGTTAAAAATGAATAAATGTAATCAATTGTTATACAATTTGGTTTTAGGGAACTAAATCCAACATTATGATGTGTGTTGTATATCATATTTTATATATTTATAGTCAATTTCATATATTTATGTTCCCTTATTGAAATTTATCATTAATAATTTTATTCATTAAATGGAAATTTTTAGGATGATACATTGATTTTATATGTTTGGTAGATGATACTCAATTAACTTGTGACAATACATATTGAGTAAAGAGTGCATTTATTTTATCATATATCAAACCCAAGTCTTATAGTATTGTGAGATTAATTTCCTTAAATAATTGATATATTGAATCCAACTATTACATATATCCATTTTCTAACTGAAAACATAGTTGTTTTATTATTATTCTTTTTCATTGGATAAGTGGATAATTAATAACTCTGAGACTATATTTTCAAAATATATATTATTTTTGAAGTATCCAATCACTGTATATGAATTTAATTACATTCATATTTATAAGAGTATTAATAATTTTTTAATCTTGTAAAATTTATTGTTAGATCATCTACAAAATGATTTGGCACTATCTTTTCATAAGTATATTTTGATGAAAACAATTTATATATAAATTTATAGTAAACATATTTATTTGATTAAAGATGTACATATATTTCCTTTTATCTTAATATTAGGTGGTTTAATTTTCAGAAGTCAAATTCATTATTGTATGTTTATCTATTTCAAAATTGTGATCATTTTGGGGTTATTTCAAAACAATTGTCATTGAGATTTCTAGAAAATCATTAATGAAAATAATATAAAAAAATATCAAGATGTAATGAATAGTATAATGTAATGAAATGATTTTAAGTACATTTGAACACCTATTAGAGGATAGAATATTATGTTGAAAAATAATTAAAATATTTTTTTATGTTTACATGGGCGTAGTGGAATTTATATCCCTTATGAGAATGCAATATGTTTTTAGAATGATTATTTAACTCAGTTTGCCTTGAGATATAATAAATTATACCATCATGTATTCCTAGTATGAGTTATCAGATTTTTAAGTACATAATGATTAGAAAGATCTATTGAAAATAATTAAGAATGTACTCTTGAAAAAGACACCAATTGATAAATAGAAAGGGGTCGTTGGTCAGAAATGATAATATATTATTATGATATCAAATGTGTGTATCTAATATTTGTAAAATATTATCATTATTTTAATTTCATTATTGATCCTAATTAACCTTATTATTAATGTATAAATTATATAATAGTTTAATATTAGAGGGAGACCAGAAGATGTCAATTGGTGTTTACTCTTAATCTCATTGGTTCTAAAAAGGTAATATTGTTGAAGAGATGGTTCTGATTTCAATTGTTATACCATCAAATGTAAAATAATATATATTAGTAGTTAAATTGAATTTGGGTAAATTAAAATAATAGGACAATTATTATTCTTTTAATACTATTTCTTATTAGAATAATATATATGTGTAAAATAGAAATATGCATAGGCAAAAGGCTAAGCATAAAAAATAAAATAGATTTAAAATCTTATTTATAAGAATCAGAAGAATAAATATACCGATGGAAAATGACATCTTGGTATTTTGAAACCTATCTTTCTTATTCCTAATTTTTCAATTATCGGAAGTATATGAAAAAGGATTATTCTCTATACCCTATTGATATTGATGAATACTTTCGTGGCTACCAATATAATGAATACAAATGCACTCTACAGACAAGGTTATAAGGTTATAACATTTAATTTAAACATCAAAAAATGTTAAATAAATCAGATGAAGAAAATAAAGCATAAACACAAGAAATATGGAATAAAATATATTTAAAATTGTTTTGGGATAGTAAATCCCTATATTTCATATTATATACTAATAATATGTTCTTATATTTGAAAGCAATTTCTACTTTAACCGAATGTGTAAGAAATCTCTTTAAACTAATCAAGATGTCACAAAAAACATTAATATCCCACTCTCCATAAAGGTAGATAAACCCCAATTCGAAGAACTTATTATATTTTATATTAATAGTAAATAAGTTCCTTTACTAATAACTTATTAGATTAATGATTGATAAAAAATGTCCTTATACCCAAAATATATTCTTTCATAGATTGATAGATTGCAAGTTAGTGTGCATGGATATTCTTCAATCAGATATTATATAGGGATAACATGAATATAGTAGTGGGGTTCCATGTGATACTTTGATTAAAAACTATATCAAAGGATGAGTCATGTATGAGGTAATGGAAATGTAAAGGAATCCCAAATGAAAATATATTTACCTTAGAAAGTGTGATTGAATTAGATCAATGGAAGTTGACACGATTCAAGGGATTTTCTAAAAAATTCCCACTTTTCTCTCATATTAATCTATATAATTTTTTGCCTTACTAATCTTGATGGGAAATATTCAATGAAATAATTGTTTCCCAATTTTTTTACTTTTTTCAATTTTTTAATGATCATTATACAAATAAATATTTTTAGTTTTAGTTTAACCATTTATAGATATAGTCATTAAATCTTATAATTTTTCTACTATTTAGTTATCTAATTTGACCATTGTAGCCTTCAGGGATTCATTTGTGACTATTCATACATTGGACCATTAAGCCCAAAATGGATTTATTTTTATGATCAATGTTCTCTAATTTATATAATATCTAGGTGGAGATCATTATTTATTATTGTATATTATGAATAATATTTATCTACAAAAAAATATATCCACTGGGTTTTTTCCAATCATCATATTCTAGATTTCATGATTTTGTTATTCATTGACAATAATGCATTACATTTATCAAGGGCTGATAGGAAGGGGGAACTGGAATAAAGTTTGATTTAATATTTATGAATTTATTAAATGATTTTAGATTCATCTATTTTTGATTAGATCATATATTCTATATTGTTGGATATATGTAGATGACCGAGGTGATTCATAAGTTTTCCAGATCTTAGAGCTATCTTCCAATATTTTATATATTTATTCATTGTTCCATTAGTACATGTAGTGTAGATGTTGAATTATAATATTTATTAATTATAGTTTGGGATATGTTTCATCTAGCTAACTCATCATTTAGATTCATTGTTCTATTTCCGAATGTCTGAATTTTATGTCAACAATATTTTTTCTACATTATTCATCATTTACCATCATACTAATGCCTTTTAACATTCCAATTATTCGGAAAATCTCTTAAACATGTTTATAATTACTTGAGGTTGGATTACAGTAAAATATCATCAACTGATAAGTGTATTGTTTATTCTTTATATGATTAACCCATTTATTCACTAATTCTCATATATTTGACAGCATACACCTTTGTCTTTTGCCTTGTTTTCATTTATTAATGTAGGCCATCAAATTATAGTGAATATAAGTGCCATAAGTTCTGAATTTTTTAAATAATATAATGTTCTTGTGGACTTATTTTATTGTATGTTCTAACACTAGAGTATATATATATATGATAAAATTATGATTTTCTAATGATTATTGAAACTAGTTCGTCTAGAGGTTGAGAATTGTGGTATTTTGAGGATGATTTAACATTTTGAGGGAATGGAAAAAAGATTTATTTTAACTTTAAAATAATTTAATAAGTCATAAATTTCCATCAATAGTTATTAATCAATCGAACACTCATTAATTTTCTGGAAAATATTGAAAAACGGTCATCAATTTATTTTCTACATATATAAAAACTCATTTCAATATTATATGTTGAGATTCTAAAATGGTCCCTAGTGATTTTTTATAATTAAAAAATTTAAGTTAAAAACATGTTTCAAATGATCAAAATTGATCTAATATAACAGAATAATAATAAAAACTATAAAAACATTCATAGAATAACTTGTGACTAGTTAAAATGAACCATGATTCAATTTAAAATAAGATGTTTAAGGAATGATCCAAATGGTATCACCAAAATTAAATCTATTTTATATGTTAAAATTTGTTTCAAGTGATCAAAATAATGTAATTGATCTTGAATTATTTTGAATCTCTTATAAAATTATTTTCAACAATTTTTTTCCCTATATGAATTAAAATCACATCAATCATTCCTCAAAAGTGTAATTTTAATAGTTAACTATTTTCTATGTTAAAATAAATATCATATAATGAAAATGTGTTTACAAGATTATATTGTTTGGAAAATCATTTTAAACATTCATCAGTTAATTTTTGACATGATGAATGAACTGTACCTCAATATAACATGTTCTATAGTAAAAAAATGGATGTTAAGTTTCAGAATTTAATATATTTTATAAGATAAAAATTCATTCTCAATGCTCAATGCCATGAAAAAGAGGTCATATCTACATGAAAATATCAAACAATTATTTTTCATTTTTATCTTATAAGATGAAACTAAACATCAGTCTAACATACAACTCTATTAAAATGATCAAAAATGGGTTTTAAAAAAACAATTTCTATGTTAAAAATGTTTTCCAAAAGAATAATACTGAAGAAACAAGCTCGGATTGTCAATAAAATAATGAAAATTATCATTATTTAGTTATTAACTTTTATAATGAATAACATGTTAATGATATATATGATATTTTTTAATCGGTGACAGTATATTTATAATGATAAAACTATTCTTCAAAGATAAATTTTCACATAAAATGATTAATGCCCTGAAATTGATCTTTTGTTATCCGGAAAATTTAAGGAAATTATTATTTTTAAATTGGGAACCTATTTTATTAAATAATACCCCTATATTTTTTCTAATGTGCACTGAAATATTTCATGTGTGTTTTTGAATAAAATGTATTTCTAATGGCGAATTCATGTGTTAAATGATCAAAACCGAGTAAACAAACCTAGATCATTTTTAAAATATAACACAATAGCCATTAATAATTTTTTAATTATAGTAGTTAATTTCAAATAAATATTATGTGGTGTGTCTTAGGAATCATCATTAATGTTCTTTAAAATTTAATATTTTTTATGAATAAAATGTGCATCTAAGAATAAAAATAATAGAAATAAACTTTGATTTTGATGAATGTATGAGGAATTTGTCTTCCATTATTTTGTTACATTTCAAAAAACTTATCTTCAATATGAAATGTGGTTTTTTTATATGGATTCAATATTGTTTTTAAAAATTAAAATAATTTTCCAAATAAAAATAACATCATTCTAATGGTTAATAATAGTCATCCAATATCATATCATCATGAAATTGGTAAGCACAATCACCGATTTACTTTTACATGATCTAATTAATTTCTTATGAATTTGGTGTACTATGTGGTTAGAATGATCCAAATTGTGTTTTTATATTTTAATTGTATTTCGAGGTAAAAATGTACCATTAATGTTCAATGTTGATGAAATGTGCTTCGGTCATTATGTAGGTCTATGAAAAAGACTGTGAATTGATTTATGGCCTGTAATAATTAAATGCATGAAAATAAAGATATTATTTGGGTAAGAATAAAGAAAAGTAAATTAATAAATTTAAAACTATATTATATGTTAAAAATGTGTGTCGAATGATCACAATCCAAAAAATAACCTCTAATAGTTCTAAAAATATTCAACAATGTTTGATTAATTTGAGACCCGTTACAAAAAATCAAACATAAATATCATGTAAGTGTGGTCAAAATAGTCATACATGGATTTTAAATGTTCAAACCATTTTCTATGTAAGAAACACGTGTTATATTAACAAAACCTATTAAATGAGCTCGGAGATTCCTGAATGATACTAAAAATTATCTTCATATAATTTTTCAATTGATGAAGGGATCCTCAATTGATAGAAAATGCGGTTCACCCAGAATGATATTAAATTCTTATTTAAATTTTAAATTACATTTTGAGGAAACAATATGGGTTTTATTATCAAATCTGATCTAAAATATATATATTTATATGAAAATAATGAACACAAATTGATGAATAAATTTTTATTTATAATATTTAATTGACTATCCCTATGATGTGTTATGATAAAAATGATTTGACAAGCGTATTGGATATTAATAAAAACTTTAAAATAAATAATAATTCAAATGATTAACGCTAATCCAGTGATAGATGTAGAATAAGAAGCATTTAATAAAAAAAATTATTAATAAATTCAATTTATAATAATATATCTTACCAAATTGTCTTATCTCTCCTAAATTATTAACAAAAATATATGTTAATAACCTCTGGTCAATTGTTATAATTCTTCCACATACAATTTACCTGCTAAATAAATAAGAAATATTTAATATAATGTTGAGAAATGTTAATATTTAATCATTTATATATTACAAATATATAATAAATTGATGAAATTATATTCCAAAATAGTTATTTTAGTAAAAATATCAATGGAATAATAAAAATTATTAAATGTTTGAAAACCAAGTCTAATGGATTAAGTATCATTGAAATTTTACAAGAAGTAAATCATGAAAATTAATTTGAGAAACAAGAACCCTCTCTAATACGAATTAATCCATCTCTGGTTCTGAAAATACCCTCATCAAACCACTCCACTTTCTGATGATCACTACCAAATTGGTGTAATGTGTCTAGACAACCGCCGCAAACTATGATTGTCTAATACCCTGCTATTTCCTTCATTATCGGCTCCCTCGTCACTATTCCATGTATCATGTACTGAGGAAGGAATAATTCTAGGCTTCCTTCTCCATCACTTGATTCTCTATAGTAAGATACAAGTTTGAATCATGGGTGGATGAAGACTTATCATCTTCATCGTAGGGAGGCTATTGCACGAGGATGGAAGCAACTGAATAGAGATCATATGAGGCCATTTTATTGGTGAAGGTAGTGTTCGGCCTTTCTCAAATCATCAACATCGCAGAAAAATGAGGCAATCAATACACCATATTCTACTTCTATCTACGAGAAAACTATTGACAAGATCATCAAAAAATTAGGATTTGTTGTGGAGCCGCGGAGGTGTGTGACAACAAAAATACACTGTACGAGAATCAAAACAATGAAACATACAATTTTAACATGGTTCCACAATTTTTCTACATCGATGGGAGATATAGGGGTCCCGTTTCTATTCACATCTCTTGAGTTCTAATTAGAGGATTTACAACACACAAATTAAAAAAATCCTTATTATTTTCATCCTATTTAGATGGACAGAAAACCATCATTCTTAAGTTGTTAGAGGGTAGCTCATCTACCCTTGAGAAGTCCTCCCTCCACCAACTACAATCCGTGAATGTAGCTTCACATCTGTGGTATTCTCTACACCATTGAAGATTGTTGCATGGAGTAGTTTTTGACAAAACTTCTATCAAGCACTTCATCCGCTAATCACTCCCCATATTGGGAATGATCCCAGCAACTCTCCCCCTAATGTACAATTTTGGGTAGAAACCAGAACTATGATCACCTTGTAGGTGTTGGAAACATCATTGAAAAATAGAACATGCTACATCATGCTAAATGATGGGTCCCATACACTTTCTTTAATCGAGCTTAAGTTAGATGTAGTCCCTATCATATGATAAAATATTGGGACTCTTTCCCAGTAAGTATTGGTGCATCCCCCTGTGAGACATCCAATACACCACCAACTATAGAAATATTGAACCCTTTCACATTGAGTCTATTTAATGATATCAAGTTCCATCTCATCCTTGGAACAAATTTCACTTCAGTCATTTTTTTAACTACTCTATCGAGCGCCATCAATTTCACTATCTCAACTCCTCGAACCTCACATATTGATGAATCACCATGTCTCATAGAATCATTCACTTGTAAAAAGGTATGAAACACACATTTCATTGTTACAATGTTTGTCAAGCTCCCCGAATCCAAAACCCTTTTGTCTTCCTTTTTATTTTGATCTCGTCCGTTCTTCCTTATTAAAAATTCACATTCCCACATCATGTGCCTATATAATTTTCAACAATGACATTGCACTTCTTTCTATTCTACTCTCTCATATTAGTTTAAGATTCCCACTGTCAAGTAGACTTCATCATCTGCTGATAATTTTATGATGTTCAAATCTTTCTCTTCAACTTTACCTTTCCCAGAAACGTACCGTTTACGCTCTCTACAATCACAATTTTAGTGACCCTTTTTATCGCATCAAAAACATGTGATTTCTCTAGGATCACGTACCCTAGATTTTCCCCCAATTATTTACCTCATGACTTCTGATATCTGCTCCTCCCATGTTTACCACCTCACATAACCCTGTTTTACTTACATGAATGCATCACAGGTCTTCTAAATTCCCATAAATCTTGAAGTGATTCCATCAAATCGTCAAGATTCAATGTTTCCTTCCCCATGAGAAACGAATTCAGAAGCCCATATAAGGTGTTTAGTAGATATAACTAATGAAAAATTAACTTCTCTTATACTATGACATTATCGGCGAGCCCCAATTACTATTTCCTGATCTTGTTGAATTTATTGGTATGATCCAACAAATATTCCCCCCCATACATCCACAAATATTACAATTTCTTCTTTAGGAATAATTTTTTGGTGGGCAACATCGCCAAATACCGCTGCTTCAACTTCTTCCAAATCACTTGTGGGGATTTCTCATCCAACACCTAGTTCTTGGCCTCATTCACTAGCCACATTATAATTTGGGCTAACAACCCCACACTCATGCTCTTCTTCCAAATATCCTTCTAATCATGCCCTGCTACACAAATATATCTTTCATCATGCATTGCCACTAGATGAAATTTGTCCGAGCATGAAACATCTTGATCTCAATTTTTGATAGTCCTCTGCCTCCTACCATCGTCATTGTTATAATACACAACCACCATGATCAATGCCGCACTGCTTTTTTACCACTTGCATAATTTTGAATTTTGTAACACTAACCATACAGATGCATTTGGAATGGTTAGAATAGTTGGAATTGACTCTTGGATCATCGAAATCAAACACTAATTGGAAGAGTTTTTTACAAAACTAGTTGAATGGTCTAAATCACCTACTGATGTGGGGATGACGTTGCGCTAATGTGGAAATCTTTAGTAGCAACTTGAACCTCCAAAAAAAAATTTCAGTGGCATGAACAAAACCATCATCCCTGACACTGGTTACTGTTCACCCATGAGTGTGACCAATCATTGATCCAGATAATATCCTTCGTTTCAACTTCTTTTTCAACTCAGCTTGGTCAATTGTAATCATCTCATCATACCCTTAACAAATTTGTCCTCAGAAAATTTTTCCCACCGTCATCAATATTCCGGTCACCTGAAAATTTACTTCTGGTTCCCCATTTCAACTATGATTTCTTCGATTTTCCTTTGATACTACTTTTTTGGGGTGCAGTGGAGGTGCACGACAATGAAAACATACTAAATAGGAATCAAAACGAAAAGAAAATAATTTTATCATTTTTTGGATATCAGCCATCATACACGAGAGAAACCAGGGACTAGTTTCTATTCACTTTTCACAGTATCTTGTTAGTGGATTTACAACACAGATATTACACTCATATTCTAGGGATTTTCCTCCCATTTAAAAAGATAAAGGAAAACCATATATCTTCTGTTGTTGGAGGGTATCTCATATACCATTGAAAAGTCCTCCCACTGCCTATTTCAGTCCGAGAAAGCTACTGCATGTCTGTGGTCTTCAGCAAAAAAATTAATGATTGCATCATAGAGTAGTTGCCGAAAAAAATCTTGTTAAGCACTTCATCCTCCAATCAATCCCCAGAATGGACTTATCACTACCAGCTGTAGTCTGAGAATGATGTTAAGCATCCATGGTCTGTTGCATGCCAATGAAGATTGCTGCCAAGAATAGTTTTCATAAAACAAAATTCTAGCACTTTGTTTGTTAATCACTCCTCGAATTGGGAGTGGTCCCTACTAGATTCACTCCAACTCTGAATAATCATTGTTCTGAAACTAAAATGAGACGTTGAAATACCCCCCATGAAAAAAAACATCTTTACATGTGGTCTCAATTGGATTGTATCATGTAAATATATGTAAAAACAACGGATCAGAAACACAGATGGAAAAGAGGAAGAACTGTAGGATGCATTTTTGTTTAGTTCATGATATGCATTACAATAATAGACAAAGCACAATTAATGAAACTAACAAAGAAAACTATAAATATGGTAGATGAAACCAAAATGAATGGATAGATATATGATTTTATGTAGACACACTTGAGGAATTGAGGGATGGTGTCTAGGACTTAGTATTAGGGGATGTAAGCATGTGATTTAGATATGTGTTGAATCTTTCGTGACATGTGCTCTCATTGTCTTACTTTGGTTTAAATAGAATGTATGAGTTCATATTTATAAGAGAAAACTTCCCTCTATTTACCCATGTCAGTAATAAAAATAAATATATTATAGGATCTTGAAACATTCCCAAAAACAATCATTATATTAAATCTGATTTTAAGTTGTCCATTACAACTAATTTTAACAAATTTATAGTCAAGTACCTTATTATTGGGATATATATTCTTCCAAAAAAAATTGTGACCAGATATTATAGTAACTCACTATAATATATATATGTGTGAAAAATAACTATGTTCATTTTTTATAATATGGTATGATATATGACCAATGTAATTCATCATCATTTATTTATAATCAGTATGAAAAAACTATGAGTAAAAGGGAAATATTGATAAATAAAAAATATATTTTGTTCTGTAGAATGTATAGTGATATAAATTAGGATATTTTTCACCACATATCCTATGAAAATGAATCAACAAGAAAAAAAAGTTCACATTTAAAACATGTATTAATTGATAAAGATTATAATTACAAAACTGAGAAATAAATAAGTTCAAAAAAAATTTCATTCTAATTTTTTTTGTATTTTATAAAAATAAATATGTTTATATACATATACACAATATTATTAAAATGTTTAATAACTAAAAAAAACATCGAATCACAATACACTACAATAGAATCAGCCAAAAATAGTGTTACATATATGCATTGTTAGGGAAAAAAGTGATAACAATAAGAACACCCTAAAAAACACTCGACCTTTAACAACACTATTGATGCACTGATAATGAAATACATTAAAAAAAATTCTTTAGTGGAAATAAATATGATATTTATAATAATTGTATAATTCCATATAATTTTCACCAATTGAAAACACTAAATTATTCCTTAATACAATTCCTATTAGAAAACATGATTAGAATACAAATATATAGAATTTAAATAGAAATATTAGATTTCACTATCATTTCAATTAAATTTTTTCATAAATAATATTTACATTGATGTAATATATACTATTAATCAAAAAAACATTCCAGGTATACAATAAATTGTAACTCTTATTGAATAATTTTTTCAACAATAAACCTCCACACAAAGGTTTGTTCCTCCAATAAATATAATTTTTTCTTTAGTAACTCTAAATAAAAAAATAATGAAATTTGAATTTTAATGTTATATATTGAACGTATAATAGATTATATTGTTAATTAAATAATATATTAATGATTTTGTCAGTTATAATATTAATTATATTATTAATGATTATATTGAAAATTTTAAATTCATTATTTTTTATTAATTATCATACTAAATAATAATTTTATTATGAATTATTAATTACATTTTTAACTATAAAATTTATAATATTAATTACTATATATATTACACCACTACCACAATGGGATTATCCAGGGCTAGGGCCTTAGCAACATTCACTAAAAGCGTTGTTGGACTCCCCCATTGTACAAACTATAAAAAGTTCATTGAAAATGGGATTTAATAGGGTTTTGTAGAACTTTTAAAAGGAGCCTTTAATTGAGGTGAAAAAGCACTATTAAAGAGGAACCTTTATTTTTTTTGTAAAAAAAATGATGATAAATACCACCATTATCAAAAATATTAAAAATGTGTTGATAAAAGTGATCCCTCCATCAGCACAAATCAATAAGCATTGATGAAGGGGTTAAATTATCAAAGAATGTAAAAAAGAATTGATAACTGGGGGGGCTTATCCGCACTTGTAAAAAAGTAGTGATAATGACCGCCCATTTATAATCCCTTTTATAGTAGTGGTGATAATGTGAATATTTAAAAAAATATTAAAAACAAAATATTATTCTCTAAATATATTCACATTGATATGAATATAATATATATTTTTTAAATATGTTTTAGACACTACTGTAGATATATACTTGAAAAGTCCTAAAAAAGGCCTTTTAGAAAGATAAAAAAGTGCTGTTAATCGAGGTGATGATAAAAGGTGGTCCCTTTTTCAATGCTAAAAAAGCACTGATAAAGACCCCATTTTTCAACACTACAAAAACTGCTAATAAAATGGATATTTAATCAGCACTAAAAAACTTCTGATGAAATGGTCCTTTATCAATGCTTTTTAGCACTATTAAAAGACATCATTTTATCAATGTTTTTTAAAAGTACTGATAAATGATTAAATTTTTTGAAAATTATATATATAAAAAATTTCGTCAAATCATAGGGGGTTTTAGAAGTGCTTGACCTCCCCCTTAAACAGTGCTATGAAGCACCCCACCCGCCGGACTCCCCCACCACCTCTGCATGCCCCAGCCCCACCCTCCAACCCATTAACAGTGCAAGCACTATCCTTTAACAGCGTCATCACACCCTTCCCCACTACATGCACCCCTACCTCCACTCGGATTTGATCTTGAAACCTCCCACTATGTGACTGGACACTTCACCACTCCCTTATATAGCATTGTGGTTCATTTAAAGATACATCTATTTACTTATATATATGTGTACTTATATTTATTTGTATATTAATATATAATTATATTAATATATCTATATATATTTACATTAAAATATATTTTCAGTTATCTTAATATATATATATATAATCATATATTAATATATATATATATAGTTTTATTTATATATGTATATATTTATATATCTTTATATTTATTCGTACATTATTATAAATTTATATATGTATATATATGTATATCTATTAATATTTTTATATCTGTATGTTTATTAATAAATTAATATATATTACATTTTTAATTTAGGAACACACAAATTCACACAGACACATACATTATATAAGTATATATATATTCATATATTTTAATTTTAAATAAATTGAATATTATATTTTGATTTAGATAATACTTATATATTGAGAAATATATTTTATATGTAAATATGTTTAATTATTAATTTATAAAAATAAATTTTTTATGTGTGAATATATATTAAATATTTATATATTATAATATATTTGATTATAAATAACATTACATTTTGAGAAACAATAAGATTTTAATGCGTTAATATCAATATGATTGTAACCACTCATAATAAATACATTCCCCACTGAAAAGGGAAAAAAGGCCCCCTCAAATGTGTTTAAAATTCAATTGAATATCAAAACATTTGGGTATCCTGACCAGAAACTCAGTTTTGGAGGCATTATGGGCCTTTTCCCTAAAAAATACACTATAAATCACCCTTGTGCTGCAAGCTCATATATATCATCGCAGGATTTTATTTGATATGATTTCGAGCTCAAATAGTCACCCAGATAAAAAATTATTGTTGTTTGATGTTTGAGTGATGTTTTAAACTTATTTTAGCTCTTTTATTAGATTTTGGATTATTTGTGTCTTTAAAATTTTATTTAATGATTATAACTCAATGATAAATAGAAAATTATAAACTAATTATATATTTTTAAAATATTTTATAAGAAATTTATACTAAATATCTTGTATATTATGTTTAAATGATAATTTATACTTGTCTAAAACATATTTAAAATATTTATATAATATTTATATCAAATTAAATGAATTTATATTTTTAGATTTTTAGATTTTTTAAAGGATATATAATTTTTTAAATATACCCTTTCTCAGTGCTAGTAAAAAAGTGCTAATAAATATCACCCATTATCAGCAAAAGTAACAAAAGGACTAATATAGACAACCCTTTAACAACACAATTTTTAGCGCAGTAAAAGGATAGCCTTGTGGAAACCCATTTTTGTGGTAGTGAGATAAGGATAAATTTTCATTTACAGATAATATATAAGATATTTAGTGAAAATTAATTATAAAATATTTTTAAAAATATTTTTAATTAATAATTTTCTTTTTACTATATTTTAATAGTAATTCAGTTACAATTTGAAGATTTAAAAAAAATGCAGAAATCAATAAAATTTCTAATATAAGTTTACAATGTAACTAAAAATTTAATTGGGCATAACATTTGATTCAGGTTTCTGTTTGGGCTCCACCACACATCAAATAGAAGCTTGCGACGAGCTCTACTCCATAACAATTTGGATAGAACCCTATCATGTTTTTAGGACAAAAAAGGAAAAGATGGACTCCACAATTGAGTTTTACTTGGGGTACAATAATTTTTTAACATTCGATGGATTTTCAGCCTTGTTTAAGGGGGTATCTTTAACAATTTTTAGTGGGGACTGAATTTATTTTCATAGATTAAAATAATATTAAAATTATGGATTTAAAATTTTATCTTTTTACAGAGTGTACTGTTATTTTAAATAAAATCTATAAAAATATATATATATTTTTTATATACACACACAAAAAATTGCAATATTTTATAAAAATATGAAAACATATTTAATTATAAAATATATTTCTCTATATATAAACATTATTTAACAAACAAATTACATACCTTATATTTAAAATAAAAATTTATGATTATTTAAATATATATATACAATGCATGAATGTCTCGAAGGCCATATTTTTTATTGATTTTTGATAACCCCCTTTCAAGGAATGAGTGAGTTCCCTTAAAAGTCCAATAGGATTAGAGATTACATGACTTGTAGGTCATAGGAAATATACAGACTATAAATACGTGGAACTTCTCCTACCCAGATTCTTTATTGTGATGTCAACTCTCCAACTTCTCATGGATTGTACAGCTAGGCTTCTTGTACTTGCATAGGCTGGTCCTAATGGAAATTTCATACCCTCTATTTCTGGAAATTCCATTTAGATTCTTCTATGGTGAATGCACTTTCTTTGAATCCTCATTTGAAGTCTACCCCTTATAGAGTATGTCTAGAGATTAACGACAATTTCATGTGGACTGAATGCCTTGAGGTGGCATAAAGGCCATGAGGTGGACCAAAGGCCTTTAGGAGGACGAAAATCCTTACTTGCCTATAGGCCTTTAGTGGCCCAAAGTCCATAATGGACCTGAGGTCCAAACTGGGGGCCGAAATTCCCCAATTGATGAATAGTTCTTAGTGTTACCGAACCGAATAGTGCCTTCTATAGTAACTGATACAGTTCCTGGTACAATATTTATACAATACTCCAAAATTAATATATAATATGTAAATAAATATAAACATGTATAATTATATGCATTAATGCCCATATATATATATATGAATATATTTATATATATGTATCAATGTATATATAAAGATATATACCAAAAAAGTAGTTTATATATGTATTTAAATAAATATATATAAATAAATACATATATATGAATATATACATTATCATATATATAAATATATGGAAAAAAACATTAACGAAATATATAATAATATATAGTCAAATCATAAAATGAAAAACAAAAGAATATAGTGGAGTGGAAAAAGCACATGCATTTGAGCTGGACGTCTCAGGTTACAAAGTCACTAGAGGATGGGGCACAGGCGTGAGGGTGGAATAATATAAAGCACATATAATGTGGGGGGGAGAGCACTGATAATAACGTGAAGGGGAAAAAATTATCCCCATTATCAGATTTTTTAGGAGTGTTGTTAAAGCCAAACCATTAACACCACTCACATTATCAACACATCTATCGTGCTGATAAAACCCTTTTACTAGCACTCTAAAAGGTCTGATTTATGGTAGTGTTAATAAAATTATCAGTTATTAATTAAATTACATAAATAGTTCATAATAATTATAACAATAAACTAAAATGGTTTTTTAATTTAAAAGTTGCACTTGGAGCCAAACCGATCACATTGTGTGTTGGATTGATGTGTGGTCGTTTCCTACACATCAAAAATTAATATTGGATTTTCCCATATGTGTCAAGACATTTCGTGAATATTTTCTAGTTTTCGCTATATGACACACATTTCAAACATAAATGACATTTTATATTGAAAAAGCACACATTGAGTCATATTGACAACAAAATGTGTTGGATTGACGTGTGTATGATTCTTACAATCCTCAAATGAATTATAGACCATTTTCCTAAACATTCATGAAAATACATGCTCATTTACTCATTTCAAGTCATTTGATGCACATTTATACTAAAATGACATTTTTTATAGAAAAAACGTTCTTAGTGCCATACCGACAACATCTTATATCAAATTGATGAATGGTAAATTTATACATGACACAAATAAAATATGGATTTTTTTCCTAATGTTTTAATAAAATCTGATATTCTTTACAATGTTTTTTCTATGAGATATGCATTTTACACTAAAATGTCACTTTTATATAGAAAACATGGGTTTGGAATCATATAGACCAAATAGTGTGCATGGTTAAAATCAAGTCAATTCATACACACCAAAAATGAATTATGGTTCATTTTCAAAATGATTCGGGGAAATCTGATCTTGTTTACTCAGGTTGGGATTTTTTTGTGAGTTTTCAATTAAAATGACACTTTTATATTGAAAACATTCACATTGAGTCATATCAATAATATCACATATTTGATTAATGTACATTCAATATATACTCATTTCAAATGAATTAATAAGCATTTTTCAAAAGGTTGAAATCAATCCAATATGGATTGTATGGTTTCGGCTATGTTACATGTGTTTTAAAGTAAAATTTAACATTTATAATGAAAAACACATTTTGAGTCATACAGTCTAAATCGTGTGTCATATTGACTTGATGTTGATTCATACACATCAAAAATTTAAAATGGAACATTTTCATAAAATTTGAAAACAATCATAGTTTTTTTTCTCAGTTCTGAAAACGTGACCCAAATTTCAAACTAAAATGACACTTTTATATTGAAATCAAATACATTGAGTCATACTCATGAAATTGTGTGATGAATTGATATGTGGTCGATTCATTCATTAAAAAATGGATTATGAATCTTTTTCCAAAATTTTCACGACAATATGATATTGTGTACTCAATTCTCTCTATGTGATGCGTGTTTTACCCAAAAATGTAATTTTCATATTAAAAACAAAAACATGAAGTTATACCAACCACATATTGTGTTATATTTATGTGATGTAAATTCATACATGTGACAAACGATTTATAGATCAATGTCTTAATTTTTTATGAAAAATTTATCCTATTTAATCAGGGTAGGATTTGTGATGCCAGTTTTACTCTAAAATGATACTTTTATGTTGAAATCATAAAAAATGAGTCATATCAGCCACATCGTGTGTCAGATTTGTATGTAGTCAATTCATACACATCAAAATTAGATTGTGGAAAATTGACCAATATTTATAAAATAATTCTATACAGTTTTTTAATTTTTGAAAATTTGATTCTCAATTTCGTCTAGAATTCCACTTTCTTATTGAAAACAAGAACTTGGAGTCATACAATCCATATCATGTCATGGATTTATTTCCAGTTAATTCCAATATGAATGAAATTAATAATAGATTTCATTTATAAATTTAAAATAAAATCTATGTTTGTTTACTCAATTCTGGATATGTGATCTGCATTTAACAAAAAAATTATATTTTAATACATAAAACACACAAAGAGACTCATAAAATCAACATTATGTGTTTTATGGGAATTTGGACTATTCCTACACAAAAAATGAATTATTGATTATTTTACAAATTTTTAATGACAATATGACCTTGTTTACATAGTTTTTGGCTATATGACATGTGTTTTAAACTAATATGTTACTTTTATATTTAACAGACACACTTTGTGTCATACCAGGATCATCATGTAACATATTATCATGAGGTCAATCATTACATATCAAAATAAATTTTGAAAAAAATCAGAGCTCATTTACTTAGTTTTGTTAATTTGACATATATTTTAATCTAAATTGGCCCTTTAATATTGAAAACACACACAAGGAGTCATTCTGGCCATATTATGTGTTTTGTTGATATGAAGTCAATTCATATATTCTGATAATCAATAATTGATCATTTTCAAAATGTTGGAAGAGAAAATGATCCCATTAACTAGTTTTTCTATAAATGGAATGTGTTTTATACTAAAATAAATTTATTATATATGAAATATGAACTTCAAGTCATACTAGTCACATCATGTGTTAGATTTCTATTTGGTCGATTCTTAAATGTAAAAAAGTTAATTATGGTTCATTTTTAAAAATAATCAAGATAACCCAAGCCGGTTTACTTTGTTTTGGATATATGAAACATTATTTGTTATAAAATTATACATATATATTTAAAAAAAACATTTGGAGTGATATTGGACAATCATGTGTCATATTATTGTGTTGTTGAGTCCCACACATCTCGAATGAATTATGGATCATTTTCATAAATTTAAAAAAACAAAATATTATTTTCGTGATTTTGGCTATGTGATGTCAGTTTTAAAATATAATAATTCTTTTATATTGAATTTTTTTGAGTCATGAAGGCTATATAATTCATAAGATTAATGTGTGTTTAGCTCCTACACTATAAAAATGATTATTGAATTTTTTTTCTAATGTTTGAAAACAATCTGAGCTTCTCTGATAAATTTTGACAATGTAAACATTGGTTTAAACTATGATGAAAATTTTAATATCAAAACATGTAATTTGAGTCATACAAACCATGTAAAGTGTTCTGTTATTATGTGATTTATTCCAACAAACAAAAAATAAATTATAAATTGTTTTCCAAAATTATCCAGACAATATGAACTCATTTTCAATGTTTAAACAATGTAGTGAATTATTTAAAGTAGAATCACACTTTTATATTCAAAACATGGACTTAGATTCATAAAAAATGAACTGATATAAAAAATGAAAATGATGAGGCTTGGATGATGGAAGTGATTTTAACAGGGGAATGCCTATTTTTACAAACACATCAAAAGGATTTAATAGAAAAAATGTACATGATATTGCTAGATGTATGGAAGTGTATCCCTTAGGAGTTTGAAATATGTCTTCAAATTTGTTGATAGAAGGATATTTGAACAATTTCTACATATCAATTATCTCATATGTATCCATAAATTCTAATATCATTGAGAAACATCTCAAATATTTCTTATGTTGATTATTCAATAGAAAAGTATTTTTCATTTTCAACCAACTCATATGAACCCCCAGAGAGAAATTAATAAAAATTTGAATTTTTTTTGGTTTGTACAATATCACATAAATAATACGGAATCATATCAACATGTTATGGGAAAAAATTCTGACACATTTTACTCATCATATTCATCTATACAAAAATTATTTATTTTTTTGAGTGCGTAGACTATTGGTGTAACAATTCGAACCTTCTTACTCATTAATTTTTAAATCATCAAATAATTGAGGTGTTTGGGGAGAAACTGTGATTTTTTTGGGACATTTGATATGTTCTAATGTTTTTTCATATCAAAAGTTCTACAAATTTCTACATTCCGAATTCTTATTCATTCCAAATGTGTGTCATTCCAATAGTTTGGTAAATTTACAGTTTTCCAGTTTTCCAATAGTGAGTCATTCTGGCGGCACGTAATTTCGGGAAACAGGCCATCCTAGCATTGTCTCATCCTGGTGATGTCTCATATTGGTGGTTTCTCATCATGATGTTGTCTCATCCATTCAATGCCTTATCCAAATAGTTTTTCATTCTTCTAGAATATTAGAGTTTTTTTCCATTTTTCCCATTTTATGTTTTCTATGATAAATTGTTTTAATAACATAATTAATGATTTTTAAAGCAGTTTCAATGTGGATCAATCATATAGTAACATTATAAAAATTCTTGATGTCTTTAGAACATTTAAAATTTGTGGCTTTAATGAGATCTCCATTAATGGCCAGCTAAATATTTTAAACCCTCATTAGTCACAGATCCAATCATTATAAGGCAATGATATGCCCTTTATTTTTTCCTTCATATTAATTTTGATATGGGAGGTCCCAAATCCTTCTTCCATAGAGTCCATGGAAGTGATGTTTCATTGGTTTGAGTCCCCCCTTATAACAGTTTCCTCCTCTATGCATCCTTAGTTTTGGTGCAACAAGTCTGATGAATAGGATTCTTCCTCCCAAGTAGTTTTGTCGTTCATTTCATATCAGCTCTATCAATAGAGATGGTTTTATTATTGTTATCAATTGTTAATATGGTAGTATTGATATTAAGATAAACAATTAATAAACTTATATTGTATTTAAATGGGAATGAGGAATGTGATGTATGACCTTACATATCCTTATTGATTTTATATTATGATTGTATGTCTTTAATTTTATGATCAAGATCCTGTCATTTGGTGGAATGATTATGATATAGTGAATTACCATTTTAAACCATTATTTTTTGATAGTTTTGTATCATCATAAATAATTTGAAAATTACACATATTTTGTTAATGAATTAATTCCCATGGATTCAATGGTTTGTGTGATAATAATCATAATTAATAAATTGATATTGAATAATAGATCCATTGGATGATCTAAAAATAAGTTCTATTTTGGTTTGAGATATGATGTATGTGGGGGATGTGGGAACAACGTGGTTGAGCAGCTGGGTTGCGATGAAAGGTGGATGTGGAAGCGGTTGTTGGGATGTTTCAATATGCTGCATGTTGTGTGTTTTGTTTTAGGTTCCTGTTTATATGTATTTTAGTAATAATGATCATGTAATATTAATCCATACCTGTTTTTAGTGGAATGAGTGGATAAAACAGTATCTAAAAAATAATTTAATATTATCTAAAGATTGAAAACTAATAATGGGTTGTTTTTCCATGTGTGGTGTTGGGTATTTTAGTCTTGGTAGTGGATGTGGCAGACCTGGTGAGTTGGATTAGTGATTTTCTTATCAACCCGTAGGGGGGGATTGTGTGGCTTTATATACATGTGTGTATACAAATTATTTTCCTCATGATTTTAATAATCAAACCCCCTTGTCGAGCACTATGTGTCGACACCTATATAGTCATGCTTAGGTGTTATTTTCTACATCCAGATGGGAGGATGGATGGCTAGCCACCTGGTCTTCCCTACTCCCTCTTCTAGGTGATAATGTCCTAGGTGTGTTGGGGCGAGTTGTGATGTGTTGTCCCATGTGTCTTCACGATGAGTTGTAAAGTTTTCTCTTAGGTTTCTTTAGGATGAGTTGTGAAGTATTGTCCAAGCAGAATGGGAAATGTCCGCTTTTGCGACGGGTCACTGACCCATCCCAAATTGTCAGGCAGAGGGGCTTTTTTGCGATTGGGGAACCAGCGCATTGTAAGAAATAATGTCTTTTCCGACAGGGTGATGGTTGTCGTCGAATAGGGTTAGTGCGTCTTGCGCTCCAATCCCCGAGAACTTATCATTGTGAAGGCCTACTATAGCCCATCACAAATACCCTATAGAGTTTTTATTATTTGCGACGGGCCCCATCATGAAGGAATTATTAACAACCACCCAAAATTAATAGGGGTGGTGGATATTTGGGACGCGTCCCATCACAAATAATCTCTTCCAAACTAGTCGAACCTATATATATCTCCACCCGTTATCCCCATTTCACTCATTTCACTTCATCTCTCTAACATTATAGGAATATTTTTTTCTCAAATAATTTTATAGTTAAATTTTTTAACTTGAGGAATTATTCGTTGCTTATATCCAAAAAGCTTCAGTTTTATGGTATTTATCTATTACTTTTATTTTTTATTTAAATAATTTTTTTTTATTTATAAATATTGTTAATTACCTGTAGTTATATTAAATCAATATTAGATATATTTATTTACTTTGTATATATATATATTTTCAATCAATTACCTGTGATTGGTATGAATGAGTTTTTATTAATATTTATTATAGAAATTATTATAAATTGGTGATAATTTGAATAAAATTGTAATATTTAGTATTAAATTATAAAAATCAGTATTAAATTAATATACCTGGTAAAAAATTGTAAAAAATTGTAATAAATTTCAATAATTAGTTATAAATTGTAATAATTATTATTAAATAGCAATAATTATTAATAAATTGTTACAATTAATAATAAATTGTAATAATTATTTATAAATTTTAATAATTAAAAAAAATGTAATAAATTCTTATAATTAGTAATAAGTTTTAATAATTATTAATAAATTGTAATAATTAGTATTAAATTGGAATAAATAAAAATAAATTTAACTAAAAGAGTAATAATTTGTAATAAACTCTAATAATTTATTATAATTAGTAATAAATTCTAATAATTACTATTAATTACAAATAATTAGTTATAATTAGTAATAAATTTGAAAAATTTGTAAAAATTCTAATAATTGGTTATAAATATTTATAAATTCTAATAATTATTATTAAATTCTAATAATTTGTATTAAATTATAATAATTATTAATAAATAGAAATAATTATTATTTAATTGTAATAATTAGTAATAAATTGAATTAATTAGTAATAGATTGTAATAAAATTAAAGAATTACAATTAAATTTTAATAATCAGTAATAAATTATAATAAATAGTAATAAATTATAATGATTAGTAATAAAATATAACAATTAGTAATAAATTATAATAATAATAATAAATTATATTAATTTGTAATAAATAGTTATTTTTTAATAAATAATAATAAATTCTCATAATTAGTAATAAATTCTAATAATTAGTTATAATTAATAATAAATTTTTATAATTTGTAATACATTCTAATAATTAGTTATAATTATAATAAATAATAATAATTGTTAACAAATTTCAATAATTGCTATTAAATTGAAATAATTATTAATAAATATTAATAAATTAAAATAATTAGCATCAAATTGAAATAATTACTAAAAAATTTAAATAATTAGAAATAAATTGTAATAATTTGTAATAAAGTGAAATAATTATTAAAAAAAATCTAATAATTAGTAAAAAAAATTAATAATTAGAAATAAATTGTAATAATTAATAATAAATTGTAATAAGTAGTAATAAATAGAATCAATTAGTGACAATTATCAATAATTTTCAATGATCAGTATTTAAGTGCAACAATTATTAATATATTCTAATTATTGGAAATAAATTGTAATAATTAGTAATATATTACAATAACTATAAATAAAATACAATAATTAGGAATAACTAGTAATAAATTCTACTAATTTGTAATAATTAGTACTAAATTCTTGTAATTAGTAATAATTAGTAATAAATTATAATAATTAGTAATAATTAGAAATGTATTCAAATAATTTGTTATAATTATTAATAAATTCTAATAATTAGTAATATTCAGAAACAAAATATTAATAATTAATAATAAATTTTATTATTTAGTAATAAATTAAATTAAAATATAATAATTAGTATTAATATCAAAATATTATTTATAATTTTTATACATTCAAATAATTAGTAATAAATTCTATTAATTAGTTATAATAAAAAATATATTCTTATAATTAGTAATAAATTCGAATATTTAGTATTAAATTATATTAATTAGTTACAAATTCTAAAAATTGGAAGTAAATCTTAATAAATAATTAGCAATTGAAATAAATTATAATTAATAATTATAATTAATAATAAATTATAATATTTAGTAATATATTCTAATAATTAATTATAAATAGTAATAAATTCTAATAATTAGTAATAAATTCTAAAAATTAGTTACAAATTCAAATAGTTCATAATAAATTGAATGAATTAGTAACAATTATTAATAATTTTTAATATTTAGTAATAATTTGTAATAAATTCCTATAATTACAAATAATTAGTAATAAATTATAATAATTCTAACAGTTAGTAATAAATTGTAATAATAAGTAATAAATTGTAATTATTAGTAACAAATGGTAATATATAGTAATAAATTACAATAATTATCAAGAAATTATAATAAATATTAATAAATTGTAAAAAACTACTAATAAACAGTCAAAAATTCTTATAATTATTAATTAATTTCCACTATTAGTACAAAAATAAAAAAATTAGTAATAAATTACAATAATTAGTAATAAATTGTAATAAATTGTAATAAATTTCTAAAATTAGTAATAAATTTCTACACTTAGTAATAATGAGTAATAAATTCTAAAAACTATTAATTAATTTCTAAAAAATATTAAAAAAAATTTATAAAAATTAACAATAATAAAAAATTAATATGAATAATTTGAAACAATTACTAATAATTAACAATAACTAATAAATAGATTAAATTTCTAAAAAGTATCAATAATTACTAATAATTATCGATAATTAGAAATAATTAGAAATAATTATCAAGAAAATAAAATTAATTGTAACAAATTTTAATAAATAGGTACAATTTACTTTGGATTAGAAACTCCCATTTTCCTGATGCCCAATCTCTTTACAATTTTATTCCACCAAAATCAATATGAAAAATTAGTCCTCACATATGAATATCTATTTTCATATACATCAGAATGGAGAGAAGTGTGATGAGCCCTTCATTCTCACCATTCTCATGCATTAGAAAATGGATTTGTGTGCATCAGAGAAGATTTTTCATAGTGATTTCAGTAGGTGAATGTTGTAAGGAGTTGAGACTTTGGGAAAATTATGGTCTTTTAACAGATGAGTTGTCTCCTTGAATCTTTTTTTTCAATAGAAATCAATGTGAAAATTCTGCTCTAACATGAAAATATCAACTATATTATACATGAGAATAGAGTGCAGCATAGTGAGGTCTGACTTCTATACATCCTCATACAAAAAGAAATGGATATATGTAAATCATTGAAAATTTTTCATATTGATTTCAGTCGGAGACAGTGGAGATGAGTTGTCGTGAAAATGTGTTGCTGCCAATCCACTTGAAATTATGTATCCAGTAATTTGAAATTATTAGTAAAAACTGGCTATATTTAATAATAATTTGTGTTAATTCCTATAAATTATTATATGTTAGAGTATATTAGTATAAATTTTATAAAAAACACTATTAATAAGAATGAGATATTTGAAATTATTATAATTTCAAAGAAAAATGAATTTAATTATCTTATCTTTTTTGAATAGTATATCTCTTTTATCATATTATACAAAACATTATTTATTTATTATTTTTTAGAGAAATATGGAACATGGAAGTCTATAAAAATCATTATTTAATGATCATGTTTTGATAAATCAGTACAAATATCCAAATAGTTCAGATGTAAATCCTATATATATTGAGGTTGTGAAATCATTCTTATCATTAGCATCATGAAAACCTGAATTTGTTTTAGAAAGGATGATTATGTGTCCTTGTAAAAAAATGTTATATGAGGATGTTTGACACATTGGGCAATGTTGGGGGTCATTTATTGTGTTTTGGATTTCATTCAGATTATATTTTTTGGTATCAACATGGTGAACAATGTTCTTGGGATGATACTAATAATTCTGTTCTGGATCTAACATGGTTTCAAAATTTAGTACATGATGTTGTAGGTCAATCTTTTCAAAAATATGAAACATTTAATGATATTAATTTAAATATGGAGTTGGAACCATCACTTTTTTATGAGTTTTGGTAGTCCATTTAAGATGTTGTATATCCTGGTTGCAATATAATGGAATTTTAATCATTTTCTTCATTTCTGGCTCTAAATTTAGATAATGAAATTTAAAAATTTCGGTTTGGATTAGATAATATCTTTGGTAAAAACACTTCAACCTAAAATAAATGTGTAGCGTAAAAATTTCTACGAGAGAAAATAGCTCGTTCGTAATATGGTCATGGTTACCATAAGATTAATGAATGTTCAAATGATTGCATCTTATATTATGATGAAAATGAGTTGTTGGATAGTTGTCCCACATTTGGAAGATTGACATATAAATTTGTTCAACAAGAGATGTATGAATTGATTCCTGTAAAAAAATTGAGATATTTCCTTCACACACTCTGATTATAGCATTTATTTATGTCTTAGAACACACTGACATTAATGTCATGGAAGAAACCCAGTATTCTAGTTGGTAAAACCTTAAATCATCCATCTGATGTTGATTCATGGAATCTTTTTTTCCACGTGAAACCGTCTTTTTTAATTAGATGCCCAAAACATGTGATTTAGACATTTTACTGAGGGTTTCTGTCCATATGGTTTGTTTGGTAGTTCGCATTCAATGTGGCATGTCATTATAACTCTATATAGTTTACCTCCTAAAATATTGAGGAATTAACTATATATATATTTGAGCGTATTATTTTCTAGACTTCCAAAAATGAATATGTTTTTTTATTTGAAACTATTGATTGATGTGTCAAATTCATTATGGATTAAGGATGTCGGTACATTTGATGCAGTTGCAAAACAAAATTTCTTTCTTAAATATTCATTGAAATGGACAATTAGCGATTTCTCGACATATGGAATGTTATCATTCTAGATTAACCATGGTAAAAAATATTTTTTGTAATGTATGAGTGACAAAAAATCAATTATGCTCGTCAACATAGAAGAATCTTGTTTTTTCAACTGTTATCGTAGATTCATTCCAACTGATCATCCTTTTTGGAGTAAAAAATATCATTTTAAAAAATGAACTTCTGAAATAGATGAAAATCCAACAATGTTCTCACGTACAATGCTAAAATAAATTGTCTCTTCATTACCTCCCATTACATTTAGACAAATAATAATCCAACAGAAATGTCATGACATTGGGAAAGAACACGATTGGATAAAAAATGATTTTTTTTGCAATATAAAATGTTGTTCTGATTTGTTGGTCCGTCACATGTTTGATTTTATGCACATTACGTAGAACTATTTTGATAATTTATTTCATATAGTTTTTGATAAACCATGTATTACCAAAGATAATGTAATGGTGTGATTAGATATTGCCTAAATTTATAGGCGACCAGAACATGAACTATTTGAAAATGTAAGATCACAGAAGTTAATGAATCCAAAATAATCTTATACACTCTCCAAATATAATAAATTATTATTTTTTATATAGAAGGTATATTTGATTCTTCTAGATGGTTATGCTTCAAATTTGGAATGATGGATCAGACAAGGTCATATTACTATATCAAAAAGATATGATTGTTGTATTATAATGGAAATAATTCTTCTCATTGTGTTAAGAGTTTTGTTGAATTCTATTATTTTGTATGTGCTAAAGTAAATATCATATTCTTTCTGAGACACTTGTGTGGTGACAAGTCACAACGATTCATTATGAAGATTATAAGAAGATGTTATTTTAATTTTATGTAAACTAGAAAAAGTGTTCCCACTATATTTGTTTTAATAAATGCATCATTTGATATTAAATTTACCATATGGAGAAAAATTTGTAGTTATGGTATAGTTTTTATGCATGTACCCATTCGAGAGATGCATACCGAAATTGAAGAAAACATTATTTAACAATGATTTATATGAATATTCAATTATAGAATATTATCTGAAGGATGGAATTTCATTTTTCTACTATCATTACATTCATCGTGAGTTACTGTAAAAACCCATATGGTCCACGAGGAGGTAAATATTGATCATGAAATGGGAAATAAATTATCGGTTTTCAATCCTCAAGACCATGGCATCAATGGGGTTTCTAAACAAAGTATTTTAGATGATGAACATCCAAGATCTCATAAATATATTTCCATCAACTGTTAAAAAATGAAACAATTTGTATAATGAGTGATCCTTTCACTTATTATTTAATTTTAGTTAAAGTAAATAAATATTATTTTCATTCTTTTTTATATTATAATCATATAAGTAACCAACTTCAACAAATTAAAGAAACTGATCTTGAATAATTTTAGAAAAAAAAAGTTTTCCTACTAGTTTCATAAATAGGTAACATATATTATTTTAGGTCTAATATACATTATAAATTTATTACATTTTATATTTTTAATTATTTTTTTAAAAAACCTACAATCTAAACATATTGATAACATCAATAATTGATTGCGATAATTTATTAACCCACGATAAAAAATGGTTAAATATTATATTGTGTTTGCAGTGAATGGTTTTAGATTTCATACAGGTGCATATAGAGAATCAATAAAACAACGAACAATGGTGTTTTCATTAGAGGATATCATTATAGAGAAACTAAAATTTTCTTTTATGGAATGCTGGATGAAATTATTTTATTATGTTATGTTGGATAACATTACATATTGATGTTTAAGGGTCCGTGGTTGCATACTAAGATATGCATGTGTGTTCATCTGACACATGGAGTCATTGATATCAGATATAAAAGTCTTCCTACAATTTAAGGAGTCAAATGAGGTCAGGACATCCGAAAAAAAACCAAGAGTTATGCTGTGATCGATAATCAAACCCATGAAAACTGATTTGATTACATAACATGGATGCATGTGACCTAAAATTCCATTAATAAAGGTATAGTAGTTTGTATCAACTTTAGATTGATTCATGTGGGTTAATATGGAACCACTACAATGTCAACATCCATCTTAAGAGGAGCTCGTATAGAGTCATCATCATCTACTACAATGTATCAGGAGCAGTTGTGAGTTTTGAGTGAGATTAAAAAGAGTATACGTAGGAAAAAGGAGTTGAGGTGTCAATAGTAGCAATTAAAGCATGATGAGATCCTATGACACCAGCAGCTGCAGCTGTAGAAGATGTTAGAGAAAATGGGCCGATGGAAGTAGGAGTAGGTTAAGAAGCAGTTGGAGTACCTATTTTGTCTGCCTCTTTGATTAGAGATGGAGGTCCCACCACTATCTCCTCAAGAACTTCAAGATGATCGACCCCCTTTGTGATGAATTTATTTTTTCATATAAATCATTTGAATGTAATATTTTTTTTAATATTAAATATCTACATTTCTATATCATGTTTTTTATATTATTATGAATATTACATTTTTAATTATTTATTTAATAATGTAAAACATTATTACTTTATTTAAGTGTTTTTATTTTTATTAATTAATATTTTTGATAAATGTTTTTGATTTTTTCAGAAATATTGAGGTTTTCATTATTTTATAATTTTTTATTATGTTAGTAATATTTATATATCTATTTTATTAATATTAATAATATTATTATTATATTTTCAATATAATATAAAATATTATAATATTAATATTACATTATAATATTATAATTTACTTTTTTTACTAATATTAATATTATTATTTCAATAATAATAATAATATTTTAAAATTATTTTCAAATCGTTTTTTACGACGGCCCCCATCTCAAATAGTATTTGCGATGACCCATCGCAAAAAAAAGGCTTCAAAAAATCGACATGCCTCTTTTGTGATGGCCCAATTAAATGATTTATTTAAAAATAAGAAGGTTTTTTTTCGGCTGATTCACCTCATGTCTTACATAGTATTGTTTTGTGATTGAACACTACAAAAAACATCATTTGCGAAACACTTTTAACAATGAGGTATTTCTGATAGGGCCCCCTTGAAAAATGGTATTTGTGATGGGATCCTATCCAAAATTCCCTTTAACAAATAAACTTATTTCCACATGTTGATGTGTCGTCGGGATGAGATGTGATGGGATGGGATGTGATGTGTGGAATAGGTGTGTGTAGGTGAGAGGTGCTATGAGGTTTGGACTAGGTGTGTGTGGGAATCATCTTATATAGTCTATTCGGAAGAGGTTGGAGTGCCATGATATTTTATATTAGAGTTTTAGAGTGGATAATTGGTTGGAATGTGGTTCTAGGTACCCTCTCCTCAATGTGATTGTTATTATAATATTTAAGGTGATGTGTTATTTGGAGAGTGTGCCTCGGTGGGGTTTGGGTTATGGTTTGTCTACCTGTTAGGTGATACATGGTCTACTATTTTCTCAGCAGTTCATTACTATACTCATTCCATGTATACATCGAATACATTGGTTTTCCTATTGAGTATACCTCTACGCTCCTCCTACATATTGTATACAAGAGTCATTGGATTTACTAATGAGTATTCCTATATAATCACCCTATGTACATAAGATCTATTTTCAAGTTTCATGGACATTCCATACCATGTTGAATCATACTAGTCGTACCCTTATATAGTTTCTATGTTGCTACTGTTATTTTGTTTTTGGGTATTTACTTTGGAGACTATTATTTGTATCAGTTTTATTTACACATTCATTATGGGATGGTTTTTTGTTTTTCATATATATATATGTCCTAGATTTGATTATGGGTTATACATCTTACCACCCAATCATGTTTTCTTAGGAAGGGAAATTCGGTCCATATTGTGAGATTTTTACACCATTGGTCATAGTCTCTAACCTATGGATGACTAGATGTAGGACATGAGAATCATTATATCGACCCAACATTTTGGTATCATTGGAGGGAGGGGTTCATGACAGTTAGTAGTCCTAGATGTATTAAGAAAATATAGAAAAAAATAATTAACACATATTTTAATTGAAATTGAAATTAAATTATAAAATTACCTATTTGGGGATGATAATTTTTTGATTCTATATAATATCATCCTTAAATTCTCTAACATAATATCCACAATCATTTTTTCCCAACACTACGGAAAAATTGACCAAAATAAGTTAATTGCGTTTAACGAAAATTTTATTGTTAAATATAAGTATATATACCTTAAATTTCATCCATTTGAAAAAATATATATGTTTTTATGTTTACTAATTGTCCTCATAACAAGATTTAAATGATATTATGTTTTCTAACTTTCATAATAAAATTATCGTAAAACTCTATCTAAAATGTATAATTTTATGTATATATCTAAAATATTAATTTTCTTTATGTTAAAAAATCATGATGGATGACAACTGTAGTAATTTTTTTGTAAATACATGCTTTGGATCCAAAAGAGAGATAATCATGATATCCAAATTGATTACTATTTGCATCTAGTTTATCCTAAAAAATGAAAATATGACATGAAAATTTAAAAATATAATTCATATGATTAGACTGTAGAGTTTTACCCTATCATTATAAGAATCAAGAGGATTATTTTGAATATTTTTTATTTATAAAATTAGTTAATTTGTTCATAATTTGTTCAACTTTTTTTCCATTCCAATGTATTTTTTTTCTTTACAAATGATTGAAGGATTAATGAGTCTAAATTTTCCTTTATAAGGTTTTCCCTTTATATAGTTTCAATATATACACATAGAGAAAATAAGAATTGTAATTCAATGTAATAAACATTGTAAATACTGTTTTGGAAAAATAAATTATGAAAACGTACAAAATTTATTTATTTATGAATAATACTCTAAGACATTCAAATATGATAATCTCATTTATACCCCTGAGGCCAACCACATTTTTAATGGTTTCTCCAAAAATTGATTAATCATATTTGATGTATGAAAAATTTCTTTATTTTAATTTTGTATCCACATGATCATGAAAAATTAAAATATGTAGTACTGGAAATTTTGGGGTGAAGTTATTCTCAAAAGGACTCATTGTATTTCTGGTTGATCCTTCTATTTCCCCTTTTTTTCTGCCAGTAATAAAATACATCATTTCAATCCCTTTACCGTCAAATGTTAAAGTGTTTTCATTTGAAAAAAAATGTCAAATACACTACTCATGTATCTTTTAATGATTAAATTGTCATTCTAAGAATGTTCCAATACAAATATCAACCATTATAGCATCAAGATCATCAAGAAGAATAAAAAAGAGGCACCCTAATCAAGTGTTACTTCAATCTACAATCTCATGTGTTCTATTTGGATTTTTTTATTCTGTATCATTTTTATTTGGATATTTTTCACCATACCCATTGAAAAATGGTGATGCGTGGGTGTTTATAGATATTAATCAAATCCAATATCAATATATTTTTTAATATAATGATATTGGAAGTTATTTGTTTCAGAATTTAGAGAAAGGGTTATAAAAATAGTTATTACATCGAGTAAGAAAAATGGTTGAGATTAATGGAAAGCCTCAATTCTAGTGAGGTTATATATTTATTTACAACATTATGGTTGTTCCACAATTGGTTTTTTTGATCCATTCGCTTATAATGGGACTATAAAATAGACAAGTCAATAATATCTTTTAAATAATATATTATTCCATGAATTCCATTCATCATCTCATATGTATCTCCTAGTACCATTTTCTTATCAAAATATGTGCCACTCCAAAACCTATACCTCTAACCCAACTATATTTTTATGGACGCATCAAAGATATTTAAAATTAGTTTCAATTTAGGTAAAATTAATGTCTATAATTATCTATAAACATTATATAAATTATATGAACATAATTAGTTATATTTTTTATAACACAATTATGAATCATAAAAATTAATACTATGATATACATAATTATGATTCCCAACCTGCTTTTGTTTTTTCTTGTAATAGTTTTCTAACTTTATTTACATGATCCCCCCTTCCATATCATAGGATGAGGGATGAAAGAGGATTTAGATTTTGATCCATCAATCAATATATAAACAATTTAGACTATATTGTTTCATATGACATGAATCCTTTTCTTTATATTTAAAATACATAACATATTATTTTCAAGTGAAGTGTACCCCATCCTTGATTTATGGCATGGGTACATTTGTTTTACAACTCATTTATTATTTTAATCACTCATTTATTAATTTATAAATTAATTTTATTGAATTAATGTTGATAAAATAAATAATTTCAACTAAAATATTTTGCATTACAATTCCCCGGAAATGATTCCTCATTATGATAAATAATGGATTCTTTTCATGTTTCATGGTTAATATTGTGAATATACATAACTAGTGTGTAGGGGTTTATATTTCCCTCAACATCCCTGAGGCCATGCTTTGTAAGATCTGTCTAGAAGCCTATATGAGATTTTCCAAAAACCATTAAGAAATGTTTCTTTTAAATAATATTAAATAAATGAAATAATTATGTTTTAAGAAATAATAAATCAATTATTCATTATATTTTTTTACTAAAATAAAATGAGTATATCATAAAAATACGATAATATATTCCCAAATGGATTCATTTAATTTAATCATGAAATTTTCTCATTATCTATATCAATAGGCATATTCATTCTCATTGTTAGCCCAATGTAACTAATGAAAATTGACTTTTTATGGTCGATTTTTCAACCATGTGGATTATTCCCAAAATAAAATTTTATACCTTTTCATATTTCCTTGATAATTTCTGTTAACACGGGGATGTTATGTAGTTCGTTTTTTATCAATATGTTATTGATCCCATATAAATTCAATAGTTTCTCTATCAATCATTTTTTATTCCTCATAATTGGAAACATTAGCATATATATAATTCATTATCAATGTTAGTAGCCAGACAATTAATTTAGAGTATGTATATAAATTTGAAAAGACATACTATATTTTGTAAAAGAATAGTATTTATTTTAAAAAAATTATATCCTACTCATTGATTTCTCATTTTTTCTTTATATGATAAAGGGATTTGCTTCCTCTATCATGTATATAAATCCCCTCTATTTGGTCCCGTCTAATTCACAAGCCATTGTCTATATTAGGCCAATCATTATGTGACCGTGATATCCTAATGAAAGGGACATCCTCAATTGAATTTTCATAAAACCCTTGAGTTGTTTTAGTCAACAAAAAAAATAATTAATCAATTAATGTTTTTTAGATATATGACATAATATTAAATCTCTTATTAGGATTCCGTTATGAATGGTTAATCCTTATACCCTTCCACATTGAAATTCACCTTCATAAATCCTAACTCATTCTCTTTCCTAAAACTCTCGTTGTCAACACATTTTCATGGAAAACCATCAATCAAAATGTTATATAATTCAACTCGTATATTTATTGAATGATGATGATTAATGAAATATCCACATAAATTGGAATTATATCCTTAGAATGGGACATACAAATGGCTTCATGAATAAGAATTACTGTAGTATTTTGTATTGCACTATATTCATTATTTTCCTTTATATATAATGTATTCAATTTAATTATAAAACTAATATAATATATAACTTTTATATTTTGTATCCTAGAAAGCCTTTGAATTCGTTCAAAAATTTAATTTAGAAGTGAAAATAACTCATTACAAATATGATTCCAAAACCATATTATAAACTATTGATTATTAGTATTTGATTTCTATACCTCGTTCCTGGGAGGATTTGAATGTCTAAAAAACACTTTTTGTGATTCAATATATATTGAAACCAATACACTATTATGTAATATATAATGGTGATATTTCTCCCACTCTATAATGTTAATTGTAACAAAATATATTCAGTAAATCTCTTTTCCCATAAGGAAAACCCTTTAATGGGATTTATGGAATCCAATTCTGACAACATTAGATAGGTATTGAATATATAATTCACCAACTTCTTCAAAATATATCACTCTAATGTACTATATTTGGGAGTGATTGAATTATTTAATTATCCTTTAAAAATATTTATTCACAATATAATGTGGTACATTCATATATAATGTACTAGACCACATAGTTTAATCTCTACAACCTAGAGAGCCATCACGTGGGACATTATATTAGTGAACGATGATGGGAAGTACTTCTCTAATTTACATAATATTACTAAAATAATTTTTATAAATGTATTGTAATTTCATTGGGTATATAAATTTATGGGAAATCATTTTAAAAAAGATGTAATGCCACATTAATATATGTCATACATTTTTAGGTAGAATGAAATGTAAAGATATATAAATTATATATTTCATAAAAACATGATATTCATGATATTTTAGAAAATTTAACATCAAATTAGTCAATAAAATGAAAATATAGATATTTCATGGATATACCTATAGATCATAGACACCATTAAGTATGTTTCAAAATTGAAAAATTTCTTTTCTTGATAGTGTAAACTACTGGAGGAAGAAAAGTTCACATATAACCCTTAACAATTTCCAACTCTTCTCTTATCCCTATATAAATCATGCCAATCTTATCATTAATTGCAATTTTTTTCTCTGCTATATTTAGTAACATGTCCATAACCTCATCACATTCACTTTTTTATCAACATTAATGACATAAAAAATGTATAACGTACAAAATAGTCATGTACTAAAATTTAAAATATATATATTTTATTTCCAACCTGATTTAATATGGATTTTTGAAAAAGGTTTTCTGAAATCAATGTTAATATATTTTACATTCTATAATAGTTGATCACTCTTTAGTTGATATATTGTTTTTTATTATCCAATATTTCTAACAAATGATATCACCCATGATCAATATTTATGTCATTGTGGTAAAAAATTGTGATGTCCTAAAAATTTCTTTAATGAAAGTAACAACTTAACTAAGTCTGTACCTACTTAAAAAATAAGAAACCGATGTATTTCTTTTATGAAACAGCCTAGATAATTACCACATGTAGGAAACTCATTTATCATCCTACAAATCATAGATCTCACTGTGAATGATTCAATTATATTATCATAATACAATGTAAAACTAGTACCCCACATCAATTTCATATCTTCAATCAATAGACCCAAATAGATATCAATCTCATTACATGGTTTTATTGTTCTAGATATATGTATATACAACATAATTTGTTTTCAATTTAAGAGTATCTAAAGTGGAAAGTTATAAATTACTAACATATCTAGCCATGTACTATGATTAATATATTATAAAACAAAAGTATTTATTCAATCATTATATAATGTGTGAAAATCTTTTCTTACTTATTTCCAAATACATGATAATCATAATCAATTTTCCATCACTAAGAAGAGTACTCTAGGTGACATAGTTTTCCATATTAAATTCTTTTTTCTATATTTCATCTCAATTTTCAAGAGGTTTCTTTAAATTCATACAGTCTTATAATCCTTAGAATGATTGGAATGTACAATAAAAATTTAGAGTGACTTGATTCATCATTAATGTTTAAATTCATTCAACACATAGGGATTTCTCTATGTGATTCACAGTTCTTCCGAAAATATATATAATAATTTCAGTAGAAAATTATTTTTTTCAAAGATCATACCCATTGAACATAACATTCAATTGGGAACATTTGATCAATAAAGAAGTTCATTTTATATGAGTAAAATATCATTCAAGGGGAAAACTCAATATATAAAACTATTACTATTCTATGTAACAACAAAATTCATATTTTATAACTTCTATACAACAAAAATATGTAGTATATTTTTTATAAAAGGTATATAATGGTTTCCTATAACATTTATTTAGCCACTCAAACAACTTTGGACAATCATGAAGGAAATATTAAATTAAAATTTTCATTTCCTCTATTTGATATCTATCATCATTTACACTGGTATACATATCAAATGACAAATAAATTTAATTATCATCTTATTTATTATTCACATTCAGTTTTCCCCATGTGTAGGCAAACATTTATAGCTTCGAAATATTCTATGAAAAATGAAATGTTCTTCCATCTCTTTTAGATGAATATTTCTTGAAAAAATAAACAGCAAGAATAAGGACAAAATAAATGAGAAGGGACATATAAAAAATCTATTGAAAATAGGATGAACTATTTAATTCCATTATCAAACTCCATTTTTATTTTATTATAGTCCATCCATATTTTATTCATATTCATCTTATATAGTTTAATCACATTCAGTTTTTTTCCAAAAATGAATAAATACAAATAAGGTATACATGAAATGTATATAAAAATTGATATATAATCAATGTATTATAATTTTAGTGTATATATGATTTATTTTTGAAATTTTAAATAGATTAAACATGTTTTTGATTGTGATTTAGTAGTGTATTATATAAATTTTAAATTAGTTAGTAAAATAGATTTCAATTTAATTACATTAAAATTAAATAGTTTTAAGTAAAATTAACTTATGTCATGGTTTTAGGGATATTTCAAGTAATGTATATTAGAAACATTAAAATAAGTTCAAAGATTATTTTAAGAGATAGAGTTTTCTCAATATAAATTTAAAAATGATTAAATTTGGAATTCATGTTTTTGATGTTCTCAAATGTGTCTACTAATAGAATCTAATCAATAGTATTAAGGATGCTATTAAAAATAGATCCCAAAAAAGGTAATAATTAATTTATTTGATTTTATAAATGATAAAAAAACCTCTCAAACTTTTTATCCAACCCATAGGAAATTCATTATCAAAAATAAATTTAATGTATCATAGGAATATTAAAACTTAAAATTACAGTACCTCTAATTCAAAAAATCTAATTTCATGGATCAAATCATAAAATTCCATTTTTCTAAATGATCCATGTTTACAAATTACCACCAAAATACAATAGAAATATTATTGTTTTAATTTCAACTTGGATTTTGAACATGTGTTTTCAATGTAATATGATGAAAATGATCAATGACATAAAAAGTGCATATGATTTTTTTTATGAATAAAATCATAAAAACTCTGAAAATCTGAGATTTATTTTTCTAATTAAATATTTAAATAAAAAAAGAATAATTTCGAAATATATTATATACTACAAGATTTCATATTATGGCTTCAAAATTAAGATATTTAACCATCCAAATATCATTCAACAATAATATAAATTTTTATTCAGACTGTATAAAAAATAATAGAAAAATAAACTCTTTTAACAAATTAATCAATTTCATCAAAAAGTGATCTTAAATGTATACATATAATCAATTTATAAATCAGAATATATAGATTATAAAAAATAAAAAAATAAAAAAGGATACATGCATTATATTAAAATTATATAAAATAGAAAACTATGACTTATCAAAATTGACTAATAAATAATAAATTATGGACAATATTCAAATTTAATATATATTCTATCACAATTGGAAATAAAAAATCTTAATTAAAATAAGAGGTTTTATATATATGTAAGAAAAATAAAATTATAATAGAGAAAAAATGAGATATATTTATAAATCATTATAGTGTGTTCATGTCTAAAACATTTTCTATCAAGAATAACCAAACCAAAATAAATTCCCTAATAATTGATATTGCTACATTTTGTGTGTTCCACACATAGTAGTAATAAATAATTTCAGGTTTTTATTGCATTTATTTTTAGGATATTGGATAGGTTTCCTTATAATAAATAGATTAAATATAATGATAGACTGTTATTATTCTGATGTAATAATTTTTTATAAACAATTTAGGAAAATATGATATATAATTTAACCATTATATTTCTCCATGAATCATTTCATTCCTTGATGCATGCTGGAAGTCTATCAAGCAATGTAAAGCATTAAAATTCATGTTTTACATCAAATGATGTGACACTTAGAAAAAAGAGAAACTATAGATAATGGGGCTCTAGTTTATGGAAATTATATATGTATGTTACATTAATGATTGGTTGTTCGAGTTGATGAAAAATTTGGCTATTTTTAAGATGAAAATTATATTAGGAATGGTATTCTAGGCATGAGGGTGCGGATCATGAGGCTTTACAGAACAACGAGTCTCATGCCTCTACGAGTTTCGAGGTTCATATGACTAACCCTAACCCTTTGGAAAATTTAAAAACATAGAAACAATGAATGATAGAAGAAAAATATTTAAAATAATCACATAACATGTATTTTGAGTGCATCAATTCATCCAAGAAGTTCATGTTGGGTGAGAAGTGAAAGATTAGTTCCCTGAGATATTGAACAACGTGTGTGATGAGGTTCAAAATTAGAATTCATTTTAAAATGACCAAAGGGTTTTATTATTAATAAAATAGAATGTGCTTCTAGAATCTATAATTATCACTGCAAACTCTTACCATGGAAAAATATTTTCCTTTATCAGTGCTAAAAAAAACGTGTTAATAAAACGATGGTTTATTATAACTTTTTTACATAGATAAAACATATCACTATAAACACTAAGAGATAACAATGATAAATGTTTTATTAGTTCTTCTTAAATTAACGCTAATAAAACCTATCTGTAACTGTATTTTTTAGAAAGTATTGATAATAACAATATTTAAAATGAATTAAGAAATATTAAATAAATATTTATTCAATATAATTAAATTATAAAAATTATAAAAAATAATTATATTATTTATAAGTAAGTAATATTAAATGAATGAATATTACAATTTAGTGGAATTTAATAACTATATAAGATTAGACTTCACATATAATTTAAAAAATCGAATACTTTTTAGTAATTATAAAAATTATTAAAAAAATTTAAAATCAAGATGAATTCTTATTAAATATGTACAGTAAATCTATATTAAAAAAGATATTTTTAATATATAAAAATATATATAATTATTGAAAATGAATAAATTACTAAAATAATAAAAAATTAAAGAATATAAACTAATAACTAAAATAGAAAATAAAAATATAATTAACATAATTTTTGAATAACTAACAGTAAATTAAATTAATTGAATGAATGAAAAAAGAAGAAAAATTTTATACTTTAAAAAATCAATAGATTTCGAAAATATTAAAAAACTCAATAAATGTTATTAATTATAATTATTACTAAAATAAATCTTATATGAATATTTGTTAAAATGAAAATGAATACATATTAATTATAAGAATTTAAACTATTTAAAATAAACTAGATATTTCCCAATAAACAATTATAAATTAATATAAAAAACTTATAAATTAAAAAAATAATAATAAAATTAGATTCATATCAATTATGAAATAATATTAAAAATGACAAAAATTGAGAAAATATTAAAAAGAAAAAAATTAAATATATTTAAAATCATATATAAAATGATTAAATTAAATAAATATTATAAGTGTGAGTGTGTGTTTCTATTTAAAATATTTTTAACTAAGTATATGTTTGTGTAAAATAAATGATACACTTTATTGATATTGAGAAATTCAAAAAATAAATTACATTTTATTAATTTTCCATTACTCAATATTATTAGTCAATATTTTTAATTTATATTGTTTTTAATTAGATACCAATTTTCAATAAATACATGACTTATTTAATCAAAATATATATGTTTTGTGTTACAAAATTCATATTTAATGAAATAATATACATATATATATATGATTATATTTATATATTTAAAATATTAATTATATTAATGAAAAATTATGTAAAAAAATATAAAAATTGAATAAATTTAACTTAATATTAAATGAATAAATATTTAAAATGAATAAAATATATAAAAATAAAAAGTAAGTTAATATTATTAATAAAAAATTATATTAAGTGAATGAATTTGAATTATGGGTGAAATTTAATTAAAATATGAATATATTGAAAAAATATTAAAAATTATTTAGAGATGGTAATTATATAAATTTCACAATAAAATAAAAATAATATATGCACAAATAAGAATGAATATAAATATTAATTTTGTAAATTAAAACTCTATAAAAGAATACTAAATTTTCATCAATAAATATAAATAAATATATAAAATCAGTAAAATTTAAAAAATATTAAATAATTAAAAATAAATATGTTATATATATATATTAATTAAAAAGCAATAAATTTTATATTAAAAATAAATATATAAAATGAGTAAAATTTAATAATAAAAAACATAATATATTATATATAAAATATTAATACCAAAAAATATATATGAAATGTTGGATGATCCTTTGAGAGGTAATGCCAGATACCATTGGTGATTAGGGTTTTCCCCTGCCGCACAACCTTTGTTGTTTGTGTTCATCCAAATTGTCACAACTTTGGTTCCTTTATCATCTCTTACTTCAGTATCACCCTTTGATTCCACATCCTTCTACACCGTAAGCCGAATGCTTTCTTTAACATCGCCCTTGAACTATGTCACTTGTTTCATCGTCATATAGTCCTTTCATCCACCACACTATAGTTCTTCCAAATATGTTATGATAAATGACATACATGTTGATTCACTTTTTTCCACTTTAGAAGTGGATCTGGATTCAAAGATGGAAAATAATTCCCTCTCCTTGATACCGGTAGATCTGAAAATAAAAAATTCTTTAAAGAGTAATTGTGTTGTAGCATTTGATTTCATACCTATAGGTATATTTAATGATTTTATGGGGGTTTATGCCTCATCCTGTCTTCAAATCCTAGACACAATAATGGTAGGAACTCCTTCATTGTGCCTTGGTTTAGTGTGATGTGACCCTTTGATGATGCTCGATTATGATATCCTTATATTGAAGGAGAATCTGATGGGGTTGGATCAAAAACCCTCCCATGTCTCAACCCCATTTTCAATTGACAATAATATTTCTATTGATGTCCCAAATAATGTTTTTGACATCACATATGGTCATATAAATTCACCAAAAGGGATTTTATGGGATTCACATTCATACAAATGTCTTACCTTAGATGATCTTGTGAAAAAAAGATACATCGTTTTTAAAAGCTATATCTCTATCAGAGTAGATCAGTGAATGTATGAATTCAATTATAACACATCATTCTCTCTCAAAGATGTATTTTTTGAACCTGTATACGCTTATGAAGTGGCATACTGAATGTTTTTTCATTGATGAATGGAAAATGACATCTCTGGTTTGAGGCTGATTTCACATTGTTTTTTCATCGGATCTATTGAAATCTAAATATTGGGGATATAACTTCATTAATCATAAAACTGATATGCTAAAACTCTAATAATGGGATCCAAATTTTTATCACTTAAATGTTAAGAAATGGAAAAATGATTTGGAATATGTGACAATGTTCTGAGTTTGTTCAAGTTGTACCCTCCAATACTATAGAAAATTTCATCGAAAAGTAGAGTTCCAATTAAAATGGATAACAAAATTGAGAAAGAAAGGTATGGTAAATATGTAATCATATAGGTTGAAGAGAATATCAACTCCTGTTTTGTTAAGTACATTCTATTGAAAGGGTATAGAAACATATTAGACACATTGGTTGAATATGAAAAATCATCCAACTTAGGTAAAAAATACAAATACTTAAGACAATGTTATTATAAGTGTCATAAAAGGATGTTCTATAGTATTTATGCGATGAAAGGGTAAGAAATTGATTTTTTTTCAAAAATAAACCCATCTGTAATGTATAGGTGGGGGTAACTAAGCTATTAAATCAAACCCTCATCCTTTGGTGAACCCTATTTCATGTGTTCATGAGGAAGAACAAGTCACTGTTGCAAGGAATCCCTATTTTTTTAATATGGCAAGCCAAATTATAGATCTTCTCTTATAGGTTGCTCCAAGGTTTCATGGGATGATATAGATACTAATGGAAAGGAAAATTAGACTGATGATTGAGATGTTTCTATTCTAGTTTCACCCACCTATGTTTATAAATTTTTGGACCATCATTAAAATGATATCCCAACTAAAGTAAATAGGAATCTTCTCCAAGAAGATGCTTTGATTTCCATTTACAGGAAGGGTATGGATATGTTGTCCCATATTATTACTAAGATGATTATAGTGAATATTTAATATTCCCCTTCTATGAATATGGGTATGTTTAAGGTTTCAAACTCAAATAATTTTGATGTTCTTGATTCGGGGAAGTAAAAAGCTAATTTTAACAGTTCCAACAACGTTGATAACCACTATGTGGACAATAAGACTCTTAATGTTAATGGGAATACTCTATTAGAGAAATGCATTTCTATTTTGGGGGGAGAAGATCTAAAAGGGGCATGACAATAACCTATGATGTGGATGTGGGTTGTTTATTCAATAAATCATTGATGAGGACATGGTCAGTTGGACTGGGTAGGAGCACGAGGGTTTGTCCAAATTACATCTTCTAGGACATATCTTACCCCAAAGAAAGAGAATATTAAGAAGTAGTATACTATGATTTTCCATCAAAACAACTCCCAATTAGAGTGGGAGACTACCGATGATATTGGAGATCTTTTTCAAGATTCTGATTGGGATTATGGTGACTTTTGACATGCTGTTTATTTCTTTGGATGAGGGATTGTCATTGTGTTTGACCTCATCCTTCAATTATTTGATTGATTTATTTTTCATATAATTTTAATAAATGATAAAGATGCTCATCTTTAGGTTAGAACTCAATCAAATATTAATAAATAAATTTATGAAATGATAATTTTCAGTAACACCTATTTTTAATGATTAATAATCATGTTTGATATGTTTATTAGACAATTAATGTTTTATCATAGTAAATTAATTTTTGTAGAAACATGGATATTTACATATCTAATATTATTTCAAAAAAATAAACCATTGCTTATGTGGATCAACTATTTGTTCAAAAGGATATATCGGTAAACTACAAATATAGCCAGACTCCACCACTACTGGATATACTTTTGATAACATCCATTTTTAATTAAATATATATATATATATATATATCATTAGTTAAAATATGATCTTCTAGTGAAATACATATACCACTAGGGAATCAATCACTGATAGATCTACAATAAGAGTTGATATTCTACTATGTTCTACGTTACATTAATTTATACTTAATTCTTTAGTTGATCTATAATGAGATATGATCTACTTCCAAAGATGATCTACCATCGACACATCTACCTCTAGTTTGTACTATCGATAGTCTACACTGTTGTTGTTCTAGTGTACCAACAATGATGATCTACTTATATCATCCAAAAATTATTGTTCGGATTCAATATTTAATTTAATTCATATAATTGATTGATTAATATATTAAATAATTTCAATATTATATGGATTTAATATTAATTATTCATAAACCACTACATCAATGCATTGAAGAAAAAGTGATTTTTTTGTTTGAGTGCTGAGAATGAGGATCCATGAAAATTTTATTACTAGTCTTCAACAAATAATTGGACATGAAGAGTAATATATTAAAAATATCTTCCTCATTTTCTTGATATATATATATATATACGGAATTCGAATAGATAATAGTACTGATATATGAACAGAGAAAAAAGCATTCTTTCAATGAATCAAGAGACCTATGTGTGATGGCTCATTTAACATCAATAGATTAAAAATAGATGATTTTCCAAATAATAAGAAAATATATTTTCCTTCATATTATGAGGAACGTATTTGAGATTCTCAGAAAGACATATTATAGGTCATGGGAAATTTTGATGCTATTTAGTCTGAGTATCGTCATCTTTACTTAGATCTACTCATTTTCAATTTCTATTTATACTTTAAAATTGACCAATGTATTTCATTAACATATTTATTTATATAAACTATATCCTTCACTAAATAGTAGTTTTAAAGTCCCACTCTTTCATAAATTTTTTATTTTTAAACCCATGACTATTACAAAAGAGGTCAGGAGTCACTTGTGCATGTTTTCAATCCCAAATTTAACTGTTGAAGAGGCTTAGATCCAAGATATCCATTTGTGATGTTAATTGTAAAACCCATTCCATGTTTGGGATAATGATTTTATTGTCAAATTTCCTGGAAATATCTGGTTTCTCAATGAAGAGTATTATGTATCAGCCTGAGAAATAACCCCTTGTATACAATTTGATGTGTGCTTTATTGGTTTTTTTTTTTGATAATTCAAAGTTAAAAATTATACATGTTCTTAAAGTCCATAAAAAACATTACCATGATAGTTAATCTTAATTTCTGATTATATGATGTATTGGATAAATTAATTTAATTTGAAATGTTAAAATGGTTTCAAGTATATTTTTAACATAGCCTTAATAATACTTTGAGAAATTATTTGATATATTAAACATATATTATTCATAAATTTTGATTAAATGGCCATTTTAAATTAATCTTGTAATTTTGGTAATGTTGTATTTAATATAATTTTTTGGGGGGAATCAATTCACCGCCTATTTATTTACACACTCTGACCAACATTTTTTATAAAAGGATTTTAAAATATCATTTCAACTATGATTTATTTTTCTTTTAAATATCATAATTTTTTTATTTCTAAATTTAATTTATTTATGGATTATAATAGAAAACAAGTTTCAAATACTAATAAACCTCACTATTATAATGGATAAAACATTATATGTGGAATATTAAAATGAATATGCATATTGAATGTATGTGTTTTTATATTTGAAATATAATTGAATAAAAATAAAAATAATCAAAAAAATTTTAGAGATGAATGCATTAATCCATCCAAATTATATTATAATAATATCTGTAATGATATTGATTATTTCAAAATAATATCATGATGTACAACTATATTTGGAATTTTGTATACATTAACTATTTCTCATTATGGTCATTCTAATGTCAAACAGATGTGTTTTAATACTTATAGTATTTAATATTATATTTTAATGATGAAACATGATGAACCTATTTCTGACATGTATCTAAGGTTCAATCGACTTGTGAATATAATGTGTTCATAGGGGAAACCTATTTCGAAAAAAAATCATGTGATGCACATATATAGATGTTTAGAATAATGTTGGAGAGAAATATCAGTTTTAATTATAGTGTCGTTCATTGTAAATAGATTTCCTATTAAAGATATGAAAGGTATTATCATGATGCATGAGGAGCAACTCAATGTAAATAAAGAAGAATTGGATTAACTAAATATGAATTAAATATATTTCAGTACATTAGAATGGAAAGGATAAAGAGGAGATCACATCCAATGAAGAGTCATCTTCTAACAGTGAAGAAGAAATGGATCACTTATCCAATTAATTTAAATTTTTTTACTAAAGGACCAAATTATTGAAGAAGTATAACTAAAGGGGAAAATATGAAAATAGATGTAATTAGATAAAATACTGGAAGAGAGATTACACTGGAAATGAAATAATATATAATAAATATAATAGAAAATGACGTGTCAATGATGACCATACTAAGATAAAATTTAAGAAGAAATTTGGGGGCATGTATAATAGGTAAAATAGATCTTTTATGGAAACATGGAGTTATTTGGATGATAGATCAAGTTATTTAGTATAAAAAAGATAAAATAATTTTGATAGATCCATGAAATGTTTTATAACAAAACATCAATGGAATCTAATATTTTTCATGGATTTTATAATCATATATATATATATATTTGAATATGTTTTTTTCTGAATAATCCATCGATTTTAATGATCTCATTTTTGAAATCAAGTTTTAAAATTAACAAAATATCAATATGGTTCAAAACAAGATCTTAAATCCTATTATGATATGATTAAATCCTTTTTAAATTTCTAATGATTTTTTCAAAAGTATTAGTTGATCCTAATATATTTATAAAAATAAATTTTCAATATTTTTTTAGTTTTTAAAATTTATGTTGATGATATAATTTTGGATCTTTTAAAATTTATTTCGGTTCTAATTTTTAAAAAATGAAGTAAAATGAATTTGAAATGAGTTTAATGTTTGTGTTATAATCTTTTCCTGGTTTATAAAATTTTCAAAATAAAGATGTAATTATTTTAAATCAAATTAAATACACATAAAACTTTTGAAAACTTTTTTTCATGGATAGAACAAAATTTATTGTTAATCACATGAATAAAACTGGTAAGAAGGATCTTTATGTAATTGGGAAATCATTTGATCAAACCAATTATAGAGGTATTATTGGAAGATTGATATATTTAACTTCTAAAAAAGTGGATATTTTTTGTTGTCGATATGTGTTCTTATTTTAGGGAAAAAACTAAAGAATCTGAATTACTTATTGTCAAAATAATTTTCAACTTCCTCAGGAATACAAACAATTATAGAATATTATTTCATTGAGGGAAAGCATTTAATTTAGTGAGTTACTCTGATGTAGATTTTGGTGGTATCATGTTAGATTGAAAATTCACCTTTGGAAAATTTAACCATTTGGGTATGTCACTAGTGTCATGGTGTAATAAAATGAAAAGTTTGATTTCACTATATACTACTACGGTTGAGTATATAGATGTAGGAAATTGTTTCCCTCATATTTTTTGGATGACACACACTTTACTATAATATGGATATCAATTTAGAAACATCCTTATAAATTAAGAAAATACACGGGTGATAAATTTATATAATAATTTATTATCTTATTATAAGATAAAAAATATTTATATAATATATCACCTTTTGATATATCAATTTAAAAACGGCGATATAACCATGGAACTCATTGGAACTGAACATTATCAAACTAATATATTTACAAATACATGGAATTCTAAGAGATTATGTTATATCAGACATGAAACATCAATGATAAACATTATTTATCTCATTTTTTAGTTTTTCATTCATAGAAAATTCAATTAGTAATATACCATTAAGATTTAAACCATTGGTTATCATCCTTTTGAAAGGTTGATCATTAGTAACCTACCATTGAAAGATCAACCATTAGAAATGGACCATTAAGTAACCTACCATTCAAGATTCAACATTCAAGATCCATAATTTGGGATCCACAATTTATGATATACAATTATAGATACAATATTTTGTGACCAACCATTAGGTTATCACCCATTAAATGACCAACTATTGGAGCTCCACAATTACAGAACCAACATTCAATGATCAATCCGACCAATTTTTTTGTGTCTAAATTTTTTTAAAATTTTTTATTTATATTTATATTTTATTTTATTATTATAAATATCTAAATGATTAAATTAATATTGTATCTGATTTTGGTAACACTCTCCCCCATATATCCTTTTTATCCATTCAAATTCCCTTATCTCTCAACCTACAACCCTTATACGTCACCCATTATTCATTCGAACAAAGGGAATGGTGAGAGTGATATATGCCTTAGTTTTTTCTGATGAAGGATTTCATCCCATGAAAAAATAATGATTATTTTTGACCAATGTTGCATTATTCAAAGAACTGATCCCAGAACTATCGAATTGGGTTTTCATTGCAGAAAATGAAATAAATATTTATTGGTTGATATCGACCAAGGGTCTAGTACTAAAAGTGATCTAGGACAATGAATTAATTGATTCGTTTTCAAAGAATGATAGACCATTAATTATATGGTTGGTTCAAAAATATTATTTTTATATGGAATATAGTTTTGGTGAGAATATAGATATTATCAGAATGTCAATAAATTTAAAATAAGGAGTATTCTGAAAGAGAAGTAAGATTTATGTTGAAATTTACTTCACAAAGGTATATATAATTATTTTGAAGGATATATTCCCAAAAATATATAATTATATTTATATGATAATTCTTAGCTAAATTTGACTAAAAATGATGTTGTATAATGATATGATAGTATATAAATTAATGGGGAGTATATAATTCATTTTAAATTCATTCACCACATTATTTTTTATAGGTAGGGGTAATTTAAAATGATGACGTATATAGTTGTATTTCTCTTATTTTTAATGAAAATCGTAAATACAATAAATATTTATTGATTATTAATGTTACATATAATGGATACAAGAAAAAAAATATAAAATAAAATGATCTATCCAATTATTATCACATCCATGTTGGAAGACAATGGATCAGAAGATGAGAATAAAGAAGAGTTAATAAGGTGTGGTACTTATTGTTAGATCCAGTTTACCTATAAGAGGATGAAGTAAAATTAGAATCTATATTTAATGAAATGGGTGGTTGAAAATTATAACATATATGAGGATTTATATCCTATGCAGTACCCTACCAGACCTAAAGACATATAGTTGATCATAAATTGGAGACATCTGACATTGTGGTTTACAATGATGAGTAAGTGGAAGAAGAAGCTTAAATAATAAAATATAATATATTTGTTTCAGTTGAGGATGGGAGTGACCCAGATGTTTTCAAGAGACCCTAAATTTTTTAAGGAGCTATCAGTACATCTATTTCGTTAATTTCTAAAGAATGATTGTTATGTGAATGAGAAGATGAAGATATTGAAGTATCACGTGAATTATACTTTGAGAGTTCTTTGGAAATATCAGGCGAAGTAGTTGAAGATTCAGGTGCTTCTGTTGGATGTGAAAACATAATTGGTGATGGAACTCAAGAATCTAATATCCATGATGATAATAGTTATTATTCTTTTAGGGGAAGACAATAACTACCAATCCCATCATTTTTTGTTTCTGGTAGGTCTACAGATGAGGATAGACCAAGTTCTATTGTTCATAATTCTGGAAGGATAAAGATACTCTAAAAATGAAAATAATTGACTCATAATGAAAATATTATAGATATTTGAGAGATGATAAAATATATTTTATCATTCAAATTGAGGATGTTTTTTGTTTTAGATATAAGGATAGAGAACATAATAAAGGGGAGATGTCTCTAGGAGCTACACAACATAGAATTGAATATTCTGAATCTAAATATTATTATACAACTGATGATGAATAACATGAATGTCTACAAGACAATGGTGTAATTTCCACCCATGTTGATGGGAAATATTATAAGGGATCTCTAGTAGAAATTATCGATGAGCATATCTAGTCAGAATCCTTTCTCTACGATGCTCCTACAGTTGGATCTACACATATAGAGGCTACATTACCATTCTAATTCAACATTCCATATCCTCTACCTCCTACTATTAGCCCCTATTATTATATCACTAAGAATGATATTAATACATTTAAAGTGAGGATTATTTATGATATTAGTGATATTAATAGATCAACACCCCCTTAGAAACCAAGCCATGTGAAGTTGACACTAGAATGTTTTTTGATCTTTTTATTTTACACATTCAACCTAGGATTATTTTGAAAATTAATAAATTGGTGATTGAGAATATGAAGTTGGATAATGATATGGGAAAGTAATGGATATAAAGGAATATATAAGAAGAAAACATGATATCTTCCAGACATCCCTTATGGATATGATGTAAACCTTAACTATAGCTAGTGCTTCTACTTCTACTACTCCACCTCATACTTCATCAGTTGATGTATAGATGTTCAAAGTTATTATGAGGGAGGATACATATTATATCTTGGGTGATATCACTACATATCACTATAAGGATATTAAATAGATCTAATCATATGGTGAACACAGCTATAAATTGGGTAGGTAGTGTTTGAAACTCGAAGTGAAAGAGAGACGATCATAACGACATAAGATATATCTTCACAAAAACTTTACTATTACTGAGATTAATTATTATCTAAATTTAATTTCCATTTTTTTATGTATTCATCTTGAAAAAAGAACATTTAAAGTTAATGTGAACCACTTCAACAATTTTCCCCTCTATTGAAGCTTTTTATTGAAGTGGGGGGTGATATTTTCACAAAAAATAGAGTGTGGTAGAAACATCATTATGGATTTTTTCATTTTGAGGAATCCATTTTTTATGATTAAGGGACGGAAATTGTGGAACCTAATTATATATTCATGTCTACCATAACATATGAACCTTATTCTTCATTCATGTCTCATTAGTTTCATCCTTTCAACATGTCACCAGTTGAAGTTGTTCAGAATATTAGACTAGTAGTGATAAAAGATATAATTATTTATACTTCTACACCACCAACTTCATCATATGAACATCCTTTCACTATAAATGGGAAATATATAGTGTCCCCTACCTCCCATCGATCTTCGATTATTTTAGATACATACTATTCTTTTTAGGAATTGAATATCCCCTAGATTATCCTTTTGAGACGTAACTTTTGGCCTTTGAATGTAATGATAATTATCTCATATTAATTTTCATAAATTTCATCGTGTTTCATTTATTTAATTACTATTTTGATAAACCAAATGGGGTATCACTATAGAATGAAATTTTAATGATATGATTAGTAAAGGGTTTCACATTTCTAAATAAGATGACAATAAGAAACTTATTTATTTCTATCTATTTTTTCTATTTATTTTTTCATGTACATGATTATAAGATGAAATGAATTCTGATTATAAAAACCAGGTATATTTTTGGAACCACGATGTTTTAATGATCAGAAACAATATTTTTAACATTTTTAATGAGATTAATGTTCTATTATAGTACAGAATATTCAATGAGAAACATGCCTAGTATAGATCTACTATTGGATCAAAAAGATCTACCATTGGTTATAAAGATCTACCGTTAATTCAACTAGATCTACTGGTGAACTACATATACTATAAGACTCTACCACTGATGGATATACAATTATGATAATCTACCTTTAGATCAAAACATAACAATCCTGAGTTAAAATATAATCTATTGGTGAACTAAATCATTATCCAGAGCATTTACGCCTATAGATCTAAAATAAGAGTTGATCTACAACCAGAGTCAATCTACCATCATAGTTGATCTACCTTTGATATGACGCGAAATTTGATCAACCATTAATGTTCATCTATTTCCAAATATGATCTACCATCAATTCATCTACAATATGTTTATACTTCCTCAAACATATGATAATGTTAGTATAATCTACTACTAGAGATGATCCATCACCAGTATCCAACCATTGATGTTTTTACTATCTTTTCAATTTAATTCCCCCAATGACTAGTTTATGAAATTAAATGATTATAGTCAAACATGGAATTAATAATCAATATTCAAAAACAAATCTATTATTTAATTTAATAAAAAGTCATTCATTATTATTTTAGTTCTTAGAATTAGTATCCTAGATAAATTTAATATAATTCATCTATGGATAATTGGACTTGAAGATATATATCATCAGATGAACTCCATTGTGAGCATGATATTTTTGTGTGGATTGAGAATATTTAATAGAATAGATACATTTATAAATAATAAAAAAATTGTTCACTAGATTATGAAACTTCTGTGTGATGGAATACTAAATATCAATAGACAAAATATATTCCAAACTATATGATATAATGTTTTCCTGTATATTATGATGAACCCTTTTGAGATTCTAAAAAATACCAATTATAGGACCTTTGAACATCTGAATCTATTTAAATCAAAAAGTATAATATTCTCATATCAGTTCAAAATTTACCTCTTTGTTTATGATTTACATTTGAGTTGTGTGCTGCATTACTCTGTTTATCTATACACACGGTCCCCTGTACCAAAATCAAGTGTTCATGAAACTCCCTTGAATTTTATTTATTTATTTATATACCCATTAATACAGTAGAAGAGGACATGTGTGAAATGTACATGTTTTTTATCCCATATATAACTACAGAATAGTCTTAGATCATTGAAAACCTTATTTGTTGTTGTTTGTAAAACCCTATCTCGGTTGCAGATCAGGCTATTTGATTGAAAAACAACATGGTAGTAGGTGACTTTAAAGTAGAGCTGATTAAGTCTCAACCTGGGACCGAACCTCTTATTTATTTTCTACTGTGATTCTTATTAGATTTTTTTTGTTATATTTCCAAATTAAAAACAATACATGCTATTAAAATCTAAAACCATCCTTTACATTGATAATGGATCTAAATTTTTATTTATAAAAAGTATTTGATTAAGTAATTTAGTTTCAAAAGTTAATGTGATTTCAATTATTGTTTTAACTAATCAATAATCCAGCATTGAGAAATTATTTAATAGATTAAACATATATAATTCTATTTTTTGATTAATTGGGCATTTTTAATTAATATGGGGGAATTCGTTTAACTTATTTTTAACATAATTTTTTATTGAAAACTCAATTCCCACCCCCACTTGAGTTACTCAATCTGACATACAATATTGTAAACAATTTATTATTTGTGTATACATCTATATCTATTAAATTGAATTAATTTCATATATTTACATAATAAATTATTGTATGATATTTTAAGTGTAAAATACTTGTTAAATTTTTTAATAAATTATTAAACAATTATTATTTTTTATATATGTTAGATTGAAAAAATGTCATAAATAAAAAATTTTCTATTAAATGTATATTAATATCAAATTCTCAATTTTTTTTAATTAATTTTTATTTATAATTAATCTATAAAAAAATATCCACTAAACATATAATATATAAATAAGATTCATATTAAATTAATTAGTATTATATAAATAATATTTCAAATATATATATATATCTATATATTTCTCTATATGAAATAAAATAATTAAAAATATATATTTTATATTTTATATGTCATTTTTAATTAAATATTATATATAGCAAGTGTTAATTTATATTTATACAAATATAAATAAAATTTTATAAAATATAATTTTGTTTTATTAATATAAATATATTTATATATTTATATTTGTAATGTTATTTTATTTAAACTGTCCTTTTTCCAATTATTTTTAGAACTGATAAATTTATTCTTTATTAGTGATAATAAAATCATTGATAAAAGATACATTTATCATTAGTTTTTTAGATATGATACATGATACATTTATCATAACTTTTTAGCACTGATAATGTACACCTATATCATGAATTTTTAGTCAATGATGATAAAGGATAGCAGTATTTATCAATTGTTTTTTATTATTGTTCAACATAAAACCAAAAAATGAGATTTGTTATTATAACAAGAACATGATTGTTATAAAATAACTTAAAATTATATGAAAAAATAAATTACATAATTTTTATTCAAAACATGCTCCATAATAAAATAAAATAAATAAAGAAATGGAATGAATGTAATGTTCTTATTTCTTTGAAAATTAATTTGGAAATCGATAAAAACCCACTACTACATAATGTGATTTTTAGCGTTCATTTTTTGGCCTTATGAATGCTTAAAAAGCACTGATATTGTTAGTGATAATAAAAACCAAGGGCTTTTCCTCTGCCAAATAAATTGATGATAAAAGTGGATTTTATAAAAACTAAATTAATTGTGGTCTATTCTTAATTTAGTGTTGATAAATGTACTTTTTATCATCACTATATAAAAGGCTGCATCTACTTCAATGTGATTCTATTTGAACAACCCACCACAACTAACTTATTAATAAAATTATAAAACATTACATTAAAATCATGAGGATATTGCAATAGAATTTATCAATGTTTGGAAAAGAATTGATCGAGGGGGGGGGGGGGCTTTTATCAATGTTAGATAAAAGAACAAATAAATTATATCTTTATCAGAAAAAAACATTATGATAAAATAAAACCTTTATTAGTAGTTATTTATCACACTGGAAAAATTCTTCATTAATCATTATTTTTTATAGTGCTGATAAAAGGTGACATTCATCATAAAAAATATATTATTAAAAATAATATTTTTATTATTAATATAAATGTCCATATATATATATATATAATATTTTCTAAAATATGATTTATATATATTGCTAATTATGTATTTACACATTATATATAAAATATTTAATGAAAAATGGTTTATAAAATAATAAAAAAATTATTATTATTATTAATTTGATAAATAGTATATATTAATAGAAATTTAACAACTATTTCATGATTGAAACAATTAATAATTCAAATAATCTGTAACAATATGTAGAAAACATGAATAAAAATTAAAACGACTATTACTTTTGATCTGGCTTCTCATTTGGGCTGCAAGAGATATCAAATTATAACTTGTGACGAGATCCATTCCATTAAAATATGGGAGACCACTGTTCTAATTTTTTCACAGATAAAATCACATGGAAGGCCTAAAAAATGAGTTTTTATTTGGTATATCTTAATTGTTGAATATTTATTTTAATTTTAGCTCTATTTACAGGGGTTATTTTCCTTTTTTTCTAGATACTGATTTTTTTTTTATATTACATTCATATATATATATATTATGTTATTCATATTTTATCATCTTTTATATTATCGTCATATTTATAATTAAACATATATAATTATATATATACATATTTTTAAATATTTACATATAAAAATTAAATTATATACATAAAATTTTTAAGGAATGTACATTAAAATTTTAATTTTAAATACACCAACCATATGAAAACAATCATTATCCATTTATTTTAATTATGTATGCACGAATATATATATACATATTCAAATGTTTGTAAATATTTATATATAAATATTTATCTATATTTTTGTTTCTGAATTAATAATCACATTTACATTTATGTATGTATTATAATGATATTTAAATAGATACTAATATAAATAATATATATATATATATATATACACACACACATGTGTGTAAGTATATGTATATATAAACACAAACACACACACATACATATTATATATGTGTGTTTAAAAACAATTATATAAATATGAACTAATTTTTTTATAAATATATGGATAAAAATATGTCACTAAATATACATATAAATATGTTATAAATTATAAAATATAAAATAAATGAACATAGATTAGTTTTTCCGGAATAAGCGTTAATATGTGGGTGTCCTAGGATCGAATATTGATAAAGGCATGTGTTGGTGGATGAAAATGGGATGTGGAAATTGCTAATATTTGAAGTGGGGGAGGACTAATGGGAAAGTGATAAAAAAGGTTATGGTGGGTGATATAATTAAAATATATTTCTTTAGCACTAATAATCACTAATTTTATATACACTTATAAAGGATGAGTTTATCAGTATCTATAAAACTAACAATGATAAAGGCCTTATTTTTCATCACATATAAAAAGTTCCATTTTCCAAAAAAAATTCTTGTATTGATAAAAAATATTGAAATTAAATGATTCTAATAAAATATACACTTTTCTAGTGCTGATAAAATATGTTTTGTGTGTAGATAAAGGCATGATCTATAGTAGTTAAAATAGAAAATATTTTATAAATAAATTTAGAATATAATGAAATAAAATTACAAATAAATATATATTGGATTCATTTAAATACGTTAAAACTAAATTTATGTGTATAATTTCTTACAATAATTTAGAAATTTTAACGAAACTGCAAAACCATTCAATATGTAGGATACCGAGTGAACCTATATTCTATCCTGCCATGGGACCCCTTCCAATAAAGCCTTATTGTGCTACCTATTATAAAAAACACCACCCAAGATCAAAAGAATCAATTACATGAAACTAAAAAATTATTATTATATATTTATTATGAAAATAAAACATAATTGAAATATATCAATGTCTAAAAAATATTTAAAAATGAAAATAATGATGATAAAACAAAATACAAAAATAAAAATGACAACATATTACTTAAATAAATCTTATTACAAAGTAATATGATACTCTCATTATGTTTTATTAGTTTTGAGCATGAGAAAATATTTCAGTCATATTAGTTGCATGATATTTAAAATAAATGATTAATTAATTTCAACACCCCATATATTAATATTCAATTAAATTTAAAGGGAAAAAACATTGAGTGTTATGTTGATGTATGTAATGTAAAGAGAGGGAATCCCCACTAACAAGATCAGTGCCACAATGGGGAGTGATAAAATCCCATAAAAGGAAATGGAGGATATATCCAGTGAGTCTATTGAAGCTATAAAAGCAACAATTTTATTCCCTTCACTCCATGTTTGAAAAAGATCAATCTAATTATCAATATAGGATTTCCAACTACATATTTGGTTGGTTATGGAAAAAGGGTTATAGATGAGATCTTTAATAGATTTATGAATGACTAATCCATTGTTTTCAATATAAGATTTTACAATACCATTTGTATGGAAAATATCATGTCTGTTCAACATTAAAGTATACATCTTGAGTAGGGAGAAACCTTGAATATATATGGCACTAAAGGTGATCACCAATGAACACATTGGTTCAAAAACAACAACACATCCCAATTTGAAACCAATGTATTCTGAAATGTTAATGTTGAGTGTCATGAACATGGGTAGTTTTCTATCAAACCTGACACCCAACCCGATTCACGACATGACCTGAAAGGTATACCCGATACCCACGGGTGGGCAACAAGTGCTTAAGTATCAAAAAGATACTTGTGGATGATTTAACGCATCAAAACAATCATAAAAACCGCCATTATAATAATCATAACAAGGATGAATAAAGAGAAACAAACATATCATAATAACATTATTATTCATGTTTATAACATAAAAAAACCCAAATGTAAAACATCAAAAATGGGAACTATAACATCCCAAAAAACACTATGCGACAAGAGGAGCATCGTCCTAAAGACACCACCTCCACATCCCCTATAAGGGAAAGACACTAGTATACTGAACTACCATCAACATACACCATTCCATTACCTATATCGTGGATAACCAAGTCTACTAACAGTCAACGGTGGAAGTTGGGTGTGAGCCAGAGCCTAGAAGGATGTAACCCAAGAAAGTGATTCCATGATTTTAACATTATATGTTAAATTAACATGAAATTTATATAAAATAATGATAAAAACCATTTTGTTGAAAATATTTTTAGGGAAATAATTATTTTCTTTTGAAATAACCATCCTGGTATATCGTATCCCGATGGTGGGTATCATATCACAACTGAGAAATAAGTCATAGGAAACCCCTAAAGGATATAGCTATTGTGGGACCCCAAATACATCGTACCTCTATGAAAAGTGGTATATTTTCTAAGACCATCTGTTTCCTTGTGAACAAGACACTACAGTGGAGAATATCCAAAATTCTATTAGTCTCCAATCATCATATATTTTTAGTTAGTGTTGTAACCATCCATCATGATTGGTGAATTCGGGCCAAAGATACATCTAAATCCATAGAATACTTGTCCTAGTTCACACACCTAGATACCTAGGTTAACATTTATTCCCAATTATTAATCCACATGTCACAAGGATCACAGAAATTCACATACACTTATTCTAACTAATAAAAACACACATGTTAAAACACCACTTCCACTCACAAAACCCTCATTTGAATCCAAACACACACCAAATACCATTAAAATAATGTTTTTCATCACTTGGATAATTTATTAAAAACCGTTTAGATGAAATCATAGACAAACACCAATTATACTCATATGACGCAACAAAATTCCTTTAAAACCCCAATTTTTACCACAAACACAACTTTAATATTTTTAAAACTCATTTGACACCTAAAATATAATCCATTGAACAGAAAAAATAAGAAAATAAAGAATAAGAAAATCACCAAATAATGTTTAAGAACAAAACCAGCTACCTGAAGTGTATAAATTCTAGAATCTAGAAAAAATCACAACCACAGTTCAAAAAAACCCTATAAAGGCTAGGTCGAACATAAAAAATCATGATCAAAACCCAAAAATTGTGATACAACACAATATATATATTTTTTCCTATGGGAAATGAAAATAATCTAGAATGAGTAATGAAACCATATAATAGGGGTGGAAAAAACAAATAATAAATTTAGATGGAGTTTCATAAATGAATATGAGGAAAAAACCCACCAAAATAGATCTCATGGGAGGTTGGAGGATTGGAAGGTGTGCCTAGGGCAGAAATCATTTTCTGAGGGAGGATATTGGGTTATTCGGGGTCATATTCAAAGTGGTTCAGAAGTGTAAAATCCTCGTTTTTAATGACAAGTATAGGACCCATGGTTTTCTCGTATGGTTTTTCTAACCGTCAAAATACAATGTGGTAACCACTTTACATAAGAGAAATGTCTCATGGTTAGACCAAATGATTTATAATCCACACACTAACTGTGTGAAAAGCCTATACTCAGAAATTACACCTATCCACCGAACATCCTGGGTAAGGCACATGGTTTTCCGCTAATTGTGTGGAAGTCGTGAGCCACCCCTTGTCAAAGCCAAATTTTACATCCACCCCCAAAAATCAAGAAAGTATCAAAGAAAAAATAAATAAAAAAATAAAATGGTTAATGACCTAAATAAGAAATCAAAGGTTTGAAAAATCTACCAACCATTAAAACATTCATCCCTTTGAAAATCTACCTAATGCTTCATTAGAAAATAAGGACATATACTCTTTCTCTACCAAAAAATTCCACTCCAAAAACATATTTTCATTATTTCCATGATTTCCAAGGATGAATAAAAATGGAATAAAATTACCTAAAAACCGTCTCATTGGAATCCACCATCCACATTATCCATTCAAGGATAGATAAATAAGGCTCTATTTCAAACTCTTACAAATTAAGCAGATGAGATAGATCTGTGTTATAATTATTCAAATGAGATACATAAAAAACTCCAAGAATTGAAATTAACTATGAATGCATACCAAACATGTATGCCACCTTACCAACATGCTCGTTGATCTCGACAGGTTCGATATATCTTTGTGTAAGCTTTTAATGAATCAACAAACTACAATGACCCAAGAGAGGTTCCACCTTCAGAAACACCCAGTCACCCCTTGAAACATCATGTTATTCATTCCTATGATATCATATGATTTTTGGTGACTCTAATCTTTCAAAAATCACATTCTTATTAGACTGACCATCTTAGAACTCTCTTGCACCCAGATCGACCCCAAAAATGATATTTCACGCACTTCAACCCTATATAAGATAAACAGGAAAAAATAACCACAATGTCCCTAAAAAAGATCCATATAGTTCTTGGAATGATAAATATTATTATATGAAAACATGACCAATCCCAAATGGATATCCCAAAATCATTTGAAATCCAGGACACATGATCGGATCATCTCTTCCAAAATATGGTTTTTATATTCTTTATTACCATCCATTTGGGGATTGTATTCTTTTCATAACATGATATGTGATCCCATTTCCTTCTAAATTCCTCCCCAAAATCAAGAGGTAAAATGGAGACCCCTGTAAGAAAGAATTTATAACAGTACTTAATGAAGGCTCAAATCTTCATGAACATAAATCTTTCTCCACTCATCCACCTTCATTGAATATCTTATTGGAATGAAATTGGATGATTTAGTTAGGTAATAAATCACTACCCATATCTAATTCCTTCCCAATGGAGTATGTGGTAAACCAATAATGAAGTCCATGGTTATCTCGTCCCACTTGTAGGTAGAAATTGGTTGAAGTTGAATAAAATAGGAGGGACGTTGTTGCTCTTCTTTCACCAGTTGAAACATTGAACACATGGACATGAAGTCACCTATATCCCACCACATAATTAGATACGAGAACTTCAAATTATAATAAATCTTGGAAGCACCCAGATGAATATCCTATTAATCCCATATGATCCAAAACAACACCACCCTCCATATGAAACAAATATTTACTGAACTGTTAATGTTTATTTTGAGACCAATAATAGAAGTCTTACAAAATATCTAATGACCTTACAGTAGTGGAGTTTGGGTTAAATGGAAATTGATCCTACCATTCAGTATTTTCCTTAGACAAGGAAAATACTCCCAATTATTCAAAAATTTTACTATATTGATTTCCAATATAAAGTATCTATCCACCATGTAATGACGAGTAATGGAACTTCTTAAATAAAGAGCATTACTCCTAGAATTCTAGATTTTACAACATCCATGTACATTTTGATATACCATCACATTCCATTCATGAATGTTTCTACACTCTCTTTGGACACATATATAGAATAATGTGACACTATAAAAATCATTGGATGAAAGGTCCATGAAATCACACATGGATTTCCACACTTTCATTGACCACTCTGTCTTAGAAAAAAGAGAGGACCATTACTCATAATGTTTATGAAAATATAATATTTTTAAAACTAGGTTGATACCCCAACCATTGACCTTCTAATCAATTGAAATAATGTGGATACATATCCACCATATAAATATTTTTTACTTTAATGTAATCTCATTACTATATAAAATCCAAAATCAATTTTCTTATCCATGACTATCATTGAATGAATACTGATAAGCCTTGGTTGAATATTTCCATGATGTTGAACTAGTGGAAATGAATTTATCTTCTTCTTTATTCAACCTTATACTATTCAATATATCATTGGTACTGATTTAATATTTCATGGATGAAGGAGGGATACAAAGTAGATTGACTGAACATGTTATCTGGAGATGGGCATCCTAAAAAGCCGATGGGATCATTAACCTCGTTATGGTTCCAAAAATTGAATTTACCATTACCAACTATCCCACCTGAGATAGGTTGGAGGATAATAAGATACGATATAATTTTTTATAATATAATATACTATTCCCCTTGGTGATTCTATAAACTAAAAATTATTACACATAATAAACATTGAATGTATTTTAGGGAAAAGTGATGCTTCTAAATGAAACCATTCACTTTTAGTTATACATGTAGTAATGTATATCATATTAACATGAGTTTAATTCTAAAAAATAAGAAATTAATTAATGAAACTCTTGATAAAGATTCAATGTAACCAGAGTGTCTTCATTATTTATTGAGTATGTGATGAATTTTCTGATATGTAATTCCATATCTATGTAATACATGAAAATTGAGTAAAATTGGCCACATCGTGTGTTGGATTTGTCAATGATTAGTTCCTACACATAAAAAATGAATCATCAAATTTTTACTGGATGTATGAATAACATATTACCGTTCCTTCTCATTTCTAAGAATGCAGCAGACATTTTAAACTAAAATAATTCTTCAAAATAGAAACCATGCACTTTTGGTTATTCTGGTGACATCATGTGTTAGATTAGTGACAAATTTTTTTCAAGAGTGGAAGCGAATTATTTTTGTAGTATTAGAGTGCCATAACATGTAAAAGGGTATAATGTTTATTTAATCTTCTAAAAAATCACATTACATTTATTTAATGGTTTTGTTGATATTAGTATATGACTATAACCATTGGAATTGAATTTGGTGATATTTCATGTAGGGAATAATATTTGTGATATTTAATATTTATTAATCAATTTATTAATTATTTAATTTTTCATGAACATAAATACATCATTGTTGAAGCTTCATATTGAAGTTATATATTCCAGGTTGAGTTTGGAATGGGTAGTTTTACCTAATCATTATGTAACCTCTATCCATGTTATTAGTCTTGAGTCGTGCCATTAAATGAGTTGTTTATTTTTTTTAGATTTTTCTTATTTTTACCTCTCCCGTAATCCCTCCCCCATTCAAAAAACAGGAAGGGGAAAACGTATGCTCTATGATTCCACCAAAATGATGAAATTAGGAAGGGGAGGGAAGATGATATTTGTCGTGGGTGTTAAATCAGAGAGGGATCGATGGCAATGATGACAGAGTGTAGACCTAAACCTGAATCGTTGATGATTTTCCACATGGTAGGGTTGGTAATTTAAATTTTCCACTCATTCACATTTATATTCCATTTTAATATATTATGTTGAAATTTTGGTTATGAGAGATGGATTAATGCTCTTAGGGGGTTGATTTATAGTGAAACAGGTGGTCTAGAGTGTGCTTGGTATGGATATACGGATTACATAGTACATAGTTCTATGAAAAAATGATGTTTAGTTAATTAGTCTGATGAATTTTAATGACATTAGCCACTTATTTTAATTTCTATATATGTAGGTTATGTAGGTATTTTAGGTGAATGACTCATACTGTTTTTAAGTACATGGATAGAAACTATCTATGGGTTACTTTATTGTAATAGTATATTCCTTGTTGGGTTAAAGAACATGAATTAGGCATGCTACATAACATGGAACACCGTGTAACATTCAAATCGCGTGTTCCATTGGTAATGTGGTGTATTTGGAGATTTCATGATGATCAATGTAGAATTATATGTTTGAGTTGGTGTTCTAGAACCAACTATTTGTACCTTTTATTACATTTATATTATTAATTTCCATATTGATACATCATCATAGTACATATTTTTCATTTTTATATATGAATTTAATTTATTAATGTCTTGGAGTATATGCCACAATGTCAATGTTACAATAGTTCGTCTTTATAATGATAAACATGATATTCCATGAAAATATTCCAAAAATATAGTTCTATTGTTAGATGAAATACTATGATGGGACCCATCGAATGTTGATTGTTAGGTGCAAGTACTAGTAGGAAGATCATACTTCTTCCCATGAAGTACGTAGTTGTTAATATATAAGAATGGATATTATTAGAATAAACCCACCCATAATAATTATTTATCTTTATGTATCAATAGATATTCCGATTTGGGACTATGTGTAATGGTCCTTGTACATTAAAATTATTATAAATGATTTTCTTGACTAATTTTCTTTTATGTATTGAGCAAAATTATGGATTCATATGTTCATAGGAAGTAGGGTTTGTTAGGTGCATCATGAATGACCTGTTATTCATAAATAAGTCGAGGAAGGATTTGTCTCTACAATATTTATAAATGTTGATATATCATCCATTTTAATGAAATGTAAATTTCAAATTAAATACCATGCCCATAGTGCAATGATGAATTTGTTTAATATATTAAAATTAATATGTATAAATCACATATGTTGTTGATACATGTGTATAACCTTCTTGCACTATATGACTTGTAGTAAAGTATGGATGTTTTTAGAGTTAGTTTTATAAACTACTAATAAATGAAAAAACAACATTACAAACCACTTTTTTATGAATTATATTAAAAATCATTGGTATTCAGTGGATGGTTTGTATCAAATGAATGCTAATTATTTTTCAAAATTATTATATCACATGTTTATTTAAAATAGCCAATATGCATTTCAATGAGGCCACTATGGTCTGGACCCCCACCCATCGACTCAGATCCCTCTCAGCCTATGCCTCCCCCTCACTATATCTAATCATTGTACCTACCTCACACCCCCTCACTACTGTTCAATACCGGATCCTTCTCAGCCTCCCCCTTACCACATCTCGATGCAAAGCCCCACCTAACCTCCCCGCTTGATGTTTGTTGATGCTATATTGGCTACATATTCTGCCCTCTTTTCATATCCTCCTCTCTATTTCCATCTCCACCTTTATACAACTATACTCTATCCATTATTTGAGGTGATATATCTCAAAATGATTTCACCCTAATCATAGTTAGTTGATTTTGTTCTCTATTTATGGCCATAATTGTACAATAGTGTTAGGATTAGTAATTTACCTGTTCAAGTTTCCCATCATTGATTTCATTTTATTATATTTATTAAATATTAATTTTTAGATATAGTATGTGTTCTATTCTAAGTGATGATTGTTTTTATATTTTGAGATAGTAATCATAGTTTTCACTATGATATTTTTTCCATGCATTTATACAAAATGTGAACATACCTTATGTATGAATTTAAAATGTGAAATTAATGATTTTATAATTAAATTAAATTTATTGATATTTATTTTACATGAATTTATAAGTTATAAAAATTATAAAAGAAATTTCATAATTCGTGGAATGTTATATTACCTATAAAAACGATGTTTAATTTTTTAAATGGTGAAATAATTTGTGAAATTGATGTTAGAATTTTTATAACAATTAATTATAAATTTAGGTGGCCTAGAATTATTTTTTTGGTGTTATTAGGTTATGTTATAATAGGGTTAATTGATAAAAGCGGTGAAATAAATCACGAAATGAGTGTTAGGGTATAACTTTTGTAAATGGATTATAAAAAAATATTTAATTCTTTCTATATTTGTTATATAAAATTTTAATATAAATATATAAATGAAATTTATTGTGAATGGAATAATAATGTGACATGGTATGTTTTTCCGAATTTAAAAAATCAGAAATCCTCTTCATTTTTGAAATTAGTTATTTTTTATTTATATATATAATAATATAATAATATTTTATAATTTATATTGTAGAATGTCTTGTATATATGGAATGTCTCTTCATTGGTATCCTGCATCAGAAAAGGTATAGTGAAGTACTTGCCCTATGTCATAGGGTTCTCATTGACCCTCTATGACACAATGTACAACTCCTCATGTACCTTTTACATTTTTTGTACAATTTCTTGTTGTCCTAATATTTTTTCATCCACGGGTATTAATTATACTAATGATTTTGAGGAACCATACAGGACACCTATGATAGATCCATCTAGTAATATGGATGATGGTCAGTTGTCATTTAGAGGTTAACGGACGGTCACAATCATTAGTATATAATTTAATGTGATGAAACTAATTTCTAATATATTAAAACTAATTATTTAATATAGAAGATAAATATATGAAAATAATAATATAATGGGGAAAAACATAAAGAGTGAATATGTCTAGAATTTCACTAATGTTAAGATAATTGTGTCTTTCTATGAATGTATTGCAACCACTCAGGATGAAGCATGAATTTTTAGAGAGTTCCTAAATTATTTAGAATGGAATGTGAAATATATCCCGAGTCATTATTTACTTATAGAGACATATTCGATTTTCCTATAAAATGAGTTTATTTTATTCTCAAATAAATGTATTATCATTATTATGTATTCATATATGATGAAATTAAAATTGATACGTAATGTGTTAATAATTTTATGCATTTAACATATTAATTTGTAGATGTTGTTCTATTTTTACAATACTCATTCCATTCCACATCCATATAACATAAAATGTTAGAAAAAATAGAAATATTTCAAGTGGAAATTTTCATATAAATTCAACGAAAATAATTATCATTATCCAATATTTATGATAAAGTACCCGAAAGAATAACTAGGGACTAATAGAAAATAGTCACTCACCATCGTCATAGGAAATTTCAATTGTTTTTTTGTTTAATGATATAAGATTAATAATAATGTATTAATAATATTTCATTTTTTTTATATATAATTTCCTCAGTTGATTTGAATGATAAATTCTTTAAATTGAGATAAGAAACTGATTTACTACACTTCTTCCTCAATTAAAATCAAGATGAATCTATGTGGAATTGTACCATTTAATTTATTAAAATAGATATATATTAAACATCATGTAATTTTTTTTCTAATATATGTTTTTTCTAGGTTTCTTAAAACAATATAAAGAGGTAGGATATTCTATTGGATGGTCAGAATAGTGGTTTTAATTTTAAAAAGATTCTAGTTATATCATAAACCCTAAGAAAAAACAATAAGTGTAAATAATTATAATTATTAGTTAGTGTTAATAAATTAATTTGAAATTTAAAATTAATCAATTTATAATATAAACTCAAATAGTTATGGTACACTGACTAAGCCTTGTTGGTTTTACTTAACATAGAAGATGTTGTGGATTGAGTTCTTGGAGAAGAGAATTATGTTCATGTTAGGGGTGGTGGGTTGTGGGACATCTCCATAGGGGGTGTTCAGTAGGGTTTATAAATCTTCATAAAATTGTTAATATGAGGTGATTAATAGTTTTAGTGATTTTTTCCTAAAAAAGGAAATTGATGAATAACAGAATACAATAAAATATTTGGAATGTGTAATAAATATAAAGAAAGACCATGTAACAACATTGAAGGGTGTGCTCTCTTTTATGTTTTTAGAATAAGATCTGAAGTATTCAGCATGAAATAGAAACACACAAATGGGGTGAAAGAATAATAATTTTCATAAATATACTATTTTATTATAAATTTTTGTAATTATTTTTTACATCCTTTTAATATTATAAGTAATATAACATTAAATATTATTAAGTATACCCCATAAAAATTGGCCATTAATTATTTCAATAATCTACATAGTAATCTCACGATAATACAGATAACATAAAAGATTTCATTAGCTCATGAAATGTAATTTCAACTTTCATAAACTATTTAAAGAGGTTATAATATTTGTTATTGAGGGGTTCATGTAGATCGATAGGTTAGGAAATATCTTATGAATTTCTGATATATTTCTCTATTTATATGTGTCCATCTACTGTATGTTGATATGGAAATGTGTTCAGGAATCATTTAAAGATGGTAGATATTTCATCACATGAACATGATTTTAAAATTATTTTATTAGGTGATCATAGATTTCATATTGTGCTTTGGTTTTAGGATTTTGAAAATGTGATTTCAATGTATATTAAAAAAATTAAAAAAGGATAGAAAACGAATGTTAGATAGTCATGTAGGTAAATTCTATCATATGTCTGATGGTAATGATATATGATTATATAATTTTAAAGAATTTAATTTATATATTATTGAATTTTTTTTAATGAGAATGATTCCCCTTGGTTGAGGTAGTAGGTTATAGAAAATAAACTTATTGATCATCATATTTTTAAAACCATAAAATAATATACAAGTGATTATAATGAAATAATATTAGGACATATGTGGAAACTAGGATGGACCATTGGAATCATAGAGGTAGAATCCACAATTTTTTTAGAGTGATTTTGGACATTATGATGTCAATGATAGGTTAAATAGAATACACTATATTTTTATATTTTTGTAAAAGAATGAGATTTATATAGTGCGGTTTTCAAGAAATACATTAGAATTATTAACATGTAAATGTTGGAAGATTGTGATAAAAGATAAGTATTATGAGGGAACTTTTTATATGGGTTTTTAAAATATGATCAATTATTATTTTTTCCAAAATTACTAAATTTTTATTAAGTGTTACAACATTCGATATTTTCTGTAAGAGAGTTTATCTATTGTAGACATAGTTTCTTTTATTTTAAACCTCTCTCATTTGAAACTAGAGTTGGTAACAAACGATTGTGTAAATGATGATAGGTTTGATATGTGTCTTCTATTAATTATTATATCTAGGATTATACACATAAATGTACTATATTATGTGTAGTTTTTCATGAATGATACAATGAAAATGGATTACATGGAAGTTGTTTTTAACATTACTATTTTTCATGTAAAAAATGGTGGGGAATAAGGTTCCTGAAGTGGTCAAAAGATGAAATGTAATATTTTCTAAATGAAATATAAGGGGATTCCATTTGTTTTTTCTAAAGTAAATAATTAAAAAATAAGTTATCTGTGTGTTAGAATGGGATATATTAAAACACATGAAAAACTTTCACCTAGTATATAACACTGTTATAAAATTACCAGTCATATGGACAGGTTTTGTAAAATTTTATACAAATGGGATTCCAGTTAATCATAATAATAGATATAGATATAATAGATTATAGTCAATTAACTCACATAGTTTGGGTTTGAATCTCAAGGTAGAATGGTTAGTCAATAAAATTTAGAATAACCTCTATCTCAGAAGGATAAAAGTGGTGTTGTTGTTAGAAAAAATTTATTTAAGGATAATTAGGCTAATGCTATATAATCTTTTGCTTTATGTGTCTTTATAATTTCATGTACTATTATTATTGTATATTTTGATATGGTTTTACAAATTCTTGTATATCATCATGAAAATAAATTAGTTGGGGTTGTGAATTGAATTTATGGCTTATTAAATAAGAGATGTTACCTCGTTGAGAGAGGGGAATGATAAAGGGTTTAAATCCCCATTATACACTATTATGGTGGGGATGTTGAAATATCACAGTATTTTATAATCCTTTATATGAAGACTAGTGAACATATCATCATAATGGATTGGATTATGAGAAAAAATTATTATACGAACTAGTATAATTAAATTTTTATTTTGAACTCCATATACAAAGTTCTCTCCTCATTTCCAGAAGAATGGTATTCTAGTTCAAGAAGCAATGGTCCAAATATTTATGGTATTAGTTTTAAAGTTATAATTTTATTGAAACCTGTCTTGGAATCTTCAGAGGTAATGTATGATTCTAAAATATTATTGATTATAAGAAAATACCCAAACTATTTTCCAATGTATTTTTTGGGATTAACTTTAAAAAGATACAATGAATTTTTAATCGAACTTTTAACTTAAACTCGAAAAATGTGTTTACCCTCTTATATAATGGAATTTATGTAATTATGGGAATATAGGTATAATTGGAAGATTTAAGACAAATGTAATTATTTAAATTAATATTTGTAATTTAAAATTCCATGGTTTCTTTTCATGAACCATAATGGTAATTTAGGTTTATATTTTTACTATTGAAGGATTAACTAACTGATATTAATCAATAAATTTCCTTTTTAACAGAATAAAATGATTTTTATTTATATTATAAGGGATAAAAGATGTTTTCAAAGAATAATTTTTGATTCGGATTTATTTATTTATGAGGGAAATAGTAGGGTATTCCATAACAAGTTTTTTTGAAAATTTTATTTGATTATGATTTCCTAATAATGAAATTCTGTGTTACTCATGATCCTAAGACACTTTTATATAAGATCAATCATATCTCCCACAAATATCTAGATACGGTGACTGTATTGTTATTAGATAATAATTTGATTTACTAAACATCAAATGAATCTCAATTAAATCCTTCGGTTTTTGTTTTAAAGATATTTAATTAACATCATTTATATATAAATTTATCAAAATATCACTTTGAGAATCAAGATGTGATTTTTTCGAGGAACATGATTATTGATAAAATAATTTACGTGGATATACGAGATATTAATAATTTTTATACCATTTTATAAATTGAATTTAGATCAAATATCATATATTTAAAATTTTACGTAATTTATTATTCAATGAATATTATCATTACTAATGTTTGGTTAACAAATTTAAATTCTAGAATTGGAGGCATAATGTGGGGAAGGAGGTGATGGAAATAACATAACCATGTAATGGTCAATGTGGTTTATGTATATCACCAGTGTTTCCATGACTGATTTCAGATTTTAAATTTTGTAATCTCTGGTTTAATTTAATATTATTGATTCATATGTAAAGATATTTTTTAATCTATGATAGTTTATACTAAATTTTATCTATATTTTTTGTGTATTTGTTTTTTTTGAATATTATGTAATGAATTCTATAGTTTCTGGAACTGGATTACTAGCCACAATTTTAATCACTGTTAATAAATTTTAAGCAGTTTCAAACATCACAAATAAATTACTGGTAGTTAAAAACATGGAAATATATGGTATTATTCCATATATAGTTACATTTTAAAGATATGAAATATATATTTTATCTAAGGAACCATTATTATTAAGAAAAACAAAAACATTTTTTCTTCATAGGGAACCGTGGCCAATTATAAAATCTTCTAGTAAATTTTTTCTCCTGAAAAAATGCTGACTTTTAATGAAAAGTGACAACTAAAAAAATTTATTAGTATAAAATGAAAACCATCATGAAAAATATAAAACTATAATTAAATATATAATAATAGACCATATCAAAATGTTTTAAAAAAACATCACTGAAACTAAAAAACCACAACTATAAACTCTTATTTCTATAGTATTTATGTGATAGTGTAACAAATTAATTAAATTACATACAAATCATTCATTTGTAGTTTATGATGTACTGACATTATCTTTTTTCTAATGGGTTCATTAACCCATTAATAGACAGTAATATTAGACATTAAAAATGTTTGTATTATTCTCAAAGTGAAAGAACCCTAAAGAGAAACATAATAAAATTTTCTGTTGATCCCAATTAAATTCGATTAGATTTTATTTATTGGAATAAATGTTATTATCAGGACTAAGAAATAATTTAAATTTTAATTTATTGATAAAAAATATTAACAATGTAATAAATAATTAATTATTCATTAATAAATTATTTATTTAATTATTTTCATATATAATAAACATTTACACTTCGTAAAATTAATAAAATACTAATTTTTTTTGAGTATTTAAAAAATACACACACTCCAAAATGTGTATATAATATTTATTTAAGATTGAAATATTTAATACAGTATATTATTCACGTATTTGATAAATTGTGATGTTGAAGAATGAAATAAGACACTATTCGATGATATATATTAATTTAAAATATGATAAATTAATATTTATTATTATTCCAATTAGTGTTTGCCATGGAATGATATTAATAATAATATTGTTACATGTGATGGGTTTAGATAAGGATTATAATATTATTTAGGGATTTTTGTTTTATTAAATAATACTTTTAACCTTTCCCTCAACTCCAAAAATAGTTGATAATATTTATTGTGTACGGCTAATCAAGAATTGAGGGTTATTGTGCCCAAAACATTTCTATAATGATTTATGCTTCTCTCATATTATTATGAATGATATTAATAAGATAGATTACTTGAAGTATGATGGAACTTGAAGAGATATATACTGAAAACAAAAGATGATCGATCCTCCATTCAGGCACATGACATTCAATCGATTTTTTTAGAGATCAAAGGACATTGTTTAGAACACTACTAGTGGGGTGTATTTAGGCCCTCACTAGACAACAATGGTAATCTGAATATAGGTTTCTATTATTCAAAAACATCATCAATTGAAGATCCCAATATGTGGTATTCTATCTACAAATCCTTTTAAATTTATTATAAATTTTATATGAAAAATTCCTCTCTACGTTCCAATATTTCTATGTCAACATTTGATGGGAAAATTTTATTACGTTAGATATTTATATACTGTAAAATTGGTGAATGATTGATCAAATTCATTTCAATAATTTATGGTTATCAACCAAAAGGTTATTCTTCTAGGCTTGTAATGTTCAATTTGTTTTAGAATAGTCATGTTTAATTTTGCAATTATTTATTTGATTATGGATCATATATATGAAATTGTGGTTAGTTTTAATTTTCAAATTATCCATTCATCAATATGAAGTTTAATTAACATGATTTTCTTATTTTAATTTTTTTTCTTTGATGACTAAAATTTTATTATGGCCTATAAAAAAAGATAAATAGTTAGTGATTCCATTAGGAGGAGATAATATTTATGGATTGTTTATTGGTTTATATGACATGTACATATATTTCATTACATTTAACCATGCTCCAAGCATCCGAACATGTTAAATAATATATGGTATGCTAATTAGTAATAAAATGTGTGGAATTCATTATATACCAAATATTTTTTGTCCAACCTGACACGTTATTTCTTTGACTACATGGTGTGTAGCTTGTGTAAACATCATGCAGTTTACACTATTTATAATTTAAATTTGGACCAAATGTGTTTTAAAATATATGGCTGGTAACTACATGATACTAATAGTTTGTAGACCTAAAGGGACACATATTGTTTATCGGGCATACACGTCATGAAAAACATTAATTAGAGCTTCCAAAGAACACACATAATCAATTGGTTGGTTACATGGACACACGACATACAGACTACGTGATGAGTTTCTTATTTGTACATGATGTCCAATATAACAATGATACCTATTATATATTTATGTTTTTATCATGGTAAATTTGAAACTGAAGAACTCAATGTGTATAAAATTATTACACACTATGTAATCTGGCTAATGTATATTCTGATTTTGTCTATATTTCACCTAGATACCTGAAAATAGAGGAATATGACATGTATGCCCTTATTAAATGATGTGTATTCTCCCAAACAAATATTATATTAAACCAAATTAAATTAATTAATTGATTTATTCCAAATCCTAATTATTATGTAATCATAATATGTGTTATAATATATAATAAATGGTTAGAATAATTAATAAATTATAAGCCAGTTATTTTTTTTAAATTTTTGGTCATGTCATTTATTTATCGAGAATTAATATATGAAGTGAATCTCCAAAAGTCATTATAAGGCCATTACAATGAAAGGAACAAATTGAGCGGTTAATTAATTAATTAATATAATACATTTAATCTTAAAAAAAGAATGAATTGACTTGAATTCAGGATAATTTACTTTTATGTATTTAATGATTTTGTTTGACTTATAATGATCTTTGACCAATCCTATGAATGAGTTGGTTTTATTTAATTTGATTTTAATACATGATATTGAAATTACATATTATTAAATTAAATATGATTACATATGAGTTATCGCTCACTTTTATAATGTGGTACCTATGTGTCTAAGGTTGTTTTTGAAATTCCCCCAAAACAATCCCTTGGTTATCCAAACATATGGGTAAGTTATAAAAACATATAATATAATAAGTATAGCAATTTTCATGGAGGTAATGAAAAATGTAAATGAGATGAAACCATCTTAGGTAACACATAGTTGTGCATGGTGGAATGTTGCATCTCATTCAAACACTGACACCAGGAGTTTTTCCTTAGGGTCATAGGTTAATTTATTCTCATATCAATAGATAAATGATGAGATAAGATAATGATTTTTTCTGTTTATTTATTTATTACCTATAATTTATTTTATTGATGCATGACCATGATAACATAAATATATGGTCTAATATGAAAATATTGAATAGAAATAAATTAATTATGCATAAATGTTTTTATCAAAACATTGTTTATCACTTATGTAAAATCCAATTAAAATTAATAATGAAGGTATAGGATAAAATATGAATTTTTAAACATATAATAACAAAAAAATCCATGAATTAAATAATAAGTCATTAATCCTTATACTACATGATTAGGAATTAAAACCATGGAACTATGTTTTTGACCTGCCATTTTGGGGACACTTACGTCTATCATAGTGTTTTTATGATAATTTTGTTTTGAATTAACTAATTTAAATATTAATAATCATTGCTTCCATGAAATTATGTTTCTTGGAGGCAACTGTTGATGAAATCCGAGTAATTCTTTCAAGATTACGGAGAGTAGTCAATGAATCAATGTGCTACGAGATTAAAGAAGGAAAATACATTCTTACTTAAATATTGTTCAGTAATTGACCGATCCCTAATTTAATTTTTGGTAATGTAAATATAGATTCTAACCTCCGAAATGACTTGTGTTATGGTCCATTCATAGTTTAGTATTGATGTTCTATGGGAATAGGTAAAATAATTGGAGAATTAATATAATTAATTTTTTTAAATTTTCACACAGAAACTGTATTCATGTGATGTAATAATAATCTATTGTTTTAATTTTTTAGAATAATGTAATGTTCATCAAACATGCTATCCATGTGATCAATTTTGGATAATGAAAATATCCTAATAATATATAAATTTCAGGAATGGTTTAAGCACCTATGGGTTGGGTTTCTCCATGAACTGAAATTATATGTGCTATAAACCTCACTATATGATCTACCTATTAAGGAGGTGTGTGATGAGGAGATTTTTTGTCTATGTTAAATATACGAGATACATAGTCAACATTTATTGTATAATTCACTCTTCCATGTCATGAAAACTCATGAAGTCAAAAGAGGGCATGAATGCTTATTGATTTCTTCAATATCTCCATAGTCTATATCAGGATAGAGATAGATATGAATGTGTTGAGATATCCAAGGAACTATTATAAAGTAAACATAGAAAATGTTTCCCAAACATGCCTCATGTACTAAAAATAATTAGGTATGTTGAGTGATTAGATGTTCTAGGTTTTTAGAATTATGAGGAAATACAGACCAACATAATTCTTTCCTCACTCCCTCAGATCTTCAATAAAATATTTTTTAATATTAATATGAACAACCTATAGAAGTATATTCTATACCATCTCACACTTATTTTCTGTGTCGATGATGAGACGAATTGAAAGAAGCCATCTATACTAATGGTGGATGAATGTAATGTGAATGTAAAGAGATCTAAATATAAATATTCAACATAATTCACATATATGAAGAAATTTTTCCATGGAATAGTAGGGGAATTAGATGTTGTCTATTTTTAAGGTGGTAAGAAGGGCCCCTAAAAAAATTGCACCAAGTAAAAAATGAAATGGGATGTTTCATGTGCCATTTTATTGAGTAAAGTTATTATATTTCAATAAATTGTTTATTAGATATAAATTATTTTTCTCACACATATAATCAAATAAAAGAACCATATAGATTATAGATGATTCATTGCGGTGAGGTATATCTATGACTATCCAACGAAGCCATAATTATTGTTGTTGATACTCAGGACTACCCCCTCACATTACGGGTAAAAATGATCTTAGTTTTGAAATGTTGTTAATATGGTTCATATGTAACCAAAATCATTATTTTTATATCAAGACATGGTATAATTGGATTTATTATCAATTTTCGTAAATAATAATTCTTATTTTATAAATATTTCATTTTTAAGGTATAAAATATTTTAATTATGGTATTTATGAGTTATATTACATAAAACAAGTAATTGAAATTAATAAAAAAATAGTTCACATGATTAATAGCGCACCGAATGATGGTATCACCAACTAGGTCATGTAATTGATTTTTTGACTAAATTAAATCAGGATGGATATATATATTATTTTAACTAAAACCAGTTGGTGTATATCATGTATGTTATTATTGAAAATTACCAAAGATCCATTTAGTGGAAAAGGAAGAAGAGCCAATGAGTTTCTTGAAATTGTTTATACTAACATATTTTTGACCATTTATCGTTAAATCAAAGGGTGGTTACTCATACATAATTTATTTTACTAATGATTTAAGTAGATGTAGACATATCTACTTAATGAGGATTAAGTATGATTTTATGAACAAATTCACAAAATATAAAAATGAAGTTGAGATCCTTCTTTTTAAGAAGATTAAGAAATTCCACTCAGACTATGTTGGTTAATATATTAATCAAGAGTTCATTGATTATTTATGGTAGTATGGGATGATATACCAACTCACTCATCCTTATACACCATAGTGGAATGGTGCAAGTGAAAGGAGGAAACACGCATTGTTTGACATTGTGAGATTATTTATGAGTCATTCTAGTAATCCATTATCCATTTTGGAATAATCAATACAGACAAACAAAATACTAAATTTTATTCCAACTAAAATAGTAGACGATATTCTATAAAAATTATTGAGTGGAAATAAACTAATGTTGTTATACATACATGTGTGGGGGTATAAAGCATTTTTAAAGGCTTATTTAGGAAATAAACATACTCCATGGGGAAAATATTGTTCCTTTACATGATTCCCCATTGAAAAAAAAGAGATATTACCTATACAAACCCTAAGATAAAATTCAAATAGTTAAAGACATGATATATTTATTGATAGGTAGATGATATATAAATTGCACAGTGGGATAGAGTTAGACATTGTTTATGTCTAGTATCAAGGTAGAATAGAGATATAACATGAACATATTCCGAAAAAACAAGATGTTGAATAAATTTTGGAGACCCCATTACTATTTATGAGTAAACCATATGATATATAACCTAAAATATGTTGTTTTCTAGTCACCAAGTATGGTGAATTATTATTAGTATATAATAAGGTAATTGTAACCTGTAAGGAAGATGTAAGTTTCATAGATGATCCAATAAATAATCACTACAAGAAAACTGGCCATTAACTAATCTAGAAATGGCATTTATTAGTAATAAAAAATCATTGACTACCAGGGAGAGGTTAAAATTCCATTCATTTTATAAGCACTGAAAATGAACATAAATGGGGTCCGTTATCGGTGCTAAAAAATAGATTATAAAGGATTATTTTTATCAATTCTAAAAGAGTGATGACAAATGAGTCATTTATTAACACTTTTTAAATCCCTTATAAAGGAACCATTTATATGATTGTTAATTTAGTGTAGCTAAAGGAACTATTTATACATTCTTATAAAAGTGCTGATAAAGTTCTATTATAAAATTTCTTATAGCAGTGCTAATTAATGACCCTTTATCATTTCATTTATGAAAACTAATAAAATATACCTTTATCATCTCTTCTATGATAAATGATAAAGTAGAAAATTATAATTACATTAATAGAACTGATAAATGTTGGCTTCATTAGTGATTTTAAAAGAGATAACAAATAGAGATACTACAAGGTATTGTAACACCACACATCATCATCAACACCGTGTGATGTTACAGCACACCACAACACAAAAAAATAAACAATATATCATCAAAAACAATTCATAATACAATATTTAAATAAAATAATATTTATAACACAAAAAATGGAAAAAACAGTACATTATAGGCATTTCAAACATTGATTCATACAAATAAATAAATAAAAATTATTAAAAACATTAAAAAACATAAATGTTCCATTATATTTTAATCTTGACCCGACGCATGAAATGGGTGAAAAAACCACACCTTCAATAGAATTATAATGAAAATATATAAGAAAACAATTCTTATATTATAAATAATTTAATGAAATAAATTAATAGAATGTGTTAAAATCACTAAAATTGATGATAGTTTTAAATATAATGACCCACATGGAGTCATAACGGTCACATCATGCATCAAATTAAGGTGTTACTGATTCTGATTCAACTCAAATGTTTTTTGGATCGTTGTACAACTGTATCAAAATCATATGAATGTGTTTTCATGGGTTTTACTATGTAGATTTTCTTTTATACTAAATTGTCATTTTAAACTAGAAACATACACTTTTGACTCATTATGATCACATCATGTATGATTTTTAAATGGATCAAATTCCTATACGTCAAAAAATAATAATGAATTTTTGTCCAAAATTATCCATAAAATATACGTGCATTTGATTTGTTTTTTGGGAGTGACACTTTTTGAACTAAAATTTAAATTTTGAACTAAAAATGACACTTTGAATAATACTGGGAACATCATGTGTCCAATTTAGGTGAGACTAATTTCATCACATAAACAATGATTGATGGATCATTTTAATAAATTATCATAACAATTGGAATGAGTATTCCTAGTTTTGAGATGGGATGTTTTCCATTTTAATAAAATTTATTACAATTTTAAATAAAATGAGGTAATTTGAGTCATCGCGGTAATACCGTGCGTCTGATTGAGATTTGGATAATTTCAACATGACCAATATAACTTATGAATCATTTGGATAATTTAAAAAAAAATGTAAATGTATTTTATCAGTTTTATGTATGTCACTTTTATTTTTTATTGAAATGAAATTTCCAAATTAGAACATGTACATTGAATCATTGTAATAAAATTGTGTTTCTGATTTACGTATTTATGATTACATCCCATAAAAATTGACTTATGAATTGTTTTCATAATGTAGTTAAACATTTCTAAAGAATTTTCTTGGTTTTGTGTAGGTTAGATGGCCTTTTAAATAAAATTGATCACAATTTTAAATAAAAACAAGCAGTTGGAGTCATATCGGTCATAGCTTACATCAAATATAGGAGTTTCTAATTCATGAATTTCCCAAATAACATTTTTATTGTTGTCATAATGTCTCAAGACAATCAGAATGTGTTTGTTCTATGAGGTGTGGGTCAGTTTTTTTTACAAAATTTGATTTCAATTTTAAATAATTTCTCTATTAGAGTCATACAAGTCACAACATGAATTAGACTGAGGTTCAACTAATTGCTAAACGTTCAGAATCACATATGGATTTTCTTCCTAAATTATCAAAAAATTATGTACGTGTCTTCTTGGTTTTGAGTATGTCACTTCACTTTTAAAATAAATTTCATTTTAAATTTGAATCATGCACTTTGAATTGTAAAAATAATATTGTGTATAAGTTTGATAGGAGAATGTTTCCTACACATAAAAAATGTCTCATGAATCAGTGTCCTAAATAATCAAGAAAATATGAGAATGTTCTCTTAGTTTTCAGTGAGTAGATATTTTTAAATTCAAATAAAAATTTTAAATTAATAATGGAAATATTGAGTCAGTACAAATTTTTAATAAAATTTAATTGATTTTAAAATATAATGATGTAATTTTATTCATAATAGTCACATTATGTGTCATTATGAAATTAATATGATTCCAATAAATCCAAATTACACAAAATCATAAATTTCAATTTTACCATGATTTCAATTTACTTTCCTTCTCAAACTAGAAGCACATCATGAGTATATTTTAACAAAACTCATTAACTCGGAAAAAAATAATACACATGTATAAGAAAACAATTATTATGAGTAATATTGATAAGATATAAATAAAAAATAAATATGAAATAATATATTAATTAGATTGACAATTATTTTACATTTTAAATATCTAGATTAACATTGTGATTGATATATGGTGGGAACATGAAGGAAAGTGATAAATGTCAAAACTATAGAGGTGAAATGGTTATAGGTATAAGTTTGTGGATATTTTGATGTATAAAAGAATAAAAGATCTAAAAATAACCCCAACATGAAAAAACTATTCCACATATATATGAAAACATTTAATATGTGAGTAACTAAAAAAGAAATTAATTAAAAATAAATATGGGATAATATAATAACTTCATGTTCTATGATTTTACTATGAAAATAGCAACATTACCTTTGTAATTGATAATAGGCACCATCGTTTCTCTTCCTACAATGGTAATGTAGTGAACTTTAAAGAAAGTGATAAATACGACATTATTGGGGTAAAAACGTTTTGAATGAGAAGAAGCCCGAATGATGAATATAGCCCCTCAACTCGATAAAAAATATTCCCAATATAAGAAAATAATTTTTATGTGAGTAAAACTAAAAAATAATACCTTAATCATAAATATGAAATAATAAATTAATTCTATGGACAATGATATTACTATGAAAACATCTTGATTACCTCTGTGATTGAGTAGAGACAACATCATTTCTCTTCTTGCAGAGGCTATGGAGGTAACATGAATTGTATTGATAAAATAATTACTGCAGGGGTGAAAATATTTTAATGGACAAGAACCATGAATGATTGATAGATCCCCAAACTCGATCAAAATACTCCACCTTTATAAGGAAATAATTTTAATGTGATTAATATTAAAAATAAATAAATAAATCCATAATATGAAACAATACATTAATTTTATCTTCAAATATTTTACAGTGAAAATATCAATATTACCTCTTTAATTCAGTAGAGATTTCATCATTGATCTTCCTGCAAATGTATTAGAGGAATCATGAATGAAATTGATAATTTCACCACTATAAAGGTGAAAAGGTATCAGGGGATATGAAGCATGAATGTTAGACAAACCAACCAAAATCAAAAAAAAATATTCCAACTATATAAGAAAATAATTATTATGGGAGTAATAATAAATATAAATAAATAAAACCTAAATAATATACAATAAATTAATTCTATATAAAATGATTTTACTGTGAAAACAATAGGATTGTCCCAATGAGTTAGCTGAGATAACATGGTTTCTCCTCCTGTAAAGGAATGAAAGAAGTACATAGATATCCCAAAATAAAATAACTCCTAAAGGAATAGTGAAAATTAAATCAACATTTAATTATATAGTTTTTTAGTGAAATATATTAAGTGCATCATAACATTACCATTACAATGTTACAAAGGGTTTTCTTCATTATAGTTTGTTATTCAATGGTGTAAAGAATATATTATAATCAAGAGTAGTAAAACATTTACTTTATATAATTATAAAGTAGTATAGATCATATAATATGGCGAGGAAAAACATTATATATTACAAAACACATTTAACTTCTCATTTCACTCACATACGTTTTTTAGGTTACAAGGATTTGGTTCCTTTATCGAGATTACAAATACCCTATTTGAGGTCACCTCTATCATAAAATACATTGTCTATATTGTGAACTGATTATGATGTCCCAATGAATTGGCCATCCTTAATTGAATTTTTAAAAGGCTAAACATTTGTTATAGTCCCCAGAAGTACAATCTTCCAATTCATGTTTGTTGGATTAGAGACATAAAATACAAGCACTACCTACGATTCCATTATAAAAAACTCATCTTTTTCAACATCCACAAAAACATTCAGCTTCAAAAATCCAATTGTATCAACTTTCACTACAGTGATATTGCCAAACCAATTGATTTGGAAATTTAGAACATGAAATTCTGTATAATTCAACTCGTAAAACTGTTCAATAATTAAAAAATATGACATATTTTAAAAAATTGGATTTCTTTCTTGGAAGAAAATATGTCCATCACTTAAAACACAAGCATAACACCACTTTTTTTCATTGTACGGATGTCATCATGTTATTTCTTTTATAGAATATATAACCATTGATTACAAAACTAGTTTAAGATAAAACAATTTCATTTGGTCCACCAGCTAGCTATTGAAATTATATTCCTATTGAATTCATATTTTCTTCTATATTTATAAATTTGACCTCTGAACCATCCTATAATCTACTGATTATGTTTATTTTTAATCCATCCTTCAACCATTGATGGATTCAAATCTCTACGAATTTATATTTGGGCATCTGATTATAGATCATCATCTTCACTATTATGTAATATATAACGGGTTTCTTTCACCCACTCTCTTATAGAAATCGTCACAAAATCTAGAAATACCTTTTCCCCTAAGGCGTTCATTATGACGAGACATTAGGAGATAACTAATTTTGACATATGAAAGGTAATTAGTGCAAAATTCAATATCTTCATAAAAAATATATCAGTAAACAATAATTTTTTTTGGACAACTTCAATTCAAGATATTGCCTTTCAAAATATTCATATACCATTCAATTTGTTAACATCCATCAGTAATGGAAAATCCCACATAGTTGAGCTTACATGACCTACTAAACCATCAGGTGGACCATTATATCAAAGAATGATATTGGGAAGAAAACATATAATTCATATAATATGACTGTACTCTTTTATTACAATGTGAAACTTCATTGGGTCTACAACATCACTACATATTGATTTGAAATATAAATAGTGTATGGTCAGTGTATATCATATATTTTTAGGAAGAATGCATCAAAATGAAACAATCATTAAATCATGCATCATAACTTGACAATCGTGTGATTTTATTTCATTTAACATCAAATTAGACATCGGCATGCCATTTTTTATTTTTTATGAATTACACTATAGATCTTTAATAAAATAAATAAAAAGAATATATTTAAAATTTTTCTTTCTGGATAGAGTATAATCTTATGGAGGAAGAAAATTACATATTTTACCCTTCACCGGTTCAAACTCTTCCCTTATCCCCATTTCAATCAAGTATAACCTAGCCTTGATGCCATATTTCTTCATTCGTGGAACATTTATTAATGTGCCAATAACACTATCATATAAATTTATTTCTACATGAATGACAACAATAAAAAGTTTGACATACAAAAAATTCCAATACAATAACTCAATGAATATTGGTCTCTTCATCCAACCAGATTTTTTATTATTTTTTTAAAATAGTTTACCAAAATTATGTAAAAAGTTTTTACTTTTTTGGACAGTTGATCGCCCATTTCAAGAGTTGATGTTGTACCATTTTCAATTTTCCAATCGAATATGGCTATCTAGGATCGATATTTATATAATTGAGGTAAAAATCTCAGATTTCCTAAAAACAAAGTATTAATGTAATGTTTCAACTAAACTATTTATGTTAGTTTTCCAGAAATGGGACACCCTGACATTAATTTAATGCTATAGTGTGATAAATTTCTATAAGCGGGGAAGGCATTTATTGTTATGTAAAATATTGCAGTCTATGGTAATTCTTCACTTATATGAGTCACATATATTGTTACACCTATATCCCACATCAACTTCATATACTCTATCAATGGAGGCAAATAGACATCTATATCATTACTGGGTTTATTTTGTTCAGATATAGGCTGATATAACATAATGTTTTTGCAGATTTTGTATAACCATCTAGGAAAGTTATAATTTATCAACCTGATGGTCCATGTACCATGTGTACTATTTTGTACACAATAAGTTTTTATTTCATATGTAGATAAATAAAGATATATGTTTCTCACCTTATCCACAATTTCAGGAAACTTGTAATCGATTTTCTTCTACAGTGTATAATATATTGGAAGATGTTGGTTCCAAAATTAAATTCTTATATATGCATGCCACATTAATTTTCACATGGATTCCTAACATCCATATAATCTTTTAAACAATGTAATTATAGGAATGTACCATAGATATTTTGAAGGAATTGATACAATTTGTTGGTATCGATCTTCACAAAACATAGGGAATTTAATGAGTGATTCATGGTCCTTCTAAAACATTATGAAATCATTTGGAGAAACCTATATTTTTAGAGAGCATTCCCATTGAACGTAACATTCACTTAACATCATATATGTAACACACTGAAATTTTATAAAAAATATTATTTTTAATTTTAGTGGTTTCTTGTGTTGTACACTACACCATGATTTTCGTGTGCTATATGTAACACTGTATTATCTTGTAGTATACACAACACTATTTTTGGTTCATGTTGGACGCAAGAGTGACCTTCCTTAATAGCTTGTGTTGTATGCAATATTGAGTTTCACTAAACAATGATATATTGTTATTATGAACTAGTTGTTATGAATATTATTAACTATATTTTTAATTTTATTACAATATTATTCATCTTACACATTTTCTAGAACATGGTATGAGAACAAAATAAAATTTTCGGGTAAATGAAGTATTTTTAAAAAAATGCACTTTTACCACCATTTGATGGCGCACCCACATTAAATCTAGTTTTTGACATGTTTATAAATTCAATTTACCAAAATAATATTCTTATATGGATTCAATATATAAAAATTTACTTTGGATAAATTTTTCATATTATTCTGATAACTTTCATATTTTAATGAATTGTAAAAACACGAAATATTTTAATTAAAAACAAATTTTTAATTCATAATAATTTAAATGGTTAAATTATAATATATAATGCGTTTAAATTATAAATAGAATAAATTTTTACTATTTAATATAATTTATTTCATTAGTATTGATATTAGATTGAATTCATATGTAAAATCATTTCAATCTTTTGTAATGTTTTAACATTTAAAATAATTTTCTTAACATTGAGATTAATTTTAAATTAATTCTTGCAGATTGTGTGATTTAAATTTGGAAAAATGGATTCCATATATGGAATAAGTAGGTCCAAATTATGTTAATATGCTACTTTTTATTTTTTGGGCACTATGAATAGTAACTACGATAAATTTTATTTACCATAGTTAATGGTAAGTCGGGTAATTATGGGAAAATATAATATTATAAAATTACTCTAACACTTGTATTAATGTAATTGGATGATTATATTTCATCCTAAAACATACTTGAGTTTAAATGAAATTTATTTGAACGCACATGGATGTGATTAAATCCTTTAATTTATTTTATTTAAAGGAATGTGAAATATGTCTCACTCAAACATTAATAATTAATGTATTTTTAATATAAGGTTATACAGAATATAAATTCAATTATAAATACTCATTTGAAATCTAAAATGTTTTTCTATGTTATGGTAATTTATTTATAATTTTGAAGAAATATTTAATTACCATAACATCTTATACATTAATGATTCATAAATTGTTTACATACTGAAAAATCAATAATATAGTTTTTATTAAAGTAATAATACCCATCAAAAGTCTCAAACACATGAACAAAACTTATTGGCCGAGTATATCTATACCATAAGAATCCAAGGGTATACTTGGATACCATTTGGAGTTGTATAAAATAGATTATGACATTTATATTATTTTATTTTAAATGATGTCAAAGTTGTCACCTTCGTTACTTAATAAATATACCAATTTATATGTTGTTATTTTAAGATTATAAAATCGAGTAAATGTATTATTAATAAATATATTATATTTAACTTCATCATAGTATTTTATTTTTTATTTTTATGAAAGAAATATGTATATTGAATAATTATACAGTATGTTGCAGTAATTATATAATTATGATAAATATGAAACAAATGGTTTTATAAATACTACAATAAATATTATATGAACTAATTAATGTTCACCACAAATTTTCTGGATGAATAGGACATCTTAGGAATCTATTAACCATTTTTTTTAGAATATATACACGGATTTTATTTAAATTACAATAACTGAATAGTGTCAAAATTAACACAATTTTTTTAAAAGAATAAAATATTATTTAATTGTTTAAAAATTACAAATTTTTATTATTATTTATTATTTGAAATTTATATGGTCTAACATGTCATAATGTATCCAACTATGGACAATTCACAACAAATAAGTAATTATTTCTAACAATTTATAATATATAATATTATTTCTACAAATAAAATTAAATAAATTAAATGACAATAAATCATGTTGATAAGGATTAAAATAAATTATAAACATGTCTAAATTTTATGGGATAATGAGACTAAAACCATATATCATATCATCATATAATTGAGTCATTTTTTGAGGTCTTTATGTGGGGTTTTAATTTATTATAAAACATTATTTCTTATGTTTCCAATGGTGCCCCTCTCCTCCCTTATAAAAAGGAACCTCCTCCCTCTCCTCCTCGCACCATTTTGAGCATTCAAGATCGTTAAAACAATGCCATTCACTCTTATCCTCTTCCCTAGAAACATACTAGAGGTCCGGGTCTTCTTCAAAGACCATCATTAGTTCCTTAAGTGGATGTTTAGAAGAGGCTCGTTGAAGAAGAGGTAATATCCTATACCGATTTTTTCAAATTCATTTTTTATTCTGCTTCCTATTATATTGTTTTTTCATAATAATGTAATAACATCAGTATCACTAATATACTGATATGTTATTATAAATATGAAACAACCCTATTTCACTTTCTATCCATCCTATGGAAAATGAAATCACCGCGCGTGCGTACGTACGGAATACCGTCTCCACGTCGTGGTGAAATCACTTATTCCCCCACCACCTTTCATGGATGGGTATAATGGTGTAAAGAATAAATATATATGATTATTATAACATTATACTATTTCTTAGATATTCTATCATCCTCTCCAATACCATTCATTAATTCTGGGAACGATATCATCGCTCGTGCGTACGTACGGATTACCGTCTCCACGACGCGATGAGATTCATTCTCCATGATTAACCATTCAGGTATGGTTATAAATTATATATAATAAATAATAATGAAATATATGAAATATTAATGATAATGTATTTATGTATATGTTATTTACTTACTACCATTCAATTTAATAGGGAGACGAAAACAACATTCATGTGTACGTACCACCTACCGTCTCCATGAATGGTGTATTTATTTCCATTTATTTTTCTATTATATCTATGTTTATTATGAATATATATTATATATAAATCACATTTTACATTATATAAGTAAATATCATGATCTATTTAATCATATGAATAATTACAAGTCAAAACACGGACGATAAATGAAACTATTTAACCCAAAAAACTGCTTTAACGTGCAATTGAAAAATGAATGACTAATATAAAGTGTTAAGTGAATCTTATATGATATCATAAATATTATTATGGTTCTTGTCACAACCCGCATTCACCAGAAGGAGGGAAGGGTCAGTAGATTTCTAGGCCCTTCTTCAAGTTGAAGGAGAGATAATGACCCCCAAAACCCGCCTTCAATAGGTCCTGGAGTGGCGACCAGCGCCAAGGGTATAGAATCACTCATTAATGGAAGGAATTACCCTTTTTCTTTTAATAGGATCGCGAGATAAGACAATAAATCTCACAACACCAAAACTAGAAGTGCAGGAAAATCCAAAACAACCATTCCCATATGCATGTTCTAAAAGTAAATACCACAAGTACAAAGTGACTACAAAGGTAAAGTACCAAAGAAAGGAAAAAAACAGCAACTGCAACTGCCCCAAGGGTCTGTGCTAGTATGGTCCGGTGTGATGCCCGAAGTCCACCAAGAAACATGCAATCCATTTTATATATGTAGGGTGAGCATACAAGTATACTCAGTAGAGAAAAACAAATGACTCTCGTGCACAAGTGGCGGACCGTACTAATGTACCGTGAGAAGCAGACAACCAACACTATCAAGGAGTTCATTCATCCCACCCACCGGTCACACTCACCAAAAAAAACAATCAAGGTAAAGTATAATAAAATCACATCGATGTTTGGGTACCCCGCGCCACTTTCCCATTGGTTATTGAAGACATCCTATTCATCGAACCAATCCCTCCATTCTCACTACAGTCACACGGCCACACCCCACCCGCACACACTTTGGCCATAACCTCACGCAGTCCCACTGCTAAACCCCACCCACACACACCTGGGCCACAACTATCATACGTAACCACGCCTGCAAAAACCGTGGCCAGAACAACCAACTTCACGGCCGAAGACCCTCTTCTAGGAGATCCACTACCACGCTCAAAGACACCTGGGTCTCATCCCGAAGTCACTTGATAAAGCACATGCATGCACACAACTATGCCTCATCCCTAAGGCACTTGGGAAACCACCTTCCCACACACACCTGGGCCATAAACACCACACTACCCCGCCCAACGGTTCTTGGGCTAATAATGGACTTCAGGCCATCACATCCTACCAAAAGATACTTGGGCTATCTGGGAAAGGGATCAGAAAAGAGCTAATAACCCGGCACTAATGGATGTGTTGGGAAAAAAACCCTCTCCCATGAAATGTGGGTTTTAGGAACTAACTTCTCAACTTGGGTGGGGCGCGAATAAGAAACACAAAAACTAAAAAGTATATATATAGGTAACAAGCACTCTCCCAAGTTTAGGTTTTTATTCATCCTTCCTAAAGACCATAATCAGTACCATGACCAGGTTACAACCCACACCAAACCAAAACCCATTTATCCCATCCTTGTTTCATGTTCAGTAATAATATTTAAATAATATTCTGCACCTACTTAGGCAACTAGAAAGAATTAGCACAATACAAAGAAAGAGTACAGTCAAATATCAACTTAATCATTCACTCCATGTCCTCTTGTAAAGCCACAACAACAAAGGTATAAGTTAGATCCCTCGATGTACTGGAACCAAAAGAAAAACCCCAAGGTACAGTCCCATGTCCCCAAGATCCAGGAGTCAATGGTTTCTCAACAGACGATCCCTCCCCAATTCGTGATATAATCATGGTAACCACCCGACCATAAATTCATAACCACCGAATCCGTAACAATAGGGAATCCCATCCCTACCATCATCACCCAAAAATCGGCGCGTAAATGAAAAACAATAAAACCACTACCACCAAAGAAAAGAAATACCATTATGGTATTTTCAGATTTAAACTATTTAACACACTCCATGATTCCAATTCCGCTAGACTTTAACCGGGGTTATCACAGAAAAGGGTTGATCCAGGTTCTTTTAAATTTATTTAGACGGGTTTACATAAATAACCAAATTCCCTTACCTGTAAAGTGTTCACAACCACAATAAAATCCGTTTAAACATCACCAGAGGTAAGGGTTCATTAGTGCATAGAGAAATACCACCAACGGCCATGATATTCAGTAGGTGTAAGCCCGCACAATTTAGAAAAGAAGATCATAAAACAAATCAATATCATCAATCAGAGCCCCCATTCATTTTTTAGAGTTCGTTCATTATCTTCATTAAGGTTTGGTTAATCTAATTATATATAATCCAATAGCATACCCACCCCGCATGATACACAAAAAAAGGAGAGACGATGGAGAAATTCCCTACTTGAATGATCGACGATTGAATGTTATCTTCCAGGAACAGAGGAGTGTGCAAAGTGAAAGGGTGGGGATTCGGGAACTCAAGCACGAGGAGATGAATCGATCAGAGGGTGGTCGAGAAATGAAACCAAGGACTACACTTTTAGTTTATAAAGGTTGGGGACAATTGAGATAAGACTGCGAAGCCGTGTAAGGAGCGGGGTCATGGGCTGACCACGCGGCCCCACATTTCATTAAAGGGTCCCCAGCCTTTGGGGCAGTTTAAACCGAAACACATACCAGGTTAATTTAATTAAATATTTAATTATGCGCCATTTATGGGTGTTACTGGGCTTTAAAAGGGGTAAAAACGAGGTTTAAAACACGATTTGCGCAAATAGGAGAGCTATTGGAAAAACCCGTGGGGGGTAGGCTGCAGCCACTGGTAGTCGAGAGCTTGTGGTGGCTGACAACAAATGGTAGCGGAGCTACTGGAAGGCTACAGCTACCGGTAGACCGAGCTACTGGTGGACTGCAGCTACCAGTAGACTGAGCTAGCGGTAGGCCAGCTAGCGGTAGGCTAAGGCTACAGGTAGACCGAGCTACCCGTACGCCTTCTACCGGTAGGCTAAGGCTACCGGTAGGCCTACCGTGGGTCAAACATCACCAAGAAGTTGGGATGGCCTCCCAGACCACCCAGAACACCTTAAGAATCATATATTTACTAAGTAATGGTCCTCCAAAAACCCGAGCCATTACATCAGAAACCTCTCAAACTATTCTCTCCCATGAGAATCAAGAAAACTCATAAGGAAATAGAGGGTCCGAACAACCGCCTCGAAAGATATATATCAGGAGTGAACCTCGTTGTAAAGTAAATACACCTTTCTCTTAAGAACCAAGCAACATACCATGTCCGACTACCTGGTCTATGGGTTGGGGAGTCTCTTCCCCTATGTCATGATAATATCCTCTTTCAGTGGCACTGACTCACCCGCACGGGTTTAATCGCATCCACATTAATGGGTCTTGATTAGGGGTCTGATCCTCCCCTACCCATAGACAAGGCATTTCACACACATTCATAGAGGAATGAAAAACCACATATTTCATAGCCAACATGGTAAAACGATCCACCACAACAAGTATAAACAGAACAACACATAACTCAAAACAACTCTGGGTACTGGGCACAGATCAGTGCTTCTCTATCCCACGTACTCTCCTCAATCCCACCATGTCTCCATAACACAAAAACCATGAGAATGATTCTCCCACAAAGCACATTCTCCTCATGATCCTCGATCATCACTGGTCATTCCACAAAGGGCACGTCGTCCTTGATGTCTAGCTCTCCCCAGTCAAGGATGTGTGAATCGTCATACATAAAACAATGGAGTTGGGACACATGGAATATGTCATGTATCCCCAGTAGCGTCAGTGGAAACTCTAGCTGATAATCCACTTCGTCGACCCGCCGCAACACTTCGATGGGTCCGATCAACTTGGGAGAAAGATTACTCCCCTTGCCGAACCTCCGTTTTCCACGCTGAGGGGAGACCTTCAAGAACATGTGGTATCCAACCTCAAACTCCAAAGGCCTCCTCCTACTATCAGTATACGACTTCGGTCGGTCCTGGGCCGCCTTCATCCTTTCCCGTATAAGTTGATCCTTCTCCTTCGTGCTCTACACCACCTCCGGGCCAAGGATGTATGCCCCTCTGACTACGGTCCAACACACCGGTTAGCGGCATGGACTCCCGTAAAAGGCTTCAAATGGGGTCATACTAATGGTACAGTGATATCTATTATTGTAAGAAAAATATACTTGAGGCAAGTGTCGCACCCATGATCCTCCTGAGTCCAGAACACATGCTCGCAGCATATCCTCCATTGTATGAATGGTTCACACTGTCTACCCATCTGTCTGGGGATGGAAAGCAGTGCTAAGACGTAGGTGGGTGCCAAAAGCATGTGAAAATCCTCTCCAGACTCGTGAGGTAAACCGTGCATCCCTATCTGAGACTATGGACCTCAGAACTCCATGAAACCGCACCGACTCATCTACGTACCTTCGAGCCACAGTATCCACTACAATTGACTCCTTAAACTCCAGAATGTGAGCCGATTTCATCAACCGGTCCACTACTACCCAGAGGGAATCTTATCCCCCTTGATCATAGGGTAGTACCATCACGAAATCCATCGAGATTTCCTCCCACTTCCACTCAGTAACATCTAGAGACTGCTGCAGGCCTCCTAAAACTCGGTGTTCAGCCTTCACCTGCTGACACACTAGGCACCTCGCCACAAACTCCGCCACTGCTCACTTTACTCTAGGCCACCAATAATATCTCTTCAGATGCTGGTATATCTTGGAAACTCATGGGTGTACCACTAGGGGTGAGTTGTGGATCTCACTGAGAACCTTGCCGCAAATCACCTCTGGAACAAACCACTTCCCCTGGAAAAACATCCAGTTTTGACCATCCTCCATCCATCCTTCTGGAGTATTTCTCTGGTCAACTCTGTCACGCATCACTTCTCACTCTAGGTCTCCCCATTGTGACTACTCCTCTTGCTGAATCAGAGACGACTGCACTGCCATCTGATATAGGCAATCTCTACCACCATCCATCCTCGCATCTAGGTGTATGGCAGCCAATTCCTCCCATTCCTTCTATGTGTCTGCCGACTCTCGGACTTCATCCTTCTTTTATCTCATGATCAAGGAATCATCCACTACATTAACCTTCCTGGATGTGTAGGAAATCTCGAAGTCGTAATCCTGGAGGAACTCCATCGACCTCTACTACTACAAATTTAGGTCCCACTGGGAGAAGATAGACATCAAAATTTTGTGATCAATGAAGACCAAAAAGCATTCTTTGATGAGGTAATGCCGCCATAACATTATTTCAAAAATGGCCGCTGCAAGATTAAGGTCGTGGGTGGCATAATTACGCTCATAAAGGCATAGATTCCTAGACTCATAAGGGATCACCCCTTGTTGCTGCATCAACAGACATCTGAGGCCTTTCCCTGAAGCATCACATAACACCTCATATGCCGACCCTTCTTCTGGTAATCTCAGCACTGGGGAACTAACGAACTTCTCCTTCAGATAGATGAAGGCTACCTCACATTGCTCACTCCACACTAAAACCTGGTCTTTCATGGTGAAGTCTGTCAAAGGGGATGCAACTTGGGAAGAAGTTGGGTACGAACCTCCGATAGTAACATGCCAGCCCGAGGAAGCTACGAACCTCTACCACATTCTTGGGTGCTTCCCAAGAAACAATTGCTTCAACCTTTGATGGGTCCACCACTACCCTTTTCTCAGACACCACATGCCCAAGGAAGTGCAGTTCTCACGTACAGAACATGCCTTTTGACATCTTACCATAGAGCTGGTGCTGTCAGAGGACCTCCAAAACCGTCCTCAGGTGCTCCATGTGATCCTCCTCTGATCTTGAATAGATCAGGATATCGTCGATGAACAAAACTATGAACCAATCCAGCTACTAGCGGATGATGGAGTTCATAATCCCCATGAACACAACTGGGGCATTCGTATCACCGAAAGGGATGACTATGAACTCGATGTGCCCATATCTACACCTGGAGGATTTCTTCGGAATGTCTCCCTCTTTCACTCTCAACTGGTGACACCTAGAGTACAGGTCTATCTTCGAGAACCACCCTTCCCCTTTCAGCTGGTTGAATATATCGTCTATCCTCGGAAGAGGGTAGCGATTCTTGATCATTACCTGATTCAGCTTCCTGTAGTCTATGTAAAACCCGAGACCACCATCTACCTTCTTTTCAAACAAGACTGGAGCGCCCCACGGCGATGCACTTGGTCGAACATAACCCCTCTTCATTAGATCATCAATCTGAATCTGCAACTCCCGTAGCTCCGAAGGTGCCATCCGGTAAGGAGACATCAAGATCGGATGAGCACAGGGCTGAAAATCTATCGAAAATCGATATTATGTCAAGGGTGTAGAGTCGTTACCTCCTCAGGAAAGACGTCCATAATCACTCTGATGATTCCTGGAACCTCTACCATCTCAGCATCTACTGGCTCTACTAACAGCTTGGCTAATAAGGAGAGGAGGTGTTCCTCTCGCCTCCTGTCCTTCTGACTACTCCGCTCGCCAGTGAATGTAGCATGCCGACCACCCATGTCTGAGAACACAACCCATCCTCAGAAGTAGTCGATGACGGAAGACACATAGAACAGCTAGTCGATGCCTAGGATGACAACGTATGGCTGTATCTATAGCAGTAGTAGATCCCTGACCGACTGATGTTGTCTTATCAGCAGTCTACACCCTCGACAAACATATAACAAGTCAGTCTCACCTCCGACTGGTGTGCTCACCACCAGGGGCATTGTAAGTATCTAGGAATCTAAACCCAAGGCATGGTCTAGACTTGGTGAAACAAAGGTGTGCGAAGATCTAGTATCGAACCAGGCATAAGTAATAGTGCCAAAACAAACCGATCGTACCTCGAACAACCTCCGGCCCTGCTGGAACCGCTGCATCCGTGACATGCAACTATCCACGCCCATATCCTATGCCCCTCGGCTATCGGCCACCTCCGTCACCATGTTATGATCGAGGTCCCTAAGGAGAACCTAGAGATCGACCTCCTCCTGCAACGTCTGCCCTCCGAGGAGCTGGAGCTCGCTGCCCCTGCTGCTGCTGCTGGAAAGGCCTAGCTGGAAGCTGCTGCTGGGGCAGGTTTTGGAGATTTCATCCACTGCTGTACTATACTCAGTCTGAGCACTGACTCTGAAGATTTCCATGGCTCCCACAGATGAAGCACCGCAGTCCTGGGCCCGAAGGAAAAGGGCGAGGACTAGGGGACCGAAACTGAAACTGATGCGGCCTTCTCCCTGCTAGTCGGAAATTGGAGGGTCCTGACGCTAGAGGCCTAGTGCTGAAGGCCTTCCTCCTTGATGGTCCCAGTTGGATCCCCTATCATGACACACCACATAGAGCCTGCATCCTCTTTACCACTTCTTCCTTTTTCTGGACCTCCATGTACATCAGTAGTGTAAAGGGGGTAACAACATACTGAAGGGAGGGTCGGAGTGCCTCCTCCAAATGTCTTTCCAGAGACTCCTCTTCGGGAAAAAGGTCCATAGAAAAACGTAAAAGGTCCTTGAACTTGATTCCCAGCTCCCTTACTGACATACTCCCCTATTGGAGGGAGATCAACTCCTACCTCTTCTTCACCTTCATCGTCGAAGAGAGGAATTCCGCCCAGAACCCCCTCACGAAATCAGCCCATGCCACCTCAGCCACTCTCCTCTCTCCCACGTAAAGAATCCACCACTGATGCGCCACTACCCGCATCTCGCTAATGGCCAGAGGAACCCAGTACTCGGTCGGAGCCCGGATCAGGCCGAAGGCTATCACCAGCTCCTCTAGCCAGCTCTCTCTATTCAGGTTAAATGTTTTTCCCTCATACTTCTCGAGGGTCTATCGCTAGAAGGCCCGAAGTGTCTTATCCCACTGGTCGTCCTCCTCCCCTCGATCAGCTCTCTTCCGATCGTCCAAGGTAGTCTTTGGGGCCTCGATCGTCCGCACCACACGTGGTTGCCTCCCAGGAGCCATAGCTTAATGGTAAACAAGGAATGCCTAAGCCCAAGTAGTTCAGAATATTATTCATAAAATTTCTTTATCTTCTTATTGATTTAAATTCCCAAAACACCCATGAAACATGAGAACAAAAGTCATTATGATGAATGTACCTTTCCTAGGGTCTCTAACCTGCAATCAGTGTGACCTCACTCGGTCGTTCGGTAGGTCCCGAGTCCTTGCATCGGATCACGGGGGCCCTAAAATCTCGAGTCCTAGCCGGTCTTCCCTGGCCTAATTCATGCACCAAGTTCACCCAAAATTGTTTCCCTACCATCTCATGCAATCCTCACTATTCCTAACTACAGACTCCATCATATCTCTCAACCATCACCCTCTGATACCATTCGTTCACGACCAGCCTTCACCAATAGGATGGAAGGATCAACTGATTTCTAGGCCCTTCCTTATTCAAGATGATGGATAGATAATGACCCCTGAAACCCACCTTCAATAGGTCCCGGAGTGGAAACCAATGCCCAGGGTATAGAATCACTCACTAAATGGATGGCATTACCCATTTTCTTTTAATAGGATGAGGAGATAAGATAGTAAATCTCACAACACCTAAACTAGAAGTGCAAGAAAATCCAATACAACCATTCCCATATGCATGATCCAAAAGTAAATACCACAAGTAAAAAGCGACCTCAAAGTTAAAGTACCAAAGAAAGAAAAGAATAGAAACTTCAACTGCGCCAAGGGTCCGAGCTAGTATGGTCCCGCGCAATTCCCGATGTCCTCCTGGAAACTTGGAAGCAGTTTTATATACGTAGGGTAAGCATACAAGTATACTCAGTAGGTAAAAGCCAATGAATCTCGTGCACAAGTGGGGGAACGTACTGAAGTCCCATGAGAAGCAGAAAACCAACACTATCAAGGAGTTCATCCAACCCACCCATCGGTCACACTCACCAAATAATGAAATCAAGGTAAGGTATAATAAAAGAACATCGATGTTTGGGTACCCCACACCACTTTCCCACTAGTTATTGAAGACATAATATGCATCGATCCAATCCCTCCATTCTCACTACAGTCCCTCTGGTACACCCCTCCTGCACACACCTGGGCCATAACCTCACACAGTCCCACTGCCAAACCCAGCCCACACACACCTAGGTGAAAACTGTCATACGTAACCACGCCTGGAAACACCTAGGCCAGAACAACCATCGTCACTCCCAAATACACCTGGGATAGGAGATCCACTGACACGCCCGAAGACACTTGGGCATCATCCGGAAGACACTTGGGAAGGCACCTGCTCGCACACACCTGGGCCTCATCACAAAGACACTTGGGAAACCACCTGCCCGTACACACCTGGGCCATAACCACCACACTACCCCGCCCGAAGGTTCTTGGGCTAATATTGGATTTCATGCCATCACAGCCTACCCGACGATACTTGGGATATCCAGGAAAGGGAGAATAAATGAGCTAATAACCTTCCACTAATGGAAGTGTTGGGAAAAAAACACCCTCCCCCATGAAATTGGGGTGTTTGGCACTATGTGATCATCTTGGGTGGGGAGCGAATAAGAAACACAAAAACAACAAGTATATATATAGGTAACAAGCACTCTCCCATGTTTAGGTTTTTCTTCAGCCTTCCTAAAGAACATAATCAGTACCATGACCAAATTACAACTCACACCAAACCAAAACCCATTTATCCCATCCATGATTCATGTTCAGTAATAATATTAAAATAAGTTTCTACTCCTACTTAGGAAACTAGAAAGCATAAGAAAAATACATGGAAAGAGTACAATCAAACATCAACATAAACATTCACACCCGGTTCTCTTGTAACGTCACAACAACAAAGGGATAAGGTAGATCCCTCGATGTATTGGAACCAAAAGAAAAACCCCAAGGTAGAGCCCCATGTCCACAAGATCCAGGAGCCAACAGTTTCTCAATAGAGGATCCCTCCCTAATTCATGTTATAATCAAGGTAACCACCCGACCTTAAATTCATAACCACCGAATCGGTAACAAAAGGGAATCCCATCCCTACCCACATCACCCAGTAATCGGCCCATGAATGAAAAACAATCAAAACACTACCACAAATGCGAAGCAATCCCATACCAGTATTTTAAAATTTAAATGATTTAACACACTTCATGATTACAACTCCATTGTACTTTAACTGGGGTTATCACAGAAAAGGGTTGATCCTGGTGCTTTTAAATTTCATTAGCCGGGTTTATGTAATTACCCAAATTAAATTACACGGAAAGGGTTCACAACTACAGTACAATACGTTTAAACATAACCAAATGTTAGGGTTCATTAGTGCACAGAGAAAGAACACCAATGACCATGATTTTCAGTAGGCATAAGCCCGAAAAATTTAGAAAAGAAGATCATAAAACAAAGAAATATCCTCGATGTCAACCCCCTTCATTCCATAGAGTCCATTCATTATCATCATTAAGGTTTGGTTAATTCAATTATAGATAAGCAATAGAATACCCACCATGCATGATACACAAAAAAAAGAGAGATGAAGGAGAAATTCCATACTTGATTGATCGATGATTGAATTTTATCTTCCAGGAACAGAGGAGAGTGCAATGTTCTAGGGTGTGGCTTCGAAATCTCAAGAACGTACAGATGAATCGATCAGAGGGTGATCGAGAAAAGAAACCAAGGAATACCATTTTAGTTTATAAAATCTGAGGACAGTTGAGATAAGAATGTGAAACCACGTAAGGAGTGGGGTCCTAGGTTGACGACGCGGCCCCACATGTCATTAAAGGGTTCCCGCCCATTGGGGCGGTTTAAACCGATGCACACACAAGGTTACTTTAATTAAATTTTAGTTAAACACCATTTATTGGTGTTACAGGGATTTAAAAGGGGTAAAAACGGGGTTTAAAACTCGATTTGCGCAAAAAGGAGCACTACTAGAAAAACCCGTGGGGGGAAGGAAAGAGCGACCGGTAGCCGAGATCTACCGGTGGCTGACAACGATCCGTAGCCGAGCTACCGGTAGGCTGCAGCGACCGGTAGTCGATAGCTACCGGTAGGCTGCAGCCACCGGTAGTCGAGAGGTACTTGTGGCTGATAGCCACCGATATCCGAGCTACCGGTAGTCCTGCTACTAGTAGGCTAAGGCTACCAGTAGCCTTATATTACCGGGAGGCATACCATGGGTCAAACTTCACCGAGATGTTGGGATGGACTCCCAGACCAACCAGAACACCTTAAGCATCAGATTGTTACTAAGTAATGGTCCTCCAACAATATAGGCCATTACAGTTATATTATAAGTTAATAATATGTTTAATCCCAATATATAGGAGTCTCGGACACATATGGATGAAATTGGATATAAGGTAAAGGATAATTATTCCAATGTCATTTTAATCCGATATTGTTTATTTGTTAGTCTTTATGGGGTTTATATTTTTCATCCATGTCCATAAAAATGATTTTCATATAGTTTTTAGTATTCTTACATGTATGTTTAATGTCATTTTTACACCTCTCTGGATTTTACATTGTTTTATGGAAGAAATCTCTCTATTGTTTACAATAAGTGGTACTTTTTGGCTTTTTAGTTAAAAGTACGAGGATAATGTTTTTTAACTTATAAAGAATTGAAGGATTTTTACGGTTTCATAAAGCCTTATTTTCATGAAACTTACTCAACAATATCTCATTAATATTCTCAACAAAATATTTTTCTTTTAAAATTTCATGGCATGTTGTGTATAGAAAATGATTTTGAAGAAGAAATGATATTTTCCTCAAGAATTCATTTCATGTGTTTTACCAATAAAATTTTCCATCTAAGATGACATTATATAGTATGATTATGTTTCAAGTGTAATATCTCTATTATTTACATGGTTTTATTCTTCTTATTATGAAATGATATCCATTTTTTGTATATGGATTACGTTATGATGAGATGAGGTTTATGAAACCCATTTTATTCTTTGGGTTATGATGAATGATTTATGTTTATATTGTGGCACAAGTATGAATTATTTCATTATGATATGGTGGGACCTATATCTCCCTCCAATGCATTGGGTAAAGATTTATAACTCATGAGATAGACATGGTTGGAATGACATGTGAATCTGATTCAGTAATATAGGGCTGGAACGACAAGTAAACCTGGTCCAGAAATGTAATTTTTCTATATGATGGTCTTGGAAGTAATGCCTTGGATACTATGGAAATAATAACATGTGATTAAGGGTTTTCCCCAATTTCATGTTTTTTCCCATGTTATTTAACATTATTAATGTTCCATTATGATCTATGCCTTATGCACTTCCATGATTTCAATTATTACTAATGATTTTGATGTTTTATGTTCATGATGTTATGTTCAAATGTTCAGGGATTGTTTTATGCTCTACATGTTTACCCTTACTGAGCATTTTAGATCACCCTTTATATTATTTCTTTTCCCTAGGGTAAAAAGAAAGGTTTTAGGTAAGAAAACCAAATGGGAAGATCTTCATCGGAGATGTTGAAGATCTTTCACCATGGTTAGATGATTATTTTTTGAGTTTCCAAAGACAGTAAACTAATACGGTATTTGGGCGTCTTTTTTTGTCATGTATTATGTATTCCGAAAAAGTAATATAATTTCATTGTATGAAATTCTTTGGGTCTCTACAGTTGGTATCATATTGAAGGTTCAGTTAACAATTCAAAACTAAGGTGTGAAAACATTAGTGAAATATCTAGAGATATTTCAAAGATATGTCTTGGGATGTCCCTAAGGATAAGTATACCTATAGGTTATAGTCTTAGAATTATGGTAATGATGTTAGAAATAAACCTAAGATGTTATATATTTAATGTAATTCCCCTTTATTATGATGTTTTCCTATCCTGAGTATTGATACTCACACTGTTCTTTTTGGGTTTTATATCATGGATGGAACCCGAAGGAACCGTATTGATCAATATAATGGTTAATGTAAGGATTTTCATCCCGAACAACAAAATGTGATGGGATATGAAGTGAAAAATCTTATTTCTATACATACAAAATATATGAATCATTCTGGACTTCCAAATGATAAGAGAAAGGAACAATATTCTATTGAGTCCTTCATGAGGAAACGACCACCTTCTTTCAGTGGGCCTTATGATCCACTTGTTTCTGAACAATGGATCAGTACCATTGAAAAGTTATTTTACATACATCTTTGTACAGAGCATGAAAAAATCATTTTTCCTATTTACCGGTTTAAAGGTGAAGAAGAGAAGTTGTAGACTCTAATTTATAATACAAGGCCCCAAGATGAAATTGAATCCATGGAATGAAACGAGATCAAGATCTTTTTTTTCAATAAGTAATTCCATCATATTCATCGAATAAAGATTTAAAAGGAGTTCCTTGAGCTTAAAATATTGATTATAAATCTGTTGGTATATAGGAGGCGAATTTTACAAGGCTTTCAAGGTATGCATCTGGATTTTTCATCCAACCTGAATGTAAAATTGATTTATTCTTCAGTGGTGTAAAACCAAGTCTTTTATGGGCATTTGCTATAAGAGATTTCAATATCTATGAAGAAATTCTGCATTGTGCTATCAAGGTAGAACTAGAAGTTTGTGATACATATCCACCTAATGTTTTTGAAAAAAATGAACGATGGAGCTCAAGGAAAAATCTAAAAAAAATGGTGAAAAGAAGGTGAATGCTTCTTTATGATCAATGTGTGGAATGAAGCATGGTGGACATTGTCTAAAAGGTACTAGAAAATTTTTCAACTGTACAATATAAGGTCATCGAGAAGCTAAGTGGCGAAGTAATTAGAAAAATGTTTCTAATTACGTGAATGGAGAAAAGACTACAGATCCCACTCTACCAACACTTCAATGCTTAATGTTCACGGAAAAATGGGCATTATTATATTGAATGAACTAATTCAAGGGTTAATGATGATCGACGTGAGCAACCTCTTAAGGAAAAGGACAATGGTATGTCACATGCAATCAATATTTGTGATGTTGTGTATGAAAATGATGCTGTGGAATGTATAAGTGTTTATTTAATGTGATTTAAAAATAGTATCATGAAATCTCATTTATAGTATTGTGGAATTATGGAATATATATGTATTGGTTTTCAAAAAAGTTATTATATTGGTAACCATGAAAAGTGATTGAAATATTTTTTTGAAGGAATATGAAATTTGCATAAGAATGGGATAAGGAGAAAATAATATGTATGATAGTATTCATGATCTCATTACTGATATATGGACAAAGTGATATCAGGGTTTGAGTATATAGAAATTTTGGAATTTTCCAACATGGAAAGAGTTAACTTTTGAGAGCATTAATGTTTTCACTAAGGTTCAATGTGTATTCATATTTAAGATAATAAATTATTATGTTATTCACATGTTTGGAATGTGATCAACAAGTTATATCATATGATAAATTATGGTATTCACATGATCGGTAGATGACATTTCCAGTAATCGTTTTCATTATACTATGATATTGGACAGATGTATTTTAGATATTTCTAATGATTGGGATGGATTATCATGGACATTATATAGTATTTTTTAAGGCTATAACTTTTTTCGATATTATTTCTATAATGTTATAATAGTGTAGTATTAGAAAAAGGAAAACCTACAGGATGGGCAACAACCAATCGCGTCAGACATGGGTGCGGGAATCGAACCCACAACCAAAGTGTGACATGCCATTTTCACCTACCACTGGCCAACATGAAGTCCCTAGTTTGTATAAATTTATTTTATTTTATTAAGTGGTATGATATATGAAGTAAAAGTCCATTTTTTGGAGCCATAGATGATTAATCTCACCATAGATGGACTTATGTATATTTAATAACTTGTGTTAACCTTATGTTTGAGACAATGGTAAGAACAATCAATCTATCACATGATCTGCTCACACATCACTATTGAAAAATTCGACTTCATTTCATTAAATAAGAGATGAAGGGGAAATTTCTCATGGAATGACCAACGATGATATTACACAGAAATCAATTATGTTTTTATCCTTATGAAAGAATTAATCAACATTAAGGAAATGATATTGAAATCCAAAAATGTTGTACTAATACTCTCATTTCCTATGAATCAAATGGCACCTTAGATCATCACAAATTTCTGGCTTTGTGACTATTGGATTTTTTATAACCATGTTCTCTACCACTCTCCATTAGAACATGATGGTTATATTTTTCTTCCATAGCCATATTTCACCTATGTTCTCCCATGCAGAAACCCAGTGACGAGTTAATATGGGTCACTATTACATTTCAAACCTTACATATTAAAATTATGTTTAAGTATTCCTTTTTACAATGTGGGTTTCTTTGAAAGATACATTCATGTAGAAAACCATTTATAACGCCAACGAATTTTGGGGGAAAAATTCATTTTAAGGGGGTGGAATGTAACACCTTGAAATTTTATGAGAAAGTTTATTTTTAATTTTAGTGATCTATTGTGTTGTACGCTACACCATTATTAGCTTGCAATATATGAAAAACTGTATTAGCTTGTAGTATACGCAACACTATTCTTCTCTTGTGTTGCAAGCAAGGGAGACCTTACTCAATAGATTGTGTTGTACGTAATTCAGTGATTCACTAAACAATGATGTATTTTTATTATGAACTAGACATTATGAATATTATAAACTAAATTTTCAATTTTATAACATTATTATTCATCTTACACATTTTCTAGAACATGGTATGAGAAGAATAAAAATTTTTCTGGTAAAAGAAGTATTTTTAAAAAAATGTAGTTTTGTCACCTTTTGACGGCTCACCCACATTAAATCTAGTTTTTTACATGTTTATAAGATCAATTTGAAAAACAAATCTTCTTTAGAATCAGGATATAAAAATACAATTTTTATAAAATGTTCATATTATTATAACAACTTTCATATTTTAATGAACAGTAAAAACAAGCAATATTTTAAATAAAAACAACTATTTTCATCGTAATAATTTATATGGTTAAATTATAATATTTAATGGTTATAAAGTATAAATAGAATATATTTTTACCATTTAATATAATTTTTGTCATTAGCGTTTATTTTACAATGAATTCATATTTAAAATCATTTCAATCCATTGCAATGTTTTTACTTTTAAAACTCATTTTCTTAACAACAGGAATAATATTAAATTAATTTCTGAAACTTATGTGATTTGAATTTGGTAAAATGGTTTCCATATTTTGAATCATTAGGTCCAAATTAGGATTATAGGATTTGTTTTTCACAATGAATAGTAACTATGGTAATATTTATTTACCATAGTTCAAGGTAAATCAGGTAATCAAGGGTAAATATAATATTATAATATTACACTAACCCTTGTATTAATATAACTAGATGATTATATTTCGTCCTAAAACATATTTTGGTCTAAATGGAATCTATTTTAACCCACTTTGATGTGATCAACACCTTTAATTTATTTTATTTAACGGAAAGTGAAATATGTCTCACTCAAACTTTAATAATTAATGTATTTTTAATATAAGGTTATACATAATATAAATTCTATAATAAATACTCATTTGAAAGATAATATGTTTTTATTTTTTATTGAAATTTATTTTTAATTTTTATGAAATATTTATTTACTTTAACAGCTTATACATTAATGATGCTGAAATTATTTACTAAGTGAAAAATCAATAATATTATTTTTATTAAAGGAATAATTACTTTACAATGGCCCAAAAACATTACCAAAACTTATTGGTCAGTTATATCTATACCATAAGAATCCAAGGGTATACTTGGGGACCATTTGGAGCCGTATAAAATAGATTATGCAATTTATATTATATTATTTTAAATGATGTCAAAGTTGTCACCTTAATAATTTAATAAATATAAAAATATATATGTTGTTATTTTAAGATTATAAAATATATTAAAAGTGTTATTATGAAATATATTATATTTATATTTATCATTATATTTTATTTTTAATTTTTATGCATCAAATAAGTATATTAAATAATTATACAATAATGGTTTTCTAATTAATACATTAAGAGAAATAGAAAACAAATGGCTTTAAAAATATTAAAATAAATATTATATGAAATAATTAATGTTCTAAAAAACATTTACATATGACAATGATATTTTAGGAATCTATTAAACATTTTGGTTCAAATAAATACTCTTTGTGGATTTTATTTAAATTCAAATAAATTAATAGTGTCAAAATTAACACTATTGTTATTTTATAAAAATAACATATTATTTAATTTCTTAAAAATCCAAAAAATATTTAAAATTTAAAAATTTTAATTTTATATGGTCTAAAATGTCACAAATTAAGCAATTATGGACAATTTACATTACATAAGTAATTATTTATATCAATTTAAAATTTAGAATCTAATTTCCACAAATAAAATTAAATTGATTAAATGATGATAAATCAAGTTGATAAGGTTTAAAATAAACTACCATCATGAATAAATTTTACTGGTCAATGAAATTAAAACCATATCTCATCTAATATTCTAATTGAGCCAATTTTGGTTGTTTTTACTTCATGTTTTAAATTATTATAAATTAATATTTCGTATGCTTCCAAAGGTGCCCCTCTCCTCCCTTATAAAAGGGCACCTCCTCCCTCTCCTCCTCACACCATTTTGAGCCTTCACGCTCGGCCAAACCCTTCCATTTTCTCTTCTATTCTTCCCTATAAACATAGTAGAGGTCTGAATCTTCTTTAAAGACAAACTTTAGTTCCCTATAAAGAGGTTTAGAAGAGGCTCCTCGAAGAAGAGGTAATATTCTTTACCCTTTTTTTCAAATTCACTTCTTCTTCTACTTCCCCTTATTTTGTTGTTTCTTAATAATGTAATAACATTAGTATCTCTAATATAATGATAAATTATTAGAAATATTATAAAACCCTATTTCACCTTGTATCCATCCTACGGAAAATGAAATAACCATGCGTGCGTAATTACGGAATACCTTCTCCACGCCGTGGTGAAATCTGTTTTTCCACCACCACCATACTTTGATGGGTATAATGGTGTAAAGAATAACAATATATGACTATTATAGAATGATAATAATTATGATATATTATATCATTCTCTCCAATACCATTCAATAATTGTGGTAACAATATCATCGTTCGTGCGTACGTACGGATTACCGTCTCCACAACATGATGAGATTCATTCTCCATGATTTACCATTCAAGTATTATTATAAAGTATATATAATACAAAATCCTGAATGATATGACATATTAATGATAATATACTTATTTATATCTTATTTACTTACTTCCATTCAATTTAATAAGGAAACGAAAATAGAGTTGATGCGTACGTACGACCTATCGTCTCCATGATTTGTGTATATCTCTCCATTTATTGTTCTATTATATATATGTATATTATGAGTATATATTATATATAAATCATGTTTTAAATTATGTAAGTAATTAATCATGATCTAATTAATCATATTAATTATTAAAATTCAAAACACGAATGATAAATGAATCGATTTTACCCAAAATGTTGCTTTAACATGGAATTGACAAATGAACGGGTGATATAATTTGCTTAAGTGAATCATAAATGATATCATAAATATTATTATGGTTCAGTTACAAGTTAATAATTTGTTTAAACCCACTATACAAGTGTCTTGGACACATATGGAAGAAATTGGACATACGTTAAGGGATAATTAATCGAATGTCATTCTAATCTGAGATTGTTTATTCGTAAGTATTTACTAGGATTATATTTTTCATCAAAGTCGATAAAAATGTTTTTCATAAAGTTTTTAACATTCTTCCATGTATTTTTAAAGTCATGTTTACCCCTCTTTGACTTTTACTTTGTGTTATGTAACGATTATTTATTTTCTTTGACATATGTGGTACTTTTTGACTTTTCCAGTAAAAGTATGAAGAGAATGTTTGTTTAACGTATAAGACATGAACAAATTTTTACATTTTCATAAAGACTTATTTTCATGAAGTATACACTACAACATTTCATGAATATTTTCAAAAAAATCCTTTTATTTTAAAATTCCATGGAATTTGGTTTAAAGAAACTGATTTTGAATAAGAAAGGTTATTTTCCTCAAGAATTAATTTCAAGTATTTTTTCAAAAGTATTTTCCATATAAGATGACATTATTTAGTATCATTTTGTTTCATATATAATGTCTATATTATTGAAATTGTTGGATTCTTATTATGATGAAATAGTATCCATTTGTTTTATATGGATTACTTTATGATGGGATGATTTTTATGGAACCCATTTTATTATTTGGGTGATGATGAATGATTTATTTTTATTTTGTGGCCCGTGTAAGAATGATTTCATTATGAGATGGGTGGGACCTATATCTCCCTCAAATGCATTATGTAATGATTTATATCTAATGATGTAGATATGGGTGGGGAGAAAGTGAATCTGGTTCAGTAATATTGGGCTAGAATGACAAGAAAACCCAGTTCAGTACTGGAATTTTTCCACTAGGATGGTCTTGGTAGCAATGCCTTGGATACAATGGATATCATAACATGTGCTTAACGGTTTTCCACAAATCCATGTTTTCTTCCAATATTATTTATCCTGATTAATTTTCCATTATGATCTATTCATTATGGACTACCATGATTTTGATATTTTATGTTCATGGTCTTACATTCAAATGATCAGGGATTGACTTAGGTTCTCCATGTTTACCCTTACTGAGCATTTGAGCTCACCCTTTTTGTGTTTTCTGTTCCCTAGGATATAATTAAAATTTTTAGGTAATAAAACCAAATGGGAAGATCATTATGGGAGATGTTGAAGATATTGCAACATGGTTAGAATATTATGTTTCTAGTTTCCAATGAAACTAAACTAATACGGTATTGGGCATCTATTTTTTTCATGTATTAAGTATTCCAAAAAAGTAATTTAATTTATATGTACGTCAATATTTGGGTCACTATAATATATTTGGAATGGTAGTTCATTTTCTTCTGGAAGAATTTATTTGAGAAGACCATGTAGTTCTTTAATGATCAAGTCACTCCATTTACTACCAACATTCAAATTACAAAACATTAATATTGCTAACAATATTTTGTATTTATTAAAACCAATATATAATGTTTTATTGGTACAACTATTTGTGTCCTCAAAAAAAATATGGACAATCAAGAAGGTCATATTAAATTTTCATTTTCATTTCTCTCATGTGATGTCTATCATACATTACAAATACATTCATATAAAATGGTTCATAAATCATAATATCATCCAAATCTTTGTGTATATCCAGTTTTTAACCATATTTAGTCCAAATATATTTTATTGATCGATTCCCTGACAGATAATATTTTCATCCAACTATTCTAGATTAATTTTTCTTAATAAAAGACAACATAAACATGTAAAAATTATTTTCTAGGGGTCGTATATGGATCTCTTTCAAAATTGATAAATTCTATAACTCCATCATCATATTTGATCGTCAAATGAATAGTGGGAATCCATTTTTGGTCTATATCCATCATACTGGGTTCATAAAAGATAAATTTATAGAATATATATATGTACACATATAATATATTAATTATCAAAATTGAATGTTATAGAGAATTCTAACAATGGAAAATACACATTTGATTGTTTCAAAGAATTTAAAAGGGATGACTAAAATAGGTAGTTGATTTTATGAAAATAATTACTCAACGTTAATTCAATCTTAAATCCCCTCAATTAATGACAAAACAATATAGGCAATTAAGGAGTAATAACAAAATATAATATAATCAAAATGAATAATAAACTCTCATTCAGTCAACTTGATCATTGGTTTTGTGGATTTATGAATAAATCTAATGATAAATGGTAGAGAAATGTAATTCATTCGGTATAATTTTGGGGTATTTAGAAATAAAAGAATAAATTTTAGAAAGAGATTCTCTAATCCAGTTATAACATATAGAAATAATATAGACAGTAAGACATTATATTATATTAATAATAATAGTTAATTTTTTTTGACTCCCATATACTTAATTATGAACCATGTTGAGAGAGTGATATTGAGAAGGATGCCTATAAAAGAAACATTTGGGATAAATCATATTTTTAATGAATCGTGTTATAATTTATGCCTATGATCTAAAGATAAAAGATAAAAACATGGATGTATACACTTTGTTTAAAACACTCAATGAATGTGATAATGAGGGAGAGATAATGGAATATAATAAATGATATTGTCACTAAATATTATAGGTGTAAACCTAAAGAAAGATAATATAATAACCCTATCATGAATTACCTAAATAACTCCAGATTAGATCATAATATGGCCTCTAACACACCTCAATGTCACAAAAGTATGGTTTAAAATATGGGGGTAAAAACCTATAAATGGGAGGTAGTACCACAAAAAATTGAAACAATTAGTACCAGAGGTTGAAAAAATTTCTTGCATGAACCTTGGGGTCAGGGGACATAAAGACCCAAAATCAACATTATCCGATATAGGAAAACCTAATAAACAAATAACATTGGAAATAAATTTTGAAATTGCTATATAGAGACAAATACATGTGAAGATAGTATAAAAATTCACTCCTAGTTTATAATAAATATCAAATAGATAAAAACATAATATTCTATCATATCATGAACTAAAGGAACTATAGTGATTTAAAAAGTGAAGGATTTAGGTGACAAAACCTCATGTTCTTAACTGGGGATGACTCCATTGAATATGCTCCATAATAACACTAAGGATCGTAGTGAATTATAAGACAAACTAGATCCTATGATACAAATAACCAATAGAGGAACATATATTTCTTTAATAACTTTATTCCTAAAAAATATCATCTGAAGCTACATGACCACAAAGGTGTCTATGATAGGTGTCAATATATATATAATCATTAATGAATCACCAATGTTCATAGAACCAGTAGTTAATAAAAAATAATATACATGAAAATTTCCACACATTTTTATTCATAAATGAAAATGTTATTTAGTAAAATAGTTTAGTAAAACAACAATGAATAATGTGTTAGATATAAACAAAATATCATACATTAGTAGTAAATACAAACAAGGGATCGAAAATCATCCCCTAAACAATGGATCACAATCAAATCGTACACAACAGATCATAAACAATGCATCATAAACAAATTTTAAAATAAGAAATAAAAAATGAAACAAAAAATACCCAAAGAAAATTGGATGGCCAACCTCTCTAGGTTGATGAAAATTTGAGATCCTTTTCGGTGAACCTAACGATAATTGAACCCTAGATTTTAGATGAGATGTTCAAGCAAATGGAGGTAGTTGAGTTGTGTGATTTGACTGTGGATTCATTAAGAGATTCGCCGACAGTGGATGTATTTTTAAGAATGTTTCTAATATCATGATAGGTTTGAAAATGGATAGAGATTTTTAATTAAATTTTACACTATAATAAGTGCATAAAAATAATTTTAGAAAATGGAATGTATTTATCTATGCAAAAAAATTATTATTTAATCAATATTTATTTGCGTTAAACATAAAGACCTAATAAATGTTAATTTTATCTGCGCTATTTTTACACTGATGATGCCTCATCTTTATCAGCGCTTGTTACTATAGTGCTGATAATGATTTATAATTATAATAAAAAATATAATTTATCAAATATTTATGTATATTTAATAAATTTATGTAAATATAAATATTGTAAATATATTCCTTTTAAAATATATTTATTATAAATTTATAATTATTTATTCATAAGTATATAAATATATTTTAAAAAAATTATTCAATTAAATATATATTTGTATATAATTATATAAATATATTTAAAATATATATATAAATATGGTAAATATATTCATTATTTAAGTAAATTTTTTTAGAAATTTAATAATTATTTAAAAATATATAATTATTTATTTATAACTATAAAAATAATTTAAAAAATATATAATTATTGGTAATTATAAATATATAATTGTATAAGTATAGGAAATGTACATTTATGAATATTTTTTAACAAATATATTTTTTATTTGTTAATTAATATTTTATTTTTAGTGCATTCATGTATTATAAAAATTAGTGAAATTGAATAAATTAATAATAATTATAGTAATAATGATAAACCGTATAATTTTTATCTGTTTGCGTTGTATATAATAATAAATTAACTACATATATGTGAAATCAATGTAACATAGAATGGATATATGTTAAATTGAAAAATCATACGATATTCAATTATATGTCGTATACTATGCCATTAGTAAATATTTTCAATTCATAAAATTTTTTATTTAAAAACCACAATTTAATAAATACATGACGATTTAATGTAATGCTAAAAAATATTGATAATATACAATTCATAAATATATATATATATATATTTTAATACATATCTATATTATTAATATATACAATTTAATAAAATTAATTATCATAATTATTTAATTAATAAAAATTTTAATCTTAAGTAATGTATAATCAATTTATTCATTTTTATCAAAATTTATTTAATTAATAAAAATCAAATTTTTTTAATATATTTTTTTAATTTTAGTTTTAATTTCTTTATTTATATCATTTTATTTGTTAGGACTTTTATCTATGTTAAAAAAGCGCTAATGAAAGAAATATTTATCAGTGATAAAAATAAAGTGCTGATAATGGGTGCCCTTCGTTTGCACTAAAAATAAAGTGCTGATAAATGATACCATTTATTTTTGCAAAAATACAACACTGATAAATGATACCCTTTATGAGTGTGAAAAAATGCCGATAACAAGTTAAATTTATCATATATTTTTTATTAGTGAAAAATATTCCATTTATCTAGTTTTTTTTGTAGCCCTAAAAAATACCAGTACTGTTAAACACGTGTTTTTAAGTTGTGAATTAAGATAATAATTTTGAAATGGATACCATATACCAAAACCATGTCAATATTTTCGTAGATCCACTAATTTATATAAATCTCATAAGATGTAAATGTATATTCAATAAGAAGCATGACATTAATGTAAAATGTAACAATAATATTGAATGACATGTAATAAATGGATTAAAAAATTTCAGGGCATAAAATACATTTATTCCTTTTTCACTTGTAATTATGATAAAATCCATAACAATTCAATTTCTGCTTACTATGACTATGTGATTCGGAAAATGGATGTCAAATAAGATTCCATAATGGGAACCCATAAAAATATATATATATTTATATGAAATAACCTAAAGTGTTTTTTATCTAAACAATGAAAACAATGTATAAATATTATATAGATCCATTTATAGAATAATTAAATCATCCAAATCATGTAACATTAATTTTATTGAATTCATAATAAAATTTGGATACATAAAGAAGGAATGTGAGCCTCATGTCTATAAATTGTTTAGTGGGAGTGTAGTTATTTTAATAATATTTTATATGAATGACATAATATTTATTATAAATGAAATACCCATATTAGAATCGATTAAATCCTGGTAAAAAAAAGATTCTTCACGAAGGACATAGGTGAAGAAACTTATACTCTAGGGATCATGATCCATTGTAATAGATCCATGATGATACATAGACTAGCTCAATATACATATATTGATATGATACTGAAGAGTTTCATTATAGATCAATCTAAGAGGATATTGTTTCAAATGATACATGGTATCTATATTTCTAAAAAAATACATCCTTTGACACATGAGGAAACTTAGACAATATAAGGGAATGTATATGATTCAGTGATTGTGTTAGTGTTGTATGTTATGCTTTGAACTAGGATATATGTTAACTTCACCCTAATTGTGGTAATAGGATACAAAGATGACAAAGGTGACCACCAGTAGAAGGTAGTTAAGACTTTCCTTAAGCATATGAGGCATACTAAGCTTATTATCATGGTATATGATGGTTATTAGGAATAATGAATCATACGATATGAATATTCGAGTTTCCAAATAGATCAAGATTGTCTAAAATCATAGTTGGGAAATGGCTTTACTATTAATGGAGGTGTTGTGAACATGATGAGATCAAACCAATTTGTGGCCACTGAATCTATAGTATATTTCAATTATAATATTGATTCTGGACCACCTGAAGAAGTATTATAGATAGAAAAAATCATCCATGATATTGAAGAGGTGCCTAGTAGTAATTACCTTATAACAGTCTTTTATGATAAAACTGTAGTGGTGGATTTTTTACAGGAGCAAAGGTCACATTAGAGGGATGTTTAGATACATCATAATAATCATCTATTGAGATATCAATTATACATACTAAAAATAGGTTTCTTGTAGCTTATGTGTCACCTCCACATTATTCCACGTCACCAAAAACACAATTTTCATCCATCCAAACCCAAAAAACTCACAGGAAATCTAGCCCCCAATTGGGATTTACTCTCCTATGGTTCTCGCAGTTCTCCTCGGCTCCCTTTTCCCGCTCCCCTTCCCGAATCTCATCACCATCCGTGCATCCAACTATATGTGCTCCACCGTTGGCTCATTCTCATTTAGGTCTTCCTCCTTTGACTCCTCTTATCCACCTAGTGTTCCCACATAAAAATACATGTCACACCTCTTATTGCTCTACCTCCACCTTTGAAACCTCAGTATCCGACTACTCTATATTCTCAGCCTCCACCTTCTCTACCTGCTCCACCTCTGGCTCGACTAACTCCATTGATTCTATTTTAGTGACCACAAAATTTAGTGGATTTCAATATTCTTCATATTTTTACTGCGTCGACTTATTGTTCTATGAAAATCACGGGTGTTGATGTCTCTCAATCGAAACATGAGGAGCTCTACATCAGCTAAAATCTTGGCTCGACTGCCCATTTCTCATATCCCTCTATATCCTTATCTTCCATAGACATTTTCCTCGAATTTCATCTCCATTCATGGATTCAGTTTGGATATCATCATCAAAACTCTATTTGTCACACATCATTATTTCTATATTGTTTAATATTGAATCCATGGAGAGATAATTCATGGCTATTGATTTAGGTTTTCCTTTATCATGAAAATACTCACATATCTACATGTATCAATTCCTATTTTTGACTTCCAAAATTGTGTTTTTGACATTTTGAGTGAGGATTTTTATATTTAAATGTGAAAAAATAGAACCAATGAATTTAATCAGGTTCTTCAAAACCATTCTTGTCATCTCGAACAAGTTCAATTACATAATTCTATAGAAGTAGTTCATCATTTTAGTTAGTTTTATTATGGTATGTTTTCTTGTTTGAGTTATTTTTCCCACATTAATATCATGGATACATTACCACTTCATAATTTTGTGAAACCACTATATTTTTTGGTTTCATGTAAGAGATTACAAAAATCATAGATGATGATATGGAGTAAGGGATTATGTTGCAGGAGAAAATGTGGAAGTTGAACCAAAACTAAAACCATGGTATATTGATGATGTTATCTATCATTGGGGTGGTGAAATTTTTTCTTTTTCTATTTATTCTATTTAATTCACCATACAATGTCCCTTTGGATTCTATAAGTTAATATTTTACATTGAAGATCACTAGAAAAAATTCATCACTTCTAAATATGTGTTGTTTATTTAACAAACATTTCTTTAATTTTATTAACTTATCTACTAATATGTATAATACCTATATAGATTATTTTTTGAAACCCTAGGGTTTTACCTACTCTCATTTAATGTTCACCCAACGAAAACAAAAATCTTCCTATGTATTTTGTTTTCCTTGAAAAATTTTAATTTATTGGGAAGTCAATGATTATTGTCTTGGATATGTATTCACTAAATATGGGTTGGTGGTTAAGGAAAGGGTAATTTAGTGGTTAAAAATTATCCACTCATGAGGGGATGTATTCTTAATATTTACGGGCATGGAATAAATAAATAATTATTTTTATTCTCTTGATAAACAGGTGACATGATTGTCCATTTTGTAGTTTCTAATTGCATTGAGAACACTTTACAAGGCTATGTTGGTGTGATATTTTTATAATTGTAATTATTTTGTAGGATTTATGAGGTAATAATATAATACTGAGAATTTAATAGGTGTGTTCGGGGCATGGTACCCTCTTTTGAAAATAATGATTAATCATTTTGATCCTTTTTAAATATCCCAAGGTAAGTATATGGAATAATCTATACACCATTGATGGACTGTCAGATATGTTATGTTGTATTTTTATGATGAAAATGTAATATGTTCATCTAGTTGATGAATATGATTTTATAGTCTAATTATGTATTCCATATTTTGTATAAATTAACTCTCTTTATATATTATTCCATTTTTTAAATTTATGTGTAATTTAAAGACATACATGAAATGGTTTGATCCCCTAATCACAACCCTTTATCTCACATCCCCCACTTATCCCAATGCACATTTGATAACTTTGAATCCATAAAAAAATAGAACAAAGTGACAGGATGTTCATACTATGAGTTTTTTTACATCATAAAGGGTTCAAAATGGAAAAAATACTAGAAAATGGACATACAATGATATCCTTGAATTATTAGTGGTGATTTAAAAGTGATTTTGTTGTATCCAACTATGTATAAATAATGATATATATTTTTATTCATTTATTTATTGAATTTAACCACTATAAAGTCCCAACGTGGGGAAAAATATGTACATTTATAATTGTTGTATTTGAAACATACATCATAATTATAATATATTTTCACATGGTTAATTATTCTATTGGATTACATATTTGAAAATAAGGAATGCCTTTACAATATAGAATGTCAATGATGTAAGTCATGTTGATGTCAATTTCAACATGTTGTCATTAATAGTTTGAAAAATAATCCTAATTTCATGTATTATGGGAAGTTCATCATCTATAAGGTACTTGATATATTTCACGCTACTAGCAAGGGTAATTCCAACATGTATAAACAATTTTTTTTGATTTATTATAGTCCAAACTCAATCTGAATGTTATATAATAATTTCAACATATAATTCAAAATTTTCAAGAAAGCATTGTTGCCATTGATCTCAAGGATTCATGCCCAACTCCGATGGAGGATTTACAGTTCTATGCATTCCTATCATCTGTAGGTGTTATAATTTTTTAAATCATTTTGAACTTATTTTTTAGTGATGGCATAAACTATTTTTTCTTTTGATGTTGAAATCATCAAAATCAAGGAAAATTATGTATGGATCATTCACTTATTTTATTATTTCCCGGAAAGTGAATCCTATATTAAATTTTCATTTGATTTCTATATTCATTATTTCCCTTTCACTTCATCATCATTTCCATAACTTAGCCCATTATTTTTCTAATTTGAGAAAGACGTTTCCTCAACTCCATGACAATCCATCGACCAAACATTGATTTTTCTCTTCATTTCTCATCAATTGGTCGACAAAGACCTCATGAACCTCTACGGACACTTCAATTTCATTGGTACCATTTAACGGTTTAAATAACCTTTCCAAAGGATTCCCAATAAGAATAATTTTTATCAATGTAAATTTACAAACCCTACTTTTACATTTTCCTTAAAAGGATGCCTCTAGGTTTTACAATCAGATATATATATATATATATATATATATATATATCTATGTGTGTGTGTGTGTGTGTCAGGGGTGTCAAGGGATTTCTTATCAACTAACATATCGAAAAAATATTATGATATATAAATAACACCTCATAATTCCCCTGATTATCTTTCCTTTATATTTTTAGATTCCTTTCTAGTTTTCTTATTCTATAATTTTACAATCTCCTTTTCCATTATCTATGCTTCATAGTGTTGACTTATACCACAAAGAAATCGGAGAGTTTGTTGATTAATATTCCAAATAATATATTTATGTATATAAAATACTTCGTTACATTCAATATATAACTATTTACTTTCTAGGCATCCAATGCACTTGTTTATATCGATTCTGGTATTGAAATGTTGTACGAACATGGTATCAAAATCGATCATCCTCTCATTAGCATTGGTTACAAACGATTTATTCTAATACTAGAGATCCAACACCAAGGATTTCAATATCTTCATCAGTTTCACCATCACAATGTTTACCCCTCCCCTCCAGCAATAGTTTTCCCTACATGAGGTTCACTCTCATAACATTGATAATTTGTTTACTAGGCTTTAGAAATGATCCATATCATCTTCAGAGTGCAATGTTTTGTGCTCACCATGGTTTTTTTGAATATAAAAAAATATATATCATGGAGGAGTGTATAAACATATATATTTCAAAATTGTACCTATCATAATTGGGATTGGAGCCTGTTTTAGGTCCTTGGAACGTAGATATGTTATAATGTCAACATTTTTATTTTCAGAAGTGTTAAGGCTCCATTTTAAGGAACTTATATGAAAACACTACAATAAATAGTTTTCAATATATTTAGTTAACTCAATACATAAAAGTAATTATCACCTTTGACGAGTAGTATAAAAAAATAATCATTCTTTTGATGGTATAATGATTTTTTTGTGTTTTGATAATCTATTTTCTTCACTATAATGTGATTTTTTTCATGTATATATGTTTAAATTCACTCTAAAATTGTCGTCCCTATCTCAACTTACTCACTGTCTCCATATTCTCCCCATCTTCGCCTATTCTAGTCTCCCCCTACTCCTAGTCTTCACATGCTCCTGCTCACCTTCTGCTCCCTATCATCGTCTACTCCCAGTGTCTGCATGCTTCCTATCTCCATGTGAACCTTGTATTCATTCACCTTCATCTCGTCCACCAAAATCATATTCACCACCAACAGTGGATGACCACCCCAGACATCCTCATCCCAAATCCCTTTACAATAACTAAAAACATATTCAGTGATCCTACACATCCATATATCTACAATAGGTTTGTTTTCCCAGATTCATAGATGTTTTAAATCTTCAGTACATTATTATATATTTTTTGTTAAACAAGATTTACATAGATAATAATTCTCAATCGTGTTAGTATTTGTTTCCTCAATGCATAAAAGTTTTCTGAATTGTTGGCATGGATAATTGATTCCATTCATCATTAAAATTTTCCACAGCCATTCATGAAAACATATTAGTTTCATTTTTAATTACATGTATGGAGTATAAAGGTAACAGTGAAAACTGATTTCATTTATTTTTAGAATAATTATTTTCATTATATATTACAGTATCAACTATATTTGATATTCCAGAATACTTGAAGTTGTTTGAAAGTTATATTTTCAGAGTATTTTATCCTATAATATAAATTTAATACCCCCTATACACAATCTAGAATACCCACACATTTTTTTATCAACCCATATTATTTATTTTTCCAACCCATATTATTAATTTATTAGATAATATTCTCTGTAATATGGATTAGATTCACATTAATACCAAAATCCAGGGCAAGGTGTCCACTACAGAAAGGATTGTATCCTACAGATCCACATTGTTGAACCGAGTATGTTCTCATATTTTCATATAATATTTCATGCTTCTGGACATCATTATTAGTTAGAAGTTGAACATTATTAATTGAGACAATCATTCTTATCCGGGTTTCTATTGATTTTTTCAACAGATCAGAGTCTGGTGAATTTTTTGTATCATTATCTTATTCTAATCAATATACAATTATTCATTTTTTGTTGTCTCCATTACATCTTTTAACTATATAATACTGATTTTATTTCATCTAAGTTTATTTTTTCCTATAGAAAACAAAATTGATTTGTTCCTCTCAGATTCCAATTGTTAAAAATATTCTTTCTTCTCAATGATTACAATTTGTAGAATTTGCTGCTACGTATCCATTTTATTCATTTCAACATGTAAAAATATCTGATGATAGATTTGGATGCCAATGATTTGGTCCAACAATATGCTACAAGGTCTTGAGAATCTACATCAACAATAAGAACATCCATTGAACTACATCCCTGTATAAACGATACCATTAAACAAAATAATGACAAGATTAATATATATTTTGTTATATAATTTTCTTGTATCATTTAACTATATATATGTTTCTGTTATTTATAATTAACGTTTTAATCTTTTTCTAATGGTAAATTTTTTTTATTTATATTACTTATAAAACGAATGAAAAATATCATGTTTATCCATTTTACTTTCTAGTTCCCATATCATTGAAACTAAACTAAATTCCCAATTTCAATTCTATGACATAAATTATTTACATCATGGATCGACGTTTTTGTCAACCGAACATTCAAAATTCCTGATCCACTTGGGAAATGTCTACTAACTAGGAATACATGTATTTACCTACACAGTTGTCCATTACACTGCCACTACAAATGGAAATAATAGATCAATTTAAAAAGCTATGTATGTTGTTACATCATAGCCCCTTGTATTCAAAATATAATGCTTCTCTGTTTCTCTGTAAACATTCTATAATTTTTTCATGTTTTAAAATTATATCTGTTATATTTTCATTCATAATCAGTGTGTTCCTGTTTCAATTTTCATTACTATTGATTCTTATTTGAATAGTATGTCACTTCATATATATGTTTTCTTAAATGATAAAATAAATTTTTACTCCATTTCATATAAATTTTATATTTAAAAATATTGTAACGATGTGTTATAAAATTCTAAAAGTAATCTAATATTATCTATCACTATTTTTTACATTTAAAATTTCAATAATTAATTTTCAATATTATGATTTCAAACTAGGAAGACATTGTGGAAGTAATTTTTTTGTAGTGTCTTGCATATGCACTGGCAAGGTACTAGTTATCCTTAAAGTGGTGACATTTGTGTGAGTAGAAAATCAATGAAAGACAACATTGAATACCCCTTGAATAAAAAGTTAACTTAGTAGATACATGATGATCATGTGAGTTCTAACAGGAAGAATGTTAGCAATAGCTGTTGTTAGTCCAAGTGGTAGTCTATTGCAATTGGTGTCCTAGAACCAACAATATTATCTTTTTATTACATGTATAATTCATGATTTTTCTATTAATAATATATTATATTGAATTTTTTTTTTCATTTTTATATGTTATATTAATGTAGAAATTTACAAAAGTATCTGTTGCATTGATAAGGTCATAACAATTCCCATTATTAAGAGAACCTTGAAATTATAAGTTTATATTCTTAAATATTGTTATACTATAATATATTGTACTATAATTGGGAAGCATATAATTTTTGTTTATTTTTTAGTAATCATAAGGAGATGATATTTTTTTATCATGAAGTTCACACATGATAAAATCCAAGATATGATATTATTATAACATATTATCATATAGAAATTATTTATGTTTATGTGTTAATAGATATTCTCATATATTATCATTCTAATGGTACTTACCATATTATATTTTCACTAATTCCAATCATGGATCACATACTTTGATGTACTAACTAAAATAATGATGCCATATGTTTACATGAAGTAGGATAAATTTCACATGTCATGAATGAAATGTCAATAATGATTAAGTCACTGAATGATTTTCTTCTTCTATATTTATTTATGATAAATACCCATCCCAATAATTAAAATGGAACCATCATGATAAATTCTATGTCTATTTTGTAATGAAGAGTTTATTTTAGATATTAAATGAATTATATATCAATAACATTGGTTGTTGATATGTTTGTGTAACCTGCATGATGAGATATTGTAAAAAAGGGATTATATTAACAATAAACATGAATATTTTCCTATCAATGTTTCGATATCACCTTTTTAATCTTGGTTACCTTGACTGATTCCTAGAGGATTTTTTTTGACTTTTGGAAACCCAGCATAATCCTATTTAGAATGATCTCAGAGTGTCACACCATATGTATTTATGTTGACCTCAATTAAATTCTATTTTAATTTAATTCTTCAAATAAATATTTTTCTCAACACTGATAAATAATTTTATTAACTATTGATTGATCGATAATATTTTCAACGTAATAAATAAAATTTTTTCTATTTTAAATATTTAATTTAATTAACTGAATATTAAATAAATATTTATTCTCAAGACTTTGAATATAATATTTATATTAGTTATTGAATATTTATTAATGTAGTGTTTTTCAAAATTTTAATTGAATATTAATTTTTGAATAATATAATTAATTAAATATTTTTTTGGGTATTCGATAAATATAAAAAAGGTGAAGTGGTCTAAGATAGTTTATGACTATAAATACTAATTTGAAATATAATAAAAAATATTTATCATTTCATCAGTTAGAAAGTTCAATAATAAAAATTATTTTATTATTATATACCATGGGGTCATATATGTTGTATAATATTATTTTATGGTTATTGTGAAATTAAATAATAGTTTTTTAACATTATCCACTAAAAAATAAATAGATGACTGGGTCTATTTTGTTCGATTAATTGAGAATTTTGAATCACTGTACATAACACAATTATCTTTAGATTCATCATTCTTTAATTATTTAAATAATGAGATGAACAAGGAAGAATCCTTCGAGGTTGAAGAATCTTGAGGCACTCAAGAGGAAAAATTCATGTTTATTGATTCATCATGCAAGATCCTCACATTCCATCAGTGTTGTTCTTATATCAAATAATCATTTGTGGATCTCATCTAAAAGATAAAAACATTGGGTCTTCCCTACCCAATGATACATTTCCTAAATTTTGTTAGAATAATACAAAAAATTTATTGAATAAAGTGCCTACGATTTGGTATTCCATCTTCCAATAATTTTAAATTGATTATAAATTTATCCTGAAATATTACAATATGAGTTCTAGGATTTCCATTTCAATATTTAATGGAAAATTTCATTGGGTATTGGAATTTTCATCATGCAAAATTGGTGAATGATCCATTGAATCGGAAAAACTATTAGTAGTTATTTTCCAAAAAGGCCCTTCTTTTGCACATGGAAAATTTAGTACACACCAAAGTGAGATATATTTTTTTACTCCCGATACTCTAAGATACATTCTATATACCAAAATTCACATTTCATGTACCCAAATGCACATTCCGTATATGTTTTTAGGGAAGTTTTTTTGGTTTCTTTCCAATGTGATAGATTTGTACAAGTAAGTTGTCCATTAAAAGTATAAATCATGGTAAAACATAGTAGTGTGATCCTCATAAATATTATTGGTTTTTTGTATGATGATATAATATGGTCAGTAATCATAGCCCCATAGATACAATTATAAGTTCTATGTGATGATTCTGAGTCGATACGAGGATGATAAACCATTGGAAAAAATTCTTTCACTACTACGTTGGTTCTTTACATAAATTTGGGAATCTATAATCACTAAGAGTTTTCTTGGTTTTTGTGACACTGAAAAGGATGGAAGAGGTGTTGAAATGAATTTTCGGTCTACTCTTCGATAATATTGTCTTATTTGTATCCTGAAGAGCCATATAGACAAATATTGATCTTGAGGAGATTACCTCTTTCCCATGAAACATTTTTATGAGAGGGTATGTGTGGTTTTATATTGAGGATAGGGAATTAGTTTGGAACTCTTATTTATCTTGGAGGTATATTACTTTTCTCAAAAAAGGATATGGGATGATCTACCTCTATCCTTGAATGAAACCGGTTAGATGATACATGAGATGGTTTTGGTGATTATATAGGTCTTTTTAGTGTGACCACTATTAGTATAACATTTTTTCTGATGTTTATATGGTGAAGACTATATAGAGGTTACATTTATCTACTCCATAAATCTTATCATTTTTTCTGAGGTATGGGTCATCCTTTTATGAGAGAGTTAGTGCCACCTTAAATATATGGGGTGTGATTTTCATTGATAATTAATTTATTTTCTGAGAAAACTTATTATGGTGTAAGAATATTCTACATGGACATAGATAGTATTTTCTTTATCATATATCGACCATTAGTGAGGCATGGGGTCATCCATGTAGTATGTAAAACCTTTTCCATAATGTTCACTTGTGTTAAGAATAAGTCTTATGATATGATCAAGAGTATTGATCTGAAGGTTGTGAACGTAAAAGATTTAGGATGGTTGAGATGGTCATGGTTGGTAACACCCTTATCTGTTATGTATACCCTTCCAAGGCACAACTCCTCTATTACCATAGGGGTTCGATAATATGAGGATAATTGTAGTTGATCTACATAGATAGTATGGGTGCTTTATGACTTGCTATGAATATGTTATCCCTTATTCCTCTCTAGTATATCATGGATAAGTTGGTGACAATTTACCTTATGTTAGGTTTATCATCATATTTTGGAATAACTAGTCCACGAATCATTATTATCGGGTCCCAAAATGACTTAATATGAGTCATCCCAATTGTAGATTACAGCATGGAATTACCCCATAAAATGAGGTACATGTCCCCTACTAGTGGGGATGGTAACACCCTTGAGCATAATTTAATTTATATGGTGGTGTATCCCATCATCGATTATGACGAAAATTCTAGACTTGGGAAAAAAGATGTTCCTTTTGTTCTTCTAACAGAAGTGCTATTATTATAGGAATATTGATTTAGTATGATTTTTTATACACACTCTACATGAATGGTGGGTGATGATGTGAGTGTTTGGGGAGTGGATTGTGAAATATGAACCCCTTTATATTTGATTTTCAGGGTTAGATACCCCAGTTTTGATAAAAAGAATTTTTTTGTGGTACCCTTATACTGAATGACTTTGTTTGATCATTGTGTGTAAAATATAAAAAGTTGTATTTTACACTAACACATGTTGTGTTTGTATTTTATATGTGTAAGGAGGTGTTTCCCCATTTGGTTTATTATCAAGGATGTGTTTACTAATGATAAATAGTACTTTATCATAGATTCCTCCTTCCACGTAACAATTTGTAATTTTTTATTATCCTTTGTATTTTTTCCCTAATATTTTGAGAGTTTAATATTGGAATGTGTAGTCATAGATTCTTTCCGAGATTTTTTTCCCATAATTTTGAGTTTTTCATCTATATTGTTCAGTCCTTTGTGGAATGATTATTAATATTCATATTTAACTTTATGTATTTTGGTTATCTTTTTTTGTATTTTTTTACTCAGACCTACCCGATCTTTGGTCACACACATGTTGTATCTGTATATATGTTGTATAGGAAGAAGATAATTTAGTGGGATTGGAGCTATTGAGACAAATCAAAGTTAGAGAGTAGTGATTTTTTAGCTAGATGTACTCAATATATATTTTGTGTTTTGTGGGGATTTCTTTCTTTTTAATTTTCTAGAGGATAGTTTCTTTTTGAGGTGTTGGGAAATTGCTCATTTTCCACTTTTTGTATTGGAATTTTATTTATATACTCTTATAATTGTTTAATGTGTATACATGGATATCATTATTCTATAAAATTAAGTATCCTAATGTGTATGTGATGTTATGGTTGTTTAGTGATGTATACACAATAATTTATTATAGTTAAAATCCTCCCATATGTTTCTTATCCATTCATAGAGATAGTCACTAGTCACAGGCTTATTAGAGGTGGGATTGTAGTGTAAGATTCGAAAAACCTCTAGAATGGGAGGGGACATGGTGTATTGGGTCATATTAGAGTGTTATATGCGATAGTTCAGTTCTATTTGTGGAATTTTGTGATAGGTGTCTCAGGAGTTAGTTCAAAATATAGGGGTAAACAATGATATATGGTGTCAAATTTATTCGATGATGTATATGATGTATTCATATGTAAAGAAAATGATAATATTTTGGGTAAATTGGTTTTAATTGGGAATAGGATATATAGAATAGTTGAGTATGACCATAAATAATATAGTTTTTTGTGAATTGTGAGTTTCACTATATAATGACCTATAGAAGATGATGTCATTATGTGATGAGAATATTGATTTCCTAAATTGAAATTAATTCACTAGATATGTGATACAATTGTTTGTTGGATGGTGGGGTAAATTGGAAAACTAAATGATGTGTGATCAACTCCTATGATGATATACCAATATTAAAATTTGATTAGTTACAATATTATTTTTCTCCATAGTTCTATAAATGAGTATCATGCATGATGATTGGAGTGCCATAATCTTTCAGGTTTGGTTAGTTATCTCCACGCATACCCAATGCGTGGGATCCAATATCAATGGATTAGTATACAAATTGGTTCAGGTTACCCCAAACATATACATATTATATTAGTTCATATATCTCATTTTTAGGGAGGGTTAAGTATCCCCTGTATACCCAAGGTTCATGATACTCTATCATCAAGTTATGTTATAGAGAAGGTATTTTATCCCACTATATATTGGGTATTGGATCCTTTATGTCTTCTGTTAGGAAGGTTTATATATCCCATATGTACCCAGGGCATGAGATCTTCAATCTATAATTCATTCTTGAGATAGTGTCAAGTGTTTACCCTTGTATATTAGGGGCTAATGGACCACTATCACATCCTTCTATTTGGGTCTGGAATCCCTCTATGAACCCAATGCATAAAATAATATATCTCATCCTTTAGGATGGGTTCTACATCCCCCTAGTATACACTATACATGAGATAGTCTATCTATTGGTTATTTTATAAGTAGGGTCGGTGACTCCCACCTCCCACCCAAATACTAGGGGTGTGGTATCTTCTATCTACCAAGTCAGTATTTCCCCCATTTGAGTGATTAATAAGATCATTGTATCCTCCATCATAGTTAGTAATCCCTTGGATGAGGATAATTGATTGTAGGTGAATGTTTCCCTACCACATAGTAGTTATTATCTGATTAATACAATGAATAGGTACTCATCATAATGCGTTAGATGGTTTGTAGATTCACCATTGGTGAGTTCGGTTACCCAATCAGCTTGTTCACTGAAACATCATGAGGTACATATCCCTTACCATAGTTTCATAGATTGGTAAGATATTGTTCGATGTGTGACATTATTTTGTTTTCCATTGGTTATGTGTGCATATCCATGATATTTCTTTTTAGGGATTTGTGTATCCTATTATGATCTTTCATGAATTGGTTGGAGAGTATGAATATTTTCATGCTAGGATTTAGGGTCATGGATGGATGCCATATCCCTCGTCACACGTTAAAGGTATCTTCAACAAGGAGATCTAATCTTGCATGAAATAGTCAGATGACAGATAAAGATAACTATAATGATAGTCTCCCTATCTGATGTTATTATTTAGTTTTATAGGGAAGCTCTTGATATAGAATATTGTTAATTTTTATAATTTTCTCATTGGATCTTATTTTAGACTTTTTTTCCTTTCTAGTTTTGTTCCTTAACAGTAGTGTGTGATTTTCTCTCATGGATGTATTGATAAATGCGGGCCAAATATGACATTAGAGTATTTATAAATATATCTTAGGACTAATGACACCTTTTATAGGTGACCATCTACCTAATTATTATAGTTAGTTTTAGGGGGATTCAGTATTGAGGATTTCTTAGGATGCTGTTACGGTAGAGTGAGGCCCAATGATGATGTTTTTTATATTATATGGCCTCCCATAGTTTGCGTAAATGTGGGAGAATATCATTATAGATGATTTTTTATAGAGTGTATAAAATGGTTGTCCATTATCATTATAATTTATGAACTAAGATATGAATAGGGGAAAACCCTTGAGAAGCTAAAACTAGTTCTCTCAATTGTTGAAATGATAGTGTTGTTCATAGATGATGTATTAAGGGATTAATCCTAAAATTATAGAGTAGGTAATAATAATTTTACCAGGGAGATATTAGGGGTGATATTGAGGATATGTATATATAGCATGTGGCAATGTCATGTATTAGGGGTTTCTATGGAGTAGTAATATAGGTGGAGTTATGCCCCAATTTTTGTGGTTTTTTGGAGGATGGAACTGCATGTGCAGGGAATATGGAAATCCATAGTGTCATGAGAGAGGTAGAAATGATATCTTTATGATATACAATTCACTATACATGATAAATCATGGAAAGGGAGGACCATTAAGTTCTCATGTAGTTAAAATGATAAGATACATTAAGTTATCATGAAGACTCTCCCAGATCTCCTCACATTATTTCACCAAGTTGAACATACATAAAATAATAAAAAGCATGTGTTCTTGTGTTAAATAAGTGGAAGGGAATATAAAACATCCATAATAATAACACATTTCTAAGGATGAATCAAAATGAACTTTTAAGAGATTTAATATCATGGGGGATGAAAGGGAAAATGATGTTTTCGGTTTAAACTGTGGATAAAAGGGCCACTAGAAGATGAACTGCACCAATCAAAAAAAGTAAGTTGAAGCTTCAAGTGCATATTTTATTGATTCAAACCCATATATTCTATAAATTAGATATTAGAAATACCTTCTGGATATCACATTTTAATATAATTATAGGAAGCACATTGATTTAAAATATTCTGAAAACATAAACAAGATTTGTGAGTTTAAAAAAGTTCCAAGATCGCAATAAAAACTGTTGGAGAATATCACATCTAGATGAAAATTGTTATGTTCTTGTTTTTTAAAAATTGTTTTGATAAGTCATCAAATAACATATTTTTTATCTGTATAGTATTGATATAGATGGATTTATATTAAAATTTGGGAAATCAATTTTATTATATAAATTTTACATATGTTTTTGTAATTAACTTATTAATAGAATTATTTAATTGTTATATTATATATACTTGGTAATATGAATCGATCAAGAAAATAGTTCAGAAATCACACATCCAAAAATTCTAAAGAATCACAATAGAAGTCATAGAAATCAAAAGAAAATACATAATTATACCAAGTTGCATATTTAAATTCTTTTAAACTATTTTTTTTATTATATCTGAATTGTTTTGTAATAAAAATAATCAAAACACAATTTAGTGGGAAAATGTGAAAGGGCCACAGATCTACCTTAATTTATATACATTAATGTGTCAGTACCTCTTAAAAATATATCATGCGGTGGATATTAATACTTCATAACTATTCATGATTATTTTAGTATATATGGATATGTCTTCCTAATGATGAATAAGTATGATTAATTTAATAAATTCCACTAATAAATAATGGTGTTGAGAACCAACATGGTCTGAAATTAAATAATATAAACTCAAATCATGATGGAGACTATCATAATCAAGAATTCATTGATTATCTATGGATGTTTGAGATATTATCACAACTAACACCTCCTTGTACACTACAGTGGAATGGTGTAAGTGAAAATATATACCATACATTTGTAAATATAGTATGTTAAATAATGAGTCACATATGTTTTTTTCATAATTTAGAGGATTTTCATTAAATATAGTTAATTGTATTCTAAACTATGTTCCAACTAAAATAGGAAATGATATTCCAAATCAGCTCTTGTGTGGAATAAAACTCTATTTTCTTTTTCTAAAACGATTTTGGGGTTATAAACTATTTGTTAAGGATATCATTGGAAACAAACTACTCAATGTGAAAAACATGATATTAACATTACAACCTATTAGTAAAGAATGTTGTAGTTAAAATATAACCTTTATTACCTGATAGGGAAATATTTATAAAACAGATAATGGGAGGGAAATAAAAATAAGTGAAGTCATAGCTCAAGATACACATGACATGGAACATGAACGTAATCCAAAATTTCTAACATAACACGACCTTCTAGAGACCCATCTTCTGCATTAGAGGAAATATGAGGCTTGAGAATTTTAATGATATATATTTTTAATTAGTAAATATCCAAACTGATTATTTGTTGATAAAAATTATCATGTAATATACATGGAAGAATTGTGATGCATTAAATATTACCAAAGGAAGGAAGCCATGATTTATAAAATATATTCCATATACCAATACCATGAATGGATAATGGTAAATCCTCCAATTAATTTAATGAATGTTGATTGTAAATGAGTATTCTAGAAGAAACTATACATTAATGAAAAATTTAGTACAAAAAATCTCGATAGGCTAAAAATGGTATAAATAGTTCCATGTAAAAGACAACAACAAATCATTTTATACTATCTCTATTCTTAAATACATTAGTATTATACATTCCCTAAAACATACCATGAATACGACATTTGATAGATGGACATAAAAAATGTTTCCTCAATGAAATACATCAAGAATATGTTAATATGACTAGGGTCTATGATTCCAAATAATTCCAATTATTTGTTCAGTATGTCGAGATATATTTATGTATCGAAGAAAGTATCTATGTCATTGAACATATTCTTTGATTAATATATAAAAAAATTTGGTTTCAAAAAGAAGGAATATATGGATTATGTCTACTAGCGGTTTAGTGTTTGTGAAATCATTTTATTTTTAGTGTATGTTCATGAGATTCTAATTATTGGAAATTAGATACCCATCTTGTAAACCATTAGTACATAGTTAAAAACATTCTTATCCATGATGCATTTAGGAAAAGTAACCAATACTCTTAGGATCATGATCTATCATGATAGATCTAAGAGGCTATAAAGACAATTTCAAGGTATATACAATGAAAAAATACTAAAGGGAATTAGTATGAAACAATACCAGAGAAGATTCTTTCCAATAACATAGGAAATTAATCATTCCATGAAAATGTGTCCATCTACACATAAGGAGATAAACAGAATTAAAATGATCACATATGAATATTTGACAAAGTTTGACAGGTATGTCATGTTACGTACTAGGAACGATGTCACAAACATGTTAAGAATTATTAGAAGATATCAAGATGATGCAGTAGACCATCATTGGATGTATTCAAGACTATCATACAATACCTAAGGTGATCTAAGTATATGATTTTGTATTATGGAGGAGATGAGGAACAAGTCATAATGGGATATAAAAATAGTAGATTCCATATATATGTATATTATTAGAGATCAAAATCTAGATAAACCTTCACGCTCAATAGTGGTATTGTGTCATGGAAGCGGTCAACAAAAACCGTGAACTATACAGGAATTAACATTTTTTGCGAGGAAATATTTGCGAAGTCCAATTAATATATCACAAATAATTGATGAAAACTTGTTATTTGTGATTAAAATGGTTTTCCATGAAATATGACTTTATTTATGATTATTATTAATGATGGACTAGAAGTCCATCCAAATATGTTTGATACCACTGTGTGTGCGATGGATGATATGGATCATTTTGGATTGATTTCAGAAGTATGAAGAAAAATATTGTCATGGAAATGATTATTTTTGAAGGACCAATATGATTTTTGAAGATGGGTTCTCAACAATATCATTCGTGAAAGTGACTTTCCATCTAAAATATTTTTGTATAAGTGGAAAAAAAATTTATAGAGGGAAAATATTGTGATAAACATTGAGTTCATCTTAAATGACTTGTGAAAAAAAAATTAATAAAAAATATACATCCTATGTAGTCAAAATGGTGGATTGATTACAATGGACTAACCATCTAAAAAACACACTCTAAAAGAAACATCACTACATATTTTCAATCTCCTCCACTTCTCAACATCTCTTATTTTGTCTTAAACTATCCAACTTCATTTGGAATAAATATTTGGTGTATAGATATACATTTTAAGATTCAAACATCTTTTAAAAGGAATTTATTAAAATATTTTAAAATAGTTATTAATTTCATTTACTATAATATATATATATATATATATATATATCAAATTAATTTATTATTCTTTATTTAGATTTTCCTTATTAGATGATTAAATTATTATAATTTTAAATATATAAAAATATAGTGTATTTTTAAATAATTATTAATATTAAAAATATAACAAATATTTCATTAATTAAAAAATATTAATATTATTATAAATTATATTTTTCAAATTTATCTGATTAAAGAAATATTAATTACTAAAAGAAATGAAAAATATTAAGTAATTAGTACAAAATAGTGAAAATAGAAAAAATTAAAAATTATTACTAATAATTTATAAAAATCTATAAAAAAATAGTTATTGTTTGTAATGATTAGAAATAATTTGTAATAATCTTTAATAAACACAAAAAATATTAATAAAATGCAACTATAATAAATAATTAAAAAAATTATAAAAAATGTAAATAATACCTTAAAATTGTAATAAGTTAAAAAATAGTTAGGATTAGAAAAAATTAACCATATTTTTCCAAAATACTAATAATTAGTAAACAATAGTACAAATTGGTAATTATTTGTAAAAAGTTGTAATAAATAGTAAAAATTGAAAAAAACTAGAAATTAACAGTAATTATTTATCAAAATTTGTAATTGTTTTTTCTAAATTAGTAATAATTTGTAATCAATTATAATATTTATTTAATATTAGACAAAAAATAATATTTAGTAAAAAATTTTAAAAATTATTAATAATTATTTAACATTATTAATAATTATTTATATATAGTTTTAATTAATAATCATTTGTAATAATTTGTAATATTTAGTAATAATCTACAATAATTAGTTATACAACAGAAAAAACTTTTACTAATTGGTAATAATTAGTCACGATTAGTAATAATTTTTAATAATTAGCTACAAGTAGAAATAATTAGCAATAACTTGTAATAATTGCATTGAAATTTGTAATTATTAGAATTTTATTAATCACAAGTAGTAAATGGTTTAATATTCTATTAAATACTAATAATTAGTAATAATTAGTTATAATTAGTAATTATTTGTAATAATTTGACATAATTATTTACAATTGGAAATAATTAGTAATAACTTATAATATTTATAAAAAATAGAAATTATAGGTAATAACTGTTAATAAATAATAAAAATTTTAAATAATTTGTAATTTTTTTTGTAAATAATAATTACATATAATAAGTCAAAATTGGTAAAAACATGTAATATATGCCAATAATTATTAATAATTAGGAATAATTTGTTATAAATTTTTATAAATGTTAATAATTAGAAATAATTAGAAATAACTCCTAATTTCATGTTATATATAGTAATAATTAGTAATAGAGAGTAATAATGACTAATAATCATTAATAATTTGTAATAATTTTAAATAATTAGTATTAATCAATAATAATTTTTAATAATTATCAACAATACATAAAAATTTCAGTTAAATTGCATTAGATTATAATATTTACATAAAATTTATAATTGTTTATAATAATTTATTAGAATTTGTAATAATTATTAATATTATAAGTGTTTTTTATATTTTTAATTTTCTAATATCTATCAATCCAACCATTCACAATTATTATTTTTTATATGTTTAATCATGCTCAATTTTTCTTCAGAATTATTCAGGTATTATTTCTGTGTTTTTCTATCTATCGAATTAATCTTATGTAAATTTTTGTTATGATATTATCATATTTTATATCTTGTTAAATATTATATTCATTTGTTCTAGTCTCTAATTTTGTAATATCTATCAAATCACCCTTTACAATTTTTCCTATATAAATTATTAATCATTACCAATATTTATTATAAATTTCTAATATTTTCATATATTATCGTCTTCTGTCAAATTAATCGTATGCGGTATTTCTTCTGAAAATTCCATAGTTTTTTAGATAAATAATGATTATATTTAATAATAATTAGTCATAAAATGTAATCATTATAGATAATTAGTAATAATTTGTAAAATATATTAATAAATATAGAAAATTAGTAATAAATAATAATAATTAATTTCAATTCATAAAAATTAGCAATAATAAAAAAAGTGTTACTATTATTTAGTAATAATAGTGCTAATTAGTGGTAATTAGTTTCAATTAGTGATAATTACTATTAATTAAATTTAATTAGTTTCAAAGAATATTAATTATTAGTAAAAAGTTTTATTACATATTAATTAATATTAATTAGTTTTAAAAAAATTATAAATTATTCTAATTAAAATGATTTTTCAAAAATTGAGAGAGTCAACAAATATACACTGTTTTTATTATGAGATCTTAAGTGGATAAATCCACATAAAATACCAAATGGGTTTAGTATAAATCCTGATTATATAGAGGGTGAAGATTCATTTATATCATCTTTATTATCTAATTTATAATTTATTTCAAAGGGATAATTATTTATTCATGTATGAAATAGGATACTAAGAAATTTAATATGTTTGATAAAGTTGGGTTTTATAATTTTTATTGTTTTAGAAGTATATTTTTGATATAAATATGGTGATTGAAATTTAAATGATGTAACGGTTTTTTGATACATATCCATCATAGTTTCAAACATTAGTACATATGATTGTTGGAAGATATTATTATAAAAAGGAAACTCATATTGATAACATGAATATTGAATTAGACTATCTCAAGATTATAAGTCGATGAAATCTATCAAGGAGTCCTTATATCATAGATATATTTTATAAAAATTTTAATATTTTAAAAAATTTACTGCTATTAAAATATAATATTTAGTATCAAATAATAGTTTGAATTTAATCTTATCATTGGTTATATTGTAGTTATATAAGGGAGATATATTGCCTACAAACTTCTATGAAATCAAGAAGTTGGTTTATAATTTGAATCTTAGTTATTACAAGGATTGTGAATGATCAAATTATTTCATAACAAATTATCGTGAATATGTTTCATTATTTAATTTTTGAACATGTGGAAAATCACAATACAAACAGCTATAATTAGGAAGGTCCAATTTTTTTACAATTAAAATGTTATGACATGTTTCAATAAACACCTAGATCACAACATATTTTATATCTCATAGCACAACCACATTAATGAAATTATGTTGATCAAATACATATATCAATAAAAGAGAAAATATTCCCAATTATGAGGATTCACAGAGAAACATTAAATACGTCCACCCACCTTTTTATTCAAAAGCACATAATGTGAGATTTCGTATTTTTATTTATCGATTATATGAATTTGGTCCTTACAAAAATCATTTTTCATAGTAGCCTAATTAAAATGATTTTTAAAAAATTTATAGAGTCAACAAGTATACAATGTTTTCATTATGATATCTTAATTGTATATGTCCTCATAAAATACCAAATGGTTTTAGTATAAATCCTGATTATATAGAGGGTGGAGATGCATTTATATCACCATTATTATCTAATTAAGAATTTATTTCCAAGGGATAATTAATTATTCCTGTATGAAACAGGATATCAGTATATTTAAAATGTTTGATAAAATTGGGTTTTATAATTTTTATTTTATTAGTTGTGTATCTTTGACATAAATATGGAGATTGAAATTTAAATGATGTAACAGTTTTTTTAAACATATCCATCATAGTTTCAAACATTATTACAAATGATTGTTGGCCAATGTTATTATAAAAATGAAACTCATAATGATAACATGAATATGGAATTAGACTATCTCAACATTCAGAGTCGATGAAATCTAACAAGGATGCCTTATATAATAGATATATGTTAAGAAAATTTTAATATTTTAAAAAATTGCTTCTATTAAAATATAATATTGAGTATCAGATAATATTTTCAATATATTCTTTTCATTTTTTATATTTTTGATACATGGGGGATATATATTGCCTATAAACTTATATGAATTCAAGAAGTTGGTTTATAATTTGGATCAAAGTTATTACAAGATTCGTGAATGTTCAAATTATTTCATAACAAATTATAGTGAATATGTGTCATTATTTAATTTTTTAACATGTGGAAATTCGCAGTACAAACAGCTATAAGAAGGAAGGTCCAATTTTTTTATAATTTAAATGTTATGATATGTTTTAACCAACACCTAGATCGAAACATATTTTATATCCCATAGCACAACCACATTAATGAAATGATGTTGATCAAATACATAGGTCAATAAACGAATAAATATTCCCAATTGTAATAATTCATGGATACACTTTAAATAGGTCCATCCATATTTTTATTCAGAAACTCATAATGTGAGATTTCATCATTTTATTTATTGATTATATGAATTTGGTCCTTACAAAAATAAATTTTCTTAGTAGTTTATTTCCACAACTACGTATATATTACCTCTTTGAATGTTGATGAATGAAACGTATATCCATTTGGAATAATACAATCTATGATATCCAAAGAATAAATTCTATAATTATTTAAATCCACTGATTGATGATGGAAATTTATTATTAATTAATGGTGTAACTACATATGATGTAGTTGAAACACCAAATTTTACATTGAATGATGTAATAAGGTATAAAATCATTGATTTCCCATAATGTGACTTGTTATAGTAATGGATAACACATAGTTTAAATTTATTTACAAACTACATGAATGATAATAAAGAATTTATTATTTCTAGTGGATAAAAACCTTATTTGTTTTTATATAATTTATTTCTTATTCTAGTTGATAAAACTTCCATAGAAATAGAAATAATTTTAAAAATGGTATAATTAAAATGTATTGAACTCTACTGGTAATCTCATGTGTTCTAGTAAAATATATTGTATCATCGTTACATCATATTATCTTTTCACCAAATTTAAACCCAAATAATAACATTGGATTTGGGATAGAACATAATTGGATTTAATGATTATTTTTTTTTTTCAATTGCCATATTATTTTGAGTTTTTATTCGGATACATGTTAAATGTTATGAATATTTAAAAGAATTATTTTCATAATATATTTTATATAATGATAGACCTATTTAGTAAGACTAAAATTTAGGAATGTCTTGGTTATAAATTTCCTAAATTTTAGTGTGTCCCAAACTTGAGTTATTGGAAAATGACATATTAAAAACATTAATTAAGATAAAATAATATTATGCATTTTATAAAGAAATATTATTATTATTAAATGATTGGATTGTTGATTTGTGTTAACTGGAGGGATAAGCCTCTAATATCGATTGTTATGCTATAAAATTTATTATTACCTGATTTAAAATTCTTTATTTCCAAGTCATAAAAAATATTACTACAGATTAGATATAGATGGTTGTTTAAATCATTGATTCGTGTTGTTTATAAAATAATGAAATATATTTTCTGGGACATTTTTTGTTCACCGAAGACTATAATGCACTAAGTGTCTTATATTATGATTCTGTAATATTATGCAAATTTTTAAATAATTTCAATTAGTCTACTTTGATTGAGTGAAAAATATTAAATTATTTTTAATGTATGATGTAAAATATGGATATTCTATATAATTTTCATGTATTTAAGTATATAAAATATACGTGCAAAAATTGAAAAAAATAAATGTAATAAAGCATTAGTTGAAAGGACAATTTTAAATTTGTATTTGTAGAGGGAAATTGTGAATTCCTACATTAATTATTTTCAATTCGAATATACCTACAAATATAATCAAATGATTCACAATGTGGGAAATGATAATGATTTAATTGACCATTTATTATCTTTATTTAACCATCATGACTCCATTTTTTAGATTTCATGAATGATCAATTTTAGATAAAGATAAAATCTATGTTCATACATCTGTTCTACAACATTTTGATGAAATAATATGATGTTATAATTAGGTTAAACATATATTTTTTTTTACTATTTTAAAATTAAATTTATATTAATTATTTTATAGATTATATATATAATATTATAAAATAATTCACAAAAATTTCACTAACCGCTATTGATGAACGTCGACAATGTAATTTTTCCAACTCATTTAAAACAATGAAAATATAAAATTATTATGCTAAAAAATATGGAATAAATATTTTATTATACATATTATTATTTTTTATTATATTTTGTGTATCACAACATGAATATAATATTTATACATGCACTAAGGGACCCAAGATATAAATTGGTTAAATCATATAATCCATATGTGGTGAATTGATTTCATTTTCATAGATAGATATATGTTGAATCAAGAAAAATTAATGTAAAATGATGTTTGATTCAAAGGACCTCTCCATAAATAATGTGATTGTTGACTTTTGTGACATAATAGATGAAATAGTTGAGTTCTATTATCTAGGATTGAACTATATAATAATATATAAATGTCTTCGAATTGTTATTGACTTAGGGTTTAACATTCAACCATTCCATTCTCTTTGAAACTAAATATAAAATTTATCTTGAATAAAATGAATGATTTATTCCAGGGAATTAGGAATATCAATTATAAAAAATATTATACTTTTTAGAGATATTTAACTAAATAGTTGAGTGTACTAAAAATTATATCTCATGAAAATTAATTTGTTTACAATGGATGTGGTTCCGTTGATGAGAAATATATTTAAAATTTATAATATACACCACCAAGTATATCTTATAATTAATGACATTAGAATATTATTGGTGAAAATACACTATTAAGGGTCAACGACATAGATATTTTTGATGATGTAACCAATGAATTTTGAATAACAATTAATGATTAAATTTAATCTCTTATGTAAATTTACAATATTGATGAGGAATATGAAGACATTGAAACTGATAAATATAAATATGAATATGAATAATGATACCTTTAAATTTTAGTTACCCACTAAGAAATTTTTTATGGGACAATTGTGATGGAATTCAATTGCAAAAAACACATTTACAATGGAATCCTATTGAAAAAATTCATATGTGATATTATTTAGTTTTAAATCTCCCATAATAGACAATTGAGTTGTAAAAAGTTCTTTTTTATGAACCATTATTGAAAAAAAATTCATGGAATGGATATTTTATCTAGCTATTAATGTTTTCATTCTATAAAAAACCGAGTCTCTAAAAAATGTAATTAACAATGACATGTATGATGGATCTCACTATCAAACACAATAAAACATAAAAAATAAAAATTATTCAATAAAATGATAATATCCATTTATCACACCATATGATTATTAAAAAACATCATAAACTCCCATGATGTATGTGAATTAGTAGAGGGGTGGATTTGAGGGAATACTATTCTTAAACTACACACAATTCATCAAAATCACTCTATCATATACACATGTTGTTGATACTATTCATGATGTCATTAATCCTCCAATAAGTTCTTTTCTTACAACTGTCTATGAAATCTATATATAATATCATAAAAATCACCCCAAATCTCTTCATAATATGAATCAGAGGACAAATTCGAACCATCTAAAATTTTAATCTAGTTAATGACCTCAAACCTTCATCATAACAATAATAAGTCATTGATAAGGAACTAATGCCAACCACAATCCCTTTCTTGATACCACGCATGGTCAACCACATACAAACCACCTCATAAAAACAAATTTATAGGAGTAATAAACCTATATATCATCCAAACTCTCCTATGTGTGAAGGGTAATCGACTTATAAATCTCCTTTAAACTTAATTACAAACTAAAATAGTAAAAACTTAATTAATTTTACTGAAGAAAATACTAACCATAATATGATGTTATTTATCACAACTAATTTCTCATGTAATATGATCAATTTAAAACCTTTTATAAATGTCAAACTCTATAATAAAAGGATCAATAGAGCCTTATTTAAATATATCCTAAATATTATACATTCAAAGTAAATATAAATTAATAAAAAAAATTACTTATCATATTTTGTTGAAAAATTCCAAATTTACAACTCCCAGCACTACCTGTGACGCCATACCTCCCCCATTTTTTTTAAACAAATGATGAACTCATATAAAAAGTCTCACATATGCACTAATAGAAAAATCCATTCCATGAATGGAATTGCATATAGTCGGATAAATGATATAAGGAATACTATAAAAATATATAACAAAGGCCTTGTCCATGTCTCTCTTTTTATATTTGTGCAGAAATTAATGATAACACTCTTACATTGAAATATGTCATGCCTCTCAAGTGGCGGTTCTCATGATAACATAGACTAGAAAACATAAACTATAAAATAATTAGTAAAATCATGTTAACAATTGAATATATATTTTAAAAAAAAATTATATATATATATATAATATGGGATTGAACATGTGATAATAAATATAAATAGGAACCTAATCCCATGACACCCATGAACTGGGAAAATAATTTCTTAAAATAAAATCCACGTACCCAGCTGTTATATCTAAAAACAATGAATAATATAATAGACCATCAATTAAATTTAATATAAATAAATAAATAAATATTAATTAAAACAAAACATTCAACATTCATCGATATCAATGGATCAAAATTAGGGGAGAAACATTTTCATTGGAATATGTTATGGGGTCATCAATATCATTAAGAAATGACCCCTCCAAGTCGACTAATGGATCTATATTATGGGCCAGATGGAAGGTCAGTAATATGATCACTATGAAGCTAAGCATCAAATAGGGACTGAAAAATCTCATCTATATATACTCTATCCATCAAAAATACAATGTTATGTCACATGTAAATAATTGTTAACATAATTTTTAAATAAAAAACATATAATTTTTTATATGAGAATATAATATGTCATATTTCATTTTCATATTCATTTAATAATTGATTGGTTCCAATGTTATCATCTTCCTCCTCAACATCATCTATTTTAATATGGGTTTCAATTTCAATATCAAATGTTATTTAAAATTATTGGTCACATAATATAAATTATCCACACCATGTTGGGAATGTATTTTCTCAATGACACTCTTTGGATGTTTTTGATTTTTATTCTAAAAAATTACCTTGATTTTCTCACATATGAAATTAATTTACGTTTATTTCATGATTATTTTTATTGAGAAAATTATCTGGTTATTTATAGGTTAATTTTTTTATCTGACATATTATTAATATTTTTAATGTAATATGAAACAGATGTCAATATACCAAGTATATAAAGAGAATTTATGTTTCATAAAAAAATTGTTTTGATAGAGTATATGAATATAATTCCATATGTAGTTTTAAATGCATGGATCAAGAACACTAATTTGGAGGAAAACATTCATTTGAGAAAAATGTATGGTTTTTTATCCATGCATTTCAAATTGACCATATGTTGTCAAAAGTTACTTAGGAGTTTATAGCTTCATATTGAAACCCTAGATTAGACTTGGCTAACTACTAAGATGAAATTTAAGAAATAATATAGTTAAATCTATTTTTAATACCATTTAAAGACAGATTCAATGGATTTTATTCAATATATTAAATAAAAACTTTTTCTAAGAGATGTAAAGAATTTATTGGGATGTTTTAAATTAAAATACTCATGATTTATCATGTGATATTTTTTCGATCAATTCAACTAAAAGGAAATGAAGTTTCTCTTGATAGATAGTAATAGTTATAATTTTTAAAAAAGAGAGTAAATTTTATAATTTATGGTCTCAGTTACTATAATGTGAAAAATTTTAGAGACATACATGTTTTGATCATGGGTTGTGTGAATGTTAATATATTTCCACTATTTCTATTATGAATTGGATATTTTTCTTAATGATTATTTGAAACCAGGAACTCATTGATGATTTTCTCTCTTGAAGGAATTTAACTAAAATAAAAAAGATCTATTTCAATTACGTTTCTATAGAAATTGTGGTATAAATGTTTATCTTAATAAAGCCAATTATTAATTATGTTTCATAGTGTCTGCTACTATTACTAAATCATTAGATCAATGAAATATTCTAAAACTATGATGTGGATGTTTCAGTACCTTGTAAATGATACAATAACTCCTATAATGTTTTTATTGTAATGATTCTAACAAACAAGTTCTTAGTTGTGAAAATCCTGTGATAATAGGAACTATCAAGTGAAAATTATCAAGCTCATAGAGGGAGTTTTGGTGGAGTGTACTAAGGGATCATTGTTACCCAAACCACTATAAAAAAATGATTAGTTCTTCTTTTTTATTTTTCTACTACACAACTTATATAAAAAAGAAAAAAAATGGAAATATTTATAACTCATGAAGATGGATATGATTATGAATACGTAAAGAGTATTTAAAAGAAACAATTCACGCCCTCTAATGTTTCATTCTATTATTACAAAATAATAGTTGGCATCGAATGATTTATTTTTGAAGAATATTTATAATATATTGAAAGATAAAGTAAAAGGTCTATAGAAAGATAAATGTTGAAGAAAAAATTAAAATAATGTATGTCAATGATCGATGTTTTTTATTTTTATTTTGATATTTATTTATTCTATAAATATCACAAAGTTTTTTATTTAAATAATCACGGATTCAAAGCCTCTATGAATATTGTCAAATATTATAAAATTTTGGAAAACAAAATAACATGGGATTCTTTTATAGAAGTTGAATATTGTCTCAATTAAAGACAAAGGAATTATATAATATTTGGAATTGTTTATGTTGAATGAACTCAATTATATCAATATACTACAACCTATTTCAATAATTTTATTGATCATGGATCTACCTCCAAAATCCTCACTATTATGGTACTTTTTATTATATATGGAAAACTATTAATGTTTCATATATAGAAAATTAATATTCATGATAATTAAGATACAACACAAAAAATATGAAATTAGTCACTTTTGAAAATTGTTACGGTGATGGTATCACTGAGATGAATGGATGATTGACTAAGATATTAAATGGTGTTTCTACCTTAAGAGAGGTAATAAAACAACATAATTGAGATTTTAAATTTCGATGTGTCTTACCCTCAATGTGGAATTGGATATCGACTATTATTTGTCCATCCACTAGAGTAAAATGATTAATAATTAAAGAGTTGAGTGGAACTCTAATGATGTATAAAGTAGAAATGAATGATGATGTTGAAGATCATACTTTAATAAAAAGGGATAACAATTACCATAATGTTACTACTCAACAGTATTAAATAAAATCAAAAGAGTATGTTGTATTCCCAAATGATTCATATTTCTCAAACTCTAGAATGGAATAGGCTCACTTAGCCAGAAGATTCACAAAATTCATAAAAATTAATAAAGGCCTCAATATGTACTTCAAGAAAGATGATCAATTACCTAAAGAAGTAAGATTATATGAATTAAATAATATGGTACACATCATACCTTATTTCCCACAGCTAAAATTAGAGAAAAGGAAAATTTAATTGAAAGATATGAAATATCATCTATGAATTAAATTTAATCACAAAGGAAAAATTGCTATAAAGGATACTTGGAGTGTCTTTGAGGACTCCTCTAGTGATTCTAAATATTATTTTGGAAAATATATAAACAATTTGAATGAAAATACAATATATATAACTAAATATGTATATTTTTCAAAATATAAAATTTCATATTCTTTTGATTCTAAAAGTTATTTTAATTGTAAATTTTCTACTTATATTTAAATGCTTAAATAAAAGTTGGAATTTTTTTTAATGTATTTTAAATCAATAGAAAATATTCATCAAAATATTATGAATGAAGAAGATACCATTTATATAAAAATCATATAAATAAAATGGAAAATATATGAAATCTACCTTAAAATGTACAGTTCAAGAAATCAAAATTATAGAATTTTAGACGACGTGGATTTATTCAGAAGAGTTCTTATTATATTATATAAGGAAAAGAATATCTAAATCAAATTATAGAAAATGATATTCATAAAAAATATAAATTTTAAATAAAAATAAATGGCAAAAAATCAATGTTATATAGAAATTATCTTATGCATAGTTATTTAAATTTCAACATATCAAGAGTCATCTATTTTTATTGTGTAATTAAATGCCATTTTAATAATCAATTTTGTTTGAAAAATCCATAAATATGTTCAATAAAATAGTATTTTTTTATAAGAAATATTCCTAAAGTAAATTATATATATTTTGATAATATTACAAAAATTTGATTACCTGGATCATTGTATGCTGACATTGCTGGCCCCAAAAAAATAATGGTACTAAAAACATTTATTTAAACATTTTGTTGAAAAAATATTTTAGGAAGAAAAATATAGTATGGTAATTGGATAATAGATCATTAAGACATTTGGGTAGATAATCTATAATTTTCCTACATTATAATTATAAAATGGTTGATTGGTAACCCTTTGTGATAATGAAAATGGAAAAATAGTTTGAGATGGATCAGTTAGAGAACCAAAATCAATTTTGATCAACAATGTATAATTTTTAAATGGTTTATGCACAATCTGATTAGTATCTATCAACCTTATGATGATTGATTTTATGTCTGTTTCTCTAATAATTTTAAGTCTATTAATAAAATTAAACGGATAAATTTTAGAGCACCAAAAACTGAAAATGTTTTAATTTTGATGTTAATTCTTTATGTGAGAAAATTGAATTTCTTATCTTCTAAGAAAAATTAATCTGTAATTTGGAACAGTATACTTTGAGATTTTATTTTATTTATTTTAGGAAACATGTATAAAATGTTTATTTTTTGACATTGATATTCTTAAATATGACCATCCTATATTTTGTGATGCATGCCCAATTGGAATGTAACACAAGTCATCCTTCAAATCATTTAACAATGTTTCAACATCCAAAGAATTATAACTAATAGATATGTATTATTTATAACTTATATATTAAAAATAAATGTTGGTAGATCTTTCTTTGTGGATGAATTTTTAATATTTAGAACATTTTATTTCAGATAACATTAATGTGAGGTTTTATCAATTTTTTTCTCCAAATTTTTTAAAATTTTAAAAAATGAAAAATATATTAAAATAATTTCATTATGAAATTATAATTGTCGAGATTTTTAGAATCATGGATTTAATTTTTGTTCTCATAACCTGGTATTAAATACAATTTCTTTACTCAAATAATACATCATAAAAATAGAATTATGGAAAGAATAAGTATAACTATTCATGAAATGGAAATAACTATGTTAAATAAATATATTCTTCCTAAATATTTTTGTGTTGAATCTATTAACATATAATTTTATATCATGAATAGGGTTTTAATAAGACCCTTTCATAATAATAAACCCTATGAATTATGGAATAACAAAAAAATGTCATATACATTGATTTTTTTGGAAGGTGTATATCTTGAATAGAAAGGAAAACATTGGTAACTATGATCCAATGGATGATGATGTAATTTTTACATGATATTTTTGTAATGTTTAAAATAATAGATTAAATAAAACAAATATAAGGATAGTTAATGAATTTTTTATGTGATGTTTAATGAAAGAGATCCATTTGATAAAAAAATTGAAGTTAATTATTTTTGAGACATTCTCAGAATTGAATTACCTAAATATAACTAGGAAAAATATTATTATGAAGCAATTTAGTTTAGTTAATGAGAATATGAGTGTAGTGAACACAAAATATCATCACCTAGAAAACCTAGAATCATAAGGGCTCACCCTATTGAAACTATACTAGGGAATATAGATACAGAAGTTTGGACTATATGGAATCTGATGAATATAGGTAATTTTTTTATTATTCTTATATTAATTAATACCTAAAACATTAAATTAAGCATTATAAGATAAATTTTATCTAATAACTATGTATTAATAAGAGAATAAAGTGTGTAGAAACAAATTCTTGTAATTAGTTGATAGGTCATACAATTTTCTAGAAATAGGATCCAAATGGGATTCTATAAATAATCATGATGATGAAGGGATAATTAATATAAATAAATAAACATTATAAATAATTGATATAATTATGATGTACGAATAATGATGGAAAAATATTAAAACTATACCGATATTAGAATCTATAAAAATCATTTTAGTGTATGCATGACATATGAATTTATAAAAATAACAGATAGGTTTAATGTAAATTTTTTTAAATGGAAATTTATTGGATGATGTTTATATGGAACAACCACTAGCTTTTAAAATTATTCTTCTACAAAATTCATTATTGAAACTTACTAATGATCATTACTAAACCGAAGAAGCACCAAATGCTTGGTGTGAATGATTAATTTCATTTTTCTTCAATACGGGAATTTCTGTAGGAATAGTGGATCAAATTCTCATAATGAAAACTATTTGTTCTAAAATTTTATTTTCCTATATTTATGTAGATGATCAAATTTTAGGTTCATGAAATAAAAATACATGTAATTATATTTCAAATATTTTGAAATTTTAATCTGAGATGAGTATGATAGGAGAATTGAGTTTCTTTCTTGTATTTCAAATCTATCAAAAATATGATTGGAATGTTTTAAATCAAATTAAATATATTATGGATTTATTAAAAAAAATTTACTAACAAATTAATCTTATACAACACCATTTTGAATCAATACTATAATTTATTTTTCTGAGTATTGAAAACTAATAGAGAACACGTTATGTTGAGGAATTATTGGAGTTTTGAAATATATTAAAAATAGTTTAAAGAACATTATATTTTTTTGTCTAAATTTTTTTCTAGATTAAAGACACACACAATATAATATAATATTTCTATTTTTAAAATAATTTTTAGATATTTTGATGGAACTATATTTTAATATTTACATCACCAAAAAAATAAAAATTTTAATTTAATCTCATTTTAAGATGTTGATTTTGGAGGCTATAGTTTAGATAGAGAGAGTATCTCTAGAACCACTCATTTTCTGGAAATCCATATTTTTATGGTCATGTATGAAATAACGTTCAATTTCACATTTAATAGCTAGGGTTGGAAACATTTTTTATTGATATTTCTATAAACAAGTCCTGAGAATGAAACACACTCTATTAGAATTTGGACATAATTTAATTAATATTACTATTTCATGTTACATTAAAAGTGAAATTAATTTATCAAAAAATCATGCATGACACTCTGGAACTATGAATATTGATAAATTAATCATCTCATAATCTATAATGTTCTAAAAAAGATTTATATTTTGAATCTATTAATACTAGATATCAACATGTAGACATATTCACAAAACAAATCATCACTAAATGTTTTAAATTTATTAAGAGGATTTTAGTTATTTTTAACTTTTAATAATATTTTATAATTGATATATTTTTTTATTTTGAATTATAATTTTATGAATTTCATTCATATATTATTTTTTATTTTTTATATAATAAATTATAATTGAATTTATATTTTCAAATGTTCATAAATTCCTAAATGAAATATATAATGATTACTCTGATTGTATTCCATCACAAGTAGAACCAATGTTAATTAAACCCTTATAAACACTCACTCACTCTATCTTCCACTCATACACTCAATCTCAAGCCCATTTGACATTTGGATATCTGAATATCCCTTCAAGAACCTATAATATTAACATAAAACATACAATTTTTTATTAAATGGTGATGACAAAATTGATATATGAATATTATCTAAGAAAATATAAGAACCCATGTACATTAGGACAATAGAGATGAGTCTATCAAGTTAATGATGTCAACGTTGAGTGGTTATTTAAAATGAATATTCTTATAAATCAATCATTATCTTTTAATGGTCTAGAATTTAATTTAATTTTAGAAAACAATGAGTATGTCTATGATATAAATGTGAAATAGTTTTATAAACCTAACCAGTTTTGTTTTGGCAACATTAAGGATGATTTCATTTCCATGTTAAATTATATTGAGTTTTTCATTAATTCATTCGAAATATCCAATATTTTTGAGTTTCCTCGAATAGGGTGTTTTCAATTTTATATATGGTCTATTTTTGATTAGAATCATAAATATTGAGATGTTATGTATTTTACTTATGTGTCAACCCTAGTATAAAAATAGTTCTCCAAATATCTTGTAGCTGAACAGAAGGTAACGGTAAAATTAATTCAATATGAAATTTTTTCAAGGATTGATGAGTTAGAGGAAATTCTATTTCACGACATATATATCATGTTTTTGATTTAAGTGACATCAAGTTGAATTTTAGAAGATATATGCTGAGGTATATTAATAATTGATCATATAAAGAGGATATAATTTCATTTTATCTAAATCTAAGTGTTATTTATTTAATTTTGTATAAATATAAAAGGATTTGAGATATCCATTTAGAAAATAGATGAACATTTATCAATGTTCATTCTTTAAGGACATTATCAAAAATTTAATCCATCTGGATCACCTCAAAAGGATATATAATGCCTATTGGTGATAATGACCAATAATTATATGGTGCTAATGTTTAGTGGGAGAATGTAAATGAGGAATCATCTTGATAAGTAATTTTTCATGCTGTCAAAACTGGAAAACATATAATGGAGAATGAATTTATGGATACAGGGATAATTATTAAGGGGGATGTCTCTGAACCTAATATTAGCAGATAAGTTTATCTCTAATTTTAAGACCCCTCAGCAAAATAAAATAGTGCAGACCCCGTGAAATTTCCTAGAAAGAAAAGGAAAAATTATGGTTTAGGAAAAAGATTCTGATGTTCTAGAAGATGGGAACCTAATGTTTTTAGGGTTCACAACAACATCTATAACAATACAACATTTTAATTGAGATAAATTTAAACCAAAAAAAGAGATTATGAATAATGCTTACGGTAATGATAATGTGAATTATAATATAGTAGAGACTACATAAATAATTTAGAATCAAATATATACTATTACTAGATAATCCATTGGAATGTATATTAATAATTATAAATAAAAGAAAAATGGTGTTTGTCTATTCTCATTTTCATCTAGTGAGAAGAATAATGGTCAGTCCATAGATATAGTTGAAATAGGAAACCAATAAATATTTCAAGAAGTAGAATCTTATGAATCAATTTGAGCTTGGATTTACAATTTATTAATCAAGTTTAACCAAATCAAAAAATTGAATACATCCCCAAAATGGGTTTTGGATGTTTCAAAAAATATTTGGGGAATTTGAAAGGATCAACTGTTCCAAGAGATGAATAAGAATCAATTCAATTTCTTCTTTAAAATCTTCTATAAAATATATGTTTTTTAAAATATTTTGATTCCTTTTAATGAGTTATAGTTTATCATCTTGGGAATCTCCTTTTATAATCTATTTTAGATTCATATTTTTATGATTTAAGTTAATATTTTGGAAGACGATCTAAATTGACAAAAAAATATATCAAGTCAATCCATATATATTCTTTTTGCGTATCTAACTTATCCAAATTTTTTAAAATATTTTAATATATTACTGAGGTCATATCATGTAATGTCTCGTATTTTCGGTTTATTATTTTTAAATATTATATGGAATTATTTCGAGACTGGGTGCGAAGAGGACACATCATTCCGAGGTCTAGTGAGCCAAGAATGGTGGTTTGAACTTTTTTTAGTTATGTGAGTCGGCACTTGTGCGCGGTTGTGGATGTTTCCCAACGGATGCCCGGATTAAAAATCTGAGAGCACCATTGCGTCCCGGACAATGAATTTACCTATGAATGAGGATAACCTTGACCGACGTCGGTCGAGGGAAGAAGTTAATTTTCAGACGTTTTAAGTAAAAATAAAATTAATTAAACTGGTTAATTTATTTTATTTTATTTTTAAATAAAACGTCTGGAAATTAACTACTTCCCTAAACCCAGGCCGGTCGAGTATAGCCTCATTCTTACGTAAAGTTGTTGTCCTGGACACAACAGTGCACCTAGATTTTAAATTCATGCATCTGTTGGGAACCTGCCACAACCGCACATAAGTGCCAACTCACTTAACTAAAAAAAGTTCAATCCACAATTCCGGGTTCATTAGACCTCGGAATGATGTGACGTCTTCGTGCCCGGTCTCAAAATAATTCCACATAATATTTAAAAATAATAAACGGAATATCCGAGACATTACATTCTCCCCACCTTGGGGGTTTATGTCCCTGAAATTCCAAAACAATAGCTACTCAAAATGATGAGGGTACTAAGAATAGATATGGGCCACCCGCTCCCTCGTGCTATCCTGATGATTCCCGTTCTGCCACCAGACGCGCACTAAGGGAATCGATCGCCCATGAAGTATCCTCTCCTGCTGATCCTCGATCTCCACTGGGTACTCAGAAAATGTCACACCATCCTCGATGTCCATCTCGCCCCAGTTGATGATGTGTGATGGGTTATGTACGTACCTCCTCAACTTCGACACGTGGAAGACATCATGTAACTATTGCAACTGTGGCGGTAGAGCCAGGCGGTACGCCACCTCGCCAACTCTGCCTAGGATATGGAAAGGTCTGATAAACCTCGGAGACAGATTTACGCCTTGGCCAAATCTCCACAACCCTCATCGAGGTGAGACCCAAAGGAATATATGGTATCCCTCTTCGAACTCCAGAGGTCTTCGTCGCCTATCAGCATAAGACATCTTCCAGCTCGGTGCAGTCTTCATCTGCTCCTGGATTATCTGCACCTTCTCTGTGGTAGCTCGCATTAACTATGGACCCATGAGTGCTGACTCTCTGGGGTCGGTCTAGAAAATCGGTGACCGACAGGGGCTCCCGTACAAGGCCTCGAACGGTTCCATACCAATGGTCGAGTGCTAGATGTAGTTGCACGAAAACTCCACCAGTGGTAGGTTTTCCTCCCAGCTGCGACCAAAGTCCAAGATACATCCCCGCAACACATCCTCCTAAACCTGAATGGTCCTCTCCATTTGACCATATGTCTGGGGATGAAACGATGTGCTCAAGCGCAGCTGATTCCCAAAATCCTCCTATAATCCCTTCCAAAACCGGGATGTGAAGCGGGCGTCTCAGTCTGAGACTATAGTCGAGGGGACTCCATGAAGCTGAACTAGCTTTTGTACGTTGAGGGGCCGCATGATCTCTATGGAACTCTGCTCTCTGATAGCTAGGAAGTGATACGACTTGGTGAGTCGTTCAACGATCTCCCAGATGAAATTGTGCCCCTTGGACGTCCATAGTAAGCCTATCACGAAGTCCATCGATATTCCATCCCACTTCCACTCTGGAACTTCTAGCGGTGGGCAAACCCTGCTGGAACCTGGTGCTCAGCCTTCACCTGCTGGCATGTGAGGCATCGAGAAACTAACTATGCTACCTCCTTCTTCATGCCTGACCACCAGAACTATCATCAGAGGTCCTGGTACATCTTTTCTACTCCAGGATGTACCGCCAAATGGGATGCATGGAACTCCCTCAGGACCTCCTCCTGCAACACCACTTGTACAACAGTTCGTCCTCTAAAAAGAAGTACATGCTCCCACCTTGAGAATATCCATCAGGAGCATGTCCTATGGTTAACTGAGCACGTAAGGCCACACAGTCGACATCCCCAAGATGTGCCTCCTTAACTCGATGTATGATTGGAGGGGTAACAACCATCGACTGTAGGTAAGCTATATCGTCTCAATCCATGAAGGAAAACTGTAACGCAGCTAACTGTTGTGTCGCCTCACTCAACAGTTGTGAGCTCAACCTTCTGATTAGAGCATCTTCAACCTCATTCCCCTTCCCGGGAGTATTGATGATCTCAAAATCATAGTCCTGGAGAAACTCTAGCCAACGTATCTGCCTCAGATTTAGATCCTTCTTTGATAAGATGCACTTGAGGCACTTGTGGTCAGAGTAGACAACGAACCGCTCTCGCATAAGGTAGTGTCACCACATCTTCAATGAGAATACTACCACTGCCAACTCGAGATCATGGGTCTCATAGTTCTGCTCATGTGGCCTAAGATGGTGCGAACCATAAGAAATCACTATATGCCGCTACATCAGGACACAGTCGAGCCTGGTCCCTGATGCATCACATAAAACAATGTACTCGACACCCTCCTCTGGCAATCATAAGACTGGGGCGCTCGTCAAACACTTTCTCAACTTCTCGAAAGCCTGCTGTCACTTTTCTGTCCACACGAAGGGTTTCCCCTTCCTGGTCAAGGCTGTTATCAGTGCTTATATCCGGGAGAAATTAGTAATTAATCTCCGGTAATATCCTGCCAACCCAAGGAAGCTCTGCACCTCTATCACGCTCCGTGGTGGCTCCCATGCTAACACAGCCTCCACCTTGGCTGGGTCCACAGCTACTCCATCTCCTGAGATGAAATGTCCCAAAATGTGGACCTCCCAAATCCAGAACTAACACTTTGAGAGATTCCCGTAAAGCTGGTGCTCTAGAAGTACGTCCAGAACCATCTGCAGGTGTCTCGCGTGCTTCTCATATGACGCCGAGTACACATGGATGTCGTCGATGAAGACCACTACGGACTGGTCCAAGTACAGTTGGATGATCCAGTTCATCAACCCCATAAACACTGCGGGGGAGTTCTTCACTCAAAAGGGCATCACCATGTACTCATAGTGACCGTAGCGACATCTGAAATCCATCTTCGGTATATCCTCATCCCACACTAGTAGGTGGTGATAGCTTGATCGAAGGACAGCCTTCGAGAACCACTGTTCCCCTCTCAGCAGATTGAAGAGGTCATCAATTATCGGCAATGGATACTTGTTCTTCACCGTCACCTGGTTCAGGTGCCGGTAATCCATGCACACCCTCAGACTCCCATCTGCCTTCTTTCTAAACAAGACTGGGGCCGCCCAGGGTGAGACGCTGGGTCTTATGAAACCCTTGCACTGTAAATCCTACAATTGCACCCTCATCTTGTGAAGCCCCGCGGGAGCCATCCGATAAGCTAATGAGGAAATCAGTGTTGTCCTGGGGTGTAAGTCGATGTAGAAGTCAATTTCTCAGTGGGGAGGTAACCCTGTAACAACTTCTGGAAAGACGTCCTCATACTTTTCCACCACTGCTGGGAACTGAGAGCTCAAAAAATCTACTTCTCTGATGGTAAGGCTAGCCAAATCATGAGTGATCGGCTTCCCCCTCCTATGCATGAGCCCATTTTGTGCTGCATGGGTTTCCTTTTCTACGATAAAGGAAAACCTTATTCCATCACGACAGACACACCGCACTCTTCACCTAAAACAGTCAATCTGGGCATGGACCGAAGATAACCAATCCATACTAAGAATGGCGTCGTAAGGCCTAGATGCTACCTCCAAGAGGTTCCAACTGAAACTCTCACCTCCAAGGGTAAGATCACACTGTCTGAAAAGGTGTTTGATCGTTGAGTCTCCTCTCGTAGGTGTCTCCAAGTGTTGGGATCGAGTAAATGGTTATACCAAAATTTCGAGGTTTTGTACAAGACATGTGGCTATAAGAGAATGAATGGAACATGTGTCTTTGAATACGGAAGCTAAGGTAGAAATGACACAGATCGTACCTCGAATCATCCCTGGATCCCCTGGGTCGTATGCCTCAACCACATGCAGTTGTCCCCATCCCTGTTCCCCAGCTCCCTGAGCCTGGTGCGGACCTCCTGGGGGTGGTGGTGGAAGTAAGTCGAAGAGTCTACCACCACTCGCAGCTCTCCCTACTCCTCTGCCCCATCCGCTGATTGGAGGATCTGCCTGCTCCATTCTCTACCTCTGCCTTGGTGGTCTTTCCACCACTTCCCTGTCAGTAGCTCGACGTGTCGGGAAATATCTAGCGAGATGCCCCCTATCGTCATATGCATATTACCACTTCTCCTGAGGGTGACTGGATCCAGCCTGAGAGCCCTGGACTATTGATCCCTTGTAATGGGTCCTCCTATGACGAATCCCACATCCTGATCCATGTGTCTAATGTCGGCTCGCTGCTGTCAGTGTATCCGCACCTGTCTGCATGATGCTGACTGCCGGCAGCTATCTCTGCTCCACCAATATGCTCTCGATCACCAAGGCCCGCTCGAGCACTCCAGCATAATTTGAAAATCATAGAGGCACGACACTAGCTTGGATTTCACGCCGTAGACCTCACTTGAAGGTCTGAGCTCTGATGTACAGATATCTGACCATATCCATCGAGTACCTGACGTCAGCTCCCTGCTGCCGGTGTCTCCGCACCTGTCTGCAAGATGCTAACTGCTGGCAGCTATCTCTGCTCGGCCAATATTCTCTTGATCACCAACGCCCGCTCGAGCACTCCATCATAAGTCAAAAAGCATAGAGGCATGACACTAGCTTGGATGTCATGCCGTAGACCTCAATCGAAGGTCTAATCTATGATGTACTGATATCTGAACATATCCATCGAGTACCTAGAGATGTTGGGGACCCTCGATGAATAGGCAGCCACCGTCATACTACCCTGCTAGAGCTAAGGAAGCTCCTGGATGCGCACAACTCTCATCATAACAAGGGAGAAATCCTCACTGAAGATTCGCTCAAACTCCATCCATGAAAGAGTCTCCTCGTTGTGAGTCTGCGTGGTCAGACTCCACCATCGTCCCGCCGAACCCTTAAGAAGGCTTGCTCATAGGAGCACCAACTGGTCTGCCAGTTTCCTCACTAGACAGAAAACTCTGGTCTCCGCCTCAACCCAGTCCTCGGCCGCCTGAGGGTCGAGCTCGCCTTAGAATCTGAGGGGTCTATGTCTCTAAAACTCGTGGAGTGCTCTAAGCCTTCTCTCCTCGCCGGTCGGTACTGCAGGTACCACTGGCTGCTCCATTGGTGGTATAGCGGGTGCACCACCTGGTGGCAATGCCTGGGGAGCTGGTCCCTGTATCGAAGCCTCGTCACTGAGGGGGCCATCCTTGTGATCATGCTGCTGAATCGTAGCGGGTACGAATCGCGGAGGCATCCTGTAAAGAAACAAGATGTGTCATGATGAATGAGTATATCTGGATAGCTGACACCAAGGATATGGAAGACACCAACCATTACTATATGATGCATGTAGCTTTTATTTCCCCACAACCAGTTTTTTCGTGAACCGGGTCAAAAAGAAGTTTATCAGAGTCCTAGTGTATGGATACATCGGCCGCCGCACCAACACTGGGGTGCCTGTCCTGAAAGCCGAACCTGAAACACTGAACACTATTGCCCCAAACCAAACTCACAGACTCTTTGTCCTAAGGTATAACAGACCACCTCTAATACCACTCTATCATGGCGCGGGCCCCACTGGGACGGGTCGTGACAGACCGTGTACTCCATCCCTCGACCATGTAAGGTCAATAGTGCAAGTCACCCCGTGTGCAGATTGCACGGGTAGGAGTACACGGGATGGTGACCAAGTATGGGCACATGGCCAGAGTTCACGGAGCAAACCCTAGGGACCCAGAAACGGCGTGTACTCCGTAATACACGTCATGTATAATGTTTTCTACATGACCAGCCTCACGACACGAGCCATTGTACACGGGAAGTACCCAGGGTCGGACAACACGGCGTGTGTCATTTCTACACGCCGTGTACTTTTTGGAAAACGGCTTGGCCATTATGTTCATCGTTCCTTGAACATATTTATTTTGGGTTAGTACCCCTTCATCTTGTTCCCCTGAAGGTCAGGCGTCATTCCCTCATGCAGGATTATGATCCCATCAGCGTGAAAAACATTACCGGGCGTTGATCCTCTACATAGCAGGTGAATTCCAGATGAGTCGCGGTATCCTCCATGGCCCTGGCAGTGATCCTCATCTGTGTATCAAGATCTTTCCCAATCAGGAGTGTGTCTCCCATAATGAGTGATTCTATCTATCATAACCCTTACACTCAAGAGTGTGTCTCCTGAAATGATTGTAGCCATCTCTCGTGATAGTTCTTGACGAACAGAACTTCTCAGACGGACGTCATCAGTGCTATAAGACTCGTGGAGTGTGTCCTCCCGGAAAGAGCGCATCACTAAATCTTCGAACGGAATCCCTTGTGAGGGTATGCGGTTGCAGGACTTGTCTCTAGACCATGGGTATGGGTTTTGAGTATATCTGGTTTTTTTATATGTTCTGTAAACATATATTATGCATAGATGACTGTAAGTTTACCTTGTGTACTGCTTTGTAGTTTTCGGGGTCCTCAACTGAGTATTGTTGTACTCACCCCTGCACGGGCTTTGCCCGCACGTTTGATGTCTTATGCAGATGATCAGCCTTTTGACAGAGTCTAGGGTGGACTAGAACATGATTGAGTTTTCTTAGTTCCTTACAGGCTGAGGCATTCCAACGGCTATGAGTGACAGTCCCAGTACCTTTGTGCTTAGAGGTTGGACTCTACATCTTTTCAGACTCTTTCATTTGGTGGGCTTGTATTCTGGACCAGTTTACTTTTACAGTACTCTACCTTTCATCGTACTCTGTTGGTTGGGTTTAGTTGTATGAATGCATTTTTGTCCCTTAGTGTTTTACATTTCAACATTTGTGAACTTGGAGATGTGTGTGTGTGTACATGTACTTATGAAATGCCTCCCATGACAGTGACATGCCTACTCGGTGATATTCACCAGCCCCTGGCCTATTGAAGGCAGGCATGGGGAGTCCCGGTGTAGCTGTTTCCTAAATTGATGGCGCGTTTTAATGACTTAGTAATGGAAGGTCAACGCCATTAATACTACAACATAATTAAATGACAAATTGTTTCCCCTTTATAATTGGTTAAACAAATGTACTTACATGGAAACGTAGAGAGAGGAACCTCTGCAGAATCCACGACACGTTGGAGCGATTCTTGATGACGAATGATAATGGATCGAAACATAGGATCAGTGCGCCGACATTGAAGGATCTCGACGGCAACGGAAGAATGACGCCTTCATCAATGATCGATTTCTTCGAAAGGTAGGGGTTGTTATTTCAATTTATTTATTTCCCCGTCTTTGATTTTAAACGACCAATGTAGATCAACCACGAACAAGATGATCTGAGGAGTCGTACATTCTTGCCGGAGGGGTTTTATTGGGTTGATTTTGGGGAATTAATGCATTCTTTTTATTCATGTTGATCTCTTCTCCGTTTAAACCTATTAACAACAGCAGATCAACACTGTGATGAGTGATGGTGGACGTTCGTTCCTCAATTTAATTGTTTATTGGATTTCATCCCCCATTCTTTCTCATGCATTCTTCACGTTCTTCACGGGTTGATGAACAACTGGTCATTGCACATCCGTTCCACGATGCAACGATCCAAAATCGAATATTCAACACCGCAAAAATCTTATAGAGGTGTGGTGATGATGGAGGCCAATGAATCATACCGGATCAGGAAAGGGCGTTCTTCGAGCGTTATTCATGCGGGAAGATCAAATCAAGTTTTCGGGGCCGATTGGAGGCCTGAAAATGACGAAAGCCGCTTCGTGGTGTCGGTGAGACAAGAACCTGGAAGTTTTGAGATGATTTAATAGGTGGATTGATGATCGGAGTAGCATGGGAGGCGCGCCGGCGAAGGGCGCCATTTCTAGAATTTTCTAGAATAAAGGACGTGTACTTCCAAAGAACACGCCATGTAGTTCTGGCGGTGGTGGCTAGGGTTTCAGTGTCATAGAAGAATGACACGGCATGTGACCCTGGTCACACAGCCTGTTGGACCTTCCCCAAAGCTCAGTGTGTACATTGAGTAGTACACAGACAAATGATGATCTACATGGCTTTAGGCGGCACGGTGTGTACAAATCGTCAGAGGCAGCTACGCTTAGCTCGACATGTACCCCAGGGATACACAGACACGTGATGGAGTACACGACCGTGTACTCCATCACCCTGCCAGGTTAGGTCAATAGTGTGGGTCACCCCATGTGCAGATTGCATGGGTAGGAGTACACGGGATGGTGACCGTGTACAGGAACATGGGAAGAGTACACGGAGACAACCCCAGTGACCCAGACATGGTGTGTACTCCATTATACACGCTGTGTATAATGTTTTCTACATGAACAACCTCACGACACATGCCTTTGTACACGGGCAGTACCCGGGGTCGGACAACACGGCATGTATCATTTCTACAAGCCATTTAATTTTTGGAAAACATCTTGGTCCTTTTGTTCACCGTGCCTTGAACATATTTCGTTTGGGTTAGTGCCCCTTTTTCTTCTTCCACTGAAGGTCAGGCATCATTCCCTCAAAGAAGGATAATGATACCTTCAGCATGAATTTTCTGTGATAGAGTCAGGCATCCATCCAAGAGGCCCGAATCGATATCCTCTATCCATTCCAGACTCTTGGTAGAGTTAGGCATCGGTGTGACCAACTTTACTGGGCATTGATCCTCTACCTATTAAGTGAATTCCGGATGAGTCGTGGTATCCACCATGGCCCTGGCAGTGATCCTCATCAGTGTATCGAGATCTTTCCCACTCAAGAGTGTGTGTCCCGTAATGAGTGCTTCTGTCTATCGTAAACCTTCCACTCAAGAGTGTGTCTCCCGTAATGAGTATATCCATATCTCATGATGGTTCCTGACGAACAAAACTTCTTGGAAGTACGTCATCATATCTATAAGACTCGTGGATTGTGTCATCTCAAAACGAGCACATCACGGAATCTTCGAACAGAATCCCTTGCGGGGGATTGTAGTTGCGGGACTTGTCTCTACACCGCGGTTCTTGGTTTTGATTATATCTAGTTTGTTTTATATTTTCTGTAAACATATATTATGCATAGAAGACTGTACCTTTACCTTGTGTACTTCTTTGTGGATTTCGGTGTCCTCTATTGTGTATTGTTATACTCACCCCTGCACGGGCTTTGCCAGTATGTCTGGTGTCCTGTGCAGACGAGCATCCTTTTGACAGTGCCCCAGGCAGACCAGGACAAGACCGTGCTTTGTGAGTTCCCTACAGGCTGAGGCGTTCCTACGGCTATGAGTGGCAGTCCTAGTACGTTTGTGCTTACAAGTTGGACTTTGCAATTTTTCAGACTCATTCTTTTGGTGGGTTTCTATTCTGGCCCAATTTACTTTTACAGTACTCTACCTTTCGTCGTACTCTGTTGGTTGGTTTTATTTGAATGTATTCATTTTTTTAACTTTAGTGTTTTACATTTCAGCATCTGTGGGCTTGGAGATGTGTGTGTGTGTACAGGTACTTAGGCAATGCCTCCCATGTTAGTGACATGCCTTCTCGGTGCTAGTCACCAGCCCCTAGCCTATTAGAGGTGGGCTTGGGGAGTCACGATGTGGGTCCCACTAGGACAGGTCATGACATATCATAACTATATGATAGGATTCATAAATATTAGGGTGATAGTAATACTATTAAAATTTTATTGGAAAATAAAAAAGATAATGTTTAGAAATTTTAATTTAATTTTATTATGTTTTAGAAGAATTTTCAATTAGTTCCTTGAGATTCTGAATTAGCTTATCTAGGATGAAGAAAATGACAATGAATTTTTAATTATCAATTTAGTTGAAAATGTGAAAATGGGGTAGGAATCAATGTTTTTATTAAGTAGTGTGATAGGGAATTTAATCACAATTTTAAAGGAATGATGGTAGATATAAAAGATGATCATCACACTCTATGGGGTTCATCCACATCCATACCCTCATCTGAACTAAAACCGTATCCATCATCCAATACTTCTTTTTAGATCTTTAAATCACATATTATTCATTATGACCAAACCATGTTTATATAATAACTATTTTCTTCACTATAATTTTAATAATATTTGTTATATGTCCTCCTATGTGGGCTAATCATTAATTATTTTTGAATTATTCTTAATAATGATTTTAGTACCTATTTTTTTTTACATTAAATGAGTTTGAAACCATTTTATATTCACATAATTTTGATATATCAAAGGGGGTGAAAATTGGGTAATCACATCATCATTCAAATTAAAATAATTAAATTATACTAAACATTGAGACTGCGAGAAATTTAATAATTTATCATAAATATATATTATTTTGGAAAACTTAATTTTTAATAATATTATTCATTTCAAAAAAAACTATAAATATTTAAATTAGAACTATATATTCTTATTATATCACTCTAAGACTCCATTTTAATGTTGTTGACATTTCATATTTTTATATGAATTTTATATTTTCGGGTTTTTGTGATAACAAAAAAGGATGAGATTATTGAGAATATATTATATCAAACATATTCTATGTATATTATTTATTTTGATGCTATAAAATACCCTTTTATAGTTTATTTATGAAATTACATTAAGCGTTTTTCTGGACAGTATTTCTTGATAAATTTATCTTTTTATTTACAGGATAAATTATTTGTCTAACATGTTATAGATATGTTTTATGTAATCCATAATCACTATCCATGCCATATGTTTGTATATATAATTTATTGCTCTTAATCCTTTCATTGGGATAGAATGTATAGATCAGATACCCTATATTGTTATAAAACTATAGATCAAGAACTGTACTTTTTGGAAAAATATCTACAACTGAGGAACACATATATACATCATTATTTCGACTATTTTAATAAAGTATACATTTTAAACTATTATTTTTGGATTTCACTGCTATGTAGGGAATCCCTATATCTTTCTTTCTAAAAAATAGAGTTTAAAATCTAGATATTTTTAGTTATTTCTATAATGATCAAGAAATAGTAAAATGTATTTTTACAGTTGTTTAAAAACCAATATAAAGAATTGTAATCAATAAATTAAATTATTCCATTTTCAAATAGAAGTTATGACATTATTTGAATATTTTAAATTTAAATGCTCATGATTAATCTTTTGATATTATTAGATCCTTTCAACTGATAGAAAATTATGTTTCCTATGGTAAATATTAAGATTTATATATTTTTACAAAAGATAGTATATTTTTTAATACAAAAAATATATTACCATAAGGAGATACACTTTTAAGGAATAAATTTTTTAATCTTATTCTATGATAATGTTAAGCTATCTTCACCGCTACTATTACTCTATTCCTATATTTCATGATGATTATTTGAAACTATGATCACTTTGATGTTGTTATATCTTGAAGACTATTATATACGAAGAATAATATCAACTATATATTAATTACAACTACAATCGGGATAAAAATCTATTTCTTAGTAAAATAATTTAATATTTTTTTCGTATTGAAATCTCGTACTCATTCTTTGTTTGAGTTTCAGATTTTAAGAATGAGTAATGGATGACTCTATTACTTATAAAAGAACCATAAGACCATGTAAAAGACCCCATTTTAATGGTGTTAACTACCTACACTCAGTTGTGAAGGTATTGTGATATCAAAACCCATCTTGTGAAAAACATGAAGCTCACTAAGAGAGTGTTGATGGTGCAGACTTGGTGATCTTTCTACTCCAAACCACAACAAAAACTACCATGATATTATTCACCATTTTTCTATTCTATAACATGCTCATATAATGGAACTCTTGATTGATTTTGTATATTAGATATTTCTAATGTTTATTTCAAGGATTATAACCATACGTTGTCTTTTTATGTAAAATTGATTCGTTATTTCTAATTTTTTGGATTTTTGAGACAAACTTTTGAAATTCCACAGTTCGGTAAATTTAATCATTTTTCATAACCTTGGTATTTTGGGCCTAACATTTTCATACTAAACCCACTGTCAAAACTATTAATTTAGGAACCCTTGGATTATGGAATTAAACTTTTCTTACTCATAAATTTGTTTAATATATCACTTTTAGTAACAAATGAAATAGTCATTGTGGATTTTTTAATGACAAAATTGACCCCAACTCATTAAATAAAGCTTAACTCAACCCTACACTATCCAAATAGAGTTATTATCAAAAGAAGATGTAGATATAGTATGTAATAATATCTAAATTAAATACAAGGTTTAAAATAATTCATTAAAATGGTTAAATTTCTTGTTCAATTAGATGAGGTTCAAAAGACACTTAAGTAATAAATAATTGACTTCATTAATCTGATTATAATTTTTTCAACAAAATTAAAATTAAATCAACTATTATAGGGAAAATAAAAATCATGTGATTTTTTTATAAATACACTGCATCATGATTTAGCTATGAATGTTGCCAAATTTGAGTAACATTTTTCGGGATTGAAACTAGACATAACCTTTTCACCCATACACTATATTATATTATCATCTAAAAATCATTTCAAATGATGGTTAGACGAAATGGAGGGGGATTTGATGGAAAATATATAATAGATAAGAGGTTTAACATTTAAAATTATCAAGTCAATGATGGATAAACTCAAGTGGTGTTGGGAATTGAATATCTGAAGGAATTCCCATTTTGAGTTTGGGTGTTTATATGAAATATTTTCTCTATTGAATTATCCTTGAAAACAGTTTCTTTCATAAGTGAGTTATAGTTCATTATTTATTGAATTTTCTTCAATTTTTTCATTAATGTTTATTATATTATATATATAAAATGAATTTCTTTTTTTAATCTTATTTGGGAGAGGTCTTCTAATTGTATATAAAATGTTTAATTAGTTTTGGTTTCTTGGAGTTAATTAGAAAATCAAATCAAATTCATAAAAGATAAAAACAATATTTGTGGTATAAATATACTTTATGGTCAATAATAGTGAATACATTAAGGTTTTGATGTATACATTGGATGATTTAATAAGAGATCATTTTTTGACAGTTATAAAGGGACTGTTTGATGAATAAAGCTTGTCCACTACTACTACCTTTAGCATTTCTTTTTATCCACTTTTTAACCGATTTATAATGAAAAAAATATATTAGTCATTATAATATGTTTTATTATTATTTAATATTGTTTAAATTTGTTTTGAATACAAATACCTCATTCTGAAATTAAAAAAACCAATTAACTTAGTGATTGTTTTACCACTTAGTCTCTAACCACATCATGAGACATCCATGTGGTCATTATTGTGGTACATTTTTAAGGAAAAAATTTTAATTGCGGTAATGCGAATGAAAAATTTTCAAAAAATTTGGTACCATTCCAATCAAGGTTGTGGGTTTTTTTTTAAATTTTGTTTTCAGATATTCAGGATTCTATAACTACTGGAAAATGTGTTTATACACATTGTTTTCCCAAAATCTGTGGGTATAGACCCACATATACCATCTATTTTCATGATCCATGGGTATAAGTTAAATTTTCTATTGTATGCCCATTTGTATATAAAAAATGTGAGTATGGGTTACATAGATAAGCACAGGAAGCCCAAAAATTTCATGTGAATGCCACATGACACCCTATAACAACAGTTTTCATGAAATGTGTGTATATAATTTTATATATAATATAATACCCATGGTTCATTAATATAGTGGGATTAGATGTCACATATACCCAAGGTTTTATTGAAGCTTTGGTACAAGTCCCCTTATGTTTTACATGAGAAGAGTTATATATAACCTAATATATGTATAAATATACATTATTTCAATTGGTGTAGGGGTATGGTAGTTCAGTGGAAGTGCATCAACAAGGGTTTAAAACTCTCATACAATGTTTTATTTGAACCATGTTTTATAAATATATAAAAGATAATATTTGTAGATATAAATAAAAGAGTAATCTGTTTAGTGGTTTGGGAGTTCAGTGGTGATGAAGCAACCTATGTATGTAAAGCTGCTGGGTTTTTGAGGTGTTGTGTGGTAGTTTGGCGGGTCATGAGGATAAAACACATCTATGATTTGTTTTTCCAATACAGATTCATATTAATATATATAGGTGAATTTAGATATATAAAATCATATGTTAATTATCAAGGTTGTAGAGATTCCTAGATTTAGAGTAGAAAGTTGTGGGATCAAATTTCATTGCATGAACTTTAATACAATAAATATGGTTTACATTAATATTTATTTGTAAATGATGTTATATATATATATATAAGTTAAATATCTCGATTGGTGAGGTGCCCCATGTAAGTGGAGAATGTTGCGAGATCAAAACACATATTTCCCTTTATTATTATATTTATTCCCTCAGTTGTGTATAGAAATTTAGAACCATGGGTATAGGTCAATAACATGTTGGAAAAAATAGATACCTATGGTTTACGAAATTGTGGGTATAGGCTGTGGAGCTATACCAAAGCCTCAGTTTCCTAGGGTTCCCAAAATCATTGGTATATCCTATACCCATGTTTTAAATTAATATATAATTTCAAACGTATATTTATATTTATGCATGTTTGTTTGTGTGTGTGTGTTTTAAATATCTCAGTTGGTGACATGCGCTGTGTTTGAGGGGCATGTTGCAGGATCAAAACTCCTGGTCCCGTTTTCTAATATTTATACCCATGGTTATGTATAGAAATTAGTCTAATATTAATACCCATAGTTCTAATACCATGTGTATAATTCTATGAAAAGAGGGAAAAGATAAATATATATGGTTTGAAAAAACATGGATATTTCCTTTGGAGATATACAGACATCATAGTTTCCCATTATACCCAAAACCATCGGTATAGCCTATAACCATGGTTTTTGGGGATATAACAAATGTTTTTAATCGGTTTATAGTTAATTTTTCATTTATTCACTAATTTGGAGTTATTAAAAAATTAATAATTGATTTTCACTATGACGACCAGAATAGAAGGGCAGATTATCAATAATCTGACGTTTTTAGGCATGATGAAGATTAAAAAAATCCAATTACAAAAGAATTATGTGGTGATTTAACACTAAGATTGATCGAGTCAAGAACTATGAAATAAAATTGGAATTCATTTTAATCATTTAAAATATTTAATATAATTAAAAGCTCAAAAAGTTTATGAATAAATATAAAGTCTTATCCCACCCCCTTTTTATATAGTGTAACCTTTTGTGGGTGAGGTGAAAAATTATTTTGAATAAACATTTTCAAATTTATAGGATGAATTTATCACAAATTCACCAATTGATATGTTTTTATAAATCCAATGTATTTAGAAAATAATCGGGTTGAAATTGATGAAAATGAACATTTATGTGAAGAACAACTTATTGAAATTTAAAATTCTGAACCCTTATATGAAACTTTGGCTAAAGAGGAATAGAAACATAAGAAATTCATTTTTGAAGAGAATATAAATGAAACGGAGTTGACGAACACTTTTAATGCAATTTTCATCCATTCCAAAATAGATCTATAATATTACATTCCACAAGGTGATATAGAAAATAAATATCCACATTTTTCATATTATTTTGCAAATAAATAGTTAGCATTTTCTTCCTGTGCATATTTTCTTCCCATTAATTTTTAGTGGAATAATTTTTCAGATATAGAGGATTTCAAGGATGATAATGAAGTGTATATGGTGTGTATTGTTGAGAGGGCATTTAATTAGATGATGATGGAGGTATTGAGATAGTGTTTATATAAGAAAGGATTTTTTTGGATAAACCAAGAGATGAACCACATCCCAGAATTATTTTTTCTACTAGAAGAGGAAGTAATTTGGGAAGGTAATGTCTAGGGATGTTTCTTTAACATTTCTTCCCTCAACTGATGATTTTTTGTAACATAAAACTAATGTAATGTGACCCAGATAATTATAAATTTGGGAACATATAAAAGTGGATTGAGAAAAAGAAAACTGTTAAAAAATAATTTTTATACTTCATGATAATGAAACTACACACACTTTCCAATTTGGGATTATCATCTAGAACAACATGACAAGTGGTAGTGGAACCCTATCACCTACTTTGGTGGGTGGGTTCATACACAAAATACTTTTTATACTTTTTATTTTTCAGTTTTCATTACTATATTTTAATAAAATTTTGTTGTCATTCTATTTTCAGGATGGTTTCCATGTTTTCGCTTCTATGAGGCTAGATCATGGTTTTTGGATCTCAATAAAAACCATGATGTTTCTTTCCTTCCCCCTTATTTTTATCATTTTTTTATATTTTTTCCACTTGTTATCATAAACTATCCACAATTTGGACATTTTACAAAATATGTATGATGAAGGATCATCCTTAAGGTTTATGATTTTTTTGTTTTCTTATCATATTATATTTTTATTTGTTTATTCAAATTTTGTCTGGTTTATTTCATATTTTATGTTATAAAACATGTGATCATAGAAGTACTATATTTTCTGAATTGAAAATTTTTGTCAATGAAAAGAAAAAACATGATTCAAGGAACTGGACGTAAATTATTATTGAAATGTTTCCTATTCTAAATTCAAATTGTGTCAATTCAATAAAATACCATTGAATTCTGAATTCTATGTCATGAATTCTATCCATTGTTCAAAATCACATGCTCACGAGGAATATAAACCATTTATAAATATTATTCACAATAATCTTACTTCATTAGTGAACCATATAGTGACTATTTTAACCATAACTTTTGACATTTTATTCAAGACAAGTGATATTTAAGGAACTTATGTTCAAAACGATTGCGAAACTATATTTTTGTGATTGAAAAAAACATTATAAAAAATCTAACTTTATTTTTTTTCCTATCATTTTAATTTTATCTTTATAAAAACTCAGTATCAATTTATATCCTATTAGGATAGCCACATCCCAATAAAATTTTCCCATTCCTACCCACTCTTGATGTGAAAATTCATGACCTAATTGATCTTAAGTGTGTGAGAAAACTGGCATATGGTATGATACATCATTTAGTGGTTCTATGTGTGAAAAATTATTCCTTGAAGATATTTTTCCAATGAAAAAAGGTTTTAAATAGATGTATGTACTCTTTTGGATCGATTAATTAAATTATAATTGGGCCTTTATGGAGCTTCCAATGAAAAAATAAATATTTTCCTTTTTAGATCATTAGAATAAAAAAAGATTTTATAATTTTTTGAATAAATTTCACTAAAATTTTATCGAAATTGTAAATTTAGTATGATTTCCTGGATTGAAATTTTAATTTAATTTTAGAGATGATTTTATGCTATAAATAATTAATAACGGTCCATGAATGAGTGGAAAATAGAATCATGAAATTTGGGTTCAATAAATATCCAAACCCTCAATTTCTACCTCAAAATTTTTGAAATTTGAAAACCAAAAACCTTCAAACTCAAAAAAAAAATTATGGGACCTCATTATAGATAACACTCTTTAACAATGTCGTGTGTATATATAGAAATATATCATCATATTTTTGACCTTTTAATTCATTGGATGTGGAAATATTTATTCAAAATGTAAATCATATGATGACAAAAAAATATATTCGGTAGGCATAATTATGTATGGAAGAATAAATTAAATGAGAATATGATTAACGAAAATAATTAATAATTTGGAATTGAATCTATTTAAGAGCTCAATAAGTTGGGTTCCTTTTTTGAACTTTTTAATTTTATTGACTTGTTTGTGAGTTTTCTTTAGCAATTTATTTTGAGTGCTTAATTTCCTGAGTGTCCATCTGTTAAGTGTGGGGGAATTTATAAAGTTGTATTTTTATATATTTTACATGTTTATTTCATTACATATATCCACAAAAAAGTTTCCCTTTATATTAAATTTCTGTTTTTTTGAAATATTAATGTTTTTTGAGATAAATTGTAAAAAATCCATAATTGTAGAATTTTAACAGTTTTCATACCCTTTCATTTTTTTGGAATAAATTTTTTATTACTAAACCATTTTTAAAATTTATTTTCTTATGAACCATTATATTATTTTCATAATAATTTTCAACAATTAAAAGCGTTTAATCAATAATTGGGAGTCCCAAATAAATTTGTTGGTGTGGAAGATTATTTTGGGCGATAGTTTTTACATCCCCTCATTAAATTATTCATAGTGTGGACCTCCGGTGTCCAAATAGAGTTATTTAGCCTATAAAAGAGAGATAAATAAATGTATCATGTAAAATTAAATACTTTTTTAAAATAGTTTTTTAATATGACCATCTGGGGAATGCAAGTGGATAATGTTAAAGAGACACTTTTTCCTTAAATATTTTTCTTCATTAATTACGTTATAAAATTTTAACAAGTTCCAAAAGAAGATATAATACTATAGGTGGAATGGTAACGAACATGTGAACAATATTAAACAATAAAAATATGAATTATTTAGATATTAGGGTGATAAATTGGAGAAAAAAAATCAGGGGATGGAAATTGATATAACATTGTCCCCCTCCCGTTATTTATATTGTAATATCCACTTCATTACAATGTATGGTTGGATTAGTGGACATAGAAATTATGGACAATATATTTTTATAGAATAATAGTAAAATTAAATATTATCAAGATAATAATGGACAAACATCATGTGGGTGTGGGAATTGATGATTTGAAGTTGTTCCATTTTTGAGTTTCTTCTCTTTACTATAAACAGTTCTCCTTTGTATTATAATGGAAATTGTTTCCATGTTAGAATAAGGTATATTTATTTATTATATTCATTTTATTATATTTTTTATGTATTATGTTTCATATTATTATTGTAAAATGATTTTATTTATGATTAAAGATATTTGGTTGAGGTCACCTAATATAGCACAACAAGTAAAATTTGTTTTGATTGTTCAGAGGTCTTTGGGTAATCAAATAACATTAATAAGACGATAAAAACACATTTTTGTTGTATCTATGTGGTTTATGATCAATAATGGTTTATATATTTATTTATTGATATATTAATTGGTTAATTTAATAAGAAATAATTTTTTACAATGATTAAGGGTGTGTCAAAGGATCAAAGAATCTCCTACGCTTCAACCTTTAGCTTTCATTTTTATTCCACATTTCATTTTAATTATAATCATAACATAGAATTATTATCCTAATATGATTTTTTATAATTATTTTTGTTTAAATAATTTAATATACCCATTTATAATTCCTACTCTAATAAAAACAAATTAACGATGTGAAAGTTCAACACCTTATTCTACAACCTTTTTATAAGGCAACCTTATGGTCACCACTAAGCAAAATTTTAAAATGGAAAAATATTTATCAGGAAAATTCAATTAAAAACACTGAAATTAACAATGTATTTATTTATAACTCATGAATAGAGATAAAATTTTGAATCTTTATATATTAGGTAAAATACAAAATTCATCCTCTATTGTGTATCATTATATTATTCGTACCAAACACACCGAAAATCATAAAAAATGCATATATTTCCCATTAATATCTACATCTCCATGCGTATAAGATACATGTTTTGATGTATATTTTATAATATTTATTCCACAAACTTCAATATAACAAATTATAATATATATAAACTAATTTTCACATAATCTGACAATTATTACACTCTATGAGTAAGATAAGTCTCTCAAATAATATCAATAATTTGGACAATAAATACGATGTGATTAACAGGATGTCATCAATGTTTCATTCACTCAAGGAATAATTTTATATTTAATGTCAACAATTCTATGTCAAGGAAGAACATGTAACTATCAATCAACATCTAAAAAATTACTTTTAAAAAGTAAAATATAATTTTTTTTCATTGATAAAATAACATAATAATTTCATCTATTATACCATAAAAGTCATCATAAATTTATTTATTAAGGGATACATTAAATCAAAAACAAATTTTCATTGACTTTCTTAATTCTCTATATGTGTGTGTATGAAATTGATGTGTCTTAACCATATATGCATTATAATATTTAATAAATTTGGATAGTGGGTTACATAGTTCAAATGATTCAGTATAAATTTATTTCCCCAGTGTTATACCATGAAAAATAAAATATTTAATGAAAATATAAAATAACAAAATAATTCCATATGTTCGACCATTGGTATTTAACTAACCAATCATCATATGTTTTATGTAAAATTACATTATCGTCATTATTCAATAGTAACCAATTTAATTTATGTGTATTATTTTTTGATATAATTATCATATAATGTTCAAAATAATTAATATAAATTTACTTTTAGAAAATATTAAAAAAAAATAAGTAAATGTAGCACTTAATATGAAATTTGTTTCACTTCACTACAATTGAGAATAACATATATATTTTCTTTTTATCATTATCTAAAATAAATGATTCAAATCACTACGAAAACCATGATCAGGATTAATAAACAGAAATAATTAATTGTCCAAGATATTGTCAAAATTTCCCTCATTATGACCAATAGGGTTTGGTTTTAAAGGATATTAGATTTCAAAATAATCAAAGAATAAATTAAAAAATTCCTCCTATAAAAATTCTTCTATAATTGATATGTCACCTAATTCATTTTTATGTACCATATTATTTTAAATTGGAACGATTTAAATATTTGAGAAAAATCCAACAAAACTATATTTACCCTATAAATTTAGCATCTTATGTAAAATATAACATTAAATAATCCATTAAATCAAATAAGGCTAGTAGATTTTTTTCTACCACTTTACCTAAAAATAATATTCATTTCAATATTTTTAGTGTATTGTAGTTTATTGTCAATAGACAATTGTATTAAAATAAATATGATTTTTTTTCAAGAAATATAAAATTATTGAATTTAGTAACCCTGTAAGGCTAACCTAGAATATTCTTTTGATTATTTTATGACAATCCTGACATTTTACACTAGTAAATTGAACACTTCTGACACAATTAGATAAATTAGAGGCATATCTATCTGGTCAGAAAAAATATGAAATCCAATGACAGAATAACTAATTAATTTTTCTAAAAACATCATAAATAACATTTTTTCATTAAATTATGGGATATTTAAAATTTCAAAGAAGTCATTTTTGGGATGCTTAAAGATTTTTGAAACATGTTACAATTCCTTTTTAATGTATTATTTCATATTAGGTTCATCCAAATTGGTATGAAACATGTTAACAAAAAATTTGTCTCAATATGCATACCATATAATATGTGACTGACAAATAAATCAGTCCAATAAAGAAGTTTTCAAAAAATACATTGTTATATGATATTGTGATACTTTGTAAATCCACCTTTGTTGGTTTACTATAATTCCACATATAATTCATGGTAATAAATAGATGAAATATTTTTTCTGAATAACCATGTGATCTTTTGTAGGTCGAACTCTTTTAATTCATCCCTTTGTGAAACTATTTATATTTATTCAATAATGATGATCTGGAGGATGAAATATTTGATGAATGTAAAAAAAATAAGGTTTTATTCCTTTCAAATGCATAAATACGTGGTTTTCACCTATGTAGTATAAATATGAATTTATACCATGTTACCTCCATACATATATCATTACATACACTAGGGAAGTCACTGATTGTCTACATGAGTGCAGTTTTGCATTTTTTATTCATAATTCATCAGTAATTTTTCATGAAATTAATTACAAATTACAAATTCTGAATTCTGAATTAATTATAATTTATTAATTTATCTTACCATGGATGATTATGTATTGAATTCCATGTAGAAATTATGCATATATATATATATATATGTTTGTGTCTGAGTGTGTGTGTGGGGGGGGGGTGAGATTTGAACCCCTTACCTCTTGGTTATTCAGCGAAAACATTGTCATTCCAGTAATCTCTTCAAGTGGAGAGTAAATTGAATTTAATATAATTATATATATTCATATAAATTGGTATACATAAAGAAGAATAATAAATAATAAGAAAAAAACAAATATACAAAGAAATCAAATAAGATAAAAAATAAATAATAAAAACAGATTAAAAATAATTAAGAAATAATAAATAATAAATAATAAATAAATGAATAATGTATAATGAATAATGAATAATAAATAATAAATAATAAATAAAATGGAAAAAATAGAAAATAGAAAATAGAAAATAATAAATAATATATTAATAATAATTAAATAAAAAAATGAAAAAATAATTAATAAATAACGACTCAATAATAAATTATTTGTAATAATATATGATAAATATATAATATATATTAAATAAATAAAATAACAAACAATCGAAAAATATCAATTTAACGTATAATAATTAAATAATAAATAATACATCAATGTGTAATAAATTATTTGTAAAAATATTATAAAATAATAATTAATAATAAATTAATAAATTAATAAAAAATAATAAAATAATTAAATAAATAATAAATATTAAATAATAATCAATAATCAATAAATAATAAATAATAAATAATAAATAATATTTCATTAATAATAAAAAATAAATTGTAAATTAATATGCATTATTACATAATAATTTATATAAATAAAGTTATATATAACGTATAAAAATATAAAAATGAAAAGAAATTATAATAAATCTATAGAAATAAAAGCATAGAGAGAAACACACATACACTATACTAAAGAATACATATAAACATATATTTGATCATCATAAACATATAAGTACAACAATGTATATTAATATACATTGATGGATATAAATATCTATAAGTATGTATAGATATATTCAAATTTACAAAAATATATATAAACATACATTTATATTACATACATATACATAAACATACATACATATATAATATTACCTAATATATATATATATACCTACGTAAATATAAATATTTATATATTTACCCACATAATATATAATAATATATAATCTGAACAAATGTATAATTATTTACATCTATGTGTGTCTAAATATATAATGAAAATTATTCATAAATACATATAAAAATCTATGCATATATAAAATTATGTTGAATTTTAAAAAATTTGATAAATATGAATAACTTATAAATAAATATAAATAAATATATAGAAACACATACACACATAGATATATATATACTAGATAAAAACTCTACAAAAGTGGGAAATCCAAAAAAAAATGCAACCCTATAAATTTGATAAGAATTTATATATATGGAATAAAATTTTAACATCCTAAACAATCATATGAAGACACTCTTAATCGAATATAAAATCACATTGAATTTTAAAAAATCTTTGTATGTGAAAAAACTCAGTTTAAGAGGCATTATTGGAATTTTAAACTTCATAACATAGTGATCGTGGTCCCCCTTGGCCAACAATACATATATATCATGGGAGTAGTTGATTTTACATCCCTGAAATCATAAACAGACACCAAAATCATAATTTATTGTCCTTTAAAACTGATTCTTTTTTCAACTTCTCTTAAAATAGTAAAAAACATTATTCTATTTATTAATACAAAATTATTATATAATTTTATAGTATTTAATTTCATATGATTCAATTTAACTAGTTATGGTGCTTAAAAGGAACCCATATAAAATGTAATTGTCATTTCATAATGTTTTTTAATTTTCAATTTACCCTATAATTAATTTATGTTTCAAATAATTAATAACTAAAAATCATAAATAATTAATAATTAACATATATTAGATTGTTCATATTTTATATTATTATAAAATAATAAATAATAACAAATAATAATATTTAATAACTAATTCCAATTATATATTAATTACTAAATATTTTTCCCTGAAACATTGGTGGTTTTTTAAAAACCCTTATTAATTTATTTATGTTTTTATAAACCACGTAAATTATAAATAATTTAAAATGTATATTTTTTGTGATTTTCAAAAAAAACCACTAAAAATAAATAAATAAAAAATTTATTAATGGTTTTAAAAAATAACACTGTTTTTTGAGAAATATGTACAAGTAGTTTTGAAAATTAAAGAAAATATATCTTTATGAAATTAAATATTTTACTATAGTGATTTATTTTTAGAAATTGCCGCTTACTAACTAACATTGTAACACCAAAATAAATTTAAATCCCTAATCAGTAGATTCCAATAAACATATATATTTTTCATTTGATGTTCTAAACATAGTAATTCCAAATAGATACATTTTCCCTTCTTCAACCTCATGGGAGGTATATTTAACTATGTAATGATGAGATTAAAACAAGATTATTTGTTTTTTAGGAACCAAATAGATTGAAACCATAATTAGAATGACATAACAACAAATTAAAAGTATTTGAGGATGAAAACAGTTGATCTTAATCAATGTGTTTCTATGAATCACCACCACAATGCATATTTATGATTTTACTGATATAAATATTTGATCGAGGTTATTTCATTAACGTGGATATGATTATATATATAAATAAATACTGCAATCTTGGTGTAAGTATAAATTACCTCAACATTTTTTCAAGGAAAAATATTTACTTTCCTTGTAAAACCAATTTTAATATATTTTTCACATGTAAGACAATTAATTAACTACTCACATCCACTATAATATTATATTTAATCATTTGAACATGAAAGTATCTTATGATAACTAAGACCTATATTTAATACCAACTTCTTGATTTAATACAATGTTATAGAAAATAAATTTACCTTGGTAAAAAATGAATCATCTATTGGAGTTGGTATTATGGAACCAATTAGATGTTAGTTTAGATTACCATTTTATATCCAATGAAGTAAATATTAATCAAACCTTATCAAATATTGAACATTTTTACATAGTACATTAATGTGATAGTGTCCTAGGGTGTCTATCACTTCAAAATAATTCAATAGAGTTCCCCATTATAATTATAACCTTGAAGTGATATTTTGATATCCATTAAATATATATTTTTACAAAAAAATAATTTAATATATTATGAGACATATAGTTTTTTAACTATTAAGTGTGAGTGGAAGTAATAGGATGAGGCTTCCGGACCTGAATTTATCACTTGGTAATGTCAATGATGGATAATTTTGAGGAACACCCTTCATTAAGAATTCCCCATGTATGTGTGTCATTATAATTACTACATATGAGCACATATAATAGCCCACAAACTTTAAAGATAATGTTAATATATATTGGGATTGACATAATTTGATGTTTTGAGGAAACTGATGTTTATAAGAACCTATCTTTTTCGACGTCATATCGGGCATGTTTTCATGTACTTTTTGATGTTTTTGAGTTCCTTTGATTTGGAGTTGTGGATTGAGGTTAATTTTGGTGATATTTTAAGATAAAATTAACTAAAAGAGGGATACACAAGATTTTCACATATTTTGAAAAACTATGCACCTAATCCTAGGTTACCATGCGAACTGTGAAAATCTAGGTAGAGAGGTCCGCACGGATGATGCACTATTTACCCTAATTGTGCACCCCCACCCATGAAATCATGCATGTCGGTTTTAATTACCCAAAAATTTGTTTTTAGATCACCCTAACCCATGAACCCCTCTATCCCTATCTAATAATGGGTTTAACGAATTCTAGGTGATCCCTAAGCCTTCCATATAGATTCCATGGAGATTTAAACACCACTATTCGAGATATAATTCCTAAATTGAAAATCCCCACACTTCTTTGTAAGTGGAAATCTTCCCAATGCTTCTTACATTCATTCCTTAATCAATATTTTATCATTTCATGGAATATCTCGATTGTTTCCATATATCTAAACCCCTATGTTGAGATATATATATATATGAATGTGCATTTAGATCTATATTTTTAATATCTTGTTGCCTTTTATATTAATTTTTCTTTGGTATTTAGATCTGGATCTTCATTGACATCATTGTGTCTCTTTGATTTAGTGGATTTATGTGGGGATAAAATCCATCCAAAAACTGAGGTAAGAGGTATGAATTTAACTCCTATAGTTGTGAATTTGATATATGTATGTGAGACTGATGAATTTCTAGAATTCCATAGTAATTTATTTCCAAAATTGGGAAAATTAGGAATTTTATTTGACTTGTTGATTTCTATGGAGATATAGGTGATTAATTGATGATTTAATCATAGTACTAGCGGGATTCCCTAATAGATAATTTATTTGGTGGGATTTTTTATGGGTTGAGATAGTGTATTTGATATCTTTATTTTAGTTGGGATTGGTAGAATTAATTTAGATGAATTAATTATGAGATGATGTTTGGATATGTGAGATAATTAATGGGGAATTAATTATGTTCCAGGATGTTGATTATGATCATTAATTGTGATATTAATTATTATATTTAGGATTTTTTCGATAATTAATTGCAGATAATTAATAATGGAATAATATTTGTGATGATTGATTAATTAATTGATGAATTAATTAAAGGGTTATGTACATAATTAACTATTGAGTTAACTAATAGACTTTGATACGTTCAAATAATCATTGGATAAGAAAGGTAATTATGTGGTTAATTCATCTAAATTAATAAATGATTTAAATTATTGATTACATGGGTGGTAGACATAGTGTTCTAGACCATTGAGAAGATGGTACTTAGACATTGCATCCCTCTCCAATAATTAATTAAGATCTTGTTTTGTGGGTTAATATTCATGGTGATATACACTGAATAAGATTTGGGTTTCTTAATATTTTTGTCGACAACAAATGTGATTTGGGGTTCTTGACATGGAGTTGGACACCAAATGAATGACATTGATGAATTATGTGTTAAATGTGAGATATGAAATGAAACTGGGTTAAATGTGATTATTGAAGATTAAACGACAATGTGATATATATATTTAAGTATGTATATTATTTTTTTATTTATGGAATTCCATACACATTCTTCTGAGTAGACTTGTTTTCAACCCCATAGGTGGTGACCTACTGAGTTATACTCACATCATATTTGGGCCACATGATCGAAAACCGAGTAGAGTTTTTCAATGTAGGATAGGATAACAGAATGTCCCTGGGATGGAATTCTCCTTGGGAAAGGAGAATTGGCGAGGAAACCATAAGCGGTTTCAGACCCACTATGGAGTCGTTGTGAGATTTTTATCAGTTTCATTATAGACACTTGAAACTTTCATTAGTATATCATGATTTCCCTTTTTAGTTGAGTATTTTATAAATTGTCTTAAATATCATTTGACTTGGTATTATTCTTGTTCTTTATATGATTCCACACCTATTTATTGTTATTTTCTCCCATTGGTGATTAACTTTGATAAAAGTGGGTATATAATCCTCATGAATGACTTACCAAACCCACGCTACTGGTTGACACAATCTAGCATATGGATAGCCATTATTGAGTGCTTGTTACCAACTAGATCGAGGAACCGTTTAGTGGCCACGATTTGGGACGTTACAAAGTTATATCAAAGGAGTTTTGCTTTCGTTCTTCTTATTTTGTCTTAATATTTTGGGAAAGGCATGTGGGAGACTAGAGAGATTGGGTCATGGAATTTATCTCATTTATGGGAGTTGCAAACCCATGTATTGGTCGAAATATGGGTACTCAGGGTGGGATTGTTGTGATTGTTGTTCATTGTTACATTTAGATATTATTTCACCTTGGTTGACACACATGCGATGTGATGTGATATTTTTTTTAACAATTGTTTATCATTGATTAATATCCTAATGAGTAATAATAGTTGAGACAACATGAATCATTCTAGGCACTTAGGGTTTTTGTGACATGTATCATTTTAAACAGTAACCATAAAATGTGTTTTGAGTATGTTTTTTAACTTCTATTGTTTTAACTTGTTGTGACATTGAAATAATGATTAAAAATTAGAATATATTGGTTTCAATGAGAATCTAGATTAATTAAATGATTATAATTGATTAATTAATTAATTAGTCAATTAATTTGAAATTGGGTAATTAATTAATATTTTGAAGTAATTAATGAGAATGTGGGAAACCTTGTTAACAGGACCTCAGAGTATGATGGACAAGGATAGTGATAAGGCCTCAGCGTTGATTGTGTGTAGATAAATAGGGAAATGACCTATTGGTACATGTTCTGGTTCTTTCTCCTCATATATAAATGTTAAAAGGATTTGTTATGGGACCTAAGACATGTGTTTAGATTTGTTGAAATTATTCCTCCACTACCATTATCGATAGGGAGAATAAGGGGTAGGGATGGGAACAAAAATCCAAATAGGGAACAGGTGGCACCATTAGTTACATTAGTGGAGTTTGGCGAGAAGTACAAAGATCTTTTCAAGAAATTAATAGATAGAAGCCTAGAGAAAGTTCTAAAATGAATGTTTGAGTTGACAAGGGATTTTTAGCTACAACACCTTCTGACATTTACAACCGAGGGTGGACCATAGGGAGATGAATTCTAGATTGAATCCATTTAGAAGATACTTCACCATTTTGAGACACCATCTAATTGGAGGTTCTAGTTGTCTGATTCTATGCTATAGGGGTCAGTGAAGTGCTCATGCGACATTCAGTTACATTCTGGACAGAGTGATGATATGTTGTGGAATGAATTTCTATATATTTTCGAATAACACATGTATCCAGATAAACTAATAAAATATATGTCTTGAGATTTTATATATTTGACCCATGTAAGAATTTCTGTAATGGATTATGCTTAACATTTTACAAATTTACATTATTTTTCTCCATCATTGGTGGAAGATGAGGCTTCTTTGACAAAACTATTTATGGACGGACTTAAGTGTGAGGTTAAGTCCCAGGGGAATATCTTTAGGCTAAAATGTTCTCATAAGTGGTGAATTAGGCTCTAATATCAGTGGGTATTCTAAAAGAGGGTTCTAGTATAGGATAAGAAGTTATCACTGGATGATCATGAAGTGTGCATTCTTAGATAAGGAATGGATGTTAAAAGAACATTAGTTATAATTGTGGAATAAATGGTAGAAATTCAAGGGGAATAGTTGCAAAACATAATAATCATGTTCTTTGCACCCAATGCAGTAGGTCAATACAATATCTCACACATTTTACTCATCCACCTGTGGAGTTTTAATTTTTTGAATGATGGTACACATATAGAAGTCTTTCATGATTCAGTGACATGCCAATGCTCATGGAGAAGCTGCATAGAGTAAGAATGTGGGAATATGGTCTTCTACACCTTATAGTTCTCCTAGCTAGAGTTCTATTAGTATAGGTGGTAGATGCGGTGGACATGGTGTATCTTGGTATGAGTTCTCATTTCAGTAGAGTGGTGCTGCTCATGGGCATCAAATAACTCCATAGGGAAGAAGGGAAGAAATGTTACCTACAGTGAAACCTAAACTTATGGAAATCCTAGAAGGGCCATCAAAAGTGACAAACACTACTCTATTATGTTATGAATTATCTAATTTCTTGTTTGATATTGGTTCCACTCATCAAATTATATCCTAAAATCATGTTAATGGTTTGAGCCTCGAGGATGATTTTGTATGAATAGTGATGAATATTGATACACCATTGGGAAAAATAGTCTACAGATATCTATTTATTCTAGGGATGTTCATTAGAAATTTGCAAGTATCTTTTTAATTGGGAAATATATTTCCTTGATGTGATGGGCCTCAACCTGATTATGGATATGGACTGGTTATTTTCATAATGAGACTGCATTGATTGTCACCGTAGGAGAGTGACTTTTTTTTTTCTACTAAGGGTGTCTATTATATTGATCATATACAGTGGGATATCTATCCATGTAGAAAGGGGGAGCCCAAATCCCATGTTTCTAGTATTTTATTAGATAAAGTGGGTGATAGGTAATACATAATTACACCAGTGGTGGAACAGTTCCATGATTTTTTTCCCAAATACTTCTTAGGGTTTCCACCTAAGAGAGATGTGGAATACACTATTGGGATCATGTAGGGTGTTGATCCAGTGTCTATTCAACCATACAGAATGGCACCGACTAAACTTCAAGATTTCCAGACTCAGTTACAAGAACTAGAGGATATATGGTATATCTATCCAAGTATAACTCCTTGGGGATCACCTATGATTTGTTAGTAAAGAATGGCGATTTTAGATTTAATTTTTTTGTCAATTATCATATGTTGAATAAAAAATCATGAAGATCCTATAACATGTTCCATGCATCGATGATCTATTTGACCGACTGAAGGTGAATTGTGGGTTCTTAAAGATCAAATTGAGATAAGGGTATCATCACATGAGTGTTATTACTTATAATATACCGATAAATGTTTTCATAATTAGGAATTGTGTATATGGGTTTATCATAATGTCATTTGGGTTGAAAAATGTTCCAATAGTGTTTAGGGGCTTCAAGAACATGATCTTTCTTTCATATCAGGAGCTATTTTTGGTGGTTCTTGTTGGTGAAATCTTGGTGTACTCCATGTCTCATGAAAAGCATGCCTAACATCTTGACATCAAATAGAGTATACCAAGAGAGCACCTTTTATACAAAAAATCGTTATATGTGTCAGTTTTATATTAACACGGAACACATTTTGGGGCATATAATCTCAAAAGTAGGTGTAGCAGTGGACCCAGGGAATCTTCTTATAGTGGTTTTTGGGAGCATCCAAATATTGTTTTTGAGGTGCTAATCATTTTTGGGATTAGATAGATATTATAGGAGGTTCAACTTGGACTTTTCCGAATTAAGATCACTACATTCAAGTTTGACAATGAAAGGGATAATGTTAGAATGGATAAAAGCATGCTGAATTCATATTAATGAGTTCATGAAGCGCTTGACATTGACTCCAATTTTTTTCTTACCCGAGTTAGGTGAGGGGTACACATTGTATTTTGATTCATATTAGATTGGATTCAGAGGTGGTGCAGTTTATTCAATAAAATATGGCTACGTCTTAGAGTATATATAATTCATATGATGATTGAAGAAGTTAACCCCTAGTGTTTTAAATGGTGATCTTGTATTCCTTTGTGTGTCACCTAGGTTGGATCACCACAGGAAACATAGGCATGGAATGTTGGAACCCATGTTTGTAGGACCTTTTGGGGTAGTGGAGAGAATCAAGATCGTGACATAACAATTTACTCCTCCACAGAAATGCAGTTCTATTCATGATGTTTTATATGTGTCACAACTATGGTGGTATCACACCAACCATTTTCATGTGATCGATGTGTATGACGTTGACCTCATGATAGATGTTTCATTTTAGGAGCTTCCAATACATGTGATGGATCTATGTGTGAAAGTGTGGTGGGGAAATTCCATGTTGATAGATCAGGTGTTTTGGAAACATGGACGTGTTCAAGAGGAAACATGGGAATGGGAAACAGACATGAGGCATCAATGGACCAATATTATTGCCTCAGATGCATAGTAATGTTTTATAGTAAAGATCGAGGATGACCAGTTAAAAGGTGGGTAGATTGTAAGATCCAGAAATTTCTTCAAGTCATAATAAACCTATTTTAAGGTACATTTTGAGTTCTTTAGGTACATATTTTGTGGATTAGTGGTTTGAGGTGAATTTAGGTGATGTTTTAAGAAAAACATAACAAACATAAGGCTATGAACCATTTGAAAAACCATGCTAATAATCCAAAGTTATCGTATTAACCACACAATCCTGGACGAAGAGGTCTGCAAAGTTGGATCACGGTTTACCCTAACCGTGCGCCGCTTCATAAGATATAGTGCACATATGTTTTAATTATATGAAAATTAGTTTTTTAATCACCTGAATGCCCAAAACACCTTTATTTTGACAAAGTCTTGGGATAGATGAATTCAAGGTGATACTAGATCCATCTGGAGGGATTCCAAGGTTATTCCAACACAATTCATTGAAACTAAAGCTAGGATTGAAGATACACTCTCTTCCCAGTATGTGGATTTCATCCCAATTCTTCTACTGTTGTTTCCTCTATCCTTCTTTGATAGTCTCATGGAATACCTCCATTGTTTCCATAGATCTAAACCTATGTGTTGATTTATTAATTTTCATAATGTTAATTCATTTACTAAATATTTTGGTTTTATTGATTTTGATCTAGATATTGATCAACATCATTGTTATGCTCAAATTTTTGGGATATTTTTTTGTGATAACATCCAAAAAAACCCATGTAGTTTGTCCAAATCGATCTCCCATAGTCATGGATTTCATATGTGTATATGAGAATGAAAAATTTCTAGAATATATTACTATTTAATTTCCTAAATTGGGATAATTATGAACATGGTTTGACTTATTGAATACATTGGAGAGATATATGATTAATTGATGATTTAATCATGGAACTATAGGGTTTCCAAAATAGATAATTGATTTGGGGAATTATTTTATTGGTTGAGAAATTGTAATTGTGATATTTATTTTTGTTGTGTTGGAGATGATTAATAAAGGTGAATAAATTATTAAATTATGTTTGACTATGTGAGATAATTAATGGTGAAATAATTATTTTCCATGATGTTGATTAAGAAAATTAATTGACAGATTAATTTTGACCTGTGGAGATATGGTTTGGATAACTAATTGTGGAATAAGATTTTTGTTAATTGATTAACTAATTGATGAATTAATTAATGGGTTGTGTACATAGTTAATTGTTGTGGTAAATAATGGAAATTAATATGTTTAACTAATCATTAAATTAGTAAGGTATTTATGTGGTTAATTATTATGAATTGATGAATTAATTAAATTATTGAAAATGTATGTACTAGACATGGCGTTCTAGACCATTGAGAAGTTGGGGCATAGAATTGGTATTCCTCCCCAATAGTGAACCATAATATTGTATTTTGGGGTGTTTCACATGATGATCAACACCGAATGAGATTCGGGGTTCTTGATGTGTAATTCAACACCGAATGAGATTTGTGGTTGTTTACATGGTTTTCAAAATCAATTAAATTACTATAATGAATTATGATTTAAATATGAGACACAAATTGAAATCAAGTATAATTTTATTATTAAAGATTAAATGATATTGTAATAGATTTTTAATTATGCATTAAACTTATTTATTAAAATAATTGAGTACAGTATCATTTGACATGACTTGTTTTAGATATAGTTGGTGGTGGCCTACTATGCTGTACTCACACAATATTTGGGCCGCTAGATTAGCACCCGAGTAGACATTGTTGTTTTAGGACAGGATAAGGGATATGCCATGGAATAATTTGTTGTTATGGAATGTAGCATTGGTGAGGGAACAATTTGTGGTTCAGAACCCACTTTATATTCATTGTGTCTTTATTTTCAGTTTCTTGTAGACACTTGATACCTTCATTTTCAAAGAATAGATTCCATTTTTTGTTGAGTATTGTAATTCCTATTTTTTTCTTATCATTTGACACTGTATTTTTATAGTTATTTATATGATTCCTCACATGTTTGTTGTTGTTTTCATCCATGGGTGTTTGTATCTGATAAAAGAGGGTATACGCTCCCAATTATTGACATACCAGAACCTTGCATCTAATCAGCACCCTCTATTGTATGGGAAGGTGTGTTTGACGGCATGTGACCAACCGGATCAGGTCACTGATTAGTGGCACCCATGTCGGGATACTGAAAATTTTTCCTATGTTCATGCTAAGTAGGATACATTGGGTATTTCCTGATTGGAATGTTATTAATGAAGTAATTGATGAATGATTTTCCCTTCAATTTATGGAAGTTGATATCTTATCCAGTTGATTTGAAAAGAACCATTAAAATAAATTAAATGGACATAGTGATGTATAAAAGTTAATTCCGGTTAATCAAGGAATGAAATGTTTAATAGTTGATGTTGATGACACAAGTATGCTACCATCATGATTAGATATCGAGAGAAAGGGATTATATTACATAGTACACACCTGTAAGTGGTTGTTAACATTATGACCTTAAATGATTCCTCTTGGGTTCCATGAACTTTTTTTAGACATTGATCATGGAAATTAAGAATGGTGTCCTAATGCTAAGGCGGAAGAAGCCTATTAAGTCAAAAACTAAATATTTTTTTTAAATATCAATTAAATTCAATTTGAATTTTATTTTTGAAAAAAATTGTATTTGCAAGTCTGATGAATAATTTTATTCATCATTTATTAATTGTATAAAAAAAATAAATATTTATTTCTAAGTTAATTTTTTAGTTAACTGGATATATAATATTTATTTATTAACTGAATAAATTTTTAATAGTAATATTTATTTGAGTATCCATAAAATTCTTAAGAGGATGAGAATATTGAGAGAAGGTTCAGTGAAAATTTTTAATTTTCATGATGATAGAATAATATTAATCATTACGCCAATTAATACACACCAAAATAAAAATTTAAATATATGATTATTAAATGGAATTAGGTAATTTTAATTTTTAATATACTTTGGTCAGTATTTTTAATTAAATAATATTATAACCCTTACCCAAAATATATAAATCCACAAGAATGTCTATCATGCTCTGAATGATCATTTATTAGTGAATCATTGCATATAATTAAACTTACAGATCTCTCAAAGGACCTAAGAATGTTATATGGTTTCCTCACTCAACCATATGAGATTCTACTACCTCATACACCTTTTAAACAATGATAGAGTAATGCTGATTCTTCAATAAAAAATAAATCACTATAGAAATATGGGACAGAACTACATGAAAATCAAAGCACCGCACTTGAAATCGACAATCCATCATCATTGATCAGAGGTAAAAAGAGAATGTTTTTTTCATTGCTAAATGGATTCTAATAATGGATCCTACAAGCACAATGCTGGTCGATTAAAATGGTTTCAACTGATCAACATATTATTTAATGAATGATATGCTCAATTAGGTATTCATTCTTCATGTATATTTAAATTATTTATAATTTTAACATAATGGTTCTCTTATTTATGTTGTATCTATCAAGATTCATTGGAACAGTTTTGTTGGTCATAGAATATTTTTTGAATTTTAAAATTATTGAGTTGTATTAGGCCCTAATAAACACTTTCTCTATAGCCAAAACTATCAATTTTCATCAGATTACTCTCATACAGGGTTATAATTATTTTAATTGTTTTTTATCATGTACACATTTAAATTTTATATTTCATTTAATATTATTAATTAGTTATAAATAAATTTTCATGATCTCTTCTTCCCAAACTTTTATTTTCTCCCACTTCACCTAAATAGCATAATAATTAATGATGAATCAATATGAAGAACAAATACAAAGGTGAAAATAAATATGGATGTACAACATATGTATAAATTGAATATAGACCCATTTAACATGTTGTGTATTCATGTTCATTGCACCAGGACACCCATGTGAAATCTGAGTCTTCATGTAATGACTAAATTATTAATGTATTTTATCTATACCACATGTTGACAAATCTGGGGGGAAGATGTTATTTCTTTACAAACACATCATGTAGCTTGTATTCCTTCCATATAGTCCACATGTTTCGTGGTTGAAAACATGAATTCATGAAGGGTTGTGTAATTAATACACGTTGTATATTTAATGTATGACACATAAAAGGTATTAGTTGTGTAACTATATGGTAAAAATACATGTAGGCTTCCTACATACCATGAACATAAGGAATTTATATACAAATTAGACACTGGTTCCCAAGATGTGTATTAAACATATATGATTTATTACCCTACATGTCGTGTTGTCATCCTGAACACATTGTGTATATTACCTACTTACAATATAAAATTATAAATTTTTAATTACTCCATTAAACCTCACCAACTTCGTTTTTTGTGTCATTTAATTGATAATATTGATTGAACATTATGTAGTATATTTTATTAAATGATTAATTAGTTTCACATAATATTTGAAATAATTCATGTATATTTATTTCATAATAAATACTCAGTATGCATTCAATTGTACATGCAATAAAATTTTCATGTGTTATGTGTGTCATTATTATAACTTTAGTCATCATGAAATTATGAAACATTCAATGCATGTAAATCTCATTTGAGTTAGTTGAATATAATAATGGACATACTAATTAGTTCAAAAAGGTATTGGATGATCTTCTTTCGAGTAAAAGAATTGTTTACATAATTTTTTTTATTTTTAAATAAAATTAAATAAATTATTTTATTTAAAATCACTGTGGATGGAATTATTCAATATTATTTGATGGAATAAGATAATGTTAATTAATTTATTAATAAAATAGTTTATCATAATAATTCATGACAAATTTTAATTATTAAATATTGAATTGAAATGAATGCTCGATTACTATTTTAAATGTGTAGTCATTGAATTTTTATGACAGATCACGAGATTTGAATAAACCTATGAATTTGTTGGATTTATGTAATATTATTTTATATCATGGGTTTTTATTTTTTATTAAATAAAAAATGATGTTCTGTGTTTCATTTATCCACACATTGTTATGTAGATCCTATTGCCCAAGGATATTTTTTGTAATTCACTGTATCCAATTCATTGGTTACCCTCATATTCAGGTTAGTTATAAAATATATATAATAAAATGATTATATTATGGTTCATGGAGTTTATTCAGAGTTTAACTGAGGAGGATCTACTTCAACATGGATTTGAGGTGAAACCAACCCAGGTAACACATAGGATGAAAAGTTGGATTCTACAACTCACACCAATAACAAAACAAGGTGTTTTATTTGTGCTTCATAAGTTGTTTTATTTTACATTCAATAAATACATGGTTAGAAAATCCCATGATTGAATCATTTATTTAATTATTTAATTTCTGCTTTATGTGTGGTTTATTTTTTGGACACAAGACTGTGATCACATATATAAATAGATTTATATGATATGATGGAATTAAAATAAATGTTTTATGTATCATTTGTGTAATAAATTATGTTTTATACCTTAATTAAAATATAATAAATATTTAAAAGTCTTTTAAAAGGATAAAATAATAATATTTACATATTTTAAAAATAACCCATCACTAAATATTAACTCACAGTAAATCATTACAAAATATTATTGATAATGAAACCATATAATTAAGTATTATACCTACCCACACTAGGACACTTACATTTATCAATGAGTTTATATAATTGTTTTGGGGTGAATTAAACAATTATAAATCATGATAAATATCCCTGATGATATTTGGAGGCTTATTTTGTGGAAACCCATGTGAGGAATTAAGGATTTTGGAGTCTACTCGATGGATTATAGAGCATCAATCGTGATGTTGGAAATGAAATTCTTACCTGAATAACATTGATTCCATAACCATTCCATCTCTTGTGCTATGAGAAGGGGAATGTGAATCCATACCCCTTCAATTTCCATGAAACTAGAAATTTCATGTACAATATTGAGGACTATTGATATAAGATTATATAATGGGAAACATATAATAAATTTTTTTATTACATTTTGTAATCAGATAATTCACTAATAATCTGCCCTAAATTATTATTGAATCAAATGGAAATTCCATCAATTGAAAATATATCATTGTGAAAAATCTTTCATAAATAATATATTCTTAATGGAATAATATTCTAGGATTCGTACATGTTCTTGTGAATTATAATATTATTGGAATGAATGATATATGTGCTGGAGTCCCGTATTGTTGACCCGCCCACTATATGAGAGAGTGTGGAACATTAACATAATGATAATAAACAATTCAAAAATGTGCTATATTTCTAGTGTTTAATGATTCATTAAATTTATCATATCATATGAAACATTATATGAAAATTCAATGCTCAGTCATCTCTGTGATCTATATCAGGAATGAGAAGTTCATGAATTGTTTGAGATCTCCTAGAAAAACGTCATGTTAAAGCATATATAAGGAAAAACATTTGAACTTCATATAGTCAAAATTTAGGATACATCGATTTTCTAGATATTCAAGGTTTTAATCTACCTAATAAATTATTAATAGATCTCATTATCAAATCACTACCTCATTGATTCACTAATTTTTTTGGGAAATTAAAACCTAAAAATATAGATAAAACAATCTTTGATCGCCAATCCCTAAATCCCTATACTAGTAAAGAATTTTTTTCCAACAATAATTTTATATTTATTTCTAATTAGAAAAATTTCAAGGAAAAAAACCATGACTATGTCTATGTATAAGGAATCATTGAACAATGCTTACTAGAAGAGCAAGATCAACGTTGGAAGTGACAGTGATTGATTTTTTTTCTGTTTCTAATTTTTCAAGATGGTCCACTTGAATAAAAACTATTTATTGGGAAGAAATCAAGGATATATAAATTTTATATTCATTATTAATTGAGACCATTCAATTTTAATGAATTTATTATTAGATATTTCAATTTTTTCATAATTTTTTTAAATATATGATCGATGTAGATTCTAAAGGTTTCAAGGGGTGAGGTGGAATATTTGGTATAAAATATGGGCATGTAAGTAGCACTACACATGAGTGACTACCACCACACAATACAGATGAAATTTATATTGGCTCTATATAATCATTACCATTTTCCAAGAAATAGACAAAAAATATTTTTTACATAATTTTGACATGGATACGTTTATTTTAAGGTTTTTAAAATAATGTTTCTACTTTTATAATTAAATCAAATATTATGGAATGAAAAACTCACAAAAAGTTCATTATTTATTAGATTATGAGAAACAAATTTTTTCAATAGATAATGAATCTGATTCATATTACTAATTCCAAACAACATAGAGGAATAAAAATTTAGGTCTTTTAAATAAGAAATGGTTGAATATGTTAAATTAAAATGGTTATTTAGATTTGTAATAACTGAAACCTCCTAGAATTTTATAATCGTTCTAAAGGTAAATTTACTAAAGATATACTTAGTTATTATGTTAAAAGTGAAATAGATATTTTATAGCAATTTCACACTGATTTTTGGGGACTATTTCTAGTCATGAAAATGGTTTGATACTAATACATCATAGATTTTACTAATACTTTATTTATGTATTAATATATCTACCTAAAGAGTTAGTAGTCATAATTTTTTAGAGAAATAAAATTAATTAAAGAATGAGTTTGATAAACCACATGGTAATAATATTAAGAAATTAAATTTAGACTTTGGAAGATAATATATTTATGAAAAATTCATTGAATATTTATTTAAAAATGAGATTTTTCCCAACTCACTCCTCTTAATACACCATAGTGGAATGGTGTATGAGAAAGGAGTAACCCCACCACGGTTGGATTGTGAGGTCATGAGTCCTATACACCTTCAACTATAATTTTGGTTATTTATATTATAAAAAAATATGTTGAAACTATTCCAAGTACCAAATAATGTAATAGATTATATTTTATAACAAGTATATTATGGAATGAAATATATATTTTTAAACTCACATGTATTTGGATTTCAATTATTTTTAATCTATCTTTATAAAAAAATTACACCACAATGCACATCATGTATATTTATAGGATACAATATTAAAATATGTGTATATTACCTATATGAACCCCTAGATAAAAATTTAACAATGTAAATACATTTCAAGATCCTTAAGAGAGTGAAAATTTCAAAAGTATGCTGAAAAAAGATAGGATTATATAAAATCTAGGATCCGATACACAAGAGTTCGCATAGATACATGTTACAAAAATACCAATAGAAGAAAATATTCTAGAGAAAAAAGTACTATAAAAGATTATAAGGTAGGATAAATAACCTAAAAGAAATTATTTTCTAGTCATTGGGGATGTAGAATCATTATTAGTAGATTGTAATGACCAATTAATCTTCATGAAGAAATAAGTGGTATAGATTCCACCAAATGTTAAGAAATAATGAATCTAAAATTGATACCATGTCCTAAAACCATTTTTCTATTTTTTTGTTTCCTTTAGCTAATGTAAATTCTATTGGTTCCAAATTGGTATTCATGAAGAATCTGGACATGGATGGTTATGTTAGTTCCTATAAAGCATGAGTGGTTTCCAAAGAGTATAAATGTAATCATGAAATTTAATATAAAGAAAATTATCTCCTTTTATCACGATTAAATCCATCCTAATTCAATCTTATATATCAATATATCATAAATATGGGATTTGGTTGATGGATTTCGAAAAAACCTTATTTAATGGGATCTTTTAGGATGATTTATATATGACCATCTTTGAAGGGTTTGTCACTCCAGGTAATTCTAATAAATTATGTAAGATTTAGAGATCCATTTATGGAATAAAACAAGATTCCATGTTTGGAATAATTCATTTATATAAATTTATAAGGTACTCTGGTTTTGTTAGAAATAAATTCATTCCCTGTATATATAAACACTTTAGTAAGTGTGCAGTAATTTTCATAATAGTATATTCTTATAAAATGATATTTGTTTTAAATGAGATACTTATCTAACATACCATTGAGGTGTAGTTAAATATAGTATTCTATATGAAATTCATAGTCCATTAAACACATTTCCTCAAGATAATGATCCATTGTGATAGATCCGTTTTGATTCTTAGTTTTTTCAGGGTACATATATTGATAAGATATCAAAGTGGATATTAATGTAATATTCCAAGAGTGGATTATTTATAGTATAACATGGTATTCATCTTTCCAATAAAACATGTCCTAAAATTCTTGTCGGGAGATATAGAATGGTTTGGATTCTATATGCATTAGCAATTGGATTTGTCATGTATTCCATGTGGTGAAAAAAGATAAATGTTGATTATGCCTAATATGTTGTTGGTATATCATGGAGATTTCAATTGGATGGTTATTCAAACTATTATTAAGTATATGTGGTTAACTAAGGATATGTTCCTATTTTATAGAGGATATAATTTGATAATAATTAAGGGATTTGATGATACTCGTTTATAGATATATCAAGATTATCTGAAGTTACTATGTAGATACCTCTTCCCCAAAAATGTTAGTGTTGTGAGATAGAAGAGCTCAAAGTAAGATATGGTTTCATATTCTACCAAAAATTGAAATTAAAATTTTGATTATTATGTATCTGTAGAAGTATTTGGGATATGAATATTTATTGAAGATATATATATGAAATCTAATTGTAAAACAACAAGACCTTTTTAACATGATAGTATTGTAGTGGTTTCTATCACTAAATAACTAAGTTCACATAAGTGGATGAACCATAAAAACCAAAACTATCAACGTATAAGTAATTTTTAACAAAGTGGTGAAGTTACAGTGCACCACATGTACAAAGAAGAAAATTTTATGGGTCCATTAATAAAACAAATGTCTCAACAGAATAATGATTTTTTTAGAGAAATCCGACAAAAAATAATTATTACTTGGCTATAGGACACGTGGGAGTGTTTGTGATTTGGTGTACTAGAACCAATTATTTTATACATAATATAATAAATTATATTCAAATACATGAATAATAAATATATATGATCACATATTTATCATTATGTTTCATGGATTTAATCTGATTATTTTCTAAGGAATTTCTTTCATCAAAATAGGTTATAACAATTCCACACTATGATCAGAACCTTGAGATTCAATGATTATATTTCATATATATATTTTTTCAATAATCATGATAATGGACTCTGAAGCAGAACATAGTTTGTCTAATTTTTTGTGTGAGTGATCGTAATAATACTTGGCTTCATCTTATGAATTCTTCACATAATAATATCTAATATGGTATAATATGTTGAAAGATTCAATAATAGTTATTCTATAGGTTATCATGTCATGAGAATTCTTATCTATAATACTGTGTAATGGTACATAGACATTAACATTATTACTAATACATATCATAAATCATATACTTATAGGTTTTAACCAAACATTTTTCATTATATGTTATTTATAATTTTTATATGTTGGGTTCATCAAGATAAGTACGTTTTTAATGAATATGTTAAAGAATGATTTTTTCCTTCCATCTATTGAAGTTTATATCTCAACCTAGCGATTTGAAGGGAATCATAGAAAAAAATTCAATTTTCATGGTGATGTAGATAGGTTAATTCGGATAATAAAAGAATATATATCAAGAATTACGGTTGCTGAAGCAAGTATGAAACCTACATGATGTGATATCATGAAAAAAAAATTACACATTGAACAGTCATATGTGATTATCGATGTTCTCATGTTAACTTCTTCCTCCTGGGTGACTAGACCCATTTCAATATAGTCATCATTGAATTTAGGTAAGCCTGCCTCATACCAATGTAGATGATTCCTAGATGTTTACACATAGTGTTTTTTCCATCGATTTCAATTATATTAAATTTGAATTTAATTATCAGAAAAAATATTATAATCATGTCTATGGAATAGATTTAATTAGTAATTATTAATCATAGAAATTAAATAAATATTTATTCATAACATAGTTATTTAATTATGTGGATATATAATAATTATATAATGAATACATATTTAATAATAATACTTATTTGTGTATTATTTAAATGGTTTTGAGGGAAAACAAATAGAGAGGATTTCTAGTGACAAATATTAATGTGGAAGATTGTAAAATAATAAAAATAATAATATTATTATACATAATGGGTTCATCTAAATGTTTAATATTTTAGTGAGGAAATATGTGAAATTACATAATATTTTAATCCTAAATATTACTTTATATGACTATGTCTATTATGATAGGGTTGATCTATTATTAGAAATTTTTTCTTCACACTGAAATGTAGGGATCAAGCTCAAGATAAAATAATGCTATAGGGTTTCATCTCTCAAGATAAAGATATTATCTTCCATCATCAACCATCTAAATAATGAGAGTGAAAGGATGATTCTTCAATACTAAAGGATTCATCATACTAAGAAATATGAATATCAAAAGAAATCGATCTTCTATGTTTTCAACCAAAAATCCATTAGTGTTTTTCAGAGATCAATGATGTATGTGTGGATCACTTCTAGATGGATTCATCACATGGATCTTGAGTGAGAAATGACATTAGACTGAAAGGGTTTTAAACAATCAAATATTATCAAAGAATTATATAGAATGTAAGATAATATTTCATCATTTATATTTAAATAAATTATAATTTTAAAATTTAATATACTCTTCATTCTATATTGTATTTGAAGTTTCATTGGATACATTTTCATTGTTGATAGATTGTTGTCACGTGCATCATGGAATACAAATTGAATTTGAAAATATCTATGTTTGGATAATCCCAGATATATAATTTTTATATTCCCAGAATCTTCATTAAAAAAATAAAATATTATATTAATAAAACTATTTAAAATCACATTATTTGATTTTATAATCAAAAATTTTATGACAAGATAAACCTTTCTTATATATCATATAGGGTATAATTCCTCCTAAACAGATTAAAAAAATCATAATATTGACATATTTCAAACATAGGTTTTCAAAAATAAAACTCAGGTTATATTTTATGAAATAAAGGATAAAATATTGATGTACTAATATTTGAAATTGTGAACAAACTAGAACCAATATAATTGTATCCTCTTGTGAATTGTGTTCAACATATCCACATAAAACAAATTTCTTGAAACCAACAGGAAATATATATTCCCTAACATTATAAAATATTTCAAATATTCAACGATTAAATTTCTAACACAGACACATAATTCCCCTTCTAACCCAAATTATTATTTTGATGATGTGAATGATATAAACCGTTTTATAACCTCAATATAAACGAGATTTATACAAAAAATTATTATATTTCTACGACAATTTACCCAGCTATAATTTAAAAATTAAAAATGGTGTCTACTTCTTAATCCAAATGTTTCCTAAAAATAATTTTGAGAGTTAGAATAATAAATAACATAATTGATAATAATTAATAGTTATTACTACTAATTCACACCAATTCTTTAAAATTGTTACATATTTTAAATAATTATTATCATTTTCATAGTATTTCTCTCTAATTATCACAAATTATTACTTGTTAACACTACTTGACACTAGTTAACACCAATTGACACAAGTTTAAACTAGTTACCACTAGTTGAAACTAGTTAACACCATTTAACAGCAGTAAACAACAACTAACAATAGTTAACACTATTTAACACAAGTTAACACTAGTTATCAATAATTAACACTAAATAAAAACAAATATTACAGAATTAGAAACAAAATAATTATTATTCATAGGATATGTTTGATTTGATTAAATTTACAAAAATGATTAATTTTAAAGAATGATATGGCGTATATTATATAATTAGAGACTAGAAAAGTTCATCTATTATTTTTTATGTAATAAAACATAAATAATTCATTTGATGAACCTTGATATCCATAAATACTCCCCACCATTTTAATTTTTCAATACCCATAATTAATAAATTAATTTTGATGAACCTTGATATCCATAAAAAATAGTTATCTTTTTGTGATGGAAGACCTAATTCGATTGAGAATATTTTATTATATCACAAATAATTGGGGGAATAATTAAACATCCATCATAAATATTAAATAAACCCCATTTATAGGGAATTTCCAACAAGATATTTTATGATATAATCCTATTCTAGAACAGAAAATGCATGGACAAAAATATTTCTTTTTGATAATTGAATTGATCTATGGAAAAATAGATGACTTATGAGAAGTTTTATGACTATAATGGTAGCTGTCATAAATGACCAGTTAGAAAACATATTTTCTATATTGTTATAGTCAAAATAGATATATATTATATTTTTTTCAAAAAATATTTTTGTTTTTTTTATGTTATATATTTTATTTATGTATTACAAATTATTTATAGGTAACATTATTTTTTGTGTTTTAAATGGTTTGAGAAGATATCGATGAGCTGTTTCCTTTCTTTATAGATGACGAGATTTCTAATAATTAGCCTAATTGACCTTCATTCTTCCTATAGGTTGCATATACTACATCATTGACTAGTTGAGGTTGTGATTAAGGGAGATTGATGATTCTTGACCATATTTTTTAGAAACCTTTGTATCTTTATTTAAATCCATTATTTTAGATGTATGATACATATTTAATTGTAATATAATTTTTATGTACTAATTTTTTGTTTTTCTATTCATTTAGCATAGTTTTTCAAATATATTTTTTAAAAAAATGAGTGAGATTGTATGAAATTAATGTTTTATATTATGGGTATTGGGGGAATAGATTCCCTTCTATATTCAACATCAAATTTTCAATAACTAGATTGTATAAAAATAAATATTTTCTGAAAATAATTTCATCAATAACTAGATATTATTAATTATTTATAGATATTATGTTCACTAGTCGATGATAGCATGATAACCCCTATATGGGAGGCAACAAAACATTTTATGTTTGAGTGTTTTCTGTAATTTTTAAACTATATATGAGAGAGATCCATAAAGAGAGATTCAATTATAGTTTGTTATTAGTATTACTTTTGTTAAAAATATGATAAAATCACATCCCATGTGTAGTGTTTTTCTTTATCCAACTAAATATGGGAGTGTTTTTAGAAGAGTAAATCATTTGGTTAACAAATCCATGGGTGGTAGGAGGTCACTCATAGTGTATGGAGCCTTAAATTTAGTATTAATTAATGTCATATGGTAAGAATTTTTTTTATTAATTTATATATATTAATAAATTTAAATGTTTTATGTTATATTTATATATTCCACTTATCATAGTGGGGTTTTAGAGTATGGTGTTTAAAATTGGATGTACAAAGATCCTACTATAAGAGAGACTATTAGGGAATGATTTATTCTGATTATGCTGTGTATTTTTTTTAATGTTTTAAATTATTTATCTTTAATATTTAAATTTTTAATTTATTTTAATAATATGTATAAGGTTTTGAATTCTAAAATGGGAGATAGTAAGGATAATATTGATGGATAGGCGTCCTTTGTGTAAAGATTCTATGAGGAAGATTGGATGCAGTTGACCTTAATGGGTATCAAGAAAGGAAATTTCATTAGCATTGGTTATTGATAGATATATTCTAGTTATTATGGAACCACTATGAGGCCATTGACTAGCTTGAAATGATCTTGTAGAGAGTCTTCACTAGCTATAGATTATGCGTAGAGGTTACAATCTCAGGATTAGATTAAACAGAGTATGCCAAGACATTAGGAAGCACATCATCGATATCAAGATTGGATGTATGATAGACTACATCAATCATATGAGAAGATTATTGATTAAATACGATGAATTATTCATGGTTTTTGGATTGATTTCCCTCAATCTATCACTTCTACAACTTCTTCTTCCCCATAATGAATTTATGATATTTTGTTGATAAACATATAATGTATTAAATTTTTATTACCAATTTCATGATATGTTATATATATATATAATATATTCAATTTAATGTGATTATTTTATTATATATAATACTTTATTTTTGTATGTTTTTTATTATGTAATTATATATTCACTGTTAAAGATGTTTTAGAATAGAATTAATTGTTTATCAGAAATAATTTGTTCGATGGATTAGTATTTGCATCGCAAATACGTTCTTTTTTTCATTGTGATGGACTTAGTTTCCATTGTAAATACTTATTAATGATGTTTGGATATATCAGTAATAAAATATTATTTTTGTGACAACCCATATTGATTTAAAATTATGATGATTCCATTTTCAATAACTTGTTATTTGTGAAGGATTCTCGTTATAAAGTGTTATTTGTGATAAAAAAATCCTCATAAATAACCCATCACAAATGATTAAATTTTTTCTTGTGGAGGTAGAAGATTATATAATGTAGTTCAAGTATATATTGTCTTTCGGTAAAGAAAAATAACCAATTTAGATGTGAAACTTCATCTAATATACAGTTGTTGTGCCTAGAAGTAATGATCCTATCACACTATATAATGGTAATACTTCAACCGTGTATATTACAAAGGATCAAAGGTATCATAAAAGGATGATCCGTGAAATATAGTTGTATTATCTCCGGAATCATATTTCAATGTGAGGTGGTGTTACAGTATGCAGTTTCTGTGGAAGAAAAAATGGGAAATCCACTAACTAAACCCCAATCTAATCATAAATATAAACATATTATGAGAGATAATAGACTAAAATCATTACTAGTTGTATTTATTCCATGTGGTTGTCTATTTTATTTGGTTTCCTAGAACCAAATATTATTTACTATATATTATCAATGTATTCCTTGATTTGATCAATAATTAATACTTCATAAAATACTTATTGTTCTTCTAAAAAACAATAATTCTCTAATGTCTTAGGGTGTTTATTTATTTGATAAGGTTGAAAAATTCATTTTATGATTTGATCCCAAAAATGATATTAAAATATTCTAAAATAATGTTTAATATAGTGGTATTAAATAATCTTATAGGAAATGAATGTTGTAGACCACCAGTTGTTGCATAATAAAATGAGGATGAGATTTCATTTCATGAAGTTCACACTTAGTAATATCTAAGATAGGACATTATGGGGATTTAACATCCTATAGAAAATCCACAATGCATAGTCCATTGGATATTCCTATATTCTAACATGTGTAATGATTCATAAGAATTAATAATATTATTATTTCACATCATGAGTTTATTTTTTAGATGTATTTCGATAAATAATGATCAAACATGTTCATTGTGATGTTGTGTATATTTTTTACATCATGTGTGAAATTTTAAAAAATGAATACTTTGAGTAATGTTTAATACATTACATATTTATAGAATTTTGTATCTCAAATCTATTATTTAAATGTTTATTTCTTATTAAATTCAAAGTATAATATATATTAACATGTTCATTTCAAGAATCACGAAAAGTAATGTCACATATATTGGTTAATGAAATAAGTATGAAACCTTTGTAGTGTTCTAAACTTTAGATAAAAAAATAAAAAATATTAATTGAAATATATTCAAAAAATAGAATAATAATCCATTCCAGAATCAATTAGTTATAGTCCCTTAAGAAATATGGACACACAAACAACTGGTCCATAAGTGAGATCTGTTATCTGCGAATATGTTCTTTATAACTATCACACTTCATAGAAAATTAGGGATAATATATATCACCATAAAATGTGGAATATAACCACAAGAATTATTATGCTTAGATTCTTAGTAAGAGTAAACGAGATAAATATCAACATTTCTTATACATAAGGTTATATAAATATGAGAAAAACATTTGAAAACCAAACATCATATACCATATATATAAAACATGAGTCCGGGAATAAATTTTCATTTTTCATATGAAATAAATCATAATTTAATATGTGAACATTAACTATTGGAATATTATATTGGAATAAGGTATAGATTTCAGCAAACACACAAATATATAAAATCATTTACCTAGTAGTCATGGATCATTTGAAAAACTATCATTTTTGAATATGATCACTCTTGAAACCAACATAGTAGTAACAGATAAATCTCAATTCTATCATAATGAAAAGAGACCACAAAAAAACTGGGTTCAATCCCCATTTGTGTTTAGTTTATGTCATGGGATATTAATAATTAACCAATACATTTGAGTGAGTTATAGGTCCCACCTATCATGCTTATAACATAATCACTTTAATTTGTTATAATGTAACTATCATGACATAATGAAAATCATAAGTATGTCTTCCACAAGATCATAAAACATTCTTCTTATCCTAAACAGTGAGTAGAAATTGATTTTATAAAAATTTGAATAAAACAAAACATATTGAATATAAATTTGTTTCATAGTCGATTAATTATTTTATTAAAGAATAACCTTTGGAAAAATAAGTGGGTTTAATAGTAATTTTATCATTGTATAACATGTTAAAGGTAAAAAAGATTAATAAACATCTCTTTAGTACACACATATCCCATTTAGAGAAATAATAATAATGGTGTCCTTAGATTATATCCCTAATAAATCATAGGTTATATCAATGGATGTAATATTACATGGATAATTATATTAAAATATTACATGGAATATTTTTTGATGAAATTATAATTTCTAATTAAAAAACATCTTTATCCTAAATAATTAAAAAAATCATTTTCTTTGAAAATTCCATTGCAATATAATAAAACAAGCATTAAAATCAATTACATTTCTTGAGGAAAATTAATTATAATTAAAAAAAACTATATAAAACTATAAAAACATAAAAAATTAGAAAATAATATTATATGAAAAACAAATTAGAACCATATAATGAAATATATAAAACATTGTGTGTTCAGGATAGTGTAAATTAACATTTACGTTTTAAAAATTAAAACAAATATTCACTTCAAATTTTTTGTTAAAAACGAAATGGGAATGGTTGGAAAAAAATAACAATTTCTTTAAATACATTTGGGAAAAAATCAATCATGGGTAAAAATGTATTTATTAAATAATTTTGATAATTTTGTAAATATTTTTTCATAAATTATTTAATAACATGGTTTTGGGAGAGAAATAGTTTTTCGATCTAGGAGTGAAATAATGATGATTTTTCTTGAAGACATTATTTTGACTATACGAGTACAAAAATAGGGTAAAATTATATGATATTTTATCTCATGTTATAACTAAAGGAGAGGAAGAGTAATTAGTTTCTAGAGATATGGATCATAATATTTCATGTTTATAATAATGTACAAAAAAAATCTCATTAAATGATAACATCACATCCTAAAACTATTACAACTTTGGTAACATTGAATTATACTCCCCATTAATGAATAACATTAAATGAAACATGAATTATCATTTTATAAATAAAGAAAGGATATTACATGTCAATCCGGATCTATATAATCCTTATAATAGAAGGCAGTTCTGTAACATAACATATGTCTCAATGAAGGAAAATAGAGACAAAAATCCATTACCACTCTAGAAACATCCAAATTGTAAAACCCTTGAAATAGATATAATAAATTAAATTTGTAAATGATAATAATTTTTAGAAGAATATTAATAAAATAAATTCAGGGCAATTGGAGAAAACCACATAAATAAAATATGATTTGAATATGTTATGAGTCTTATTGAAGTAAAAATTGAGACAAAAATCACATATCATATGTATCGAATCCATTTATACATGTTAAAATATCTTATAATATATATATTTATGTTTATTATAAATATATTATAGACTAATATATATATATATATCACAAAATATAGGATATACTTATGACCATTTATTACCCATTTATTAACAATTCCTTGTTAAAATCACGTTTTAAATAATAACTACTTTGTTTTTCATGAGTGTTATGATTTGTTAGTTTCATTCCACTTAATTTTATTATTGTTAAATAATATCTAGAATGTGAGAATTTATATAAATATACTATATATTTAGATTATATGTAATTAGTGTAATGCATAAAAATTAGATATAGAAAATTGAAAACACCATTAATATAGAATATATGTTGTACATATGCATGAAAAATGTTTAAATTTTTATATTGATAAAAATGAATAAATGAAAAATAATATTTTACCATTAAAGATTAATTTTTATGTCATATATATATAATATATTCATTAAATTTTCAATCATTTCCACAAATTCAAAGATTAACATCCAGATTTTTAAGAATGAAACACCATGTTTAATAGCATACATGATACGGTACATTGAGAGAAAAAAAAGAACTAAATATTATTGTTACCAAAATAACCTATCCATTAGAATAAAAAAAAAATCTATAGTATCAACTGAATTATGAAAATATGTTTTACACATGTTTATATATGATTCATTGATAAAAAACTCATTTCAAATGGAAATATAAACCAATTGAATATAAAGGATGTATTTTTTAAAAACCTATTTAATTGAAAACAAATGTGTTTATAAAATCATATCACTATTTCTATATTTTGATTTAATGAAAAATATATTTCACTTTTTCAATGCAATGTTTTATTTTTATCATATATATTTTTTAGATATGATATATAAACAAATACAGTTTTTCAAACAAAAGAAATATGAAAATAATATTACCATCTTTTTATAGTGAACATTTTTTTAAATTTTTTAAGAGATTTAATAAGATCTATTTGAAGAAATAAACTTCTTAATTTTAATTGGGACAACAAATTTTATCTTATATTAAATTTGATATTTTTATGATGAAATTCTAATTTTAATAAATAGTGAAAAATATTGCATTCTAATTCAAATCTACCTTTTAATATCATTTATTTAAGAAGTTATGTTATCATTTTAATTGGTTTTAATGTATAATTGGTTTATTTTTTCATAATTTAATACAAATATGGTCATTGGATGTGATTTCACATTAAATTGGTACATAAACACATGTCAAATATTTCGATAGTTTTTTACATATTCAAAATCCAATTTCTGGTTTTGAAAACATGAATTAATATCAAATTAATTACTGCAAATTCTGTGTCTTTATGGATTAAAATTTCATTTTATATTTTGTAATCAAAAGTACCATATTAGGTAAACAGGTACTATTTAATATTGGATATTATGAATAGTAACCTTTGTAATTATTTGTTTTACCATGATTATTGGTTAAATTCGGGAAAAAGGGTAAATATAATAGTATATTTTTATAAAATATCTATAACACATGACCTAATATTATTATATGATTCATGGGTGAAAACAATATTTAGGCCTAAATGATAGAGTAATGGAGCCACATGACAGTGATAATGAAATGTTATAATAATTAATTTAATGTAAATAGAAATATAACATAGAAATTTATCATTTTAATAAAAAATATAATACATGGTTATATAACTAATCTATTTTATAAAAGGATGTAATTATATCTTTAAAAATATATCCTACATCATGGTATTTTTTTTATATTCGTTATAAATAAGATAACTAACATTATTTATGACATAATGATGACGCAATGATTAAATTAATAATGAAAGAATAAAAAAAGATTCTATTAATATTAAAATAAATGTATTTTGAACAATATGATTAAATAAATGAATTCTATGCATGATTATGAAATTTTAAAAATTAGTAACTATATATTTTTTGAATGAATAAATTTTTCAAGACTTAAAAAAAGCAATTGTAAATAGTGTCAAAATTGACATAAATGAGTTAAAAATAATATTTTTAACGATATAATAGTCATAAAAATATGATATTCATCCAAATAAATTATATAATGATACGATATTCATTAATTATCCACTCAAGGTTCACTTGGAATTTTATAGTAACTGTATTAACCATATATTGTGAAAATACAAGAACACGTGGTAAGAGGTAATTTATTTAACTAAGAGATAAATCCAAAAGATATGGTTAAATTTTTGACCTAGACAAGTCTAAAACAAAATTTTTTAAAATTTTTTTACCCATCCTTATCTTTTCCTATAAATATATTTCTTTTCAGCTATTATAAATCAAAAGTAAATTTATAATTAAATAATATTTTGAGACTTTCCTAATATTCCCTCCCTCATCTTTTAAAACACCGCCACCTCTACCGACATACTCACATCTCTCAAGACCCTATTATATTTAAAAATATTCTAAAACATGCTCCCAAACCCTTAAATTCATCTTATAATCCTTACCTTGGGAATAAAGAAATTCAGGAAATCCATTTGGCTCAAATCAAAAGGAGTTAACCAATTTAGAGGCAACGCCTTCTCTTAAGCTCCATTCATTTATTTTCCATATACACTAATTATACTCTTATTATATTATGATTACATAACCAAAATAGTATCCTTAATAAACTAGTATGTTTTATTATAATTATTTTTCCAACACTTACACACACCTCAATCTAATGGACATAGAACCAAAATAATTATATTCTCTTCTGAATTGTGTTCAACATATCCACACAAATTTTTTTTCTCAAAACCAAAAGGAAATAGATAGACCCTGACATTATAAAATGTTTCAAATGTTAAAAGATCAAATTTATAAAACAGAATCACAAATACCATTCTAAAACAAATTATTATTTTTATTATGCGAATGATATAAACAGTTTTATAACCTCAATATAAACGAGATTTATACAAAAAATAATTATATTTCTATGAAGATATACCCAAATATTATTTAAAAATTAAAAATGGTGTCTACTAATTAATCCAACTATTTCCAAAAAATAATTTTTAGAATTAAAATAATAAATAACATAATTAACAATAAATAAGAGAAATTATTACTAAATCACACCAATTCTTTAAAATTGTTAAAAACTTTAAATAATTTTTTTCATAGTTGTTTTCTCTAATTATCACTAAAAATTACATGTTAACACTAGTTGACACTAGTTAACACTAGTTGACACAAGTTTAAACTAGTTAACAGTAGTTGAATCTAGTTAACAATAGTTAACTGTAGTAAAGAACAACTAACAATAGTTAACACTATTTAACACCATATAACACTATTTAACAATAATTAACCCTAAATAATTTTTTTTTAACAAATTAGAAACAAAATAATTATTATTCATATGATATGTTCGATTTGATTAATTTTACAAAAATGTTTAATTTTAAAGAATGATATGACGTATATTATAAAATTAGAGACAAGAAAAGTTCATCTATTATTTATTATGTTATAAAACATAAATAAATCATGTGTAATATTCCTTACGATTAACCAATATAATGGACTAATTGAGGAATAAAATATGAACAATTTATAAGAAATAATTGAATTGATTAATCTAAAATAAAGAAATAATTGTAGAGAGATGATGCTATGGAAACAAAGAAAATTAAGGAATATAAAATTAATATATAATATATAATAAGGAATAATATATGAAAAATTTATATGATATATTTCTTATTATAAATTCAATAACAAGGAATATTTATTGAATAATATATAAAAAAATAATATGAAATATTTGTTGTTATTAATCCATTATAAATAAGTATTTTTGTAGATTTGATTTAACACATACCGAAAAATAAGAGACTAAAGAACATAAAAAATTTAATAGATAATTAAACATGAACAATTCAAATGAAATATTAGGTTCAAATTATTGATTATTATTGGCAATTATCAATAGTTATGGATTATTATTATTTATTATTAATAGTTATTGTTAAATATTATTAACTATTACTTATTGATGATAATTGTAAATAATGTTTTCTAACAATTAATAATAATTTCGACTTTTTGATATTTTTTGTATTTTCACAATTTTTTAATTATTGATTACTGATAATTTATTTCTGATTAAAAAAAATTATAAAAAATATTTCTAATTTTATTATTTTTCGAGATTTATTTTTTTTGAATTATTAATAATTAATATTTTTACTAAAAATAACTAATTAATATTTCTTAATTATTATTATCCTTTTAATTTGTTTATCAAAAAATTATATTTTTTTTTGAAAATTCTTATCAATTTTTACTAATTTCACTAGTTGTGAAAACGTATTAATTTTTTTTATTAATTAGTATATATTTTCAATTTTTTTATTAATTATTACTAATTAATATATTGTGTGTAATTAATTCTAATTATTGTCAATTTTTTAACTTTTTTACAACATTTAATTATTTCTAATTTTTTTAATATTTCTAACACAATTGTTCGTAATTTCTAATTATATTAAATAAATTCTTATTATTTTAACTATTTATATTTATTAACAAATTTTTTAATTATTTTTTACCAATTCAAATTAATTATAATTTTGACTAATTATTACTAATTTCAAAATTTATTAATATTTATTTACTAATATTTTTTTTACTTAATAATACTAAATATTAAAAATAATTACAAATTTTTGTATTTTTTAATATTTAATTTTTACTAATCGATATTATTAAATATTTTTTGTAGCAATTAGTAATTCATTTACTGATAATTACAAATTAATATTTCTATTTATAATTATTATTAATTATATCCATTTTTTACTAATTATTAGTATTTTTTAGTAAATATTACTACAGTTAAATAAATATATTTATATTTCACAAATAAATTTTATTAATACTTTTTATTATCTATTATTATTTTAAATGTTTTTAATAATTAGAACTGAATAATATTTTTCACTAATAATTAAAAAACATAAAAAATAATTGTTATATATATTTTTTATTATTAGTATTTTTTATTTGATATTTTTTAAAATAATTAGTAAATGATATTAATTTTTACATTTTTTTAATATTAAATATTTACTAATTAACACATATTAATTTTTTACTACTAATAATAATAATTGTTATTGGTAAATATTATTTTTATTCAATCAAAATGGTAATTCTTAGATTAGTAAATTTGTAAAAAATTTATAATACAATATGTATATTTAATTAATTTGCTATAAATTAAGTCTAATAGTAAATTATATTGGAAAATAGAAAAATATAATGGAAATAGAAACTATTAAAAATATTTTAATATACCATGAAATTGATATTTTTATCATAATTAAAATCTCAAAAACTGCAACTGAAGATTCAATCATAATAGTTGAATTATAATACCAAATCCACTAAAATGAAGACTTGAGTAATAGTTTGGAAATGATAAGAAAAAGAGATGGAAAAGCATAGGATGAGAGGGTTTGTGCCTTATACATTTTTAATTATTTGTGATGAAATATGTTGTAAATATTTCCCCCATAAAAGAGTATCTCTATAATATAAAATATATTTATGATGGAGACTATTTTCCATCATAAATTCTCCCCACCATTTTTATTTTTTCATTTCACGTAATTAATAAATTAATTTTGATACACCATGATATCCATAAAAAATAGTTTTAGTTTTAGGATGGATGACCAAAGTCTATTGAGAATATTTTATTAGATGACATTGAATTGGGGGAATAATGAAACATCCGTCATATATATTAAATAAACACCATTTATTGGGAATTTCTAACAAGTTCTTGTAAAAAATAATCCTACTCTAGCAAAAAAAATGCATGGCCAAAAATATTTCTTTTTAATAAATGAATTAATCTATGAAAAAATAGGTGACTTATGAGAACTTTTATGACTATAATGGTAGTTGTCATAACTGACCAGTTACAAAAATAATATTTTATATATTTTTATAATCAAAATTGATATTTATTAGTTGTTTTTTAAAAATTATTTTTGTGTTTTTTATGTTATATATTTTATTTATGTATTACAAATTATTTAAAGGTTACATTATTTTTTGTGTTTTATATGGTTTGAGAAGATATTGATGAGTTGTTTCTTGCCCTTATAGATGTTGAGCTTTCAGATGAATAGCCTAATGGACCTTCATTCAACCTATAGGTTGCATCTACTACATTGTTGTGTAGGTGAGGTTGAGACTAAGGGAGATTGATGATTCGTGACCATATTTTTTAGAAACCATTTTCTCTTTATTTAAATCCATTATTTTAGATTTATTATACATATTTAATTATAATTTATTTTTTATGTAATAATTTTTTTTTACTTATTTTATTTAGCATAGTTTTTAAAATATATTTTTTGAAAAAATGAGTGAGATTGTATGAAATTAATGTTTTATATTATGGATATCAGGGGATTATATTCCCATCGTTATTCGACATCAAATTTTCAAAAATAGGATTGTATGTAAATAATTATTTTTTGAAAATAATTTAATTAATAACTATATATTATTATTTATTTATAGATATTATGGTCACTAGTCGATGATAGCACGATAACCCCTATATGGGAGGCAACAAAACATTTTATGTGTGAGTGTTTTCTGTAATTTTTACACAATATATGAATGAGATCCATAAAGATCGATTCAATTATAGTTTGTGATTAGTATTTATTTTATTAATGATTTGATTAAATCCCATCCCATGAATAGAGTGTTTCATTATCCAACTAATATCAAAGTATTTTTAGTGGAGTACATCATTATGTTAACAAAACTAAGGGCGTTAGGAGGTCACTCGTAAAGATTGGAGCCTTAAATTTAGTATTAATAGATGACATATGGTAAGTAATTTTGTTTATTAATATATATATATATATATTAATAAATTTAAATGGTTTATGTTATATTTATATAGTCTACTTATCATATTAAGGTTTTAGAGTATGTTGTTTAAAAGGGGACGTACAAAGATCCTACTATAAGAGAGATTATCAGAGAAAGGTTTATTAAGATTAATATATGTATTTTTTTTTGATTTTGAAATTTCTTATATTAATTATGTTTAATATTTAAATTTTTAATTTATTTGAATATGATGTATGAGGTTTTGAATTCTAAAATTGGAGATAGTAAGGATAATATTGATGGAGAGGCATCCATTGTGTAATGCTTCTATGAGGCAGATTGGATGCAGTTGAGCTTAATGGGTATCAAGAAAGGAAATGTGATTATCATTAGTTATTGATAGATACATTATAGTTATTATGGAACCACTATGATTTCATTTACTAGCATGGAATGATCTTGTAGAGAGTCATCGCTAGCTATAGATTATGGATAGAGGATGCAATCTCAGGATTAGATTAAACAGAGCATGCCAAGAGATTAGGAAGCGCATCATCGATATCAAGAGTGGATGTTTGATAGATTAAATCAATCACATGAGAATATTATTGATTAAATACGATGAATTGTGCATGGTTTTGGGATTTTGTTCCCTCAATCTAGCCCTTCTGTAACTTCTTATTCCCCATAATGAATTTATGATATTTTGTTGATAAACATATAATGTAATAATTTTAACTACCATTTTCATGAAATGATATATATATAATATATTAAATTTAATGTAATTATTTAATTAGATATTTTATTTTATTTTTGTATGTTTTTTATTAAGGAATTATATATTTACTGTCAATGATGTTTTAAAATAGAATTTATCGTTTTTCAAAAATAATTTGATCGATGGATTAGTATTTTCATCGCAAATAAATTCATTTTTTTCGTTGTCATGGACTGAGATTCCATTGTAAATACCTATTAATGATGTTTGGATGTATTAGTAATAAAATATTATTTTTTATGACATCCAATATTGATTAAAACTTATGATGATTCCATTTTCAATAACTGGTTATTTTTTATGGATTCTCATTATAAAGTGTTATTTGTGATAAAAAACATCATAAATAACCCATCTCAAACAATTAAATTTTTTTTGGACGTAGAAGATTATATAGAGTAGTAAAAGTATATATTGTATTTCGATAAAGCTATATAATCGGTTTAGATATGAAACTTCATCTAATATACCATTGTTGTGCCAAGCAGTAATGATCCCATCTCACTATATAATGATAATTCTATAACCATGGATATTACAAAGGATCCAAGGTCTCATAAATAGACGATCCCGGAAATATAGTAGTATTTTCTCCTGTATCATTTTTCAAGGTTAGGTGGTGTTATAGTATGTAGTTTCTATGGAAGAAAAAATGGGGAATCCACTAACTAAAAACCAATCTCATCATAACTATAAACATCTTATGAGAGATAATGGACTAAAATAATTATTAGTTTTATTTCATCCATGTGGTTGTCTATTAAATTTGGTTTCCTAGAACCAAATATTATTTACTCTATATAATCAATGTATTCCTTGATTTGATCAATAATTAATACTTCATCATACACTTATTGTTCTTCTAAAACAAAATAATTCTCTAATGTCTTAGAATATTTATTGATATGATATGTTCAAAAAAATTCATAATATAATGTGAATCCTAAAATGATATTAAAATATTAGAAAATAATGTTTAATACTGTGGTATTAAATAATCTAATAGGAAATGAATATTGTAGTCCACCAGGTGTTACATAATCAAAAGAGGATGAGATTTCATTTCATGAAGTTCACACATTGTAATCTCTAAAATATGACCTTATGGGGATTGAACATCCTATAGAAAATACCCAATGCACAGTCCATTGGATATTCTAATATGTTAACATTTTTAATGATTCATAGAAATTAATAATAATAATATTTCACATCATGAGTTTATTTTTTAGATGTATATCGATAATTCATGACAAACATGTTAATTGTGATGTTGGGTATATTTTTTACATCATGTGTGAAATTTTATTAATGAAAATTTTGAGTAATTTTTTATACATTACATATTTATAGAATTTTTTATCTTAGATCTTTTATTTTAATGTAAATTTATTATTAAATTCCAAGTATAATATATATTAACATGTTCATTTCTAGAATCATGAAAAGATTTTAATGTATATAGGTTAATGACATATGTATGAAACCTATGTAGTTATCTAAACTACGGATACAAAAATATTAAATAGTAATTGAAAAATATTCTTAAAATAGAAAAACAATACATTCCAGAATCAATTAGTTCTAGTCCCTTAAGAAATATACACACATAAACAACTAGTCCATAAGTGAGCTATATTATCTGTGAATATTTTATTTATAATTATCACACTTCATAGAGATATTAGGGATATTATATTTCACCCTAAAATGTGGAATTGAAACATAAGAATTACTATGCATAGATTTTTATTAAGAGTAAACAAGATAAATATCAACCTTTCTTATACATAAGGGTATATAAACATGAGAAAAACAATTGAAAAACATACTCCATATACCATATATAAAAAACATGAGTCTGTGAATAAATATTCATTGTTCATATGAAATAAATCATAATGTAATATGTGAACATTAACTATAGGAATATGAGATTGGATTATAGTTTAGATTTCAGCATACACTTAAACATATAAAATCATTTACCTAGTAGTCATGGATCATTTCAAAAACTATCATTGTTGAATGTTATCACTCCCGAAACCATCATAGTATTCCAGGATAATTCCTTATTCTATCATATTGAAAAGTGACCACAAAAAACTGGGTTTAATCCCAATTTGAGTTTAGATTATCTCATGCGATAATAATAATTAACCAATAAATTAGAGTGACTTATAGGTCCCACCTATCATAGTTATAAGATAATCACTATCCTTGGTTACAATGTAACCATCATGACATATTGAAAATAATATGTATGTCTTCCACAAGATCCTAAAACATTCTTCTTATCCTAAAACATGAAAAGAAATGGATTTTATAAAAATTTCAATAAAACAAAACATGTTGAATAGAAATATGTTTTATAATCATTTAATTATTTTATGAAAGAATAACCCACAGAAAAAGAAGCGGGTTTCATAGGAATTTTATCATTATATAACATGTGGAAGGTAAAAAAGATTAATAAACATCTTTTCAATACAAACATAATCCATTTAGGGAAAAAACAATAACAGTGTCCTTGGATAATATCCCTAATAAATCATCGGCTATATCAATGGATGTAATATTACATGGATAAATATATTAAAATATTACATGAATATTTTTTCAAGAAATTATATTTTGTAATTAAAAAAACATGTTAATCCTAAATAATTATAAAAATCATTTTCTTTGAAAATACCATTGCAATATAATAAAACAAGTAATAAAATAAATTACATTTCTTGAGGAAAATAAATTTTATTTAAAACTTACTATATAAAACTATAAAAACATAAAACATTGGAAAATAATATTATATTAAAATAAAAATTGAACCATATAATGAAAAATATAAAACATTGAGTGGTCCTGATAGTGTAAATTAACATTCATACTGTAAACATAAAAACAAATATTCCATTCACATTTTGTTAAACACCAAATAAGAAATTATGGAAAACAACAAATCAATTTCATTAAATAAATTTTGTATAAAACAAATCATGGGTAAAAATGTATTTATTAAATAATTTGGATAATTTTGTAAACATTTTTTCATAAATTTTTCGATAACTTAGTTTTGGGAGAGAAATTTTTTTTCGATCTAGGAGAGAAATAATGATGATTTTTCCTGAAGACATTATTTTGACTCTATGAGTACAGAAATAGGGGAAAATTAAATGAAATTTTATCTCATGTTATAACTATAGGAGAAGAAGAGTAATTTGTTTCTAGAGATATGGATCATAATATTTCATCTTGAGAATAATAATAAAAAACAATCCCAATAAATAATAAGATCACATCATAAAACTATTACCACATTGGTATCATTGAATTTTACTCCACATTAACAAATAACATTAAATGAAACTTAAATTATCATTTTATAAATAATTAACAGATATTACATATCAATTTGGATCTATATAATCCCTATAAAAGAAGACAGTTCTGTAACATAACATATGTCTCAGTGAAGGAAAATAGAGACAAAAATCCATTACCACTCTGGAAACATCCAAATTGTAAAACCCTTGAAAGAGTTATACTAAAATAGGTATGTAAATCATAATCATTTTTAGGGGAATAATAATAATATAAATTCAGGGTAATTGGATAAACCACATAAATGAAATTGGATTTGAATATGGCATGTGTCTTATTGAAGTAAAAATTAGGACAAAAATCGCATATCTTAAGTATCGAATCCATTTATACAAGTTAGAATATCTTATAATATATATATGATTATTATAAATATATTATAGAAAAATAAATAAATAAATATATATCATAAAAAATATGATATACTTATGACCATTTATTACCCATTTATTAACAACTACTTGTTTAACTCACTTTTCAGATAATAACTACTTTGTTTTTCATGGGTGTTTTGATTTGTTAGTTCCATTCCTCTTAATTTTATTATTTTAAATAATATATAGAATGTGAAAATTTATATAAATATAATATATATTTATATTATATGTAATTAGTGTAATCCATAAAAATTAGATATAGGAAAGTGAAAACACCATTCATGTAGATGATATGTTGTATATAAGCATTAACAATGTTTCAATTTTTATATTCATAGAATGAATAAATTATAAATAATATTTTACCAATAATGATTAATTTTTATGTCATATATGTATAATATATTCATTAAATTTACAATCATTTCCACTAATTCAAATTTTAACATCCTGATTTTTAAGAATGAAACACCATGTTTAATAGCGTACATGATAGGCTACATTCAGTGAGAAAAAGATCTAAATATTATTGTTACCATAATAACCTATCCATTTTAATAGTTAAAATGAATAGTATCAACTGAATTATGAAAATTTGTTTTACACATGTTTATATATGATTCAATGATAAAAAACTCATTTTAAATGGAAATAGAAACCAATTGAATATAAAGGATTTATTTTTTAGAAAACCTATTTAAATGAGAACAATGGTGTTTATAAATTCATATCACTATTTATGTATTTTGATTTAATCAAAAATATATTTCACATTTTCAATGCATTTTTTGATTTTTTCATTTATATTTTCTAGATATGATATACGAACAAATACATTTTTTCAAAGAAAATAAATATAAAATAAAATTTATTACCATCTTTTAATGGTGAATATTTTTTAATTTTGTAAGTGATTTAATAAGTTATATTTTAAGAAATAACCTTCTTAATTTAAATTGGTATATCAAATTTTATCTTATATTAAATTTTATATTTTTATGATGAAATTCATATTTTAATAAATAGTGAAAGATATTGCATTCTAATTCAAAACTACATTTTAATCTCATTTATTTAAAAAGTTAGGTTATCATTTTAATTGGTTTTAATGTATAATTGGTTTATGTTTTCATCATTTAATACGAATATTGTATTTGGATGTGATTTCACATTAAATTGGTACATAAACACATGTCAAATATTTTGATAGTTTTTTACTTATTCAAAACCCAATTTCTGGTTTTGACAACAGGAATTAATATCATATTAATTACTGGAAATTCTGTGTCTTTAATGTTTAAAATTTCATTTTATATTTTTTAATCAAAAGTACCAAATTAGGTAAATAGGTACCATTTAATTTTGGACATTATGAATAGTAACATTAGCAATTATTTTTTGACCATGATTATTAGTTAATTAGGGGAAAAGGGTAAAAATAATAGTATAATTCTATAAAATATCAGTAACACATGTCTTAATATTATTATAAGATTAATGGGTGAAAAAAAAATTTAGGCCTGAATGACTGAGTAATTGGGCCACATGGTAGTTATAATGAAATCTTTTAAAAGTTAATTTAACGTAAATAGAAATATAACAAATAAATTTATCATTTTAATAAGAAATATAATACATGGTTATATAACTAATCTATTTTTTAAAAGGTAGTAATAATATATTTAAAAATATTTCCTACATCATGGTATTTAATTTATATTCGTTATACATTAGATAACTAAATTTATTTATGACATAATGATGATGCAATGATTAACTTATTAATGAAATAATAAAAAAATATTCTATTAATATAAAAATAAATGTAATTTAAACAATATGATTAAATGAATGAATTCTATGCTTGATTATAACATTTAAAATATCTGTTACTATATGTTTTTTTAATGAATAAATTTTTCAGGACATAAAAATATCAATTATAAATAGTGTCAAAAAAAAATGAGTTAAAAAATAACATTTTTAAGGATATAATAGTCATAAAATATGATATTCATCCAAATAAATTAAAAAATGATACTATTCTCATTAATGATTTACTCAAGGGTCCCTTGGAATTTTATAGTAACCATATTAACCATATAGTGTGAAAATACAAGAAGACATGGTAAGAGCTAATTTATTTAACTAAGAGATAAAGCCAAAATATATGGTTAAATTTGTGATCTAAACAAGTATAAAACCAATTTATTGAGGAGATTTTTACCCATCATTATCTTATCCTATAAATATATTACATTTTAACTATTATACTTCAAAAATAATTTTATAATAATATAATATTTCGAGACTTTTTTAATATTCCCTCCTTCAACATTTAAAAGGCCGCCACCTCTATCAACATACTCACACCTCTAAAACCCCTATTATATTGAAACGTATTCTAAAACAAGATCCCAAACCCTTAAATTCATCATATAATCCTTACCTTGGGAATAAGGAAATTCATGAAAGCCATTTGGCTCAAATCAAAAGGAGTTAACCGATTTAGAGGCAACGTCTTCTTTCAAGCTCCTTTCATTTATTTCCATCTACACTAATTATTCTCTTATTATATTATGATTACATAACCAAAATAGTATCCTCACTAAAATAGTATGTTTTATTATAATTATTTTATCAAAACTTACAGACACCTCCATCTAATGGATATAGACCATATTGTTTCTGTGTATGGTGAACTAGAGCCTCATGAAACAGTGATTGTACAATTTTCTCCTAACACCTCTCATAGTGTACATTATGATTGAACTGAATTTATATATGATATATAATATATTTTTATTATATATATGACTATTTAAAATAAATTTACAATATACCTTTATGTTTCAATAAATATGATAAGTTCATTTGTGGAAGTGTGGGCTGCTGTCCCCTATGAGTGATATGACTCATTCATGCCAAACATGATGCATATAATGGGAGGAATTAATGAAAATTTTTAACATATATAAAATAGATATTATACTATAATTATTATATACATATTGATATTTTATTTTTCATTCCTCTAATATGCCAAAGAAATGGAAGGAGTGTCCATGCCTACGTACGACCTGCTGTCTCCTTGAATGATGCATTTCATTTATTATCTATAAAAATTATGGATTATTATAAATATATATTATGGATATACATGATATTTAAATAATTATTACTATTATAGAGATAATGTACTTATGATCACATAGATAATTGGTATCCAAACAAGTTCATTTTTGACTCATGTACCGAACATCGACAAAACATCCAATATGAATTCAAATAATTAACTAATTGTTATAACAAGGAAATAAGTGATATAAAATTTATAAATAACATGAAAAAGATTCTATTGAAAGTTGAAATTAACCTATTCTTTTTATTCAGGAAAATAATGAAGGAATGTCACAATTTAGACTCTAGGTTAGGGAAATCGTCTCAATATCCTTTCATTAAAGCATATTTTGATTTATATGAAAACTTATTTTATATGTTGTATAATCAACCCATTTGAGTTTTGATTTCATTAAAATGTTTCAATAAGTAGTATTTTTTATTGAACATTTTACTAACTGACTAAATGAATGTTTTTAATGTATGCGTTGAAAATGAAATTTCCACCACCACGAGCATTATTTGATATCAAGATTCTTCTACAAGACATAATGATTTTAAAAATAATAGTAAATACAATATTATTTTTTATGTATTTTGGTATGGAAAATGGTTTTGATAATGGATTGATTATATCAATATATATAAATAATGTATCATGATTTCAATGTGGACTTGTTATTTTTCCTTTATGCTTGTTCATGTGTTATGCTTATTATACGGTTTTTGGGAATATCTTATGTTTATAGGAGGTTTCGTCATAAACTAAGGGTTGTTGAACCATAATATCTATACAATGCATTGGGTAATGTCACAAAGGTGAATGTTATGGTTTCTCCCAAGAGATATTGGTAATATATTGTGATGGGTATTCCAAACATAACCATGAAGGTTTCTATCTATGTTGATTTGGAAGCTAAAAAGTAAGTATGATATGGATGAAACACATTAACATTTTTATTTATGATTTCTATTATGTATTCGCGATTCTTAGGAATTCATGGGTATATAAATATTCAAGGAAATTATATTATTTTAATTGTTTATCCAATACTGTGTTTTTGTTCTCATCCCATGTTTTTTAATATGTTTTCATAGGATATAAGGATTTGTAAGATAATGTAATAAGTCAACAATATTTTTTTATGAAGAAAATAAATAATGTTTTTAGGGTTTTTCTTTGGTGAAAAAAGCATACTGTTTTGATAGTATCCCTTTATATGATTATGGGATGATATGTGTTAATAATGGAATAATTCTTTAATACAATAAACATTAAATGATACTCAATGTGAATTAAAGTAAAATTATAGAGTTATCATAAGATTATGTATGTTTTTAAGGCTAGGGACTTAAACAAAGTGTTAGTGAAACCCAAATTGCATCTCTTCGTGAGGTGGTAGTCAGCCATATACCTGAATAACGTTATCGTATCACAAAAAAATTGAAATTAATTCAGTATATTTGAAATCATAATTGAAAAATTATAATTAAATTACAAATATCATATATATTAAATTAATATATCATTATTATCATCCATGTTAAATTTAAAAGAAAAAAACATCACATCAGATAGTGTGGAGGTACTTTTCCATACTAAAGAGTGACATTATTATATTCTAACAAGTAGGTATATAAGAATTTATATGTGGTATTATAATTAATAATGTATAATAATATAAATAATATAATATATAAACATTAAATTTATATTTTTATCATATTGTGATTGGTTTTCATGGATAAAAAAAACATTTATTCGTGAGACGATAGTTCTCATTACACACAAGCGATTATTTCCTATCACAGTTGATATAATATGACAAGGATTTAGGATATAACATTTCTATAATAATAAATAATTATATTTAATATAATTATGTTATTATATAATAATTATATAATAATGATTTAGAGGAAGAAATAAAATAAAATACATAGTTTTAGATGTTACATCTTCTTCAAACAACTTCGATTGGTTTTCACCAAAAGGGTTATTATGATTGATATATGAAAAACATAAGGATTCAAGGATGATATTATGGTATTAAAAAGTTATTTGTGTAGGGATAATTTAAGAAATTCCTTTGGAGATTCAAAAAAGAGAGGATAGGGGCTGGAAGTTTATAATTAAGATGAGTGGAACACTTGTAATTTTTTAAAAGAAAAAGGTGTTACCATGTTTTTCAAAAAAAAGGTTAAAAAATAACCTATTATCAATTAATATAGGTGATAATGTCAAAATATATCAATACAACGGGTTTTTACATGTTTAGAGGTTATTTTATCCATTATCATTTTAGAATAACAACTAATAAACCCATTTTAACGTTTTCCACATCAATTAATTTGTACATTTTTTACTATTCATTATATTTAGAAATTAAGATGAAATTATTGGATAATATACATAATAATGATTTAAAAAGTTTAATACAATTATAAAATTGCATTCAATAGTATAAAAAATTAACTTAAAATTAATACTATTTACGCACCGAAAAAGGAGTTTTCTAATGAGAAAAGTATTAAATGTTTAAAATGATTTGATATAAAATTTTAATATGATATTGATTAAAATGAAATAAATTGATATAATTAATATATAATTATACTATATTTTTAAAAACTTATTAATTTATTTATGATTTAATTGTTTTGAAGTAAATTATAATTGTTAATAGAAACAAATTTTTTTTACAATTTATCAACAATTTATTCTCAACAAAATCTGAAAAATTAACTAGAAGATAAATTTAACACGATAAAATAAATTTAACTTTTTTAAAATAGTTTTTATTAAATTGGTAAAAATGAATTTTAAAATATGTTTGTAAAATATGAAAAATATATTTTTTAGAAAAATAACTCATTGAATAACAAAATTTCATTTATTTTTTCACAAGACAAGAAAAATAATAAAATTAATGTTAAAAATTATGATTAATATATAATATATATATTTAATTAATATTATTTAGAAAAATTTAGTTTTTAATTAATTTATTTAAAGGTCACTTGTGAGGTTGAAAATAGTTTCTTAGATAAATAATTCATTTTCTTCAAACGGTTCTTATTTTATTTTTTAATTAATTGGTCATGAAATAATTATTTTTATAAACATATATAAATAATATATTATCATAATTGGATTAAAATTTTTCATTCCTTCCCTTCAATTTTGAAGGATATAACATTATAATTAAATAATAATATTTTAAAATTACATCACACTTGTTTTCAAACATGGTGTTGTGCGTAACACATGATCAAATTAGTGTTGAATGTAACACAATAAAAACATAATGTGTCATGTGACCGAAAATATTGAAAATTTTAAATTTATTTTAAAAAAGATATTTTAAAAATAACTCACTGTGTTACACTGTACCCCAATAAATAAATTTCATCCTCAAAATTTTAACATGTTCTTGCTAAAAAATTGGTTAGCATTTGAAAATACCATTTTTGGAAAACTACATCATAAATATGGTTAAAAAATTTCCTATGGAAAAGAGAGAAAGGTATGTGCCAAGGTTATAAGGAAAAATACATACTATGATCCAAATAGAAGAATATGGGTGGGAAGTGAATATTTTAAAATTGAAGAAAAGTTTAATTTCCAAATAATGATGGAGAGACAGAATGTTCATTAAACCCAAGAAGTTGAATGATCATCTGAAATTTAAAAACCAAAAATCCTTAAATCAAATTTGTTGTAAAAATTTTAATTATTATCTGGATTGATAGTAATGAGACAAAATTTTATTTCATCATTCATTTCCAAAAGATGTTGTATTTTTAAGAGAAGATATTTTTTCTTGATTTCATTATATTTGATAAGAGAAATATCATTATTTTGTTGTTCTTAGATCAATTTCAACATCATATCTTACATTATGAAATGAATATGATTTTTTCCCAAAAGCACCAGTGTATCATATGATCTTCAAAAGAATGATAAGCCATTCATTAATTATCTAGATAAAATAAAAAAAATAATTGTTCATATATTTTATCCAATATCATCAAAAGTTAATATTAATCTATTTCAAGAATAGTTAATCTTATAGATCCTCTATGTATGACCAAAATTGATATAAACATTTACAAATAAGGACACCAAATTTTAAAAAAAAACTTAACATTAACACACCAAATGTTAATAGGCATTTGTTAATTTTCACACACATAATATGGTAATAAATATATCATATATTCTCTTGAAACATTGTATTCTATTGAATTACAATACACACTTAATGAAAACGCATATGAATTGAAAAATTATCTCATTATTCATTCCTAAAATAATATCACAAATTATTGAATGTATTCCATAAATACACAAATATTGTAATATTCATAATTGATAACATATAATACATTGTAAAAAACTAATTAATATGTTATGAGGTCATCAATACTATCTACTGCACTATATCGATATCAAAAATCTATTTATCGATACCAAAAAAATTTCTTGACATCATGAACATATTATATTTTATATTATAAGAATAAAAATATCAACATAAAATTAAATAACTTTTCTAGGCCACCGGTATCATCTTATGTATTCTTGATACTCGTTAATGAAAATCAATCATAGAAAAATGCATTATTGTGTCATGATTCTTATAATCAGAATTCCACATCAAAAAATAAAATTATTTGAATCCCAAAACAAAAAACATGAATAATCTTATAATCATCATACAAAGGTGGATTCATCTAAATCGAATATCACCAGGTTAGAAAATGGTGGATTTTCAGTGGTTGCGGATTCAAATGCATTGCAGCAACGGCTGGACCTTTGTAAGTATTCATTACTGGGTCGGGTTATTTACTCGAAGGGAGACAAACCCTGGTCTTTTGTTGATCTCAAAAACAGAATTTCTCATTGCTGGAGTTTAAGAGATTGGAAATTTATTTCAATCGGAAAAGGGTATTTTCACATTATCTTTTCCTCCTATGCTTCCTTGAATTCAGTTTGGAGAATAGGTAGCCTTAAACTCAAACCTAGAATTCTAAGGTTATCAGCAGGGAATTTTAATTTTAATCCTTTTAATCTCAAGCAATCTAATGCTCAAATTTGGGTTAAATTGCATGGTCTAAATTGGGTGTATTGGCATCCTAGAATCCTCAATGACATTGCTTCATGTATTGGTACTCCTATGAGGATAGATCAGCACACCTTGGATGGTGAAAATGGTTATTTTGCCAGAATACATGTGGACATTAACCTGGATTTCAAAAGACCTGCTTCGATTCTGTTTAATGCTAATGGCATTAAATCTGATATTCGATTGGAATATGAGAATGTGCCCTATTTTTGTGATGTTTGTAAAATTGTGGGTCATAATATCTCTAACTGTAGATTGATTCAGAGGAATTCCAAGGTGTCGTCTAAGGTTTCTGAATGGAATGATGTCAAAAGATATAAACAGAACAAGGCTGTTTTTATTGAAAAAAAAGGAATTCTAAAGTCAGATGTCTCCCCCTGTTAAAACTCATATTCCTTTGGAAAATGCATCTTTATCAAAGTATCCTGTTTCTTCTTCATCACAAAGAGTTTCATGGGCTGATATAGCTGAGGAGGAAGAGCAGATTTTAAATCTTGTGCCTATTCAGCTGGTTTTTGAATGGGTTTCAAAGGAGGATCTTCACCTGTTCTCTGAGATTAGCAATGATGTTTGTATTCTGGTTTATGACTTACAGAATGAGGAGGATGAGTATCAGTTTTTTCTGAATTTTCAGACTGAAATCAATGATTTTTTAATCTCTTTACAGGATGATAAAGAAGATGTTTTTGTTGATTCAAACCTGGATACTTCCATAGAGGTTGAAGCTGGGCAGAAATGTGATCGTAATTTAGTTACAGAAATGGATTTTAGCATTAATACTCAGAAGAACCTGCAGATTCATCTACCAGCTTCCATGTAGAGCATGTCTGATACTTCGGATGTGTTATCTACTGTTAACAGTAATGTTGCTTATGAAAAAAATGCTCAAAATGCTGCCCATCATTCTGGTTCCCATGGATGCTCACAAAGATTTTCAAAGGATAGTGGATTACCTGAAGTTGCTAACATTGAGGACCTACTTCAAGGCTTCAATGGTCCCCAACGTTTGAAAAGGAAAGTAGGGAGACCCCCTAAAACCAGGAAAATCATGGATTTTGCTTTAAAGGTTAGGAGTTCAAAGCATATTACCATGAACAAAGCATGTCTTGATGAGCTGACTGAATCTGGAAATAATTTACCATGAGTTTTCTCTCGGATGGTTCATGTCAATTTATGGCTTTGGTTTCAATACCTTATTTACTTAGTTGGTTTTTGAATAGGTTTCAAAGGTGGTTTTCACCTATTCTTTGAGTTTAGCAATGTTTCTGGTTTATGACTCACAGATTGAGGAGGTTGAGTTTTCAGTTTTTTCTGAATTTTTAGTCTTGTGTAATAGGAGCCCAGCATTCTGCCTTTTTGCAACAGGCTTCTTACATAACAGGGGGTCTGGTTCTTCATTTTACAGGAGATGTTTTTTCACGTTGTTGTTGGTTTGTGGCATGATTGGTTTGATGTCTGGTTTCAGAGGATGTTAAATAAGTTGTTATTATTGCTTCATACCTGGATACTTCCACAGGGCTTGAAGCTGGGCAGTACTGTGATCATAATTCAGTTACAGATCTGGATTTCTGCGGTTACTGCTTTAAAGCCGGACAGCTGGAGTTTTTCTTGGCTGGAGGTTTAGTTGCTGGATTCATTTGGTAGAAGAAAGGTTTTTTGGTTGCTGTTTTTTGGATAATAAAGACCAGGGCTGTTGTCTGCTTTGGTTTCTTTCCTTTTCACCTTAACCATTTTTTATGGTTTTGGTGTTTTTTGTTTGTATTTTTCTTGTTCAGTTTTTCTTTTCTCTTTAATAAATTTCCATTCATTCCTTAGGACATCGATTTGAATAATAACCATACATTGAACATTTAATGCATTTAATGGAGAAAATTATTCTTATACATTTCATTAATTAAAATTATTATTTTTACTAGGAAATATTTTACTCTGCGTTATTCATCTACACATATAAAAAATTATCATGTTCTTTTAAGACATTCCATGGAGAGCATCTTTCTGCATTCTTAATATATATGAAACTAAATATTATTTCCTCCATTGTATCCACCACCTGAACTCTCAATAAACTATATCATTCTCTTTCTTGGTGTGTTTGAGTGTTAGTTATGGTGAATTTTTCTATTCATATTTTGTGATAAATGAGATGGATGATTTATAGTATCCATTACACTAGCCATCATCCTATTCGGTTGTTCATCGTAAAATTTTATATGACATTCAATGTTAATCTCATTCATTTTAGTTACACCTATTAATAAAAAAATCATAGTTTGAGTAATAATATTTATAATGGGATCCCACATAATCAGGAAAAATCACATATAGGATGTCTAAATAGTAACAAATTCTTTTCAATCTATGACACCTTCAGCTTAACCTAGTTCATACATCATACTTATTTAAAACCTTCAAGATGATTCATAAGTATTTTTTTAATTTACCAGGTATATCCCTAGAGTGTGTCAATATGGGTGTGTATAAATGTTCGTTCTAATGAACCAAGTGATGATTGAACCCTTATGAATGACCACTTTTCAGAGCTCTTACCCCTACGTGCCTCTATTCTTAAGCCTCAAAAAATTTACATTCTCTATAGTTATATAATTTATTTGAAAACACTTAATTTATTCTTTAAATAAACTCAATAACATTTCCATATTTTTTTAATCCTCTGTAGTATTATCCTCATACATATCCCTTGATATATCATTATAAATAACCATAGGGTCCTCCAAAATGTTTTCAAATCCTTGTTTATAATGTTGAACTGAACCTTATTTTGATACAAATTGTAGAGACCCAAACTTCTTATATAAAAACATTGCATTTTAATAGTTGAATATTCGTTACAAAACCTTATAATCCATGCCAAAATCATTTAGTTCAAGAGTCATTAGAAACATGGAAACATAAAAAACTAGCCCATAAGTGAGCAATATCATCACAAACTATTTCAACCATTACTAGCACCATTCATTTAAATATTATATGTAACAACATTAATCATAACATGTGGAAAATAAACTTAATAAATGTTGAGATCATAATCATAGTAAAGGGAAACAAGTGAGATATCAAAATATAATTAGAATAAGGGTATAAGAATAAGACATTACAATTTTTAAAATCATACCCTTCATATATTTGACCGTAAACATGATTCATGGAATAAATCATGTCAATAAACAAGATATGAATCATAATAGAATCAAATTAAATGAAATATGTCAATATAACATTGGAATAAGTCATATATTTGTGGCATAAAAATAATAATATAACATAATTTCCCTCGTAGTCATGTATTATTTCAAAAACAATCATTGTGGAAATTGTTTTCCAACAAATCCATCATAGTACTCATGGTTCACTCCCAAGACTATCATAGAGGAAAAAATCCATTACTAAACTGAGTTTACTCCCTATTCCAATCATGTTTATCACATGAGATATTAATCTTATCCAATATATTATACGGAGATATAGGTCCCACCATTATTAGTTGTAAAGTATCCACCATCAGTGGTTATAATATAACCACCATCCCAACATTAAAATCATTAATTTTTGTTCTACAAGATAATAAATAATTTATCATTTTAGAACCAATGAAAAAAAAAATTAAAGTTTTTTAAACATAAAATAATTTATGTAAAAGAAATGGGTTTCATAATCATTTCACCATTTAATAAATGGAAAAAGCATAGAAAAAGTGGGTTTTGTAATAATTTTATCAGGGTATTATACATGAATGAGAATAGGGTTTCATAAAAATCATGACATTATAAACATAAACCATTTATAGAAAGAATAATTATTATTTCCATATATCATATCCCTAATAAAGAATAGGTTACATCAAATGATGTCATATTCTATTAATAATGATTTTGAAAGATTACATGGAACATTTCTTAAGGAAAATATCATTTACACTTTGAACAAACACTTTTTAATGTAGAAAACATTTTCAAAATCATTTTTGTTAAAGTTAAATTTGCTATCAAATAAAGGAATCTTTAAAAAAAATCAATATTTTGAGAGGAAAATATCATTTATTTGAATATAACTTTTTGAAACTAAAAATTAATCAAAAATTTTGGAAATATTTTTCCATGAAAATAAAAATTGAAACGTAAAATGTATTATTTAAAACATTGAGTGAACAAAATGATAGAAAATACCGTTCATGTCATTCCGGATAAAGTAATGATTCCTTACTCCTTTCCGTTACAAGAAAACATGGAATTTTTGGGAAACGGCAAAACAAATAATTGATGTTTTTTTCTGTAAAAATTAATAATGGTGTTAAAAATAATTGAATAAATTATTTGGAAATTTTTAAAACATTTTTTGAAACAATATTTACAAAACATGGGTTTGGGAGAAAAATTTGGTTTTTGATGAAGAGAGAAATAAATATTATTTTTATTAAAAACATTATTTTGGCCTATTGAGTATATAAAGAGATTGAAAAAAATGAAAATATGTATTATCAGGGGGTGCCCATAAGAGGATACAAATAATTAGTTTAATTAGAGGTGGATCATAATTTTTCATCATAATAAACATAAACATAAGTAACACTGATAAAGGTTGAGTATGAATCACAAAACTCATACTAATTTGATAACATTGAATAATAATCCCATTGAAAGAATAATATTAAATATAAATTAAACTATAAATGTATAATTAAATTAATGATATTACCTTTCAATGGGTTTTTATATAAAGGTCAAAAAATAAGATAGGTTCTTTATATATTTTCATTTTTAAAGAAGGTTAAATGAGACAAAAATATTTTACCACTTTGGAAAAAATCTTATCATAAAATACAAGAAGGAGTGATCTAATAAGGATATGTAAATAAAAATAGTTTTGAAAAAAATAAACATAAAATATATTCCTGGAAATTATAGTAAAACCTGAAAAAAAAATATGTGGTTATTATGGAATGTGTCTCATAGAGGAAAAAAAGTGAGATTAAAATCCATTACCTCATTTATCAAATTATTTAATAAACATTCGATAGTCTTGTATATTAAATATAATCTCAATATTTTTTTTAAAGAAACATTCTTTAATATATAATGACACATCCTGACCTAGTATACTACTTTATTATAATCTTTTTTTGACCTTGGGACTTTTTGGTTGATCGTTGGGTTGATCCCTGGTTGAAAGTTTCATATTTTTTAGTGTCCGAGTGAATTTTTGCCTATTCAAGGGAATCACATAGTAATTGGAAACTGTTAGGCCCATCCGAGGTAAATTTTCATCAAGTCCTAGAGTTGGATATAATCTACAACATGGTTTGTGCATGGTAAGTCAGACCGTGTGGGTTGTCTGGGTGGTCGATCTCATCATTAGTATAAGCAACTACACTATTAGCCTAACGTTTGAAAACCCATATAGCATAATCGTGCGAGCTTCCCAGAAAAATTAAAAAAAATTAAAACTCTATGTCCCTCTCCCCTATTCTAACCCTAAAATTGGACCACCTCCATAGTGGTTGGAATTGGTGCCTGAAGGGGTCCCAAAACCCCTTCTCTTGGGCTCTTCATCATCCAAGGATAGATCTCTAAGTTCCCAAGGTATTTTTTGGGGTTTTTTAATTTTTCCCATTTTAAATATATCCCTTCATGGGATTATTGGGTATTGTGGTAGGTTCTTCTATTGGATGAACCATAGGGTTAGGATTAGATAATATATTCCATTTTCTATGATTTTAGGGTGTACAGATACTGCATCATGGTGGATTCATTTTTTATGATGTGTTTAAACACATTCTGACTCCATTATGTAGGTATCTCTATAATTTTATTTTATGGTTCATTCCATTAACAATTGGTTTCGTTGAATTAATTTTTAAACATGATATATACCATTATAGTCTACACTCTAAGATTATTGTAGTGTTATTTTATTGGTATAAATTGATAAAATTTATTATTTAAAGTGATTATTTGTTTATTCTTCTGTGTATATATACCATATGTTTTATAAAGTGTCTACGGAGTTTTTAGAGAAAATATGGGGAATTTGGGTGGTTTTGGACTGTTTAAATATTTATTTAAAATGTTCATCTTGTAGATTTGTAATAGTTTTCCTGATTTGATAGTTTTTGTATCATGATGGTTTAGGGAAATGTTTTGGAAGGATTACAATGGTTCTCTAAAAATGGTTATTTTTTATCTTACAATTATGTGAAATTGTATGGATTCATTTATAAAGAATATGGTGGTCCAAAAAATAGATTTTGTTTGTTTCAAAGGTATCTTAAAGAGTGAAATTGGATGTGGGAACATCTATGGATACACAGGGTGAACACATAGATGTGCCTTCAAATGAAGATGGATGTTTGAAATAAAGGATATTTAATATTTAAATGGCATGTTGGTATAGTGGGTAACTTGTAACTATTTCTGATTTTGTTACATAAAACATGTCCTATTTAGATCATTATAATGAATTGTGGGATTCTAAATGTTACGAAATCTCATTAGTCATCCTTTGTTAATTTTTTTATTTTCATTCTAGTTTTAAAATCATCCTAAAGGTGGAATTGGTTTTGGAATGTGTAGGACCTTTCGAAAAGTTCTTGTGGAAGTGGTGATTCACATTATTTTGGAAATGGTTTGGAAATATTTTCAGTAAACGAATTTGAATGTGTATATTAAAAAGAAAAATTTGGAAAGCTGGAAGGTTTTAGTAGAATTGAATAATTATTTATATGATGTGAATTCCCAGTGTGAACGTTTGATAATGTTATTTTTAGTGGTCACTCCTATTGGGGATATTTCTATATGGGTTACAATATAGGTGTCGACCATATTGGGGGTAGGAAGTTTAGGTGATTAAAGGTAAGGTGAGTCATGCGTGTGAGGGCCTCAAAGTGAAACAATGTACTTTTACCATTGGTTCCTAGGAATATTTTAGAGGGACAGGTAATGATTACTAATAATCCTATATTAGATGGGATGGTACCCCTATATTAGTTGAGAGGCTAGTTGGGATGTGCTACCAGATTTGTTAGCAATGAGTTTTTAGTTGGTTTTTTAAAATTGATCTTCATCATATACCAACTGGTGGGTTCAAACCGAGAATATCCAGGGGTAACTCTAGGGTTTTTTAGAAATTCCAATGGTTATAATTTTTATTTTCCTTTTTTACCTTCAACTACATTTATTTTCTTGTTTATTCTGCCTATTTATTTTTTCTGCATAACATAGACCATTTTTGTTTGATCTTTGTTATGGGATTTGTTTCTTAAATGGAAACCCATTTTGAATATAAATATGTGGTGTGTAATGTTTTAAAAAAATCTAATTATTTATTAGAATGTGAAAAAACTATTTTTATAAATGTATTTTGAAACAATTGTAAACAAAAAATTTTTGAGAAAGGAAATGTATATATTATATGGTGGTTTTATACTCAGTTGTGTAGCTGACTCCCAAATTATACCATCCAGTGTTGGAAAACATGAACTGTATTATAATTTTGTCTTGTCATTCTTCTTCTTCATGTTTAAGATGGTTCTTAGAGTGGGATTATAAATACCTGACCTTTAACAATAAATAATCTTGAATTATGTCAAGAATTCTCCTTGAGGATATATTTAGGATTATAGTTTTTGGGAATTATGCCATAACTAGTACAAAACATCTTGAGTATTACATGTAGAAAATAATGATCAATATTTATTTTTTTCATAATATAAAAACTTTTAAAAAGAAACTTGTATAATTACTTTTTTTAGAAAACATGTCTTTTCCTTGATCCCATCCTTAACAATATTTATCATTAATTCATGTGGAATAAATTTCAAAAACATGGGATGAGCATTAAAAGATCAGTAAGATTTATAAAAAATGGAAGGAAAACATTTTCCCATTAATAAAAAAAATCTATAATACTATACTTTTCAATAATAACATACCTTACGAAATCATAATATCTATGAATGACAGACACAAATCAAAAATCATAAAAGTAACTTATGGAATTCATAACAAACATACATTGTATCTATCATGACTATATAGGGAGTCACATTTTGAATGCCCATAAAAGTATATTCTGAGAATCTCTTAGGAGAAACATTAATGTTTACCTCTTTCGCGTTACCCAATGCATTAGAGAGCTATCTCAGCCTTACCCGCCCTATGTTTATCACAGAACCACACATATACATAATCAATGGCCAATAATGATTAAATTTTCAAAACATATAACACAAGAATAAAGGAAATATAACATTTCCATGTTCCAATCATAATATGTCAAATAAAGATATTGAAATAAACAATGCTTTACGAAATCATTTTCTAAAGCCATTTAAAACTATTACTAAAGGGATTTTGGAATCAAAGTGTCCCATACCACTTTGAAATTTTATATGACTTTAAATTTTAAAACATTAATGTCCATATAAATAAATCCTTAAAACAATTTTTAAAACATGGACATTAAGGAGAAAAATTTATAAGAATAAATCAATAAAACATTTAAAACTATATTTTACTTAATGAGTTTCTAAAAAAAAGCGAGAATCTAGAATAAAATAATTGAGGAATAATATTTAATAAGAACATAAAAATATATTTAGGACAAATGGATTCATGATATAATATTCCAATGGATGGTATATACGCCACATAAGTGTTAATTGATTTATAACAACAACGAAGTCTCACTGGAATGTAAATTAAGAGTAAATCCCTTATAAAAATGGTATCTTTTTATTAAGGATAAACCAATTACATAATAATTTGATAAAAATTAGAATAAACCTAATAAATGTGGATATTATGTTTGAAACAATACAAGTTTATTCACACATATTAATAGACCAACATAATCCAAAATTATAAGTTTAACCAAAAGAATTGAAATTCGGTGAAGAAGTTCCTGTACAGAAATTTGACAGCCTAACGACGCCATTTTAAAATTCAGAAAAATAATTTGATGACTGAGAAATGGTTATATAATCACATGGACATTGAATTTTCATCAATAAAGATATATAAAAACATATACCAAAATAAGAATATGTAAATTAAAATACATCACAAAAAGAAGTCTTTCAAAAAGAGGAGGGTGAAAGGTTCCTTTACCAATTTGGTAACAAACGAAACATACACCCAATCATAGATGGATAATTCAATGAATATGTAAATTCCCATAAATTAAATTATATGCCACAAATAATAAAATCATGGAATTTACATCCATTACACAAAAGGAAATATTGGAAAATATTTCATTAATCTCATGGGAATAAGAGGTTAGATAAAAACCCCTTACCACGTTGTAATTAGTAGAGTCGTATGGAAAAAAAGCTAATAACCCCCAAATAATTCACAGAAAAACATGAACATAAATAAAATCAAGATAATATATAACAAATGGCCGTACACAACAGTCCACCTGCCATAAATATTTGGCGAACAATGGAAATCTCACGGAATTAACAGTGAGATATGAAATTCCATTCCACGATGTAATCGGTAGAGTCGTATGAACAAAACTTAATAAACACAAAATTAATAACAGAATACCATAAATATATAAGGAATAATGATAATATATATCAAATGGAAATACACACCACACCACATGCAATAAATAATTGGCGAACAATAAAAATCTCACAGAAATAAAAGTGAGATAAAAAATCCCTTACCTCATGTCCAACATGACTTGTTTGTACCTTTTTCATCATAAATAATAAACTTAAGATAATTTATAATTGATTAATAACTTATTTTCAGGTTTATTATTCATTTTATATCACTTATTACCTTTTTATAAACATCATGTATTCATTTAAGTAAATAATGATCATTTTGTTGATATTTGGTACTTGAGTCCAAAATTAACACTTTATAATAAGAGGTTGTCCATTTGGACAAGAGTCCATTATCTCCATAATTATATTCTTGAAGTAAATATCATATATATAATATATATTCAGTATATATATGTATTTATAACATTACATAACATTTGGAGATACGAAATGAAATGCACGGTTCATGGAGACAGTAAGTCGTACGTACGAATGAGCACTGCTTTCATTTTTATTTCATATATTAATTTAAATAAAACATAATGAAACATAGTTATATTTTAATTCTAGGATTATATCATATATAAATTCAATAAAAACTTCTTTTATATGTCCAACATATGGTATTAACGAGTCATATCACCTTGAGGGGGCTGTAGTCCGCACTTCCTCAAATAAATTATCGTGTTTACTCCTAATGGAAACCATAAAGTTATCCTATAAATTAAAATTACCTTAGAATAAATAAAACATAAACATATTATATATCCCATATAAATATATTTCCATCATAATGGCCAAAATAAGATGTGGTAGGAGATTATTGAACTACCATTGTTTCGTGAGGTGTTAGTTTGACACCCACGAAATCATTAAGTTCATTACCCATTAGATGGAGGTGTGTGTAAGTGTAGTTAGAATACTTATCATAAAAATATCCTAGTATATTGATTATACTGTTGTTGTTATAAATGTATGTAATGAAAAGATTTAATTGGTTGGAGATGTAAAATAAAAGAAAATAATTTAAGAGAAACAGTTACCTTTAATTCTGTTGACTCCCTTTGCTTGGAATCAAAAGGACTTATTTATGTTCCTTACAGGAATGATAGGGAATCTAAAAGGAAGATATGGATCATGAAAGATTATTTGGGTAAGGTTTAGATGATCTAAGGGGCATTAGATTTGTGTCGAATGAGTTAGAAATTATGGCTTTTTATAAGGGGAATGGGGGATTCGTTAGGAATGTTTGAAAACACTATTTTATTATACAATGCTTTTCGATTTCCAAAGGCCCAAAACATATTAAGTTAAACGATACAATGTCTCATGGTAGAATGAAATTCATCCAATAATTATTGGATTAGGTTTGGATGTTATATTAATATTTATAATATTATATACTTAAATCATTTATTAATGATGTAAATACTGCATCATTTTTGTGTCATAAATAATTTTATTTATTAGATGTCTAAAAATTATAAAAAATACAAGGATGTTGGAAAATTATTTATATTGGGAATTAATATTTATATTATAAATGATATTTTTTATAACTCTATGCAAAAATTAATTTTCTAAAAGATATTTCTTGTGTCTTTTTTGTATTTACTTTAAATTTATTAATCTAAAGTTTCATTATCATTCCCAAGTGGCTCCATGGGGTATCCAAATCGTCCCAAGGATTATAATGGTTTTCCATGAATTCTAAAATAAGGTTGGGACAAGTGTTAAGGTAATTTTGTATTATTAAAATATTTTTTCCTTGAATTACCCTATTTACCTTTAACAACGGTAAATAAAAGTAAAAAGTTACAATTTACCAAAAATGATATTCATCTTATTGAAACACCTTTTACATAATAAAAACCATGTCTGTCTGATTTTAGAAATTAAATTCACTAAGATTGTAAAATTTCATTTAAATGAAAACTCATTTTTAACTACTACTTAGTAGTTTCACTATTCATACAAAAATTGAATTATTTTAAAAAAATACCAAAAACATTGGCCTAAGATATATTTTATATTCCGAATTCAAAAATGATTTCTATTTTGAAAAAAATAAAAAACAAAAATGTTTCATTAATTAATATAATACTAATTCTTATTTTCAAAACTAATAGCGTGTTTTTTGTAAACAATCTCTGTCAAAATATTGACAATGTTTATGTCCAATATTATAGTTAAATTAATTCAAATGACCACCATTGAATTAAATGATAAAAATATAATCTAAATAAACTATAAAATAAATTAAAAATATAATCCAACCATATAAATAAATTACATTAAAAGGAATCTTTGAATTAAAATAGAGTATTTTCACTATTCATCACAAAATGAATTTTAACTGAAAATTACCAAAAATTTTCCCAATGTAAATTTCGATTCCACGATTAAATAGAAATATTTTATTTTGTTATATAGAACATAGAAAAGTGACAAAAACTTGATTTAATGACGGTTTTCCATCAAAAGGCAGTATATCGTCCTTTTAATTAATATTATATTATTTATTCTTAAAATTAGTTTCATTCATATTTTAGGCCTCTAACTATTATTGGATAAATATAAAAAACCTTTAACTATCATGTATAATAATATTTTAGTAAGTTATGTTCATTATTGCTAATATAACATCTCGGCGATAACTACCATTTAATATAATAATATTATATTATTACTGTGCAACGAAAGATTTAATAAAAATGCGTTGTTGAATATTGGGTAAACCATCGAACATTGCATCCTATTAAAGTAAAATTAATATTTAATTCATAAATATTAATAAATATGAAACTATTATATTCATTATTTACATGGGATGTAACATCCTTTCCCCCTTTTGGGAATTACGTCCTCGTAATTTTAAAAATTGGGATCAGAAACTTCATTTAAAGTCTCACATCATAATGAGTGTTAATTAAACTATGACATTAAAATTATGGAAGTTATGTACAAAGGATACCCGAGAGAAAAGATACTAGTATTACAAGGAAACATGGATATGGTAGAGAAACTAACTTTTATAGATTAATAGAGAGTGATAGAGGGATTATAAAAGAGAAATTATAAAAGAGGGATTATTACATAAATATGGGGTTGGGTAAAAGTATGATGATAAAAGAGGGATTATAAATTTTTTTATTCAAGATCCTTTTCATAGAGTTCAATAATTTTATTAATAATTAGACTAATATTGTAAGGAAATATACTTACTTTTCATGTAGAGTGTCATCCCTTAATAAAATTATAAAATAAACTCATATTTTCTACAAATGGTAAGTATTCAAGATGACTTGTTCACATTGAAAGCACAATAATCAACTTCTAGAGAATAACTTGATCCAAAAAATATGAACCATATATTTCCCCTATCTTTATACATTATCCAAAACAAAAATTGGTTAGTACTTGATCAGATAATCCCAAAAAGGATAATCCTTTATAAATATAAGTTATACTCTTAGTCTCTCAAATTCAACCAAAATTACACAAAGTTCATGAAAAACCATTCAATAAATAGCTGTCCATAAAATTATTCAATGTAATACATACTTATATTGACACCCAAATCAGATAAGGATTTAATCATGTAGTATTTCAAATTAAATCTTATCATTTTTCTCCAAATAACATCGACTACTCTTAAAGTCTCATACTGAAGTTTAATTAACCAAATCACATATTCTCTATAATAGGTTAATCATTTCCATAAATAACCCAAATCACTATATATATGAAAATATAAACATAGATTCTTCCAAAATAATTATTCAACCATTACTCCACCAAGTAAAATCCCATAGTATTTAATTATCCTTAAGAATATAGTGTTCATAAGAGAGAAAATGTCTTCCAAAATAACCTGTATTACTAAATCACCGCATCAATGTTTTACACTAAGGTTGTCCATTTTATAAAATGTTTAATCCCAAATAAATATACTCTTGATCTATAAAATCATTTAACAAAAAGGAATTATTCTTACTAACTAGGGACTTCATGTTGTCCAGTGGTAGGCAATAAATCTCAATCGCACTATGGTTATTGTTTTGATTCCCATTTCTATGTCTGACATGACGAGTTGTCACACAATCTATGGGTCATAATTTTTCAAAAACTATACAGTTTCATAAAATTAAAAAAAGAGACAAATTTCTCAAAGATAACCATTACATATTGTATCATCAAAGGTTATCTAATTCTATTCATTTTTCACCCCAAAAATTCAATAACCATTTATAATCTATAAAATAATGTTGACTCTTTAGTATATGCTAACCATTATGGTTATGTCACTTATTCTTAAATAAAACCCTAACCTCTAATGTTTTCAAAACCATCATCTGATACCAACTATAAGGACCCAGCCTTAAACATTACAGAATCTTGAAGTTTTTCCTGAATTCTCTTTGATGATCTTTTCAGGATTAGAGTTTTAGAGAATTAGGGCATAAAAATTTACATAAAAACTCGAATATTACATGTAGACACTACTAAAAAGTATCAATTTTTTCATTAAATAAATACTCTTAAAATTAAACATGTATAGTTCCAGGTTTTAGACAACATGACATCTCCTTGATCCCATCCTTGACCCTATTCATCTTTAAGTCCTTTGGAAAACATTTCAAAAACAAGGGATTAAAATGAAAATATTAGAAAGGGTTATAAAATAAAAAAAAACATTATCCCAACAATAAATACTAATCAATGAAACCATACTTTTCAATCATAACATACCTTACGAAATAATATGATTTATTAATGGCACACACAAATCGTAAATCATAAAATTAACGTATGGAATTTATAACATAAATACATTGTAGCTATCACAACTACATAGTGAGTCACATTTTAAATAACCATCATAGTATATTATATAAATATATTAGGAGATACATTAATGTTTATATCAGTTACATTACCCAATTCATTGGAGAGCTATCTCGGGCTCAGTATCCCTAGGTTTATCACTGAACACCCATATACGTAAACAATTCCCAATAACATTAACATATTCATAACACGTAACAGAAGAATGAAGGAAAATAACATTTCCACATTCCAATCAAAATATATCAAATCAATATATTGAAATAAATAATGCTTTATCAAATCATTTTTTAAAACCATTAAAAACATTTACTAAAGAGATTTTTGAGTCAAAGGGCCCCATACCATTTTGATGCTTTTAAAAGAATTAAAATTTTAAAACATTATTGTCCATATATATAAATACTTAAAAAAATTTAAAACATGGTCATTAATGAGAATGATTTAGAAGAAAATGTAATTAAAACATTTAAAATTATATTTTAGTTAAAGAGTTATTAAAATAATGTGAGACACTTGAATACAAGAATTGATGAATAAAATTTAATCAGAACTTAATAATATCATGGGAATAATGGGATTCATGATATAATAATCCAAATTATGTTATATATGCCACATAAGATTGAATTGGTGCATACCAACAATTAAGTCTCAATGGAATGTAAATTGGGTGGAAATCCCTTATAAAATCAGTATCCTCATATTAATGAAAAATCAATCACATAATAATGTGTGACAAATAAGATTACACTAAATATAGGTTGATATTAAGTGTGAATCAATAAGCGGTTATTCACACATATTCATAGCATGATATAATAAAGAAGTAGAAGTTTAACCCAATGAATTGAAATTGGGTGAAGAAGTTCCCTTATAGAAATTTGACAGCCTAACGCCATCACTAAAAAATTAAGAAACATATTTTGATGAGAGAAAAAATGGTATATCATCATATGGAGATAGAATTTTGATCAATAAAGATATATAATAACATATCTCAACATAAGAATAGGTATATTAAAAGATATAACAAAAATAATTCTTTTGAAAAGAGTTGGGTGAATGGTTCCCTTACCGATTTGCTAACATACGAATCATACAACCCATGAAAGAAGGATAATACAATGAAGATTTAAATGACCATAAATTAAATTATAATTCACATATAATACAATATTTGGCAGTACACCCACTTCCAAAAAGGAACTACTGGAAAATATAGAATGAATCTCACAAGAATAAGAAGTGTGATGAAAACCCCTTACCACGTTGTAATTAATCAAGTCGTATGGCCAAAAGTTTATAACCACAAAATTATTCATATAATAACATGAATATAAATATAATCATGATAATATATACCAAATTGAAGTACAAAATACACCACATGTAAAAAATTTGGGTTGAATAATGGAAATCTCACTGAATTAAAAGTGAGAAAAGAAATCCCTTACCATGTTGTAATCAATCGAGTCGTACGACTAAAAGATAATAACCACCAAATGAACAATATAATACCTTTAATATAAAATGAATCATGATAATATATATCAAATGGAAGTAAAAAATACACCACAATCAATAATTTATTGGAGAAAAATTGAAGTCTTACAAAATTAAAAGTGAGATAAGAAATCCCTTACATCGAGTTTGACATGACTTGTTTGTTCCTTTTTCTTCTTGAATAATAAAATTAATTTAACATATACTTGATTTTGAACCCATTTTAATGTTTATTATTCCTTTTACATCACTTATTTCCATGTTATAATCATTATGTGATCATTTATGTTAATAATGGTCATTTTGTCGATATTTGGTACTTGCGTCCAAGATGAACACCTTATAATTACAAGTTGTACAAGTCGTCAAGATTCCACTATCTCCAGAATGATATTAATTATTTAGCTATCATATATATCATATATATCCAGTATATATATGTATTTATAATTGTACATAACATATGCAGATAAGAAATGAAATGCACCGTTCGTGGAGATGGTAAGCTGTACGTACACACAAACGCTACTTAAATTTCTATTTGATATTTTAATTGAATGAAAACGTAATTATACATAGTTATATTATAATTACAGTATAATATAATATATAATTTCCATAAATATATAATTTATGTGTCCCTCGTATGGTATGAACGAGTCATATCACTTTGAAGGGGCGGTAGTCCGCATTTTCTCAAATGAAATTATCACGTTTACTCATAATGGAAACCAAAAAGGTATCCAATAAATTAAAAATACATAAGAATAAATAAAAAACAAACATAATATATATGATATATAATTAAATTTCCATTATAATGGCCACCATAATAGGTGGTAGTAAATAATTGAACAATCATCGTTTCTTGAGGTGTTTGTTTTCCACCCACAGAATTACTATGTTCTTTACCCATTTTCCTGGGATGTGGGTATTTTTAGTTCAAATACTTCTCATAAAAACATAATAGTATATTAAGGATACATGTGTTGTTTTAAAATAAATTAATAAAAATATTTTAGGGGTTAGAGTAGTAAAAAAATGAATTTAAGAGAAATTGTTATCTTTAATTCGGGTAACAACCTTTGGAATGAACCAATAATAACTTCATGAAGTTCCTTATGCCTAAGGTAAGGCTCCTATGAAGAATATGTTGATATTTATAATGTATTTGGGAAGGTTTTGGATGAGACATGGGGCTTGAGAGGTGTGTGGAATGAGTTAGAAGTGATAGATTTTTATAAGGGGGACAAGGGCTTCTTTAGGAACGTGTAAATATATTATTTTATTATACAATGATTTTAGGTTTCTAAAGGTTAAAAACTTATTATGGTCAATTATAATATGATTAAATGTATAAATAAATTCATCCAACAATAATTGGACATGTTTTGGAAGTTATTTTAACAATAATAATCTTGTTTATATAAATCATTTATTAATGATGTAAATACTGCATCTTTTTTGTGTCATAAATAATTATGTTTATTTTATGTCTAAAAATTAAAAAAAATACCATGATGTAGGAAATATTTTCATCTTTCCAATTAATATATATATTCTAAACAATAAATTATATAACCTTATGTAAAAACTAATAAACTAAAAGATATTTGTTTGTGTCATTTTGGTCATTACTTTAAATTAATTAATCTAAAGTGTCATTATCACTCCCATGTGGCACCATGGGGACTAAAAATCAACCCAAAAATGATATGGGTTGTTCATGACATATATTATTATTTTTTTGACAAGTGATAATGTAATTTTGTATTATTGTAATATTTTTTTACCTTGAATTCTCTTATTTACCATTAACCACGGTAAATAAAAGACAAAAGTCACTATTCACCAAAAATTATTTTCATCTTATTGAAACACATTTTACTTACTAATAAACATGTATGTCTGATTTATGAAATTATATTCACAAAAGTAGTAAAATTTCATTTAAATGAAAATGTCAGTTTTTAACTACTATTTAGTGGTTTCACTATTCATCAAAAATTTATGTTTTCAGAAAAATAATAAAAATATTTCCCAAGATATATTTGATATTAGAAATTTAAAAATTATTTCATTTTTAGAAAATTAAATTAATATATGTTTCATTAACTAATTTAAAATTAATTCCAGTTGTGAAAACAAATAGCGTGTTTTTAAGAAACAATTTCTGTCAATATATTGACTCTTGTTTATGTCCAATTTCATTCTGAAATCAATTCCAATGACCAACATTGGCTTAAATGGTAAATATATAATATAATTACACTTTAATATCAATTAAAATGAAAAGATAACCATATAAATAAGTTATATTAAAATGCAATTTTGTATTAAAATACAGTATTTTTCACTAGTCATCAAAAAATGAATTTTAACAGAAAAATAAAAAAATATTCCCAAAGGAAATTTTTATGACATCATTCTAAGAATGAATTTTATTTTGTTAAATAGAACATATAAAACTGACCAAAACTATATTTATATAGGTTTTTCACTCAAAAGGAGGTATATCGACCTTTTAATTAATATTAGTGTGTTTCTGAATAAAATTATATTGGTTTATATTTTAAGTCTCAAAACATTATTGGATAAATGTAAAAATATTTAAAAAATATGTATAATGATATTTTAGTTAGTTTTTTTAATTGACTCTAATTAAACTTATAGGCATTAACTACAATTTAAAATAATAATAATATATATTTAGTGTGCAATGTAAGATTTCAATGAAACTCATTGTCTCGTATCATGTAATCCATAAAACATACCATCCCACTAAAAGTAAAATTGATATTTAATTCATAAATATTAATAAATATGAAAATATTATATTCATTATTTACCTGGGATGTAACAGGCTCGGTCTTGTAGATGTTGGCGAACTAGAGGTAACATTGTGATAGTGGTATCATGATTCAATTAGTTTCTATTATTTATAGATATTTTATATAAATCATTATTATGTATTTTTTTAGATTTACTTTTAATTTTTCCTTATGTTTCTTCATATTATATTTAGTTGATCATGGTTTATTGGGAAAAAATCATTCCCCCAATGATTACATTGATACCCAACACTAGTTTCCAGCCGAGGGGAATCAGGAAAGTACATTAGGCTATGTATCAGATTAGGTGGAATGTTGGGTTGGGGGGAATCTGGGATTGGTTAGTGACATATAATACAATTTATTATTTACATATAATATTGTAATACACATTTACTAACACATCCATGTTAAAATCACGTTCTAGGAAATTAGTAATTTTTTTCCTGAATGTTTTGATTTTTTAATTTCATTCTTCTTACATTGTTCATGGCTAAATCACATACATAATTAAAAAAATTATATAAATATAATATATATTCAATATATTTATTTATTTATAGTAATAAATAAAATTTATATATAGGAAATTAAATACAATATTCATAGAGATGGTTAGTCGTACGTACACATGATTGTTGATTCCTTTTTCATGAAATATGATATAAAAAAATATAAATAATATAAAACCATTATTGAATAACTGTTTTCATATATATAATCTATATTCATTAAAGTCATCCTAATTGCATTTCATGCAATGTGTTAGTGAAAAATTAATCACATCACTTCATGAGGCGGTAGTCCACCATACATATGACCATCATTATTGTATCCCCCATGGAAGAGTATATAATAATTTATAAGTAATATAATTGTTAATAAATTATAATAATGTTACAATGATAAAATATATTCCTTTAATCAAACCTCATTGCATCCACGTAAAACAAAAATGGAGGGAACCTAGCATCAGTTCGTGAGATATTAGTCCACCATACACATTTGCAACATTATTTTATTCTAAAATTATGGTAGGTAAGAAGTTATATATGATGTTATAATTAAATATGTATAATAATATCATAAATGTGATATATAAATAATAAATTCATAATAATATAAATACATGAGAGGTGGTATTTGAAAACAAATATCATCAGTTTGCAGGGTGGTATTCCACTGTACGGACGAGCGATGATTTTGTATACAATTTAATTGTAGAGGATATGAATTTATGTTATTAAATTAACTTGATAAAAAATAGATATCAGGATTATAATTAATTTGTTATATGGTCATGATATAATAATAGTTTAAGGGGGTGGTGGAAGAAATAAAAAAACACTCAATTAGGGATGTTACAACTTCTTTAGACAACATCTTGTTGTATCCACCATATGAATTATTAGCAAGTATTTTTTTAAAAAATAAGGACTATAGGAAGAGAATATGTATTTTAGGATTCTATTTGGGTAGGTATGTTCTGATCTAATGGATTATGTAGGTGTGAATAAGAGAGGAGTGCAGGTGGCGTTGTGTAAGTGTGTTGAGTGGGGCACTTGTAATTTTGAAAAGAAAAGAATGCTCTAATATTTTTAACATTAAAAAGGATAAAAAAGGGCCATTATAAAACATAAGATGTTATAGGGAATATGGAATTATATAAAATTACTGTTGGAAAATTTTTAAGTTCATTTTAACGCTTATATTTTTAGTTTAATCCCCTATAAACCTATTTTAACCCTGACCATTAAAATAAATTTTTACTAATTTTTACTATACATTATATGAAACCATTCAATTAAAATTTTTAAATAATTTTATTTACAATTATTAAAAATATTTAATAATTTTTTTCCAATCTAATTAATAGTAGTGTAAAAATTTTAATTTTAAATTAATCTCGTAGAATTGATGAAAAAACAGTTTTACAAAGAGAAAATTTTCAAATGATTAAAATGTATTATATCATAGTTCAATATGAAATTGATTCCAATAAACTAAATTGGATTATTAGATATTATTTTGAAAATTATATTTTTAAAAATCTATTAAAATAATTTGGATGATTTTAAAATATATGAAATAAATGTAAATTTGAATTAAAAACATATATTTTTCTCTAGTCAACAAAAAATTATTTCCTCATAAAATTATCATAAACTCACTATATTTTATTTTTTAAATTATTATTTTAAAAAAATAATAAATTTTTTTTCAAATATATTTTATAATTATTTAATAATTTTTTTTAAAAAAAAAAATTTTGAAAAATTTAAGATATTGTTTTGTAGAAAAAATAATGTTTTAACATAAAACTGGATTTATTTTATCACATTCCTAGAAAACACGTAAGTTGAGTGTTATATACTAGATTTAGTGTAATATATAAATTTATTTTTTATAATTCACTAGAAGTAATTTTTGTTATCCATTAATATAAAACACACTTGTGTGCATAAAATTTTTTCTTAAAAATAGTTCCATTTTTTTCAAATGGTTCTTATTTTCATTATAATTAAATGAAAAAAATAAATCATATTATATACATGTGTGAAATTTATATTTTAATAATTTGGATTATCTTATTCATACATGCCATTTAGACATTATGTGAAAACATACATATTACATAATTATATTTCAATACAATTTGAAATTTCATATATAAATGATTTTATATATAAAATAAACTAAACAAGATGTTGCATTTAACAGAAGCTAAAAAATTTCAGTGTGTAATGAAAAATATTGAAATGATTAAAAGTATTTTAAAAAAATAAAAAAAACCCAGGGTGTTATAACATACATGATGAAACGTCTATTCAAATGGATTATGTAACAAAATATTAATTCTTATGTGGTTATCATCATTATGAAATTAAATTATTCCTCTAGAGGTTCCTTCAAATGTTATTATGCATTAATATTGGACAATAGGAAAATATATCTAATTCCACCAAGGAAGAGGCCTATAGGGTTACACACTTAGTGTTTTTATTGATCTCAAAAATATTGTATTAGAATTTAATTATTTGAAAAGTTATTATTACCCATTATGTGAAATAATTCTTTTATGGGATTTATGGATTGTATATATATCTTGGATGTGCAATAAAATGAGGACCACTAGGTTCCTAAGGTACTTAAATTTCTTCTTTAAACAAACAAATTTTTTTTCCATGAATGTGATCCATGTGTAGTACCCCATACATCATTCAAAATTTTATTTGCTTCAAATCAATGCTTTGGTTTCATTATTGCTTGTGCACCTTACTAATAGAAGTGTATAATGAATCAGAACAAAAAGACTATATAATTTGGGTTCTATATTATGGAACCCAATATATAATGTTATGGATTCCAAACATTGATCAATAAAGAATATAAAGGATTCCTATAAGGCGAAAAAATACTCTCTTATTGGGATATGTGTGGGATTGTAATGATATTTACATTCTAGCTAAAACATTATAATATTTTGGATACTCATTCATCAATAATTAAAAGTGATATCACACCTTCAGTCATTTTGGAGTCCTCATAATGAATTTATAGAAAGATTTTATGATGTCCCCCCCTCCATGGTAGGAGGTATTCATTTTCTGATGATTTTAAAATTCATCATGAGCGATCCACCAAATAATATGATTGATTCTGATGATGATATGGATTTAAAGGTAATCTATATTATATGATCTATTTTTTATGACATTTTTATGTTTGACTGTTGGAGATAGATCCTTCTAATATTTTATGTTTTCGTTTATTTCCAATGAAATTAAAAAATTAAATGAAACTCATTGGTGGAAGAAGACTTATTTTCCTTATTTTTTTATTTGCTTAATATATGTTTTCAGACAATATAACCATCACCATTATATTATAGTGCCAGTTTTCTTTTAGTGGAAACTTCAAAGCACCTATATATCCATCACAATGAAAATGGAATATACTGGGAGGTTCTTTATCAGATTTCTCCATGAACCATGGGTGTCACCACAACTTGGTTTTCCTATAGTGTATCAGATTTTTATCTTTTTTATCTTCTATGAAAATTGGCATAATACCAAATTCTATGAAATAGGTAATGCAGTTTAGTCCTCTAAAAAACTATTTAATATTATTTTTTCATTTTAATAACTAAAATGGTATATAAAATATTTACAAGTAATTTTAAAATGTATTTTCGTGTATTTTAATTTATTAATTTTTATAAATTAAATAAATATAATTTTTAATAATTAATTTTATGTTTTTAAAATTGTTAAAAAAATCCATATTATTAAATTTTAATAATTAAAATGCCATATTAAAATTATATTGCATATATTATGACCTGTAAATAAAATGTTTTTTTAACTCATAAGAAATTATTTTTAAAGGTTTATAAATTATAAAGCTAAAAAATATGGGATTTTATATTAAAAAATATTAATAGTTCATGATTAATAAATTTAAAAATATTCTATTTAAATTAAAGGCCTTTTTAAAAGATATAAATTAAACCTAAACCATAATGTTTTCATAATCTATTAAAAAAAGTATTAAATGAAAATGTGAAAATCTCTTTATTATCAATGTGTTCGTTTTTATTTTTAATGTAAGGTGATTATATTCATTTATGTCTTTTTTATATATTATATTTTTATTATTTTTATGAATTCTCCATAAATGTATTATATTTTATAAATAAAATAATATATTTTTTTATTTTTTTATTTCTTATTAATATATAGTATAGTACTAATTAATTGTGATTATTATGTATATAAAATTTATATGATTAATATTTCATGGATTGATCGTTATATTTTAGGCGAAGTGGGAAATCATAAAGTTTAATTTTTTGCTACCTTGACCATAATTTGTAATAGATTTTATTTAAATAAATTTAGTTGTTTCAAATAGGTTTTTCATATTATGTGTTAGATTTATCATTAATTCAATTCTCTATTGGGTAATGTCTCATGGAGTATAGGGGCTTTGGGTCGGACCACCTACCGACATGAAGTATTATTCCATATATAAAAAGGTGAATGGGGTAGGTTATTTGTCACATTAGTATTAATCGTATAGAAACAATAAGAATCCTTAAGCATTATGAATTTAGATGAGTAGTTCATATAACATATTCATATTATGAATTACTATATGTGTAAATATGTTTTGGATTCTACTTTGGAATAAGTAACACATACTATTGGTTGAGTATATAGCTTGACATTAACACGGTGAGAAAACATTAATTATTTTATTTGTAATAGGGATTCTAAATCCAAATCGTTATAAAAATTGATAAAATAAGTAATAATTAAATATAAGACAAATGTTACATATGATTTAATAATTATTATTTCAATATACATGTAAATTATGATAAAGTGGTTTTACTATAAAATAAAACCCTTAAATACTAATTGTGACATTCCTTCAAAAAGGATACACATTATGACCATGACCTTTTAATCAGTTATGTTCTCTCAAATAATGGTACCCTAGGATTATCTTATGAAAGTAATAAAAGTAAAAAATAACAGTGGTTAGTATTTTGTGGGACTTATTATTATTGGGTACATCTAGATTTTCTGTTATAAATGTTTTATTGTTATTTCATTAGGTAACAATTATATGGGAAAATGTTAGGAAGAATACAAACAGAATAGAGTATATTGAATCCATATTGTGTATTTGGATATGTGGTTATTCACTAAACCGTCTAAAAATTATTATTTTTTTGGATTTTTATATTTTCATACCTGAATAATTATTTGATGATAGGAATTAGAAATTTGTATCATATCCTAATGAAACATTGAACATTATAGAAAAAATTGATAAGTTGTTTAGGTACATCAAGTTTAGTGGGAGCATAAAATTTAATATTATTAATGAAGTTATATAAAATGTGATACTGACTCATTTGTATATCCATAGTGAAGGTTATGGTATGTGTTACATTAATCATTTTTAGATCATTAATTGGCATAACAAAAAAAATAACAAAAAATGGTTTCTTTTATTGAGTAGTTTTCTCATGGATAATCATTCATTATCCTTGAATGTCAATATTATAAAAAATAATCCCACAAACTCCGACCCAGTGGTATCACATAATGGGTGTGTATCACACGTGTTTTTATCATTAATGTAGACTCATGTATAAGTGGTGTTTTGTATTTAAAAAAGTATACATTTGTTTCAATAATGGTGAAATATTTACTATATTATAATTTCACACTTTAGATCAATGTCTACCTAATAGATTTTTCCTACAATTAGAGAATAGAAATTTTTTTAATTTAATAATCAAAAAATTGACTTCTGTATTTTATCGAGGAAAGAAATGATTTTAATTTTTAATTAAATACATGTGTTGTTATACATATATAAATTAATTTTTTTATAATGTCAAGAATATTATGATTCTTTTATAGATTATAAATATATGAAATTCTATTTATTATAATAATAATAAGGTTATTGTTGATTCTAATACAACCTACCATTGTCATTATCGCCTTGGATATATAAGAAACAAACACATTAAAAGACTCTATTGTGATAGATTACTGGAATTATTATATTATTAATTATTTGATACATGAAAATATTATTCATTGAGAAAAATTTCAAAGATTCATTTTCTAATAAAATATAAATAGGATATTGGACAATTGAACCTCATTCAAAGTGATGTATCTGAACTGATAATTAAATATTAAAATGGTAGTTTTGGTTATTTTGTTACATTAAATGATGACTTAATTTTTTATGGATGTGTTTCATTAATGAAATAAATTTATGAAAGACTTTAAAATTTAAGAGTTTAAAAAATAAGTATAGAATTAATTGGGAAATATTATCAAGATTATTCGATCTGATCAAGGTAGTGAAAACATAAGATAAGAATTTATAAATCAACTAAAAAATTGTGCAACTTCTTCACCACTCAATCCCCATGGAAAAAAATAATGGGATTATGTAACACCTAAGGATCATTTTTTGTATGTTAGCCTTTTTTAAAAGAAAACTATAACATAATGAACATATTTTTTTCAAATGTTATTTAATATAGAAATAAATAATTATATAATATTAATTTTATAAAAATAGTTTTATTTGTTAAATTTTTATGAAAAAATCATCGTACTGTTAATTTTAATGATTATTTAAAAAAAAGTTGATTATTTGATGAGTAGTGAAAAATAATGATTTTACAAATAATCTCAGTTTTATAAATTTCTTTTTATTTTAATTATTATAAAACACATTTTATAAAAAATATATATTTTAAAATTATTATAATATATTTAAAATTATATTTTTTAACTCCTAAATCAATGTTAACAATTTTTCAAATCTAAGTAAAGTTTTTAATTAAATAAAAATGATTTATATTTTTTCTATTTTAATATATTATTAAAGAAGTTTATTTCAGATTTGAATTAGTTAAAAAATTAACACTTCAATGAATTAGGAAAATATAATTGAATCCATATGAATCAACAACATACTTGAATTCTTTGTAAAATACTTTTTATGCTTAAAATATTCATTTGTCTAAAAAAATTTCATTTCATTTTGAAAAATTATATTAGAAGTAATTTTTACAACTTATATTAATTTAATGTTTTAAAATTGATTCTATATTTTTAATGATTATAATTAATATTTGTTAACAAGTACAAAATTAATTTTTTCATAATGAATAGAAACTATGTGAAAAATTTATCACCTCGGTTAAGGGTAAAATAAGATAAAAGTTTTAAAATAATGGTGTAAGGCTTAGAAATAACACAAGAAACTAATTAAATATAATTTTATTATTTTTATTTATAGCTTAACTAAATAATATTTGAATATTAGATATTCTGGAACCACATAACTACAGTGAGAAATATATTATATAACAAAATTTCAAATATTTATTAGTTTTCCACCCTCCTCACTTATAAAAAAATATTTACACTATTATCATATTCAAACAACATGGGCCACATATATCAACCAATACCTTCACACATACTATTATTATTTTATTTTTTTAAACATAGGGATCCTAGTATCATCTAATGAATACTACAAGTATGTTGAAGATGTAAATGATAGGTAATTACCAAATGATAAGGTGTATGTTATTATAGATATTTTCGTAGTTTCTTTATTATTTGAACTCATCCAAATATTCAATTACTATATTAACATAATAATATCATCATATTTATCATAGTTATTTGTTTTCATGTTAATGTTTCCATTTTAGGAAAATGTGACAAAATAATTACAAGACATACATAATTTATTTCCATACAATTTATTAGCACGACCTTTTAGGTTTAGAGTTTAAAGAAAAAGAGAAAAATTTACTAAAATATCATGTGAAATTCGTATAAATTGGACTTTTTTTATAATATATAGAAAACTACTTAATCTATAATGAATATTTAACATCTCCCAAAAATTATATATATAATTAACAAATCTATTCTATACATTTCATACTTTTCCAATGATTGTAACTATTGAAAATATAATCATAACAAAAGAGTGTTTTTATATTATCAGTAAGGTTAAATATAAAACCTAAAAATAATATAATATAAGTGAGTATAAGATAATAATATGGTTATCATTATTATAAATAAGAAAATCATACTTAATAAATCCTAAGTCATAATCCATGACATAGTTAATAACATAAAATAAGAAATTAGTCAAAAGAGTGATCCAATACACTTTATTATTTATATTATAGAATAGTCATCAGTGTAATAATTAAACTAAAAAATATGTCTAAAATATGGAACATACTTTACTAATAGGATCATAGCTTTCATAAGGTACACCATTAGTGGTCATGCTTATGAGAAACAATAATGTACCCATTAATACTTATCCAATGAGATATAAACTATTGTACAATTCATTTGAAGGGTGATATAGGACCGCTACCATCGTCATCCAATAATATTTGTGACACTTAAAGTTAGACATATGATAAAGACCCCCTGGAATAAAAATGGGTTTTATATCATTTTAAAATGTAATCAAAAAACAAAAAAATTCATAATTACATAAATTAATATAACACAATTTACCAATGGAAAATAAATACATAAACAATAATATTTAGTTACAATATACATAAATAACATTTAATAGTTATTTTATAACATATTGTATTCAAACTACATAGATAATAATTATATTGTTAATTAAATAACTTATCTAGTAAATCGATGTATAAAATGTTGAAGAAAACCCATCAATCAATGAAATGGAAAACAAGGTATTTTCAAAGGAATGTAATAAAAAAATGTGAAGCCTATTTATAGAGAATGGATGGGAATGAAAAAGTCACTGATATATCATATTATTATTTGAAAATAATATTACATTAGTCATTCGTATAACTAATTTGGATGATAGTATTTTAATAATTCCATTTAATCATGCATTGGTTTTATCAAATAATAATTTACTAGATGTTTTTTAGGATTTTTATAATCAAAACATGGGAAATTATAAATTCCATTGATATTTTGAAATAATTACTGAAGAAAAATTTTATGAAACTCAGATAAACCAATTTATTTTGGAATATATGAAAATTTATAGGGAATTTTTCATATAAATTTACAAAAGATGAAAAAAAATTAAATGGAAGTTAAATAAAAAAAGTGTCATTATGATTTTTTATTAGTATCGTGAAAACTAAAATTCATGGGTTTCTTTGAAATGATATTTAAAAAATACTGAATTTAAAACATTGAAAAATTTTAATTTTGATATTTAAACATCAATAATTTAACTTTAAAATTTAATAAAGGTTATCTTAAAAAAATGTGTTGTAAGGAATTAAACATTTTATTTAGAAAGGACGGAAACAAAATTTAAATATTTTGAAATAATGTAATTTGAAAACCTACATTATAAACAAAATATAAAATTTTACAATAAAAAAATAGGATAATAGAATTATAATAATCATATAATGAAAAATCCATATTTACATTCCCTAAAATTTGGAACATTATGATGTAATTTATGGACATTGAAGAAAGGGTTGATTGGTAATAATGAGATCTATTCTTACAAACATTATACATTAATTTCAGAAAATATTTTACCAAATAATATATTTTTGATGATGAGATGTAGTTACCGAAAATAGAAAAATGAAATACAATATAAAATATTGTAATGTTACGATCAATTATATCATTAAAATTTTAATAAATTGAGAAAATCTATGTTTCAATAAATAAAAAATAGAATTTTTGAAATCTTTATAAAATTTGAAACCTTAGCATCAAAGGTGATTGACATAATTATCAGTAATGTAAGTTTAAATCCAATTAAATGTAATATATTTTCATATTTCAAGGAAATTAATAAGGAAACACAACATATGAAAAAACAATTGGACCACAATATCTAAACGATCTCATGCATTTTAAAATTAATTAATGAAAAAAACCATTTTTATATGAATAGTTGTATCCACTCTACAATCCCATATAAAAAATTAATAATTTTAATCACCTATTTCATATATTTTTTCATATATATAATCTACTGTTAACATTATTTATAATTTCTCTATTCATGATTCTTAGTTATTTTATTATCTGTTTTAAATATCTATTTTGAGAAACCATGGTCATTTAGAACTAGTTTTATAATCATGGTGTGGGTTTTTAATGTTGTCTAAAATATAATCATTAAAAGATCATAAATATATTGGAATTTTTTATTTTTATTTATTTATTTTTTTATAATTTCATCATATGTGATTTTTTATACAATTCTTAATGGTGAAAATTGCATTTATAATGTTTTGGTGATTCTTAGTAAAGAAGTAAATATTTATTAAATAATGAGTTAAATTTTTACATTAACTATCCAGAACCAATAAAAATTCATTTTTAACTTATTTATATAATTTATTTCAAGAATTTAAATTCCCATATTCATCGAAGATATAAATATATATAATTATTTATGTAGATGATTAATCAATTCCAAAAATGAAGTTTGTTTGATTAATGAATGATTATGATGTTTTTTAGGAATAATATTTTTCATATTGTTAATATTTTTCCAATTTATTTTTACATAGAATTAATAATTCTATAATTATAATATTCATCCATTATACTCATTCTCATAACCATAAATGTTAGTTAGATATTATAAGATAAATATAAATCATTCATCCCCTAAAGGCGATTGTCCACACAAACGAATATATGGTGATTTTATTTTCATGGAATGGGTATATTAATTAATATGGATTATAATTTAAAAATCTAAAAGATTATATAAAAATAATACTTACATATTTATGCCCTTATTTTTACTATCCATTTTAGGAAGTGAATTAAAATGAATCACGTTACATTGTGGAAATGGTAGTTGGAAAAATGAATGAATGAGGATTTATTTTTTCTTAATGGAAAAAGGGAATGATGGGACTTACATTAAAATTATTATACAATAATAAAAATATAATAAGTATAATTATGTTATCATTTTAACATGTTGTAGTTGAATTTTAGTAACAACTAGTGTCTATAAGGAAATGGTAATCAGAATGGAGTGGTTAGAAATTTTGACGTCTCATCCTAAATTAAATCCTTTGAAAAAGGGGTAATGATATTGAGGATTGGTCTGATGATAAGATAAGAAACTATTGAAGCTATAAAATAATTATTAAACGCGTCTTGGGTAGGGTATGCGACTAACTATCTGGGTTTTGATGTGAAGGAATGTGAGGAGAGTTGTGTCCAATTTGTTTTGTGAAATAGATGTCTTTTTTTAAATACCCAAAGCATTTAAATAATGTAATTTCAATCTCAAGAAAGGTGGATCCCAAATTGAGAAAAAAATGGGGATGGGAAGTGATATGGTTGAATAAGTTCTCAACCACAAATCCCCAAAAAATGTTTTAATCATGGTTTTGGTATTTCCATATTGGTTAAACAATGTTTAAACAATTAAATTTTGACAAATGTATCTTGCTTTTACCAAATTAATATATATTTTTTAAAATAATATTTCCTTGTTTATGAAATTGGTATTAATGAATCAATATATGTAACAATTTTTAGTAAATTAATTTTATAAAAATGACAAAAATATTTTTTAAACTTCTAATTGTATAATGAATTAAAAATAATTTTTTTTAAATATAACAGATGTTCTAAAATCAATACTATTGGTTTGTAAATTGAAACTATTATTATTAAAATCATAATTGTGCTAATAAAACATTTATTTAGTCATCTAGAATTGTATTATAAATTTTTAATTCTTTCTTATATAATAATAATTATATAAAATTCATGTTATTTGAAGAAATAGTATATAACACCATTCACATAAAAATATATTACTTACAAAAATAGCAATAATTCCTCTAAAATAATATTAAAATTATGAATCTAAAAATAATGTTTATTTTTTCAAATAAAATTCCTATAATTTTAATTTTTAACATATAAATAATATCATAAAATATAATGAGAAACTATTTTATAGGAAAAAATCATATCAAAAAAACAATATTGTTTTTATTTCATTATATAAAATTATAATAATGCCATAATTAAATATTTAATAATTTACTTTATTAAACCCATTATTTCATAATAATATACTTATTTTTATTTATTAAAATTCATATCACATAAAAATATATATTCTTCAAAAAAATAATTAAATAAGTAAATTCGGATAAAAATTCTATATATATTAAAATATTAATATATATCATTAGTGTGTTAACACTATTTATACTTACTAATTTAATGACTACGTTTTAATTGTCTATACAACTTTGTTTATGATGATGTTGTCTATAGAGAAAGACATCAATCACATTTTTTTATTTATGGGAAGTGTACACTGATGTAATTGAGTTGTTAAAGGTACATTAATTTTCTATCTCTTTTAGACCTTATAGAAAATAAAAATATCGCCGGGGCGTATGTATGAACTATCTCCCCATAATGTGATGTGTATCATCTTTCATCACCAATTCACATTGTTGTTTACAATGATCAAATTCACTCATAATTATTCTAATTATGAAATAATTATGATTTTGGAAATATAATTGGACTTATACCATTAACATTAGCATACATTAGAAGATGATAACATCACAAAGGTATACATACAGAATAACACCTCCAGGAAGCATTGTAATTTATTTTTATATTATTGTCTTTATTAGATGAATATAAATTCTGTATAATAAATAAAAACGATATTAAAGGAATTATTAAAATTATATATATTAAGGATCCATTCCACTACAACTTTAACCATAGTCAATATACTATTGTATTTTTGGAGAAATTTATTGAACAACCATATGTGGTCAACCTAAGCAAGAACTATTCAATAAATTGAAGTAGATTAATTATTAATAAACCTAAAAATATAATATATATAAAAATGGTTCTTAATCATGTATTTAGTAAAATTAAATTGATAATTATGGGTGATATAACATATTCTACTATGAAATAATCCTTGGTTGGGGGTTTTCATCATAATTTCACTCTATAGACAAAGATATTAAATTACACAACAAATATCGTTTATGATGTGTATAATGAACATTAAAAATATTATATCATTAATTAATAATTATTTATGGTATTTAATGTTTCATTTAATTTTTCCCATTGATGATATTCTGGTTCATAATTTATTAAATTTATAAAATTTTATTTTACAAACTCACTATTATATAAGATTGTGAATGTTTATATTTATATATGAAGAATTAAATGATATTTATCTTTTTACGAACCATAAATTTTATTACCATATAGTAATTTATAGGGTTCCCATTATTTTTTCCATCATTTACTCTATTTGGAACTCAAATAATGAAAATAATTATTTTTACTAAAAAAATTTCAATATCCCCCTTTTTAGGTTATAAATATTTTTCTTACATTTCAGAAATTTTCAACTAGTTTTGTTGATGACATTATATAGTTTTAAAAAATTGGAAAATTTATTTTTGTGGAGTCTAATAATTTTTTAATTTTTTTAAATTGAATATTTTTAATAATTTTTGATTATGTAGTTTTTATCTTTTTATTAAAGTGTTAATAGAATATTTTTACAATGTATAATAACAAAATAACTATTCCTAGCTTTATGAATTTTTTTCAATATTTATATTAAACTAAAACGTAATAATTATTTTTAAATTGAATCATAATTCTATTATTCTGTGGGTTTTTATATTTTATATTAGATAAATTATTTTATAAATGGTTTAAAGGAATGTTGGTAATTATTTATAAATAAATTTTTACAATAATGTTGAATAATATTTATGGAATAATATTTTAAAATTCATGATACGATTTTCATCATTAATTTTTGAAATAATTTACTTAATTTTAAAACATTATTTTTCATGAATCTATGATCTTGTAGCATCAATTATTTATATATATCTTACACATTATTTTTTAATCAATATCATTCAAATAATGATGTTTTTTATCATTCTACATTATTCATTAGATATTTTTTTTTATTCTATATTCAAGTTATTTGGTATCGTTGATATATTTATCATTTTAATATTTTCATAATCATAAACCTTTACTAAATTTGGTTTTAGTATATGGATGAATATTATGAATATAATTTAATTTACTAGGGGAATATTTATGTCCTGTATTCGTTATTCAAAATGAAAATTTATTTATTTATATTTTATATTTTTCTGTATTTTATTTTTGATTCAATAGATGGTGAATTAATTCAAATTTTATATGTGATGGGAGTGTCCTGGTTATAGATAGTACTTCAATTCATCCATAAGAATCATGGGACAAATATTTCGCTAAATTAGTTGGCTATTTGGTTTATATTATCCAACTCATTTAATTATAATGGAACATGGACATGAATGTAAGGTTAATGATTCCTTGGAAAATGTAATTGATTATAAGAAGATGACTTCTGAAATTATACATATCATTCGATATTTTTCCTATTACAATTATACATGTTTAAATTAAGATTAAATTATCCATGGATATATTTTTATTGTTCAATTTTTGATTAAATGAAAAATATATTGATTGTAGACTGTAGCATATTATAAATCCATTATGTACTCATAATAGATATCATTATACAAATTCTCGTACTGGTTTTTCATGCTTACCTATTATTATTGTATACTTTAACTATGATATGGAGGGGGAATCATTGAATAGAAGTTAAGGATGAAAAAACTTTATTCAAGCTATGTTTTGATTTTTCAATATAATATTGAAATCGTTATTGTATCTGTTCTCCCAAGGAATAAAAATTGATCATTCCTCTATATTGAAATCCTATATATATTATACCAATATAAAAAATTAATCATCGAATCTAGTTTTCTAGAGAGGGGGTTGTTATATTTGGTATTAAAGGAATTCTAGTCTGACCCTTGGAAACTATATTTTTGAAGAACGAAGTATTCACAAAAATTTATATAACCTCATGGAATTTTTAAAACCATATAGTTATTTTTATGTTATTTATCAATATTCATGATATAATGATATAATTAAAGGTGGTCCATTTTCTATATATGGTCTCTAATAGTGGAAATAATCATCAATTTGATACTCATGGAAAATTTATAGATTTCCCTCCTGAGAAAGAAAATATTGCGGTTGTTGGTGTAGAGATGATTATGGACACATTGGGGAAACTATTCTAGGTTATCAAAATTAGCCTTTCCTATATAGAGGAACATATTATTCCATTTCATAATTTGAATATGGTGGATCACATAAAAAATTAAAGTCCCTATACTTTAATGAAGCTACTAATGTATTGTTAGATGAGTAACAGATTAACTCTCTGGAAATGATATTCTTAGCATTGGGAAGTAATGTAAGGTAAACATTTTTTATGGTACAAAATATTTTTAAGGGGTATACTGATAAATATCAGCTAGTGAACCAGAATACTAATTAAGGGGATGAAATATAATTTATGGTACTTGTAAAGACCCTTAAATTTAAAAGAATTTTTTTTTCTTAATTTCTTTCGAATTTTTTGAGTACGCAGTTTCTGACAGCACCTGATTCCGAGGCCCGATGTGCACAGAATCAATTTTATAAGTTTAGCTCTAGTACGTTTATTGAACGAACGAGTGGGTTTTTCTAACTTTTAATCTGGTGCTCGTAATCGAAATTCGAGGGCACCGATGAAACCCCAACACCGATAATTTCATAGGAAGACCTTTTCCGAAGGTGCATTTGCTTGGGTGGTGATGTTAAAAAAACGAGGAATAAAAATATAATTGTTTTATTTTTATTTCTTTACTAGGAGGTTGAAGTGAAATTATGTTGTGTCACAATTAAATTTCTGTCTACATTGTTGTTAACATCCATATAAGGGAGTTGGGGTGGGGCCCACATGAGCCACCACCTTTCAATTCGCTAACACCCCATTAAATACCCTATCACTTTTAATTTTGTAACTCACCCACTCCCCCATTTTAATGTCAAGTGAACTCATGCAGTTTTTCTTCCACATTAAATACATACCAATAAAACTCATAATTAATTGGGCAACACACGTTAATTAATTTGGTGAATTCGTTTTGAATTTCAAATTAAAGATGACACATACATGTGTGGATAAAATAAGACAAGGTCTTATTTTATTGTGGTGAATTAGTTGTGCAGAATCAAGGAGAGAACTCTCATGGTTTTGAAGAACTTCATCTTCTTCGCGAAGAACTCCAAGGCTCCGATGAAGAACACCGACTTGGAAATCACGGTTCTTTACCCTCTTCTTCGTCCACGAGAAGGGAGAAGTCGCCGGCCACTGTGATGATCGCCAATGACAACGTAACTTACTTCTTCATCTCTGCAACATGTGAAGAGACATCATTTCCTTATCAGACTCACCCCGACATCCATAGAATCTACGTCCGACCCCCACGACGCCCGACGTGCGATGTCAAATATCCGTGTAGGGGTTTGGATTTTTGTTCGTGCTTATTATTGTCGTTCTTCATCTTTAATTTTGGGGCCGCCTGTTATCATTTTAACAGGAGGAGGCCAGACCGCACAAACACAACCGACCCTCCATCCACAATGATGTTGTTCGTTGCGGCACAAAAGAAGGCGGCGCGGTGCAACGACAGCGCGCAGAAACATAGAGGAATGCCGCGAAGAAGGGCGGCACTGTCGCGTTGCGCCGTTGGGACTGAAATAATCCACGAATAGAGTCGGGTCGTGGCAAAGGGGTAGGGCGACATTGCACCGCACTAGAGAACCAAGAAGGTTCACGGCCAGGGCGGGCCGCAGCAGAGGGGAGTGACGTCGTCACACCGCTCCGGTCAGAACAAGGCCGAGGCCTTCGGCCGCGATGGAGTAGGAGAGGGTGGCCGGAGCCACCGGCTGCCGGTGCACAGGGGGCAGGACCGACTGGTCCCGCGGTGACTCACCGGCCGGTTTCCGATTAGCCTAGTGGTCGTAACCCTCGGCTGGAAAGAAGGGAGCGGCCCCCACGTGGGGGCGCGGTTTCAATCAGGGGGCAGCGACACCCCCCCCCCTTTTCCACCTAGTCAAGCGGGAGCTATGCCAGCGCCAGACTAACCGGCTGCCCAGGCCGGGCCGAGCCGGAGGGGCCGAGCCCGGACCTGGGTCGGACTGGGCCCAGACCCCCCATTTTCAGATCACATCCTGTCTTTTGACCATATCATGTGCTACAGAACTTCGATCAATGCAACATCAGTTGTGTAGAAATCCTTGGATCGATTCGATCGTTTCGGTATATTACACTCAAGGTTTCGGAGAACTTTTAGTATGGCCGGGTTGGTTCGAACATGAAACAAACCGGGCCCTCGGAGCGGAAACACTTATAAGAAGAGCTCAGGACGTCCGATAGACGTGCCGTCGACTTTGTTGGATTCCTCTTGATGAGACGGAACGTTTGGAATACTTCACCAGAGTTTTGGACGCAGTTGGAGTAATGTCAGGATGGATTTTACCCGAAGTCCAACCGGGCCCCTGGAACGAAAAAGCTGATAACATTCAGACCAGACGTCCGTTTGACGAACCTGCAGCGGTGTTGGTGATCACGTTGAGAAACAGTCCCTATGAGTATAACCTATGAGAGTTCAGCGTACAATTGTTATACGGTCGGGATGGTTCGTACACGATACCAAACGGGGCCTCGGGATGAAAAGGCTGATAACACACAGATCGGGCGTCTGATTGACACATCGTATGTTGTGTTGAGTTTCATATGTTGTGGTTGTCCCTTGGGATAATTCTTCGTAGAACTTTTTGATACTTTGAGTATCGACGAGTAGCTCATGGAGCAGACCCTCCCCGGTGATGATCTACAGAGTGCAGAGACCTAGTAGCTGGCTGAGACATGATGACTGCTAATCGATCTTCTCGAAGTGATTCAGATAGCCCAATGGGGTGCGCTTGGTTGTAGCAGCAGACCCATGGTAGAGGTGCGCTTGGTTGGAGTGGAAGACATGCGGTACTCGATAGAAGGAGTACCTCTATAGGCTCTGAGGGGGTGCGCATGGTTGTAGCAGCAGACCCATGGTGGGATGCGCTTGGTTGCAGCGGCATGCCCATAGTACTCGACAAGTGGGGTACTTTAGCAGTCCAAGGATAATGGGGCATGCTTGGTTGTAGTGGCAGACCCACTATACACGAGAGAGGAGGTGTTCTCCAGCAGCCGTGGTTTCGACATCATGAATAACATCCTTGATTGAGATGAGTCAATAACCTTTGTGTTTTCCTCATCATTGAGATGGGTTACATGATAACTTCTGTATATGAATGGGAATATACCTAAGTAGAGGTTATCTGTTGAGATCTTTATTTGTGTTTATCCTTGTTGGATTTAGTGAGACCTTGAGGGTCTCAGGGGCCCTAATAAGTATCGTTATACTCACCCCTGCACGGGCTATGCCCGCACCTCGTTGTGTTGGATACAGACGATGGACAACGCTGATAGAGGCCGAGTGTTAGAAGACTGGATGGTACCCGGAGGTGGAACTCACGACGAGTCGGTATCCGGAGGAGGACTTCACAACGAGACGATACTCCGAGCAGGTTGACATGAGAGAGCGTTGTGGCGACTATTTGTACCTACCCTTCATGTAGGATCCGTGGTGGACGATCTAGGAGCTGCACTATCTGTACATACCCTTCAGGTAGGATCCGAGGTGGACGACCTAGGAGCTGCTTCTATTCTTCCAGCTGCTTGTCTTTTCTGTTGTACTATCGTTCAGTTGTAGTTTTACTTTCTGTTGGGTTTGTATTCTGGACCATTTACCTTTCAACACTTTATTTTGTACTTAGTGTATTATTTCCGCTTTTACTCTGTGGTGTTTTGTTTCCTTTTATAAAGGCAATTCCTTCCCAGTTATCAGGATTTACACCTTGGTGCTAGTCGCCAACCCATGGCCTATGGAAGGCGGGCTTGGGGTAGTCATGGTACGGACCCCGAGGACGGGTAGTGATAGTATTTATAACATTTAATGTGATATTTTTCATGAAATGTTTGAATTTATTTTAATAATATGAATGAGATATAAATTTCTCCAACATAAATTAAGAAATAAGAGGAATGTCATTATAAATATGAGGCCAGTCTCATAATTTACCATGTCTTACAATGGACTACATACATAAACTGGAAACAAAATTAACTATTTCATTTATGGGATTACCACAAAGATTTGAAGTTAACTAGTCTCCCAAGTATTTTCATCAAATAATAATATAGTATAATGATCCATCAATAAAGATAAAGAATTTTCTATTAATTATGTCTTTAAGGGAATTTATGATAATAAGAGTTTGGTTGAGAACCAATGAAAATTAAAGGCAACAATGAAGATGAAATTAAAGATGATATTTATAAAAAGATATAATTGTTGGTAGCGGCATCCAGTTAAATGATTAATCGGAATGAGTTATTGTTACAACTACATAGATATTATCCATATAAATCATTAATGTAAGGGGGGGGGGGAATAAAAACTATTATCGAGTAATTCAAATATTGAGACATGGAACATTATTCAATGAAATTCCCCATCATCAAGGGAACTGACTGTATAAAATTATAAGGGAGAAGTAAAAAATTATGTGATTACTGTAGATTAAGTTTATGTCTGTAATGATTTAGTGAAAGGTATATTTTCAATAAAATTAAATTTAGGATTTTATTTATTTGATTTGGGATCTTCAAACCCTATTATATCATTACTGATTTCCATGAAAAATAAATATTTCATTATCATATTTATAAGGGAATTTTAAATAATGAATATTACTGTAAATGTTATTGTAACAAGTATAAATCTGTTAGTACCCATTATTATAAATAGACAAAACCTATTCTAAAACATGGTTGTTGTATTTATGAATAAATTTTTTATAATAATTTATTTTTATTTGCATTAATAATATATTGTGATTATTTATTAACATGATAATGACGTTATTATTAATGGAGGATAAGTGGAATATATTATCTTCAAAAGGGAAATTCATTATATGAATCCTATATGGATCCACCTCCAATATCGCTATTTAAATAATTTTTTGGATAAGAATACTAGACACAATCTATGAGGGGAAATTTAATATTCCATTGGATATGCACTTATTTTATAAGGACCTGACCGTATAACATTACATAATATTAAATTATATGAATAATTCACATTGAGGATCTTTTCAAGATTAGAGTTTTAGATAATTTGGCCACAACTATTACATAACAACTTGAATATTACAAGTGGACACTACTAGTCAGTATCCATTATTTTTCATAAAATAAAAACTCTTAAAAATCATGTCTAGTTCCATATTTTAGATAGAAAGACCTTTTCATCATCTCATCGTTGACCCTATTCATCTTTAAGTCATGTGGAAAACATTTCAAAAACATGGGATGAGCATGAAAAGCTCAGTAAAGGATATAAAATAAGGAAGGAAAACATTAGCATGTCAATAATTACAAATCAATGAAACTATATATTTCAATCATAACATACCTTACGATATCATAATATTTATGAATAACACACACAAATCATAAATCATAAAGTTTACTTATGGAATCCATATCAAAATTACATTTTAGCTATCAAAGCTACATTGGGAGTTACACTTGAAATACCCATCACAATATATTCTCTATATCTTTTAGGAGAAACATCACTTTGACCTCTTTCACGTTACCCAATGCGTTGGAGAGCTATCTCGGGATCACCCACCCTAGGTTTATCACGGAACCACAAGTATATGTAAATAATGCACAATAACCATAACATAATCATAATATATAACACATTATTAAAGGAAATATAACATTTCCACATTCCAATATATAAAATCAAGATATTGAAATAAACAATGTTTTATCAAATAAATTTTCATAACCATTTTAAAAGATATTTGGGAATCAAAGTTTCTCATACCACAATGTAGCTTTTAAAAGAATTATCATTTGAAAACATTAATGTCCATATAAATAAATCCTAAAAACCATTTTGAAAACATGTAAATTTATGAAAAATATTTAGAAGAATAAATCTTTAAATCATTTAAAACGATATATTACTTAAAGACTTTTTTTATGAAAAGGATAGACCCTTGAAAACAAATAATTGAGGAATAAAATTTAATAAGAACATTATAATATAAATTTAATAATGTAATTCATGATAGAATATGTCAAATTACATTATATACACCATTTAAAAGTGAATTGGTTTATAACAACCAAGTAGTCTCAATGGAATTTAAATTGAGATGAAATCTCTTATAAAGACCATATCCTTAGGTCAAGGATAAATCAATGACATAATTATGTGTAAAAAATTTAAATAAAATAAATATTAATGGATATTAAGTGTAAATCAATCAGAGGACATTCACACATATTCATGTAAAATCAACACCACGAATTGGATGTTTAACTCAACAAATAGGGATTGAATAAAAATTACTCTTATAAAGTTCATATCGATGAGATGAGAATATATGAATGGAGTGATTATGTGTATAAAAAGTATATCCACAGTAATGGGAGTGGAAATTTCTACATAGATAATAAATATTTATTTCCCACATAATCATATCAGGAAATAATGAAGAATTAGAAGAATAACACAAAAAATGTAAATTGTTTTAAAAGGTTCCCTTACCAATTTGGTAACATACGAAACATACAACCCATGAAAGAAGGATAAAAAAATAAAGAAGTAAATACCCATATATTTAAGTATATTACAAAATGAAAATGATATTGGGTAGTACATACATGGCAAAAAAGTAAATAGTGTCAAATATAGCATGAATCTCACCGAATAAATAGTTAGATGAAATCCTCTTACCACGTTGTAATCAATCGAGTCGTATGAAAAAAAGTTAATAACCACCAATTTAATCACATAATACCATGAATATAATTAGAATCGTGGAAATATATATCAAATGGTATAACCCAATACACCACATTCAATGAATATGTGGTGAACAATGGAAATATCATGGAATTAAAAGTGAGATAAGAAAATCCCATACCTTGTGTCCTACTAGAACCGTTAATTCTCTAATCTCCTAAATAATAAAAAATTGTTTGTTTATACATGCTTAAAAACCTTTTTAAAATTTATTATTCCTTTTATATTACTTATTACAATGTTATAAACATTATGTAATCATTTAAGTTAATAACGGTCATCTTTTCGATATTTGGTAGTTGAGTAAAAAAATGAACACCTTATAATTACATGTTGTTTATGTGGTAAGATATCCATTATATTCATAATTATATTAATGATTTAGATATCATATATATCATATATATCTAGTATATACATGTATTTATAATAGTACAAATTATTTAGAGGTAGGAAATGAAATGACCGTTCATGGAGACAGTAAGTCGTACATACGCATAAAGGCTACACCCGATTTTATTTCATATTTTAATGGAATTAAAAAAATAATGATACCTAGTTATATTATAATTTCATTATAATATCATATAAAATATTATTAACCCCATCCTTTATACGTACCACATAAGGAATTAACGAATCATATCACTTTGAGGGGGTGGTAGTCCGCACTTCCTCTAATGAGATTATCGTATTTACCCACTATGGAAACCGTAAAGAATTTCTATATAAGGGAAAATACATAAGCATAATGAAAACATAAGTATAATATATATCATATAAAAATATAGTACCCTCATAATGTCCACCATGAGAGGCAGTTGGAGATAACTGAACAATCATCGTTTCTTGAGGCATTTGTTTGTTATCCACAGAAACATTATGTCCTTCACCCATTATATGGAGGTGTTTGTATGTGTAGTTGTAATAAATCTCATAACAAAATCCTATTATACTTAGTATACTTTTTTAGTTACAAAATAAAGTAATAAAAGGAGTTTAGGGGTTTGAGTAGTAAAATAAAAGAAAACAATTTAATATAAACCCTTACCTTTAATTTGGGTAACTCCCTTTGGTTTGAACCAAATGAGTTCTTGAAGTGCCTTTTGACTAAGGTAAGGCTTTTAGGAGGAGTATAGACATGTAGGGAGATTAATTGGGCAGATTTTTGACAATCAAAAAGGGTTTATAGGTGTGAGGAATTGGTTAGAATTGGTCTCCATGTATAAGGGAGAGGAGGGGATCTTTAGAAAGTGTGATAATGTTATTATATTATATAATGACATTCAGTTACTAAAGGTCCAAAAATCATTACAGTATATGATAATATTACTCATATTCTAATTAATATCATCCAATATTAATTGGATTGGTTTTGTATTTTATTATAATATTTATAATCATATTTATTTAAATCATTTATTAATGAGGTAAATACTACATAATTATTATGTCAAAAATAATTTAATTTATTTGATGTCTAAAAATTATAAAAAAATACCATGATGTAAGAAATTATTTTAGATATCCAATAAATATTTATTGTCGAAAATATAATTTTCATAACACCATATAAAAAATAATTTAATAAAATATTTTTGTTTATGTAATTTTTTCCTTTACATTAAATTAATTATTCTAAAGTGTCACTATCAATTATAAGTGGCTCTATAGAGTCTAAAAATAGACAAAAAGATGCCCATGGTCGGCCATTACCCATCCATTAAGGTCATGACAGGTGTTATGGGAATTTTAAATTATTACAATATTCTTTTAACCTTGAATTACCCTATTGACCTTTAACCGTCGTAAATGAAAGTCAAAAGTTACTATTCACCAAAAAAATATTTTAATCTTACTGAACCACATTTTACTTCTTGATAACAACCATGTGTGTCTTATTTTCTAAATTCAATTCCCAGAAATGGTAAAATTTAATTTAAATGAAAACGTCATTTTTTTAACTACTACGAAATGATTTCACTATTTATCAAAATTGATGTTTTTCAGAAATAAACCAAAAATTCATCCTAATATTTATTTGAAATTATGAATTAAAAATGATTTCAATTTCTCTAAATTCAAAACTTATAAGTGGAATTAATTAATTTATAATTAATTCCAGTTATTAAAACAAATAGCGTGTTTTTAAGAAACATTAACTAACAAATTATTGACACTTGTTTATATCCAATTTTATAGTGAAAATTAATTCAAATGACCAACATTAGATTAAATGTTAAAAATTTATTGTAATTAAATTTTAAAACCAATTAAAAAGACAATATAACCATATAAAATAATTAGATTAAAAAATAGTTTTGAATTAAAATACAATATTTTTCACTATTCATTAGAAAATGAACTTTATCAGAAAAATTCCAAAAAATTTACACAATGTAAATTTTTATGTCCCCATTATAAATATGGAATTAATTTGGTCAATTATAATTTATTAAAGTGACCAAAACTATATTTAAAGAGGGTTCTCCATTAAAAGGCGGTAAATCGGCTTTTTAATGTAAATTATGCTTAAAATTAGATTCATTCACATTTTAAGCCTCTAATTTTTATTGGATAAATGAAATACATTTAACAAACTTGTATAATCATATTATAGTGCTTTTTGTTCATTTCCTCCAATACAATGGCTATGAGTTAACTACCATTTTAAATCATAATATATTTTTAGTGTGTAAAGTAAGATTTCAAAGAAACCCATTGTTGTGTATCAGGTACGACATTGAACATAGCATCACCTTTACAGTAGAATTAATAGTCAATTCAAAAATATTAATAAATATGAAAAATGCTATTTTATTTATTTACCTGGGATGTTACATCCTTCCACCATTTTTGTAATTTTTTCCTCACAATTTTAAAAGAGGGATTGGAAGCCTCATTAAAATTCCCACATCTGAAAGGAGTCAGAAAAAAAATCACTTTAAAAGAAAGAAAGAGAAGTACAATGGCCACCTAAGACAACAGATATTAGGATTACATGAATGCATGGATATAGAAGAAAAAAACCATCATGTTCTGATGGAGTGTGGTAGAATACACGATTATAATAAATTTAACAACCAAAAATCACAAAATTATGATGTGTTAAACTGTCTTTGATTACCCAGTAGAAAACGTAAACCAACAACATTTTTGATTTACATTCCTTTTCATATTTTTGGAGTAATACATTTACTACATAGAATAAGAACATAATAAAATATACTTTCCATCAAGAAAGGTTTCATCCTTTAATAAGTTTATTCCAAAAACATGTCATTTCTCCAAACAAAGACCATTCAAAAAGACTTGGTGACATCAAAAGCACAAAAATCATCTTCTTGATAATAATATAATTTACAAAAGAAGAACTATGTATTTACCTTGACATTAGACATCAACTAAAACCAAAAATTATAGTCCAATATCAGATAATACCAAAAAAGGATTAATCTTTTACAAAAATAAAAAGTACTCTTAATCTCCAAAATTTATCAAACAAAACCCAAAGTTCAACTAAGACCATTTAAGAAAAAAAATTCTATTAATTTATTCAAAAGTGATCCAAACTATGATTGAAACTCAAATCTCATAAGGATTTCATTACATAGTCATCAAAGATAACATTTTTCTCAAAATAAAAATAGTTACTCATAAAGACTCATATTAAAATGTAAATAACCAAATCACATGTTCTCCATGATAGGTTAACCATTTTCTTAAATAAACATAATCGTCATATATCCACAATAAAAACATTGATTATTACAAACTAATATTTTCAACCATTATTACACAGTTGAAATCTATAGTATTCTATCTTCCATATGCATATAGTGTTTCCTCAAAGGAGAGAACGCCTTCGAAAAAAACCATTATCTCATAATAACTAAATAATTTTCTATACTATGTATATCCATTTGATAAAACATAAATTCCAAAAATTATTATATTCTTGTTCCATAGAAACATTTTACTAAAATAATAATTCATACTAACCAGGGACTTCAAGCAGGCTAGTGGTAGGCAATGCACCCTTGTTGCCTTTCGGTTTTGGGATCGTTTCTTATAGCCTTGCCAGATGTGACAGGATGTCACCCATCCAACGGGTTTTCCATTTAAAATAACTAATAAATAACCCGAACATGTTTAAACATCAATGGTTTCTTTATAAATATAATTTTATTCCAAATTCATTATGATATCAACATCTTAATTCTTGAAGTCCTATTTCCCCACCATATGATAAAATAAAATGACCCCCAAAATGAAGAACATCAGGCATTGATGATGGTGTCCATTTTGTTTTGTCATCATCTTGTTCCTGTGGGTAGAAGGTCCATGCATCGCAACGTAGATTTAAAGATCCATTAGAATCATTTTCTTCCTCCATCCAAATACACCTTGTACACCATGTGTCATATGGGTGTTCACATAAAAGTAGTTGTGGAAAATAATCATATATGACATATAATTTCATAACATATGATAAAACCTGATTTCTATAAAATAGTCGAAGTGAATTTGACTTGAAACATTCAATTAATGGATCTTTTAAAATACCATATGTATGTGCATAAAGACTATATTGTAAAAGCAAATATAAAAAGGTTGTACACGGGTCTCCTTATTTAGAACCTTTTTTAAAATCATAATATGCTTCTAAATATTGTGATAAGGTAAAATATTTGGAAATTCCTTAATAATATTTACCTTTCTTGAAAATATGAGAATGTTGTGAAAATAGAATTTTTCTAAATAAAACCCATGATCCACGATGACAATGAGGTATAGTGGAGGTGTATGATATCTCAAACAACTACTTTCAAGTGAGTTGTATACAAGAAATTTTTTTACAATCATCCGAACATTACATTGCAATAATTATTGCAAGCATGTCATCAGGAAAATATATGAATGTCATTTGAGATCATCCTCCATCCATTTGTAACTGACTTTCCATGATTTGAAAAAGTTATAAAACAAGGATATAACTGAAATAATAGACATAGAGATTAACCAAGTGTCTAACGAAAACTCCTAATCCTTAATGTTGTCTAAACCGTCCTCTGATACCAACTATAAGGACCCGACCATATATCAATACATAATATTGAATGAAATGAATAATTCACAATGAGGATATTTTCTGGTTTAGTGTTTCAGGGAATTAGGCCATAACTCTTACATAACATCGTGAATATTACAATTAGACACTACTACTCAGTATCAATTTTTTTCATAAAATAAAAAATAATAAAAATAAACAAGTCTAGTTCAATATTTTAGACAGAAAGACTTTTCCTTGATCTCGCCCGTGACCCTATTCATAATTATTTCCTATGGAAAACATGTCAAAAACATCGGATGAGCATAAAAAGCTCAGAAAAGGTTAGAAATTAAGTAAGGAAACCATTAGATGATAAATAAATACAAATCCATGAAACTATATTTATCAATAATAACATACCTTACGAAATCATATGATTTATGAATAACACACACAAATCATTAATCATAAAGGTTACTTATGGCATACATATGATACATACATTTTAGTTGTCATAGCTACATAGGGAGTTACAATTGGAATACCCATCACAGTATTTTCCCTAAATATCATAGGAGCAACATCACGTTTACCTCTGTCATGTTACCCAATGCATTGGAGAGCTATCTCGGGCTCACCCGCCCTAGGGTTTTGACAGAACCACCCATATATGTAAACAATGCCCAATAACTATAACATAATAATAACATATAACACATGTATAAAGGAATGATAACTTTTCCACATTCCAATATATCAAATCAATATATTGAAATAAACAATATTTTATAAAATCATTTTCAAAACCATTTAAAAAGATATTTTTGAATAAAAGTGTCACATACAACAATTATGATTTTAAATGAATTTTCATTTGAAAACCATAATGTCCATATAAATAAAACCTAAAAACATTTTTGAAATCATGGAAATTAATGAGAAATATTTACAAGAATAAATCATTAAATCAATTAAAATGATATTTTAGTTAAAGAGTTTTTTTAAAAAAATTACAGAGGCTTGAATACAAATAATTGAGGAATAAAATTTAATTAGAACTTTATAATATCATGTTAATAAATTAATTCATAATATAATATGTCAATGTATATTATATACACCATATAAATGTGAATTGGTGTATAAAAACAAATAAGTCTCAATGGAATTTAAATTGAGATGAAATCTCTTATAAAGTCTGTATCCTTAGGTTAAGGATAAATCAATGACATAATAATGTGTAAAAATATTAAATACACTCAATATTATTGGATATTAAGTTAAAGTAAATCAGCGTACATTCACCCATATTCTTGTAAATACAACACCAATGAATTGGATGTTTAACTCAATAAATAAGGATTGAGTTAAAATTACACTTATCAAGTTCATATCGATGAGTTGAAAATTTATCAATGGAGTGATTATGTGTATCAAAGGTTTATCCATAGAAATGGGAGTGGAAATTACTAAAAATAATAATAAATAGTTATTTACCACATAATCATATCATGACATAATCAAGAATTGGAAGAATAACCCAAGGAATGGAAATTGGGAAAAAAGGTTCTCTTATGGATTTAGTCACCTACGAAACATACAACCCCTGAAAGAAGGATCAAAAAAATGAAGATGTAAATACCCATTTATTGAATTATATTACACAATGAATTCAATATTGTTCATTACATACACCACAAAAAAGTAAATAGTGGAAAATATAGCATGAATCTCATGGAAATAAAAAGTGAGTTGAAAATCCCTTACCGCGTTGTAATCAATCGATTCGTATGACAAAAAGTTAATAAACACCAAATTAATAATATAATACCATTAATATAAAGATAATAATGTTAATATATATCAAATTTCAGTACACAATAAACACATGAAATTAATAAGTGGCGAATAATGGAAATCTCACGGAATTAAAAGTGAGATATGAAAATCCCATACCTTGTGCCCTACATGACCCATTTTTTCTTTAATCACCTGAATAATAAACTAATGTTAATTTATACTTGATTAATAACCTTTTTAATGTTTATTATACTTTTAATATTACTTATTACCATATTATAAACACTATTTAATCCTTTAAGTTAATAACGATCGTTTTGTCGATATTTGGTACTTGAGTAAAAAACATTAACACTTTATAATTACAAGTTGATCATTTGGTAAAATATCCATTATATTAAGTATTATATTAATGATTTAGATATCACATATATCATATATATCCATTATATACATTTATTTATAATAGTATATAATATTTTGAGGTAAGAAATGAAATGCATCGTTCATGGAGATGGTAAGCCATACTAACGCATGAACACTACTTTCATTTCAATTTATTATTTTAATGTAATTAAAAACATAATGATAAATAGTTATATTATAATTTCAGTATAATATAATATACAATATTATTAACTCCATCCTTTATACATCCCACATAATCCATTAACGATTCATATCACTTTGAGGGGGCGGTAATCCGCACTTCCTCTAATGAGACTATCGTATTAACCCATTATGGAAACCATAAATTATTTATATAAATAGAAAAATATAGAATCATAAATAAAAATTAAAAATAATATATCTCATATATAAATACATATCCATCATAATGGAAACCATGAAAGGCATTTGGAGATATTTGAACAATCATTGTTTTGTGAGGCATTAGTTTTCCATCCATAGAAACATTATGTTCATCACCCATTAGATGGAGGTGTGTGTTAGTGTAGTTAGAATATATCTCATAACAACATACTAGTATATTGGGGATAATTTTTTTGTTAAAAAAGAAATGAATAATGATTTTAGGTGTTGGATAATTAAAATAAAAGAAAACTATTTATGTGAAACAGTTACCATTAATTTGGGTAACTCCCATTGGATTGAACCAAAGGACTTCTTAAAGTGACTTCTGGCTAAGGTAAGGCTTCTAAGAGGTGTATAGGGATGTAGGGAGATTAATTGGGAAAATTTTGGATGAGCCTAATGGATTTATAGGTGCGGGTAATTGTTTATAAGTGGTCTCCTTTTATAAGGGAGAAGAGGGGCTCTTTAGGAAAGTGTGATAATATTGTTTTATTATATAATGATATTCGGTTTCAAAAGGTCCAAAAAAATTAAATTCTAATATAAGATGACTCATAGTCTAAATAATATCATCCAATAGTAATTGGATAGTTTTTTAATGTTATTTTAATATTTATAATCTTATTTATTTAAATCATTTATTAATGATGTATATACTATATCATTATTGTGTCATAAATACGTTAATTTATGTGATGTCTAAAAATTATAAAAAAACCATGATGTATGAAATATTTTTATATTTTTAAATTATTACTTATAGTCGAAAATATAATTTATATAATACCATATAAAAATAAATTTAATAAAATATTTTTGTCTATGACATTTTTGCCTTAACATTTAATTAATTAATCTATACTTTCCTTATATATCTTAAGAAGCACCATGGGGTCCCAAAATAGATCCAAAGAAGCCCATGGTTTTCCATAACTCAACAAATATGGTTAGGACATGTGTTATGTTATTTTTGAATTATTACAATAGTCTTTTTACCTTGAATTACCATATTTACCTTTAATCGCGGTAAATAAAAAACAAAAGTTACTATTAACCAAAAATTATTTTCATATTATTGAACCACATTTTACTTCTGGATATCAATAATGTATGTCGTATTTTTTAAATTCAATTCACAGAAGTGGTATAATTTTATTTAAATGAAATTGTCAATTTTTTTAACTATTACTAAGTAATTTCACTATTCATAAAAAATTGATGTTTTTCAGAAAAATACAAAAAAATCAGCCTAAGATTTATTTTATATACCAAATTAAAAAATGATGAATATTTTGATAAATTAAAAACATATAAGCAGGATTAATTAATTTAAATTTAATTCCCATTGTTAAAATAAAGAGGGTGTTTTTAAGAAACAATAACTATCAAAAGATTGACACTTGTTTATGTCCAATTTCAAAGTGAAATTAATTCCAATGACCAACATTGGATTAAATGGTAAAAATATATTCTAATTACTATTTAAAACCCATTAATATGAAAATATATCAACATAAATAATTATATTAAAACAATATTTTGAATTAAAATATAATATTTTTCTCTATTCATTATAAAATGAACTTTATCAGAAAAAATACAAAATTTTACACAAAGTAAATTTTGATGTCCCCATTATAAATAAGGATTTAATTTGTTCAATTAAAATGTATTAATGTGAACAAACTATATTTAAATCGGTTTCTCCATTAAAAGGTGGTAAATCGACCTTTTAATGTTAATTATGTTTAAAATTAGATTCATTCTCATTTTAAGAATCTAACTATTATTGGATAAATGTTAATACATTTAACAAACATGTATAATCAGATTTGTAACACCCCGATATTTTATGAAAAATATTCTTTTAATTTCATTAATGTCTTGTGCTACACCAAGATTACATTGCGCTATACGCAACATCGTATTAGCTTACAGTATACGCAACACTATTCTTGGATCGTGTTGCACACAATCATGATAATAGTTATTCTACGCAACATTTAGTATATATATATATATATTCAATGTATAAATGAAATATGGCTGGATTATGTTATACAAAACAATGAAGTATTCTTGTGCAACACGCAACCCTGACTTGGCTTGCATTACACGCAATCGTGACCTTTCTCGATAATGTGTGGTGTACGCAATACTGGGTTTTACTAAACAACGATATATTATTATAATATTGTTATGAACTAGACGTTATGAATAGTGTTAACTAAAATTTGAATTTTATAACATTATTATTCATCTTACACATTTCTAGAATATGGTATAAGAACAAAATAATTTTTTCGGGTAAAATAAGAATTAGGTTTTTGACATGTTTATAAGTTTAATTTGACAAAATAAAATTCTTCTTTTGAATCAGGATATAAAAATTTACATTATATAATGTTTTGATATTATTCCGATAACTTTCATATTTTAATGAATAGTAAAAACACACTATATTTTAATTAAAAACAACTTTTTTCATCGTAATATATTATGTGGTTAAATTATAATATTGAATGGTTTTAAAATATAAATAGAATATATTTTTACCATTTAATATAATGTATGTCATTAGAATTGATTTTACCTTGAATTCGTAGGTTAAATCAATTCAATCTTTTGCAATGTTTTAAAGAAAAACCCATTTTGTTTCGACAATGGGATTAATTTTAATTTAATTTCTGAATCTTTTGTGTATTGAATTTGGAAAAATTGATTCCATATTTAGAATCATTGGGTCCAAATTATGTTAATAAGCTACTTTTTATTTTTCGGAATTATGAATAGTAAATATGGTAAATTTTATTTTCCATAGTTAAAGGTAAATCGGGTAATTAAGGGTAAATATAATATTTTAAAATTACCCTAACAAATGTCAAAATCCAATTGGATGACTAAAAGTAGACCCATATCAACTAATGGTCGGACTATATTAATTTAATTAAATTTTGTCAATGAAAATAATTTAATTATTATTAAAACCAAAGAATGTGACAACATGTCACTTTCTTAAATCGTATAAGTATAATAATTTTAATCTAGTGATAACCTTCATGAAACTTCGAACATGGATAGTCTCCAGAAATCTAATACAATTATCTACATCATAGTAATTTATTTAAATTTTTAGAGATTAAATAAGTATCATTTATTATGACACAAAGATGATGCAGTAATTGTCTTATTAATGAAATATTGACATAATTGATGTTATTAATTCCCAAATAAATGTAATTTGAGACTTTTTATGACATAAACTAATTTTATAGGTTAATATGACATGTTATTGTTGATATAAGTAACTTGGTTAGAACTTATCATTCTGTTATGAATTTCATAAAAATCATGTACCAAATAGTGTCAAAATTGACATAAATTAGTTTTTAAAACAAATATTATATTATTAATTGTTATTTAATTCCTAAAAATCTAAGGATCGGCCAAATGAATTATATAAGAATATATATATATTAATAATAAACAACATGGGGTTCTTTTGGCTTGTTATGGTATGTTTATTAACCATATAGTGTAAGAAAACAAAAAGACACGGTAAAAGTTAAATTATTTAACTTAGAGTTAAATCTAATTGATAAGGTTAAAATAATAACCTAAACTTGTCTAAATCCTATTGGATTAGAGGATTTAGACCCCTACCCACTTTAACTTTGAAATAAGACCCTTTGGAACCATTATAAACCGAATTTGACCTTAATATAAAATAATATTTTGAGCCTTTCCTAAGGTGCCCCTCTCCTCCCATATAAAAGGGAACCTCCTCCCTCTCATCCTTACACCAATTTGAGCATTCAATATCGGCAAACCCCTGCCAAAATCTCTTCTACGCTTCCCTAGTATAATCCTATATGTCTTGGTCTTCTTCAAAGACCATCCTTAGTTCTTTAAGTGGAGGTTAAGTGAAGGCGCATCAAAAAGAGGTAATATCCATTACCGATCTTTTTCAATTTCTTTCTTCTTCAAATTCTTCATATTTATTTGTTTCATGATAAAGTAATAAAATCAGTATTTCTTATATGATGATATGTTATTATAAATATGAAACAACTCTAATTAACCTTCTATCCATCCTACGAAAAAAGGAAATCACCGCGTGTGCCTACATACAGAATACCGTCTCCACGCTGTTGTGTAATCTATTTTTCCACAAAAACATTACATGGATGATTATAATGGTGTAAAGAATAACTATACATAGTTATTATAACATCATATTGATTCTGAAATAGTATACATACAATCCAATACAATCCCACGATCATGAGAACGATATCATCGCCCGTGCGTACGTACGGACTACCGTCTCCACGACGTGACGAGATTCATTCTCCACATTAACCATTCATGAATAATTATAAAGTGAATATCATAAGTAATCATGAATTATATGAAATAATAATGACACTGGATTTATTTTTATATATGTGTATGTCATATACTTAATTCCATTCAACTCAATAAGGAACCGAAAACAGTGTTCATGCGTACGTACAGCCTACCGTCTCCATGAACGATGTATTTCTTTCCATTTACTGATTTATTATATATATGTAAATTATTAATATATATTAGATATAAATCATGTTTTATATTCTGGAATTATGTAATCATGATATAAGTAATCATATGAATAATTAAAAGTTAAAACACGTAGGACAAATGAAACAATTTTACCCAAAACGCTCTTTAACAATGAATTTACAAAAGAACGGGTAATATAAAGTCATAAGTGAACTATATATGATATCATAACAATGAGTATGATTCTGTAATAAGTCAATAACATTATTTAAATAATTATACAGGAGGTTCGGACACTTACGAATCAAATAGGACCAAAGATAAGGGAAATATCACAATCTCATTTTTATCCGAGGTTGTTTATACTTTAGTATTTACTGGGGTGTATTTTATCTTCCAAATCCATGTTTTCTCAATATGTAATATTATTTACATTCACCTAAAATTGTTTAAATCCTATTTTACCCTTCAGTGAGTTTTTAGTAAAAGATATGAAAGGAATCTTTTTTCATTTTTCGTACGAGGTACTTTTTTGACTTTTCCGACAAAAGTACGAGAAGAATGTTTTTTTAACTTATACGACATGAATGGATTTTTTAAACATTATTTCCAAGAAGCTTCCTTTACAAATTTTCAAGTTTATTTTTAATAAACTTCTTTTATTTTATAATTGTATGACATGTTAATAAAGGATAACTATTTTTGAAGTAGAAAGGATATTTTCCTCAAGAAAGGAGTTCAAGTGTTTTATCAAAATTATTTTCTATCTAAGATAATAAAGGGTTCTGTTTTTATCCCTATTATTACATTGATTTGATTATGTTGAGATGGAATTATTTTTATGAATTCCTTTATCTTATATGAGTTGTTTTATGATGTTACGATGTTTAAGATTCCCATTTTTATTACATGGGTTATGCTATTATGTATGGTTTATGATTTTGTGGCACACATAAGAATGGTATCATTTTGAGATGGGTGGGACCTATATCTCTCTCCAATGTATTGGGTAAAGATTTTATATCTCATGAAATAGACATGGCTAGAATGGTAGGTTATACCGGTTCAGTGAAACAGGACTGAAACGAGGGTGACTCGGTTCAGAAATGGACTTTGTCCACTAAGATAGTCTTGGCAATGAGTCTTGAATAATAAGAAATGTTTCTCTATGATTGTGTGTGTATGCCAAAAAGTTTCATTTTTTAATTTATGATTATTGGGATTCCATTTCACTACTATGATTTATCCCATGTTATGAAATTATGCTATCTTTTGCAGGTTAAGATTTCCAAAATGTTATGTTCTTATGAATATGATGTGATTGATTTTTCTCTTGTTTACCCTTACAGAGCAGTTGAGCTCACCCTTTTATGTTTTATTTTCCCTAGGATATAATGAAATGTTTTAGATAATAAAAAGTGGGAATATCTTTATGTGATATGTTTAAGATCATTCACCATGATTAGAAGATTACGTTCTGAGTTTCCAAAGACACTAAACTATTATGGTCCTTGTGTGTGTGTTTTTGTTATGTAATAAGTATTCCGCAAAAGTAATGTAATGTCTATGTAAGTTAAGCTTCAGGTCTCTATATTTGGTATCAGGGGAATGGTTTAGTCAACCTTTGGAAACTAGGATGTGAGAATGTTAGTGAGATCCCTAGAGATATTTCTAAGGTATGTCTAGGGATGTCCTTAAGGATAAGTATACATATAGGATATAGTCCTAGAACTATGGTAACGATCTTAGAATTAAACCTAAGATGTTAGATCTTGAAGTTACCCCCCCCCCCCTTGTTATGTTGTTTTCCCTAGTATGATTTTTTCCTCTCACACTATTCTTTTTGGGTTTTAGAAAATGGCTGGAAACAAGGTGATTCACGATAATGGATTATATTATGTACAATGGAATGATATTTTTCATGAGAAACCAAATGAAATGGGATTTGTAAGTCCAACCATCATAATTATGCCGAATTAGCAATCTCATAATATGATCAATAAACTCAAATTTGGTAAGTTTCCTGACTCGGCTAATAAGAGAAAGATGGAGTTTCATGATGATCATAGTGGAAAGAAAGGTCAATTTCCCCTATGTAAATCATGTGGGAAGAGGCATCTAGGAGAATGTTTAAATGGAAATGGAATATGCTTTGGGTGTGGAAAAGAAGGACACAAAGCCAGTAAGTGCAAATGAAAAGGTTCAGTTAACACCAGGGAAGAGGATAATGGTATTGCTACGACATAAAAAATGGTTAAATGTTTTAAATGTGGAATGTAAGGGCATTATGCAAACCAATGCCCTAAGGTAAAGTCTCATGAAGAGAATCAATATGGTCGTATGGGTAGTATTTATGTTGATGACGATGAAGAGACTACAAATGATATGTGAGATGAAAGAATTATTGAAGCTCGGTCAATGGTTTAAGAATGTAGTGGAATGATTACATGTTTATCATGTGTAATGTTGTATAAGTAATCTCATGGTACTATAGAATAAAGATACATCTAAGGATTGTTACACAGTTGTATTTCCATTAGTTTTGAAAGTGTATGATTAATGATACCAGTATCCATGAATTATTATCCAGATATTTTTGGAATGTAGATGATATGCGCATAATGAAGGGATAAGGAGAAAATTAAATGTTTGATAGTATTCATGAGCTCATGACTGATATAAGGAAATAGTTATATCATGGTTTGAGTATATAGAATTCTAGGTTTTTGGTATGTAGAATGCGTTAACTTTTGACAGCACTCATGTTTTTACTATGATTCAATGGGTATTCATTTTTCAAGAGATTACATGATTATGGTATTCACATGACCGGAATGTGAAGAACAAGATATATGAGGGATAAATGATGTCATTCACATGATCATTTTCTCTATACTATGAGCTTGGACCGAAGTATTTTGGATAATCCTAAAGACTGGAATGGATTATGTTGGACATATGTTAGTATTGTTTAAGGATAGAACCTTTTTTCGATATTATTGATGGGATGATATAGTAATGTATTTTTAGAAAAAGGACAACCTGCAGGACAGGCAAAAACCCATCACATCAGACAAGGCGGTGGGAATCGAACCCAAAATCGAAGTGCGACTGGCCTTTATCGCCTACCACTGGACTACATGAAGTCCCTATTTAGTAGAAACTAGGTTTATTATATTAAATAGTGTGATATATGAAGTATACGTCCATTTTAGGAACCATATATGATTAATCTCACTATTGATGGACTTATTTATTTTTTGATAACTTTTCTAACCATTTGTTTGAGACAGATAGAATGACCCATCATTCTATCACATGATCTGTTAACACTTAACGAATAAAAAATTCAACTTCATTTATTTAAGGGATGAAGTGGAAACTGTTCAATTCATGAACAACAGTGAGATTGTACCAAAATCATGCAAGTATTTCTTTTAATTCATCAACTTTAGGGAAATGATCTTGAAAACCAAAAATGTTGTCCTAGTTCCCTTATATCTGATTAATCAGATGGTACCTTAGATCATCATAAATCAATAGCTTTGTGATTGTTGGATTTTTTATAGCCATGTTCTCTACCACTCTCCATCAGAACTTGATGGTTAGATTTTTCTTCCATATCCATATTTTCACCTATGTTCTCCTATGTGGAAACCCCGTGATGAGTTAATTTGGGTAACTGTTACATTTCATACTTTAGTTTTTAAAAGCCATGTTTTGGTATTCCTTTTTCCGATGTGGGTTTCTATTAAACAAACTTTCGAGTAGTAAACCATTTATAAACCCAACGAATTTCGAGAGAGAAATTCATTTTAAGGGGGGTAGAATGTAACCCCCCGAGATTTTATGAAAAATATTCTTTTAATTTCATTAATGTCTTGTGCTACACCAATATTACATTGCGCTATACGCAACACCGTATTAGCTTGCAGTATATGCAACACTATTCTTGGATCGTGTTGCAAACAATTTTGATAATAGTTATTCTACGCAACATTGAGTATATATATATATATATATATATTCAATGTATAAATGAAATATGGTTGGATTCTGTTATACGAAACAATGAAGGATTCTTGCGCAACATGCAACCCTGACTTGCCATTCATTACACGCAATCGTGACCATCCTCGATAGTGTGTGTTGTACACAATACTGGGTTTTACTAAACAACGATATATTATTATAATATTGTTATGAACTAGCCGTTATGAATAGTGTTAACTAAAATTTGAATTTTATAACATTATTATTCATCATACACATTTTTAGAACATGGTATAAGAACAAAATAAATTTTTCTGGTAAAATAAGTATTTTTCAAAAAATGCAGTTTTGTCGCCTTTTGATGGCGCAGCCACATTAAATATAGTTTTTGACTTGTTTATAAGTTTAATTTGACAAAATAAAATTCTTCTTTTGAATCAGGATCTAAAAATTTACATTAGATAAATTTTTTATATTTTTCCGATAACTTTCATATTTTAATGAATAGTAAAAACACGCTATATTTTAATTAAAAACAACTTTTTACATCGTAATATCTTATGTGGTTAAATTATAATATTGAATTTTTTTAAAGTATAAAGAGAATATATTTTTACCATTTAATATAATTTATGTCATTAGCATTGATTTTATCTTGAATTCGTAGGTTAAATCAATTCAATGTTTTGCAATGTTTTAAAGAAAAACCCATTTTGTTTCAACAACGGGATTAATTTTAATTTAATTTCTGCATCTTTTGTGTATTGAATTTGGAAAAATGGATTCCATATTTAGAATCAGTTGGTCCAAATTATGTTAATAAGCTACTTTTTATTTTTGGGAATTATGAATAGTAACTACGGTAAATTTTATTTACCATAGTTAAAGGTAAATAAGGTAATTAAGGGTAAATATAATATTTTAAAATTACCCTAAAAAATGTCAAAATCCTATTGGATGACTAAAAGTATACCCATATAACCTATTTGTAGGATTAGATTAATTTAATTAAATTTTTTCAATGAAAATAATTTAATTATTATTAAAACCAAAGAATGTGACAACATGTCACTTTCTTAAATCTTATAAGTATAATAATTTTAATCTAGTGATAAACCTCATGGCAATTAGAACATTAATAGTCTCCAGAAAGCTAATACAATTATCTACATTATAGGAATTTATTTAGAATTTTTAGGGATTACATAAGTATCATTTATTATGACACATAGATGATGCAGTAATTGTCTTATTAATGAAATATTGATATAATTGATGTTATAAATGCCCAAATAAATGTAATTTGATACTTTTTACGACTTACACTACTTTTCTAGGTTAATATGACATGTTATTGTTGATATAAGTAACTTTGTACAAACATATCATTCTGTTATAAATTTCATAAAAATCATGTACTAAATAGTGTCAAAATTGACATAAATTAGTTTTTAAAACAAATATTATATTATTAATTGTTATTTAATTCCTAAAAATCTAAGGTTTGGCCAAATGACTTAGATAAGAATAGATATATTAATAATAAACAACATTGGGCTCGTTTGGCTTGTTATGGTATGTTTATTAACCATATAGTGTAAGAAAACAAAAAGACACGATAATGGTTAAATTATTTAACTTAGAGTTAATTCTAATTGATAAGGTTAAAATAATAACCTAAATTTGTATAAATCATATTGGATGAAAGAGTTGCGACCCATACCCACTTTAAAATTGAAATAAGACCCTTTGGAACCATTATAAACCGAATTTGACCTTAATATAAAATAATATTGTGAGATTTTCCTAAGGTGCCCTTCTCCTCCCTTATAAAAAGGCACCTCCTCCCTCTCCTTTTTACACCAATATGAGCATTCAATCTCGGAAAAACCCTGCCGAAATCTCTTATCCACTTCCCTAGTATCATCCTAGAGGTCCTGGTCTTCTTCAAAGACCATCCTTAGTTCTTTAAGTGGAGGTTAAGTGAAGGCGCGTCAAAAAGTGGTAATATCCATTACCGATTTTTTTCAATTTCTTTCTTCATCAACTTATTCTTATTTAGTTTTTTCATGATAAAGTAATAACATCAGTATTTCTTATATACTGATATTTTATTATAAATATTAAATAACTCTAATTAACCTTCTATCCATCCTACGGAAAAAGGAAATCACCGCGCGTGCGTACGTACGGAATACCATCTCCACGCCGTGGTGTAATCTATTTTTCCACCAACACCTTACATGGATGGGTATAATGGTGTAACGAATAACTATAAATAGTTATTATAACATCATATTGATTCTTAAATAGTATACATACACTCCAATACAGTCCCACGATCATGAGAACGATATCATCGCCCGTGCGTACGTACGAACTACCGTCTCGACGACGCGATGATATTCATTCTCCACTTTAACCATTCATGAATAATTATAATGTTTATATAATAAGTAATCATGAAATATATGACATAATAATGATATATTATTTATTTTTATATATGTGTATGTCATATACTTAATTCCATTTAACTCGATAAGGAAACGAAAACAGCGTTCATGCGTACGTACGACCTACCATCTCTATGAACGATGTATTTCATTCCATTTACTGATTTATTATATATAAGTACATTCTGAATATATATTAGATATAAATAATTTTTTATAATCTGGAATTAATTAATCATTATCTAAGTAATAATATGAATAATTACAAGTCAAAACACGGACGAGAAATGAAACAATTTTACCAAAAACGCTCTTTCACATGGAATTTTCAAAAGAGCAGGTAATATAAAGTCATAAGTGAACTATATATGATATCATAACAATGAGTATGATTCTGTAATAAGTCAATAACATTATTTAAATAATTATACAGGAGGTTCGGACACTTACGAAGAAAATCGGACCAAAGGTAAGGGAAATATCACAATCTCATTTTTATTCGAGGTTGTTTATACTTTAGTATTTTCTGGGGTGTATTTTATCATCCACATCCATGTTTCCTCAATATGTAATATTATTTCCATTCACATACAATTGTTTAAATTCTATTTTACCCTTCGGTGAGTTTTTAGTAAAACATATGAAAGGAATCTTTTGTCGTTTTTCGTATGAGGTACTTTTTTGACTTTTCCGAAAAAAGTAAGAGAAGAATGTTTTTTTTAACTTATACGGTATGAATGGATTTTTAAAAAATTATTTCCAAGAAGCTCCCTTTACAAGGTTTCAAGTTTATTTTTAATCAACTTATTTTATTTTAGAATTGTATGACATGTCAAGAAAGGATAACTATTTTTGAAGTAGAAAGGATATTTTCCTCAAGAATGGAGTTCAAGTGTTTTATCAAAATTATTTTCCATCTAAGATAATAAAGGGTTCTGTTTTTATCCTTATTATTACATTGATTTGATTATGTTTTGATGGAATTATTTTTATGAATTCCTTTATCTTATATGAGTTTTTTTGTGATGTTACGATGTTTAAGATTCCCATTTTTATTACATGGGTTATGCTATGATGTATGGTTTATGATTTTGTGGAACACATAATAATGGTATCATTATGAGATGGGTGGGACCTATATCTTCCTCCAATGCATTGGGTTAAGATTTTATATCTCATGAGATAGACATGGCTGGAACGGTAGGTTATACCAGTTCAGTGAAACAGGACGGAAACGATGGTGACTCAGTTCAGAAATGGACTTTGTCCACTATGATAGTCCTGGCAATGAGTCTTGACTAATAAGAAATGATTCTCTATGATTTCGTGTGTATGACACAAAGTTTCATGTTTTATGTTATGATTATTGGGATTCCATTTCACTACTATGATTAATCCCATGTTATGAAATTATGCTCTATTTTGCAGGTTATGATTTCCAAAATGTTATGTTCTTATGAATATGATGTGATTGATTTTTTTTGTTTACCCTTACTGAGCATTTGAGATCACCCTTTTATGTTTTCTTTTCCCCAGGATATAAAGAAATGTTTTAGGTAATAAAAAAAGGGAATATCATTATGGGAGATGTTGAAGATCTTTCACCGTGATTAGAATATTACGTTCCATGTTTCCAAAGACACTAAACTATTACGGTCCTTGTGTGTGTGTTTTTGTTATGTAATAAGTATTCCGCAAAAGTAATGTAATGTCCATGTACGTTAAGCTTCAGGTCTCTACAATATTGTAGTTAGTTTTTCTCATTCCTACCAATACAATGACTATGAGTTAACTACTATTTAAAATAATATTATACTATTAGTGTGCAACATTAGATTTAAAATAAACCCATTGTTGGGTATTAGGTACACCCTTGAACATAGCATCCCCTTTAAAGTAGAATTAATAGTCAATCCAAAAATATTAATAAATATGAAAAATGCCATGTTCATTGTTTTCTTGGGATGTTACATATTTGATAAGAATAAATTGACATATTTCTGAAAGAGTTTCCTAGAAATACACTTGAGCATAATGTTACGTCATCCATTGAACACATAGCTATTGTAAAACCTATATCTAATACTCCTTAAGAAATTTAAATAGTGTATTTAGTGTAACTAAAGAGACAAAATAAATATTTGTGTAATTGGGGTTATATTCACCCTATTGTATCACCTTGGGTTTCCCTTGTTCATTATGATAATTTGAATGATGGGTCTATGAGGTTGTGTGTCGAATTGAGGGAAATAAATGATGATACTATAAAGAAAAATATTCACTAACATACATTGATGACCTATTTAATCAAATTTAATGATCTTATTAATTCATTATGATTAATCATTGTTATGGTTATCGACAATTCAATGAAAGTATAATATTCCAATGTTAATATTTCAAAAGTGGTTTGAAAAATAAGAATATATAACAATTAGACATGGATTGACTATTTCTCCCCCTATTTTTTTAGATATGATAAAAAATTAATGTAATATAATCATGATAATTTTATTACGGTGTTTATGAGTCATATCATGTAATATATGAAAATATATGAAGAGAAATAAATAATTTTGATAATAAATCATGAAATTCTAATAGGAAAGGAGATATGTGGGATTTATATTAAGTGAGATTCATGGATTCATGATGTTTCTTTTAGTGGACAATTATTCTCCATGCATTAATATTATATGATCACTAAAAATAAAGGCATTTAAATAATGTCATACACTGATGAACATAACCAAGATACGTTGCTTCCTTGGATTTATTTTTTTCTAACAGAGATTTTTTCCAAAATATTCCTAATTATCAAAACAATTATGTAATTATATACATAAATGAGTTATGTTAACATAGTTTTAAAAATTAAAATATGGTTTTTAATCACTAATGAGGACATTTTTCAATACTTTGATATTGAAATTACCATTAAGAAGCGATGATATTGTTATATATAGTGAAGCATCAAAGAAAGGTCATAGATGCTTACATATATAGAATGATAATGTTGTCTCTTATGATACATGATAGTTAATGATTGTTGAAAATAATTTTCATACCCATGATCTTGATTTGGTATCAATAAAATATTCCATCATAACATGATAGTATTATATATATGGTAAAATATATGATATATATATATATATATGAATATTTTTGTTTATTTACATATTTTCACCATAAGATATAAAAATGAGAAAATATAGATGAGTAAAAAAATATTATTAATTTTTCAATACAATTCCACATGTGCATGGAAAATAAGGTGGATGATGCATAAGTTAACAATGGTCATGGATTTATTACTATACAGAGGATATAAAAAGATCTCATAATCATTGAAAGAGAAAAGTTGTATATGGGAATAATTATAGAAAATGAAACATAAATTAGTTTACAAAAGACTTCCAATAAATATTTACAATAGAATAAAAAAAATTATTCCATTCCAATAGATTATTTCATATTATTAATGTCTTGAATGATGGAAATTTCTGAAAAAAAATTTATAAAGATGTTGTGATGAAATTTAGAAATAGGTGATGCATTACATCAATACCTGTGATGAACCGAGAATTAATTGATAAATCCACAAAATTTTAAAAATTTATTTCAATAATGAACTTTTAAAATAATTTTTTTGGTCAGAAAATTGGAAGTTGGAAATTACTATCTATATATCAGGATGTTTCGTTGTTCAATAGGTAAAATATGAGAGGAAACCCCATAATGGTCTCCTAAAACACTCTCAATTCCAACGTTGAAATGGGATAATATTATTAAGTACATTTTAAATTTATTTTAAATGAGTAATAATATAAATTATTCCATTTTGGTAATTTATAATATTCAATCCATGTCATTAAATTTTCCTATTTAAGGTAGGACAAAACTCTTGAGCACTTCACAAAACTCTTTATCAATAAAGTCAAAATAATTAATATTTTATGTAATTATATTTTAATTTATAATTAACAATGATTATACATCAAAATTATTGAAACGTTTCATAATAGTTTTCAAACAAATCTGTATTTGAGCACTTATTATCATCCATTGAATAATAGACCATTTTGATGTTGAATTCCAACTTTAAAATACATGTTGCAGTCTTGAAGCGTTTAATTTTTAGGTATTTTGGATTATTATTTACCATTAATGGAATTTATATTGAATAATATATTCCATTGAATAATTCAAATGAAACTATATAAATTATTTTTCTAGAATACATTTTAGTAAACATACATTCTATTATGAAGCTACTGAAATAATACTTTTCATACTTAAAATTATTTTCAAAGACAATGAGGAATGTAATAAATATTTTGAACAATATCATATATCTAAAAGAAATAAAATAAGTTACGCTGATAAATAACGTAATGATCTATAATTTGAACTAGGGATCATGTTTTCTAAGATGTATTTCTATAATAGGGAGTTATAAGTTTTGGAAATAAATCCAGATTATGTATTAGGAACATAAGGAATTTTAATATTTTTCAACTAAGGGGAACTATGGCTTAACATTTAGAAACTCCTGACAGCCACTCTATTGTGAGTGATGTTTTCAATATCTCATTATTAAGGAAGTATATGCATCATACAATAAATATTATTACATATAATGTAATGGAATTTGAGTATGGTAAATTTTGTTGTGAAGATCCTATCCAAATTATTGACAATATATAACAAGTGTTGAAGAATCATATGACTCCTCAAGTGAAGGTACATTGGAGAAATCATCAAACTGAATAAGATCCATGGGGCCCTAAAGTTGTTTTGATGATGAAATACTAATATATATTCATGAGGTAAAATTATGGTAAATTTTTAAGATGAAATTTTTTAATGGGGGAAGAATGAAATACTTGAACTTAAATTATGGAATTATCTTCTTTTTGAATAAAAAAAACATATTACACATGGATTTATACAATTATGTTTTTAAAATCAAATTTTAAAAATTGTATAAATTTAATATGATGAAAATAATTTTTTTTCTTCATTTTTCTTGTCAAAGTTCTCTTATGATTTTTTAATATTTATTCCATAAATAATATATTTTATAGTGAATAGTGAAAATATTGATTACAAAAATACTATCACATTTATGATATCATAATGGATTGAAATTTTATAAACCAATTTTTTAGAAGAAAATATTTTTTAATAATTAATATAATGCAAATATACTTTTTATCTTTATAATATATTTTGATCCTTTTGTAAATCTATGTTTCAATTTTTTCAAATAATAATTTATTTTCTATTTGAATAATGAATTCATAGGGTCCCCTTAGATTTTTTTTTGTTTTAAAGTAAAATTTAACTCAATTTATTAATAAAAATAAAATAATTTCATATTAAAGAACATTATATTTTATTTTTGTGGAAATAAATTTATACATTAAAATTTTAATTTTTTAAAATTATTTTCATTGGTTTTTATAAAATAATATTTCAATTAATTTTTTAGAATTCTAGTAATTTAATCATGTAAAATTCATTCCATTTTATGAGTAATAATATATAATATTATTTAATAACCCCTTCTTAATGTATGTTCTTAATTAATAGTTTCCATGGTAAATATGTATAACATTTATTCAGCATAAAATGAGTCAAAAATGTTAAAATCAATGTATAGGGATTCATGATAACCCAAAAAAGTAGAAAAATCTATTTCTTTATGTTTGATATCAACCATAAACGTATTAAAATTTAATATTTGATAATTTATATCCACTTTAATTTTGTAAGAAATATATTTTAAATCATTTTTTCAAGTATTTGCATGTTTTTTCTCACATCCCATATAAACAGACCCATTCAATCATCTCTTATCCCAAGTTAATGTACTAATTAACATGACCAATACCTATGCAAATACATTCAAAATTTTATTGTTCTCTACCTAGAGGTCTTAGTTTCACCAAATGAACACTAATATAATGATTAAGTTTTAATCATTTGGATATTTACTATGTGAGATGTATTTGTTCTTACAATGATTTTCTAAATTTATTTATCCTTAAACCTTCACCAAATATTAAATTATCATATTAAGATAAATAAACTAATTTTTGAACTATAATTTGACGTTTTCATTTTAAGGGAATATTAAATTTCAATCTCATTTTCCACTAATATAAAATGGAAACGTCACTCGTTCAAACAAAAAATTTCCATCTACATGATGCAATATGTGTAATATTTCATCATTAGATTGAATACAGGGTTATAATGATTTAATTTATAAATACATTTGATAGATGTTAAATATTAATCTTGAAACAAAATATATCATCTAAACTCTTATACTATTATCCATTGGAAAATGATAAGATTACTAGTGCGTATGAGTGGACTTCACCCTAACAAAGAGATAGGATTCAATTTTCTTATTATTTTCATGAATAGACAATTAAAATTATTATATAATGAATAAAAATTATATTAATAAAATTATTAACATTATTTATATGATGATATAATTTTATATCACCTTTAACCATAGTCAATATACAATATTATTTTTAGAGAGACTAACTAATCAACCATTTGTGGTCAATGTAATTAGAACTATAAAATGAATGGATGTCAAATGATTATTAATTGACTTTAAAAAATTGAATTTATAAGAAAAACTTTTGTAATAAAATTTTAAATAAATTTTAATTAACAATTTACGAGTGTACGAAACATCTTACCAAGCATAAATCCAGGGTAATGGTTTTTTTTGGGCTCAATTCAATTATATTAAAAAATATTTTATATCATGATCCAAATTTATTTTATATGGATTATACACTAACACATTTACATATTATATCATGAACTAATATTTATTTATCATAGTTAATGATTCATTTTATTTTTTCCATTTTAAGTGGGTTTTATTCAAATATTATTAAATTTTTTAATTTTTGTTTATAATATCATCTAATTAAGATTTTTAATGTTCAAATTTATATAGTAATAATTATAAATTCATTTTATTATTAAACCCTTCTATTTTTTATACATGGTATTTAAAGGGTTATCATGTGAAAATTCTATCCTTTACTCTATTTATTATTCATAGTGGTGAAGAATTTTTTCATGAAAGACTAATCACATTTCATCTATTTGAAAGTGAATATTTTTCATCCCTATACATATTTTTTAAACTATTCCATAGAATTTTTTAATAATTTCAAACAATTCATGAATATATTTCTACAATACATATATATTTATTTATAATGGATTAATGGGAATATTTTAATATATTTCGATTAATTATTTCTTATAATTTCAAATAATTGTGGATGAAATATTATTTTTAATGTATATGAAAAAAAGAATTTTTATGCCGCACTGATTATTTTTTGATATTTTTATTTCAATATATATTTTAATTTTTTTTAAAGAAAATAAATTTTCCTTTATTAACTGTCTATTTATATTTTATATTAATTTAAAATGGCGTTATTTTCTAAATAGATGAAAATAATTTTAGAAAGATAATTTTTACTACATAGTTAATTTTTTTTAGGAATCTTATTTTTAATTTCCCACATCCCTTTTCCTCTTGAATTATAAAAATTAATTACTTTATTTCAAATATTCATTTTTCATCAAACAACCGTCTTGTATCTAAATTTATTGATTTTTGGATTCAATTTTATTTTGCGTACACATTGTTTCTTGTGATTGTGTCTCCTATCACAGTTTATTACTCATTAGATATTTTGTCTCCTTAAAATAAATATTCTTTTTTTGTTTCTAATATATTAATTGTTTCAATATTAAATTAACTATATGACATTAGTCGATAAGATGAATGTTTAAGGAATATTATTTAGTAATTTAATTCATTTAATCAAAAAATATTGATGTTTTGTATTCTTGACTCAATATAGATATTTGTTTATTAATAATTCATATTTATTGTGAAGTATATTTTTTATTCAATATTTTAGTAATAAATTTTACATAAGTAAGAGAAAGGTAGATTCTAATTATAGATTGCACATCAATGTTTCAAAAGGTCACCTAATACAAGTATTTGGTTAAATTTTAGGATTATTTGGTATATACATAAAAATTTAGTGAAATATTTTGGAAGAAAGACGTCACAGTAAGTTTCATGATGTCTTGGAATGGGGACATGATGGTAATATAATAATAAATATAATTATTCACTTCCTTTTTTAATTTTAGTTATTATTATCTGTGTGATTATTATACTGATATTTTCCATGTAAACATCTTAAAGATCATACTTTTGATGAAATTGTACATGTATTGATTGTCCATTATGATATATTTTTAATTCAATATCTACTCATGATATATTATGTTGTATTAAATCCTTTCTTGGTCTTATTATACCACCTATTATTATATTTTCCATTCAATAAGATTGAAATACGAATATTTGAATGGTCTTTAAGGATGTTATATATTTTTTCATGAAATATTTTCTTTTTTATAATATAATATGTATATTATAAATGTATCATGTATTCTGAGACTACTAAAATGATTGACCTAAAATTTTTTGATCCCATGTATCTTGTACTAATGTAATAAATTAAATAACAGCTTCGAGTAACTAGGGTTTAGTTTTCTATTGATGGTATAAAATTATGTTTAGTGTGATTCATGGGAACTAAATTTTAAATTGAAATAGCTAACATCATCATTAAGATAACCCCCAAGAAATGTTAATTAAATTTTCTTTATCTTATGTGTCAATATTTATGTGTTTGTGAGAAATTATACAAGAGACATTGTGTATATATAGAACCTTATAGAAGAAAGGGAAATCATCTCAACACCCATAATCATTGTAAATATTACACTTATGAAAAATATAATAACCTCCAAAATAATTTTTTTTTGAAATTTTTAGAACAATTAATTTCTTGGATGTTTGGTGGGAAACACATGACTTTCATAGAGAATGAAAAAACCAAAAAACTGATTATATCAACAGAATCATCAACCTAGATTTAATATTGACACACTAAAAATTCAAAAAAAAGGGATGCATTATCCACCACTAACTATTGGATGCATCAAGGACAATGAAACAATAGAAATAGATTATTGAGTCCATTCTATGGACCTCCCATCACCACAATCGCTACATCCCATCAAGGAAATTATAATAGCATCAACAATGGCATACCAGTTGTGTAAAAAACAATAGAAATATTCAACCATTCCTCGAAAACATCTATTTGATGAGAATGAATGATAAAAATCCATCATCATTACCAAAAAAACCACAGTAGAGAACCAAATGGAATGGAACATTCATCCACCATAAACACAATCACCGATGACCGCAGCAACCGAAAACAAAAATGTCCATCATGCAAAAAAATAGATAAACATAAAATTCCATTTTTAATGAACAAAAAAAACACAACCAATCAATATATTCTTCATCAATGGTGAAAACAAAAAACCACCCATTCAAATATCGAATAAATAGGTAATAAATGAATCTAAACCACCAAAATGGAAGGCCACCAAAATTATAAATATACTAGAAAACAAAAATAAATAAAAATAACTATAAATTCATATAACTAGGGGTCAAACAAAAGGAATACCAATCAACGGTCAAACAACACATCCCAAAACCCCATAAAATCAATTGCACCCTGCCAATATGGAGACTAATGTAATTGATTTCGAAGAAAGAGAAGACAATAATTCAGATAAGGTCCTTATAAGTAATTCATGGCATTGGAAAAACAATAAACTAGGATATCATATGAATAGGATGGTCAAAAAAATACCAAAAACAATAAAATGATGAATGAATGTAGAGCCCATAATCTTATAAATAAAATATATAATGGACATGTCTGAATTTCACAACCAATAAAATCCCAAATCATTGGTGTTTTATCTTGTTGAAAAAAGATGGGTTTCATTCATTATGGTTCAATAAATAAGAGTGATAATCATATCAGACAAGGCCCAAGAAACAATGATACTAATTATCTCTAAATATGATCGGAATGAATAATTCAAGGAAGAAGATTGACACGTACGAGGGGGAAAGATATGGCATGAGAATAAGTGAATGATGATCCTCTTTAATAAAGACTCTCACCATGTAGGGGTGATGGGTGGGATAAATAAAAAGTGATAGAAATAAAACCAGACCCACGGAGAGGGATTCGAGATCTAAAGAGTCGGGGCATTACGGCTCCCCACTTTCTAACATCAAATTCATATTTTTATTTGGAATCACTTCCCCTTTTATAAATACAATAAAACAAGTGTGGGATCCCTATAGATCATGGAAATATTATGGAAACATACACATGTCATTAAAAATAACCTTATTTTTATAGAGTAAAATATTTTTCCACAACTCAATGAATCTATATTTTATTACTTTATACAAAATATGACTCTATCCCTTAATTTGAATACATTGGTTGCTAAAAAAAGATATAAAATCCATTGAAAATATATTTTCATCACTGATAGTTAATGAATTATAAATGGTTATTGTGGTAGTATATTTATTAAATTGAGATATTTATTTATGGTGGTCATTGATCGAGAATACTAATGAAGATGGTGAAATAGAAATTATGGAATTGAATTTTTTTGAAGTAATATTCCTCAAGAAGTTTTTTCTGTGAGGTAAACTTGTTGAAACAATGTGAAATTTCCTAAAATTGAAGAATATGGAAGAGGAATGTGTAGATTAATATGATTAAAACTTTATAAGATTATATATACAGACAAAAAATTATATATATAATACATAAAACATTAGTGGACATTTTTTTATTGGATTAAGACTAACCATTTTATTGAATTAGTCTCCAAAACATTTTCGTCATATAATTATATAGTATCTTGTTTCATCCATATTGAGAATTAATTTTATATGTATCACATTTTCATGTTAATTCAATAAAATAATATCTCAGTAGAGATGCTAGGAAAAAATAATGTAATAAATAAGAATAAAGGGATGATGGGATTTAAACACTGTAATAATTATATAAGGAAATGTGATGATAAATTCATAAAGGGAATTGGATTTTGTTACAATTATTGGGATAAGTTCCATCTAGAACATGAATTCAATGTAAATTAATAAACTATTGTTATATATTCCTTAAAATATAGGTAGATAGAGATTTATTTTAATTAATTACACATTCTTGAAAAGAACCTATCGTAGAAGAGTCCATGAGAGGAAGTCTATGCTTATATATTTATAATATATTATTTTTAAGTCCATAACTTTTTGGTGGCATATTCTTTAGTGGGAATTATAATTTCACAGATGATTTTTATGAATTAATACATTTACTCTATTTTATATATTAAATGCCTTAATAAACATTAAATAATTCTAGATCATCTTAAGAAGTTATTTCTCAATCGAGACTCATAGTGTAAATATTATTTAAACAAGGATATATAAGTCTATCTACAATATTTTTAATAAATATATATTTTTTAATACATGATTATTATATCTATGGTATACATTGATATAATACTTGTTTTGGATTTTAATTAATTTTTTATTGTTAAAATATATTTTCAAAAGAAGGTGGTTAAAATTAGTGAACAATATGATAAATCTATTATATTTTTTTGGGGAAATCATTATCTAAATCATGTTTGAATATACCTCTTATATCTCACCATAATGTAATTTTTGGTGAAAAATATAATATACCACATATTTGTGGGAATAATAATCATATCATATATGATTTACCTATTATGTAGGAATAAAATTATTTGTATCCTGAAGTGCTACATATAAATCCAGTAGAGTGTGATGTTGACTTTTCCATTGAACTCATACTTGATTAAAAACCTATTTTCAATAATCCTTATTTAATGGCTATACTTTAAATAGTGTAACTAACGAAACAATTGTAAGAGTTGTGTAATACAAGAATAATTCACATTAGAGTTTCTACTTGGGCCCCCCTTTTTCTTTTGTTAAAAAGGATAGAGACATGAGGATGGAAGTAAATTAAATTTAATTCAATAAAATTATGATAATGAATAGGTATAATATGAAGACATATAAGACATTTTTGATCAACTTTATCAATATTTATATTTACAATATATTGATCTCCATTTAGTTCATTGTCAATTGTGTGTAATGGATGAATATTTTCAAATTATGACATTTTGTATGAGTTATGGACTTTATGATTTTATAGTAATTCCCATTAGATAAACCAATGGATCATATATTTATGGATATAAAGAATATAATAGTAAAATATTATCTTTCTAATTTCATTATTTATGTTATCAATTATATCTTGGTATAAATTAAAATATATGAAGAGAAAAAAATTCCATTTCAGAATCATTCATTAAAACCTCAGAGTAAAAGAGTTATATAGTAAATTTAGTAAGTGTAAATTTTGTGTAGAAGTCATTTTTTATTAGTAATATGCTCCACCAGGGAACGAATATAATTCTATCATTTAAATAAAAAGTGACAGGAAGAATATCCTACACTAATAAATAAAAGTGAGACACCGAGTTTCCGTGTAACAATAGGATTCTATTGGAACTTTTTTTCAAACATTTTCTTGATTAGTAAATCCATTTCCAATTTGACAGATAGAGTTTTTAAGTTCATATAGTCAAAATAATGTAATGAAAGTATTATTGAACTAAAGAGGACATTTTTTAATGCACCATATTGTCATTTCAATTGGGAAATTGTGTTTTTTTGATATATAGCGAGGTATTGAAGAATGGAAATAGATTAATCTTTAAATAAAATTTCATATTTTTTTGTTATACATCAAAATAGTTAAATATTTTAGAATACAATTATCCATCCCATGATTTTGAGATGGAATCCAAAATCTTTTCCATGAAAATATAGATTATTTATCTCTATATTGAATTCTTTGGGATATATAAAGATCAATAACATTTTAAATACATATTTTTACAAAAGGAAATCAAAATGGGATAATGTATATGGCTACAGATACTCATGGATTATGGGTTTTCAATACAATACAACCCATGGAAGAAAAATATGGTGGTCTATCCATAGAGTATGAAATTTCACTATATCTTGAATAAGATACGCATAAATTAAGGTATTATATTTATATATTTAATAATTTTATATATGTGAAACAATAGGTAATATAAATCATTACTCAATTTATTAATTATTTACAAACTATATTTACTGGGGAAAATATAAAGGAACTTACTTAATAATGAGAGTTTACAAAAGAAAGTTAATTTCATGATTGATCAGAATCTTGTAGAAGTTTTTATGAAGAAGCTGTTTTAAAATTCAAAAAGAGGCTATGTCTTACATCAATACCTCATATGAATTGTTAATTACTTGGTGAAACCCATATGTCATATTTCTCTAAACACCCTTACAACAACATGATGTATAGTGATTTAAGAGAACATTTCTTATGGGATAATATAAAATTTGAAATTACTGACTATGTATTAATATTATTCGTGTTTCAACATATAATGGATGAGATATAATTTCCTAAAGTATTCGTGAAACCTCTTAGAAATCAGATATAGAATTGGGATAATAATACCATGGTATTTCACACATTATTAACATAGAAATCTAAAACAAATGACTCGAATTAAGTTAGTATTGATCATCTTATCAAAACAATGAATTTCATATCTATAAGGGAGGATATAACTCTTAATCACCTCAGGTGACTCAATATTATTTATTTTTTTAGAATTCATGGTGAATCTATTTTTATTTTATCAAAATAATAAACCATAGTTTTCATAGAAATAATAGAAAATTATTCAGAAGACTCTCAACGATGAGATGATTTCAGAACATCATACCATCCTCATACAGATGGAAAGTTGAAAATAAATATAGTATCATTAAGAGATATACTGAGGGTGATCTATATTTACATTCAGCATACATTGGATTATAATTAAAAATTTCATGAATTTTCATATAATAATCCATTCTATTATAGAAATAAAAAATAATTTTATGACGTATTGTATGGTAAAAGAAATTATACACCAATTTTTTGGATTAATTTATTTGAAGTAAACTTTTAGGACTAAAAAATTTTGAGTAGAAAATGGTCGATTATATATATTTTTAGAGTCATATCAAGAAAAATCATTGTATGAAAAAGAGATATACTAATAACCAATGGAAGGGTCACGAGTTTCATGTTTGATATACTGTTTTATTGAAGGTATATCCCTGGAAGGGAGTTATATTACTTGGAATGGAAGGAAAAATAAGTCCCATGTATATAAGGTATTTTTATTTTTTGGAATGAATTGGAATATTGTCTTACCATTTAGAAATTCAACCATTCCACTCTAATGTGAATGATGTGTTACATTTTTAATTATTATGGAATTATATTCTAATCCCAATTAATTTATTCACATCTAATTAAGAGTAATTATATTTTGATATTTCTTGTGATGATTGTTTTCTAGATTCTTGATACTAGAGAACAATTGTTAAGGAATCCAACAACTCAACGGGTAATGATAATTTGGAGAAATCATAAAATAAAAAAAGAATTGTTGGAACCAATAAAAGTTATCATGAAGAATTTACCAAAACTTCTCATGTAATACACCAATATTTTATGATATATTTTTCTTGACATACATTTATCTTATTCACTATCTTATGATACGAACAACCCAGAGCACAAATGAACCATGATTCAATATATAAAGTTATAACCTTACCGTTAAAATTAGTTTTACGAATAAGAGTAACCAAAATAATATATATATATATATATATATTCATAAAATAAAATTCATTTATTAATTCTTAATAAATAAGTACATAATTTTTAGTAATGATATTTTACGCTTCAAAAATACATTTTCTTAAAAAGTGGGTTTCATAGATTTTTATTAGAGAATATTAAAATTAATTTATAATACATTTATAATTTTTAATTGATATAAATGATATAATATTTTAAATACTCACATTAAAAGTATCTTATGGTTAAATTTTGAGATATTTCAGAAATGATTGATTTTTATTGAATAGTGAAAAATACATATTTTTTCAAAACAATCATTTATTTTCATAAAAAATCATACAATACATTAAATTTATTCTGAAATTAGCATCATTATAATTTATATAGAAATAATTTAACTATTTAAATATTAACTAGCTTTATAATTATGTTATGTATATATTCATTTTTAGGTATAAAAACTCCTTTTTCTTAGTACTATTTTTCATTGCCTTTTATGAAATTATAATATCATTAATTTATACCAAAATTATAATATTAATATTTAAAATATTATTATATATTTTTATTATTAATAATAAATAAAATTAAATAGGTTCAATTAAATTTTTTATCATCATGAATATTAACTATGGTACAAATTTGTCACCTCGATAAAAGCGGTAAAAAATGGTCAAAACTATGGATTAGAACATTAAAATATATCTAGAACTAAAATTTATCATATTTTATTAATTTATTTATAAAATCAATTGTTTATGGAGTTAAATAATTTAATTTAAAATATTATTTTAAAAATGGGAACCCATGCATGAGTTTTGTAATGTTAACTTATATTTTATGGAAATTTAAAACTATTTTTGGGTCTTTACATTTAATGAAATGGTTTAATGATTACATTGGCTTTTTTATTTCAAAAAAAATTAAAACCTTAGTTTTGTTATTTTTTAATCTATTTATTTAAACGAACTAATTACATTATTTAAAGGTGAAATGATTTTTACTCTTAAAATGGGCATTTTCATAAAAACTGTATTTTTTGTTTGTTTTTGTATCTATATTAATAAAAATCTCCATCCCAAGATAAATTGATTAAGATAACATTGAATAAAATTTTAAATTCGTATTTACATTTTTAATAATACCACTTTTATTTTTGGTCATATTATTACGTTATCATTGTACAAATTTAATTTATCACGATTAAGGCTAAAACGAGTTTAATATTATTTAACTAGGATAAAAGGATTAAAATAAGACCAAAAAATATAAAAAGATGACCTTTTTTGTTTATTTATACACTATAAAATATTATATTCTGATTTGGGGTTCCTCAGTTCCACATCACAACATTATGATATATATATATATATATATAATTTTATCTTATATGTAATTCCAAGTGTTTCTTTTCCCTCTCTTATAAAAAGATAACTCCTCTCCACTCATATCAATACACCATGATCCTTATATATAAAAAATTAACTAAAATAGTACCATCATACATTTCCTCATGATATTATATATCTACTAGTACTTCCAAACTACTGTCATTTAAGGGATTTTGGAGTTACCCAAATGAGGGTTCTCAATAAAGAGGTAAAACTCATTACTGAGTACATTCAATTTTATTTATACGATTAACTCAAGTAAATATATGATATAAATTATAAAATAATTACATTTTTTTATTAATTATAAATATTTATTAATATGATTTTGGTACAACCAATATTAATATTTATTCTATCTTATGGAAAAAGAAGAGATCGCTCTTGTGTACCTGTACACTAAAACATCCACAAAAGGTTTTATTTTTTCCATTGACATTTAAAATGTATTATTATAAAATCATATCATAAAAATATTTTATATTTATGAAATTAATAATTTTCTCTAAATGTGAATTATTATTTATTAATCATTCATTCAATCAATTGACACGCGGAATCGTCACTCATGATTACCTATAGACTAGCAGCTCCATGAATTGATGTAATTCATTTTTCATCACTGAATATTAGTAATATTTATAAAAGTGTATATAATTATTAAATATTATACTCATGACATGTTTTAAAATTTTTAGATGATGTAACCAGTGTCAAGGTGCAACGACCAGGACTACCAAACCAAAACATTCAAGTAAAACAATTATGTTGTAACTCAAAACAATGACTTTAATAAAAATTTGTGTATAAATGGGTGAAAAGATTTATAAATATTCATATATTTTATAATGTATGTCATTATGGTTTAGTAATATATGTGAAATATAAAAATATATATTATTCAAGAGGTTTTAAAATGTATGATGTCAGTGTAGACTTGAGGTAATGGATTTATGTTTCAATCCCATTTTTATTGTGGGATTTTAAGTATGAATTAACATTGAGAAAAGAATATGATCAATATTTGATAAACCATTTTTTTCCATATAATTATTTTTAAAATTTTATGTTTTAGTATAATTTTTCAAATTTGGTACTCAAAATGGTTTTTAATATGTTTTCAAAAAAGATAATTTTATTTCATCCCTCTCATCAACAAATGTTTTATTCCATATCTATGCATTCTAAAATGCCTTTGAAGATGTTTTTTATATTACTAAATTCTTTTTAAAATTCATTTTTACCCATGTTTTAGTTTTTAAAAAAATTCATAAATAAAATGTTCTTTTAATTTTATGAAGAAAATAATTTATTCCAAAGTTGTTAATGTAATATATATTTAATGAATAAAACAGTAATGAAATTTTAGACAAAAATTACGACTAAATAATTTAACAATAACCTTGAATGTTTCAATGGTGTTTTATAATGGAATATTTTCCATAATACTTTAGAAGTATTTTATTTTAAATAATTGATTTCAAAATCAAAATGGAATTTTCTAAAAAAAATATTCCAATAAAATTTTAAATAATTTTTCCATTTGTAATATCGTTATTTTATGATAAAGTTGCTTGAATAGTGATATGACACAAGGATATTATTCTTACTAATTCACTGGATAGTTTATGAATAGTATTGTTAGTAAATTAAAAAACTAATTTTTTTTCTTGGGATATGCTATGATGAAATAATAAAATGTTTATAAAACATGTTTCATTTCCAAGAGTTATATACAATGATATAATGAATGTTATATGATATATTTCCATGCATATATACACTATTCATAATGGTATGGGGGGACACTAATTATAAATTACTCCAAAGAATTGGAAAAAAATTAATATCTCTTCAAATAGTAAGAACACGAATGGGGATTGAACCAAACTATGTAAGGGTCTCTGTCCTCTATGATATTCTTTGGACTAAAACTTAACTAAGTATATGACGGAATGAGGAATTAATCCAATACTCTATGATAGTCTTGTATGAGATCCTTTAAAAATTTAATGATTTTCTATTTTTATTTATAAGTCACAAATGTATGTCTAATGCTTATGATATGTACTCCAAGATTATGATCCATTATCGATGATTCAACAGAATTATGACTTATTTATTTTGTTATTAAAAGTAATTTTTTATGATTTAGGAATACTGATATTTGACTTATTAGTTATGATTATTTAATTTTAGGAATATGTTCTCAAATAATTATTCGTATGTTATTCTCACTCATGATAATTGATTAATGTATATTTTTTTACCCATTATGAGCATATAAGATCACCATTTTTTATAATTCATTTCCCTAGGATATGTAAAAATGTTTTATGTAGGGTCTGTTTGGGAATTTTTCCATGTGATAATATCATTATGAGAGATTTTTATGGCATTATGATATAATAGAATTACATATATAGTCTCAAAGACACTAACCCATTATGGTTTTCATATAGATATTAATGTTATGCAATGTAAATTCATCTAATAATATGTAATATTTATATATAAAGAGTATGGGTCACAATAGATTATATGGTTATATTATATACATTTCTCAGATGATGTTTTTGAAGGATGGATGAGTGTAACACTCGAGCTTCAATATAGTGAGTTTTCCTTTCTAAAGAAACTATTAAAGAATGCACATATTTTAATTCAATAATTTTATTAAAACCTAAATTCCCAATTTTTATAAATTTAATTTGATGAAATTATTTTCAATTTTGAATTTATCATGTCAAAAATATCTGTGGTATATTTTTTAAATTTGATAAATAATTGATCATTAGGTGAATATGGAAAACTATCCATTTTAAAAATACCAACACTTTTATGATATTATAATGTGTTTATTGTTTATTAACACATTTTGATAAAAAAAATTTATATATTTTTGATACAATATAATTCATTTAAAATATAATTTTTATCATAGATATCTATGTTTAGAATTTTTGAAATATAAGTAATGTTTTTATTTAAATAAAAACTATATATGGATTTTCAATGATAAAGAAATCATAAAAAAAATTTGTATTTCGTAGGTTTTATTGTCAAAAAATAATAATATTATTAAAAATAATCCAATTAATTCCATGAAAAATGACATTGTAGGTGATTTTTTTTTATAAAATCATCTTTAGGATTGAAATAATAATTTGGAGTAGAAATAGTCCCTATTTTACATTATGAACATATATTCAAAGTAATTTTTTTCAATTCATGGAATTGATTCATGTAAAATATATTTCATATTTTTAATTATCATAATAAATTGTAAATAAAATTTTAACTTAATATTTATTCATTTTGAATATTATCATTGATAAATATTTATCACCCTATTTGTAGTGAAAATTAATTAAAAAAGTAAATATGAATGGAAAATATTCATGATAAAATAGAAAAAAATATTATGCCTCAATAATTAATTTTATTATTAAAATTATCTTATCATATTATAATATTTTATAATTTAGAGATTGTTTAATTGAGTAATTCATATATTATATAATAAAGATTTAAATATATTCAGTTTTTCAACCTACATAACTAATAAAATGAAACCTTCTATCCTCTATTATCATCACTTATTGTGCTAAATAGCTAAAACAATAACTGTTTAAATATGTTAAAAACATTATTTTTCTTCATGTAGAGGACCAATTTTCACCAAAAAACCAATTTACGATGGATAATGTTTAACCCAAAGGTGATTACCAATGGAAGAGGTATATGATCATACCTTTTTAACAAGTTTCATTCTTATTTAACCTCCTAATAATCTTAAATATCTATATTAAAATACTAAATTAGTATATTTATCAAACATTTATGTTTTTATATTAATTTTATAGTTTTTCCGAAATATTTTCTATCTCCCAGAAAATGAGAATATCTTCCATGCATAAGTAAAGACAATCAATTCTATAAAATGTTTTATATAATTTTTCATCACAACCTAACAAGGATGATATAAATATGTAATTAATTAATATTTAATTTTTTCATCAAATAAAAATTATTCTATAAAATAAATATATCAGTTATCTTCTCGCCCTTCAATCTGTGAAAAAATGATAACATCTCATGTCCGTACATGTGTACTACCACCACTATGAAGAGATATGATTTGTTTTTTATTACCTCCATTCATGATTGATTATATATTATAGAAATATATAAACAATATTCATGAAATTATTTTAAATCAAATATTATTTATCATTTTCAAAACATCTTTAATCCTGGTCAATATAATAATGTAGTTTTGTACAAATTGGAAGAACAAACTTATGTGGTTTAGGTAATAAAGAATTATATAATGAATGAATGGAAAATAATTATTAAAGTAAATTAATAAATTAAATATATATATATAATGTTCTTAATAAACTATTTAATTTATTTAAATTGATTATTTGGGATTCTACATCACGTTTTACCTAGAAGATATCGAATGAATGAGTTTTTCATATCAATTCCATTCTAATCTGAATCATTTTATGTTATGCATATAATCAATTTTATATGATGTATATACTAAAACATTTAAATATTTTATCTTTTGTTACCCTTTATTTTTGTTATTTAAAATTTCAATTTATATTTTCCATTTTAAGGGTATTTTATTCAAGAGTTATTAAATTTTTATGATTTATTTTACAATCATATTTATATTTAAGAATTTTTATTTAAAAATTAATGTTAGAAGAATTATATTTTTTTAATATTCATAAAAAAATTATTTTCTCTTCCTCTAGTTATTTTTATGTTTACCATTTCTTTATAATAAATTCCCCTCTATTTTAAACGAATACTGTAATATAATGTGTTTACAAATACATGATAATATTTCTTCTTTTAGGAAAGGAATATTTTTTTGCATATCAATATTATTTAAATTACTTCACTATAGTTTTTATAAAAGTTTTATTAAATATATAAAATATATTTATAATACAATTAAATTAATTTATCAAATACAAAAAATTAAATATATATATTTCTTTAGAAAAATTATTTTATGATATTTTACAAAAGTGTCAATGGAATGTTATATCTATCATATTTGTGGTAAATTGTTTTTCACACCCCTATTTCAATTTTTTCTAATTATCTTAGTCTATAATTTTTGTAGGGGGTTCAAATAAAATCAATTTTCCACTATTTTATGATTTATTTCAATAATATTAAAATAATTTTTCATATTTTATAAATGTTTGAAATGAATTTTTAAAATGATTTATAACATAGTTTTTATAAAAATGTTACAAAATCATTATGGAATTTTCTTTTTAACCATTCACTACAATTTTAATATCTATTTATCAAAAAATATATTTTTCTTTTCAAAATATAATTTAATATAAATCAATTGTCTTCTATGATCCTTTATTGGTTTACGGATTGTACCTTATTTTGTGATCATTCACCTTGTTATGATCATATTATCAATCAATCTTTATTATTCATTAAAAAAAATTCTTTCCTACAAATCCCTATTATTATGTATCATAGATATATTTTTCTTTTTAATATGTTCCCAATTGTATACCATTATTACATATAATATTAATTTATGAAAGATTAGTAAGAAGAATTATTCATTTTCAGTGGATTATTGATGAACCAAATTATTGATTCAACACATATATTTACATATTAATATTTAATTTTATTATGTATTATATAAATGAATAAATATATTATGAATGAATTTATAATATATATACATATAATTGGTAGGCTCTGATTATAGTTTTCCCTTTTATGCATTAGAAGTTCACACGAGATAGAAAATTATAAAAATTTGTTTTGTATTGGGTGTATACCAATCCATTCATTGAAATTTATCTAAACAAGGCGATAAAAATATGTTTAATTTTGTCTTATCCTGATTCAGTGATGGTAAGATCAGCATGTCTAAAATTAGGTATTTCCATCAGTATGATTTTAGTTATTATTATCCTTTTTATTTTTGTGTTGATATTTTCCATGAATACATTTTTAAGATCCTGATATTGGTGAAATGGAATATGTATTGATTATCTCATACTCTATATTGTTTTTTTACTTATCTACAAATTATCTTTCATTATATATTATCCCTTATATGATATTTTAACTCACCAATTATAACATTCTAATTTCTAAAGGATATAGAGATGAAATCATGGAATTATCTCCAAGAATGTATTATTTTATTAATGTTATGAATAATTTTCCCAATTTAATATGGAAATCGTTCACATATCTATTCTCCCATGACCATTAAATTGATTGGTACTCTATGTTTTTATCTATTGTATATTATACTAGAGTAATAATGTAGTCACCATTTGTAGGTTACTGGTGGAGAGTTTAATTCAAACTGAGTGTATGGATGGAGGAAAAATACAATTCAAGACATGTTTGAATATATTATGAATACTTTTGAACTTCTTACATCATTCAGGGGTTATGTTATCTAGGCACAAGAAATCTTACAAAACCACATTCCATCTAAAGTAGTCATAAAGACACCATATGACATTTTAATTTCTAAACATCCCAATATGTACTTTATGATGATTTGGGAATGTATAGCCTTTTTATGTCATTTAGATTCTATAATGGCTGACGTAAAACCTAATAAGGGATTATTTATTGGTTATATGAATGAAATTAAGGGTTATTTTTCTATAATACTACTTAGCATAAATTTTTTAAAGACTAATTTCATCATTCATTGTTAAGGAATATTAAAATAGATAAGTCAATGTGACGAATGTTGAACATATTGAAGTTCATAAAAAATAACATGTACTGTTTTTGAGATGGAAGTTTAACCAGTTCTGTGATGAGTTCTTAAAGAAGATATGAATAAAGGTACATAAGAGCATAAAATTTCTAAAATTATTTTTCAAGATCTAGTGAGATATGTATATCATTTAAAAATGACGATGTTTTATTTTTCATCAGCGATAAACCTAACATGTACCAAGAATCCATTGACAGTTCCAATTTCATGATTCAGGTAACAGTAGTGTAGAAAACGTTTTTAACGTCACCATTTTTGACGTCGGTTATTTTATAACCGACGTGAAAAATATGGAGAGTAATATTTTTAGTCGATTATAAAATAAACTACGTAAAAATGAGCTTTGTAATAACTTTTTTAGGTTGGTTGTTTTATAACTGACGTAACAAACCAACCAGAAGAATATTTTACATTGGTAATAAAATAAATGACGCAAAAAATGAGGTATCTAACGACTCTATTACGTCTGTTATTTCCTAACCGGCATAAAAAAATCAGCAGCTGAGGTGTTTTTGATGTCAGTTATTTGATAACCGACGTAAAAACCCTACCCGCAGAAGTTTTTACGTCGGATATATTATAATCGACATAAAAAACGAACACCCAGAAGTTTTTACATCGGTTATAAAATAACCGAATTAAAAACTAAGGTTTTTGATGTGTTTTTACGTCAGAAATAGAATAACCGACGAAGTAAACTAACACGCAACTATTTTTATGTCGGTTATAAAAGAACTGACGTAAAAAATGCGGTATTTGATACATTTATAACATCTGTTATTATAATACCCGAAGTTATAAATGAAAAAAATAGTTTATAATGTAGGTTATAAAAAAACTGACGTTATAAAACATTTAAAAAATTTATCACGCCCCGTGGATCATCATTTCTGATTTTTCGATAGACAAACCTTTGACTCGTCTCTCTCACGAGGAAAACCTTGAATCGACTATTTGATCTCATTTCGTTATACTCATTTTTCCATCATCTTTTATCATCTTTACTCTCATCGGATATATCATCTCCACTCGCAACACTCGGGTAAGCCTCCCATGACTTTACTTCATTCGTTTTTTTCCCGGATAGTCTATATTTACGTTTTGAGCTTTTTTTGTTTACACTAGGTAATATTCTTTGATTTAGAACCCTCTAACCTTGGTTTTCCATCATAATCTTATTTACTATCACCAGATCTTTTAGATTGACTCACAATATTCATGTAATCCTCACCTAATTCTATTTCGTTTGTTTTTGTTTCGCAGATTCCCTACATTAATGGTAATATTTGTTGTCATTGAAAACTAATGATCTCATTCACCTATATTACAAAAATTTATATCTAAACTATTTTGATACACCCATTCTGTGTACCCGTGTGATTTATTTTATAAGTATATATGTTTTTTCATGGTGGAATGTTTATTTTGGATTCTCAAATGCTTATATTTTGGGTATCAATTTTTGTTGTTCCATATACTATTTACGTCGCTTATTCTCATTGACTATTATAAGTCTTCATATGCTATTAAAACATGATTCATTGAATAACAATGAATTTTATACTAGTTGGAGATACAGTTCATGGTTCTCATTTTGAATAATAGAATGATACCAAAACTAGTATCTTGAGGTTCAAATCCCTAGATATGCCTAAACTAGTAGCTTGAGGTTAAAATCCAATGGTTCTGGGGGCCCATCTAGAGGTTTGGGGGATATCCAGGGTGTCCATGGAGGTGGGGGGGAAGTCCAGGGTTGTGTGTGGGGGGGCGGGGGCTGTCTAGAGGGTTGGGGGTGGGGGTGGGGTCTAATGGGGTGGGGGTGCTTTCTAGAGGGGTGGGAGGATGTCTAGATGGTGGGGGCTGTCTAGAGGGGTGGTGGTATATCAAAGGGAGTGGTGGTGTCCATGGGGGTCTCCAAGGGGGTGGGGGTGGTTTCCAGAGGGTTTGGGGGCGGTCCAGAGGGTTGGGGGTGTTTAGGGTGTCCATGTAGTTGGGGGGGGGGGGGGTAGTCTAAGGGGGTGGGGTGTTGAAGGGGGTGGGGGTGGGGTTGTCCAAGGGGTGTGTTGGTGTGTGGGGGGGGGGGTTTCCAAAGTGGCGGGGGACATTCCAGAGGGTTTGGGGTGTTTTTCAGGGGGGGGGGGGGTTGTCCAGAGGGTAGGGGGTTTTCTAGGGGGTGTCCAAGGGGGTGGGGTGCGGTCTAGAGGGGTGGGGGGCTATCCAGAGGGGTGGGGGATATCCAAGGGGGTGGTTGTGTCCATGGGGTGTCAAAGGGGGTTTGGGGTGGTGTCTAGAGGGTTCAAGGGGGGTTTTCCAGAGGGTTGGGGGTGTCAAGGGTGTCCATTGAGGTGGGGGGTGGGGGTCCAAGTGTGTGGGGGTGTCGAAGGGGGTGGGGGGATATCCAATGGGGTGGGGGGCTGTCCGAGTTGGTGGGGGCCTGTCCACAGGGTTTGGGGGTTTTCCAGGGGGTGGGTGTTTCCCAGAGGGTTGGTGGTATCCTGGGGGGGTGTCCATGGGGGTAGGGGGTTGTCCAAGAGGTGTGGGGGTGTCCAAGGGGGTGCAGGTGCTGACTAGATGTGTGGGGGTTGCCTATATGGTGGGGGGCTATCCAGAGGGGTGGGGGATATCGAAGGGTGTGGTTGTGTCTAGGGGGTGTCCAAGGGGGTGGGAGTGGAGTACATGGGGTGGGGGGTTGTCCAAGGGGGTGGTGGTGTCCAGGGGGTGTCCAATGGGGTGTGGGTGGTATCCAGGGGTTCATGGGGGGGGGATGTCCAAGGGGGTGGTGGTGTCCAGGGGGTGTCCAATGGGGTAGGTGATAAGTGTCAGTTGGAATTGAATATTTCATTGTGGTTTGTGAGATTATGACATGATGATGGTATTGTTTCTTGGAAATTAATGTTGCAATATGATTTTATTTTTTTATATAAATTTTGACCAGTCATTGTCTATGAGAGAAATATGGGTTATGGGGGAGACAATGTCATGGTTTTCATATATGGGAAGTAATCCTGACCCCATTGTGCAGTGATGATTGACTTTACATTGTAATTTTATCCATCCGAGTTTTTATTTTAATTTTTATTTCATTCTTAGGTTTAATCTATTTTCTCCAATTATCTATCAACGATTGGAGGCCCCATGGTTTTATTAGATTCCAGGGAATTTAAACTGTTATATATAACTATATTTTATTTTTATAATCATATTCAAGAATATGTTTTTAAATACACATAGATTTGTTTTGTATTTCAATATTTTTTACATTCAATTTATGATTTTTTTCGTATAAAAATATATTTTTCATCATAAAAAGATGTATAATTCTGATAATTGTTATAGGAAATAATGAGTTGAAGTTGGATTACAGCACATCGAATGAGCAATGAATATGAGGAAGGTGTTGAAGCCTTTTTGGAATTTTCTAAAAAAAAATGATCCAAGTAGTGACATTTTTTTCTGTCCATGCCTGAAATGTTTGAATATGAAGAAGTGGAAAAGTAGAGAGGTAAATGATCATCTAATTTTTCATGGTTTTAATCTATGTTACAACCCTTGGATTTGACATGTTGAAACTAGACGTAATGTCACTAATGATGATGATTTTCAAGATTGTTACTCCGATGGAATTGAGGAAATGATTTTCGATATTACAGGAGAACAAATTGAGACACAACCGACAGTTGTGCATCTATATGGTGATGTTGAAAACCCATTATATCCTGGTTGTATATATTTGATTGTTTTTTCAGAGGTGTTAAGATTTATTAACCTGAAGGAAAAACTAGGATGGAGTGACATATGTTTTACAGAGCTGCTACAATTGATGAAAGACATTCTTCCAAAAGATATGGATCTTCCATATTCACATTATAAGGCCAAGAAAATATTATGCCCTATGGGATTTGGATACAATAAAATACATGACTGTCAGAATGAATGTTTGATATATAGGAAGGAATATAATTTTTTGTAATAGTGTCCTAAATGTGGGACATCACAGTATAAGGTGAAAGAAAAAGCACAGGATGATGTGGAGATTACAAAGATCCCTTCAAAGGTATTTGAGTATCTTCCTATAATCCATCATTTCAAGCTTTTATTTACTAATTCACATGATGCAAAAAATGTTTATGATGGCATGCTGATGAGCGGTTATGTGATGGAAAAATACGTCATCCAGCCAATTTTCCACAATAGAATAAAATTGATGAGCAATATCCTAAATTTTGAAATGAAATTAGATATCTCAGACTAGGTTTGTGCACAGATGGAGTGAATCCATACCAGACCCTCAATAGAACAGATAGTTCATGGCCTGCTTTATTGGTAATTTACAACCTCTCTCATGATGTTTTTATGAAGCGAAAATATTTCATGTTGAGTATAATGATCTCTGGTCCGAAGCAACCCTGTAATGATACTGATGTTTTCTTGTCACTATTGATTTAAGATGTTAAACTTCTATGGGAGGATGGTATTAGGGTGTATTATTCTTATAAATTTTAATATTTTTAGCTACATGCAGTGCTTTTGTTCACTAGAACTGAAATCCCAGCATATTGAAATTTTTCTGGATACAATGTTAAAGGGAATAAAGCAAGTCCAATTTGCGAACAACAGACATCATATTGTCATTTGCATCATGGGAGAAAGACAATGTACATGGGTCATTGAAATTTTTTGCCTATAGATCACTCTTATAGAAGACTAAAAAATGAATTCAATATCCTAAAAGAATTTGATATATCTCCAAAACCATTATCCCCTGATTTGTATTTCAAGAAGATGAAAAACCTTGATGTGACATTGGGAAAGACTCAGAAATCTGGTAATGATTGACATATTCTGTTGAAAAGGTCAATATTTTTTGAGCAACCATATTGGAGATATCATGAAGTTAAACATAATATTGATGTCATGCACGTGGAGAAGAATATCTGTCATAGTTTTATTAGAACATTGTTAGATATTAATGGAATGAAAAAGGATGGGTTAAATGAAAGATTAGACTTAATATTAATGGGATTACGTTTGGAGTTAGCTCTCACTACTAATGGAAGACAAACAATTCTTACCCCATCTTGTAATACATTATCTAAGAGGGGTAAAATTATCTTTTGTCAGTGTCATCAGGATATCAAAGTGCCTCATGGTTATTCATAAAATGTAAAACAATTTGTCTCATCGAAGGACTTGATGTTTATTGGTATGAAATCTCATGATTGTTATATCAAGATTCAACAACTTCTACCTATTGCATTGCAAGGAATATTTCCAATCCGTGTCAGAAAGACTATAATGATGTTTTGTTATTTTTTCAATTCAATTTTTAATAAGGTGATTGATGTGAAAGATTTGAATATTTTGGAAAATGATTCATGTTTTATACATTGTCAATTGGACATGTATTTTCCTCCAACTTTTTTTGATATAATGGTGCATTAAATGATTCATCTGGTTCAAGAAATAATACTTTGGGGACTTTTATATCATTGTTGGATGCATCCTTTTGAATGGTATATGAAAAAATTGAAGGTGTATGTTAAGAATCCATATCAACCTGAATCCTCCATTATTGAAAATTATATTTATATGGAGGTTTCAGAGTTTTGTACGAGCTACTTGGCTGCGGCGCAACACATAGGTTTGCCTCCATCTCTCCATGAATGAGTAAATAATGTGGGAAAGAGGATTTATGGCTTGAAATTCAAATATTTTTCCACTGAACAGATGAAGATGTTAAAATCATACATCTTGAATAACAAAGTTGATGCTCATCCTTATATCACAATGCATATTAATGAGTTGAAACAATGTCATCCAAAGAAGAATGAAATGTGGATTTTGAATGAGCACAAAAAAACATTTTTTTGATGGTTTTAAAAGACCTTTCTTGGTAGATCAGAAGTATGAGAGACATTAAAATGGATTGTGGGTGGTACATGTATAAATGTAATATCATGGTCTGGTTATGACATAAATTTCTACACATTTCATACGAAAGCTCAAGACAACAGAAGTGCAGTTCAGAGACATTATTGGTGTTTGCTGAAGCATTGCATTTTTTCAGTGCTACGGACAAAAACACAATTTCTACATCAAGTTCATATTATGCAGTTATTGAAGACTCATGGGAGGAGGATTACATTAAAATTAATGTTCATGTTTTTAACTGTAAATGGATTATCAGAAAAAAAAGTGTCAGACATGATGAATTTGGAATGAAAGTTGTTAATCTGAATAGATTGGAAGACACATCTGATTCTTTTATAACGGAAACAGATGAAAAACTAATTTTCTATATAGTAGATTAATCATATATGCAGTAGGTTTTTGTTTTAAAATGGATACTACAATATGTTGATGAGGATGAACTTGATGAAGATGTTGATTTATGTGAGATCGCTAATTCCATGGAAAGATTAACTGAACATAATGATGAGCATGTTGACGACATGGTTTGTGCCATAAAGAACAATCATGATGACGGAATTTGGGAATAGAATCCATTTGTACATTCCTCAAATTATAGGTAACCTTTTTTCATTTCTTATTTACATTTATTATTTTCATAAAATGGAAGATATTTTATGTTTATTATTTATTAAAACATTTATTAAAACATAATAAGTATTAGTTTTTGTTTGTTTTATTTTTGTTTAGTTTACTTTATCATGTTTACCATCAAATTTATTATATGTCTATTGTTTTTGTTCAGTGACAATTAGTTTACCATGTTTACCATGTCTACCAGGCTTACCATGTTTTAATTTTTTTTAGTTTACTTTAGCATGTTTAACAATACATAAATTATATATCTATTATTTTTTCTGTGACAATTACATTACCATGTTTACCATGTTAACCATCATGAATATCATTTCCATATTTACCATTGTTTACATGCTTACCATAATAAAAATGTTTACTATTACATAACATAGTACAATTTTCTATTTTCTAATTATAGTAGTATCAAAATATTTGAATTTGTGTATTTTTGAACTAATGTTTTTTTATTTGTAGGATAATTACAGATCAATCAGCTGATCAGCCACATTATTCTGTAGATGATAATATTAGTCATACCTCTGGGGAGGAACATTCACACGCTCCTCTTGATGTTCCCCAATCTTCCTCATGTGCTCCCATTACTACAAAGAGTTCAATAGTTGGTAAACGTGGGTGGACACGTTTACCAAAATTATTAGTTTCCCGTACGCAGGATCATAGGATACCCATTGATTTTGATTAGGATGATATTCCTTGAGGTCCAAATGAAAATGATATTTAGAGTTTTGTAACCACTCAGGGTAACAGCAAAGTATTTTTTTTTATGATGACTGGAAAAGTGTGGACAAATCTATAATCTCTAAGTTGTGGGAGACGATATTGGTAAGATCTTTTTCTATTGTTTTCTTATTATTTAAATGTTTCTAGAATATATAATATGTTTGTCCTCTTCTTTATCAGTTGACATTTCATATTCCTGACATTGGTGGAGTCATGAAGAAATGCTTATCTATGGATTCCAGGAGATGGAGGGATTTCAAATCAACCCTCACATCTAATTTCATTTTTGGTTATATGAGTCATGACAATCCATGTCTTATATATCCTTTCATAGATGAAGACACATGGAGACAGTTAGTTGAAAGTAGAAGAAAAGAATCATTTTTGGTAAAGGAAATGTAAAATTTTATAGGATTTCATATATAAATTATCTAATTATTTCTTGATTAATGATATTTTATTCTTAACTTACAGAAAACAAGGAAATCTCATCAGATGATCCAATTTAAAAATGTCAACCCTCATAGTTTATCTCGCGGTGGGTATACAATATTGGAAGAACAAATGATGGCAGAACAAATACTAAAACATACAGGTGAGTCTTCAATATTTGGAGAGGTGGCACCTCCATCCCCTCCATCTAAACATGAAAAATGGAAGAGAGCTCAGATGATAAAAAAAGTGCAATATCTTTCAGAAGATTCGAGAATCATAGCTGATAGGATTGCAATATATCTATTTTATTTATTTATCTTAACTATTTTATTCATATAATTTCAATCATTACAGAATTGTTCAATTATTTTATATAGGATTCTCTTGAGTAGAAGAGCTCACAGGGGGTATTTACAACTGCTAGGAGGCAGGATATTTTATCTGCAGCATTGGGAAAGCCTGAACATCCTGGTCGTGTACGAGGATATCTAGGGGTTTTATCATTAAGAAAAGTGTTTCCACATTTCTCAACTACTTATTATGAGGGTGTTTATAAAAAATAGAATCCTTGGAAGCTGAAGTTCATAACATTAATGTGATGATGTATGAAAATATTAGAGCGCCGATACAGTCTCTGTTTGTAAACATGAAAAGACGATTTCAGACTGTAGCTCCCACTCCTCCACCTCCCCTTGCACACCCAATTATTTATCCTACATCTCCGTCAGTAGCTCCCACTCCCCCACCTCAGCCTGCGGACCCTACTTTCTATCCTACTCCTCCGATGCAGCTTCCTACTTATTGTGAGTTGTATGTTGATGATCCTCATCAACGTATATTTTCATTTGGATTGGTATATTTTATAGGAGATATAGTTCATCATCAATAATTATAGGTAGAGAATCAGATGATCACTATACATGATATTATTGATAGATCTGCTCGAGTAACATTAACTACAGATGAGGTGTTCACAGTTGGACATAGTATCGACCATTTTTAATTTGGCCATCCAGACTTTTTCAACTCATTACCATAGAGGTATATATGTTATATATTCTATTTTATTTTTTTATTAAAATTGTTTTATCATTTAAGAACTAATATAACTTTATATTTATTTTTACAGGAATACTTCAAAGGTAAAGAAATACTATATTGGGAAAAACAAAGACAAATTGCTATGACATCAGATACAGATTCAAGTGGTTTTGATAGATTGCCAAGATATTCAAATTTTATTGTGGATCATTAGGAGTTTCCGATGGAAGCTCAAGTTTGTGAACTTTTAATAAATGTGTGTATTATGAAAGTTGATATCATGGAGCTTGGTACTAGAGATTAGTTGGGAATCAACATGGTGCAGATTTTTTCCATGTAAGTATTAACACCATTCCCTGCATTATATTTATTAGAAATGTATAATTATGTCTACTTTTTATTAGGTATCTTTATAAAATCTGTGAGAATAATGAGCAGACAGATGTATATGGGTTCATGGACCCGCATTTGATTTCTCCTGAAGCATGTGTAGTGGATGAGGAACAAAGAATGGTTTATATTATTGGAAGACTTGAACAGAATATAGTCACACAATGTTGGATGATTCATTTTAGTGAGAGGTATGAAACACATCTCTCTCAAAGAGTTAATTATATTTTAACATAAAAAACCACTAACCATAATTTTTTTATCAGTTATCATTGAATATTATAGGAGTTTTCCCAAGAGAGAAGACACATTATTGGATATGCTCTGTCCATGGTGATGTGCAGGAAAGATTTATGAAAATGTTGGGAAAGTATGTTTCAATTTTTCAATAGTTTCCTATATTAAATTGAATTTTAAATTTATCCCATTGCTATTATTTTCTAACAGGGAATGGATCTACATTCGAAAAAACACAAAGAAAAGTGGTGTGAAGATAAAATTTGTAAATGTAAAGGTAAATATCCATTTATAATTTGTACTATTTGATTTTTTACATAAAAATAATATATTTAATTTAAACTCATTCAAATATAATTTTCCTTAACAACAAGGCCTAATCGAATGTGGATATTAGATGTTAAGATTTATGTATGAAATAATAACAACTAGGACAGTTGTAAACTTTCACCAGGTAATATTTCCTTTTAAACCGTTCCATAATATTTCATTTGATTTACTCATTATACACATTAACTACAATCCTTTTAATTTGTAGCTATTTGATGACCCTCAACCCTATATTCATGATGATGTAAATCACTTACATGTGAAATGGTCAAATTATTTTACAGGTTTGATTGATTTTTCAATTTTTTGTAGTGTAAAATGTAATTTTGAATATTGTCATTGTAATTGTGTATTTCGTAGTTGATTAGGATGGATTTAGTTTTTTTTATGTTGACATTGTATGATTCTAATGTTATATATGTGAATGTTTAATTTTCCCCTACCTCTTGTTTTGGTCTAGGATGGCTATCCGGTGGGGCGGGGGGTATCCTGGGTGTCCATGAGAGTGGGGGGCAGTCCAGGGGGTGGGAGCGTTTCCAAGAAGGTAGAAGGTTTTCCCATGGGAGTGGGGGGCTATCCAGGGGATGTCCAGGGTTGTGGGAGGGATTTCTAGTGGGGTGGGGGTCCAGGGTGTCCATGGGGATGGGGGGAGTCCAGTGGGATGCGAGTGGAGGAAGCACCATCCCTCGAGGGGTTGAATGCCGCTAGAAGGTACTCATCACTCCCACATGTGAAAAATTTTGAGATATCATTCTTCGCATGTGGGAGTGCTGAGTACCTTCTAGTGGAATACCCCCCGAGGGAGGGCAGAGCATCATCTCCAGACACCAATTATCTAGTGAATGTCCAGGGGGTGGGGGGAGTCCATGGGTGTCCAGGGGTGGTGGGGCAGCCCAGGGGGATTCCTAGAGGGGGGGGGGGGGGGTTGTACAGAGGTGTTGGGGCTGTCCAGGGGGTGGGGGAAGTCCAGGGGTGTGGGGGGGGTCGGGATGTCCAGTGGGTTGAGGGTGTTATGGTCTGATTTTGGAAACATTTTGGTCTGTTTCAATGGTGTGGTATGGATATCCTGGGGTGTGGGAGTGCGGTGTAGGGGGGGACAGGAGGGTGGGTGGATGTCCAGGGGGTGGTGGGGATGTACAGGGGTGTGGGGTAGTCCAAGGGTGTGTGTGTGTCTGGGGGGGGGCTGTCTAGTGGGGTGAGGGGGTTTTGGTCTATTTTTGATAACTTCCTGGTCTGTTTCATGGGTGTGTGAGGGCTATCCATGGGTGTGTGAGTGATGTCTAGTGGGAGGGGGTATACTGGATAGTGGGGGATGTCCAGGGGGAAGTGTTGATTCCCATGGGTGAGGGGTGTCTAGGGGTGTGGTGGGGGAAGTCCAGTGGGGTGAGGGGGTTGTGATCTGTTTTTGGAAACTTTTTGGTCCTATTTTTGGGGTGTGGGAGGGATGTCCAGGGGTGTGGGAGTTTTTTCTAGGGGGTGGGGGTCAAGATGAGTGTGGGGGTTTTCTAGGGGTGTGGGGGTTGTCCAGGGGGTGGTGGGGATGTCCAAGGGTGTTTGGGGTTGTCAAAGGGGTCAGGGGTAGTCCAGGGGTGTGGGGGTGTCCCGGGGTGTGTTGGGGGATGTCTAGTGGGGTGAGGGGGGTTGTCCAGCGCTGTGGGGGGGGGGATGTCCAGTGAGGTTAGGGGGGAAATTTAGGGGGTGGTGGGGTCTGTCCAGTGGGGAATATTAAAACTTTTGTCAATGTAAATTCTTAATTTTTCATTGGTTCTTATTTTTGTCTACTTCTTTTTTTCTGGTACGAATTATTGGTTTGGTATCTGGTTAATTTTGGATTGAGTAGAGGAATGCTTCCTTTTCTTAAAAAAATATAGTTTTTCATGTTGGTTATTTAATAAACAATGTGATAAATCATTTTCCAGGTTTGATCATGTCGGTTATTTAATAACCGACGTGATGAACACCCACCCCCACAGGTTAATCACGTCGGTTATTTAATAATCGTCTTGATAAACCCCACCACCCCGGTTTATCTGGTCAGTTATTTAATAACCTATGTAATAAACACCCCTAACACTGGTTTATCACATCCGTTATGTAATAACTGACATGATAAACCCCCCCCCCTTGTTTTTCACTATGGGTATTTAATAGAAGACGTGATAAAAGCCTAGGAAACGGTTTATCATGTCAGTTATTTTATGATCGACATGATAAACACTGTGATGTTCTATTTTTTACATTGGTTTTTAAATAACCATTGAAAAGACAATATTTATTATGTTGTCCATATTAACATCAGCTAAAAACAGACGTAAAAAATAAAAATTAACCGATGTAAAGGTCGTTTTTTGAACTAGTTCAAAATCCACAAAATTTGAAATGGAATATCACTACACTAAAAAAATTTATAATCTAGTGGATGTGCTGGAATAAGAAATACCTATAGGGTATAAGTGGGTTTATAGAGAAAAAAATAACATGGATGATTGAGATTTTAACTATATATTAATCTTTGAGGTAGAGGGTTATATAAAACTTCATGGTACTAACTATGATGATTCCTTTTAATAAATTTAATCGATAAATTACATTAACAATTTTCTATCCAGCACATCCTATTATGATTATGTGATATATTATGTTTTTGTAATAATTAATTTACATAATAGAAATACATTAAAATTAGTGTATATGATACAACCTGATGTTATTTAATTTCCAAATGAGGCTACTATGGAATGAAAGCTGAAATGGTATAAATATAAATTAATGAATGATTATCAGAGTCTGAATATAAAATTTTATGATTAAATAAAAGAGTTTTATTTGATAAAAAATTGTTCATTCCTATATAGATATATCAATCTTACAAGGAGGGTCATAGTGCTTCTCATATTGTATATAGAGGACATAATCTGTATTAGAAAATTATACCTAGAAACCTCGTGTGGTGAAACTAGGATAGGGTATGTGTTTCTAAATGAAAGATATGGGTGAGGATTCAATCATACATGGAATGGGGAACTATAGAGATAGATCATAGAGGTTAATTTGACTGATTTAGAAAAAATATATATTCATAGTTTGATAAATATTTTCCACATGGAGAACTCTAAAAAATGAATTTTCTAGTGGTGTATGGAATAAATCTTATAAATATTTAGGACCCTTATAAATTATTAAAATATGTCTATAAAATTACATATGCATCTCCCATAGGATATATCATGTATACCATGTTGTGCACTTGACCATATGCATCTTATACAGTTATCATAATTAGTATATAAAAATAAAATCCTAGTGAGTGGCATTATATAGATGTAATGTAAATTCATCATTACTAAAGAAGGAATAATAGTATATTATTATTTCGTCAAAGAATTGTTAAATTTGATGTAATTGGTTACAATTATAATCACATCCAACAAGATAATGATTATATTAAATTTAAAAATGGATTTTTGTTTCTCATAAATTTTGTAGCAATTAGTTAGATGAATTAGGATAAATTTACAATAGAAGAGTCTATAATAATGTCAGAGTACATCAGTGTATCTGATACTATAATGTAAGATGTTTAGATCATGATATTTATTAACAAACATTGAGTTTTTTTTTAATTATGTGAGAAATTAAAATATATTAAGATAATAATTTGGTTTTTTACTCATGATAGAGAATCCATGTCTTATAAAAAGTCCAAAAAAAACATCTTAAATACCACATCAAATGATATTTCATTGAAATGGTTTATATAAAGACCACATTAGTGGATATATAAGATAATGTAGAAGATCCATTAGTAAAAATATTATCACAACAACAAAAATATATTCATACATATTCTGTGAGTGTAATACATATGAGATATTTGTTGTAATATTTTTAAATGTATCTTATTATAATAATAAAAATAGACAAAATTTTATATTCATTCATGCATGATTTAATTTATTTAAAATTAATAGTTGAATAATAATATTATCTAAAATAATAAATTTTAGTTGACTCTTGCCAATGATCATTGTAGATAATTATGGGATCAAATGATATGATAAGGTTTTTATGAATATATTCATAAAATAATTACAAATTGTTTTATATTGGAAATGACCATTTAATTTTAGATTGTTTTTGGAATTTTCCCAGTAGTCTACATGTGGGTTCCTTTCCCCCACATATAAAAGGAAACTAGAAAAATCCAGTTAGTCACACCTATATATACATATAGTTCAGAAAAAACTCGACCAAAATTCCCTCAACAGTATCCTTATCCATGTTATAGAGCTTTTGTTTCTCCAAAAATTCGAACAGTGGGGTCTGTAATAAGATATCCAGTAAAGGAGCTTCTAAGTGAAGGTAATTGCATTCACTAATCTCTAGTTACATTCTTCAATATAATAAATTATTTATTTATAAAAACTAATGATATAAAAAATTATATATAATATATAGTTAATGTTTTTATGTAAATATAATAACCTAAAATGGTTTACACTTCTATCAAATGGGTTATTCAATCATTATTCATGCATACGATGGGCTATCGGCTCTTGAACCGATGACATTCATTTTTCCATTACATCCTCTCATGGATGGGTATAATTATGGATATAAGGTTTGGGTATATATTCGTTTTATAAAATAATTTTCACTCTATAGTCATTATAACATATACACATTTTTTCCAATCAATATTTTGGCAATAATACAATGTCCCTCATATATGGAAGTCTGCAATATTGTGAAGCGATGTGAATTGTTGACATTTTTCTGTGAATATAACAAAGTGGGGTTTAATGAAAATTATATATATATATATATATAACTGAAAATATTATGTATTTTTTATTATTTTTTATCATTATTTCCTTCAACACGTCGTTAAAATGGTTACAATGTTTATGTGAATGTATAACGTACCCTCTCCATGAACAATGTGTTTCATTTTTTTACCTCGAAATTTTATCGATTTATATAAATGCTTATATGTTAAATATATATGATAATTATATACGGGTGATAATTTTTTATATGATGAAACATGATCAATGTAAGAGAATTTATAATATAACAAATAAAAGCATTCATGAAATTACAAAGTTTTTAAGAAACGAAATGTGACTTTTTATGGTTTTGGATAATTTTCCCATAACTCAAACCTTACAAAAAAATAAATTATAAAGTGTACCCTTTGAAATAGTATCTATTTTTCAAAAAATTAAAAAACATTAAAAGAAATCATGAATTCATTTTAGGTAAAATCTCCAAGACTTCCACAATGACTTATTCATTTCCCTCAACCATTTTCAAGAACTGAATATTTTTAAAATACTCAGGATAGGAACCAAATCTTAGTAAGGGATATAAAAATAAACTAAACCATTAGTTTAGTTAAAACATGAAAGATGATATAAGGTTTGCCATTATCTTAAATTTTCAATGAGAATTTGGAATAAAAAAAAATCACATGAATAAACAACAAAAACATTGATCAACAAAAATCGTTAAAATAAATTACAATCAATTAAACACCTTTTAGTGACATACAAAATCTTATGCCCAAAACCCAGTGAAAACCCTTTTAATTGGAATTACCAAAAGCCTTAAATCCAAAATTATCATTAATAAATACATTGTAGAAATATAATGGGCATTACCCTTCATATAAGGTATATCAGGCTAAACCTTATGCTATAATTAAGATCAAACATTGGTATAAGATATATCATTCTCACCTATTTATTATGAGCTACAATGTGACTCAAACCTTCATATAAGTTATATTGATATCACCCATGAGCTTTAATGGGGCTCAAATATTTATATATGCTATATAGGGATCACCCATTTCATATAATTATCATGTAGCATATCAATATAAAAACACTATCATCATAAAAAAATTTAAATATTTTTTTAATCCATAAGAAAAAAAATTCCGATAAAAATTCCATTTTCTTTTGAGAACCCATTTTCAATATCCAAACACCATTTTATTTCAAAAAAACACATTCAATAAAAACAATATAAATATATAAGAAAATATTTTTTTTCATTTAAGTGAATATTTTAGATTTCAAATGAATCTAGAAATCTAAAAATATTCATGATGACATTGATAGTCATTATAATTGTATATTAAAAATAGAACATTTTATTTTATTTTTATCAAAAACATACTTTTATGACCTGTTTAAATATTCCTTTTGATAGTTTTTTAATGAAATTAAAAAATATAGATAAATTGTCCTTATTAATCCTTTTATATCCATATAAAAAATATGGAAAACAATATCAATAATATTGACATTGATAATATTTTGGGAAGTAAATCATTAATCTTTTAAAGTATCCCACCCCAATTTGAAAAAGTAAATCGAAAGATACAACAATAGATAATATATGTTTCATAATAAACTTATGTTACTTATTTATATGTTTCACAATTTTTTCAAATTTATCATTACTTTTTTTTCAATTATTAATGTGTTGTAAAATATTACTTAAATAATTATGTTTACATCAGGTGCATTGATCATACTCTTTTTATGTTTCAAAATGAGTAAGGTAGGTTTACTATGTTTTAGGAGGACAATATATAAATATTATAAAATAATAATCACTATATAATCATCATATTTATAAATAATTTACAATATTAAATGTAATCATTAATGATGGTTCAACAAAATGAATCAACATCACAATCTTGGAGATGATAGGTCATAAATATTCCTGAGTTCCTTTTCAATGTTTGAAACTGTAATAATAAAATATATATTTGTCATATACAGTAATCGCATCGCATTGAGGAGGCGGTAGTCCACACATCCATGAATGCAGTTATAACTTTTTTAGTGTGTGAATGTGTAATAATTATAATGATATATTATATTTATAGAAATCTTATTACTGAACTAATATCATAGAGATATTATTTATTTCACTTATTTGTAATTAAAACCATCCTTAATATAATATATATAATGTGTGGATACTTCACATTTCTTTTAGGAGGAATTAATAAAACAGAAATATACATTAAATAATGTTACCTCTTTTTCAGGTACCACCTATTTTGCCCCAAGGGATTCATTTGTTGTATTCATAAGAAAATATAGGTTTATTGGTGGAAGAGATGGATTCTTGGGGATTATTTGTTCTATTTTTTTGTGATAAAAATTGTCTCTATATTTCTTATGAATTGGGGAGGGTGATTTCATTTTATAGTTGAGGGGAGTGACATTTTTATAAATATAAATGCATAAATAAAATTGAGAGGTCTTCATTACATAATGTGAATAAAATAATGGTCATAATTATATTAAAGAGGTTATATGGTCAAATAATGTCCATAAAATCGGTTTCAGACAAGTTTTTAGGTCATTAAAACTCTTAAGAGTAATGTTTAACCACTCAGTAACCGCATTTTTACTTGTTCTCTTTAATTAATGTTAATTACATTCACTGATTTATTGGTCAAAAAGTATATGTATTTTTTATAAATAAAAAATTTTATGATTAAAAATATTTTATCCATTCTACCAAATTACAATAAAAATTTTTGTAGGTATTATTTTAATATTAATCCAGCATATGGGATGACAATGTTGGTTTATAATGAAAAATGATTAAAATATTACTATGATATTATACAGAAATTAAATTTGAAATTTTTTCCATTGAACTAAATTGTATTAAATGATACAAAATTTATCTAAATATGATTTAAAAGAAATTAAAAATATTATCTAACTATATAAATAAATCAGACAGAAATGTAGTTTTAAACTAATTTTCACCGTTATTCACTATTTGTCAGAATATAAAAGTTTTGAAAAAAATTTCAAAACAATCACCCACATTAATATTTGATATTCATATATCAAAAAATATGGTTTTTAATTTCAAAATTACAATAGTGTCAAATATTATATTTAAAATATATGTTCCATTAAATTGCTATAAATTTTTATTTTAGGAAGAAATAGTTTTAAATTGTGACCCTCGATTTATTGATTTCCTATGCCCATAAAATATATTGTATTAATGTAAAAATATTTATATTTTTGTAACAAATTATTCGTATTAACATTAATACCCAACAATATATTTATTATGTGATAAATATCCATTAAATAATACTATTTAGAGTGTATTATTTGTTTGGCTGAACCCAGTCTTGGTTGCAATGAAAGAATTCGGAGAAACTCATTGTTGAGTGTTAGTTGCTATATTTGGTATAGAGTTAATTTGAAAGAATATTTACTATATAATTCATAAATACTAACAAATATTAAAAATAATAATTCTATCAATACCTGAGATGTGATATCCTTCTCCCTTTTAGAAATTTGCTTCCTCATAAATTTATTCACATATCAAATTAGTGGGGAAATTTCCCCTTATAGCATATTTAAATGTCATGTTTGCTCTTAAACTATACTTTTTCCACAAAACCATGACATGGTGAATTAAATTATTCAAAACACACCCTATCTATAGTTATGAATCAGAATTTTTTGTTCTACATATTAAATATTCTCTACCAAATGAACTACTTAAGGGCCCAAAACATGAGATTAGTCTAGTACAAACATTTGTATCATTAGAATATGAAATAAATTTTGTTCATTGTTTAAATTTTGAGGTAAATGCACATGATAGACCACTAGCCCAATTTTATAATGGATTTCATATGGTCTAATGAACCAAAAAATTATCTTCCCATCATACCAAAACACATAACACGTTTCCATTGATGGAAGTGGAGAAATACAAGATCATCTAACTCAAAAGTATGATATTTTATAAATTTATCTACAAACATGTGTATATGCTCAGATTTGTCCTCATGTGTAGTCGAATAAAATGATATTTCTCTATTTTTCCTCTACCAACTCTATCTCAAGTAGCTTCCTTTCTCCCATATCATCCCAAAATGCTTGTGTTCGACATCAATTTCCATATAATACCTCAAAAGGTGCCAACTGTACAATTGAATGGAATTTATTATATATGAAAACCCAAAAAATGAATTATTATGATCCAAGATTCCATGGTAATATATTGATCAATAATTATGTATATCTTCCATGTTTTGAATTATATACTCATAATTTCCTTTATATTCATAAAGAAAATTGTACTCGAATTAAATTTTCTACCCAATGACTTCTTAATTCCATTCCATAAATATTATGTGAACCTAGGATCATGTTATGTAATAATGGAGAGCGGAACACTGTGTTACCACAAAAAAAATTTATGAACAGTCTATAATGATGATCGAGATACACTATATCTCAAATTGGAAGAAATTGTTAAAATTTACACTATAAAAGAATTTTTTTGTGGCGATTTAGTAAACCACCCAAAAATATAAGCAACAATTTTTTAAAGACATCTTTTAAAAATTTGGTTTTTATTAAATAATAACCTTCATCCCCGAATTCCCCATGCTCCATATCCCCATGACCCTGATCCCTGGAACTATCAGAGATGTGTCACTCACTATCTCCCTCCCCTCCCCCATGTTGTATCCACTACTCAAGCCCATAATGGAGTTGCAGTCCATCCTGAGCCCCCAGATCCATCTAGCTATGGGAAAGACATCCCATATCAGTATTTTTATACTCCATTCATCCCTTTCCCCCATTCTCAATTTTTCATACTACTACTAACTCCTATGAATCTCTTATGATTTGGATTTCAATTTCCATGGTATAATATATTTATTATAGGTTCGAATTTTTTGTTTCCAAATTCTATGCACCACCTAGTTCTCAACAGATAAGGGTGATATTCATGTTTATGTATTTTATATTTATTGATTTTTCTTAATTTAATAAATAGAATAATATATATTGTTTCCATTAATGAATTCATCATAGTTGAATCATTATATATTTTTTGATATGTAATTTTTTTGAGTTGTATATATTTTATTTATTTAATTTTTAAACACATTAGATGTATTAATAGTAATAGGTCTTATATAGTTCTCATATATAGAGTTTTTATAAAACTACCGGGGGTATTTTGAAATGAGTAGGGTCTTCTATTTAGATTTTTTTATAACTATTTGTAAAATAAATATAGAATATGTCCTCCATTATATGTGTTTACTCATTTTATTTTAATGGAATACTTATTATTATATAAATATATTGATATTTTTTAGAATTATTCATACAATTTGGATGTTTTAAATTGAATACAATAACTTTTTTTCATTTTTGAATTTCTTACTTATATTTAATTCATATAAGGGATTTCAAGGGTTATTATATATTTTTTATTTTAGGTAGAAGATATATTTAGGATTTTAAAACAATGATTAAAATTTTATTTTTGGGGAGTCAACTACTTTGATCTCAAAATTCTTTATTTAATTATAGAATAGCATATAAATTAATGCTCGGATGAATTTTTTTATAAGTGAATTACATGAGTTGTTTTATCTACTAGTGATTTTGTTTAAAGAAGATATATAAGGAAATTTATAATATCTATATAAAATCGAATTTCTGATTTTCTACATTTTAATGTAAATCAATCTTTTATAAATCATAGAAAGGATGACAATATTTATGGATTGACTTTCTTGTTTTTAAATCATTATTGTATTTATTTGATTAATATTACATTATAATAGAAATTTTTAATATAATATTTTTTCCAAACTAAAAAATTTGGATTCCAAAAAATTCGTTAGAAATATAGATTGTTATAAATTGGACAAGTGAAAAGTTTTTGAAAGGGGAATGGGAAAAAGGTATAAGTCTTTATTTGGATTGATTAGAATCCTTTTGTTTTCCTATGTGGGACTGACTCTAGATTATTGGGTTATGATTTATTTTTATATATAATTTATAAACTCTCACACATCTCTCTAATTACTAATTCACTTCATATTTAATATATATACCAATATAAATTATAATTATATAAATGTAATATAAATTATATAATGTTATTAGAAAATTTGTGTCGAAAATAAATACTATATATATATATATCTTATATATCCCATGGTTAAAATTTGATATTCATTTATTGAATAATCACCTAAAGGGGTGATCATTATTCTTTAATTATAAAATGACACGTGGTTGTTAAAAACCATAGAGTTTTTTATGTAAATTAATTATTAAAAGGGGGTTTTGACACAAATTTTATCATTAAAATGTGTGTTTATTGTTTTCGGGGAATTTTTTAGGAATTGATGTTTGGTGTACAATATTATTTTTTTAAATTGGTTTGGGACCATAAAAATTAGGATGTAAAACATTTATTGGATCACTTCTATAGATAACCGTAAAAAAAGTACGACTATTAGAGGTATGGAAAGTAGTATTATAATGATATTGTACCCATAACCCCCAAGTAGACCACTATATTAGACTATTATAATTAATATAGTTGAAAAAAAATTCCATGCATCATTTAACATCATTCATCTTCACATAACATTGGGGATGATAAGAAGAGATCATCTTAAATTTGGTAACGTAATATTTGATCAACTCTCTCTAAAAATTCTTGTTATAATTGGGCATTGATCACTAAATATATCCTGAGTGATCACATGTAATCACAAAATTTCATTCAAAAATTGTTCATCAAATATTTTTTTCCAAATATTGATTTTTTAATACAAGGAAATTGGTGTACATACTCATATGTTCCTACAAGGTTCCAAGGTGAATTGTTTAGTCCAACAACAGTTCAGTGTCACTTTCCTTAAAACCTAATGTTTTCTACCACTACAACCAATGTAAAAAAGTATACTTTTGTCCAATAATTTTATGAAATTTCCCAATACTACCATTGGATATATGAATTCCAAGTAAGAAAAAATCACATCTATTCCAAACAAATTTCATTTGAAAATATCACTAATTTGTAGAAAAAAAACCATGATTTTGAAGACAGTACATTCATAGTACCATATCTAGACACATTGTTTCAAAAACATATGGCTCAAGTATAAAATAATTTTTTCTAAGCACACTATTATAGAATTACAAACCCCTAAAAATTTAACCTGATTTACACCACCTAATTGAATAAAAAATTTACTAATATTTGTAAATGGAGAATCAATATATTTCAATTTATATTTAGAGAAGAAGTTTTGACTTTCCTTACTATCAATTAAAATTGAAAACAGAACTCCATTAGTTGTACCTTTTAATTGAATAGATTTAAAAATCCCTATGGGATCCCTATATTTTTCACCGATTTTAGTACTTATTAATTATTTCCCCAATTTTCAACATGGAGTTATTATTCCTCTTCTTCCCGTTTAACATCATTTCACAATCGAAAATTCATATTTCTTCTTCATATTATCTAGAAATAAAAAATTCCCAACTCAATAATTTAAATCTTTTTTATGACTGTATGTTATTATAAGATGAATTTAATATAAATATTTTAAAAACCCTAATGTTTCCTATCTTATTAAATAGATATATAAATATATAATATTTCTCCAATATTGAGCCACTATATCCATTGCATCTTATTTTTTAATAATTTTCCCCTCCTATTCTTATAGGAGAAAAAACCAATGTATTAACAATATTTGGACCCCAAAATGCCCACTGTGCATTGACACCTACCCTACTAAGATCATCAAGATACATAAAAACTACGTAAACAGAATGTTAATGTTCCACTATTCTAGTTAATGTAAAGAACCATACCTTATTCCGAGACATATGTGTACAATTCTAATACTTATTTCTATTCATAATCCTCCAATGAAGTGAATTATATACGAATTCTCTTTAATTCATGTGATTATATAACTGCACACTAAAATTCATTAATATAATTATCAACTACCATTGTCTATCAAAGTACATTAAGAAATATTATTGGATACTCCTCACAAACGTTCCAAAATATACCCAAAAGTTCTTCCATGAATAGTGTCCAAAAATGTTTTATTATCATAGTTTTCTTCGATGTACACAATATTGAACACTGTGTTCCTTAAAATGTTTTTCTAATGATATCATTAGCTCTACCTAAAAATGGAAACCTAAAAAATACATTTCATCATCAGAAATCCATGATTCCAGATCTTCTCAAAAAATGGAATATACAGTAGTAGAGATAATTCATGGTGAATTACCCATCAATATTTTCCGTCATAAATCATGTTATTATTTAATTTAGGTATAAGGTTCCCATCAGAACTTCCTCTTGAAAACATCCCTCAACATCATCATAAAAACATTATTCATTTTCTCAAACATTTTAGTCAACAGAACTGTACATTTTCACAACAAACTTTGAAATCATAAAAGTTATGTACTGCATTTGTGTTTCCATGAATTTCATCATATCATCCTACAACTATTGTAGCTCACGTTTCCATATTATACGCTTTTATTTTTAGTGAAAATTGACATGAAATTATTCCAACATCATTCCATCACCCAAAACCCGTTCTTCTATCCATGTAAGAGTAAATAATTGAAATTCACATGAGGCATACCATTTCAATGAAATACAAAAAAAAATATCCTTCTTCTCCTATATTATTATCTCTTATTGTTTCAATCTCTCAAGAACTGTGAAAATATCAATCAAAACACCATGTTAATTACAAATCAACTAATTTATATAGTTTATTTTACAATTTCAAGGAAACACCCCTCCCTGTAGAGGTTCTCCACCTATACATCTATTACAATTGCTATAAGAGACTCCAAAATACATGAAAAACTACTCCCAAATAAACAACATGTGAACCTTATACTAATAAGCTCTTATAAAACTAAAAATATACCCAATCATTTATGACTCCTACAGTGATCAAATTCCACACTTTATATTACAGACCTCGTCCCCTCTATTGATATGTTAGTAAAATTATTGGACTTATAGTCTTCCTAACATCTTAGTCTTAAAAATTGGGTTCTTAAAAGTAGTTGACTTTCTTTAAAGGCGGATATATTTCCAAAAAATGTGAATTTATAAAAAAATTAGGATTTATAAATTGGTTTTCAAAGTGAAATATGATAAATAATTTTCAAAGAACATTTGAAATGTATTTTTCAAATGGTGTATAAATAGAATGGATTATTAAACCCTCTATAAAATCGTGATTGATACTTTAAGAAAAATTATTTTATAAATATGTGAATCCTTATTGATCATTGTGTGACTATAGTTACATCCATGGAGACTTGTGAGACCCTGATGTTATGATTTGTATTAATCTATATTTGTGTGATTCTTATTGATTTTATTATTTTTTTGGATCCTCGATTTTACATAATCTTATATATGATTTATTTATTTCTATTTAATTTAATTTTTTTAGTACATATGTGAATATACTTATAACAACCTGGGTTTTGTTTTCTTCACTTCTATTTATCTTTTTTCAACTTAGTAATTTTTTTTTGATTTAATTTTTTTCAATAATGTGTAGAAACATTGTGATATATATGGATAAAAGTAGGATCACATTGTTGAGGAATTTTCATCAAGATGCTATGGGATTGGAGGGGTTTTTATATTGTGAAACATACAATTGATCAATTTATGGGATAATAAGATGTCCATATTATAAATGTACATTTGGAATAAGGTTTAAGAGAGATTATGTGTATAAAAAATTGATATTGGTGAAATTTAATTCTCAGTATTTTTTTTGGATTTGATATAGAGAATTAAATTTTACAAAAAAAATTATCATCGATGTCAATCGATAGAATGAGCTCCCATATTCATCTAAAATGGACAATGAAATGAAAATTCTTAAAAATGATTCATTCAAAAATGTGAAAAAAAATATTGTCATCATCAAAACATATCACAAACACCGGTTGAAGGTTGTGAAAATAGAAACATAAAATGTAATGTTATTAGGAAAATATGACAACCAAAATATGATTGTAACATATCATTGGATCACAGTCTTGAATCAATTGAGATTAATGTAAGATATGAAATTATTAAGAAAAAAATGTGTTTCTTACTTTTGTTGATAATGGAAATCGAGATTTGTATGTTGGATGTTTGAAATATTAAATATTTCATATTCTGTTGAGATGGTACCTCGTCAAATGCCTATATGGAATTGAAAATAAAGCGATTTTTGTGATATTGGAATTTCTTCGTGATGAATTTCTATATGATAATATTCTTGAGTCCTTTTTATGATTTAAAATAAGCTGTTAACAAGATTGGTTTGAATTATAAAAAAAAACATATTTGTCTAGATGATTGTATGATTTATAAGGGAGAGGATTCAGGCATACATGATTGAAAAAAATGATCTCCTTCTAGATGGAAGTCAATGGGTGATGTTGGATGTAATGGCTCGGACCCCACGGGTCCATTCCTTTGTTGAAATCGATATGGTCAACACGATGCGTGTTATAATGATAATTATTAATACTGATGATAATGTAAAAATATGTTAAATAATAATGATGATGACATAAATTGTGTGATTAATTAAACTAAAAAGAGAACAATGACGATAAAATGATTTAATGGGTGTTATAATTATTAATGATTTGAAATGGGAAGGTGTGTGATCCATTATACATTGATAAATGAAACATGCGGTTTATTATTAATTGAGTAATTGTAGAAATTATATTTTAATAATAATAATGGGTGTTGTCTTATTATTCTTTTTAATAATATTAATAATAATGAGAATTTAATGAAATGAGTCATGGTATTAATTTCAAGCAAATAATGAAGATGCACCGTGGAAGCATGGTGGTGCGTTAATAAAACTAAAGGTGAGTTCGTTATAATTATTATGTAAATAATAATTATAATGGTGTCTTAAAAATAAGTTGGGTTTATTAAATTGAATGGTTTTAATTTAATGAAAGTGGTATCAATTTTATCAGTGTCAAATAAAAATAAATATAATTAAATAAAAAAATTGACGGATGTTACGTGACATTGAAGTGGCAAGGTCAAATTTAGATATCCAATGGGGTAGTTTAACGTGGTCAATGTGATGATCATAAATATTATCATTATTAAAAAAAAATAACCGTGATGAGTTAATAAAATAAATTGATGAATTGTTATTATTATTGAAAAACAATAAATAAAAATGATGGCATAAAACTATGTGCGAGAGGTTAAGGAAATTAAATTTATTAAAAAGGGGTTGAATATGTAAGTTATATTAATTTTGTTTTTTCATTTAATTTAATTAAATGGAATGGTTTTAATTTAATAAGCGAATAAGTAGGATAATGTAATTTAATGGGATTAAATTAGAACATTAATGATGGGTGTTATTAATATTAATTTTACTAATAATGACATTGAATTGAGAATTGAGGTTTGGGGCATGACACATGATGAAAGGGAAAGGGCAGGTTCCACTTTTGGTGGGGTGGGAGAGAATCATGGAAGAAGGAGTTAGATTGGATAGAGAAAATGTTTAAAGGAAACAAATTAAATATTAAACTAAAAAAAGATAGAGAATCCCATGAATGGGATGATGCGCACCAAATTAGAGTGATATTTGTGTGAATATGAAATGATATTGGAGATAGAAATTTTAAATGAAATGAAATAATAATAATATATTATTATTATTATTTATGGTTGTCAAAACCATAATTCGTCCGTAACATCTTTGTGCGACCTCGGTTCTACAAACCGTTAGTGGTAGTGCAACCCTGACTTTGAGGTGGAAATTAAGATTCAAATATTGGGTATCTTTTTCGGGTTTTTTTATTTGGTACCAAAAATTCTGGTGAATTAATAGATTTAATATTATTATTAAACCTTCGTCACGTCATAACTCCCGCGTGCGACATCCGATTGACTTGTCGTCAGTGGCGATGTGATACTGTCATTAATGCAGTCAATTCAAGTCTAATGTTGGATATTAAATTATGGTTCATGGCTTGGGTCCACGAGACACCCAATAATAATAATATCATTATTATTATGGGATATTTTATCCAACGTATCTCCCTCATACAGTATCGGATTGACGAACCGTCAGCGGCAGAGTAACCCTGATATTATGATGATCATTTTAAGACCAATGATGAATATCTTTTTATGACTCTTTTCTCAGGTAAAAAAACACCTATTATTAATTGAAGTTATAATGATCATTAAACACATGGAAAACGTGTGACGTGTTTTGTGTTGACCAGTCAAACAACGTAACAGTTTTACGGTCATGTCCTATATTCATTAATACATGTTGTGCACCATTTTACCTTTTAGTTTCCTATATAAGAGAGGGTCACTTATTATTTACTAACTACTCTTCTTCTCTGCACGACGACGCTCCCAGATTACCTAGAAGCCTTCCTCTTATCTTCTTCATTCAGACTCCAAACCTCGATCCGTCAGTGACTACGGGATCATGTCAGTAAGGAGAACATCGTAAACCCTGTTCCGTTCCCTCTTCTTCGAATTCCCCTCCGTAGTTTTCAACCGAGGAGACTGCTGATAATTGATGGGAATGATGGTCTTTGACAAACAACTCTAAAAAGGTATGTTAAACCAATGTTCTTGTATTCTCTTTCTGATTCTACTTCTCCCGTTTACTTTCCATGCTATGGAATGTGATCTCCGTGTTGAGGGAGTTTCTTGTGTTGTTGATTCGATTCTGCCACGATGTCCTTGGTGGGTGTTGTCGTTCTAGGTGAAGCCTTGTGATCGTGGTGGTCGTGTTCGTAGAAGGAAATCATAACCTATTGAGGTAGGGATCCTACATTTGTCTCTCTATATTGTGAATCCTGTGGGGTGGCTATCCTCTTGATTACATGAAACACATTTGAAACTGCCTAATAAATATAATAACTGGTTTATATAATGGGAATGAGATGTTTGTGAATGTAGATACATTTTTTTAAAACCTGAGATATTATGATGTGAATTTAATGGGCTTCTGCCAAGTGAAAAGCATTGTCGTTGGGGGCCTTTTCTTATACAATTAAATGTTTCCCCCTCCTTCTGGATTTTCTTATAGATGGAAATTTTATTGAATTTGGAAATTGGTTAATCACGTAAAGTTGGATGATTAAATACCTAGAACCCTTTTGTGATCACCCCGGCTGAACAAACTGAAATAATAAACATGTGGGTGCTGGTTAGGGTTTATTTATGTGAAGGGGGTGTTTTGTGGGTTGTTATGGATCAGGTGAGAAGAGGTGCTGCAGTTGGATTGTTTATGGGTCGGTGTGAATGCTATGTTGGTGATGGGCAGTTGTGCTGCGATAAATGGTATCAAATGGATGATGATGTATGGTTTTTGGTGTGATTGTGGTTATAGTGGCTGGCAGCGTGGCTGTAGGGATGGGTTTGGATGTGAACGAACTATGGGTTGTGAATAATCAATACATGTATAAGAGTTAATGAATAGTAGGTCTTGGTAATGGAACTAGAATAATAATAAATGGTGTTTGTTGGTTAATAAGAAGGGACTTTTTTGTGTTGCTTGTGTTTTACTAACTTGATTTTTGGATGCCAGGGATATGTTTTATGAATTATTGATCCAGTTTGGTTATTGATAGTTTCCAGGTAGTTAAGAAAATGATAACTAAATCTGTTGAAACATGAAAACATTAAATGGGGTTTTAGGATTACTTGTTGTGTGCATACTCTCGAAGTAGCAGTGCCAAGCATATGCTCTGATCGTTGTGTAGAAGCATTATAATGGGATGAGTGTTTGTTATACTTATATATATCTGTACATTTTATGTTTCGTTACACACCCCACCCATGTTGAGCACTACGTGCCAAACACCCATGGGACGAGGGGTGAGATTCTCAAACATCCAAAGGATGACTGGTTACTGTTCTTCCCTGAGCTCCCTCTTCCGGGTTCTATAGCCCATGTTCCTTCGGGCAGGTTACGACAAATGTTTCCCATGAATTTTCAGGATGAGGTGTAATATGTTCCCAGGGGTCATCGGGATAAGATGTGGTTATCTCCGAGGATTGTGTGTCGGTGGGATGTGACTTGATATGACCGAGGATTGTGCGATGACATGTTACTATGAGCTTCATATGTCCAAGTTTCGGCACTAGCTTGAGCTTCATATGGCCAAGTTGTGGCACTAGCCCAGGAAGAGGGGGAAGCATCAGAGTGTTAGGCTTGAGGTCTTGAGCAGTATCCGGTGGGAAGGTGGTGTGGGGTACCCATAATTTGATAACATTACTACTATATTCTATTGACCTGTGGTACTTGATGTGTGTGACTGGTGAGTATGGGTCGATATATTACTTGCTAGGTTTTGGTTATTCCGTTTTCTCACGGGGCATTAGGATTTCTCCCCACTTGTGCACGAAAGCTTTAGGTTTCCCTACTGAGTATACTAATATTCACACCGTAAGTTTTCTTTCAGGTTTTCAGGTGGAATACAGGGACTCTGCGAGACCTTACTAGTCAGGCAGGGGTAGTTGCTATTGTTTGTTGTTGTTGTTTTCTTTTATATTTTGGTATAGTACTTTGGAGCATTTCTGTTCTTGTACTTTTGTTTGAGTATTCTATAAAACTTGCATATGGTTTTGGTTTTGGGTTTATTTTCTCTTACTTGTTCTTTTTTCCTTTTGGTGATTGAATCATCCTATTTCCCGATCATAGAAAAAGGGTAATTCCTCCCATATTTGTGAAAAATCATACCCATGGTGCTATTCGCCACTCTGGGCCCTATTGGAGGCGGGACTCGGGGGTCATTATCACCATTTCACCTTGGCCAGCCCAGGAGGGGCATCTTTGGTGGGAGGGGGTTGTGACATAATGGTATCAGAGGTGAGTTTGAGAGATAGGATGAAGTATGGTGTTAGGCACAGGGAGGATTGCATGGGATGGTGGGGAAACAGTTTTGGCTGATCTTGTTGTGTTACATAGGCTAGGGAAGACCAGCTAGGACACGATATTTTAGGGCCCCCAGTGATCTGATGCAAGGACTCTGAGCTTACCGAACGACCAAGTAAGACTACATTGATTGTAGGGTAGAGACCCTAGGAAGGGTACATGCATCATCATGATTTGTGTTTTACATGATCTGGGTGTTTTGGGAAAGAAATCGAAATAAAAAGATAAAATTAATCCTTGAGCAATTTTCCTTACGTCTTGGGCTTAGGCGTTCTTTGATTAACATACAGATATGGCACATGGACATCGTTCCCGGGTGACTCTCACAGTCGAGGCCCAGCTGATTTAGACGGTCGATCAGCTGAGTATTGACCGAGAGGAGGAAGAAAACATGTGGCGCACACATTTCGTTCTTTCCAGCGATAGAGAATGAAGATGTATGAAGGTAGCACTTCAGATACGGAATCCAAGAGTTGGTTGGAAGAACTCGAGATCACCTTTGGGCTGATCAGGGCTTCATCAGAGTACTGGGTTCCTCTAGCAGTAAGCCAGCTGTGAGGAGCGGCGCGTCAGTGGTGGATGCTTTACCTTGGGGAGGGGAAGGAGGCATAACTTCTTTGGGATATATTTGAGAAGGAGTTCCATGAGGAATTTCATTCCTCGACGAGGAATCCTGAGAAGAGGTAAGAGTTTTTGTCACTCTAACAAGGAAGCTTTTCAGTGCAGGAACTAGGGGTCATGTTCTATGATCTCCTCCATTTTTTCCCGAATCACTTTCTGGATGAGGATTCCCAAGCCATACATTTAAGGGGCACTTCACCACTCTATTCGGTGCGTGGGGACCCCTTTCACCTTACCAATGTACCTGGATGTACAGAAGAAGGCGGAGATAATTGATAGGATTCACTCACGAGTAGGTCCATCACGAGAGAGGAGCCACCCATGTTCATCCAAGAAGTAGGCGGTCATCAGTATATCCCCAGCAACAGGACCTTCCACGTTTCGACCGGATGAGAGAAGACTTCAGCAGGTCCCATACCAATCTCAAAATTTCTGCCCATTTCTTATGGGCCATGGACCGATGTTATTTGCATGTGGTAATCGTGGGCATATTGGTAGACATTTCCCATTTCAGACTCTGTCTGGAGGGACTGACCAGGTTCAGCCCCAACCCCAACAGTAGTTCCTAGCCCGACCCTTCCAACATCAATAGGTTGTATGCCCTCCAAGGGGAGCTGGAGAATGTGGTGTCCAACCATATGGAGTTCCTCAAGGTCCCCAACTGAGACATGGTCGAGGAGGTTCATGTCAACAGAGAGGAAGAGGAGTTAGACGTGGATAGTGGAACGCAACAGAATCGGTAACCCTAGAAAGGCCGGAGATCGAGAGAGATATTTTCCATTTTACTTAAATGTTCTCATTTATGTTTTGGAGCATCAAATTTCTTTGTTGAAACTCATTCTCACCCATGATTTGGGCATGGACCTTGTTTTTCATGAGTCTATAATGCTAATTTGTTTCCCTCTTTCCTTTAAATGTGTGTGAAGAGTCCTAACATGTGGTGAGAGGAGGACATGATCCCTAATCGAGACTAATTAATGTGGAAGCGATTAAACTCGTGCAGGAGAGTCAGTGCTGCCTAAAGAGGATAATTTCTTGACATGGCAGAATGAATTCCTCAAGCCATGTGTTCGAGAAATTTATTGTTGTTTTGTATGTTGTTGGGGGCAGTGTATGTTTGTAAAATACTAATATATAGATGTCGGAAGACCTAATTCCTAATTGAGATCCATTATTGTGGATGCGATTAAACCCGTGCAAGTGAGCCAGTGCCGCCTAAAGTGGATAATATCACGATATGGGAGAATGAATTCCTAACTCATATAATTAGTGTTGTCGGTTGTTTCCTGTTATGAAGAGAGCCTTGAGAGCTATCATGTGGAGTGGTTGTTTGGATCCATTCTTTCTTCTGGGTTGGTTTTTCATTCTCGAGGACGAGATTGTCTTGAGAGATATATGATGTAATGGCCCAGACCCCATGGGTCCATTCCATTGATGAAATCGATATGGTCAACACGACGTGCGTTATAATGATAATATTTAATAGTGATGATAACGTAAAAATATGTTAAATAATATTGATGATGACATAAATTGTGTGATTAATTAAACCAAAAAGAGAATAATCATGATAAAATGATTTAATGGGTCTTATTATTATTAATGATGTGAAGTGGGAAGGTGTGTGACCCATTAGACTTGGATAAATGAAACATGGAGTTTATTATTAATTGAGTAATTTTTTATATTAAATATTATTAATAATAATGGGTGTTGTGTTGTTAATATTATTCATAATATTAATAATAAAGATAAATTAATGAAATAAGTCATGGTATTTATTGAAAACAAATAAATGAATATGCACAGTGGAAGTATGGTGGTGCGTTAATAAAATTAAATGTGTGTTCGTTATTATTATTATGTTAAATAATAATAATAATGGTGGAGTAAAAATGTGATGGGTTTATTAAATTGAATGGTTTTAATTTAATAAAAATGGTTTCAATTTAATCAGTGTGAAATAAAAATAAATAGAATTAAATAATTAAATTGATGGATGTTAGGCGACATTGACGTGGCATGGTCAGATTCGGATATCCAACAGGGTAGTTTAATGTGGTCAATGGAATGAGCGTAAATATTATCATTATTAAAAAAATAACTGTGATGAGTTAATAAAAATAATTTGATGAATTGTTATTATTATTTAAAAACAATAAATAACAATTATGACGTAAAACTATGTGCGAGAGGTTAATGAAATTAAATGTATTAAAAAGGGCTTGAATATGTAAGTTATATTAATTTTGTTTTGTCATTTAATTTAATTTAATGAAATTGTTTGAATTTAATATGATAATAACAATGATAATCTAATTTAATGGGATTAAATTGGAACATTAATGATGGATGTTATTAATGTTAATTTTATTAATAATGACATTGAAGTGAGGATGGATGGTTGGGGAATGACACATGATGAAAGGGAAAGGGGAGGCGCCACTTTTGGTGGAGTGCGAGAAAATCATGGAAGAAAGAGTCAGATTAGAGAGAGAAACTGTACAAAGGAAACTAATTAAATTTTAAACTAAAAAAAGAGAGAGAATCCCATGAATGGGGTGATGCACACCAAATTAGATTGATATGTGCATGAATCTTAAATGAGATTGGAGAGAGAAATTTTCAATGAAATAAAATAATAAAAATATAATAATATTATTATTCTTTATGGTTTTCAAAACCATAATTCGTTGGTAACTTCTTCATGCGACCTTGGTTTTACGAACCATCAGTTGAAGTGAGACCTTGACTTCGAGACAGAAATTATGAGTCCAATATTGGATGTCGTTTTTTGGTTTTCGGATCGGGTACCTGAAATTCTTGTGAATTAATATATTTAATATTATTATAAAACCTTCGACCCGTCATAATTCCCACGTGCGACATACGATTGACTTATCATCAGTGGCGATGTGATCCTGTCATTAATACAGTCAATTCAAGTCTAATTTTGAATATTAAATTATGGTTTGTGGCTTGGGTCCACGAGCCACACAATAATAATAATGTCATTATTATTATGAGATCTTCTATCCAACGTATCTCCTTCATACAGTATCGTATTGACGAACCGTCAGTGGAAGAGTAACCCTGAAATCATGACTGTCATTTTGAGATCGATGATGAATATGTTTTTATGACTCTTGTCTAGGGTCAATAAAACAGCTATTATTAATTGAAGTTATTATTATCATTAAATGCATGGAAGCTGCGTGAAGTGTCATTTGTTGACCATTCAAACAACATTACAGTTATAAAATCACGTTGTGTATTCAGTAATACATGATGCGTACCATTTTACTTTTTTGTTTCCTATATAAGAGTGGGTCACATGTTATTTACGGACCTCTCTTCTTCTCCGCACAAAGACGCTCCAAGATGACCTATATGCCTTCCTCCTAACTTCTTCATCTGGACTCCAATCGTCTATCTGTCAGTGACTATGGGATCGTGTCAGTGAGTATAACATCATCCACCCTATTTCATTCCAACTTCATTGACTTCCCATCCAAAGTATCCAACCAAGGATACTACTGATAATTTATGGGAACGACAGTCATTGACGAATGACTCTGAAAAGGTTTGTTAAACCTCTATTCTTGTACTCTCTTTCCAATCCTACTTCTCCCATTTTCTTTCCATGCTACGAAATGTGATCTCCGTGTTGAGGGAGTTTCCTGTATTGTTGATTCGGTGGTTCTGCGACGTCCTTGGTCGGTGCAGTCATTCTAGGAGATGCATTGGGATTGTGGTGTTCGTGTTCGTATAAGAACATTAGAACATGTTCTGGTAGTGATCATACTTTCGTCTCTCTAAATTGTACATCAGGTGGGGTGGGTGTCCTCTTGTTTATGTGAAACACATTTGAACTGGTTTAATAAAGATAATAACTGGATTATATAATAGGGATGAGAAGTTTTTGAATACGGTTACATTTTTTATATCCTGTGTATTATGTTGTGAATTGAATGGGCTTCTACGTACTGAAAATCATTGTCGTTGGGGGCAGTTTCTTACACAATTAAAAGTTTCCCTCTACTTCTGTATTTTCTTATGGATGGAAATTTTATTGAATGTGGAAATTGGTTAATAACGTAATGTTGGATGATTAAATACCTATAACCCTTGTGTGATCACCCCGGTTGAACAAAATGAAATAATAAACATGGTGGTGCTGGTTAGGGTTTATTTATGTGAGGTGGGTGTTTTGTGGGTTTTTGTGGATCAGGTGAGTAGTGGGGCTGTGGTTGTCTTGGTTGTGGGTTGGTGTGAATGTTATGGTGGTGATGTGAAGCAGGGCTGTGATAAGTGGTATCAAAGGGATGGTGATGTATGATTTTCGGTGTGATTGTTGTTATAGTGGTTGGCAGCGAGGCTGCAGGGATGGGTTTGAATGTGAATGAACTCTGGGTTGTGAATAATAAATAAAAGTATAAGAGTTAATGAATGGTGGGGAATGGTAATGGAACGCCAATAATAATCAATGCGGTTTGTTGATTAATAATAAGGGACTTGTTTGTTTTTCTTGTGTATTCCTAACATGATTTGTGGATGGAAGGGATATGTTTTATGAACTCTTGATCCAGTTTGGTTATTGATAGTTTACCTGTTGTTAAGAAACTTATAACTGCTACTGTTGAAACATAAAAACATTAAATGGGGTTTTTGGATTGATTGTTGTGTGCATACTCTCGACGTAGCAGTGCCAAGGCACGTGCTCAGATCTTTGTGTAGAAGCCTTAGGATGGGATGAGTAGTTGTTATACATATTTAAATATTTTCGTTATATGTTTCTTTACACACCCCACCCATGTAGAGCACTACGTGGCGAACACCCATGGGATGGGGGTGAGATTCTCAAACATCCAAATGATGGATGGTTACTGTTCTTCCCTATGCTCCCTCTTCCAGGTTCTAAAGCCCATGTTCCTTCGTCCAGCTTATGACAGATGTTTCCCAAGAATCATCGGGATGAGTGTGATATGTTCCCGGGTGTCTTTGGGATGATATGTGGTTATGGTCGAGGATTGTGTGTCGGTGAGAAGTGATTTGAGATGGCCGAGGATTTTGTGTCGGAAGGTTACTATGAGCTTCTTATTTCCTGGTTATGGCACTAGCTCGGGCTTCGTATGGCCAAGTTGCGGCACTAGCTCAGGAAGAGGGGGAAGCATCAGATCGTTAGTCGTGAGGGCTTGAGTAGTATCCAGTGGGAAGGTGGTGCGGGGTACCAAAACATTGATAACATTACTACTATACTCTATTGACTTGTGTTACATGGTGAGTGTGACTGGTGGGGCTGGGTGGATAGATTCCTTACTAGGTTATGGTTCTTCTATTTTCTCACGGGGCATTAGGATGTCTCCCCACTTGTTCATGAGAGATTTAGGTTTCCCTACTTAGTATACTTGTATGATAACCCTGCATTTTCTTTCAGGTTTTCTGGAGGACTACAGGGACTGTGTGGGACCTTACTAGTCAGGCAGGGGGAGTTGTTGTTGTTTGTTGTTGTTGTTTTCTTTTACTTTTTGGTGCAGTACTTTGGAGATTTTATTCACTTGTATTGTTGTTTTAGTATTGTATAAAACATGGATATGGGTTTGGTTTGGGTTTATTTTTACTTAACTGTTCTTTTTTTTATGGTGTTTGACTCATCATATTTCCCGATCTTAAAAAAAGGTAATGCCTCCCATTTTTGTGAAAAATCATACCCTTGGTGCTAGTCAACACTCCAACTCCTACTGGAGGCAGGAACCAGTGTCATTATTTCCATTTCACCATTTCCATCTCAAGAGGGAATCTTTAGTGGGAGGGGGTTGTGACATTGGAAGTCTGAATCAACACAAAGCATTGATGAAGTAGAAATGGAAAAACCATGTAATGGTTTTCATATTTCCTTTAATGCCTCGATTGAAAAGATTATTCATGTCATCAAAAACCACCATGAAGATGATGTGAAAATTTGTAGATAATAACAATGATGTGTTAATGCGACGTCCAAGAGATTCACAATTATTGACGATATTTGATTCATTAAATCTATATGCCTCATCTGATCTTTATAATGTGCAATTGGTATTGGTTGTGAATGGATTAATCCCATTTGGGACTTTAGGAGCTATTTAATACATTTGGTCGGTTAATTTGATCCCTTATAAGCTGGTTCTAAGTACCTGTATGAAAAAATATGAATTTATCATTTAGGTGTTTATTCCTATAAAACAATTTCTTGAAATGAAATTGATGTATACTTGTAGACTCTAATTAAAGATTTACTATTGTTATGGTGAAAAAATGTTGACAAATATATTGAATCCTCTAGAACAACTAATAAAATTAATTCATCTATAATGTGGACCATTAGTGATTCCCCAAGAATTTAAAATTCTGTTAGATTGAATAAATAAATGGGTTTGGATTTTACTTTTTGTAACATTGATTTTAACTTCAAATGACTGCCTCACTATATTAAATGGTTCTTTGGTTTCATTAATGATTTCTAGATGCATCTCATAGATTTTTGTTTAACAAGTAGAAAATCAATTGTTTTATTGATCATAAACAACCTATATTATTGTTGAGAGGTTTTGAAATATTGGCCCATCATGGAAATATTGAAATACAATTTCGGAAAGTGTGTCATTTTATTAATGGTGGAAAATGTGCTAGAAGTGTATCAATAAGAGAAATCAAAAAGAAACAATATAAGAAATAAAGTACATTGTTTAAACATCCATATTAAAATTTTAATTTATTTATGAGTAATGTTGATGTTATGCCAATCGATAAATATTTTATTGAAAATATGATAATCACAATACATAAAGAGCATGTAAAATTGAATGACCATATCAAGGCTCAGATGGACTTACAAATAATGAACATATAAGCCTGATCTATGACCAGATTAGATAAAATAGTATCCTTTGATAAAATATTCAATGGAAAATAGAGATAATGATAATTCAATATAATTTTTACAAAATATGAATGTATGTGATCAGTATTAATGTAACATCACTAGGTGTGTGGATTTAATTCATTGTAGGTCAAATGGAAAAAAAATCATGATTCACATATTTTGTTATAGTATTTAGAACCATTGGAATTGAATACATTATTACCTAAAAAGGTTACGATATGTACACTACAATTCTAAAAATTATTCTGAAAATGACATGGGAAAACACTTCAACGATTTGAGTGTGAAAACTATTTGAAGATATTCTTATTGAATTTTTATGAAATTAGTATGATCATTTCTCCATCATATTTACTATAATGATGATTATAACAATGAGTTTGTTCAAGGAAGCTAAATAAGGATTCCATGTACAACATCAATAGATTAATACAATAGATAGGTAATATATATAAATTATTTTCATCATAAGTATGAAATTATTGGAACATCCTCAAAAGAAATAATGTTTTATTTATTTTATTTCATATATTTCCTAGCCATTTAAATACATTTGGGAAAAATAATGTTGAAACTAAAGGTTATTACCAAAGGCTATTTGGACGATGAGTGTCTTTCCATTTGGTTGAGATACTTGGATGGGATTGAGAGAAAATTCAATCGATTTGTAAATTTTGTGGACACATCGACTTAATATCAACTACATGGGAAATAAAAAATATTTCTTTCTATTGGACGATGAGTTGGGAGGATCTCAAATGATACACTGATTGAATGAAAATTATCATAGGCACATAGATATGTGCTGAGAAATAGTGGAATTATATATCCATTTATTGATGGACTAAATATAAAAACAATGTGTTGAATGAGAATCTCAACATGAAATGAGAAATTTATAACCAAAGATGTTAAAAAAGAGCTTGTATAATAGTTACATGATGTGTATGTTCATAAAAATTGAAATCAATATAAATATTAGTTTGAAACATTTATTTAGTAAAAATAATTAAGTATATTAGTTTTTTAGATCATGAATCATGACAATCGAGATGAGTTATCCTAATATTTAATGTTCCTATTTTGAGGACTTCTAAAACAGGCTTGAAAGCATGGAATTTATGATAAAAATTGAATTTAAAGTTCATACAGTATATTAATAAGATGGATTGAAAACAAATAATAGTGATATATATACATTTTCTAATGTGGGATACTATGGAAGGTTAACTAATATAATAAAATTAAACTACCACTTGTATTTTTTAGTTGTTTTATTCTAGTTCATGTGGGTCGATATGATCAGTGATGTTAAAAAATATTCCTTTGAATTTACATATATGAAATTTTTTCTCTTGGAGGATATTAGTTACCTTGAATTACATGATTCATATATCTTATCATTACAATATAAAATTTACATTGTGTGAATTATTTCATGGATGAGGGGTGGAGTGTAGTTGTTGTCAAAAAACAAAGAGACTTGTATTATATGGTTGATTATGTGGAAGAGTTGACTTCTAAAATTGAATCCCATTAATAGAAATACACCAAATTATTTTTCAATCATGATATTTAAAATAAAAATCATGAAAATATTGATGAAGTAGATGATGTAATGTTGATGTTGAAATATGAAATGAATAAAGGAATACATGATTGTATGTGCACTAATTCATTCATTTATCCAACACTAATGTTATATGTGTATTCATTGATTGTCATAAAAATGAATATAACTCATGTTAGTATTGTACATATATTATCATTTTAATTTTTTTTCTATATGAATTTTTTGAAATATATATTCTGAACTTACTTTTATCTCATTAAAGGAAAAAAAGGCCAATGATGAAGCATTTTACATATCCTTGTCAACTCTCAATTAAAGATCCCTGAACTACACAAACAGATGATGATCAATTGGTCTTAATCCATTAAGAATCAGAGAAACCATCCACTTGCACCTACATAATCTATCACATCCTCTATTCCATCTGAATCTTAAACACCCTTCATTAGTGTCCCATCTGCAGCTGATATAGAATCGCCTTATTCTAGAGGCATAGTAGCAAGGGTGTTGGTCATCACTCCTATTTCATCATGAATATTTTGGAGGGTGGAATAATTATATACACATTCTAATGTAAATAAAATTATTTCAATATCATATTCTAACAAATCATTTTTAATAAATGATGGAAAAAATTATTCTATAGAGAAAAATATGAACAATTCATATGTATGTCATCAAAATGGGCTGAATATTGGTTTCCCATTTAATATTTATGTTGTCCCGAAAGATGATTTGACATGATTAGATAGCTATAATAAGAATGTTTCCCTAAAAATCACAATTCCATAAAAGAGGGACCATATCATGATGTAAGATGTAATGGTATTCTCTCTATATAACGAATTGAATAAATTATAGTATGAGATGACAGTATTTTTCCATTGTGATATTGCATCAATGGATGGTATTGAGAAGGTAAATAAAAAAAATCAAAATAATTTAGTACACAAACTGTTATTGGTGTTATGTTTTAATTTATATTTGTAATAATATTTAATTTTCAATATAATTGTAATATTGGTTCTAGTTGTATCAAGTGGAGTCAAAGAGGAAGAGGGTGTCGAAAAAAATTAATTGTGTAATGATTAGGGTATACATTGGATTTAGAGATGATGTGAAACTAAGAATATGAAACATTATGTGTAATGATTTCAATGGTTATGGTGAAAAAATATTTGATACCCTTTATTGTCTTTTGTTATTGATCATATGTTATGTCATATTATTAGATAATGGATTGATTTTTATGAACTTCAAATACGATCATTATTAATGGGTGTTAGAGGTGGGAAATACCAAATTATGTTTTGATTTATTGGTATATATTATTATTTAGAGATTATATGGTCGTAGATTTTGCTGCTATAATTATTTTGAATAGCGTTATTTGGATATCGTTTAAAGTTTTGTAAAATATGTTATTTTTTGTGATGATTAAACAACCTCTATATAATGATTATTTTCTACTAGTGATTTTTTCATTTTAATGGTGGTTTCCCCTCCTAAAAATCCCAATAATATATACGTGGATGAAACCACCACTATATTATTAACCATTTTTCTGCGTGGAAAATGTCAAAAAAATATATAAAAAAACATCGCTAAAAACATTTTGTAAAGGATCTCAGATATATTCTCCATAAAGGTAGAACTGATACAAGGTTGATGATGATGCTAACATTAATGGTGTTTTTAGAAACTGTTGTCAAGACATTTACATGAAACACATTCGAAACTTCCTAATAAAAATAATAACTGGCTAATATAATGGGGATGGGAAGTTTCTGAATGTAGATACATTTTTTTATATCCTGTGATATTATGCTGTGAATTGAATGGGCTTCTGCCATGTGAAAATCATTGTCGTTGGGGGCCTTTTCTTATACAATTAAATGTTTCCCTCTCCTTCTGGATTTTCTTATGGATGGAAATTTTATTGAATTTGGAAATTGGTTAATCACGTAATGTTGGCTGATTAAATACCTAGAATCCTTTTGTGATCACCCCGGTTGAACAGACTGAAATAATAAACATGTGGGTGCTGGTTATGGTTTATTTATGTGAAGGGGGTGTTTTGTTGGTTTTTATGGACCGGGTGAGAAGAGGTGATGCAGTTGGATTGTTTATCGGTCGTTGTGAATTCTATGTTGGTGATGGGCAGCGGGGCTGCGATAAATGGTATCAAATGGATGATGATGTATGGTTTTTGGTGTGATTGTTGTTATGGTGGTTGGCAGCGTGGCTGTAGGGATGAGTGTGAATGTGAACGAACTATGGGTTGTGAATAATCATTACACATATAAGAGTTAATGAATATTAGGGCATGGTAATGGAACTAGAATAATAATCAATGGTGTTGGTTGGTTAATAAGAAGGGACTTGTTTGTGTTGCTTGTGTTTTAATAACTTGATTTGTGGATGGTAGGGATATGTTTTATGAAATATTGATCCAGTTTGGTTGTTGATAGATTCCTGGTAGTTAAGAAACTGATAACTAAATCTGTTGAAACATGAAAACATTAAGTGGGGTTTTAGGATTAGTTTTTGTGTGCATACTCTTGAAGTAGCAGTGCCAAGGCATATGATCTGATCTTTCTGTAGAAGCATTAGAATGGGATGAGTGATTGTTATACATATATATATCTGTACGTTTTATGTTTTGTTACACACCCCACCCATGTTGAGCACTACGTTCCAAACTCCCATGGGACGAGGGGTGATATTCTCAAACATCCAATGGATGACTGGTTACTGTTCTTCCCTGAGCTCCCTCTTCCAGGTTCTATAGCCCATGTTCATTCGGGCAGGTTATGACAGATGTTTCCCATGAATTTTCATGATGAGTTGTAATATGTTCCTAGGTGTCTTCGGGATGATATGTGGTTATCATCTAGGATTCTGTGCCTGTGGGATGTGACTTCATATGGCCAAGGATTGTGTGACGACATGTTACTATGAGATTCATATGTCCAGGTTTCGGCACTATCTCGAGCTTCGTATGGCCAAGTTGCGGCACTATATCAGGAAGAGGGGAAAGCATCAGAGTGTTAGGTGTGAGGACTTGAGCAGTATCTGTTGGGAAGGTGGTGTGGGGTACCCATACTTTGATAACATTACTACAATATTCTATTGACTTGTGGTACTTGGTGAGTGTGACTGGTGAGGCTGGGTGGATATATTACTTGCTAGGATTTGGTTATTCTGTTTTCTCACAAGGCATTAGGATGTCTCCCCCCTTCTGCACAAAAGCTTTAGGTTTCCCTACTGAGTATACTAATATTCTCACCGTATGTTTTCTTTCAGGATTTCAGGAGGAATACAGGGACTGTGCGGGACCTTACTTGTCAGGCAGGGGGAGTTGTTGTTGTTTGTTGTTGTTGTTTTCTTTTACATTTTTGTATAGTACTTTGGAGCTTTTCTGTAATTGTAAATTTGTTTCAGTATTCTATAAAACATGCATATGGGTTTGGTTTGGGTTTATTTTCGCTTACTTGTTCTTTTTTCCTTTTGTTGATTGAATCATCCTATTTACCGATCTTAAAAAAGGGCAATGCCTACCTTATTTGTGAAAAATCATACCCATGGTGCTATTCGCCACTCTGGGGCTTACTGGAGGCGGGACTCGGGGGGGTCATTATCTCCCTTTCACCCTGGCCAGCTCAGGAGGGGCATCTTTGGTGGGAGGGGGTTGTGACATAATGGTATCAGAGGTGAGTTTGAGAGATAGGATGAAGTCTGTTGTTAGGCACATGGAGGATTTCATGGGATGGTAGGGAAACAATGTTGGCTGATCATGTTGCATTACATAGTCTAGGAAGACCAGCTAGGACATGATATTTTAGGGCCCCCAGTGATCTGATGCAAGGACTCTGAGCTTACCGAATGACCAAGTAAGACTACATTGATTGCAGGGTAGAGACCCTAGTAAGGGTACATACATCATCATGATTTTTGTTTTACATGATATTTGTGTTTTGGGAAAGAAATCGAAATAAAATGATAAAATTAAACATTGAGAAAATTTCCTTACGACTTGGGCTTAGGCATTCTTTGATTAACATACAGCTTTGGCACATGGACATCGTTCCTGGGTGACTCTCGCAGTCGAGGCCTAGCAGATTTAGACGGTCGATCAGCTGAGTATTGACCGAGAGGAGGAAGACAACTTGTGGCAGCACACATTTCGTTCTTTCCAGCGATAGAGCTTGAAGATGTATGAAGGTAGAACTTCGGATACGGAATCAGAGAGTCGGTTGGAGGAACTCAAGATCACGTTTGGGCTGATCAAGGCTTCATCAGAGTACTGGGTTCCTCTAGCAGTAAGCCAGATGTGAGGAGCGGCGCGTCAGTGGTGGATGCTATACCTTGGGGAGGGGAAGGAGGCATAAGTTCTATGGGCTATCTTTGAGAAGGAGTTCCATGAGGAATTTCATTCCTCGACGAGGAATCCTAAGAAGATGTAGGAGTTGGTGTCGCTCTAACAAAGAAGCTTGTCAGTCTAGGAACTAGGGGTAATGTTCAATGATCTTCTCCGTTTTTTCCCGAATCACTTTCTGGATGAGGATTCCCAAGCCATAGATTTAGGGGGCACTTCACCCCTCTATTCGGTGCGCGGGGACCACTTTCACCTTACCAATGTACCTGGATGTACAGAAGAAGGAGGAGATAATCGATAGGATGCACTCACGAGTAGGTCCATCATGAGAGAGGAGCCACCCATGTTCATCCAAGAAGGAGGCAGTCATCAGTTTATCCCCAGCAACAAGACCTTCCACGTTTCGACCAGATGGGAGAAGACTTCATTATGTCCGATACCAATCTCAAAATTTCTGCCCATTTTCTATTAGCCATGGACTGAGGTTATTTTCATGTGGGAATCATGGGCATATTGGTAGACATTTCCCATTTCAGACTCTGTCTGGAGGGACTGGCCAGGTTCAGCCCTAGCCCCAACAGTAGTTCCCAGCCCGACCCTTCCAGCAGCAATAGGCTCTATGCCCTCCAAGGGGAGCTAGAGAAAGTGGTGTCCAACCATACGGACGCCCTCAAGGACCCAAACTGAGACATGGTCTATGAGGTAGATGTCAACAGAGAGGCAGAGGAGTTAGACGTGGACAGTTGAACGCTACAAAAGCGACAACCCTATCATGTCCGGAGATCGAGAGAGATATTTTCCTTTTTACATAAATGCTCTCGTTTATGTTTTGGAGCATCAAATTCCTTTGTTGAAACTCATTCTCACCAATAATTTGGGCATGGAACTTGTTTTTCAGTAGTCTATAATTACAATTTGTTTCCCTCTTTCTATTAAATGTGTGTGAAGAGTCCTAACATGTGGGGAGAAGAGGACCTGATCCCTAATCGAGATGCATTAATGTGGATGCGATTAAAATCGTGCAGGCGAGTCAGTGCTGCCTAAAGAGGATAATTTATCGACATGATAAAAGGAATTCCTCAAGCCATGTGTTCGGGAAATTTATTGTTTTTTTATGTTGTTGGGGGCAGTGTATGTTTGTATAATCCTAATATATGGATGTCGGAAGACCTAATTCCTAATCAAGATCCATTAATGTGGATGCGATTAAACCTGTTCAAGTGAGCCAGTGCCGCCTAAAGAGGCTAATATCTCGATATGGGAGAAGGAATTCGTAACTCATATAATTAGTGTGGTCGGTTGTTTCCTTTTATGACGATAGCCTTGAGAGCTATCTTGCAGAGTGGTTGTTCGGATCCATTATTTCTTCTGGGTTGGTTTTTCATTCTCGAGGACGAGAACGTTTTGAGAGATATATGATGTAATGGCCCAGACCCCATGGGTCCATTCCGTTGATGAAATCGATATGGTCAACACGACGCGCATTATAATGATAATTTTTAATAGTGATGATAACGTTAAAATATGTTAAATAATAATGATGATGACATAAAGTGTGGGATTAATTAAACCAAAAAGAGAATAATCATGATAAAATGATTTAATGGGTGTTATTATTATTAATGATGTGAAGTGGGAAGGTGTGTGACCCATTAGACATGGATAAATGAAACATGGAGTTTATTATTAATTGAGTAATTGTTTATATTAAATTTGAATAATAATAATGGGTGTTGTGTTATTAATATTATTCATAATATTAATAATAATGAGAAATTAATGAAATGAGGCATGGTATTTATTGAAAACAAATAAATGAATATGCACAGTGGAAGTATGGTGGTGCGTTAATAAAATTAAATGTGAGTTCGTTATTATTATTTTGTTAAATAATAATAATAATGGTGGAGTAAAAATATGTTGGGATTATTAAATTGAATGGTTTTAATTTAATAAAAATGGTTTCAATTTAATCAGTGTGAAATAAAATTAAATAGAATTAAATAATTAAATTGATGGATGTTAGGCGACATTGACGTAGCATGGTTAGATTCAGATATCCAATGGGGTAGTTTAATGTGGTCAATGGAATGAGCGTAAATATTATCATTATTAAAAAAAAATAACAGTGATGAGTTAATAAAATAAGTTGATGAATTGTTATTATTATTTAAAAACAATAAATAACAATTATGGCAGAAAACTATGTGCGAGAGGTTAATGAAATTAAATGTATTAAAAAGGGGTTGAATATGTATGTTATATTAATTTTGTTTTGTCATTTAATTTAATTTAATGGAATGGTTTGAATTCAATATGATAATAACAATGATAAACTAATTTAATGGGATTAAATTGGATCATTAATGATGGATGTTATTAATGTTAATTTTATTAATAATGACATTGAAGTGAGGATGGATGTTTGGGGAATGACACATGGTGAAATGGAAAGGGGACGCGCCACTTTTGGTGGAGTGGGAGAGAATCATGGAAGAAAGAGTCAGATTAGAGAGAGAAATTGTTTAAAGGAAAATAATTAAATTTTAAACTAAAAAAAGAGATAGAATCCTATGAATGGTGTGATGCACACCAAATTAGATTGATATGTGCATGAATCGTAAATGAGATTGGAGAGAGAAATTTTCAATGAAATAAAATTATAAAAATATAATAATATTATTATTTTTTATGGTTTTCAAAACCTTAATTCGTCTGTAACTTCTTCGTGCGAACTTGGTTTTACGAACCATCAGTGGAAGTGAGACCTTGACTTCGAAATAGAAATTATGAGTCCAATATTGGATGTCGTTTTTTGGTTTTCGGATCAGGTACCTGAAATACTAGTGAATTAATATATTTAATATTATTATTAATCCTTCGACCCGTCATAATTACCGCGTGTGACATACGAATGACTTATCTTCAGTGGCGATGTGATCCTATCATTAATATGGTCAATTCAAGTCTAATTGTGAATATTAAATTATGGTTTGTGGCTTGGGTCCACGAGACACCCAATAATAATAATGTCATTATTATTACAGGATCTTGTATCCAACGTATCTCCCTCATAAAGTATCAGATTGAAGAACCATCAGTGGCAGAGTAACCCTGAAATTATGACTGTCATTTTAAGATTGATGATGAATATGTTTTTATGACTCTTGTCTGGGGTCAATAAAACAGCTATTATTAATTGAAGTTATTATTATCATTAAACTCATGGAAGCTGCGTGACGTGTCATGTGTTGACCATTCAAACAACGTAACAGTTATACAATCACATCGTGTATTCAGTAATACATGATGCGTACCATTTTAAATTTTTGTTTCCTATATAAGTGTGGGTCACATGTTATTTACGGACCTCTCTTCTTCTCCCCACAGAGATGCTCCCAGATGACCTAGAAGCCTTTCTCCTAAATTCTTCATCTGGACACTGATCGTCTATTCGTCAGTGACTATGGGATCGTGTCAGCGAGGTGAACATCATCCACCCTATTTCTTTCCCACTTCTTTGACTTCCCATCCGAAGTTTCCAACCGAGGATACTGTTGATAATTTACCGGAAGGACAGTCTTTGACGAATGACTCTAAAAAGGAGTGTTAAACCTATATTCTTGTATTCTCTTTCCGATCCTACTTCTCCCATTTTCTTTCCATGCTACAGAATGTGATCTCCGTGTTGAGGGAGTTTCATGTATTATTGATTCGGTGGTTCTACGACGTCCTTGGCCGGTGCAGTCATTCTAGGAGAAGAATTGTGATTGTGGTGGTCGTGTTCGTATAAGAACATCAGAACTTGTTCTAGTAGAGATCTTACTTTCGTCTCTCTAAATTGTGCATCAGGAGGGGTGGGTGTCCTCTTGTTTATGTGAAACACATTTGAACCGGTTTAATAAAGATAATAACTGGATTATATAACAGGTATGGGAAGTTTATGAATGCGGTTAAATTTTTTATATCATGTGATATTATGTTGTGAATTGAATGGGATTCTACGTACTGAAAATCATTGTCGTTGGGTCATTTGATTACACAATTAAAAGTTGCCCTCTACTTCTGTATTTTCTTATGGATGGAAATTTTATTAAATGTGGAAATTGGTTAATAACGTAAATTTGGATGATTAAATACCTAGAACCCTTGTGTGATCACCCCGATTGAACAAAATGAAATAATAAACATGGTGGTTCTGGTTAGGGTTTATTTATATGAGGAGGGTGTTTTGTGGTTTGTTGTGGATCGGGTGAGCAGTGGGGCTGTGGTTGTCTTGGTTGTGGGTTGGTGTGAATGTTATGTTGGTGATGGGAAGCAGGGCTGCGATAAGTGGTATCAAAGGGATGGTGATGTATGATTTTCAGTGTGATTGTGGTTATGGTGGTTGGCAGCGGGGCTGCAGTGATGGGTTTGAATGTGAACGAACATTATGATGTGAATAATAAATAATAGTATAAGAGTTATTGAATGGTGGGGAATGGTAATGGAACGCCAATAATAAGAAATGGGGTTTTTTGGTTAATAATAAGGGACTTGTTTGTTTTTCTTGTGTTTTCCTAACTTGATTTGTGGATGGCAGGGATATGTTTTATGAACGCTTGATCCAGTTTGGTTGTTGATAGTTTCCATATTGTTAAGAAACTGATAACAGCTGCTGTTGAAACATGAAAACATTAAATGGGGTTTTTGGATTGATTATTGTGTGCATACTCTCGACGTAGCACCGCCAAGGCACGTGCTCAGATCTTTGTGTAGAAGCCTTAGGATGGGATGAGTGGTTGTTATACATATTTAAATCTGTACGTTATATGTTTCTTTACACACCCCACCCATGTAGAGCACTACATGGAGAACACCCATGGGATGGGGCTGAGATTCTCAAACATCCAAAGGATGGCTGGTTACTATTCTTCCCTGTGCTCCCTCTTCCAGGTTCTATAGCCCATGTTCCTTCGTCCAGCATACGATAGATGTTTCCCAAGAATCATCGGGATGAGGGTGATATGTTCCCATGTGTCTTTGGGATGATATGTGGTTATGGCCGAGGATTGTGTGTAGGTGGGAAGTGATTTGAGATGGCCGAGGATTGTGTGTCGGAAGGTTACTCTGAGCTTCGTATTGCCAGGTTGTGGCACTAGCTCGAGCTTCGTATGGCCAAGTTTCGTCACTAGCACAGGAAGAGGGGGAAGCATCAGAGCGTTAGTCATGAGGGCTTGAGTAGTATCGAGTGGGAAGGTGGTGTGAGGTACCCATAATTTGATAACATTTCTATTATACTCTATTGACTTGTGTTACATGGTGAGTCTGAATTGTGGTGCTGGGTGGATAGATTCCTTGCTAGGTTTTGGTTCTTCAATTTTCTCACAGGGCATTAGGATGTCTCCCCACTTGTGCACGAGAGCTTTAGGTTTCCCTACTGTGTATACTTGTATTATCACCCTACATTTTCTTTCAGGTTTTCTGGAGGACTACAAGGACTGTGTGGGACCTTACTAGTCAGGAAGGGGGAGTTTCTGTTGTTTGCTGTTGTTGTTTTATTTTACTTTTTGGTACAATACTTTGGAGCTTTTATGTACTTGTACTGTTGTTTTAGTATTGTATAAAACATGGATATGGGTTTGGTTTTGGGTTTATTTTTACTTAATTGTTCTTTTTTCCTTATGGTGTTTGACTCATCATATTTCCTGATCTTAAAAAAAGGTAATGGCTCCCATATTTGTGAAAACTCATACCCATGGTGCTAGTCTCCACTCCAAAGCCTACTGGAGGCGGGACTCAGGTGTAATTATTTCCGTTTCACCATTTCTAGCTCAAGAGGGCATCTTTAGTGGGAGGGTGTTGTGACATTGGAAGTCTGAATCAACACAAAGCATTGATGAAGTAGAAATGGAAAAACCATGTAATGGTTTTTTTATTTCCTTTAATGCCTCGATTGAAACGATTATTCATGTCATCAAAAACCACCTAGAAGATTAAGTGAAAATCTGTAGATAATAACAATTATGTGTTAATACGACATCCAAGAGATTCACAATTATTGACGATATTTGATTCATTAAATATATATGCCTCATCTGATCTTTAGAACGTGTGATTCGGATTGGTTGTTGATGGATTAATCCCATTTGGGACTTTAGGAACTATTTAATACATTTGGTCAGTTAATTTGATCTCTTATAACCTGGTTCTATGTACCTGTATGAAAAAAATATAAATTTATGATTTAGGTGATTATTCCTATAAAAATATTTCTTGAAATGAAATTGATGTATACTTCTAGACTCTAATTTAAGATTTACTATTTTTATGGTGAAAAAATGTTGACAAATATATTGAATCCTCTAGAACAACTAATAAAATTAATTCATCTATAATGTGGACCACTAGTGATTTCCCAAGAATTTAAAATTCTATTAGATTGAATAAATAAATGGGTTTGGATTTTAATTTTGTAACATTGATTTTAACTATAAATGACTACACCACTATATTAAATGGTGCTTTGGTTTCATTAATGATTTCTACATGCATCTCATATATTTTTGTTTAACAAGTAAAAAATCAATTGTTTTATTGATCATAAACAACCTATATTGTTGTTGAGAGGTTTTGAAATATTGGCCCATCATGGAAATATTTAAATACAATTTCGGAAAGTGCGCCATTTTATTGATGGTGGAAAATGTGCTATAAGTGTATCAATAAGTGAAACCAGAATGAAACAACATAAGAAAAAAAGTACATTGTCCAAACATCCATATTAAAATTTTAATTTATTAATGAGTAATGTTGATGTTATGCCAATGGATAAATATTTTATTGAAAATATGATAATCACAACACATAAAGAGCATGTAAAATTGAATGACCATATCAAGGCTCCGAAGGACTTACAAATAATGAACATATAAGCATGATCTATGGCCAGATGAGATAAAACAGTATCCTTTGATAAAATATTCAATGAAAACAGTAATAATGATAATTCAATTTAATTTTTACAAAATATGAATGTATGTGATGGGTATTAAATTAACATCAAAAGGTGTGTGGATTTTTTTCATTGTAGGTCAAATGGACAAAAAAATCATGATTCACATATTTTGTTATAGTATTTAGAACCATTGGAATTGAATACATTATTACCTAAAAAGGTTACTACATGTACACTACAATTTTAAATATTATTCAGAAAATGACATGGGAAAACACTTCAATGATTTGAGTGTGAAAACTATTTGAATATTTTTTTATTGAATTTTTATGAAATTTGTATGATCATTTCTCCATTATTTTTTTATAATGATGATTATTAATATGAGTTTGTTCAAGGAAGCTAAATTAGGATTCCATGTACAACATCAATAGATTATTCCAATAGAGAGGTAATATATATAAATTATTTTCATCATATGTAAGAAATTATTGGAACATCCTCAAAAAAAATGTTTTAATTATTTTATTTCATATATTTCCTGGCCATTTAAATACATTTGGGAAAAATAATGTTGAAACAGAAGGATATATTGCCAAAGGCTATTTAGAAGAGGAGTGTCTTTCCATTTGTTTGAGATACTTGGATGTGATTGAGAAAAAATTCATTCGATTTGTAAATGTTTTGGACACATCGACTTAATATCAACTACACGGGAAATAAAAAATATTTCTTTCTATTGGACGATGAGTTGGGAGGATCTCAAATGATACACTGATTGAATGAAAATTATCATAGGCACATAGATATGTGCTGAGAAATACTGGAATTACATATCCATTTATTGAAGGACTAAATATAAAAACAACGTGTTAAATGAGAATCTCAACATGAAATGAGAAATTTATAACCAAAGATGTTAATAAGTATCTTGTAGAATGGTTTACATGCTGTGTATGTTCATAAAAATTGAAATCAATGTGAATATTAGTTTGAAACATTTATTTAGTAAAAATAATTAAGTATATTAGTTTTTTAGATCATGAATCATGTCAATCGAGATGAGTTATCATAATATTTAATGTTCAAATTATGAGGTCTTCTAAAACAGGCTTGAAAGCATGGAATTTATGATAAAAAATGAATTTAAAGTTCATACAGTATATGTAGAAGATCGATTGAAACCAAATAATAGTGGTATATATACATTTTCTAAGGTGGGATACTATGAAAAGTTAACTTATATAATAAAATTAAACTACCACTTGTATTTTTTAGTTGTTTTATTCTAGTTCATGTGGGTCGATATGATCAGTGTTGTTAAAAAATATTCCTTTGAATTTACATATATGAAATTTTTTCTCTTGGTGGAAATTAGTTACCTTGAATTACATGATTCATATATCTTATCATTACAATATAAAATTTTACATTATGTGAATTATTTCATGAATGTGGGGTGGAGTGTAGTTGTTCTCAAAAAACAAAGAGACTTGTATTATATGGGTGATTATGTGGAAGATTTGACTTCTAAAATTGAATTCCATTAATATAAATACACCAAATTATTTTTCAATCATGATATTAAAAAACAATCATGAAAATGTTGATGAAGTATATAATGTAATGTTTATGTTGAAAGATGATATGAATAAAGGAATACATGATTGTATGTGTAGTAATTCATTCATTTATCCAACACTAATGTTATATGTTTATTCATTGATTGTCATAAAATTGAATATAACTCATGTTAGTATTGTAGATATATTATCATTTTAATTTTTTTTCTATATTAATTTTTTGAAATATATATTCGGAACTTAATTTTATCTCATTAAAGGGAAAAAAGTCCAATGATGAAGCATTTTTCATATCCTTGTCAACTCTCAATTGAAGTTCCCTAAACTATAAAAACAGATGATGATCAATTGGTCTTACTCCATGTAGAATCAGAGAAACCATCCACTTGCACCTACATAATCTATCACACCCTCTATTCCATCTGAATCTTAAACACCCTTCATTAGTGTCCCATCAGCAGGCGATATAGAATCCCCTCATTCTAGAGGCTTAGTAGCAAGGGTGCTGGTCATCACTCATATTTCATCATGAAGATATTAGAGGGTGGAATAATTAGATACACATTCTAATGTAAATAAAATTATTTCAATTTCGTATTCTATCAAATAATTTTTAATGAATGATGGAAAAAATTATTCTACAGAGAGAAATATGAACAATTCATATGTCTGGCATCAAAATTGGATGAATATTGGTTTCCCATTTAACATTTATGTTGTCCTGAAAGATGATTTGACATGATTAGATAACTATAATAAGAATGTTTCCCAGAAAATCACAATTCCATAAAAGAGGGACCATATCATGATCTAAGATGTAATGGTATTCGATCTATATAACAAATTGAATAAATTATAATAGGAGATGACAGTAGTTTTCCATTGTGATATTGCATCAATGGATGGTATTGAGAAGGTAAATAAAAAATCAAAATAATTTAGTACACAAACTATTATTGGTGTTATGTTTTAATTTATATTTGTAATAATATTTAATTTTCAATATAATTATCATACTGGTTCTAATTGTGTCAAGTGGAGTCAAAGAGGAAGAGGGTGTCGAAAAAATTTCCTTGTGTAATGATTAGGGTATAGGTTGAATTTAGAGATGATGTGAAACTAAGAATATGAAACATTATGTGTAATGATTTCAATGGTTATGGTGAAAAAATATTTGATAACCTTTATTGTCTATTGTTATCGATAATATGTTATGTCATATTATTTGATAATGGATTGATTTTTACGAACTTCAAATACGATCATTATTAATGGGTGTTAGAGGTTGGAAGTACCAAATTATGTTTTGATATATTGGTATATATTATTATTTAGATATTATATGGTTGTAGATTTTTCAGCTATAATTTTTTTGAATAGCGTTATTTGGATGTCGTTTAAACTATCGTAAAATATGTACTTTTTTGTGACGATTAAACAACCTCTATATAAGGATTATTTTATAATAGTGATTTTTTCATTTTATTTGTGGTTTCCCCTCCTAAAAACCCAAGAATATATACGTGGATCAAACCACCACTATATTATTAACCATTTTTGGGAGTGGAAAATGTAAAAAAATATATAAAAAAACATCGCTAAAAAACATTTTGTAAAGGCTCTCAGATATATTCTCTATAAAGATAGAACTGATACAGGTTTGATGATGATTCTAACATTAATGTTGTTTTTAGAAACTATTGTCCAGCCATTTATGACACATTTAATCCATATCCAAAAAAACTGTAGATAATATGTGATTTCGTTATAGTGTTTGTAAATAGATCCAGAATGACCCAAATCACATTATTTCCCAGAGATGTCTTTGCAAATATCACCACAAAATCCAGTGATATATTTTCCCACTTCCACTACAGCACTGGAAATGGATAAAGGATACCCTTTAGTAAAATCCATGTTTATTTATCAAATTGAATGTAAAACGGTTCACAATAAATTCATAAATAACAATTTTCATTTCATCCCACTATTAGTACTCCTAAATCAATCTATATATCTTAGTATATCCCAGATAAATGGTAATTGGGGAACTGTGAAGTTTAGTCAACAACTCTCCTCAAATTTGGATCACAATGTGCACATAATCTTCTTAAAAATCATAAAACACCTTCTTTGTCGATAATAAAATCCACAAACTTATCGTTCATAATATATTCTACCTTTTATAGTATATATTGATCCAACTATTGAGTCCTATTAATTAATTATTCCATAGTAAACTTTATTAAACCTAAAAAGGCAGGGGATGTCATGTAATCCCCAATTTCTAGGAAACAATTCCTCAAATCATTAACCAAGAGTCATATTCAAAATGTAAAAAGGTTAATGTAGTATTACATTTTCATCTCAAACAATCAACCACATTTTTTCTTTTCTATAATGATAATGAATTTTGAAGTCATAATCCTTAGTTCCATCCAACTTCTCTAAATTATGTTAAATTATTTCTAATCTAATATATAAACTTCAAAATATATTTATTAGTATATATTTCACACTTCACTAAATACAAATGATCCCTCCAAATATTATAATGATAAAAAACCATAGATAACTCTAAATCATGGGCATGATAATTTTACTCTTGTGTTTTCAACTGATGTCAAGCATAAGAAATTAACATGTCAATCTAAATCAATATACAAAAAATCCCTTTAATGATGTATCCAAATATATGAAAAAATAACTATTTCTAGATGGAATGGAAGAAAAGGCTTTAACTAATCTTTTTTTAGACAATAAAAAATCACACTCTCCTTTCTAGATATATTTAACTACCATTCATGTTTTCTTAGTTAGTGGGCTTGATATCCAATAATTTTTTTTCTCCAAACAGTTAGTAATAACATACTAATATAAAAAACTATAAATATTACTGTCATTTTTATGTCTTGGTCACTCTTTAAAATAGTTTTCATTAGGGTTAATCATAATTCCATCTTTAGAAACAATATGTCCAAGGTAAAAAAAATTGGAAACAAAATTCACTCTTACTCTAATATTAATATGGGTAATTTTCATTTATTCTTTCCTCAAAATTAACAACATGCAATTCTTGTTCCTCATATATTTTATACTATACTAGAATATCATATTTAAACATAACCACAAACTTATCGCTGAATTTTTTTTTCAATCCCAAGTAAAACAACCATAAGAAAATTCTTCTCATGGAAAATATTTTTAAATTCATACCATTTTAAGGAATCAATCACTTTAGTTTATTTAATATTGTTAACAATTTATCACCACCAAACAGATTCTCAAACAGAATGAAAAATTGAAATAATAATCTTTTGGTATTCTAAACAACCCATGTCATTCAATATATTTTATAGGGAATAAATACATCTTTCTGCCCAAACAAGGTTAGATGATCCTCTAAATTATGTGGGATATTTTCATGTAAAACTATCCACTATAATCATGTTTCTATATAGTAGATCTTGTATCTCTAATCCATCGACACCATCACTGTTAATATAATTTTTCAATAGATAAATTACTATAAAAAACTAATCAATTTAAATTCCAACCATCCTGAGATGTTGACTAAGAATGATATTTTATTCTTGGCGACTTTCCACAATAGATGAACTCATTCCTATATGGAAAACCATTCTGATGAAGAATTCATTAGATGAAGAAATATGGTAATCATAGAATTACATGTAATTATAACTGAACTATAAAGTAAAATGTCTTATGAAAATGCTATTAACAATATCCTAACATCTAATGTTATCCAATCCATTATTTTGATTCGAACACTATCTACTCAACATTAAACATTACATAATATTTATTTTTAATTTATAAATTAATTTATTTACCAATGTGGATATTATTAAGTTTAGTGTTTTATAGGGCTTGGCCATCACTCATAGATTAAAAACTATAAAATACAAAGTGTACACTTCTAAAACATATCAACTATTCCAATAGTCTAGATATTATAAAATAATGTATGAATTATTTTAATGAATAATATCTAACACTCTTAACTTGTCATCATCCTTTCCCTTAGACATCCTTGAACAATGTGAAGTCATTTGAAAAACCTTTTTATGAGTGTAAAATCTCCAAATAAGATATTTAAAAAAATGAAACCATTTGTTCTATAAAAAAATAAACAAAATCATTTCATGTTTACCTTTATCATTAATGGTATTTGATAATATAAAATATAACATTTTCACAGGAATAGAAATTACACATTTTGATAATTTAAATTTATTAAAATCCATATAATTTAAGTAATCCTTTTTTGGGGACATATAGCATCATATAAATAAAACCACTTCCAAACCCCATTAATTGGAATAAACATAAAAAGATCTTCAAAAATTATCATCCACTAATGAATTGATGATCAATAATGGGGATAATCATTCATATTCTCCATATTGGGCTCACCCATGAACATTAAGTGGGTTGAACCCTTCATATAGTCAATATCGGGCACACCCATTTCTTAATAGCTGTGATGGGTCTCAACCCATTATATAAGAAATATAGGGATCAATATTGAGCTATAATGTGGCTCAAAACCTTAGTACAAGATATATCAGACTCACCCCGTTCATATAATTCATAGTTACCATTTCATGGTTTAAAAAGTATCATCATAAAAGCCTTTAAAAACTATTTTTTTAAATCTATATGAAAACACATTAGGATAAAAATAACCTTTTATTTTGAAAACCCATTTTCATTACATGAACTATTTTTTTATTGAAAATTCCTTTTGAATATTAAAATAAAAAAATTAAATGAAACGATGATTTTTTATTTATAAAATAATACAATATGTCATTGGAAACTATAAATCAAATAAAATTCATGGTGAACTGAAATTACATTATCACTTGGCATTTAAAACATGACATTTTATTTGAAAGTTATAAAAAGTTCATTTTTAACATGTAAAAAGATTAATTTTTAAAAAATTATTGAAATTCATAAATATAGATAAATTTTCTTTTATAATCCTTTAATATCCATATAAATAAATATTTAATATAATATTATGAATATGGATATGGGGTAAATGTTTGAAAATTAAATAATTAAACATTAAAAGTGTCCCATACCAAATTTAAATTTTATAAAATAAGATACATGAAATAAAAAAATTTATGAAAATATTAGATAACATCTGAATAAATATAATATGGATATGGAATTTCAATGTGGCTATATATACACCTTATAGTGTATGGGGAGTTACATTCTTGTAAATATAAAAAGGTAATAACTATTGAGAGGTATTCTATACATAATGTGACTCCAATAATGGTACCAATTGGAGAAATTAGGGGATAGAGTCAAATCTGTTATAGATAAATTTTTTTTGAAAGGTTTATAGTCCATTTATACTCTTATTATTAATGTTCAACCACTATGTAACCACATTTTTACCATAATTACTGTAATTATTATTTTTTACATTAAATGAAATTTTTAGTAATAAACTAAGTTGATGTTATTAGAAATTATAAATTACATTGATTCAATATATTGAATCATTCTTCCATAATCAAAACACATAAATGGTGGACATTTAATTAAAATTAGTCCAATATACCAGATGACATTGTAGGGTTTTGAAGTGAAAATGTTCAAATGTTTTATATGATATTATATCTAAATTCAATGTGAAATTGTTTTCAATGACATAAATTGGTTTAAATGAAATAAAATTGATTCAGTAATACTTAAAAACCATTTAGATCATTATTTATCGATATAAATAATCTTGATTAAAATGATTTTTGAAATAAAATTTAGTATTATTATATATTCATCAAAATATAAATGTTACCCTTAAAATTCCAAAAAATAATCCAATGTAATTTTGATTTTTATATTTCAAAAATAATGTTGTTTTTTTCTGAACACTTTCTAAATTTTTAAATTATTGTATTTAAAACTGGGCTTCATTGAGAAGGTTATAAAAATACTCAATAGAAGAAAAGAGCTTTTAAGAATACAATTAGATTTATTCATATCTTATGAATATAAAACATATTAGAATAATGTCACAATAAATTTATAATCATTTATATACATAATATATTTACTATTATTCATACCCACCTATATAAATTCTAGGTTATAACTACCTTTGTAACGCCGTAAATATCAAAACTAGAATCATTATATTTGGTTACATGTATGGAATGTAACATCTAGTCTGTAAGGGAATATAATATCCGGAAAATTTATAACATATTTTCTATTTTAAATAAATTAAATATATTTTATAGCTTTTAACAAATGTGAAACAGTATTACTATATGTCGCAAGAAACAAAGAGATTATATGATAACTTGTATTTCCCGCAAGACTATGTTTCACTAAAGAATAATATATTATTACAATATTACTATTTAATTTATTAAGATATAACCTCATAATTAAACAATAATTTATTAATAATAATAACAATTTTATGAAAATATATCATTAAGGCAAATATAATCTGAATTCACTGGTTAACAACTAATTAAAAATTTATATAAGAACTAATTGAATATAAATAGAATATTTCTTTAAAAAAACCTATTTAATGGTCACAAAATTGTTTTGTCATAAAAAATTATATAAATTATAATTAGGGAGTTATATTAATGTAAAATATATAAATAAATATAATATAAAATAAAATAATTTCTATATTCGACTTATATATTTGATAGATAGGTTATAAGAACATAACAAATTGTCAACACAAACTTCAATATTTTTATTATGGGAATTTTACTCTCTATTAATGGATAACCTATTTTAAATCAAATATTTATAATATTATAAATCATATATGTATCACCCCAAGATTCCATGGTATATTTGTCTTTGGAAAATGAAAATGCGTTCATTGTACGTTACCTCAAGATTTAACACACTTCGACCAATCACACTAGCCATTATGAATATTAAAACCCACTTTTTCAAAATTTTATAAATATTATATTTTAAAATTGACTTAATTTTTGAATTTAGAATACCAAAATTATCTTAGGGTGAATTTTTGCTATTTTTCTGAAAAAATTCATTTATGGATGAATAGTGAAAGACAATGAGTTATTGGTTAAACAAAAATTTTATTTAAATAATTACTTATTTTATTTAAATTTATTTTAGTTAAAAATTGACAAATAATACCTATATATTCTAAAATTAATTCATTAGAGTCATTTTATAATTTTTTTAGATATAAAAAAATTAGTGAACGTTTTACCATCTTTTACCAACCTCATAGAAGAATTTGCAAATTTTCATAAAACAAAATTGTACACCTTCTATGAGTTGAATTTCAAAAAACAAAGAGACATGGTTAATATCATTATATAATATTTTGTTCAATAAGATTAAAATAAATTTTGGTGAATAGTAACTTTTGACTTTTATTATCCACGGTTAAAATTAAATATGGTAATTAAAGGTAAAAATTATATCATAATTGCACTAACACATGTTATAATTCTATTGTATAAGTATAATTCTACCAAAAACAACCTTTTGAATTAAATATGAACCCCTTTTGTCCACTTTTATTATATTTAGACATTATTAATTATTTTATTTAAATAAAAGTTAAAAGAGTTAAATTCAATGATTAATAAATAAACCATTTTTAATACATCGTTACATATAATATAAATTCTACTTTAAATATTTATTAGAATTTTAAAATTATTTTCTACATAATGTAATTTTATTTATAATTTTTATACATTAAATAATTTAATTTATTTTTGACACAATGATTATGTAGTAATTAACTATTAATGAAATATTAGAATAATTGATATTATAAATATCCATAAGAAGTAAATTTAGACTTTTAATTAATTAAACTAATTTTATAGGTTAATATTACATTTTATGGTTTGTTATATAAATTTTATTAGAAGTGATAATGTTTTAGTGGCTTTTAAATGAATCAAATACAAAATAGTGTCAAAATTGAAATAATTGAGTTTTTAAAACAAATATTGTATTATTAATTGAAATAATATTCATAGAAGTCTACGGTTCAGATGAAATACTTAGAAAAGGTTATATTTGTTAATAATGAACCACTTGGGGAACTATTGGCAGTTTATAGTGAGTTCATTAACCATATAATATAAAAATACAAAGAGACATGGTAAATTTAAAAGTATTTAACTAAGGGTTAAATCTAGAATATAATGATAATATAGTGACCTAAATCTGTATAAAACATATTTATTGAGATTTTTTCGACCCATACACACCATGGACTGTAAATAAATTATTTGGGAGATACTACATACTGATAATTATATTATTGTAAAATAATATTTCTACCTTCTTTTAATCTGACTCTCACCTCTCTTATTAATAGGGACTTCCCCGTATCTCAAAATCTCACCACAAAAGCCATTTGGGTCTACCTACCTCCACAAAAATATCCTACCAACATTCCACCCATCATCCTAGATGCCTTTCATTGGTCATAAAGCCATCCTCTGGATCCATTTTGATCAAATCAAATGGAAGAACCCAAAGAAGAGGTGAGTATTTCATCAACACTTTCAAGTTCTTTTCTTCTTCCACTTACCCTTTAATTGTTTTTTCCATACCAAAATAACAAATATAGTATCTTCTACATACTTTTATGTTATTATAAATATGGTAAAACCATATTCGTTATACTATCCATCCTATATATGACAAAGTCGCCATACGTGCGTACGTACGACTAACCATGTCCACGTCGCGGTGTAGTTTGATATTCCAACACTTCATTATTTGGATGAGTATAATAATGAGTATAAATAATGTAAATAATAAATATAACATGTTAATTATTATATATATATGTTATACCATCCAAATACATATTATTTCCCCATCAATATAATGATATTGTCGCTCGAGTGTATGTACGGATTACCGTCTACACGAACACAATGAGAGTCATTTCCCCATCAGAACTAATCAAGAATAATTTTCATTTGATTACTAAATATAATCTTTATGAAGATAATATCATTCTGTATATGAATCAAAAAGATCCTATCCATAACAAATATGTCTTACAGAACCAAGGATATAAAGGAAAATGAATCATTTTACATCTGAAACGATGATACTACTAAAATATTATAAACCAATCATTATTAGAATAACATATATGATATCATATTTATTATATCGTTCATGTATAATTTAATAAAAATGATTTAACTATTATAATGAAGGTGAACATACACTCAAACCAAGAAAATTACAAGGTAGGGGTTAATTTCACAATCTATTTATTTTCTAAGGTTGTTTTTATGTAAGTATCTACTAGGACATCTTTATCATGTACATCCATGTTTTTTAAATGTATTTCAAAACATTTTTACAATTTTCATGACTATGGGTTAATGTCATTAAAACCCTTATTTTACCTTATATGTTTTGAAAATAATCTTTGTTTCATTTTCCAAACAAGATACATTATGACCTTTTCATCAAAATTAAGGTAAGAATGTTTTTTATCTTTTACGTTGGGTGAGGCTATTTTCCACACTTATAACATCATCAAAGATTCCCTTACAATCTTATAACAATATATGAAAAACAAATGATTTCATTAATGATTATGTGACTATTAAATGGTTTCAAAATAGAAAAGGGTATTTCATTCAAATAGTTTTCATTTCATCTATGTCAAAATTGTTGAATAGATTTTAATCATCTTTGAAGTTGATTTATTATGATTCCAATCTTCCATATTGTATTGAAGGTTTTGTGATATTTTTAACTGTGGATGTGTTATTTCTAAACCATTTATGGTTTATAGCTAAACAATTGACATTTCATATTCTAGTATTAATACGAATGATTATGTTATGATTCAACCTTTTCATATGAGGAACCTATAAGAATTAATATGTGACAGGTGGGGCCCACTATAACACCTCAGTGAATCTATAGGTCTCATGAGAGACTTAGATGTGGAATTGGCTGAGCATTTTCCAAATTTTATATATGGTTTTTTTTCTGATGCCTAAATCATTTTTAGATGTCTTGGTCGAAGCCTTAAGAAGATGTTTCAGAATGTCTTTCATTATACATTTTCTCAATATGAAAATAAAAATGATTTTTCATGTTGTTGCATGAATATTAGAATACCCATAAATATTTTTTATTTTATAATTAATTACTAATCTTATATTCTGGCGATAATGAGTTCATGTTTATTATAATTAAAGGCATGTGTTTTTAATTATTCACTATTACAAATGATTGTGTTATCTTCCTCTATATTGCTTACCATTACTGAGAATTTGAGCTCACCACTTTCATATGTTTCATTTCACTAAGATATGAAGATGTTAGTTATGAGTGACTTACAAGAATAATCTAGGAGGCTTGGATGTTTCTAATGAAATAAATTATTTTGGTATTTCTTTTCAAGTTGTAATGTTGAATATATGTATGTATCTTATTTCAGATAATGCTAAACTGATCGGTCTTTTGAGACATGATTACATGAATCATGTTAATGTTATTTAATAATGCATTGACTATGGGTAACTGGGGTTGGTGAATTACAGTTGGTATCATAGTATGTTTATTAAAATCCTTGCAAACTAGGTTTAGAAAAACTATTATTAGAGAAAATTAACTTAAGATTGTCTTTGAGGATTAATATAGAATAACATCATAGAATTTTGGTACTGTAGAGAATTTTTGATTTTTCTATACAATACAAACATGTCTGGATATGAGTTGGTAGAGGCAGCTCTAGCATAGAGGTACCTAGGGGTAAAATCAGAAAACACCACTTTGAGCTAGACTAGAATAGAAACTGGTGCACGACAATGGGCCATGCTGCTATCTTCGTTATGACATTCCTGGGGGATATGACTAGGATAATTCATACTTCCTTTACAAATAATTATGAAGGATTTATGAGTATATACTTCTTCAAAGAAAACATTTTTATGATTATGGACTATATCCATAAACTGTTCATTTTATGCTAAACTTTTTACATGTTCGGAATTATGTATGGTGATTCATAAACTAATCTACTGAATTTCATTTATTTGAAATTAAGTCTAGTAGAAGGAATTGGAATTTTATCAACCAAAGTAATCTATATAGAGATTTCCTTCCTACTGAAGATAATTATAGTGGTGCTGTTTATGAAACTGGTGCTAATAAACTTATCAACATACAGGGGCAACTCACTCTAGTTATGAATAATAACTTTACCTATATGGAGCACCATGATCCACAACGTAGAGGATCAATGTTATACTGCTTCATGAGGAAAAAAATACCAACATTCAATGGGATTACAAATCCATTAGTAGATAAGCAATGGATATGTTCCATAGAGAAAATATTTAATTCTTTTAAGGCCCCATCCTTAATCATTACTTAATCTAGAGTTATTACGAGAATACACATTGAGGATCTTTTCAGGTATAGAGTTTTATAGAATTTGATCATAAATCATGAATTTCATTCCACATTTGAACAAGGTGGTTACAAAAAATACAGTATTCATTTTCTCCCATTAAGGTGACATATTTAAAATAAATCATGTATTCTTTCTTGACACTTCATCGACAATATCATCACATCATGTACCTTTCCCTTGACCTATGAAAAACATTTCAAAAACATGGTATGAGCATAAAAAGCTCAGTAAGGGATATAAAAATACGGAATGAAAACATTATTCTATTTATACATAATAATCAATGAAATCATACCTTATTCATTATATATAATCACTTTAACATACATCACGAAATCATAAGGTTTATGAATAACTCATAGAAATCATAAAACATAAAGGTAACATGAGGCATTAATAACATTCTTACGTAGGGAGTAACCCTCATGGTTAAGTTTGGAATACCCATTATAGTACATTCCTTATATCTCTTCAAAGAAAACATAGCGTTTAACACATTCGTGTTGCCCAATGCATTGGGGAGCTATATCGGGCTCACCAGCCCGTTGTTTGTCACGGAACCACCCGTCTTCATAAACAATTTCCAAGAACCATATCATAATCTTATCACATAAAACATGCATAAAGGAAACATAACATTTCCACATTACCATCACAAGATATCATATGAACATTTATATATTCAAAACATTATCAAAAAGCATTTTAAATACAAATATAAAAGAAAATTAAAACAAGGTATTTATTTTTCATTTAAAAAAAGTTATGGCTTATAGAGGATGTTGAATCTCAAATAATGGTCACGACGGCAGAGAAGTCATTTCCGCCACATACGTAAGAAAAAAACATTCCCTTTTGTCGTTTAGTAAAATTATTCATATACAAAGTTTTCTTTTGAATAAAATTAAAAGTCATAGGGGTTTATACACCATATAATATTACATAACATTTAGAGGTATGAAATGAAATGCACCATTCATGGAGACGGTAAGTCGTATGTATGCTTGAATGCTACATTCATTTATATTTCATATTTATTGGAATGGAATCATAATTATATAAAGGTATATTATAATTCTAGTATAATATCATATATAATATCATAATCTCTATTCTCTATACATCCCACATATTCCATTAACGATTCAAATCACTTTGAGGGGGTGGTAGTCTGCACTTTCTAAAATAAAATTATCGCATTTACCCATAATGGAAACCACAACGATATGGTTTAAATGAAAAATATATAATCATAAGTAAAACATAAACATAATATGTATCATATATAAATAGAGTTTCTTCTTAATTCCTACCGTTAAAGGTGTTAAAAGAACATTGAACAATCATTATTTCGTGAGGCAGTAATTCGCCACTCACAGAAACAGTATGTTTTTTAACAATTTGATGGGAGTGTGTGTAAGTGAAAATAAAAACCTTCTCATAAAAAACAATAGTATATTGATTATACAAGTTTTTTTACAAAATAAAGGAATAAAATTTGTTTTTGGGGTTGTAGAAGCAATATAAAACAAAAGGACATAATAGAAGACATTGCCTTTAAATCAGGTAACTCCATTGGTTTGAACAAAAAGAGTTACTTTAAGAGCTTTCTGCCTATGGTAAGGCTTCTATGATGAATAGATGGATGTGGAGAGATAAAATGGGATGATTTTGGTCGATCCAATGTATTTAGAGGTGTGGGTATGGGGGTAGAGGTGGGGTCCTTTTATAAGTGGGGGGAGGGCACTCTTGAAAAGTCTTGAAATGGTACATTATTATAAAATGGTTTTCGGGTTTTTATTGTCCCAAAATGAAATAATTATAGGATAAGGTGATAAGGGTTCTAAATCCACCCATCCAATATATTTTTTACAAGTGTAATTCTTAGATTTTACATTATATATTCATTTTATTGAAATTGTTCATTAATGAGGTAATCACTACATCATCATGCTGTCATAAATAAATTTATTAATTTAATGTATAAAATATATATAAAAATACAATGTAGTTAATTTTTTTAGCCTTATAATGACTATTTGTAGTCTAAGATATCATTTATTTACAGAAAATTTATTCTTTTTACTTAGGTGTAACATACTTTTTTTATATTTTCCTTTCTTTAAAAAATAAAATGATAAAATGTCACTATCACACAAAAGTGATTCCATGGGGTCCCTAAGTTGGCCCAAGGCATCCCATGGTCGGCCATGACACAACCCGTAGAATTAGGAAATTTTGTGGGGTAATATTATATTATTATGATATTATTTTATTACCCTTAACCACCAGATTACTAATTAATCACTATAATTAAAGATAATTACCATCATTATTATTCATAATATCAAAAAACAAAAGAGTCTAAATTACATAATTTGGACCTTGTGATTCCAAATATGAAATCCATTTCCCCAAATTACAAACACCTAAATTTTAGTAATTAATTTAAAAATAATTCTCGTTATCAAAACAAATAGCGTGTTTTTAAGAAATAATATCTATCAAAAGATTGACAATTGTTTATATCTACTTTAAAAGTAAAATTAATTATAATGAACACCATTGGATTAAATGGTAAAAATATATTCCAATTACACTAGAAAAAAAATTAAAAATATATTGTATCCATATAATTAAATTAGATGAAAAAGCAGTTTTGATGTAAAATGTAGTACATTTATTATTCATTAAAAATTGAAAATTGTCAGAAAAACACCAAAAATTTATCCATAGTAAATTTAAATGTCCCTACTCTAAAGAATAAGTTTATTTTGACAAATAGAGATTATAAAATTGTAAAAATATAGATTTAAAAATGGTTCATCATCAAAAGATGGAAAAACAGTATTTTAAAAAATATTAGAGTATTCTCTGATTAAGATTAGATTTATTCTCATTTTAAGCCTCTAAACACAATTAAAATCATAAATAGACATATATATGAAAATATATTATTATTTAATTACATGGGATGTTACATCCTTCCCCCCTTAGAACATTGCGTCCCCGAAATTTATTTACATATCGAATAAGTTGGGGTATTTATCCCTCATTGAATTCTCATATATTCATGTTGCCACTTCAATCATGTAGTTTTTTCAAAAAAACCTTTACATGATGAATCACCTTATTCCACAATAAGTTCTCCCTATGGTCAAGAATCTGGACCAGTTGTTCCTCATGAGATAGATTCTCTTCCATCTGAACTACCTATGGACTAAAAACATGAGATGGATCTGGCATTTACTTCCATAACATTGAAACATGAAAAACATTGTGTACCTGAGATATACTCGGAGGTAAAGCCACTTGGTATCAAACTGATCCAACTCTCTCCAGAATTTGGTCCAATGAACCTTGGACTCATATTTCCTTTCTTACCAAACTGCATCACACTTTTCCATGGTGAAACATTGAGGAAGACATGATCACCTACCTCAAAAGACATATCCTTCTTCCTGTTGTACGCATAACGTTTCTGCGTACTTTGAGCTATTATCATGTGTTTCTATATCAGCTGAACTTTTTCTGCCGACTCTTCTTCAAATTCTGGTCCCATCAACTTCCGTTCACCCACTCCTTCCAAAAAAGCTGTAGTTCGACTCCGCTTCCCATATAATGCCTCAAGTTGTTCCATCTAAATACTGGAATTAAAACTATTATTATAAGAAAATTAGACCAAAGAAAGATGTTGGTCTCAACATCCATAATAATCCATAGACAAGAACATAGTATATCCTCCAATGTCTGAATTATTCGTTCTGACAGCCCATCTGATTGAGGATGAAAAGCTGTACTAAAATTTAATTCAGTACCCAACGACATCTGAAGGCATTTCCAAAAGGTAGGAGTAAACCTGGGATCATGATCAGATACAATGGAGAGGGGAACTCCATGTAACCTTTCTATCTCATTAAGATACTAACGAGAAAGTTGATCTTGGGAAAATGTATCTCGTATAACAAGGAAATGAGCATATTTATTCAAGCGATCAACAAAAACCCATATTGCATTATTACCTCGAGGTGTCTTCGTCAATCCGACAATGAAATCCATGGATATATTCTCCAATTCAACTCTGGCACTGGTAAAGGCTGAAGCATCCCATTCGGTAACTGATGCTCTACTTTATCCTCTTGAGAATTCCAACACTTCACAGTAAAATCAGAAATATATTTTTCCATCCCATCCCACCAGTAATACTCCCAAAGATATCTATACATCATAGTACTCCCAGGAAGAACTGAAAATGGAGAACTATGAGCTTCACATAACAACTCTCTCTTCAACTGTGAATCACAAGGAACACACAATCTTTTCCCAAATCTAAAAACACAATCATTATCAATGTTGAATTCAGGTAACATACCCTTCTGAACCAACGCAACCTTTTTTTGCAACTCACAGTGTTGCTTCTGAGCTTGCTTAATTTTGTCTAATAGAGAAGATTTCACTGATACCTAAAACAGAACAGAATAACATCCAACACCAACAAATTCTATTCCAAATTTCATCAAATCCATAATCAGAGGATCATGTTCCAAACAGATCATGGTTAATGAAGCATTACTTTTTCGACTTAAAGCATCAGCCACATTATTTGATTTTATTGGATGGTATTTAATTGTAAAATCATAATACTTGATTAATTATAACCATCTCCCCAGTCTCATGATCAATTCTTTCTGAGTGAATATATACATTAAACTTCTATGATCGGAATATATTTTACTCTTTACTCCAAACAAAGAAACCTCCAAATTTTTAAAGCGAAAACAACAACATCTAATTACAAACCATGTGGAGGGTAATTTATCTCATGAGTTTTCAACTGACGTGAAGCATAAACAATTACCTGATCATTCTGCATTAGGATTCAACCATTTAATTTCAATGATGCATCACTGTAGATAAAAAACTCACTATTCTTGAAAGGTAGTTCCAAAATTGCAGCATTCACCAATCTTCTTTTAAATTCCTGAAAACAATCATCAAATTTTTTTGTCCAGATGAACTTAACACGTTTTCAAGTTATTTTAGTCATTGGACTAGATAACCATGAATATTTTTTAACAATCCTTCGGAAATAGCCTACCAATCCAAGAAAACTATGAATCTAGGTTACATTTGTGGGTCTTGTACAATCTTAAATAACATTGGATTTTGTAGGATCAAAAGTTATTCCATATTTAAAAACAATGTGACCATGGAAAAAAAATTGTTGCAACCAAAATTCACACTTTCTGAATTTTCCATACAATTTATATTCTTTTAAGGTTTGAAAAATAAATCTTAAATGACTTCCATGATCCTCTTTACTTTAAGAAAACACCCAAATATAATCAATGAAAAAATTCACAAACTTATCCAAGAACTCATGGAAAATTATATTCATAAGGTCCATGAATACAAAGGGTGCATTAGTTAACCCAAAAGGAATTACTACAAATTCATAATGGCCATATCTTGTACAAAAATCAGTCTTCAAAATATATACTTCATTTACCTTCAAATGATGGTACCCCAATCTCAGGTCAATCTTTGAAAAATACTAAGATCCATGGAGTTGATCCAACAAATCATCGATATGAGGAAAATGATATCTGTTCTTAACAATGATGTTATTCAATGCTCTATAATCAATGAAAAGTATCATTGAACAATATTTATTTTTAACAAAAAATATAGGAGCATACCATGGTGATGTGCTAGGTCGAATGATACATTTATCTAATAAATTTTGCAATTATTCATTCAACTCTAAAAGTTTAATTTGAGACATTCGATAAGGGGGTTTTGAAATTGGCTTAGCATCACAAACTAAGTCAACAATAAAATCAACTTCCTAATCTAGAATTATTCCAGGAAAATCATCAGTAAAAACATCAGGATACTCATTTACCACTAGAACATCATTAATCTAAATGGTTCAATTATTTTAAACAATATGTTCAAGGTAACATTCATTTCCATATTTAAAATGTTTCGCAACCTATTGATATGTTATCAAAATTAATGGTTCATTCTTGTACACAAACTGAAAGTATTTCTGAAAAGAATCTTCTTTAGCTCTAGAATCAATCTTACCATGGTAAATAGAGAACCAATCCATACCCCAGATAACATCAAACTCTACTAGAGGTAAAACAATAAGGTTTTCAAGTAGGTTCTTTCCACGGATAAGGATAAGAAGATTCTTATAAATTCTTTTTTCCTCAAAATTTCCCCAAGGTGTTTTTACCCCATGTTCAAGAGTCATTTCATGTGATGGAATTCCTAATTTAATAAAAAACATTCAGAGATGAAAGAATGTCTATACCCTGAATCAAACAACACATTGAAATAATCTGAAAAAACAAAGTACCTGATACCACTTTATATGATAGCCCAGCATCTGCTGAAGTAGTTTCAAATGATTTCACCACACATTTCAGATTGTATAATGACTTCTTCCCATAGTTTTCTTACCATTAAACCTTTTTGAAGGATTCTTCCATTTATGATGACACCTCAGTCTCTTCTTCTATTGGTTTTTATAGAACAGTTGTTCAACGGAAAACTCAATTTCCACCTTCTCAGCCCATCGAAAAAGCTTTTCATAACTTTTGACCTTGTGAGAAGCTAATTCCGTTAGATATTTTGGATTTAATCGTGATAAAAAATGATTTATTTTACTATCATGGTCTCGGATAAAATTTGGAGCATACATTGCAAATCGAGTGAACTTTTCATTATAAGCAGCCACTGAGTCGTCCTCTTGCCTCAATTCCAAAAATTGTTTTTCCATCCTAAGTCGAACATCCTTAGGAAAATATTTCTCAAGAATCATACCTTTGAATTCATCCCAGTAGAGAGTATCAATCTCATCAATGTCCTTGATATTTTTAACCATCGACCACCACTGATCTGCTTCACCCTCTAAACGGTAAACAACAATACTATCCTTTTGATTTTCTAAAACCCCATGACATCAAAATTCTTCTCCATTTCTATAATCCATCCTTCATCTAGCACATAGTATGATGATCATCTGAATGATGGTGGATGTTGCCTCATGAAGTGTTCCACCACAGACATGATCCTATGTGGCTGATCTGGCTGATCTCGTGCATGGATACCACCACCATATATTTCTTGAGTCAACTACGTCATTAATGCAACAAAATGTTCAGTTCCAATTCCTACCATCTCATGATGCAGATTTGGAAGGTCATTTCCTTCTATATGCCCTCCTAGCACTTTTTCCTTGTTTCCTCTATTGAAAACCATTCTGAACTAACATGTCTTAGATGAAGCAACATGGTAATCTTCAAATGCAATATCATTTCAATTTGACCATAAAAATATTTTTGGATATTCATTTAATAGAATTATACCACTTAAATTTATATAAAAAGGCCTCTGATACCAACTATAAGGCCCCAGCCTTCAAAATTACTTAATCTTGAGTTATGAAAAGATTTCACATTGAAGATCTTTTCAGGTTTAGAGTTTTTGAGAATTATATCATAAATCATGCATTGCATTCCACTTTTAAACAAGGTGATTTCATAAAAGACAATATTCATTTTCTCCCATCAAGGAAACATATTTAAAATAAAACATGGATTTTTTATTCACACATACTCGACAATATCATCACATCATGTACCATTCCATTGACCTGTGAAAAAACATTTCAAAAACTTGGTATGAGCATAAAAAGCTCAGTAAGGGATATAAAAATATGGATTGAAAACAATAGTCCATGTATACATAAGAATCAATGAAATCATAATTTACTCATAGAATATAAGAACTTTAACATAACTCATGAAATCATATGGTTTATGAATAACTCAAAGAAATCATAATACATAATGATAACTTGAGGTATTCATAACATTTTTACATAGGGAGTAACCCTCATGGTTACGTTTGGAATACCCATTACAGTATATTCCCAAAATCTCTTCAGAGAAACCACAGAGATTAAATCTTTTGCATTAAACAATGCATTTGAGAGATATATTGGGCTCTCCCACCCTTAGTTTATCATCGAACCACTCGTCTTCATTAACAATTCCCAAGAACCATAACATAATCGTATCACATAAAACATGCATAAAAGAAACATAACATTTCCAAATTTCAATCACAAGTTATTGAAAACACATTGATATAATAAAAAAATTATTAAAACCATTTTCAATACCAAAATAAAAGAAAGGTAAAACATGGTATTTATTTTTCTTTTAAAAAAAGTTATGGCTTGTAGAGGAAGCCGCAACTCAAATAGTGGTCACGACGGCATAGAAGTCGTTGTCTCCACATACGTAAGAAAAAAACATTCCCTACTTTCGTTTAGTAAAATGCTTAATATAAAAATATTAATTTTGAATAAAAGTAAAAGTCAATTGGGATTATACACCGTATAAAATAATGTTTTGTATAAAACAAAATATGCCTCAATGAAAGGAGATTGAGATGAAGTCCCTTACCTCGTGTCTGACATGAATCGGTCGTTCTTTAATCTCCTGAATAATAAACTAGAGTTAATTTCTACTTTCATAAGAACATTTTTCAAGTTCATTATTCAATTTATATCACTTATTACCATGTTATGAACATTATGTAATTATTTATGTTAATAACAGTCATTTTGTCGATCTTTGGTACATGAGTCAAAAATAAACTTGTTACAATTACAAGCTGTTCATGTTGTAAAATATAAATTATATCCAGAATTATATTCATGATTTAGATATCATATATATCATATATATCTAGTATGTACATGAATTTATAATATTAAATAACATTTATTGGTAAGAAATGAAATGCACCATTCATGGAGACGGTAAGTCGTACGTACAAATGCATTCTACATTCTTTTCTATTTTGTATTTAATGGAATTAAATCATAATAATATAAATATATATTATAATTACATTATAATATAATATATAATATCATTAACTCCATCCTTTATATGACCAACATATGGCATTAACGATTCAAATCACATTGAGGGGGCTGTAATCCGCACTTTCAAAAATGAAATTATCGCGTTTACCCATAATGGAAATCCTAAAGGTATTCCATAAAAGAAAAATACGGAATCATAAGGAAAAAATAAACATAATAAATATAATATATAAATATAGTGACATATTAATGGTAACCATGAATGGGGTAAAAAGAATGTTGAACAATCATCGTTTCCTGAGGCAGTAATTCGCCACTCACAGACACAATATGTTCATTAACCATTAGACGGGAGTGTGTGTAAGTTTAAATCAAATAATTCTAGTAAAAACATCCTAGTCTATTTATGATACTAATTTTGTTACAAAATATAGGAATAAAAAGAGTTTAGGGGGTTGGAGAAGAAAAATAAAACAAAAGGACATAAGAGAAGACATTACCTTTAAATCGGGTAACTCCCCATGGATTGAACAAAAAGGGTTTCTAAAAGATCATTCTGCCCAATGTAATGCTTCTATGATGAAGAGAGGGATGTGTGGAGATGAAATGAGTAGTGTTTGGTTGAGCCAATGGCTTGAGGGGTGTGGGAATGTGGGTAGATGTGGGGGCCTTTTATAAGAGGGAGGAGGGGCACTCTTGGAAAGTCTTGAAATGTGACTATATTATAAAATGCATTTCAGATTTTAAAGGTCCCAGAATAATATAATTCGTGGATAAAATGATAAGGGTTCTAAATTCACCGATACAATAGTTTTTTGACAAGTGTATGTCTTAGATTTTATGTTATCTTTTCATTTTATTTACATCGTTCATTAATGAGGTAATCACTACATCATCATGGTGTCATAAATAAATTTAACTATTTAATGTCTACAAATTATGAAAAAATACCATGATGTAGGAAATTTTTTTAGATTTCTGATTACTATTTATAGTCTAAGAGATCATTTATTTACACAAAACTAATGTTGTTTTATTTAGGTGTTACATAATTTTGTTATATTTTACTTTCTTTAAAAAATATAATGATAGTGTAACTATCACACAAAAGTGATTCCATGAGGTCCCAAAGTTGGCGCAAGGAATCCCATGGTCAGAAATTAAATAACCAGTAGCATTAGGACACATTTTGGTGTCATTTTATATTATTATGATATTATTTTATTACCATTAACTACCCGATTACTAATTAATCACGATAATTAACGATAATTATTGTCGTTACTATTCATAATATCCATAAACAAAAAATTACTAATTACATAATTTGGACCTTCAGATACAAAATATGGAATCCATTTCACCAAATTCCAAACACATAAATTGAAGTAATTAATTTAAAAATAATTTACGTTGTCAAAAAATTAGCGTGTTTTTACGAAACAATATCTATCAAAAGATTGACAATTGTTTATGTCCAATTGCAAAGTGAACATAATTCTAATTACCAAAATTTGATTAAATGGTAAAAATATATTCTAATTTCACTTGAAAACCATTTAAAAAGGTAATCTAACCATAAAATTAAATTAGATGAAAAAGAATTTTTGATGTAAAATGCTGTATTTTTCACTATTCATAAAAAAAGTAACATTATTAGAAAAATACAAAAAAATTATCCAAAGTAAATTTCAATGCCCCGAATCTTAAAAAAATATGTTTATTTTGAAAAATAGAGCTTATAAAACTATCAAAATATATATTTAAAAATGGTTCTCCATCAAAAGAAGGTAAAACAATCTTTTAAAAAATATTAGAGTATTCTATGCTTATGATTGGATTTATTCTCATATTAAGCCTATAAAACACTATCTAATTCATAAATAAACATATATATGAAAATATATTATTATTTACTTACTTGGGATGTTATATCCTTCCCCCCATTTGAACATTGCGTCCCCATAATTTATTTACTTATCGAATAAGTGGAGGTATTTATCCCTCATTGCTTTTTTAGATTCTCATGCTACCTCTTCAATCATGTGGTTTTTCCACAAAATAATTATTTGATGAATAACCTTATTACGCAATACATTCTCTCTGTGGTCACAAATCTAGACCGGTTATTCCTCATAAGATAGATTCTCGTCCATATGAACTACCTGTGGACTAAAAACATGAGATGGATATGGCATGTATTTCCTAACATTGAAACATGAAAACCATTTTGTACCTGAGATAGACTTGGAGTTAAAGCCACTCAGTATTAAACTGGTCTAAATATATCCATAATTTCATATGTTCCAATGAACCTTGGACTCAACTTTCCATTATTACCAAATCGCATCACACTTTTCCATGGTGAAAATTTGAGGAAGACATGATCACCTACTTCAAAAGAGAGATCCTTCCTCCTATTGTCAGCATAACTTTTCTTCCTGCTCTGAGATGTTCTCATGTGTTTCTGTATCAGCTGAACTTTTTCTGGAAAATCTTATACCAATTCTAGTCCCATCGTCTTTTTTCGCCCCCATCATCCCAAAAAGCTGGAGTTCAACACTGCTTCCCATATAATGCCTCAAATGGATCCTTCTGTATACTAGAATGAAAACTATTATTATAAGAAAACTAAACCAAAGAAATATTTTTGTCCCAAATACCCTGATAATCCATAGAACAAGTGTGTAACATATCGTGAAATGTCTGAATTGTTCATTCTGACTGCCCATCTGATTGAGGATGAAAATTTGTACTCAAATTTATTTCAGTACCAAACGACTTCTGAAGGCCTTTCCAAAAGTTAGAAGTAAACCTGGGATCATGATCAGATAAAATGGAGAAGGGAACTCCTTGTGACCTAACTATCTCTTTAAGATACAAACGAGAAAGTTGATATAGGGAAAATGTATCTCGTACAGTAAGGAAATGAGCAGATTTAGTCATGCGATAAAAAACAACCTAGATTGCATTATTACGTCGAGGTGTCTTCGGCAATCCCACAACGAAGTCGTTGGATATATTTTCCCATTTCCACTTTGGCACCGGTTAAGGCTGAAGCATCCCTTTCAGTAACTGTTTCTATGCTTTATCCTTTTGACAAGTCAAACACTTCATAGTAAAATCAGAAATATCCTTTTTCATTCCATCCCACCAGTAATACTCCTGATGATCTCTATACATCTTAGTACTTCTAGGATGAACTGAAAACAGAGATCTATGAGCTTCATATAACAACTATACCTTAAAATGTGAATCACAAGGCACACAAAATACCTTCCAAAATATCAAAACAAAATCATTATCAATGTTGAATTTAGGTATCATTCCTTTAAAAACCAGCTCAACCTTTTTTTCCAACTCATTATCTTGCTTTTGATCTTGCTTAATTCTACCTGATAGAGAATATTTCACTGATAATTGAAACAAAACAGAAGAACATCCTACACCAACAACTTCTATTCCAAATTTAATCAAATCCTTAACCAAAGGATCATGTTCCAAACGTAACATGGTTGATGAAGCATTACTTTTTTTTTCTCAAAGCATCAACCACATTATTTTCATTTCCCAGATGGTAATGAATTGTACAATCATAATCCTTGTTTAATTCTAGCCATATCCTCTATCTCATGTTCAATAATTTCTGAGTAAATATATAATTTAAACTTTTGTGATAGATATATATTTCACAATTTACTCCATACAAATGATGCCTCCAAATTTGTAATGTGAAAACACCAACAGCTAATTCCAAATCATGTGTAGGTTAATTTATCTCATTAATTTTCAACTGATGTGAAGCATAAGCAATTACCCGATCATTCTGCATTAGGACACAACCAAGTCCTTTCAATGAATCATCACTGTAGATAACAAACTCACCATTCCAATAATTTAGTGCCAAAACTGGAGAATTCACCAATAATTTTTTAAATTCAGGAAAACAATCATCACATTCTATTGTCCAGATGAACATAACACTTTTTTAAGTTAACATAGTCATTGGACTAAATAACCGTGAATTTTTTTTAACAAAACTTCGTTAAAATCCTACCAACCCAAGAAAACTCCGAATCTCGGTTATATTTGTGGGTCTTGGCCATTGTTCAACAACCATTGTTTTTACAGTATCAACAGTTATTCCATCTATAGAAACAATGGGACCATGAAAAGAAATTTTATGCATCCAAAATTAACACATGATGAATTTCCCATACAATTTATTTCCTTTAATTTTTTTCAAAATAACCCTTAAATGAATTTCATACTCCTCTTTACTTTTAGAAATCACCAAAATATTATCAACGAAAATAACCACAAACTTATCCAAGAACTCATGGAAGCTACTATTCATAAGTTCCATGAATAAAGCATGTTCATTAGTTAACCCAAAAGGCATTACTAAAAATTCATAATGGCCATATATTGTACGAAACACAGTCTTCAGAGTATCTGCTTCCTGTAACTTCAAGTGATGTTACCCCGATCTCAGGTTAATCTTTGAAAAAAAACCTAAGCTCCCTAGAGCTGATCAAAAAAATCATCGATATGAGTCAAAGGATATTTATTCTTAACAGTTATTTTTATTCAAGGCTCTATAATCAATGAAAATTATCATTGAACCATCTTTCATTTTAACAAATAAGACATGAGCACCCCATGGTGATGTGCTAGGTCGAATGAAACCATTCTCTAATAAATCTTGTAATTGCTCCTTCAACTCTAAAAGGTCAATATGAGACATTCGATAAGGGTTTTTTTGAAATTGTATTATCATCATGAACTAAGTCAACCGTAAATTCAACTTCCTGATATGTTATTATTATAGGAAACTCTTCAGAAAAAACATCAGGATACTCATTTACCACTGGCACATCATTAATCTCAACGATTCCTTTGTTTTCAACAATATGTGCAAGGTAACATTCATTTCCATCTTTTAAATGCTTCTCATCCTCCTGATATGCTATCAACATTAAGGATTCATTCTTTTACAGAAATAAAAATTCTTTCTGAAAAGAAACTTCTTTAGCTCTACAATCAATCTTAGCATGGTAAACAGACAGCCAATCCATACCCAGGATAACCTAAAACCCTACTAGAGGTAAATTATAAGGTTTTCAATTAGGTTCTTTCCACGTACATCGATAGGAAGATACTTATAAATTATTTATGCCTCAAAATTTCCACCAGGTTTCTTACCACATGTTTAGGAGTCATTTCTTGAGATGGAATTCCCAATTTACTAGAAACTTTTCCAGAGATGAACGAATGTGTAGACCTTGAGTCAAACAACACATTGGAATAATCTGAAAAAAAAAATCAATGTACCTGATACCACATCATTTGATGGCCCAACATCTACTGAAGTAGTTTCAAAGGATTTCACCACACCTTCCTGCTTGTAGTCTGACAGCTTCCCATCATTTGAGTTATTTGTCGAACAATCGTTTTCATAATGACCCATCTCATTCCACTTGAATAATTTCACTAACTGTAAATAAAATTTCGTCTTACCATCACCCTGATCTTTTTCAGTGCAATCACTAGTCTTATTTACCATATTACCACATCAGTAGCACATTCCAGAATTTAAAATACATTCCCCATCATGCTTTTTACCACATTTATCACAAACTGAAAATGACGTTTTCTTACCATAATAACCTTTTGAAGGATTCTTCAAATACTCCTGGCACCTCGTTATCTTCTTCTGTTGGTTGTAATAGAACAATTGATCATCTACAAACTCAATTTCCACCTTCTCATCACATCGAACAAGATTTTCATAACTTTTGAACACGTGAGAAGAAAATTCTCTTCGATATTTGTTCTTTAATACTGAGTAAAAATGATTGGTTTTACTATAAAGGTTTTGGATTAAATTTTGAGAAAACCTTTCCAATCGTGTGAACATTTCATCATAAGAATTCACTGAGTCATCCTCTTTCCTCAATTCCTAGAATTGATTTTCCATCCAATGTCGAATAGCCTTAGGAAAATATTTCACAAGAAACATACCTTTGAATTCATCCCAGTCGAGAGAATCAATCTCATCAGCGCCCCTGATATTTTTAAACATCAAGCACCACTGATCTGATTCACCCTCTAAATGGTAAAATGTAAGACTAACCTTTTGATTTTCTGAACACCACATGACATCAAAAATCTTCTCCAGTGCTTTAATCCATCCTTCAGCTAGAAATGGGTGTGATGATCCTCTGAATGATTGGGGATGTTGCCTCATGAAATTCTCCACCACTGACATGTTCCTATGCGGTTGATCTGGATGATCTCGTGCATGGACACCACCACCATTTATTGGTTGAGTCAACTTCTCAATTACTGCAAAAAACTATTCTATTCCAATTCTGACCATCTCAGGATGCTGATTTGGAAGGTCATTTCCTTTGGTATTCCTTCCTAGCACTGCCTCCCTGTTTCCTCTGTGTAAAACCATTCTGAAGAAACATGTCTTAGATGAAGCAACATGGTAATCTTCAAATGATATATTATTTAAATTAAAGCATAAAAAATTATTTATGGATAATCATTAAATAAAATTATAACTCCAAAATTTATCTAAACCGACCTCTGATACAAACTATATGGCCCCAACCATACACACTACTTAATCTTCAGTTATTACAAGAATACACATTGAGGATCTTTTCAGGTTTAGAGTTTTAGATAATTAGATCATAAATCATGCATCGCATTCAACATTTAAACAAGGTGCTTACATAAATGACAGTATTAATTTTTTCCCATCAAGGAAAAATAATTAAAATAAATCATGGATTCATTCTTGACACTTCCTCGACACTATCATCACATCATGTACCTTTTCCTGGACCTGTGAAACACATTTCTTAAACATGGGATGAGCATAAAAAGCTCAGAAAGTGATATAAAAATACGGAATGAAAACATTAGTCCATGTACTCATAAGAATCAATAAACTCATACCATATTCATTGAATATAAGCACTTAAACGTACCTCATGAAATCATAAGGGTTATGAATAACTCATAGAAATAATAAGACATAAAGGTAACCTGATGCATTCATAACATTCTTATGTAGGGAGTAACCCTCGTGGTTTCGATTGGAATACCCATTATTGTATATTCCCTAAATCTCTTCGGAGAATCCTGAGCATTTATCTCCTTCACATTAGCCATTGCATTGGAGAGATATATCGGGCCCACCCACACATTGTTTATCACGGAACAACATTCCTTCATAAACAATTCCCAATAACCATAACATAATCATATCACATAAAACATGCAAAATGGAAACATAACATTTCCAAATTTCAGTCACAAGATATCAAAAACACATTGATATAATCATAACATTATCAAAACTATTTTCAATACTAAAATAAATGAAAATTAAAACATTGTATTTATTGTTCATTTAAAAAAAATTAGGTCTTGTAGTGGAAGTCGAATCTCAAATAATGGTCATGGTGGCAGAGAAGTCATTGTCGTTGCATAAGTAAGACAAAAACATTCCCTTTTGTCATTTAGAAAAACGCTTAGTATTAAAATATTCCATTTGAATAAAATTAAAAGTCCAATGTGTTTATACATTGTATAAAAGAAAGTTGTGTATAAAACAAAACATGCCTCAATGAAAGGTGGTTGAGACGAAGTCCATTACCTCATGTTCGGCTTGACTCGATAGTTCATTAATCTCTTGAATAATAAACTAGAGTTAATTTCATCTTTCCTATGAATCACTTTTATGTTCATTATTTTTTTTATATCACCTATTAAAATTTTATGAACATTATGTAATTATTTATGTTAATAACAATCATTTTGTCGATCTTTGGTACTTGTGTAAAAAACAAGCATCTTATTATTACAAGTTGATCATGTGGTAAAATATCCATTATATCCAGAATTATATTCATGATGTAGATATCATAAAAATCACATATATCGAGTATATATATTCATTTATAATAATATATAAAATTTAGAGGTAATAAATGAAATGCACCGTTCATGGTGACGGTAAGCCGTACCTACGAATGAACGCTACTTTCATTTCTATTTCGTATTTAATGGAATTAAATACTAATTATATAAAGGTATATTATAATTATAGTATAATATAATATATAATATCATTAACTCCATCCTTTATATGTCCCACATATGGCATTAACGATTAAAATCACTTTTAGGTGGTAGTAGTCCGCACTTCCTAAAATGAAATTATCACATTTACCCATAATGGTATGCCATAAATAAAAATAATGAATCATAAGGAAAAAATAAACATGATATATATCATGTATAAATTGAGTGACATATTAATGGACACCATGATAGGTGTTAAGACAAGATTGAGCAATCATCGTTTCGTGAGGCAGTAATTTTCCACTCACAGAAATAGTATGTTCATTAACCATTATACAAGAATGTGTGTAAGTTTAAATTAAATTCTTCTCATAAAAACATCCTATTATATTGAAGATACTATTTTTGTTACAAAATAATGGAATAAAAATAGATAAGGGGTTAGAGGAGCAAAATAAAACAAAAGTACATAAGAGAAGACATTACGTTTAAATCGGGTAACTCCCCTTGGATTGAACAAAAAGGGTTTCTTGAAGAGATTTCTGCCTATAGTAAGGCTTATATGATGAATATAGGGATGTGGAGAGAAAAAATGATCATTTTTTGGTCGATCCAATGGAATTAGATGTGTGGGATCGGGGGTAGAGGTTGGGGACTTTTATTAGTGGGAGGAGGGGCACTCTTGGAATGTCTTGAAATGTATATTTATTATAAAATGATTTTCGGATTTTAAAGGTCCCAATATGATATATTTCGAGTATAATGTGATAAGGGTTCAAAATCAACACATAAAATAGGGTTTCTAGTAGTGTAATTCTTAGATTTTACAGTATCTTTTCATTTTATATTAATCGTTCATTAATGAGAAAATCACCACATCATCATGGTGTCATAAATAAATTTATTTATTTAATGTATATAAATTATAAAAATAATACCATGATGTAGGAAATATTTTTTACTTTAAAATGACTAATTATAGTCTAAGAGATCATTTATTTACACAAAATTAATTTTTTTACTTAGGTGTTACATTCTTTTGTAATATTTTCCTTTCTTTAAAAAATAAAATTTTAAAATGTCAATATCACACAAAAGTTATTCCATAGGGTCCCCAAGTTGGAACAAGGCATCCCATGGCCAGCCATGACACAACTAGTATCATTATGACACATGTAGGGTTCATTTTATATTATTATTAAATTATTTTATTACCCTTAACTAAATGGTTACTAATTAATCATTATAATTAAAGATAATTGCCATCGTTACTATTCATAATGTCCAAAAACAAAAGAGTCTTAATTACATAATTTCGACCTTATGATTCCAAATATGGAATCAATTTCACCAAATTCCAAACACATTAATTGTAGTTATTAATTTAAAAATATTTCATGTTTTCAAAACAAATAGCGTGTTTTTAAGAATCAATATATATCAAAAGATTGACTATTGTTTATGTCCAATTTCAAAGTAAAATTAATTATAATGACAACCATTGGATTAAATGATAAGAAAAACTAATTACACTTGAAACCCAATTAAAAAGATAATCTATCCATATAATTAAATTATATGAAAAAACAGTTTTGAAGTAAAATGAAGTATTTTTCACTATTCATTAAAAAAATGAACATTGTCATAAAAATACCAAAAATTTATCCATATTAAATTTCAATGTCCCGACACAAACGAATATGTTCATTTTGACTAATATTTCTTATGAAATTTTCAAAAGATATATTTAAAAAAATTTCTCCATCAAAAGGTGGTAAAACAATCTTTTAAAAAATATTAGAGTATTCTTTGCTTATGATTGGAGTTATTCTCATTTTATACCTCTAAAAGACTATATAATTCATTAATAGATATAGATATGAAAATATATTAATCTTTTCTTACTTGGGATGTTACAATTCTATATAGAGTAGCGAAAGGGAAAAAGTTTTCATGGTAGTTTATCGCCTCATGGGAGAATCAGATAAATGGTGGTCATTGATTCAAAACAAAAAGGATGATGAAGAAATTTCAAACATGGAATTGAGAGAGTTGAAATAGATTTTACATTCAAAATACTTTCCTCATGAACATCGAGTATATATAGAAAGAAAATTTCTTAGTCTAAGGAAAAAGGAGGATGATAATGTCCTAAACTATGAGGCTACTTTACAAGGTTACAAATTCATGCTACAGATTATATATGTAACCCAAGAAGTATGATTGATCATTGCTCTGATGGGTTAAAACCATTTCTATGTCGATCATTAGTCTTAGAATCCATCTCATTGTATGATGATATTGTCTCATGTGCTATCATGACAAGAATGGAATTACCTATCTTATGACTTTAATGCCTAGAAAGAGAAGAAGATATCTAATAAACAATTTTGAAATGGAAATAAGGAAACATGGAAGAAGGGAAGAGTTAAATTTATACCTTGTGATAATTTTGGAAATAAGAACCTTGGTGCCTATCTAAAATGAAAAAGAGTATGCTACAAATGTGGACAGAAAGGCCATCATGCTAGTGTTTTTAGCAGAAGAAAAAAGCTACCAATGTTCAATGCTACAATTGCAAGGAGAAAGGAAATTACTCAAATGAATGTCTGAAGCATCAGGGAAACATTCCACATTAAAGTCCAAGTGACAATGGCCTAGATTATGTGATCATTACTGCTGAGGTTGATGTTCCTAAAGATGCGGCGAAAGGTAATATAATGGTTTATTCATGTTTAGCCATTGCATTATTCGATTCAGGAGCATCGTGTTGTTTCATATCTTCCCAATTTTCTAGGAAAATTAGATATTTCCAATTTGAGATAACAAGATAGTTGTTAGTCAATACATTTAAGGGAAGTATCATGGAAACAATGATTTGTGAATCAGTCCCCATTATGTCATATAAACGATATTTATTTGATTATCTAATCTTCATAACCATGATTGAATTTTATATAATACATGTTATGGATTGGATATCAAACCGTGAGGCTAAAATATAATGAAAGAAAAAGTAGGTTACAATTATTGATGAAGATAATTAGTGCCTTATCATTCGAGCAGAAATATCACAATCTGATAATTATCATGATCCACCCCTAGTATCTCTACTAAATTCAATTATTTGGGAGGATGAGAATGAAATAATTATGGGTGTAGAAAATTATGTTTGAATATAGGACATACCTATTGTGAAAGAATATATTGATGTGTTTTTAGGGGATTTACCTGGACAACCTCCAGAATACTGAAATTGTGTTTTCTATTTGATTAATTACTGGTTCAAGGCCCTTATCTAAGTCCCCTTATAGAATGTCCACTGTGGAATTAGTGTAACTAAATAAAAAACTAGAGGAATTTAGTAACAAGGTATTTATTTCCCCTATTTTTTTCCATGGGGTTCCCCTATCCTTTTTAGAAGAAAGACAGATCTATGAGGTAGTGCATTGAATACAGGATGATCATTGTGATAAAGATAATGAACAAGTATCCCCTACCTCACATTGATGATTTAACCAACCAAATTCCTGGAGCTCAATATTTTTCAACGATTAACCTTCAATATGGATATCATATGTTGTGTGTGAAGAAGGAAGACATTTGGAAAACAACATTTTGAACAAGGTAAGTGCATTATGTGTTTACAGTAATGCCTTTTGAATTGACTATTTCACCCAATGTATTCATGGATCTAATGAATAGAGTTCCCATGGAATGTCATGATGACTTTTTAGTGGTAATAAAGGATGATATCATGGTAAACTCCAAAAGCTACAAAGATCAAGAAAATCACTTGTGCCTTATTCTAATGACTCTTAGGAGAAATGAATTATATGGGGTGTTTAGAAAGTTTGAATTCTGGAATCAAGAGATTTCATTTCTTGCACATATATTATCTAAGGATTAAATATCTATTGATCCTTCTAAGACCCAGGAAATCCAAGAATGGCGAGCACCGTTGAGTATAACTGAGGTACGCAGTTTTATTGGTTTATCAAGTTATTATCAACATTTCGTCCTAAATTTTGCCTTGTTGTCTACCCCATTTAACAAGCTCCCACATAAAGGGGTTAAATTAGATTGGAAAAATGATTGTGAAAAATGATTTGATGAACTGAATGGAAGAATATTTAATGCTCCTATATTGAATCTACCATCAGGGAATGATGGGTTTGTTATTTATAATGATTCTTCAAAGAAAGGACACGGTTGTGTCCCTATAAATTTTTTTGAGTTATTTCCTATGTATCACAACACCTAAAAATTAATGAGAAAAACAATCATATTCATGATCTTTAGTTAGCATATGTAATCATAACACTGAAATTTTGGGGAAAAATCACTATTTTAAAAAATGTGAGGTTTATTATGATCACATGAGTTTTAGGTTTTTTTCGTAGAAAAGAACTCATCATGAGGAATCTTCGATGGCTTGAACTAATCAATGATTATTATTTCACTATTAACTACCACCTAGGGATGGAAAATAAGGTGGAAGATGCTTTGAGTAGAATGGACAATGGAGTTTTAAACAATATGAGAGTTGAAAAGGATCCTCTTTTCATAGATCTAGTAATGATGGATACATGAATAACCATGGATGTAGAAACATAAATACTTTTTCAAATGGTTGCCTAACCATCTTTACTAGGAAGGATACAGAGTTCTCAGACTGATGATGAGGAGTTTGAAAATTTGATTAAATATGTAAATGATGTGAGTTTGAGTGACATCGTATAGGAAGAGGGAATTTTGAAATTTGGGAATAGACATTGTGTTCCTGATAAGCCTTATAAAAAAGTGAATTGTTGGATGATTCTTATAGCTCCAATTTCTATATACACCCGGGGAGCTCCAAGATGTATAGTGATTTAAAGGAACATTTTTGGTGGCCAATATAAAGATGGATACTGCTTATTTTGTGTCAATAAATATGGTTTGTCAATAAGTGAAAGATGGAAGGCACCATCATGGAGGAGTCATGAAATCTATACCCATACATGAGTAGAAATGGGATGATATTATGATGTAATTTGTCAAGGGGCTACCAATGAATCTTAGAAGGAATGATGCAATATGGTTTATTGTTGATCATATTACCATGTCAGAAAATTTTTATTCTATAAGTGAAGATTGAACACATTAATTTTTAGAAAAAATTTATTTTAATGAAGTTGAATGACATCATGTAGTACCCATATCTATTGTTTCTAATTGTGTTCCCAGTTTTAAATCATGCTTCTGGAAAAGTATTCAGAAAGACCTCGATATTGAACATCGTCTAAGCACTGTCTACCACCCTCAAACTGATTGACTATACAAACAGACTATTCCATCCATAGAGGACATGTTGAGATATTTCTCAAATGACTTTAATGGTATGTGAGATCACTATTTAACTTTGGAAAATTTTCCGATAACAATATATTCCTTTCATGTATTCATATGGCACCTTATTGAAGCAATATGTCACAGAACAACTTACTGTGATGATGTTTGTTGAAGAAAACTTGTAGTCCTAGGACTAGTTGAAGAAACAATTGAAAAAGTGACTATTATCCAAACCCACATCAAAGAATAAAAATGTAAGAAAAAAAGCTATGCCAGTATCCGAAGGAAGGATTTGGAATTTCAAGTAGAAGACCATGTTTTCAGGAAGGTTTCTCCATGGAAGGGTGTTATATGTTTCAATAACAAGGGTAAAAATAGTCCCAGGTACATCGGACCATTCAACATTCTAGAACGAATCATTGTTCTAGATTATCATTTTGGAATGACTCCTAGTCTCCCCAAAGTTCATGCTGTGTTCCACGTATCACTGTTGAGAAAATTCATTCCTGACCCATCATATGTACTCCCCTATGAGTAAATTTAACTAGGACCTGACCTGTCTTATTATGAAGATTCTGTCAAAATTCATGATACTAGAGAACATGTGCTGAGAAATCGGACGACTCATCTGGTAAATGTTCTATGGAGAAACTATAAGACGGAAGAGGAAACATGGGAACCAGAGGAACATATGATGATGAACAACCTAAATCTTGTTGTGCGGTAGTATTCTAGAAATTTAGAGGAAGAAATTATTTGAAGGAGGGAAGAATGTGACAACCCAAGCTTCCATGGTACGTTTCTCTATAAATAATGCAATATCTTTCATTATACGCAACATTAAGATTCTAAATCACTTAAACCAATCAAAATATCTGTTATGAATAGTAATACCCACTTTTGGAAATTTTATAAATTATATTTTTTAAAATGGACTTCATTTTTGAATTCCAAATATCGAAACTAGCTTTTTCATAATTTTTGGTATTTTTCTGTAAACATTTAAATTTTGATGAATAGTTAAAAACAGAGTATTATTGGTTAAAATAAACATTTTATTTAAATAATTAATTATTTTATTTAAATTTATTTTATATCAAAATAGATACATAATACCTATATTCATTCACGGTAATTCATCGAACTAATTTTATAATATGTTTAGATATATTAAAATTTTATTGAACTTTTTACCGTCTTTTATCCACCTCCCAAGAACAATTGATAATTTTCTTAAAACCTAATTATAAAACTTATGTGAGTTGAATATAAAAAATATAGGAATAAAATTTAATATCATTAATTAGAAAATGGTTCAATAAGATGTAAATAATTTATGGTGAACTGTAACTTTTCAATTTTATTTATCAGAGTTAAAATTAAATATGGTAATTAAGGGTAAAATGATAACATAATTACACTAAAACATGTACTAATTCTTTTGGATAAATATAATTTGTCGGAAAACAACCTTAGGAATAAAATATGATGCATTTGTTCCACTTGGATTAGATTAGGACATTTATTATTATATTATTTATGGAAGAGTTAAAAGAGTTAATTTAAACATTTAATAACGAACCCATTTTTAATATAGGGTTACACACAATATCATTTTGAATTTAAATATTCATTATAAATATTAAAATATATCTTACATAATTGTATTTTATATATAAATTTGGGACGTTAAATAGTTTAATTTATTTATGACACAATGATGATGCAGTATTTACCTTATTAATGAAATATTAAAATAATAAATATTTTAAATAACCAAATAAATTTAAATTGAAAGTTATGATGAATTAAAATAATTTTATAGGTTAATATGACATTTTAGTGTCGTTTAAATAAAATTATTTCTATGTTATAATGTTTCAATGTCTTTCAAATAAATCCAAATCTAAATAGTTTCAAAATTGACACAATTGTGTATTTAAAACAAATACTAAATTATAAATTGAAATAATATTCATAAAACTATAACGTGTCATCAAAAGTAATATATATGATTATATATATTAATAGTGAACCACTTGGGGTTCTCTTGGAAGTTTATAGTATGTTTATTAACCATATAATATAAAAAATACAAAGAGACATGGTAAATGTAAAACTGCTTTACTAATAGTTAAATCTAAAAGATAATGTTAATATGGTGACCTAAACAATTATAAAACCTATTGGATGAATGACTTGCGACCCATACCACCTTACCCAATAAATAAATAATTTAGAGCCATTATAAAAGGAAAATGATATTATTATAATATAATATTTCAATCATTTCCTAAAGTGACACTCACCTCTCTTATAAAAAGGCACTTCCCCTTATCTCAACATCACACCTCCAAATCCATTTTGATTGGCAAACCTCTTCCCAAATATCCTCAAAACATTCCTCCCTTAATCATAGAGGCCTTTATTTGGTCATAATGACAACCTATGGAACTATTTTGATCAAATCAAAAAGAATAACTCAATGAAGAGGTAAATATTTCATTACCTCTTTAATGTTCTTTTCTTCTTCCACTTCCTCTTTATTTTTGTTTCCATACCAAATAATAATTCCAGTACCTTTTACATACATTTATTTTATTATAAATATGGTATAAGTATATTCTTTATTCTTTCCATCCTAAAAATGACAATGTAACCGTACTTGTGTTCGTACGGCTTACCATCTCCATGACTTGGTGTATATGGTAATTAAAATACTTAATTATTTTGATGGGTATAATAATGACTATATCTAATGTAAATAATAAATATAACATGTTATTGATTCACTATATATGATATATCATCCAATTATATATTATTTCTCCATCAATATATTGATATTGTCGCTCGTGCATATGTATAGATTACCATCACCACGAACGCGAAGAGATTCATTTCCTAATTGTAACCATTCAAGAATAATTTTCAATTGATGACTAAAAATAATTTTTAAGAAAATATGGTCATTTTTTATATGAATCAAATACATTCTAACCATAACAAACATGGATTACGTAACCAATCATTTAATGGAAAACAAATTAGGTAACACCCAAAATTATGAAAGTACTGGAATATTATAAACAATGCAATATTATAGAATCATATATGATATAATATTTATGTTTATATTTCTTGTATAATTTAATAAAAATTATTTAACTATTATAATAGAGGTTAATGTACCATTTTCCAAGTAAAATTTCAATCGAAGGTGTTATTTCAGAAAACTTTTATTATTCAATGTTGTTTTTACGTATGTATCTATTTGGACCTCTTTATCATCCACATCCTTGTTTTCATAAAAATTTATTTTAAAACATTTTCACAATTTACTAAAAAATGGGTTAAATTCATTTATACCCTTATTTGACGTTATATTTTTTGAATGGAATCATTCTATTGTTTTCCAAACAAGGAATTTTATGTCCTTTTCAACAAAACTAAGGTAATAATATTATTTGAACATTTACGGCGGGTGCTGATATTTTTTGCCGTTATAACATCAATGTAGCTTACCTTACAAGCATATATGAATATTTTTCAAAATAAACATTTTCTTTCATAATTTTATGACTCTTAAATTGTTTCAAAACTGAATGAGTTATATTTTAGAGACCCGAATCTTGACGTACATGGACATTACATTACTTTAGCGGAATACTTAATACATAACAAAAACAGACACACAAGGACCGTAATAGTTTAGTGTCTTTGTAAACATGGAACATAATCTTCTAATCGTGGTGAATGATCATCAACATATCCGATAAAGATATTCTCTTTTTTTCTTACCTAAAACCATTCTTTATATCCTGGGGAAAAGAAAACATAAAAAGGGTGAGCTCAAATTCTCAGTAAGGGTATGCATCGATTAAATAAAACATACCATATACATTTGAACTTAAAAACATGAACATAATGTTTAAACATCAAAATCTTGAGAAATGACATAAAACATGGAAGTACGCAAGGCATATATCATAATGAAACATTAAGAATGATAAAATAGCATGGGAATAAAAAAATGTAATTGTGGAAACCATTACGCACATGATATTATTTCCATAGTAGCCAACGCATTGCTGCCAAGACCATCTTAGTGGACAAAGTCCATTTCTGAATCGAGTTCACTCCTCGTTCCAGTCCTGTATTACTGAACCAGTTTAACTTGTCGTTCCAACCATGTCTATATCATGAGATATAAATCTTTACCCAATTCATTGGAGGGAGATATAGGTCCCTCCCATCTCATAGTGAAATCATTCTTACTTGTTCCACAAAAAAACTTAAAACATTCATCATAACCCAATGAATTAAATGGGCTTCATAAATATCATCCCATCATTTAATAATCCATATAAAACAAATAGACATTTCATTATAAAAAGTGAACCATGTAAAACATAGAGACATTAAACATGAAACATACACATATCAAATAATGACATCTTAGATGGAAAATTGTTTTGATAAAACATTTGAAATGAATTTTTGAGGAAAATTTCCTTTCTTCGTCAAAATCATTTTCTTTTCCAAAAATTCCATGGACTTTTAAAATAAAATTAATTTTTTGAAGATAGTCATAAAATCATGTAGAGTAAGCTTCATGAAAATGAGGCATTATGAAACCATAAAATCCGTTCATGCCGTATAAGTGAAAAATAACATTCTCCTCGTACTTTTGTCGAAAAAGTCAAACAAGTACCTCGTAACATAAACAAAATAAAGATTCCTTACATACCATGTAGTAAGAGTAAAAAATGTGTAGAAAGGACTTTAAACATACATGAAAACACTTTTATAAAACATGGACATGGATGATACAAATAACCCCACTAAACACTTACGAATAAGCAATCTCGGATAAAAATGAGATTTGAAAAATTATCCCTTACCTTAGGTCTGATATACTTCGTACATATCCAACCCTACTGTATAATGATTTAAATAATGTCATTGACTTATTACTGAATCATATTCATTGTTATTATATCATATATGGTTCACTTATGACTTTATGTTACCCGTTTCATGTTAAAGTAGCGTTTTGGGTAAAATCGTTTCATTTGTCGTTCATGTTTTGACTTGTAATTATTCATATGATTAATTAGATCATGGTTAATTACATCCATAATTTAAAACATGATTTATATATAATATAGATTCAGAATATACATATATATAATAGATCGATAAATGGAATGAAATACACTGTTCATGGAGACGGTAGGCCGTACGTACGCATAAATGATGTTTTCGTTTCCTTATTGAATTGAATGGAACTAAAGAGATGAAATAAATAAATAAATATATATATATATATATATATATATATAAATCCAGTATCATTATTATTTCATATATTTCATGATTACTTATTATATATACTTTATAATCATTCTTGAAGGGTTATCATGGAGAGTGATTCTCATCGCGTCGTGGAGACAGTATTCCGTACGTACGCATGAGTGATGATATCGTTTCCATGATAGTGGAATTGTATTGGAGTGTATTTATACTATTTAAGAATCAATAACACTTTACAATAATTATATATAGTTATTATTTATACCATTATACCCATCCAAGTAATGTGGTGGTTGAAAATAGATTACACCACAGTGTGGAGACGGTATTCCGTACGTACACACGCGCAGTGATTTCGTTTTCCGTAGGATAGATAGATGGTGAAATATGGTTTTTGCATACATATAATAAAATATTTGTATATTATTGATACTTATGTTATTAGCTCATAATGAAACAACTAAAAAATAATAAGTGGAATAAGAAATAAAGTTGAAAGAATCGGTAATGGACATTACCACTTTTTTTAAGCGCCTCTTTGAGACCTCCTCTTAGGGCACTAAAATTGGTATTTGAAGAAGACCATGACCTCTAGTATGTTTCTAGGGAAGTCAATAATATAATTTGGCAGGGGTTGGCCGAGATGGAAGGCTCAAAGTGGTATAAGGAAGAGATGGAGGAGGAGCCCTTTTATAAGGGAGGAGAGGGGCACCTTTGGAATTCATAAAAATATTAATTTATAATAAATCTAACCCAACTTAAAAAATCTTCAAAAATGACTCATATTAGAATATAATATGCGATAGGGTTTTAATATCATCAACCAATAAAATTTAGACATGTTAGGATGTTATTTTAAACATTATCAACTTGATTTATCCTTACTTAATCAATTTAATTTTATTTGTGGTAATAACATTCTAAATTTTAAATTATAACAAAAAAATAATTATTTGTTGTTAATTGTCCATAATTGGATACTTTATAACATTTTAGACCATATAAATTCAAATTTATAATTTTTAAATATTTTTTTGATTTTTAAAAAATTTTATAATATGTTATTTTTATAAAATAAAAATAGTGTCAATTTTGACACTATTGATTTATATGAATTTAAATAATTTATATAAAGAAGATATGTTAGAACTAAAAGATTTAATAGATTCATAAAAGGCCATAAGTATCTATAAAATTAGTTGAGCACATTAAATAGTTCATATAATATTTATTTTATTATTTTTGAAACCATTTATTTGGTTTATCTATTAATAAAATAATTACTAATTTTTTTATAATTATTTAATATACGTATTTGTTGAATTAAAATTAAAAATAAAATCCTATAATGCAGATAAATCTATTAAATTTTACAATAATACTTTTACTCGAATTTATCATCTTAAAATCACAATATTTAAATTGTTATATTTATTAAATTATGAAGGTGACAACTTTGGCATCATTTAAAATTAAATAATATAAGTGTCATAATCACTTTTGTAAGACTCCAAATGGTTATACATTAAGTCATTGGATTCTTATGGTATATATATACACTACCAATAAGTTGTGGTTAGGTTTTTGGGCCTTTTAATGGGTATTATTATTTCAATAAAAACTGTATTACTGATTTTTCACTTAATAAATAATTTCTGCATCACTAATGTATCACCATTAATGACAATTATTTATTCCCTAAAAATTCTAAATAAATTATCATGATGTAGATAATTTTATTATATTTCTGGATACTATTCATGTTCGATGTCTTATGATGATTATCACTAAATTAAAATTACTATACTTAGAAGATTTAAGAGAGTGACATGTTGTCACTTTCTTTGGTTTTAATAATAATTAAGTTATTTTCATGGAACAAAAGTCCATTAAATGATTCTAATCCGACCCTTAAGTGATATTGGTCTACTTTTAGCCATAAAATAATATTTTGGCATGTGTTAGGGTAATTTTATAATATTATATTTGTCCTTAATTACCCGATTTACCATTAACTATGTTAAATAAAATTTACCATAGTTACTATTCATAATTCCCAAAAATAAAAAGTAGCTTATTAACATAATTTGGACCCACTAATTTCAAATATGGAATCCATTTTTACAAATTCAATACAGAAAAGTTGCAGAAATTAAATTAAAATTAATCCCGTTGTTGAAAGAAAACGAGTTTTTCTTTAAAACATTGCAAAAGATTGAATTGATTTAACTTACGAATTCAAGGTAAAATAAATTATAATTACATACATTATATTAAATGGTAAAAATATATTCTATTTTTAATTTAAAACCATTAAATATTATAACTTATCCACATAAGTTATTACGATGAAAAAAGTTGTTTTTAATTAAAATATAGTGTGTTTTTACTATTCATTAAAACATGAAAGTTATCAGAATAATATGAAAAATTTATCCAAGGTAAAATTATTTTTCCTGATTCCAAATAATAATTTTATTTTGAAAAATTAAACTTATAAACATGTCAAAAACTTTATTTAATGTGGGTGTGCCATCCAATGGGGGCAAAACTGCATTTTTTTAAAAATACTTATTTTACCCGAAAAAATTATTTTGATCTTATACCATGTTCTAGAAAATGTGTTAGATGAATCATAATGTTATAAAATTAAAAATATAGTTAATACTATTCATAACGGCTAGTTCATAATAATATTATAATAACATATTGTTGTTTAGTAAAACATGGTATTGCGTACAACACACGCTATCGAAGAAGGTCATGATTGCGTGTAATGCAAGCCAAGTCAGGGTTGCGTATAGTGCTAGCCTATTTTTTTGTTTCGTTATAACATAATCCAAAAATGTTTTCATTTATACATTGAATATATATATATATATATATATACTCAATGTTGAGTAGAATGACTATTATCAAACGAACTTGAAATTGTGTGTAACACAATCTAAGAATAGTGTTGCGTATACTGCAAGCTAATACAGTGTTACATATAGCGCAATATAATCTTGGTGTATCATACAACAGAAGATATGAAAGAAGTTAAAAATAATATATCTTATAAAATCTCGGGTTATTACATTCTACCCCCCTTAAAATGAATTTCTCCATCGAAATTCGTCGGGGGTTATAAATGGTTTTCTACATGAATGTTTCTTTAATTGAAACACACATCGTAAAAAAGAATAACAAAACTTATCTTTAAAAACAAAAGTATTAAATGTAATGTTTACCCAAATAAACTAATCAATGGGTTTCCACATAAGAGAACATAGGTGAAAATATGGATATGGAAGAGAAATATAACCATCATGTTCTAATAGAGAGTGGTAGAGAACATGGATATGTAAAAGCCAACGATCACAAATCCATAGATTTGTGATGATCTAGGGTATCATCTGATTCATCAGATATAAGGGCACTAGGACAACATTTTTGTTTTTCATGATCATTTCCCTAAAGTTGAAGAATTTGAATTAGAATAAATACTTTCTTTATTTTGATACAATCTCACTGTTGTTCATGCCTTGAACAATTTCCACTTCATATCTTAAAGAAATGAAGTTGAATTTGTTATTCGTGAAGTGTTAGCAGATCATGTGATAGAATGACGGGTCATTCCATCTATCTCAAACAAAAGGATAGAAAAAGTTAGTAAATATACATAAGTCGATCTATAGTGAGATTAATCATATATGGTTCCTAAAATGGACTTATACTTCATATATCATACTACTTAATATAATAAAACTAGTTTCTAATTAACAGGGACATCCTGTAGGCCAGTGGTAGGTGATAAAGGCCAGTCGCACTTCGGTTGTGGGTTCGATTCCCATAGCCTTGTCTGATGCGATGGGCTGTCGCCAGTCCTGCAGGTTGTCCTTTTTCTAAAACTACATTACTATGACATCCCATAAATAATATCAAAAAAAGTAATATCCTTAAACAATACTAACTTATGTCCAATATAATCCATTCCAATCTTTAGGATTATCCAAAATACTTCTTTCCAAACTCATTGTATAAAGAGAACAATTACTAAAAAGGTCATATAAAAAGCACGTGAATACCATCATTTATCCATCATATATCTTGTTGGTCACATTCCAATCATGCCAATAACTTAATAATGTATTCTCTTGAAAAATGAATACCCATTAAACCTTAGTGAAAACATGAATGATGTCAAAAGTTAACTCTTTCCACATACCAAAATCCTAAAATTCTATATACTCAAACCATGATATAACCTTCTCCCTATATCATTCATGACCTCATGAATACAATCAAACATTTAATTTTATCCTTATCCCTTTATTATGTGCATATCATCTTTTTTCCAAAAATATCTCAACCACTTTCCATGGTTACCGGTACCATGAAATTATTGAAAACCACAATAGACCAATACATAAATATTCCAATATTCCACGATATTATATACAACATTATTTTGGAATCCCATTATATAAACACTTAATCATTCCACCACATCGTTGTCATATTCAACATTGCTAATGGTGATCGCATGTGACTTCACTTTGTCCTTTTCCTTAAGTGGTTTCTCATGTCGATCATCACTATCCATTGGATTAGGGAATTTATTAGCATAATGCCCCATTTCCTTGAACGTGAAGCATTGAAGTGTTGGTGGTGTGTTCTCTGCAGTCTTTTCTTTATTCACATAATTAGAAACCATTTTTCCTTTACTTCGACACTCAGCTACTCGATGACCTTCTTTTCCACACTTAAAACATTTTCTAGTCCCTTTAAGACAATCTCAACCATGCTTCTTTCCACACTTTGAGCATAAGGAAACATTCATCTTCTTTTCACCATTGTTCTGAGATTTATCCTTGAACTCCATCTTTTGTTTCTTGTCAAAACTATGAGATGGGTAAGTAACACCAACTTCCATTTCTACCATGATAGCACAACGCACAATTTCTTCATAGCTACTGAAGTCTCTTATAGCTAATTCCCTTTGAAGATTTGGTTTTAAGCCACTGAAGAATCGATAAACTTTACTTTTAGGTTGGATGATAAAACCAGATGCATACCTTGCAAGCCTAGTAAAATTCGCTTCTTATACACCAACGGATTCATCATCCATATTCTTTAGTTCAAGAAACTCCTTCTCCATATTTGTTCAAAGAATACGAGGGAAGTACTTATTGACAAATATGTTTTTTAACTCGTCCCATTCCATGGACTCAATTTCAACTCTTGGACTCATATTCTTGATAAGATTCCACCATTGATCTGCTTCACCTTCCAAACAATATACTGCTAAGAGGACTTTATCATGTTCAGAACATTGAATATCTGAATATATCTTTTCAGTGGTACTGATCCATTGTTCCGCAACAAATGGATCAGAAGACCCATAGAAAGATGGTGGAGGTTGCCACATGAAGGGCTCAATAGAATATTGTTCCCTTCTCTGCTCATTTGGAAGTCTAGAATTATTCATAGCTTGTGTAAGTATATCAATAATATTTTTCACTCCATCTTCCATAAAATTTGTTTGTTCATGAGGAAAATCATTGCATTGTCCACTGCATTGATCAACACGGTTCCTTCGGGTTCCAGCCATTGTCTAAACCCCAAAAATAATAGTGTGAGAGGAAAAAATCATGCTAGGGAAAACAACATAATAAAGGGGGGGTACCCTCAATATCTAACATCTTAGGTTTAGTTTTATTATCGTTACCATAATTCTAGTACTATAACCTATACTTATACTTAACCATAGTGACCTCCCTAGACATACCTTATAAATATCTCTAGGGATCTCACTAAAGTTCTCGCATCCTAGTTTCCAAAGGGTGACTAATCCTTTCCTATGATACCAACTGTAGAGACCCGAAGCATGACACACATAGACATTACATTACTTTAGCGGAATAAATAATACATATAAAAAATAGACACACAAGGATCGTAATATTTTAGTGTCTTTGGAAACTTGGAACATAATCTTCTAATCATGGTGAAAGATCTTCAACATCTCCTATAAAGATCATCCCTTTTTTTCTTATCTAAAACCTTTCTTTATATCCTGGGGAAATGAAAACATAAAAAGGGTGAGCTCAAATGCTCAGTAAGGGTAATCATGGATAAAATAAAACATAACATATACATTTGAACTTAAAAACATGAACATAATGTTGAAACATCAAAAGCATGAGAAATGACATAAAACATTGAATTATGCAAGGAATAGATCATAATGAAACATTAAGAATTATAAAATTGAATGGGAATAAAACATGTCATTGTGGCAACCATTAAGCAAATGATATGATTTCCATAGTAGCCAAGTCATTGTTTCCATGACCATCTTAGTGGACAAAGTCCCTTTCTGAATTGAGTTCACTCCTCGTTCCAGTCCTGTATTACTGGACCGGTTTAACTTTCCATTCTAGCCATGTCTATCTCATGAGATATAAATCATTACCCAATGCATTGGAGGGAGATATAGGTCCCACCCATGTCATAGTGAAATCATTCTTACTTGTGCAACAAAATAAACTTAAAACATTCGTCATAACCCAATGCATAAAATGGGTTTCATAAACATCATCCCATCATTTCATAATCCATATAAAACAAATAGAAATTTCATCATATAACGTGAACCAGGTAAATCATAGAGACATTAAACTTGAAACATACACATATCAAATAATTTCATCTTAAATGGAATTTTTTTTGATAAAACATTTGAAATGAATTCTTGAGGAAAATATCATTTCTTCGTCAAAACCATTTTCTTTTCAAAAAATGACATGAACATTTAAAATAAAAGAATTTTGTTGAAAATATTTATAAAATCATCTAGAGTAAGCTTTATGAAAATGAGGTATTATGAAACCGTAATAATCTGTTCATTCCTTATAAGTTAAAAATAACATTCTCCTCGTACTTTTGTCGGAAAAGTCAAAAAAGTAACTCGTAATGTAAACAAAAGAAAGATTCCTTACATACCATGTAGTTTAAGTAAAAAATGGGTATAAAGGACTTTATACATACATGAAAACACTTTTATAAAACATGGACATGGATGATATAAATAAACCATGTAAATACTTACGAATAAGCAATCTAGGATAAAAATGAGATTTGCAAAATTATCCCTTACCTTAGGTCTGATATGCATCGTACGTATCCAAACCTCATGTATAATGATTTAAATAATGTCATTGACTTATTATAGAATCATATTCATTGTTATTATATCATATATGGTTCACGTATGACTTTATATTACACATTTTAATGTTAATGTAGTGTTTTGGGTAAAATCGTTTCATTTGTCGTTCATGTTTTAACTTGTAATTATTCATATGATTACATAGATCATGGTTACATACATCCATAATTTAAAACATGATTTATGTATAATATATATTCAGAATATACATATATATAATAGATCGATAAATGGAAAGAAATACACCGTTCATGGAGACGGTAGGCCGTACGTACGCATGAACGATGTTTTCGTTTCCTTATTGAATTGAATGGAAATAAGTAGATGACATAAATATATATATAAATAAATACAGTAACATTATTCTGTCATATATTTAATTATTCCTTATTATATATACTTTATAATCATTCTTGAATTGTTATCATGGAGAGTGAATCCCATCGCGTCGTGGAGACGGTATTCCGTACGTACGCACGAGCGATGATATCCTTCCCATGATCATGGAATTGTATTTGAGTGTATGTATAATATTTCAGAATCAATATCACTTTAAAATAATCATATATAGTTATTATTTACACCATTATACCCATCCAAGTAAGGTGTTGGTGGAAAATAGATTACACCACGGCGTGGAGACGGTATTCCGTACGTACGCACGCACGGTGATTTCATTTTCAGTAGGATGGATAGATGGTGAAATACGGTTTTTTCATACTTATAATAACATATCATTATATTATTGGTACTGATTTTATTACCTCATAATGAAACAACTAAAAAATAAGAATTGGAAGAAGAAATAATGTTGAAAGAATCGGTAATGGACATTGCCTCTTCTTTGAAGGGCCTTTTGAGACCTCCACTTAGGGCACTAAAATTGGTCTTTGATGAAGACCAGGACCTCTAGTATGTTTCTAGGGAAGTGGATAAGAGAATTTGTTACATTTTTCCCAAGATTGAAGGTTCAAAGTTGTATTAGGAAGAGATGGAGGAGGTTCCCTTTTATAAGGGAGGAGAGGGGCACCTTTGGAATTCATAAAAATATTAATTTATAATAAATCTAACCCCACATAAAAAATCTCCAAAAATGACTCATATTCGAATATAAGTTGATATAGGGTTGTAATATCATCAACTAATAAACTTTAGACATGTTAGGAAATTATTTTAAGCATTATCTACTTGATTTATACTTACTTAATCAATTTAATTTTATTTGTGGTAATAAAATTCTAAATTTTAAATTATAACAAAAAATTACTTATTTGTTGTTAATTGTCCTTAATTATATTCTTTATAACATTTTAGACCATTTAAATTTAAATTTATCATTTTTAAATATTTTTTTTTGATTTTGAAACAGTTTTATAATATGTTATTTTTATAAAATAACAATAGTGTCAATTTTGACACTATTCATTTATATGAATTTAAATAAAATATATAAAGAAGATATGTTAGAACTAAAAGCTTTAATAGGTTCATAAAAGTCCATATGTATCTAGAAAATTAGTGGAGCACATTAAATAGTTCATATAATATTTATTTTATTATTTTTAAAACCATTTATTTCGTTTATCTCTTAATAAAATAATTACTACAACATTTTTGTATAATTATTTAATATACATATTTTTGGCATAAAAATTAACCATTAAATCCTATGATGAAGATAAATCTATTAAAATTGACAATAATACTTTTACTCGAATTTATCATCTTAAAATCACAATATTTAAATTGTTATATTTATTAAATTACGAAGGTGACAACTTTGGCATCATTTAAAATGAAATAATATAAGTGTCATAATCCCTTTTATAAGACTCCAAACGGTTATATATTAAGTCATTGGATGATTATGGTATATATATACACTAAAAATAAGTTTTGGTCAGGTTTTTGGGCCTTTTGAGGGGTATTATTATTTCAATAAAAATTGTATTACTGATTTTTCACTTAATAAATAATTTAGGCATCATTAATGTATCACCATTAATGACAATTATATAATCCCTAAAAATGCTAAATAAATTATCATGTTGTAGATAATTTTACTATTTTTATGGATACTTTTCATGTTCTAAGATTTATGATGTTTATCACTGAATTAAAATTATTATACGTATAAGATATAAGAGAGTGACATGTTGTCACTTTCTTTAGTTTTAATAATATTTATGTTATTTTCAAGGACAAAAGTCCATTAAATTATTCTAATCTGACCCTTAAGTGATATGGGTCGACTTTTATCCATCCAATAATATTTTGGAATGTGTTAGGGTAATTTTATAATATTATATTTATCCTTAATGACCCGATTTATCTTTAACTATGGTAAATAAAATTTACCGTAGTTACTATTCATAATTCTCAAAAATAAAAAGTTTCTTATTTACATAATTTGTACCCACTGATTCCAAATATGGAATCCATTTTTCCAAATTCAATACACAAAAGTTGCAGAAATTAAATTAAAATTAATCCCGTTGTTGAAAGAAAACGGGTTTTTATTTAAAACATTGCAAAAGATTTAATTGATTTAACCTACGAATTCAAGGTAAAATCAATGATAATGACATAAATTATATTAAATGGTAAAAATATATTCTATATATAATTTAAAACCATTAAATATTATAACTTAACCACATAATCTATTACGATGAAAAAAGATGTTTTTAATTAAAATATACCGTGTTTTTACTATTCATTGAAATATGAAAGTTATCAGAATAATATGAAAAATTTATCCAAGGTAAAATTTTATATCCTGATTCCAAAGAATAATTTTATTTTGTACAATTAAACTTATAAACATGTCAAAAACTATATTTGATGTGGGTGCACCATCAAAAGGCGGAAAAACTGTATTTTTTAAAAAATACTTATTTTAACCAAAAAAATTATTTTGTTCTTAAACCATGTTCTAGAAAATGTGTAAGATGAATAATAATGTTATAAAATTAAAAATATAGTTAATACTATTCATAACAGCTAGTTCATAATAATATTATAATAACATATCATTGTTTAGTAAAACCCGGTATTGCGTAAAACACACGCTTTCGAAGAAGGTCGCGATTGCGTGTAATGAAAGCCAAGTCAGGGTTGCGTATATTGCAAGACTATTTTTCTGTTGCGTTATTACATAATCCAAAAAAAATTCATTTATACATTGAATATATATATATACTCAATGTTGGGTAAAATGACTATTATCAAACGAACTTGAAATTGTGTGTAACACAATCTAAGAATAGTGTTGCGTATACTGCAAGCTAAGACGGTGTTGCGTATAGCGCAAGATAATCGTGGTGTATCATACAACAAAAGATACGAATGAAAGTAAAAAGAATATATCTTATAAAATCTCAGGTTATTACATATATCTTTTAAATAGTTTTCATTTCATCAAAGTCAAAGTCTTTTATGGATTTAAAAATTGTTTGAAGTTGATTTATTATAATACAAATCTTCCATATTTTATTGAATTTTTTGTGATATTTTTGACTGTGTATGTGTTCTTTTTATACCATTCATGGTTTATGGTTAAATTATTGATATTTCATATGCTTTTTTAATATGAATGTTTATTTTATGTTTCATCCTTTTTATATCAGGAATGTATTTTACTAATATGTGATGGGTGGAGCCCGCTATATCTCCTCGGTGCATCGGTAGGTTTGATGATACAATTATATTTGAAAATGGATTAGGGATTTTCCAATTTGTTATATTTTTTTTCCAAGGCCTAAATCATTTTTAGATGTATTGGTTGAGGCCTGAACAAGAAGTATTAGAATTTCTGACATTATAAACTCCCTCATTATGAAAATAAGAATAATGGTTCATGAGATTATTTGACTAGTTGAATACCCATGACTATCTTTTTTATGGAATTATTTACTCAGCTCATATTCCAACCATAATTTTTTCACATTTATTATTTGTAATGTCATGTGTTTTTAATTATTCTCAATGCCTAATGATTTTGTTATCTTCCGGAGAATTGCATACCATTTCTGAGCATTTGATCTCACCCCTTTCTTATGATTCATTTTACCGTTATATGAAAAAGTTAATTATGAGTGACTTTCAGGCATTATATAGGAAGCATGGATGTTAATAATGTATTAAATTAGTGTTGTAGTCATTTTCAAGTTGTGATATTGAACATATGTATGTATTGTGTTTCCAGAAATACTAAAATGATCGTTAATTCAGGTCGTGATTCCTTGTATCTTGCCAATTTTATGTAATAATGCACCGACTCTGGTTAACTATGGTTGGGGAATTTAAATATATGTCAAAATAAACAAAATATTTTAAATTGATATATAAAAAATTAGGTTAGGGTGAATTTTTTATATTATTCTTGGAGGTTTCATTTCGTAATGAGTAATGAAAAATGCTTAATTTTAATTCAAAAGTGTTTATATTAAATAATGTATATATATTTAAATATTAAATTAATTATTTAAAATTATATTATATTTTTTTATCAAATAACCAAATTTATTCCATTTCAATAAATTTGGATATGAAATTAAGTATAAAAACATAGAAATCATTTCAATGTTTTTTATTTCAAAACTTGCATTGTCATCCCATTTGTGGGATTTAATTTAAATTAATTTCGTCCACTTATGAGATAAGAATTATTAAAAATAGATTTTATATTTCGAATAATCATAATTTATAATGTATAATAATTTCATGAATGTATTTTACCATAGAATATTATTGAATGTAATTAAAATTAATGGTAATGTTTAAGGTGAAATTGTGCTTAACAGGGGAGTAAACCATAAAAATAATGGCAAAAATGACATAAAAACATTTCCAACAAACATTCTTGTAGTCATATTTCAACTCTATAATTCATTTTATATAATTAATACTATTATGGTGTCCACATTAAATGGGAAACATGTGGGTGAAGTTCCTGTTTCCAAATATTACAAGAGTACCACCCCTTTTACTATAAAAAGGCCTCCTCTCCTTCCACATACTCGAACCTCTAAAACCATTTTTTTCATGACCAATATATGAAAAATAAATCCTAAAAATCCTTCTAATAAACCTATAAGTAAAAAAAATCTCATATGTCCATCCATGGAATCCCTATGGTGTATAACAAAAGGAGATATCTTAATAAGAGATAACATTCTTCCACAAGATCTTTTGTTATATTTACATTATAAAATATTATATTTATACTAATTATAGGATGGTATAAAAAATATCCTAAATATAATAGGATATTTTTATGTTAATGTTTCAACCTACACTTACACACAAATCCATGTAATCTATAACATAGCTCACTGTTTATGTGTATAGAGAACTATCGACACACGACATGAAGTCATTCATGTTTCTCTATCCACCATTTATGGTTTGGAATTATATTGGAAATTGTATTTATATATAATATATATGTTATTTATTGTGTATTTATGAGTATTTAATACTTTTATAACTCATACCATTAAAATTTTCATTTCTTATAAATATGATAAATTCACTTAGGGAAGTGTTAACTATCTCCTCCTAAAAGGGATGTGATTAAATCACACGACATATAGAATTTATAATTTCTGATTTAAATTGAAAATATATGTTATTAAAAAATTAATTATTATATTCATGAAAAAATTTACTTATTGAAAATATAATGTATATTATTATATTTATTACAATTTCACACACAAAAAAATGAAAACATTGATCGTAGATATATGGATGTCCTGGACCTGATGTGATTCCATTTACATTACATGAATTATATATATAAGAATATATGATTAAATAACATGGTATGTATGATATAATTATCATTATATATATAGTGTTACTTACCTTCATTCCATAATGATCATTGAAAAATATTAATATTACTCAAGCGTATATACATCGTACCATTTCATTATTGTAACACTTGTAATTTTTCATAAAAATATTTAATCATTGGTTTCAATAGAATAATTTATGTAAAAATATAAAAATTATTTCAAAATTAATATTATAGAGTTTTTATATAAATTACCCTTTGACCATAGTTGACATATAAAAGGTGTTTTTGACACATAAAATAAATTTTGTCAAAACAACCGATGTAAACATATTTTAGTAAATGGTTGTATGAAACATGATTATCAGTGAAATATTTTACTGATAAACTAGAAAATATATATAAATCAGGTGAATAATTATGATATATTTTTAATTCAAGAATATATTGACACATGAAAGCGATTAGACACAATTTAATGTATATCCATATGAAGTTTTACATTTGTGAGATAAATGTCATATTCAACAATTAAATATTTTGTGTGTTGTATCTAATATCCAATTTTTTATATTATATAATTAATAATTTTTTTTATGGTTTACAAAACATTAATTTAATGATTTTCATTGTTGGGGGTTACTGTTTAAAATTTTTCAATATAGTATGGGATAGTATGGAATGATTAAAGATTACTTTACACAAAAATAATTTTAGGGATCATTAATTTCAATTCAAGGAAATTTTATGAAATTTATTCTATAATAAAATAAATTGTACACTCCTATATTTTTTCATGAAATTTTTCATGTAAGAGAACCATTTTCCCAGTCATTTGATCTTAAAATTTTAACAATTCTATTTAATAAAACCTGAGATCATTCTCTTTTTTTTCAAAGAACCTATTTTATTCTAACAACACTATTTTCAAAAAATAAATTCCAAAAAAGTTTTTAGGCTTTCCGAAATGACGTATTAAAGACATTCTTTCACATTTTATGTTTTATATATTTTTTCTTATGTAATTTTCTTGTCTCATTTTGAGTAAAGAATTTTTCTAAATATTTTACCATGGAAAATTATTGTTCTTATTACCTCATCTAGAATATGTCGATTTACCATCTATCATTTCTATTAAGATTTATTTTCATACATTAATGGTTAATTTTTTTATGAAAATGTTTCAAAAGATATTTTCAATGAAAAGGTTTTTCAAAAGGGATCTCAAATAAATTTATATTTTACTCAATACTATTTTAAATGATATTTTATTTCTATGTATCGATGATAAAAACCATATACTTTTACTCCACAAGGGATATTTTAAATTTATACCATCCTCATTCATCTGATAAATGTTTTATGATTGATTTGTCCATATGTAGTATTCACATTAAATTCCATGATTCCTTTATTAGTCCCCATGAAATATTTAATTTCTTATAATCATATAATATCACCTCATTATCAATACCAATTCCCAAGGATATTAATATTTACTAAACTATACAATGTCTACATTCATAGTTATTTGATAATTCAGGTAAATTTTGGTAAATCAATATTTTGTATTCAGTATGAATATTTTATAAGAAATATTGTCTATTCGATATGAGGAATACTTATGAAATGAAAGATACGGGTTTGGGACCATTAAAAGAATTATCTAATGGTTGGGGAAAATTTAATGTAATCCCATAGATGCATCGTTTTTCTCGTGAGAAAAAAAAATAATAGGTGAAAAATCCTTCATGTTTGATTCTCAAAAGACTAAACTAGATCAACAAATAGTTATAAACTATTGAGAGGGTAGATCTTCACAATAGGGGTTTTGATGTTCTATAGGCATGTTATCCAAAAATTAATCATCTCCTTTATATAAATTTTAATTAACATTACTATTATCAAAGAGGATTTCATTTGATAAAATAGATGGATTAAGTCCATTCCTCCGTTTATTGATTAATTAGAATAGGTCTTCAGTTTCTTCCTTTTTCATATTTATTCTTCCTAAACAAGTTATTTTAGTGGTATATGTTTCAATTTTTTTACCATTCCAATAGATTATTCTAATTGATTCGTTATTTATTCTATTTTACAATAAATTTTCTGAAAATATAATCTCACCTTTATTATGGTTCATTTCCCCCAAAATATAAGAAGCACACTATAAAATATATTAAATGATAACATAGATGGTTTAAAGGTATCCTCATTTGAAAGTTATTTTTTTTATATTTTTTTATTGATTTGTAAAATAAGACTCATGTATGTATCTTCTTTTCTAAGGATACTAAAATATTTGGTCATTTGGGATTTATTTCCTTGTAATCATTCCAATGTAATTTTAGTAGACACCACCTATGATATTTCATTGGCCATATCACTGCAAGCTTTTATATAATTGTGTTAAAAATATATTATTTTTTAGTAAAACTATTTATTACATGAAACAATATATATTAGAGAAACTAATTGTTTCAGTTTAGGAACACTGTTGAACGTTGCATCCCATTTATGGTAAAATTACAATGTAATTCAACAATATTAATATGTATGAAAAATTATTATTCTATCATTACTTTGTAAGTTAGACTAAGGAAAGAGAAACTATATGAAAATTTTCTAATTCGTGAATTCTTTTATGAATTTTTTTTAATTTTTGGTCATATAATATCAAGATAGGTTATATCTATAGATCTATCAAAGATGGAGGTTATTAAATTTTGGGCCAAACCATCTGAAATGAATATGATCCATATTTATATTGGTTTCTATGGATATTATTGATGGTTTGTGCATAAATTATTTGGACTATTGAATCTACTCACCAAGTTAACTAGGAAGAGATGTATGTTCTTCAATACTAATGAATGTGAACATTGGTTTTATTTTCTATCAATAAGATTACACATTGAACTCGTACATACATTATTCTATAGTGGATAATGTTTTAAATTTTATATTGGCACATCAATGATGTGATTGGTATGTGTTCATATATTTAGTGAAATGGTTATAGGTTATTTTTCATTAAAATTTAATCTTCATGATAAAAATTTCACAACTCTTCATTTATTGTTAAATGTGGTAATTTCTTCATAAATTATATAGATTCATTATCATTTCAGAGAAAAGTTTGATATATTTACTAATCAGAAAAATTTGCAGAATATATTCATTCAAAATGTGCTGAATAAGTCTCAGAGAATATGGTTAGATCTGATTAAATATTATGACTGGTTAATACAATACTTTTCAATAACAAATTTAGATGGATCATTATGAATCCCTTCAAGGAAGTAAATTTATATCTCTAATGACCTGGAATGAATTTGGGGAATGAATGAAATTGTGACCTTATATAGAAAATAAAATGGATTAGAAGGATAGATCCATTAGGTAATATATAAGGAATGGAAATAGTCTGTAGAAAATTTATTCCGATTATAACTGATGTGATCCAAAATTTAAATTTGGTTATGAGGTGTTTATATGAATTTATCCATGGAATAAGGTTATGAAATTTAAGAAAAAAATGATAATTAAGACCTGTGTATATTTGGTCCCTTTAATATTCATAATCATAATGGGAGGATAGTATTTAGGTTGGACCATCCAAAAATAGATTTCCCAATTCCCTGATTTGTTCAATTAATCTATCAAGAGGAAGTACAAACCAGACACATCACCTGTACTAATCTCCAGGTTCCAACCATTAGAGAATGATCATTCTTATGGGAAAAAACTCGTGGAGATTTTGGATCATAAACTGAATGTTCAACTAGAAAATACAACTCACATGGCCAACGTTTTATGGAAAAAATCAATTTTTTCAAATATATATGAGAATATAATGGAATTATGAGTCTGAAGAATCCCGATTTTTTTTGTTAGAGGGATGAATTTTTTTTCGTAGAAATTCATTTTAAAGTCGAAGAATGTAACACCATGAGTTTTTAAGAATTAAAATTATTTGAATAAATTTAAATTCATTTAGACCTTTTGTTACATGAAACATCAATTATTTATTGTGTTAATCACAACTCTAGGGTATACTTTCATTTCATGACTAACTAGGTTTGACGTGTGTTTTACAAGAAAATGACTTTTTTAAAAAACTCTGATATATTTGTATTCAAACACCACCATTAGAACATCGACATTAAACATACTGATGTTATTAAATTAAAATGATTGTAAATATTATGAAATATGGTTTTATTTAATGAATACATATTTAAAAAAATGTTCTTAATTTTACCGTAAATTTTGTATGTGATTCAATAAAAAATATTTTCAAAAAACATGATGTTTTTTATGAAAAATTATAAAATTATTTTTTTAATAGTTTTAAAATTAAATAAGAAAAAATAAAATTAATTTTTCAAATCATCATATAAAAATAATCGTCAGGATATTTTTTCAAAATTTTCAAAAACAGTGAATTTTTTTTGATTACAAGTGAAAAATAGAGAATTTTAATAGAAAACCACAATTTTGTATAAATTATATATAAATTAAAATTATATTTTTAATTTATTTTAATTTAAAATTATTTCCATTAAGTATATATTAATTATTTATATGTTATTGGAATCAATTCTATATTGAAATTTGAAATAAAACATTTTAATCATTGGAACAATTTCTCCTTGAAAACCTAATTTTTGTTTGTGTCTCGTGGATTAATTATAAATTAATATTTTCCATTTTTTTTTAATAAAATATAGAAAAATATATTTCATATTTGGAATCAGAATAATTTATTTTATCAAATAATTTTATCATAATTTTAGACCAAAAATTAATGGTGAACTCAGTAAATTTTAATAACCACGGTGACGGTAAAAATGGGTTTATTATAGGGTTAAACATAGAAGAGAAGTGATTAAATGACTATAATAATTGTAAAATTCCTAATATATGGACATATGTAAATAATATATTTCCCAAGGTAAAATCTAGGTTTATTTGGAATATTTTTTCTTTGGACTGTCCTTTTTTTATTTGGGATTGTTTTGAGAAATTTCATTGTCGATTGAAAGTGTGTTCCTTTCCCTCACTAAAAAAATCCATTGGCCCCCACTTCATCATAAAAAATATCAGTTCATATTTCCCATCAAAAACATAACAAAATCAGTCCCCAATATCCCTATAAATATTATAGATATTTTGGTCCACCCAAACGACTAACACTAGGGTCTTTAAAAAGATATCCTAATGAGGTGCTTCTAAGTGAAGGTAATTGTCATCACTAAGCTCCGTCTTTTTCATTCTTCATTTATACCAGTAATTATGAATTAACACTTATGATATAATAAAACTGTTATATGATATATAATGTTATGTTATTATGTTAATATAATAAATTAAAACCATTTCCACATCAATAAAATGGGTTAAAAAATCAACATTTGTATGTACAATAGACTACTGCATTATGAAACCATGTCATTCATTTATCCATTACCACCTCTCAGAGTTTGGTATGATAATGTATAAAAAGAATGTATATGATACTTGAAACATAATTATAACTCTTTATTTATTCATTCATATATACCATTTTCTAATTTCCTTTTTTTTAATACAACAATCTCTCCCATGTGTATAACAGACTATCACCTCATAGAATAATGTGATTCATTCATTTTTTTTCATGGAAGGTAATAAGGAATAGTTTAATGAAAATATCTAATATATATAACATAAATTATTTAATATTATTAATATATTAATTTCCATTCTTTCATTCAACACATCTATAAAATAGAAATAACATTCATTCATACATATGACCAACCGTCTCTAGGAATTGTGATTTTTCATTTTATACCTATAATATTTATGAATTACTATAAAAACATATATACTGAATATATATGAAATTTATATCATGGTAATAATTTTTAATATGATGAAACCATAATCCAAATAATATAACAAAAAATAAAATTAATAATAAAATGTCTGAAAAACAACATAGTTATTTCATGAAACATGGCATCAAAATGAATCATTTAACAAAAGAGTAATAAAATTCCATAAAAAATATTATATTTTATGATATAAACAATTATAGTTATGTTATATATGTATAATAAACAAATATTTTTTATATATGGGGTTTCAACGTGTAATATTGAAAACAAGACTTATGTAAGGGGATTTTCGTCTCAATTTTCATTCATTGAGGCATATTTTTTGTTATGCATATATCATATCTTATGAGGGGTATATAAAGACCCTTCTAAATGTTATATCATAAATATGATTCTTTTGTATGATATTTTATTTTTCTTTTGATGTTAGTATTTAATGGTACTTATGATTCAATGATACCAAATTTGTAAGGGATTATGATTAAATATCATAGTTTATCATGATTTATATTTTCATACATCTCATGATGGAATATTGTAATATATATCTCAAAAAACCCATGAATTTAATTCTATTATGGTTATTTCATTAGAATAAATGTTTTCAATCCTAGATAATCCTATCGTTTCTTCAAGTATGAAACCCTATATTTTTAGTTTGATTCCTTAGTTTTATCTTTATAAAGATTCCTAATGCAGTTATGGAGGAAATAAGGGTTTCTAGAGACTGTTCAGATCCTAGTGGAAAGAGATTTGGACAAAATGGCTAGGTTGTGTGGACAGCAGAGACAATGACACCCAATCCACCTAGTTAGAAGAAAATGTGTAGGTCTTTTCAGGGAATAATAGGGGACCACACTGTTTGACTAAACTATGTGGCCAACTCACCTGACCATATGGTGATGAGGCAGTGGATGTGAATAGGATGTGCATAGTTTTTCTAACCATGCAAAACAAGTTATCTGAGGGGTTTCATGGGAAAAATATGGTTGTACAATTGGGACGTGGTTTATCCAAATGTGTGTCCAAACCATATGACTTTTATGTTTTGAAAAAATTATCTTTCTTCCTTCCTATATTTTTAAGAACTCACCCCTAATTATTTATTATTTTCCACTAGAAAGTATCCCATATCCATCCATTTTATCTTCCTCCCAGGAAGAACCTATTATTTGGAGGATCTACTTCATCAAACCTCTTTTTTCAAACACCTTTTCTCATTCTGGATCACCACTGGTAATCCATACATTCCAGTTGTTCCTTTCATCACTTATCTTTCTCTCAACAGAGTTATTATGGTGCTAGATAATATACCCAATTTTTAGTGATATTGTATATTATTCCTTTTTCATATCTTTTAAGCAGTATCAAGGGACATTAATGAATGGGTTTTATACCAAATAAATTAGTAAGGAGATCTATAACATTTCTCTATGGGTTTTTGGTTTATCATGATTTCACCATTGTGCCACCGCCCATAAATTCTATGGGTTTCTTCTAAATTAAATGATAATCCGTAAAATAATTATTTCAGCTCAATTTTGATTCCCTTATATCACCAATACATCTTTCTTGGTTATTATCCTCAACCTCATCCAATGATGAGGTGTGTTCTATTATCTTCCAATTGTAAAAGCCACTTCTTTTTCGGTGTGTGAGTTCCCCATATTTTAATGGGAGCATGTATATGTTAAATAAGATTATCAGAAGTGGGCATTCCATGTTTACTAGGTTATTAAATTTTAGTTAGTTAATTAAATGGTTTCTTTGAAATGAAAATTTGGGATGATATGGATATTCTCTTGGATTATACCACTTAATATTGATAATTGTAATTGGGGAAGAACACTAAGATTTCCCATGAAACATTATATAATTGATTTATGTCAAACATCTCATTTATGGAATTAAATTATTATGAATGTTTGAAAATAGTTATATATTAGCATGAAAAATAACTATTATGATGTTATGGCACCAATTATATCTCATTATAGAATCATATTATTATGAGGTTGTGGAAGCTGTTACATCTTGGTATGACATTGACATACTATAATGGTATGAAACCTACAACAATACAGTATGGAACTGACTAGGGGATTGATGTATGATTCCTAAAACCCCATAGATATAATTATTTATGTTAAGGTACTTGTGATTGGATTCAAGGTATAACAACTAAAATCTCCCTAAACATTCACATAACTAGATATAGGTCTCATTAGTTGTATTCTATATGACATTTAACATATTGGTATCTTAATATTTTCATAAATGGAATTTTCCAAGATGGTTTTTACATACTGTTAAAACTTTATATAATTATAGATGCTAATATATTATCACATATTTCTATTTAGCTAGTTCAATCGACCTATATATATATATCATTACAGAATATATGAATTACACAAGCATGGTTATAGTTCATATTCATGGGCTTGATTTGTTATATATGCCATTTGTGGTGGCCTAATGAGTTTATCTCACACCATGTTTAGGTCACCCATGGTGCTCAAATTGAATTCATGTATTCATGTAGGGATAGGGGAAATCACCTACTGGGTGAATCATTACTGATTTTAGTAAGGGATATGTGATGAAGAAGAGTAATATATGGATTATTATGCTATATTGAGATAAAATTTTTTCCATTTTGGAAAATTTAATATAACTACGTGTATATGCTTCTTATTTTATGTTTGTGTGTTCTATTTTTAGTGATATGACAATATATCCTTTGTAAATTTTACTACCTATTACTAATGATGATTTATTACTTTTTTAGGATGATATATATTCTACTCTTAGTTAATATTATATTTCTAATAGTTTTTTTATTCCATCTCCTCAGTACATCGATTACGTGGGTATATTCTCCTAAATGTACCATTGTGTACCCTCATTGCTAGTATGTATCCACTCACATAAGGGGGGGGGGGCTCTTGAGGCCTTATGCCGAAATGGCTCGAGGCACCATTTAGTGGTGTCAAATCTAGGACTTTTAAAATTGTTATTAGATGACTATTTTATTTGAATTATGATTTTGGGATGGAATAAAGGATACTATAAAATGTTTTAATTTATTACTAATCCTATGCATGGAAGTATCTATCCCACCCATGGGGGATAATAAAAATTATCATGGAATGGATGTGATGTTCTAGTTTATGTATTTTACAATTGTTTTTATTCCACCATTGATTGACACAAATGGTATGTGTTGTTATTATTATTATTATTATGTGGTATTTCAATTTATCCTGGGATTAACATGGAAATGAATAATTGTTTACTCTCCAATTCAGTAACCTTAGATAAATTACAACTCTTTTAGTTTCCTTGCCATGTAGGTTTCATTTCCTCACTGTCTCATATTTTTTCTGTGTTCCTTAAATTATATATTATAAATGTGGCTAACATATCTATAGGATAAAGGGATTGAATAACAGGTTATTAAAATATTTTAATCTACTAAAATAGTTTTTTATTATTTATTATGATGATTCCACCTTTACTAAAAAAATGGCATGTTTGAGTTATGCTTCAGAAGATAAATTTATTGAAATGTTAGATGATTTTGAATTCATGAAGATGGTATGTAATTTAAATAGTTCATGTACAACTATAAATTGAGAATAATTATTGAATTATCCATGCCATCATTTTACCAGTTATATTCCAATAGTGAATGTGATGGCCTAGATGTTTGTAAATGAACTACCAATATCAATTTATAAGAAATTTACTTTTATAAATTGGAAATTATACATAAATTAGCAGATCTATTATGTAATCTAAAGACTTGTGAAACCAATAATATAAAGATGGTTACAACTACATGGGGATGAAAATTTCAAATTAAAGGATGTTTTTCTCTATTAATTTTAATCTACATATATCGGGACCATTTCAGAAAAATATAGAGATTGTCCCAAACCTGGCATTAGTAATAGGAAGTAGGTAGAATGTACTATGTTCTTATGATCATTATTATCTCCCAGACCTAACTTCATGTGAAATCAGAGTGGTATGATTCTTTTATATGAAGGAAAATACATGTAATATTTTTATTTTTTGTGATATTAGTTTCTATAAAATCCTATAGGAGGGGTTTTTTTTGAATTTGTAGTGATATTCCACCATTATGTCCTTTGGTCGTGTGCAATGAGGGTAGTGATGACCATGCTCTAGAGGTATTGATCCATGATCCACCAGTTTTAGAACCTTTTGAACCACCTATGCAACATCCTATTATTCCAAACATGGAATATATTTCCTGGTTTCAAGGGATATTTTTGGATTATAAAGTCAATAGATGGAGATCCAGGACCTATGTCATCAAATTAAGAGTTTATGTGATAGATAAAACATTAGAATCCTACCATATTTATGGGGGATGATGGTCTTATGGTTGTAGAGTTATAGATTCAGAAATTTTTATCTATCTTTCATCACATACAGATACCTTAGGATAAGAGATTCAATATCAATATGTATAAACTTTTGGGGTTTTACAAGAATTTTGTGCTATCATTAACCAAGAATAATAGAATAAGGATACGTTATGGAGAGGTTTTTAGGCTAAAATATATGAATATTTATTCACTGAGACCCTATGGGATGTTCATTATAGGGAGTTTAGGAACATGAAATAGTGTTATATGGCATGTATGGAGTACACATCTTGTTTTATAGACCTTAAATGAATTTTTCATATATATAATGCTGACATGATATTGAATTAAATAAATATTGATTATGGGATCAAGAATCCTATTTGGAATTAGGTGAATGTTTTTCTGTTGACCACTGTGTTTGGTATAGAAAACCAAGATCTTATTATCGAATGTATCTTGAGGGATGTTGTAGGACTGGATCTGAGGAGTCCAACATCTTGACCTAGTATTGTAGTATTCAGTTATTATAAGCATCACTTCATGACATCATAAGTGGTTAGTACCATTTATAGTTAAGATTCATGAAAAATTATATTATTTCATAAGTTCATGAATTTGGGTATTGTGAAACTATAGTGTGAAAGGCTCGTAGTTGTGTAAACATCATGTGCAAGGATAAGTCATTTAAATATGTTTTTCAAAATCATTCATCTAGTGGCTTATGATAGAGGATAAAAAATTAATCTTACCCCTAAAGAAAGATCACTAGATCCACAACAGTCATTGAATTGGAGTAATATCGGTTGGTCATGAAAATGAAGTTATTATGTCTAGTAAGCTAGACACTAGTTGCACAACATATGTTGAGTGGGATTAATCGAGGTAGTAATACTGTATCTCAAGGATACATAATTGGTTTAGTTTATGAATTGGGGTATAAGAGTATCAAACCATCTTCAATTTGAGGAATGATTTTAGTATCATCAACATTGGAATCTATTTGGTTTAAAATTGGAGATTCAAATACTTTTACCTCTATGGCTATCTTGAAGTGAATTATGCCTAAAATTTTGTACCTTTGTGGGGTGGTGAACCTTGAATCTCCATAGGGTATTTGATTAATGATTGAATTTCAATGTAATGACCCCCTTTACATAGCCAACTAATTCTTTATATTGAACTTATTCTTCCATGAGATGCCTATTGTTGACCTTATTCATTAAATGTAGTGGTTATTTCATTATCATTCCTATGTGTATTTAAATCACCATAGGGTGTTCATCACATAAAATGATGGTGATACTAAAATTCTCAAGTGTTAATGGGTAGTATAGATCAGAAAAGATAGACCTGATAATCATAGATTTACTGTCATGAATTCCCAAATTTATTTCCTCTATATTGATGATCGGGGATTAAATTAGGGTGACTTCCATCTTATAGTTGATAATATCTGGGGTGTATTCCTGGACATTATTTCTAATTTATGTTCCCTGATAGTGGTGGATTTCTCTACAGATCAGGTTCCATGAGCGGAAAATGTGTCCATTCCTCCTTCTATGAGGGACTCTACTATGTTCCTAGATCGAAAGAGTCAACTGGAGGATATAAAAGTGAATTTTGTATAGTACCCAATTTTTCTCCTTGTGGTTAATTAGTCATTTTATCTAATACGTCACATGATAACCTAAATATGTTTTTGGATTATTAAATGTTAAACAATCTTATTGTAAAAAAGCTATTCATTTCCTCCTATAATTGACCACTTTGATCAGCTCCGTGAATATCATGTTTTCTAAAATATTGAATTTTTGTCACACTATCACCAGGTATAAGATAGACCATTAGATATACATCATAACATAACTAATTGATGTTATTTTCTTTATGAGTACCTGTTTAAGCCATTATATTTGATAAATTTTCCAATATTTCTCATGCCCTGGATAAATTTATTTTTAAACTCATATTTGGTTTGTTTTTGGTAGTATTTGTGGTTGATATCATGGATTGTTAACATACACAAAAAAACCATGAATTCCATTATCATATAATCCTAAATACAATAATATACCACAATCCATAAACTAAGATCACTATATTACATTTTTTGATTGATAAGGTGCACTTCCTAGGAAACATTATCTTAAAGGAATGTGTATCAATTTACCTAGAGATGTTTTGATATTTAGTTACTTTGGATAAAAACAACAACATTTTTTAAATATATAGTTTATTAGGGAGGTTTTTATATTAATTGCGTTTTATTAAAGATTTTTCACACCATATAGAACCTTTTACTGGGCTGAATAGGAAGCGTGTGAAGTTCATTAGTTCAGAATCAATTGAGTCTATTTTTTAGAAGTTGAATGGGAGACTGAATTATACACCATTACTGATTCATCTAGAGTCAAGAAAGATATATATAGACTATTTTGATTCATCAGGTATTAGTCCTTTAGATGTTCTTGTATAGGTTAATTAATTCATTTCAAACATGTATTTTCAGTTGAGTCTACATAATAGGAATTACCCAATGTACGATCTCCAGTTAGTAGATGTAGTTTATTCCTTGTGTTATTAGAATCATTATTTTTTGGAAGAGCGTTTTTGGTGTTTATTATCCATGTGCCACAAGTATATTTCCATGAAAAAAAACTTATAACATAGGATGGAACGGTGGGTTGAATATAATAGCCGTTTAATTTTTATCTTGCCTATGCACATGGGATATCCAATTATATAGATGATTATCTATGTTGAAGGACTACGAAACATCCATTCCATGAGTCTAGTAGTGAGTGGTCGATTATAGACCAATTTTTTGAGATGTACATAGAGGTTTAGTACCTTCATGGATAGTCTATACGTGAAACATTATCAATAACCTATTTACTTATAAAGAGAGTGAATATGCGACAACTATTAGATCCCAACAACACAATCCTATTGGAATATATTTTAGGAATGTATCTGCAACCATCAAGATCACTTTTAAGGATGATGTTATGAAAATTCAGGTATGCATCTAGATTACTACTTACATCCTTTACGAATTAATTCAAGAGTAACATGCTTGTACTTTGGAATTACATTCTAATCAAACAAATATGTATCATAACCAACATTTCCATTGATTGTGTCTAGGGATGAATAGATAGATACCCATTTTTTCCATTGTGTTCCCCCTATGATAGGGTGAAGGAAAAACACCAACCACTAGAAAGGTTTCTGTAACAATTTCCCATTCCTATGTGGGCATGAGATGATGCCACAATAGGTTTCATTACTTTCTTAACAAGATCCCCCTGAGTTAGGGGTGAAATATGGTTGGTCATTGACAAGATTAGGATGGTCTCTCATTCCATACATATTATAGAGGCATTATAAATGGATGTACGTGGGAGACTATATTCCCCTTATATTATATGCATATATGGGCTTCTTCATAATATTTTTTTCTGATAGGTACAGTCATTTCAAGTAATGGTTCTGGAATTTATTACAAAAACCCTCTGATACATCGTTAATTTTGAGTACATCTATTCACCATATGACCGAAGGTCATTGAGAATTGATAATAAATGTTTTATAGGACATGATACTAGAAGGACCCATTATTTTAATAGGTTTATAGGAGAAACACATACCTCAAGATGAATTAATTTATAATAAAATCATTAATTCTTTTATACAGACAGACCCATAAGAGGATTTATACGGAATTCCATATAATTAACCTTAATGATTGTTAGTGGCTGGCGGTGCAGTACTAATTCGACCTCATCACATTCAGGCGACTTCAAAGGAGGTTTTGTTGATTAGATTTAAAATTTATATATCTTAGTCTAGGATATTGTTATATATTGATCATTGTTATCGATCAATAATGTTTGATGTAGGGAGTCTTGTTTTATTACATGCTTCCCCTATACTTGGGAATCGATGATTTAGATAGAAGGGGATGATTTCACCTTGGATTATTGGGCCATTTTAGATAATAGAGTAATATTGTCTAATATCCCCTCAGTTGAAGTAGCCTATGAGGTATTGGGTATTATATGGAATATTCCATGTTTCATATATTCAATAATATTATTTAGAACTATTCCATGAGTTTTAGGATGACGAGGTGGAACTGGTTGATCATTCTTCTTTTTAGGGTCATCATATTCCCATTATGGATTGGTGTTTGAAGGCCCTGTAATGACACAACCATTTCTAAATGGAATTTATATGTTCTTATAGTAATTTAATATAGTAAAAAACGCATAAAATAACTTATAAACCTTGATAAATTCATTATAAATGAATAATTAATGAACTAAGAAGAATTTCTAGATATTAAGGAACCTATACTGATGAAATATTAACTAGACCATAAGAATAATAATATAACCCATATGAAGAGTAAACTACCCAACTGAATAGTGACCTCACCCATTGAAGTATAAGTAAATTTTATGGATCATATGTGTAATAATATTACTTAATTATATTATAGTATAAGTATGTAAATATTTTTGAAAATATTTATTAAGTGTTTGTATTTTTATAAGTCATAAATATTTAATTAATTTTTTATAATTAATTTATTAATTAAATATGAAATTCATTTTCATGAAATGTATTCCTATGATAATATTTTTCCGTCTTATAGTTTTCAGATTAATAACCGAGTGAAGAATAATTTTTTCATAGTGTTTGAAAATCAACTATAATTTTAAAATCTGTATTTTTCTAGCTAGTGATGGTTTTCATTAAAAACTAAATTAATCATATATATAAAAATATTTTTATAAAAGGAGGTTTTTTTGGAATTCTATAGATTCAAAAATGGATTGGGCGAATTTTTTTTATTTTTCTAAAATACATGAAATTTTAATGAATAGTAAAATACAATTATTTATAATAAAAGATAAATACATAATTAATGGAGTCATGGATGATGTATGTATTATGCGTGCCCAAAATATCATTAAAATCAATCATTATTTTAATATATTTTATGATTATTTACAAACTATTCACATTCTTGTTCCAAAATATTAAACTAATCAATAATATATTGAGAAAAAACCCCTCTCCTCAACTGTAAATGTCACCCCTCACCCCCAATTCTACTAACACCTCCTAGGACTTGCGAATTTCTTATGTTATTATAAACACTATTCCTTGGTCCCTCCTCCATGTCTATGAGCTCTAGGTCTCATAAAAATACCACACATATGTGCCTTGTGGAGGATCTCAAAAAGAGAATTCAAGGGGTAAATAAGGTATTTTTTCTTTTAATTTCCTTTAAATTTCAATATTTTTTACAATTCTCTCCTCACCTAATTTATCCAAATGGAATTATAAACTCAATTACCATATATATAATGGATTTCTGTAATGTAAATGTAATATCCATCATTAAACTCCTTTTTTCCTCCCTCCCTCCCCCTCTTATTCGAAAAATGAAATTGTCGCCCATTATGTGGAAATTTACCGATATCATATGTAATAAAATTTCATTTTCAATAAAAAGAATCATGGTATTTAAAAAAAATTAAATAGATGAAAACAAATTTTAATTATAATTTTCTATCCAGTTTTGTGTTCTATAACTATGTTATACACACAATACTAAATGATATAACAAAACTAGTATGATGTGAATAAAAAACCATTACAATTAACCTAAAATGGCCATCATTTAAATTTATATAATGAATCATTCACATGGAATATACTAAAATCATTAATAATATAATTTAAACATCTTTAGTATCATTAAATATATATGATAAAAAAATTCATTTGTATCCTTATATTAAACAAACTTCCAATTTTTTATTTATGTGAACATATATTTTAAATTATGAAAATGAAAACTCTGGGGCAACGAATTTAAACTTTGTAATCATAAAAAGGCCCATAAATGTAGTGAATAAAAACATAATGCATCACATTAACATATAAATTTTTTTATAATTGTTACATAATTAATCTAATGTGACTATATTGGAAATTAATGTAAAGAACGTATTTAGACACAAGGTATGGGAAATTCTCGAACCCAACTCTCTTCCTCTAGGTTTCTTATCTCTAAACCAACATTATGTATGAATATTCCTTAAGAATAATTTCATCATAATTACCATAAAATTTATTCTATATTCATACTTATAGTCATGTTTAGGACAAATACAATGTTTTCTAGAAGAACTCTTCTTTCAAAAAATACACATTCTACCTCGAGAGATTGTTTAATCTTCACTCAAGAATAATAATTCTTATATTATGGATTTAATTCCCACATTAATTTTGGAACCCAATTTTTATGAATATATGATTTATGAAATGAAACCCATTCCATCACATTGGTTATTTTATATATAAGACTATGATATGTTATATACGGAATGCATGATAATATAAATATTATGTTGTGATGTCTGCACCCAGAATTATATAGTGCAATGTAATTGTTATGATGTGACGGGTGCACCCAGAATTATATTATGATATAATTCATTGGGTAATATGTTGAATCTCATTATTGAATGTGAATATATTTAAACATGATCCTATATTTCTTCACAAATATGTGTGTTAGTTATCCAATAAGGGATGATGTTTCATTTTTATGCATAGACACATTCCATTATATTATCTAATGCTTCCTCTCACAGTGATGATGATGATATTTTGACTATTCTCACCCCATATTATATTTTTCCAATTAATTATATATCCTTTTACTCGTCTTTTAGCTAAATTTTTTTAGGTATTTACTTAGGAGACCACTTGTTCTAAGAGGAATTTAAGGTCCAATAAGAGACTTGAGAATAAGGAAATAAATAAATGTTTATGTTTTATTTTATAAATGTTTTGTATGATCCCTGTTTTCAAAAGATAATAATCCTTTGGATCCTTATTGAGTAATGTTTTTATGTAGTTATTCATTAAAATCTTGAAATAGTAATGTAAGAAACGAAGGGTTGTTATAGTTGGTATGATTAGACAGTTTAGTTAATTTAGTAATTAGGATTAGAGGATTGTAGAGAAAGACCATTGTATGAGACTATGTATATGTAATCACACCATAAGATTTGATAAACATATAAATACCATAATATATTAATTTATACATTATTTCACTATGTAATGAATTATATATTCATTGATGTTGAATTTGTTCTTTTATAACCATTTCTATTTTAGAAATTGGGGGGGGGGGGGCATGAGAAAGCATGCAAACAACCAGTGTGAGGGACAATGTAGTGATATTCCCAAATGACAACCCCATGTATTTGGGAAGTGGAATTAAAAATTTCATGGAAATACTTCCTCAGATATCTTATGTCATTCTCAATAACCTGAATGATGTGGAATTTCCACATTCACCTAGCAGGGTACAACTGGCTATAGATTTCATTATATGGAAAAGACCACCATAATTTAGTGTAACTACTAATCCACAAGTTTTGTAACAATGGGATAACACTATGGAGAATATATATTCTATGATTAACTATTATTAGATAAGAAGGTGAATTTATACTTTTAACATATAGAGGAAGAGGCTGACCAAAGTTGGACTTCAATTAAGAACACCATGTCATGGGACAAAATTGAAGAAATGGAATGCGAATAAATTAACATAATGTATCATATCAAGTATTTCTCCAAATATATTCATAAAAATATTGAGTGGGAATTCATATATCTGATAAATAATGATGGAAAATATGTCACATCCTATGAATAAAATTTTACAAGGCTTTTATGGTAGGATTTGGGTTTTGTAGTCAACAATAATATAGAAGTTTATAGAATCATTGTTTGATTTAAACCACACATATTAAAGGCTCTTTAAATTTGATAATTAAAGAGTTATGAAGAAGTTGTTTGATGTCATATCAAAGTGGAGATGGAGTTTGGAAAACAGTCCAATGGATATTGAGATATGAAATGAGTGGTTGAGTTTCATGACTAAGTATTTATCGATAAAGATGAAATAAAACTCAACCACCCACATGAGAAAAATTCCAGAAGAAGCATTATTGGAATTGACTCAAAGGGATAGAGAAACAATTCATATGTGGGAGAAAAAGATACCAATATAATTAATGTGAAAAATATATTATAAGGAATGAGAATGTGGTGGAGGAATGGATAGAACCACACATGGTCCAATTCAACAACTATAAAGAGCAAGGTAAAAATCCAAGCCAATTCACTAAACCTCGAGTCCCCTAGGGGAATAAACATTATCAGCCACCATAGCCAAGGGATCAATGTAACAATTATTCCATTAACAAAAATATAGTGGAGAATGAAAATGAAGTCGTAAAAGGTAGACATTCTATACATTCCTGAATGGAAAAAAGATTATTTGAATTTGGTTCTAAACATTCCATTATATCTTGAATGTTTTTGGGAATAATTGAATCGAAACCCTAAACACTAGATGTATGGATATCCTTTAATAAAAACCCAAGTGGTTCAATAATTGGAACCCATATGTTTTATTTGTATCCTATCGATGTATGTTGGAAGATTATTCTATGATTCATGAAAAGTGATGATTCAAGAGAATAACTACTCGACACATGATCTAGATCTTGAAACATTAATTATTTCCATGAAAATATGGCTGCCCAAACTCTATTGTGAAAAATGTGACATATAAGACAATCCCAATAGCCTAAAGTATATATTCACCCAACAAAATATCAACATGTTCCTAAAGGGATGGTTAGAGCTAATCAAATACAACAATTTCTATAATTATTATCATCCTATCAAGGAAAAAAACGTAGCTGAGGCTCAAAGCATAAATGAACCTCCTACTCTATCTATGTTTTAGATTGAGAAATGTCATATATTCATGTATATCCAAAAGATGGATTTGGAAATCAGAATGGTATGGAATAGATGCTAAATTTAGAAATGTTTTCCGAAACATCATTCTATGAGATTATTAAGGAGGCCCAAAAGTATTATCCATAGTTGGAAAATAATGTGATTTTCGTAAAGGAAGGGAAGATTCATGAGTTCCTTATCAGTGATTATGGTGTGATTTAGTTTGGGGCATGGGTTTGAGTGTCTTCAAAACTGTAGATAAATAAGTAGCTATTGGAAAATTCCCATAGCTCAGATTCCTCTACCCATATTAGTATCAGCAATAATTACTATGATACGTGAGAAAACATCTAGTTGGATATCATAAATAAGTAGATTGCAGAGCATATCTAAAGGTTGTTGATATATCAAAATGTTAAAGAAGAATGAAATAAGCCTAAAGAGATGATTCAAGCATTTCCTATACCCATGTGGAAATATGAGAAAATCCTTATGAAAATTTTCAGGTCTCTCCCTAAGAAATCCAATAGAAATAAAATGATATGGGTTTTGGAGGACCGAATCTCATTGAATACCCCCTATAACGCAATTCAGGAATATATATCACTTGGAAAACCATGAAAGATATATGTTATGGAAGTGGTGAGACTAAATGGGGTTCCACTATCGATTGTCTTCGATCCTAATCCAATGATCACAACTACATCCTGGAGGAGTCTTCAACATGCATTGAGTAATGAATTAAATATTAGCAAGGCCAATCACCCAAAAACTGATGGCCAATCTGAAATGACTATTCGGATGCTATATTATATGATAAGCATCTTCTCTTTATAATTAAAATGTGTATAAGATCAAAATATCCCATTTTTTTAGTTCTCATAAATCAATAGCTTCCACTCAAGTATTAATATGGCTCCATATGATGCTTCATATGTAAAACATTGTAGAACACTAACATCTTGGGATGATGTTAGAGGATGAATGCTACTTTGAAATGATCTAGTACAAGATATGTTAGATAAAGTCCAATTCATCCAACATAATGTCAATTCTTCTCATAGTTTGTAAAATTGATGAGCTGAAAACTATCGAAGGGACTTGGAGTTCAATATTGGAGATATTTTAATCTTTCGAATATCACCATTGAATACAGTCTTGTTGGTAGGAAAGAAAGGGATTCTGAGAGAAAGGTGCATTAGCCCCTTTTTTATCCTCTATCACATAGAAGAACTAGCCTATAAAATTTCACTTCCACCAAATACGGCTCATGTACATGATGTCTTCCATGTATGACTCATGAAAATGTATATACATAATCCTGAAATGTACTAAATTGATTGGTAGTACAACTAGAATACGATCTATAATATAATGGGAATGTAGTAACGATTATAGACCAGAGAGATACGGTTCAATGCAACAAGACAATCCCACTTTTCAATGAGTTTTGGAGGAACCGATAGTATAAAGAAGCAACATGGGAACTAGAGGAGCCGATGAAGGAGAAGTACCCTCACATGTTTATGTAAAATGAAATTATGAGTGAGAAATTTCAATAGGGGGAAGAATGAAATGAACCAATCCTTTATCAATGGAATTTACCTCTTCTTATTGTACTGTTATATAGTATAAACAACCTTCAATCACATTGAGACCATGATATAATCATTATAAATGATGAATTGATGAAATAAGATGAATTTCTAGAAGTTAAAAAACATGTACCGATGAAATAGTTACATTAACCTACGAATAGTAAAATGAAACTTATGAATTATAAACTGGACAACTGAATAGTAACCTCCCCCATATATTTATAAATAAACATTATATATCATATAAGTTAAAATATGATATAATTATATTATAGTACTTGTGTGTTAATAAATATAAAATTATTAATTAAGTTTTGGTATTTTTACAAGTCGTAAATATTTAATTACACATTTATAATTAATTTATTAATTTAAATGAAAGTATATTTTCATTAAAGCTATTTATAAATTAATATTTTTATGTGTTATGATTTTATAATAAATTTATGACACCACATTGAATTTTTCAATGTTTTATAAAATTAGTTATAATTTTAAAATATATATTTTCCTAGTAAATGATGAATTTTGTTAAATTAAATAAAATATTCATATTTAGAAAATTATTTTTATAAAATTAGTTCTTTTTCAAATTAGTCACTTTGAAAAATGGTTAGGGTGAATTGTTCATATTTTTCTAAAATACTTGAAATTTTTATGAATAGTAAAGTATGATAATTTACTATAAAAGCCAAATATAAGAATTATGGTGTCCTATATGATTTAAGGATGTTCTAAGTATGAAATAATGAACTAAAATTAATTATATTAATACATTTGATGATAATTCACAAACTATTCATAGTGTTGAGCAAAAATCAGGAACTAACGGGTAAAATACTGAAAAAACAACCCTCTCCTCCACCATAAATACCACCCCTCACCCAACTTATCCTCACACCTCTCAAACATTGATACATACCTATAATCTAAAAACAACTCTTACCTAGTACCTCCACCACATCCAGTATCTATTGGTATCCTAAAAATACCGAGACTAGGTTCCATGAGGAGGATATCATGAGGATAATTCAAGAGGTAAATCCTATCACTTTTTCTATTAATTTCCTTTCAATTTAATTAACTTTTATTTGTCTCTCTCACATACCTTTATAAAAATGGCCTAGTAAACTCTATTATGTTACATATACTATAATTCTATCTTGTTAATTTATGTTCCATCATTAAACTCATCTCCCTCTTTTTATTATTCAAAATAAGAAATCATCACTTTTGATTTGTCAATTTACCCACATCATGGGTGATGAATATTCAATTCCCATAAATCCATTAATGGTTGTTAATAAAACAATTAAATGGATGAAACATTATCGTAATTTAAATATTGAAACCCTTTTATGATCTTCTTGTAACATATACAGGCAATACGAAATGATAAAACAAAATAATTTCATTGTGATAGAAAACAAAAAAAAATTATTCTAAAACTATCATTATTATCATTAATCTAATGAATATTTATTATGGAATATAACCAAATTCTAATTAATATCATTTAAACTTATCGAATATCATTAAAAAAATATAATGTAATTTATATATGTTTTTCCTCATCAAATATAAACATCCATTCATGTATACAAGTGAACAGATCATGAACACTTAGAAGAAAAACACTCCCGAATAAAGAATTTAAACTCTATAACTCATCAAAAGGCACATAAACGAACATAATAAAACAATAATGAGTCAAATTAATTTTAAAAAAATTTCTGAAATGTTTACATATTCAATATAATGTGGTTATATAGGACATTAATGTGATGAATGCATTTTGACATAGGTAAGTGGAATTCTCGAACCCAACTCTATTCCTTTGGGGTTTCCCTCTTTCCACCAATTCTTAGTATGGATATTCCGTAAAACTAATTTCATCATCATTGTCTTACCATATCTAGGATACACATGTCTTCTACTTGAATTTATCCAAAAAACAATATTTACCTAAAATAACTCTTCTCTGAAAAGAACACACTTTTTACTTATCGAGATTGTTTCAACATAACTTAAGAATAATGATTCTTATATCAAGTATATTATTCCTTATTTCATATGGGAACCAAATGTTTATGATTGTATGATTTATGAATTATATTCCAATCTATACCATGAGTTATTTTATGTTGAATATTGACATATCATTGGTGTGGCATGAATGATAATGTAAATATTATGATGTGACGGGTTCACCTGATTTTATAAAGAACAATATAAATGTTATGATGTGATCTATGAAACTAGAATTATGTACCACACCAATTCATTGGGTAACGTGATGAATCTCATGAGTTAAATATAAATATGAGTAAAAATGATGCTAGATTTGTTCACAACTATAGGTTTTAGTTAACAACATAGGCATGATGCTTCCTTTTTATGCATTTCAACATTACATACATTTTTGAAATTATTCCTCTCACGATTATGTTGATGATGTTATGACTATACTCACCCCATGTTATATTGTTTCATGTTATTATCTAACATCTTATAATCATCTTAGCTCACCCTTTTTGATTCATATCATCAGGTTACTACTTGTACTATGGAGATTTATAGGTACAATAAGAGGAGAGAGGAGAAGGAACTAAGTTAATGTTTATATTTTATTTTTTAATAGTTATATAAGGTCCTTTTTTTCCAAGACAATAAACATTTGGATCCTCTTTGTGTAATGTTTTTATGTTGTTTAACATTAATATTATGTAATAGTACATTCAGAAATGCAGGGTCTCTATAGGCCCTCTCGAGGAATTCGAATCGTTTGATTTTGATGTATTGTAGAACCAAAATGTTAAAAAGATACATAGGAGTTAGAGGCCAACATACATGCTTTGTGAAAAAAGTTATTATTAGATAACGGTTTACTAACCATGGAAGGGGAACATGTGGATGAATTTCTTTAAAGGGATAACACTCTAAGATCCTAGATTATATTTGAGGTTCATAACCCTTCAATTTCTATTTTATTTTGTAGTTTTATCATTATGAAGATTCCTAATGAGTTTACAGATGAAATGAAGGTGTCATGTGGTTGTTCAGAGCTCAGAGCCCCACGTTTTGGGGGAAAATCTAGGCTGCATGGTTAGTAGAAACAATGAATCCCGGTATGCCTAATTATAACAAACTTTTTCTTGATTATATAGGTAAATAAGACGGATTCATGGTTTGAAATAGACATTCATCAAGATCGTATAGTCATGCTGAGCAAAGTTATAGGATTCACACTGGATTCATGCAGTTTTTAGTAGTGAATTACAGGACATGTGAGCGGTTTCTTAAAACCTATATAGGTATAAATATAAAAAATAGATATGAAAATTGTGTGAACAAAACAATTTTCATTTATATTTTGGTGAAATGATGATCTTACCTCCTCTATTTTTATTTATTCACCAATCCATTCTTATTTTCCTACAAACATCAGCAAATTTCCATCCATTTGAGTTCCCTCCCATGATTAACACGGGCTTTGAAGGATCTCCTCTTTCTAGTATCCATTTTAGAAATTGAATATCATATTTGATCTCAAATGATAATCTATTCATTTATATTTCACCTTTAATTGTTTTTATTTTTATCCAAAATGATCTTTTGGTGCAAGTTAATATGTCAAATTTTAGGGTTAATAATATATTATTCAATTTTCATCTAGTTTAGTCTGAGCCAAGGGCTGATATTGGATGTGTATTCCACTTCAAATATATTTTAGGCGGTATATACCTTTTCCCAATGATTTTTTGGTTTATCAAGAATTCTCCATTGTTCCCCAGACCTTATGATCAATTCTCATAAATGAGAGGATAATCCTTAAATTAATCATTTAACCTCAATTATGATACCATTATAGCACGTAGATATGGTTGGAGGTTGGAAACCTCAACCCAATACACTCATGGAGTGTGTTATCTTATCTACCCAATGTCAAATCCACCCCTTTGGGTGTATGAGTTCACCATATTTTAATGGGAGCCTAGAAACATTAAATAGGAAAATTGTAGATGGACATGCCACCATACCCTGGTACTTAAATTCTATTATGGTAATTAAATGGTTTGGTTTAAATGAAAATCATTTAATTGATGGATACTCTCTTGGATTTTCCCTATTAATATTGATAATTATGATTCTTCATGACCAATAACATAGACCAAGGAAAATTATACAATTTATTTATGATGGAAATATCAGTATGGAACCAAATTATTATGATTTTATGGAACATGTACATCTTAGTATGGAACCGAATGCTTATGAAGGTACGATACAAGTAATATCTCAGAAAATACTCAAATTATTATGAGTTTATTGAAGCTATCACATATCTATATGGAAATAACATACTATGAAGGTAGGAAATGTACTATTTTAAGGTGCGACACTGAATATTGTATTATGTAATGACACTTTTGACCCCTATATATGACTATATAAGGAATTCCATAACTGGGTGGATTCAAAGAATAGACCCTACGATCCTTGTACCAATTCATGTCTCCAGAAAATGGTCATTGTGATTATATGTCCTGGGACATGACCCTTGAGGGTTTGTTACTCTATTCACATATTGCATATGCCAACCAATATTTTCCCTATTTTTGAATCATCACACAAACACACACAAACATATATATATATATATATATATATTAATACTCATATATCATATGATATTATTATTCATCATGTTCCATGGAAATATTTATATATTTCATTCATTATAGCTTCTATGTTAAACCTAAACCCAGTTAAAAATCATATTCATTGGCTGGATATGTTATAGAAACCACTGGTGTTGGCCTACTACTTTTATATCACACCCTATTTGGGCCTCCAAAGGGACCAGAAAAAATTTCTTGGATACAGGTTATGATAGGGAAAATCCATTAGTTACCGATGTATGAATGATAGAGTCATGGGAGTGGGGAAACACATGACTGATTCATAGATCATGATTCTATCTAGAGATAGTATTTTTTATCCTCATAGATCATTTTATATACCTATATTTATGTGTTCCTACTATATTCCTTGTATGTTCTTTTTTAGAGATATGACATTACATCCTTTTGTATATTTTGCTAGATATTTATCTAGAAGCCAATTTGGTTAATCTAGGTAATTTATCTTAATATGTTACCTTATATTATTCTTCCACAATTTTTTTATTACATAATTGTGATAATCTTATTTTGAGTGAATATTCATCACACTGTACGACCATGGACACATTATGCAAGTTAGATGTTTCTGATGTATGGGGAGTCACACTTGAGGCCTTATCACCAATTTGCCTAGGGTACCACATTGTGTCCTTTAGGTCAGGTTATTAAACCATCATTTTCCTCTCATTATATACACAAGATGGAAAAAGAATGTTTTTAAATAAAACTGACTATATTTCCGTCTTTTTTGAAAATATTTTTCCTTCCATTTCATTGTTTTATAAAAATATTTTTTCATTTTTTAGCATTATCAAAAGGGTTTATTAAATTAATTTTAAACCATTTTATACTTTTTAAGACTTTTTTTTCAAGTAAATCTTCACATCATCGTAGAAAATAAATCTTCTCTATCTTATTCAAGAAATTTCAATGAATATTTTTTTAACCCATATGACATTAACCATATTTTCCTCCATCATGAAAAGTTTATATATTTAAATATTTCATTATATGGATCGACATTTACATTCAAAAAGATGTAATGGTAAAATGTTTTATTAAAAAAAATTTTAAGGTATATTTCTATCTTCCTCATGAAACATTAAAAATGATATTTCTTTAAAAATTATATTCAATCTATGACGAAATCTTTTGATGTTACTAATACATTTATAGGGGAATGATCCAAGGATTAAATTCACATTCTTCCCATAAAATGATTATTTTTATAATGATAAGATGATTATAAAACTATGTTCTTTTTCATGGGTTATGTTATGTTGAAATATTTTATGAAACACTTTTTGTATATGGGTTTAGATATAATGAATGTTATATAATATTGTGGAACACCAATGTATGGGTTTTTTTATGGGTGAGATCTATATATCCCTCCCATTAATTATGTTATTAGTAATGTTATATGAGTTCAATGGTTTCCTGAATGGTAATACCAAGCCTGAAATTGGGTACATAGGAGGTTACTGCATGCTCAAATAGAGTTTACATGGGATTTTATCCCAAGCATAAACCAAGTGCATGGGTGGTTCTCCCAAGCCTAATATGTTATTAATGTCTAAGTGGGTATCCTTAACATAATATCTTCTATAATTATGTATATTTAACAAATATCTGTATTATATAGATGTTATGACTTCATGGATAATGTTATTTGAATACATTATGATTAACATCTTATGAAATACCTATATTTATCCCATGACTTATATCTGTGATCTATTATATTAAGGGTATGGTTTAAATATGTTAATCTCATGTTCTTATACGAATATTCTCAGGTTATATTAAAATATTCCAATATTACCCTTACTGAGAATCTGAGATCTATATTTCATCTGTTTCATTTCCCTCTGATATGAACGAACGTATTTTGTTTGATATAACTAATAAGGATAGTAGTTTTGAAGAACATGCTGGGAGATGATATAGCTCAGTTATGGACAATTTATTTATGTTTCATGTTGCAAAAGGCACAATACCTTTTTAATCCTCTTGTGTGTGTGTGTATTTGATATAATGAATATAACTCATAAAATAAGTAATATAAATGTATGGGAAGCCTAGGATATAATTCATTTTCCACTATCCTGGTGTTGGGAGTGAACCATGACTACTATGATGGTTTAGGGTGTTACCTTTTTCCACTATGATATGATTTTCAATGAGCCTAGAATAGAATAGAAAAAATACATTATGATTATGTGTTTACCACAATTATAGGCCTTATGATAATGTTATGATCTCATGGATAATGTTGTTTGATGAAATTATGATTGACGTCCTATGAACTGGAAACATAAAAGCTCTGTCTCATGATTATGATCTTTGTTATACATGGTATGGTATTGAAATGTTAATATCATATTAAGATACCATTATACTATTATATTGTTAATATTATCATGTATATCTAAATTTTTTACCCTTATTTATCATCGTAGGCCACCATTTCTGATGTTTCATTTCCCTATATTATAAATAATTGTTTTCAGTATGGTATTTTTTAGAAGATTAATTATGAGGAATATGTATGTGATATATATTGAAGACCATTCGATGAATTAAAATATTATATACCTAGTATCTAAATACACTAATCTACAATGGTCCTCAGGAATGTTTTTTTGTAATGTATAGATTATTAATCAATAAATTCTAATATATATGTGTGAAATTATTGGTTCAATAATGGTTGTATTAGAGGATTTGTTTATTTAACATTTTTAATGTTTGATATGAATATATTAGGATGAAATAGTTGGGTTATCCTATATATAAGATAGTATCATATGTTATGGTAAAAAATGGAGTGTTTTTTTATATTAATATATCCCATTGTGTATAATAAAAGTGGATGTAGTTATAACAAAAAGGTACCTATGTGTAATAAATCTATGAAATTAGTGTTAGGATTTACTTGAGTGTTATCTGTTACATAAAAACGGGGCTTAACACACATCTTGATTGACACTATTGGGGTATATTCTTTAGTTAATCACGTTTTAATTATAAACAATCATGATGTATTTAAATATATAATAATCATTGATGACCTTGGTTAATCTTAAAGTGTCATAAATTTTAAAGAATGTGTCTTTATTTAGATATCCTTAAATCATTTTTTTGATTATTTGTTTTTAGATAATTATTCGTACTACTCAAAATATAATTTATTGTTATAACCAGTGACTATAACTAGAAGAAACTAGTTAGACATTGAATGCGACAAAAAAATTATAAATATTGGACTAATAGGATTTTGAATGGAGTAAAAGATAAAATGATTATTCTAAATATTATATTATAGAATGTCAATAAAAAATTCTCATTCAATAACTCTAACAGTCACTAAAGAAGAGTAGAATTGTGTTCATTGACATTTATAGTAGTGGAGACTATAGAGGAAAAATGATTAAATATCCTTTATTTAATAAATATTGGAATAAATACTCAATGGAATTCCTCAGAGTGTGATAATATATTTTTGATGTGGAAAATAATGAAGATAATAAAATAAATAAAAAGGTAAAATCATATATGTAGTTTAAAAAATGGATTAGAATAGTGGTCTCCCTAAGGTGACATCAACTATTGAATGTTTTAAATGTAGAAATTATGTGTGTTAAGAAAATTGATTCCTTAATGGGAAACATCATGTAGAGAATCTGTAATGTTCAATGAGTAATTGTTTTTATATTTACGATGAGGTGAGTATGAATGACATTTTAAAGTATGTTGGTATTAAGGAATAAGATGTAGATGACCACTTAATAACATAATGAGTAGGTGGAATAATTCAATTCATTATGTATAGAAATTATATAATTATGTTATATGAGTCATAATATACATAAGTATATTTTTTATAATTATTAAATTAAATATTTTCATTGATATGTTGAATATGACCTATAAAATGTATTTAACGGAATGGATATATTTTACCATAAACAAATCATTGAGGTTTTATACCCTTAATATGATCCAAATATTGACAACATTATTTTAGTTTAGAATAAGAAATGTTTTATACTGAAAAAGTAAATTGAATAGTATTTATTTCATTGGAGATTATTAGTGTTTTAATAAAAACAATATTACATATAATGAAATATGGGATTCATGGTATATATTTAATAATATATCATTTTATATAAAGAATTAAGAGAGAGTTAATTTATGAAATAAAAAATGTTTTCAAAATGTTTTTATTGTAATTTTGGTTACGATCATATTTCTCAAGATTATGTGAATATGGTATTCACATATTTGGTATGTTAATAAAAATTGATTATTTATGTTATTTGATGGATTAATGTGATGTTGATTTTTGAAACATAGTAAAATTCATAAATATTGTGATTGAATTTTGGAAAGGTGTTAAGGTTAACTGACTATTTAATGTTTTATTTTAAACCATGGAAAAGGTTTTAGAGATAAATTTATTATTTCATAATATTGATATTTATCTATAATGGTTAACATGTTAAAAAATTATTATGTTGATAACTACAGAAAAAATAATTCATTATCATTCCTTTATGGACTTATGATCAATTTGTTCATTAGGAATTAAAAATAGAACTTCTTTTATCAAAGTAAGAGATTATGTTGAGTTTGATCGAGTTAAAAAATGATTCTATTGTACTTATAAAATTAATATAATTTGACTATGTATATATTCTTGTGTTCACTATATTTATAGAAAACAATTCCATCCTCATTGAAGAAATTATATTGAGAAAAAAATGTATTGATTTTATATTTATTTCTAATGGATTAATGTCCTTTTAACTCATATCATATTTATGAATATTTTGTTGTTAAAATTCTCATGAACATGTTCTTTATCACTCTTTATTAGTCCTTTTGAGTTAGTTTCCACATCCATATACCTATTTTAACCTCCCAAAAATGTTATCCCTTTTGAGAAACCTAGTTATGAATTAATTTATGTAACATTTATCTTTCCCAATTTCCATTTTTTAGGAGATGATTTATTATTCATTTTAATTATATGGGTTTCTATAAACGAATATATTAATGTTAAACCTTTAATTACTGATAAGAAATTAGGGGGACTAATTTATTTGGGGGGGGGGAATGTTACATGCTATGTGGTTATGAAATATTTATTTTCAAATTTAATAATTTTTTTTGATAACTTGTGTTACATTCATCACTGATATTATCTTCCCTTTAGGTAAATAATAATGTCCTTTGATATTGGGCATGACATTCTACACAATGCTTTAACAAATCATGAAATTAAATAATTTTAAATATGATTGTAATAACATAGATATTAAATAGGTTGGTTTGAAGAGTGTCAAACACATTATGATATATATACATATATATGTATATATTGTACATAATAAACATAAATTCTTATTAAAGAATCAATAATTTTTTCATAATGTAATTATATTCTACAAATATATTCTTCTTCAAAAAAGATATTTATTTCATTTTATGAGAAAATATTACAATTATTTTCTAGATGTATTATGAAATTTAATTTATAAAATTAAAATTAATTTTTAAATCATTATTTGAAAATTAATTTATGATCAAAATGTTTATATTTTTTTGAATATATTGACTTTTCAAAGTATAGTGAAAATAACGACATTTATAAAACAATCATATATCTACAATAAATTGACTAATTTAAAAGAAACACACTGACATAATGTAAAAAATTATTATTTATTTATAATTAATCAACCTAATTAATTTATAAACAATATTATATTATATATTAGTATAAGTTTATTTTGGGGGTTACGAAAGATTTTTTTTCTGAAACATGTTTTAAAATACATAATGTTTCTCATTTTTAATTAATTTAAATAATAACTAATGAGGAATATATTATATTAAATTTATTGATTAAATATTAATAAATATTAATTTATATTCTTACAATGATTATTTTTATACATAAATTTAATTTAAAATCACCTTGTGCATTAAAAAAACACTTCTCGAAAACCCTTTTTTGTCACCTCTATGGGTATTGTTTTAAATTTAATCTTCCCACACCTGTGAATTATATTTTCTAAATAGGATTAAATATTTAGAATCATAATAATTTATATTATATTATATGTTATGTTTATTTATTTACCATAATGAATGGTGAATAGAAAAAAATTATTTTCTATGGTAAAGGTAAAAAATTGATTACCAGGGGGTTATTCTCAAATGATAAGTGTTAAAAATGAATCAAAACATGTACTAAAATATTTATTGAGATATTTATAAACTATATATTCTGGGATATATAATATTACATTTTAAATCATTTTATATATAAAAAAGTATGGTTACGACATTTATTTTCCAAAATTACAAGTGTTCTATTAAACTAACTTATAAATGGATAGCCCCTCTCCTCTCCACGACACAATTGAAAAAATGGTTTCATCAATAATTATCAAAATCAATTAATTTATTTACACATATTATACTAGATTCATTATCTTGGTCATAAAATACCCTAAGAATCTTTTTTGTATAAAATAAATGAAATTATCTCCATAAGAGGTAACACTCTTAATATAGAGTTTTAATTTATTTCCATATGCACAACCTTAAATTATTATTTAAAAACTATAATAGAATTAAAACTGTTTATTATATATAATTATATTTTATTGTGTTAATTTTCTAACCATAATATATCTTACCTTTCCTAAAAAAGGATACAAAACCACTGATTGTTGGTATGTTATACTACACCACACGAACCAACGTACATTGTTTTCCATCACCATTTATAAATGATTGTTATGATGATTCATTTAATATATATATATGATATTTTTAAAATAATTATACTAATTTATTTAGGATATCTCATGTATATTTTTAATTTTACATTTTTAGGTATATTATAGTTTTTGCCGTGTGTACAACGAACTACCACCTAACGAAGTGAGGTGATTTTTTCATCACTTATACGTAACATTGAAGTTACAAAGTATAAATTTAATTAATATATAATATATTAATGACCTAATAATAATTATTTAAATTTTATATTAGATATAAATTATTACCTTCCAACCCATCGGAAAATTATTATGTGGCTGCTGTGTATAATAGGCCATAACCACGCTAACCGCTGTGATGTTCTATTCATTTTTTTCACATGGAAGTTAATAGCGATATATTATATATATATATATATGATATATTTATTACATATATTACATAATAATAATTCTTTGTGGGTGATTTACTATTTACCATTTTTATATTCTATCAATCAATGAAATGGTAACAATGTTCCGACATATGTAAAACCAACGATCTCGATGAATGGTATAATTCATTTAGAGATTGAAATATAAAGAAATAATATGAATACATATATAATAAATATATATAATATTTATATCAGGTTACAATTTCTATAATTTATAGATCCAGGATCAATGTAAAAGTACCAAAAACATCAAACCAAAACATACATGAAAAACACAACAGTAATTCCCCAGAACATATCATTAACAACGAACTATTAATTAATATTTAATAAAATGGTATTAGTATATACTATATGGTTTTATATATATGAATATTTTTGTATGAATGATTTGTAATAATTTTATATCTATTATATCATATGTCCAAATGTGTATGAAGTAAGTGATGACTTAGGGAAATGGATTTTCATATCACCTTTATTTTTCAGTGAGTCTCATAAAAAATTCATAATTTTTTTATTTAATGTTGTTTATATACTGATCATAAATGCGTTTTAGTATTATAATCTATAATTGTTTGGTAATTTACATTTCATTATTAGGATATATCTTTAAAGGGGTTTATAGTTCATTTGTTTCCAATGTGGGGAGCAATTTTTTATCTCGAATTGACTTCTTTGGGACCTAAGTTATGTTATTAAGATATATTATTTTATGAGTCATATATATGAAAAAATTTACATTTTATATGAATAGTATCCTTATTTTAACGATATAATATTTTTCATTTAATGTTATTATTTCGAGGGCATTATGCTTAAATAATATAGAGTATTAAGTGTTTTATTTAACAATCTCATCATTAATAATGATTGTTTATTAGTACCCATAAAATTGTTAAATATAATAATAAATATCTCAAGGAACTTATTAATTTTTTTCTCTTATAGTTATTTCAGGACTATAGTTTTCTTCCATTCATATTACACTCATTATGTATTCAACTATTCCAAATAACATTTTTATAAAAAACCATCATTATTTCTCTCTTGTCTTGAAAACCGATTTATTCTAAAACAATGTTTTCAACAAAAAAATTGATAATGTTTTTAATTAACTAATATGATTTATTAAAAAAATTAAAAATATATTTAATTTTTTTTAAATTACTCATTATATAATATTACAAACAATGCCCATTTGGATTTTATCAAAAATATGAAAGGAATATTTGTTTTAATGTATACGAAAATGATGGTGTCACGAACAAAATATGGTCTCCACTAATAAGGGCACCAAATCCATCCCATGAAAAGTCTCAAAGGAATTTAAATATCCCAATGGACTTGTAAATGTACATTGGTATCAATAAATTTGGGTTGGGAATGATTTACCCGAGTACGAAAGCATAAATCATTAAAGACAATCACTAATAAGAATTTAAATTTTCCATGCCAAACAAGACTAAAGAAAACTACAGACATGAATAAATTGTTTCAAATAAGGTTCAACTATTCCATATATAAATAAAATCAAAATCAATTTATCCACATCAACTCCACATGAAATGGGGTCATTAACGTCGAGATGTCTCCACAACACCGCACCGTAGGATGGGACTAATAACCTGAACTGCCTTCACCTGAGGCTTGGCCTTTACCTATGTAAAACATAATGATGTATACATACACCTAATAGGTGTAATTATGGTGGTATCATAAGCCGAATAGGATACCACCTATATACTCCAAATAGTATGAAATACAAGGTTAAAAAGATAGCAGTTTTAATCGGTAAAGAAGAGTGGTGGAAAATTCCAAGAAATGAATCATTCAATTGAAAAATGATTTCAGAATAAAAATTTCAGAATACTAAAACATGACAATAATAAATTTTATATAGTATTAATTGCATCCATACACAACCAAATACAAGGGTATTTACTACAAATCCAATGAGCACAAAAATCAGGAACACCCCTAGTCACAAGATATTCTCAGGGCCTATGTATCTCGAACCTCGGTGTAAATTATCCTAGTCACTATCATTTCCTATTGACTATCCTCTATTCGGGAACATAACCATAATATATTGGTAACCAACCATCATCCAAAAATTTAACTTATAGTTGTAGTAATCCATTTTCTCCGTGAAACATGGACAAAACCCATTCGGATCACTAGTTGTACTATTTTATATACGCCAAACAAGTTACCTGGGATCCCCCTATTGAGAAAAAACAATTTCAGAATGAAACATAAATCCCATTTCATATAAGACTACAATACTGGTCAAATAAAAACAATATAGTATCTATACACACATTATACCACTTAAAACACAAAACAAAATATTCAAATTGTTAATAAAATAGCTTCTCCATATCCCGAATTTTTTGCACCCAAAACTCCTTGAAATACCCACTTTTCACACCATGTGCACACTATAATGTCATCAAAACTGAGGTGGATGCACAATAAAATTCAATAGAAATTACTTTTTCGGAAGCCTTATATGATCCTATAAGTGATATCTTTATGAAACATACATTTTCCCACAAAACGACACTTAAAAATTCATGTGTTTCACAAAAACCACTAAAAATGATTTTCTCAGAAACACCCAAAGGATATAAAATTTAAAAATAGTATTTTCAGACATATTACACTTTAATAAAATCAACAGAGTTATTATAGGGTATCTTGAAATGAACCAAAAACAAATTTCTATTAAAACCCCCCAATTTCAGAGAAAAAGGTCACCAAAAATAATTTTTCATTACAAACACCAGTAAAAGAAAATTTCAAAGTAATAATTAAATTATATAATCATTCAAATACAATAAAAACAACATGATATTTAATAACGATTTCATACATAATGGAATCACCTATCAAAAAGGTTAAAACCTTGAATCCTTAGTTTGACAACTCAATCACACCACATCTACTCATCATGTAGCGTAGATCAAGACTAAAAAAATAATATTGGACCATGAAGACCCATGTTTAAACAATTGGTTTGAAATTCTACCCTGTGCTCATTTGGAACTTCAAGGATAAGTGAAAAACCATAATCTCATTGAATGAAACTATATGAAAAATGAATGAAGAATATAAGAGACCCACTTACATGAGGGATATTGAAGGAATCGCCCAAAATACACTAGTAGCTTAATGTTCAAATAGCCAAAAATATAATTGTGGTTTGAAAAACGGAAGTGAAGGACAATTCAGAACTAGAATGGGGAGGGGGTCATTGAAAAATGAGAGATTTATGAAGGAAAAAAATTTAATTTTTTAATTTGGACTAATTTTGAAGGCTTCAGATGTTTTGACCTAATCATGATGGAAATGATCTCCAAATTGGGACAGAAGTGAATGTGGCCACTGCTCGTTTCAGTGGGCTTCGGTGAAATGTGTAATCACTAAAAAATCATTAAAATTGAATATGATATTATAAAAATACTTTTAAAATAAAGTATAAATTGGATTATGGTCTGGCCCAAATCCATAAATAAAAATATAAATACAAAATGATTAAGGATTTAATAAGGCTCAAAATAGACCTGGTGGTGTTAATAGGTCCGAGGAGGCCATGTAAGAGTAGGAATTAATGAAAAATCTTGAAAAATGAAGGAGTAATAAAAGACAAGATAATATTTTAAAATCTGGAATTCAACTCTTGGTTAGGCCTAAATTTTTAAAACCCACCATTTCCTCCAAAATGCACGGGAAACACCAAAAACAAATAAATAATGTAAATTAAATGAAAAATAGCTTTAAAATACGTCATGTATGTGAATATTATCCCCATAATGAAAACACTTCATCTTGGAAAGTCAACCTGATACTTGATCGGAAAACAAGAATGATTACTCAACCTCTAACCATGACTTCTGCTCCCATGTGTCGTGAATATCAAATCCATGCAGTCAATGTACCTAGACCAGTGTAAAAGACATTACCTAAAACAACTTTTCATGAAAATCTATTATTCGAAATGGCATCCCATAAAACCATTTAATTAGGCTCTATATCCAACTCCTCCCAGTTTTGTCCATGGGATGGATCCATGGTTTATTTTTTCAACATTAATACATGGAAGTCATCATAGATGGATTTAAACTGATAAGATAAGGTAAAACAATATTCTAATTCTCTAATACTCTCAGGGGTCTAAAAAAGGTCTGACATATCGCAGCATCGACTTCCCATTCATTCCAAATAGACGATGGATGAGAGGAGGGGTCACATTCAAAAATACCGTGTATCCCACAGAAAACACTTACTCTCAACACCTCTTGTCAACATAAGATTTATGGAGACACTAAGAAGTCTATAACTAGTCTGTGACCAACATGACCTTCTCATACATCTATTGCACCAGACTCGACCCCTGTAGTGAGGTCACACTAACCTCAAACCAGCACAAGGGGGACAAACAAGTCCGACAAAAGAGATACTCAAAATTATCCATTCCTATCAATGATTGGTAGTTATTATTATTATAATAATCAACCAATATCTAATGAAAATATCAGGAACCTCCAAAATATATGACACATGCATGATGCATGTCCTCGAAAATCAAATTCACCCACTCTGTCTGACCGTCCGTATAAGGGTGGTATGCCACACTCCTATGAATCTGAGACCCCAAGTACATCTGAAGGATTCCCCAAAAATGAGCAGTGATGTGCGGGGTCTCTATATGAGACAACTGCTGATGGGGTTCCATGGGGTCTCACCACCTTCTGAAGATACAAACGGACCAACTCATATACTTTAGTTGTATCTTGGATCAAAATGAAGGGGGATTTTTTGTTCAGATGATAAATAACCGCCCAAATGGAATTCATACCCTGAGGTGTACGAGGAAAGAATAAAATATAGTCCATGGGGACCTCATCCAACTTCTTGGTACGAATGGGTAACGACCGGAGTAAACTAGATAACTCTGATGTTATTCATTCACCTTCTTGCCTGTGGAGCATCTTGACACAATGTTCGTGATGTCTTGTCTATACCTGGCCAAACAAATTGTTGCTGGAAATCATAATACATCATAGTGGAACTCGAATGGATTGTCCACTAATATAGGTGGATATTCCCCATCACCACCATTCGTAAAGATAACGATACTACTGAATGGCCACTGAACGACAAGGTTCCGTCGAGAGACAATGACCAATCTGAAGACATCTCCACAACATAAATAAACGTCCTTGACCACTAATAAAGCTAACAATAGGCTATTCCCACTGAATCAACTCCAGGATATAAGGATTCAAATAAATTATTGCCACGAACTCCCCTTCATTGTGCTCCCTGGTCTCCACAGACATCTGAGAAAAGAGCCATATCATTGTCTAATCATCCCTATAATTCCTAAATTCCTACACTGGAACTCTTCGGCTAAATGTGATGTCCACCACATTAATCATTCATGTGGTATAGAGAATGTCAATGTCGAACCACTACGAGTACTTGATCTAATGACACTACATCATGTTCAGGTCCTTCTGTGAGAAGATCTAGGACAAACATTTGGGATCATAGTAGTCCAAAAACATCTCCCCCGAGAGATAGTGATTCCATGTCTTCAAATCTTGCATAAAAGTTTCTAACTCTAGGTCATGGGTTGAGTAATTATTTTCGGGTGGTCGAATTTTGCGAGAGTTATATGCCACCATGTGATCATCTCGTATAATCACGCATGCAAGACCCATACCTGAAGCGTCACAATAAACCACATACCCCTTCCGAGTTTTAGGCAATATCATCATAGGGGTAGTAGTAAACCACTGCTTAAGCCCCTCATAGGATGCCTGACATTCTGGGCCCCATACAAACATTATCCCTTTACGAGTGAGCGTAGACATTGGTGAAGCAAGACAAGAGAAATCCTAAATGAATCGCATGTAATAAACAGCCTGACCAAGGAAACTCTTAATCTCGAACACATTCTTCAGTTTCTGTCATGACATGACCACACTGATCATCCTGGGGTCCACTAAAACCCCTTGTTCTGAAATCAGTTGTCCTAGAAATTTCACCTCCCTGATACAGAAAGTGAACTTTGACCACTCTATATTGAAGTGATGATACCTCAATGTTCCCCACGCTATACTCAAGTGATGTTCATGTTCCTCCTAGAAGCCAGATTATACTTGAATGTAATCCACAAACACCCCAATGTATATATTGTGATACGGGTGGAAAACACTATTCATGAGTTCCATAATGACCACTGGAGAATTGTCCAATCCAATTGGAATTACCAAATCTTCAATGTGGTCATACTTGATTCGGAAGGCTATCTTTAGGATATCTTCCTCGTTCTTCCTAAGTTGGTGGTATCTCGAAGGTATGTAAACTGATTTTCCCCTTTAGCTGCTCAAAAAAGTAATCTATTATGGGAAAATGGTATTTGTTCTTAATTGTTATTTTATTTTGCTTCTGGTAGTCAATGCCCAAATGGAGGGATCCATCAGCCTTCATCATGAACAACACATTATAATCCCATGTAGAGATGCTAAGGTGAATGAATCCTTTGGATTTTATCTCATCTAGATATATATTTAATTCCCTCATATCGGTGGGGGACAATTGATATAAGGGAAGAGATATCGGTTGTGTTCCCTACACAAGATCTATCAATAAAACCACATCCCACACCAAGGGTAATCCTTAAAAGTCATCTCAAAATTCCTCAAAAAACACGTCAACTATATAAGGTTGTCCACCATCAGAATCATGACCATCATCCCCTTTGATGGGAAACAATAACTGAAAAACAAAATCTCCAATATCTATGAGTGGATGTCCCACACCACTCGATTGAGGATCCCATTCCCCAAGATAAACCTATCAAATCCCATTTTGTTCCATGAAACAGACCTGCCACCTATTGAAATCGATGCGCCCCAGAAAGTTTACTAGAAAATCCATAGCAAGTATTTTGTCATACTAATCCATATTTAAGACCAAGAGGTCTCACTCCACCTCAACCACTGACACAATAGTCACACATGATGGGTTACTAAGACCCAACTCTTTCTTAATTCCGAGTGGCGTCACCAACTCCATCACAAAAGACAAAAACTCGATTGGAAGCTTCATAATGTTCACGCCACCTCGGAGAGTAGGAGGCTTATTCAGGATCTCCTATGAAATTTCCTTCATATGACTATTAAGATATTCCCAATAATGTTTCATAATTGGGGAAAATACATGTCCTAAGGCTTGGAAAACCCGAACAACAACCTCTATATTCCTCTGATCATGCGATGAGGGCTAACTCCCTCCAGCTTCTTCCTATGGGTTCATGTGAGATTTTTGGGGAAGAATGTTGCGTCCAAAAGGAAATAGTCAAACTAGAAAAAATCAGTACAATGGATTTGAGAAATATTAACAGATATAATCAAATATAATAAATCCAAAAAAATTACAACAATATAATAAACCACTACTTCACCACCACCTGATGTCCATGTGTATTCTAGAACCTACTCTTCTCACATGGATGTGAAGTCGAACAAACAATTCCATTGTCCCGTGGTGAATAAATGAATTCCAAGTAAGGTGATGGCCATGAACCTTACTCCTGACCAAAACTCTGAGTCCCGACAGTTCTATCTCATATCTTGCCCCACTCTTCCAAAAACAATAATACAACCCAAAAACATTTACCACTTCTGATACCATTTTTTCATAAAAAGAATATGTTTTATGCTCATACTTGAACCCAACATATCCCATTACAAGGCCCAAAGGGAATTAATTATCCCATGTGCTCACACAATTTCCCATATATCAATAAATTGGTTTTGGGAATGATTTACCATAGTGTGAAAGCATAAAACAGTAAGAAAATTCATACTAAAAATATAAAATATCCAAGAAAAACAAGACATAAAGAAAATACATAACTGAATACATGGTTTAATATAATGTAAAAGTGGTCCAAATATAAGTAAAAATAGCCACAAATCAGCCATAAAGACACCACACCACAAGGGATCGTCACACCAAGCCGGCTCGACAACACTGCACCGTTGGAGGGGACTAATAACTGAAACTGTCTTCACCTGAGGCTTTACCTTTAGCTATGAAAAACATAATGTATTATACTTACACCCATGGGGTCTATGCATGGAGTGAAACTAATACTAAAATTATTTCACACAAACATTCCATTGATTATGTAGTACAAGGTGATAAATCAAGAAGTTTTAATATGTCATGAAAACTACAGACAAATTCCACAAAATCGAAGTTTCATTTGAAAACAATATTCAAAATAAAAAATTTAGATTTTTAATAAAATTAAATAAGAATGATAGATACTATATGGTACATTAAAAGAAAACATAATACAAAGGTATTTAATGAAAATTCAATGATCACCAAAACTTGGAACGCCCCTAGGCACAAGATATTCCCGTGCGCTATGTACCTCGTACCTCAGTGTAAAGTATACTAGTAACAATCTATTACCATGCACAAGACACTAGTAGGTAACATAAACATAATTTATTGGTCCAGAAATATCATCTACATGTTTTAGTTAGTTTTTTTTGTTATCCATTAGCTCAATGGAACAGGGACAAAACCCATCGGGATCAGTAGCTGTACTAGTACATATCTGACCTCCAAGGTACTCTTGCTTCCCCCTTTAGGCTCAAATAATATTCAGAATTCCTAATAAACCTATTTTAATATAATACAGCACTATTGGTAATATAAAAACAATAAAGTATCTATACACACCTTATACCAATTAAAAAACACAACATATGATTTTGGTTTTTAATAAAAAAATTTCTCAAAATCCTGCATTGTTTTGCACCCAAAAGTCCTAGAAAACCCCTCTATTCAACCAATGTGCACCCTCACAAGTCCCCAAAATAGATGTCTCATCCCAATAACTTTCAATTAAACCAAAAAACCAGTTTTTGGTAATCCCTATATAATCCATGATTTTATATCTTTATAAATACTCTATTTTCACACAAACACAGCACATAATAATTCATGTGTTTCCCAAACACCATTAAAACAGATTTTCACGGGAACAACCAAAGGATATAAACATTAAAAATAGAATTATCAGCCATCATATACTTCACTAATATCATTAAATTAAATATAGGGTATCTCCAAATTAACCAACATGAGATTTCTATGCAAACACACAATTTCTCAAAAAAATGGAAATAAAAATTCATTTTCACTATAAACACCTCTAAAACCAATTTTGGAAGGAATAATTAAATGTGATAAACATGCAAATATTATAATTACTAAATGATAAGTCACATGTATTGCATAAAAAATGGAATCACCTACCAAAATTGTTAAAACCTTGAATCCTTTGCGGGAAAAATCAATCACACTACCGCCATACCTCAAGGATGGATGATCAAGACTAAACATATACGACTGTACCAAGAAAATCCAATGTTAAAAAAATAAGATACAAACCCTACCCTATGGTCATTTGATAATTTGAGGGTAAGGTAAGAAACCCAAATTACATTGACTGAACCCCTATGATAAATGAAAGGGGAATGATGGAGAGCCACTTACTTGAGTCATGTTGATAAAATATCTCCAAATAGAATAGTATCTCAATTTAAAAATATGAAAAAATGAAATTTAGGTTGGAAAAAGGAAGATAAGATTAATTTAGAACTGGAATGGTGGGATGAGTGTAAAAAATGAAGAGTTATGAAGGAATCAAATTACATTTTTTAATCTGGACAAATTGTGATGGCTTTAGATTTTTTTACAAAAACCATGAGGAAAATGATCTCCAAATATGGGGATATGTAAGTGGGGGCATGCAAAGGCTCATTGGGCTTGAGTGAGATATGTAATCGCCAAAAAATAAATAATAATCAGTAAGATATTAAATGAATTTTCTTTTTGAAACTAGAAATGAGATTCCTGGTTGGCCCAACTTCTTAAAAAACCCAAATACTCAATGATTATAGTTTTATTAAGGAAACAATTTGAGTTGTTGGTCTTAATGGGTCTGGGGTGTCCATGTACGAAATAGAATGGATATAAATTTATGAAAAATCCAGAATAATTCAAAGAAACAAAATTTATTTTTAAATATGGAATTGGGTTCACAGTTTGGCCCAAATTTTGAGAACCAACCATTTCCACAAAAATTCATGGGAAACTCCCAAAACAAAGGAAACTGGAAATTAAATGAAATAAATCATTTAAAATAATTCATATATGTGACAAATAGAGTCTCCCCTGATAATAAAATTATTTTATTTTAATATTTCTTTACAATTTAATTATTTTATTTTCAATTAAAAAAAATTCAAAATGTTTCATGTATAATAATGTGTTTTATGAAATGATTGGTTATTTTCATAAATAGTTCTTTTAAATGATTTATTAATGATTCCTTTATAAATATAAAATTTTATTTTAAAAGTAAATAATTTCAAAATAATTTTCTAATTTTTTAGATATCAAAAGTGACTTTTAATGAACATTTATTTACCATATGAAATGTTCCATGTGATCATCAAAATAAATTTACATCTTATTTGGAATTCATTGATGATAATTATACTTAACTAGGGATATGATCCTAGGATAAAATTTTTATACAATATTTGAATGTATTATGTTAGCAATGGAATGATTTTTAAGAAACCCATTTCTATTGCATGAGTTACACCATCAAAATATCATTATAAAGCAAGGTTCCTTTTATGGTGTATACAGTGATGAAATGATGAAATGATTATGTAACTTGTATCTTTTCCACACGTTACAATATAATGAAATCACTATAAAAACCCCTTTAGTACCATGAATTATGTTATAAATAATGTTTTATGATTTTTTGGAACATGTAAATATGATATCCATTATGTGAAGGGTGGGACCTACCTCTCCCCAAAATGAATTCGGTAAATATTTATATAAGCCATGATTGATATAGATTGAATGAGGAGATAACCCTATTCAGTAAGGTATAGTCTCCACTATTATGTTCTTGGGAACAAACCCTACCAAAAATTATGGTTTTGGGGAGTGATCCCACAAAACTATGATATTTGTGGAAATAATAACCGACTTCTCAGGAAAATTTCTCTATGCTTGCGTGTATTCTATAAATCAATGTCTTATTATAATGTTATGATCTCCTATATCATGATATGTGATTCCATTATGACTCATTTCATATAAATAAACAACAATAATTCAATGTCTCAGGATTATGATATTTGATATGCAAGGTATGGTTTTAAAATTTTGAGACCATATTTTTATATAGCAATTTTCATTTCATGATTATGTGATCATTTATATCTCATTTATTACCCTTAAATAGAATCTGAGCTCACACTTTGTTATGTTTATGTTCCCCCGGTTTTCAAATTATATTTTATGTGTGGTTTGTTTGCGAGGAATACTGAAGGAGAATAAAAATATGTGAGATGTTCATGACCATTGACAAAAATATAATATAATATACATAATATACAAAAATATTAAAATATTATTTTCCTCATTTGCATGTTTTTGTAATGAATTGAATTATCATCTACAAAATTTGTTATTTTTAGTTATGAAATTCATGGGCATCGATACTCCAGGCCATTAATAATATATTTATTTATTTTCCAAAGGTATAATATATTTATTATTCTATGTTTGGTAAATTAATAAGATGAAATATAAACTGATTTATTGTTTCTAATGGGAATGGTATATTAAATATAATTATAATAAATATTATTACTTTTATTTAATGAATCATATTCATTTTATCTATGAGACATGAATAAATTAATTATATAATAAAAAAAATAATATAAATGGGGTTCACTACAGATTTATAGAATATTAATGGCATATTTTCAATTTATTTTTCTCTAAAATAGTTCTATAAATACCTAGTTATATCATTTACTAGGGTTTAACATAGTTGTACACTACATATATATCTTGAGATTCACTCAAACATAGAGTTAAAATTAACTAGGATAATTTCCAAATCCATATGTAAAAATAAATCTCCTCCCTCTTATATATTCATAGAATAATAATCAATCCTTTAACATCTATGGATTTTGGGATGATCCAATGGAGTGATTGCAGACAATTAAGGCCACTATAATTGTAGCCAGATTAACATCAATGATGCTTAAATATCAATGTATCATGTGTGGATTACCACTTTAGATATTATACATTAGATCTAATGATTGAAACAATGGTGAAACCCAAATATAAATTTGATCTATCAACACGTACATTTATGAAATTAATCATGATGTAAGTGATTTTTTATTAAATTGAATATATGTTAAATTTAAAATATCCTCAATATTTAATTATTCTTTGTGTTCATATGATTTAATAACTGGATTGAAGAAAAAAAATCATTGGGAATATGCTTCACTGACTTCTTCTACATCTATAACCTTTAATACATAAAAATATTTAAAAAAAATAATATTTTTTCCATCATTAATATATTTTTTAATTGAAGACATCCTTTTTATGAGAGAGGGTTAATTATCGAAATTAAAATCAAAACCATTATTTAAATTTTAATTTCCTTCTTATCTAATAACCTTTTATCATGTTTTCTCATAATTTAATGATTTTATATAAATTAACTTCCCACTTATAATAATATTACTAAATGAAACATATTTTTTCACATCATATATAACTATAACATAATGAATGTAATTTGGAAGAAATTAATTATTTTTGTAATATTCACTAGTTGAAACATTGGTATCAAACTAATATATTTTGATACAATGAAACATATTGGATATCATAAAATCATAGAGATATCCTCTATAATGCTTATAGATATTATAACAACATTCAATCATCCAATCAATTCATTCACATTTTCTTGTTTAATGATTATAATATCACCAAATTGGTAAGGCATTATTTTGGGGTTTTCCTCATTCATTGTAACATTCAATTCATGAATATTCTATATCTTTAATAGAATTACTTTTGTTATTTCATTGTTAATAAACTTTGGAATTAATTTAATAAAAGTGAGGCTATAATAATATCTCATTCATTGGTATTGTTATAAATTTTTTTATTTACCATAGTTTTCACTACACATTCTATAAAATGAGTAAAACCATCAGATATAATGTCAACATAAACCACACTAAAATAAATAACATATAAAATAAGTCAATACATTCCAAATATTTTAATAATTATTTCAAAAATTGATATACCATTATAATTAAAAAAATAATATAGACCATGATGAATACAAAATATCTAAAACTGACTTCATCATTAAAAACATGGAGCACATTATAGTTTCAACATCATAACTTCAGGATGTTTACTTAGGAATCATGAGTGCCACTATAATTCCAATTAATTAGTCAATACCAAAAATAAATATATTTTTTATAAGAATTTATACAGTGGTTGTAAATATATTAATGGACTTATTTTTATGATTTCATTTAAATTTTGTTCATCAATGATTATGAGGAATAAAAATAATCTATCATAGATTCGTTATTATACAATAAAATATTTAATTATGTTTATAACATTAAGTCATTAGCTTCTATAGAAAATTAATAAAACCATAGTGAACATAGTATTACCATTGGTTCACTCATAAAATGAATGGATACTTAATTAGTTCTATATTATTTAATTTATTTTCTAATAATCCCATTTTATCCTATATTGGTAACAAATTGTAACATTTTTCCATGAAATCATGTGAATATAAATATTCGATGACCTGAAAAATGTTCTTCCACTGACAAAAAAAATACATTTATGTAAATGAATTTATAAATAACACTTTTAACATATTTTTTAATTCTAAAACATAATTTTATTATAGAATTACACTTTTTATTTTTATTCAATCACATAATCTACAATAATTATTTATTGAAAACCTCACTTTGATTAATAAACACATTCTTCATACTTCCAAAAATATATTTCAATGTATATATGAGTTTTATATCTTCAACATATAAGCAATACCATGATATTAACATTGTAAAAACAAATTGATTCATATTCCCCTTCAATGTATGTATTATATCAGCATATTAGAAGGAGTTCCCATTTTGAATTATGTTAATGAATATAATAATAAAAGAAAAGTTATTTATATTTTAATATATTTCTTTGATATTCATCTATTTATCATCCTATCTCAATATTATACTGCACTCTCCGACAACCACCCCATTTATCTCTTATAATATTTAATTTTCAGATTCAAATAAATATTAAACAAATATATTTAACAACCATCGAGTTCCACATAAATTTTAGACATTAAAATTGATACCCTATCCTTTTATACACATTATTTTATTCTTAATATTAAAGAATGATATAAATGTATAGTCTAATTGTAAAACATGGAACATAGTTTTAAAAAAATGAAAATAGAATTAAGAATCATTTTATTAATATTTATATTAACATCCTAAATTCCTTTCACATATTATAATAGCATAGGATAACCTGGGGAATACATAGACAATAAGGACAATCTAAAATTCTTAGAATGGAAATAAACATGGGAGTGATTCATAACTGATGAGTTAGAATGAATTACATGATAAAATAAAATTAATAGATCATCAATAAAAAAATATGAATCATAACATATAGAACATTGAAGAATATGATCTTGGAAATTATAGAACGTTTAAGAATCATATATCATGACATAAACATGAGTAGTGGAAAACCACCAAGACTGTAACACATGGTCCAAAATGTCCCATAATGGATTAGGATTGGTCCCTAATCCCATAAATCATGTTTCAGGTGACTATAAATTACCCAATTCAAAATTGTTCTATCTGGATACACATGTCATAACATGTCCATGAATATGTGAATCTGATGAATAATCCAACATAATTAATAATCTTAAGGGTTACCCATGGATTGATTTGAGTTTCGTAGTCATGTCATAAGGTCTAACTAAAGGGAGTATCATAATGGTATACCTAAAATAATGAATTTAATTCATAAACGTATATTAATAATGGAAAACTAAAAATTTATCATTAATAATGATGTTCTAGTGAAGTGGAAGTATAAAAATATGTGGATGGGTAACTTTATAAATGAGTCACTCTAGTGTAGTTTAATGGAAAAAAATTTATGAGTATATCAATATTAGAGTAGATTAATTGTTTTAAAAAAACATGAAATGAACTAAAATAAATTATCATCATAAAATTATATATTTTACAAAAATAATGATGGATTAAAATATTTTATGAGGATTACTTGGAAATGTTTAAGAAACAAATAAGTTATCCTTAATTAGGCATGATAATCTAGTGAAATTGAGAATGAAACCTTTCAAAACATGTATTTAATTTCCAAATATATATTAATTTAGTTATTTACAGATGTCTGGAACATATAATAACAATTTAGGATAATTTTAAAAGAATAATTAAGAAATACCTTCGGTTAAAGAGAGATATAGTCTTTATAACCCAAAAAACATAGGATTAGAGAGATCTCTTACTTATTATTAGAATGTATTCAAAAAGTGAATTCAATGTTATGGGAAATAAAATTTGAATAATTAATTAAATAAAACCATATTGTTAAATTATTTTATTTATTATAATTTTATTAATTTCATTCATATCTATTTCATTGAGTTATAGAGTTGAATTTTAATGTTTCAGAAGCATTTCTTTTGATGTTTTCATGGTTGATATATTTTTACATAATAATGGATGTTATTGAAAATTCAGAATAATTCATATGAATTTATATTATATGGTGTCATGAACATAAATATTTTTAAATATTCCCATATATCATTATTTAATCTTGTGTTAGTATTATCCATTTGATATTACATTAATGGTAAATGTTTGGATTATTTTTTTTATTTTTCTAACCATCACATTCATGTTTCATTTTATGTCCTATTATTTCAATAAATTAGTTTAAAACATTAAATAAGTAATAATATATATGTTGAAATATTTTGTACCATAATAATGGTTTTATGACCATACATGATGGTGGTAATGAAAGAATCATTATCCATGGAGACGATAAAGCACCATATTTCTTAAAATTATTTATTATTATTAAATAAGAGTGTTTGAGAAAAGATATGAAATGAATAAATTATTTTATAAATATAAAATTATTGTATATAAATGTTACTGGAGTTTTTATTCCTTGATATACGTAAGACTTGAGGGTAAGGTAAATTTTGAAAAGAAAATAATAGAGATGGGTTGACAAAGTTTCCTCTTGAATACCACATCCTCAAAGGAATTATTAAGGAATATGGAATAGGTATTTTTTGAGTCACTCAAATCTTGGATGCGAGTAAGAGTCATTTGGATGGGAATTGGGAATAATATAGACAATATACAGTGATTAAAACCTTATAGTAGAAGATATGGTATTTATATGGGATGATAGGTGTGTTTTTTGAATATTTCATTCATTAGTTTACTATTTTGGATGAAGGATATCAATCGCATTGATTACTAGGACTAAATAATGTAAATTTTTTAGGATAATTTTTTCTAATGTGTTTTTACTTCATACATGAATCAAAAATACATGTATTTAGCTTACAATATAAAATAAAAAAAAATTACAATATTTCAATTATAAAATAAAAGTAAACTATTTTAGAAAAATAAATAAAATTACCCACCACTATTATTTGATCTATATATTTCAAAAAAGGAAAAAATTATAATTTTTTTTGAAATAAGATATTAATTTCTTAAATAAAATCACCATTTTTTAAATAAAGTACATATTTTAATATTATAATTGATATTAAGACCCGTTGAGAAATTAATTATGGTCTAATAAAATTGGACATTAATTATTTAAAAACATATTATTATTCTATGATTCTATTTTATGAAAATCAATTTTATTGTAAATAAATTTTCTAATTATTAATTTTTAAATAAATATTTACATTTTACAAACATAATAACATCTAATTCATCATTTTAAAAACATCTATCTATATATACTAAGACAGAAATATATCATATTTTAATATCTATGATACTAAAATTTTATTTATACATTATTAGGTTATGATATAATTTCAATAGTTATATTATTATTCCCAATGGCCAGATTGTTATTCTAATGGTCAGGTTACTATTCCATCTGTATAGGTTCCTTAATCTCTATAAATACCAGTATTTTCATTCTTAATTAACTTATACATTTTCTCATGATTATATATTTAATATTAAAAATTAATATTATTTTATTAAAGATATTTTTTTCTAAATATTTGTTCATGGGTGGAGTCTATCTACTAAATCATGAAGATCCAAATTTTCTCATTCCTCGATCTTACATATTATTAATTTTTAGAATAATTAAATTTATGAGAATAATGATTTTATTAGTTCATATATGTTATGTCTATGTTTTATGACATAATTATAAGAAGGAAAATTCCATTGATAAAATTTTGGGTCGTTACATTTTCCCCCCTTATGAAATTTCTCACTGAATATTTAATTTTACATAATATAATGAAATAAATAGAGGGTAATTGTCCTTCACAGCTTCCTTCAGTTCCAATGTTACCTCTCCATACATATGGTTTCACTATAATACAATGGACAATTGAGAGGTCCATTTATTTAGATCATTCTATCTAATGTCCAAATTCTTCTCTAGGTACTTCAGATAAGGGAGATCATATTCAAACTCTACCACAACTGAGTTTAGTATATTTGGGGATTTGGTATATACTTACTAAAGGGAAATTCATAGAATACATAATGTACTTGAGACATTTTTGGAGGATGTTTTTTTCCCAAGTACATAGATTCATGATGATCAAGTATCTTGAAGGTGCCAATGTTCATGGGAAATACATTTCCTCTCATTCCAAATACCACGAGCCACTTCTATTGAGATATATGGATGAATAACCTGTCACCAACCTCAAAATATATATCCCATCAACAAATATCTTCCTAACTCTTCTATTGACTTGGGGAACCAAAGATATTCATCTATATTGTCAATACATTTCCATCCATACCATTAACCATTTCATGTCCCACCAACATACGTTCAACAATGTCAACACATAATGATGTTTTTTTATCATATTCTCCAATAAAGGGAATCAAATATATCCATATGGACACTTTGGTGGAAAAATATTATATAAGAGAACTCATCTAGTGAAAAATGTTCATCAAATCCCACATTTACATCGAATAAGAATTATCTCCATTTGAGTTCCAATGTCTGAATGATCCATTGATTCTGGACATTAGATTGATATTGATAAGCCATACTAATGTTTAGCATAGTTTTTTTGATCGTGGAAGATACTTTTCTTGAACATGAAGGTAAATTAAAGATGATGATCATATATAATTGATAATGTTAATCCATGAATCATCAAAACTTCTCTGGTGTATATCTGTGAATGTTGGTCAAGTGATAATTCCTCCAGAATCATCATTAATTGATAAGGCATTGTAGGACTATCCACAATGATCCATGTAGCATTATTTCGTTTGGATGTATTTGGAAGTCTAGTGACAAAGTCCATAGTGATGTTTTAAAATTTATAATAAGGTATGGGTAATGTATGATACATCCACTTAGACGTTTTACTATTAAACATTCATTTACGGACATACGAAACAATTTTATGTTTATCCATCAATCTCCTTCTTCATATTGTGCCCACAATTGTTCTCCTGGATATCTTGATATATCTTTGATCTCAGTAGATGAATAGTAGAGTCTGAGCTATGTGAATCATTTAGATGTTCCATCGCTATCTCAGGATTTAGTGGAACAAATAGATGTAACCTAAATTTTATAACTACTTCCTTATAAATTTTTTAGCATTGAGGATATCGATTTTTTTATATCTTTCATCCTCTTTTTAAGTTCACCAAAATTTATTTAAGTATACTTTATCATCTCCAAAAGTGATGGTTGAGGAATTATTTGTGAGTGGGACACTGATTCAACTTAACTTGTGATTCTAATTTCAATTATTTTCCATTCTAAGGAGACTGTATCCTTCCCAATTCTTATCATTGAAAATGTAACCAGATCCCTTCAATAGAGTGCATCTGTAACTTTAATTTCCTTATCAGGATGCTAGTGGATTGAGCAGTCATAATCCTTAACGAGTATTAACCATATTCACTAAAACATATTATGCTCATTAAAATGTGAATATATATATTTTAAGCTATTATGACCAGTATATATATCAAACATATCCTCATATAGATAATGCCTCCAAATTTTCATTTAGGAGATAACAATTATCAACTCCACATTATGAAATGGATAGTTTTTCTCATTAAATTTCAAATTCCTTGTGAAATAGGATATTACAAGATCATGTTTCTTCATTAAATTTCTTTATACCTTCTGTAATGCATCAATATATATTTCAATGAGTTCCCCATGTGTCGGTAGCGTCTATATTGGTGCAATGATAAGCCACAACTTCAACTCTTTGACATAGTATTCACACTCAGTAATCAATAAAAAAATTACTCCAATTCTATTTAGTTTTCATATATGTTTTTATAATCTTGATATTTACATGAAAAATCATCAATAATACATATCTAAATTGCAGAATCTATAAATCCATATTAGAGATGTAAGTTTGGGAAACCATTTTTCTCCATCATTTTAAAAAGGTCAAAAAATATTCCTTTACATGAGATAACATTCCCCAAGAATGTTACTTCCTCTTTAAATAAATAAAATTTAAAATAATTTTCATATATTTTATCCCTTTAAATGTATTTATCACATTATTCAAATTCTCTTCATGAATCTATATGATTTCAGATTGTATAACTATTACAAAAAATTTATTGAGTTAATATCTAAAGAAAATAATCATTAGGTCCATGATTATTGATCGATAATTAGTGATTCCTATGTGAAAAACTATTAACTCGTTTTTTCCATTCATCATTCCAAAGATAGTCTCGGGAATATCATCCTTCTCCAACTTTAATTGGTGATATCCCGACCGACGGTCCACCGTAGAGAAATACTTGTCCCCATGCAATTGATGAAATAAGTAATATATTCATGGTACGAGATACTTGTTATTTTTTGTGACTTTTTAGAGATAATTATAATCAATTCATATAATCACTTATCCATCCTTCTTCTATATTAATAGGATTGGTGCACCTCGTGGTGAAGCACTCTAGTGTATAAAGTACTATTCTGGATTCTCTTGTAACTGGTTATTCAGGTCCATTAACTCAATGTTGTCCATCTTGTAAGTAGTCATTGATATTGTTTGAGATCTTGGTATAATATCAATTGGAAACCCAAACATCCAGTTTAGGTGGAAGAACATGAAAATCTTTAGGAATCAAGTAAGCATAGTCTCATAGAGTAGGAATGTCTTTGAGAATCACCCCCTCTATTTTCTCAATTATTTATGATAGATATGATTTCTTATAAGGAAATAATATCCAAAATTGATATGATGATTCTAAAGGACAATAATGCTGCTCATTAGACATGTATAGAATTGGAGGATGTCTTAGGATGTGAAGTGTGATCTCCCCCTCCAGGCGGCTGATATTTTATTTATATAGAGATAAAAATCCATTCCCAATGCAGTATCAAACACAACCAAAGGAATTAAGAAAAGAATTTAAAGGGAGGTTCAGTCCAAAAAGATTGATAATGGAGGATATATATACCTTATATGAAATAATTTCTTCATTCATTTTTTTCATAGATTACTTAATTTCCATATTCTGTGGTAGAATTTGGATAGTTCTACTAAACATGTAATATATAAAAGAATTTTTAGGAAGAAAACAAAAATAATGACCATTATTATTTAAGTAAAAACTATTATACCTTTCACAGAATAATTTTATGGCTCATTATTAGTATTAGTGATAAAATAAACTCTTATTTGTTTCCATATAGGTTTTTTCATTGATTTTCCTTGATAAACCTAGGAATAGAGAATTAACTCGTACTGTTCCCATATTCTATATAATAAAATCACAAAACAATATACATGGTGTTGAGATGAAACTTATTTTACACTTTCACATTAGTGGGTTTATTCATTTCACATCAACATTTTTTAGCATGGTTTTCCACTTTTAAAAACATGATGCATCTTCTAGTTCCCCATAAATAGGATCTTGGATATATTTTCCCAAACATTTAACATGTGTGATACTATGTTTTATTCCCTTTATAATATTTTTCAATCATTCCTCTTATATTAAAATACATTTTAATTATATTTATATCTAATCCCATGCAACAACTATGAGTAATCAAGATCTTTATTAGGCTTTCAAACACATTGGAAAATCTCCTCAAAATTTTCAATGTACTAAATTACTGGGATATTCATATACAATGTTTTAACCTACTAAATAATAATTCAAGTATAATTTCAATATGAATGAAATATTTACATGCAGACAGTGCAAGCCTTCTATTTTTCTCCTCATATGCTTTGATAGACTCATAATCCTTTTCCCTTCATAATAATGATCTCCCTCCCTGTAATATGATGGAGAGTTCATGGAATATATTAATTGAAAAATATTTTCATTAATCCTTCATAATAAATGGAAAAAATTTCATCCCCAGACATTGTTTTTTTATTAATTTCAATAATTGATAATCATTCCACATCAAAATCGTTTTCCACTAGTATAACTTTCCCTTCTTCTGAGAATTAAAGAACAAAGAATGTTTCATCAATGGAGTTAATATGTCATTCCACAATGAGGGTATCACAAGATATTCTAAATATATGAGGTCTTTTTTAGATAAATGTTTAAACTTCATCTTTCTCATTCTTATGAGAAGGAGGTCATTCCACATGATTATGTTTTTATTAATAACATGATCTATTTTATCTTGTGCTTCTATTATGTTTTGAGCTCCAACTCCCATTAGATGTGTAATTTAATTATGTAATTCATCAAATTTCCAGTAACATTGGTTATTAGGATCGATTCCCTTATATCTTGTTTTTTACTAAAAAAGAAACAAAATACTATTAGTTTGATTTAATACATATCTATTAGGATTATAAAATGGAAAAAATAAATCTAGAAGGAATAAGTTATAAAGGAAAAGTATACCCTAATATATGAATCACTAAGTTTCTATAGAGGTTACCTATGTTGATATAACTATCACCTGGGTTCTTACTAATGTTTTCTAGTCCTGATCCTCAATAATGACTAGATCATTCTCTAATAACAACTACAGATACCATATCATTTTACACATATTCGAACATGATTTTAAGCTTACTAAAAACCAAGTATCCAAAAATATAAGGTCTTTGGATGTCTTGGTACATAATTTGAAGAAATGATATTAGAAAAAAATATCATTTTATTTATCACCATTATGAATTTGTTACATTATTTGAGCTACTATAACAACATAGTATAACATGTGAAAAAAATTAACAATAAGGATAATCTAAAATTCTAAATAATGGAATATACATTAGAATATGTCGTGGCATATGTGTTATCTGAAAAAACATGATAACCAAATGGCATGGATCATGATTAAAAAATGGAAGCATAACATTTAGAACATGGAATAATATGATCATGGACATTTTTTAGTGTTTTAGCAATATAAAAAATTAAAAAATAAGAATATTGGCTAACTGTTCTCACTATGTCACATAGATGACAATGTTCCCTAATTGATTAGGTTTACTGCCAAATCCAATACATGATATCTTGTGTGACTAGAAAATTACATTATGAATTGATTTGATATATAGTAAAACCCCTTATCACATGTTCCCAAATATACAAGCCACATGAATAATCAAACATAAAGAATAAACATAAGGTTTATCCCTGGGAATAAATAGGTTTCTTAATCAAGTAAAAAGGCATAACTAAAGGGATTATCTTAATTTTATACATGAAATAATGAATTTGATTCATTCTTGGAAATTTTTAATGAAAAAATAATAATATATCATGAGTAATTATGTTTATCCAAAGTGGAAACATGAAATGGAGTGGTTGTGTAACTTTATAAACGAGTCCCTTTATTGTGGTTAAATAGTAATGATTAATGGTTATTTAAAGTGTAAAAAGTAATAATTTTTTGTAAAGAAATATAATTGAAATAAAACAATTTTTACTGATAAAATTATCAATTTGAAAAAAAATACTGGCATCTTAAAATAGTATATGTAGTGTACTTGAATATTTGTAAGAAACAATGTGGTTCCCTTCAATTGGGATTTCTTGTTGAGATGAACTGAGAACGAAGCCTTTTAAAACAAGTATTTCCAAATCACTAAAATACTAATTGAGATATATATATAATTTAGAGCCTATAAAAATAACTTATGAGAATTATATAAGTATAATAAAAAATAGTTATGGTTAAATGGAGATAAATGATAACCAAAAGGAAAAAAATAGAAGTTTTAAGAGATATTGTACCATATGTTTAATATATTTGCCCACTTAAACATAATGACCTGGATAATCAAATTATATTCATTAATTACTTAATTAATAACCACTTATTCATGTATTTGATCTATTATAATTTTATTATGATAATTTATGGCCATTTCAATGTGTTATATAGCTTAATATCATTATTTTGAGAGCATTCTTGTATATGGTTTCACTATCAATTTACTTCTATAAAATAATGGAACTTCTTAAAAAAGTGTAATAATTCCCTAAAAGTGAAAATATATGGTATTAATGAAATTATATATGTTTAAATGTTACCATATATCATTTATTTTTCTTTAATTAGGATGAATCATTTAATAAAACATTAATGATAAATGTTTAATTTATTTTTGCATTTTTTATAACTATGAGAAAATAGTTTCATTTTATTTAATTTGACATGGATAAATTAGTTTCAAAACATGAACGAAGATATAATATATAGTGACCCAACCCTAGTAATCATAGATCTAGTGTCTACAGCTATTACATAGCCATGATTACAAGGAATTATATTCTGAAGGACTGAATGTTTAACAGTTATGGAAAAAATGATTACAAATATAATACCCAATTTACATTGGGAAATAGAGAATAAATTAAAATTCATAAAATAATAAAAAACCACATCCTTTTAAATATTTCAAAGGATTCATATTCATAATTATAGTAAATGAATCAAAATAAGGGTGAGCTGAAATGCTCAGTAAGTGTATAATATAGCGGAAGCCACAACTAATAAAAAAGATCCATAAATATCGAAATGAAATTATTCCATATAATAAATAAAATTATAATGAAGTTCCCAAACATCGTGGAATGTTAAAAAAATAAAAACACAAACCATATTTTCTATAAAATTTAAATGAATGTGCATCCATATATTATATCAACAGAAAAATCTCATGGATAATAATAAAAAATAAATTCCCAACAAAGGAAATTCTTAATTAATATATTTCATACTTCATACTCACATGATACTACTACCATAAGGATATATCTTCTAAATTTTTTAAAATATACTTGGTGAAGACCCATTATCATCGACTGTATAAAAATTTTAATCTCATGAGACTACTGATGCATCATGGGGATTTCACTAACCAACCCCTAACTCATAGGTATTTAATTAAATGGTCCCCAACCCATGTCATGCATATCCATATCATTCCACATAATATGAATAATGGATCTAAATTCATAATCCCAGAGTATTAACAAATATATATATTGAGTAAATGATACTAGTTTTTCAATTTCACCCCAAATAATTAAATAAAAATATATGTAATTAACTTATGTAGACATGGTATATTGTTTATGAAATTTAGATATATATTTAAAATTATTTGGGTAATTAGAGGGAAATTCTATTATAAGTTATCCTATGAAATGGATTATTTGTAATAAAATGGTTCTCATTTGAGTTATGAATGTACACTATTTTTTTCCTTTTCTCTATATAAATGATTAAATATGGCATAATGTGAATTATATTTTAGGACATATAGGTCCCAAAGGTGTCCAAGGTAGTTATGGAGCCACAAACGCCACTTTTTCTTGAAAATGGGAGGTTGTATGGTTTGGTAAACCATGCAGGATGAGTCATATGATGATGCAGCTGGGTCTTCATTATTAACAGAATTTGACAATGGGTATTCACATCTTTTTAACATGTTATATCAAGAATTTAGGTTCCCCATGTCCTAATGTAGACCATGGGAACATATAATAATTTTGAATTATATAAATTTTAAATTTAATTAAAAATATTTAAAACTATAGGTAATGTTTCCTTTCAATGCACATTAGATATTCACCCCTATCTTTTGGATTCTCCTATATATATTCTTTAAATTAAAATCTAATTTACCTCTGGAATATAAATCAAATGTTGTTCATCAACTTGGATCTGTAATGGTAAGTCCTCGATTCCATTATAGTTGATCTTGATTCTTCTAGATATCAACCGTGCTATTTGGATTTAGGATCATATGTCCTAATTTCTTGTTCTTTGTCCATTATTCATATTTCATGAAAACTAGAATGAATTAGAGCCTGATACAAGATGATTTATCTATTATGATCCTAAGAATTGTGGTCATATTATTTCCATTAAAAGATAGATCATTAATATATATCCGGAGGTTGCATGCCTATTTTTCAAGCATCTCCATAAATGATATTGACTCCTATTATTCCATATAATGGTTTAGGTAATTGAATAGTCATTTTTGAGCATGTTATAGGCTTTATTCTTTGAATAAGGACCACATCATGGGCCAGTTTACATGAATGTTATTTTATGGATTTCTGCTTTGGATGACAATTTAAGGTATTCCTTGTCCCATTAATTGGTTGTTAAAAATGGATTATGTCATAGGTTGAATAGTAGTGTTGTTAGATAGTAATTTAATTGGGTAAAGGGTAATGGATGTTTGGATTGAACCATGACCCATGGATTCCATTGCTTGTTTATGCATCAGGGTCTGGAATTTCATTTCCCATGTGAGTAAAGTAGAGGCAAAGGTGTGAATTGATGCAATTGGATTTAATTTATATAAATAATGTTTTTTCCATGCGAGTTATATTATAAATAATCCATTTTAGTGAATTATAGTATTTTTAGGTTGAATTAATTTAAAATGTCTATGTGATTATTTGAATGGCCCTTGAGTTACTAGAACATGTCATCTATGTTGAGACCATTCTATGTTACTAATATATTATGAATAGATAGATAAAGATCCTGATATGCCCACATGAGTAAATAGAAGGCCATGAGATTGTTTTTTTTCCTTTCTTGAGTCAACCATTTGAAGACAGTCATATTTTATGACTTTAGGTTTTACCTTGTCATGTTAAATTATTTAGTTAAATGATATATAGCCTTGAGTGATACATGGAATCAAATTATAATTCCATTCAAGAACTAAATGATTAATTTTTTAATTTCATTAACAATTCATGTATTCAAATGTGATATTCCATTGATGGATTCGTTGCTAATGGAGTTATATACAAAGTTATATCCAGAATCAAAATTTATTTCCAAGGACGGACTCAAATGGAACTGATTATATGACATGATTCATATATGGGGTTTTCATAGAAGACCTCCAAGGCTTGTCTCATATGATTTGGACTTTATACCACATCTCGAGTGATACATGGACTCCTGAGAGTTTCAAAATGGATAAGCTCTTAGGGTGTTGGTTTAATACACCCATTGTGAAATGTGAAATATACCTCCAAAATAATGAACAAGATTTGATTCCCTCGTGATTAGTATTATTTAGTTGACCTGTAAGGAATATGTTGGGCCTCCAGCTATATGGGTGTTTTCCTTATTGAGCTGGATCTCGAGACTTCAAGATTTCAATGTAATTGAAATGGTAAATGAATGTAAATGAAAACCAGTCCATATAGGTTGTTTGATTTTGAGTTCTCAATTTCTTTCTAATTTTCTTATTACACACTACCTTTTATATATATTCATTGACTTAATATAAGATATATTTTGTGGTTTCTTATTTGGATATATTCCCACACCCTATTTGGTTCATGTTTTGGACCCAAATTGACTCTCCGAATGTACGTGTTGATATGTGAAAGTTCCCTCTTACAGGTACTTGATATGATTCTTAGGAGGAAGAGAGCATGGGATCATGTTAAGGTTTGTGAACTATTTAGTTTATTTATGGGAATTGTTGAACTTTTGTTACACGGAATTTACATCTACCTAGTATTCTTAATTATTTTGTTTTATTATAAACATGTGACATCTATCCTCTTTATGTATATGATTTGACTTATGGTTGATTTATACTATCAATATTACTGTATTTTTTTCATATGGTTTACTACATCTACTAATTTTATGATATTTATACTATGGTAAAATCTTGTAATGAGGGCATATACTCCCCCTAGAATCACCCTGGACCTTGATACTAGTTAGAATCCACTAGGGTTTGGGGAGATACGATTGAGGCCGTATGAGCCACTAGGATCAGGGCACCATTCTATGGTGTCTGGGTGAGGGACAATAAAATGATATATTAGATAAACCATTTATTATTTTCTATACTATTTGAAAATAATATAAATGTATAGGAGGGAATACAATTTTGGTATTGATATGTGTTCATTCGTATCTAACCCGTGTATAGGAAAATTCCAAATTTCCTCTAATTGAATTTCTATTTTCTAGATATTTGATTTTACTGTTCAATTGATTCACCCATTGCGTTTTTCCCTTGATTAATGAAATTATTGTTGTTGTTATTTGGGGTTCTTATGTGTTGTAACCTATTGAGATGAGGGTATTCCAACATTGGTATCTAATATGTATGATACCTATGTGATTGGAATTTAGTGGACCATGTTTGACTTCCAAATGAAAAGTGTTGTGACGTGGCATTAATAGACCCATGGAATTGATCACCAGTTAGTATGATCCCCCATATGTCAAAATTTGGTGCACAATGGGTTTAACATTCGAAAAGAGATGTCATAAATATAAAAAATTATTAATAAAATGATTGCGATTGTGAAATCATATGGAAATGGAAAACAATATCTTAAGCCAAGTGAAACTAAAATGGAATATATTAGAGATCCTTACCAACGTTAAACATTATAGTACATTTTTTCTAGTGTATCACTTTTACGTTATCTGTTTGACACAAAGACTACACCCATGGGGATGGATTAATGGATTATTATAATAAGTAGGATTTTACCTCTCATATCTATGATTCTATGCTTTTTTATCTACAATTCTATAACGACCATGAACTAATTAATGTGATTGGAATTGTCGAGTCATTCAACCCTGAATACCACTAGTTGTATGACATGAGAGTGAAAACGATAAGACTCTTTAGGTAGTGTTACTTGGATAACCATTGGTTCCTTATGCTTTTCATGTTGAGCCACACATTTTTGTACTAGAGATTGGTTCTGAGGCACAGTTCAACCAAACCATTATGTGGTTCCTACCGTCCATTTAAGAAACACCGCAACCTGCCCTGCATTTGGACCAGTTGAAACATGAGTTTCAATAGTAGCATACAACCATGTTTTCAAGGGACAAAGTACTATAAGATATAGAAGCATGGATACATTCCATTCTCTCTATATTTGTCCACGTATATACTCCTCTTGAGTGGTGGGTAAAACATGATACATATTTGATATCTGATTCTAACAAGAGAATCTTGGATGATACCATCCCGATTGATAATCATTAAGAGATGGCCTATATGGAGTTTTATATAGCCTTTATTGACAATTTATATCCCTAGACACATAGGGTAGATAAATCCAAGGTGGTTTTCATATAGAGTAGAGTGAACTATCAAACATGGATTGTTTGACCCATTTTACTGTACTCCATCTAATCACATGTATTTTTATGGGATATGGGTTATCAAAATCTAGATAATTTTTGGATGGTATTAGATATGATATCGTTTTAATGTTATATGTCTTCTGGTGCATAAAATATATCTCATATAGTCAATGTGGGTCAAATCGTAGAGCGTAACCTGAGAAAAATTTAGAGGTGTGGGATATGGTGGATCGACACCCAAATCTAGGACTACATTGATAGGTAGAAAGAATAATCTCCTATAGCATCCACACAATGAAACTAGTAGTCGTAATATCTCTTCAGATATCCAGTTGAGTTGCAACCATTTTCGTTGGTTGATACATATGACGCCATAGTGTATGGGGGACCCAGTTGAGTGTTAGTTTTAAGAAATAAAATACTATCTGCAATGCTTCTATATAGTGTTTTCACCATCATCTAGTGAGAGAGGGTCTAAAATGACTCCAAATTAATCATTAGGGTTAGTAGATTCTTACTAGATAGGTGGACAAGGTATATTTTTCTGATTATGATGTGGTGGTGGTCGTAGACTCGATAGCCAAACCCTAGGTTCACAGTGATAGTAGAATGAACTAAATCTGGGTAGCCAGGTAGTTTGGGGATAATGTTTATACATATAATGGTGTTATGATGCAAGATGCTCCATTAGGGAACATGATGGATGGTTAGCACTAGTTCCAGGGTTCCCTTAGAGGATCGTTTGTGTGACATCATATGGGAAATTTACGTCCTCGAGATGATAGGATTTAATGTCATTCTTGAGATTGACATTTTGGATTCTTTTCCATATTTCATTTATTTCCTTTTCTGCATGGCGAGTTATACATCACCAGAGGATGGGGAGATAATTCCAAATTGTAAATAGAATGTCTAGGAAATCCTATATGGACCTAAGCATCATGGGATAGGCGGTATGATAACACGATATTGAGTTTAAATCTAGATGATAAGAGAACACATCATGCTGATTTCTCTCAAGTAGTTGATTATATCATGAATAACTACCCGAATTACTTCTCAGGATTTCCTTCGGTAAGTGAGGTGGATCTCATAATCAATACACTTCCATGTGATACACTAGTATACATTACACCTTAGAGGATGGCCATGAATGATTTTTAAGAGTTGAGGAGGGAAATGGTGAATTTTGGGTAAAAATATTTATCCAACCCAATTCTTATATGTGGTGTTCACTAGTCATTTTTACAAAAAAATGATGACAATACCATTAGGCTTTGTTTGGATTTCCAAAAATTGATCCAGTTGATGGTTAATATATGAAATCCAATTCCATGTATAGATAACATCGTCAACGAGCTCTGAGGTGCTCGGGTATTCTCAAAGAATGAATTGAGATTTGGTTACCACCAGGTGCATGTCAGACGATCAAACAAACCTTTCATTGCCTTTAAGAGAATTAATGGTCTACATTAGTTTTTGGTTATGTCGTTGTTCTCTGCAATGTGTCAGCATAATTGATGGAAATTATGAATCGAGTTGTCCATACTTACCGTGAGTCATTTGATGGGGTTTTTATAGATGATATATTGGGGTATTTTTATAATTGACATGTCCATGCCAAAAATTTTAAAATCATTTTTCATACACAGAGAGAGAATCAGTTATATTATAAGGTCAAAAACCGACACTTCAAGATGGATCAGATTCATATACTAGGCCACATTATCTTAGAGAGAGGATTATTAGTGTACATAGGGAATTTGAGAGTGGAATTTATCGTCGAGGATCCCAATAATGTCTTTGAGTATTCTTGTTTCATACGACTTACTGGATAATATATATGTTTTATACAAGACTTATTACGATTAGAAACACCCTTAAAGAGATCGAATAAGATGTGTGTGAAATATTTATACATATATTACTATGGGACGACCTTTTAGTAGTTGAAAGGGATAATCAATTCAGCACCAATAAAAATTTATTCTGACCAGGGAATGTGTTGAATTATTTGTTGGCACCCATCAGGGTTTGGGCTACTTGTAGTTATTATGTATGATAATTTATCATTTGTGTATATGTCTCCGTAGTTGAGGCCACATGTAATGAACATCCCATCACAAAATCATAGATTAGGTTTAGTTGTTAACACTTTTGAACTTTTGGTGACATTACATGATTGGAGAGTGTTTTTTTGTGTACACAGTCCACAAAAATATCAAGTATATATTTACACAGCGTGATCTAAACATAAGGTAGTGAAGGTGGGTTGTGTACCAATAGATTTTATCTTTTAGCATTCCAACAAGAATATTAAATGAAATTAAGTGGTTGATGTACTGAGTAGAAGGAATCCAATATAGAATGTGTAGCTGGACAATAGAAAGTGGATGTTTATGGATTTTTCTCAGTGATGCACTAAGAGGTTCACGACAGTTGGTGTAAAACATTCCATTATTCTTGAGTTGTTACCTCTCTCATGTTGGAAATAGTCAGGATGAGGCATCAATCATCTTTGAAAGCCTAGTAATGATGTATCTAACCTATCTATTCCATTCCATTTCTAAAATATAGTGTCTGTGGGGTTTAGGGAGGTAAAAGTGACTTATTCCAACACATTTCCAAAAGATTATGTTTTGGGAACAATGTCTCTAAAATGATATCTTGTTTCAAATGTGGTGCGTTCAAATGGAATCTCATTCTAATGGTAGATTATTTCAACAATACATATTACCAATGGTATCATGTTCCAAGGGTCGCTCATTCAAATAGTAGATCATTCCAACAATAAGTCATTTCAATGGTCACCTGTGAATGGTGACTCGTCCAATGGTGACTCATGAGTGGTGACTCATAGAATGATATCTCATTGAACACTATCTCATCCAACAGTGACTCTTTCAATGATTAATCTTCCAATGATGAATCTTCCAAGGGAAAATAGTCCAACGATGACTCATCCAATACCGACTAACCCAATGGTTACATTTATAATGGTGACTTGTCTAACAGTGACTCGTCCAATGAAGAATCATCCTTTGATGACTTGTCCTATTGAGAGTCTTCCAAAAGTGACTTGTCCAGTAATAACTCGTCCAATGGTTACTCTTCCAATGGAGAGTCCAATGGGGACTCATCCAAGGGTGACTCGTCTAATGGTGACTACTGAAATGTGTTTCTAGCTTCCTATAACATCAAAAATATAAAATTATCGTTGACGTAAAACTCCTTCAATGCTTTGTATTAAGGTATTTAATTCTGATTCAAGGTCGATTACTCATTTCAAGTTTATTCCTAAGGTTTCTGGTGCCTTTACTCATAGAAAATGAATGAGAATGACTATATCATCGATTAATAGATTATGTAAACTGTATCTTAAATCATTACCCCATTTATATTTTCTAATGGATTGAGATACCTTCCACCTTTTTCGTCATTCTTGTTCTTTCCTAGTATGATACATCTGAACATTTCATTCCATATGATTCATTCCATCGAACTAGAATACTTGGATCACCCCCATGGTATTTTCTTTCTAAAAGTGCACACACTATTTTAGTGAAACTAGTATGTCTCGATCACTCTATGATATAAGGTCTGTTCTACCTCTATTTTTCTGTGTCACTTGATCTGTTTCATCTTTTTTATCGTTTCTATTTAATGGAATGTGATCTCCATTTTTTAATGAAGATTTATCGATTGTTGGTTGATGCGGTGGTGTCACGTCATCCTTGATTGAATGTAGTCCTAGTGGAGAGGAGAACATGATCCTTTTTGTAGGTAATTATTGTGAAAAAGTCCAAAACCTTTTAAGATTGGGGATTTAAGGCTTCATTATATTTATGATAAATTTTGGAGTCATCAGGGTTTAACACCTACATCACATTAAAATTGTCCTAATTAATTATAATAATAGGATTCAAAGAATAAGTATACCTTTCCTTGAATTATTATTTCCTATTTATTTTATAAATAGTGTGATATCTTTGTTTGGATTTTTTAGCATGTTTTTCATGATGAATTTTGTAAAAAACCTAAATCCATAATTAGTAGATAATTAATTGGCTAAAAATATCGATGTATGTTAATGAATCTATTTGTTGTTGTAATTTGATGATAATCAAATTTATATATTAATAATGATTAATTGAATTTGTTGTAAAAAATAAATCATGTTGTGACTTATTGATTCAAGAATGTAAAATTAATTGTTTAATTAATTTGTGATAGCATGAGAAATCTTGTCTTTTGGATTCTCATAGTTGGATCCTTTTATAATTAGTCTGTTAATTACAAATGGAATAAAGTACTGATAGTGTGATAAAAATAATTCTATATTGGGTCTGAGTTACCCGCTTACTTGTAAGGTCTTGGGGCCTTATTATTTGGAGCTATGAGTTCTCATTGTATGTGGCGGTTCAATGACTTGTTTAGGGCCAAGAGCATAGATGTTATGTTATTTGATTCCTACTGATAGTGTTGTCAGGTGATACTGGGATAGATGATCTTGGTGGGCTATTATGGTATGTGTGGGAATATATACCCATGGGTTGTGGCAGCAGTTAACACTTAGTGTAGAAAGACTCATCGATTTTTGGATGTTTGTGTTAGGGAGGACATTTTATATGATGGAACGGGTTGAAGCACGGATAAACCATCGTCATGAAAGTGGTTTATATATAACTTATAGTTTTCTTATCTATTTTACCTTCTACACTACTTAAGGCAGATGGTCTGGCTTACCCTCCTTCCATAATAGGCGAAGATGTGGGAGGTATGCCACATGATTTCAGTGTATAGTTCCTTGTGTATGGATGGGTATAAGTTTCTACTATTGGTGAAAAATACATGAAAGTTTGTTCATCTACTCACCATGTAGATCCCCTTGTGCATGGTAGACTCAAATGATTTATTAGAATAGTAGGAATTTTGGAAAATGTGATATTTTTTCTAATAATTGTTTGAATAAATGATTTTCATCCATGGGGTTGGAGATTACTGGGATGCAGTACTGTGATTCCAATTTAATTGAATTGTAGAAGGGGATTGGTTGTTCTGGGAGGTCTGTGAACATTGTTGTGATGCTAGTGAAATGTAAGTCTAAAATGTTAATATTAATTTAATGGTTAAATAATTAATTAATGTAATGTTAAAAAAATTAAAATGAGATAATATTATATAATAAATATCATTAAATGGTTTTTTCCATATAGGATATCTAGTTTTAGCAGTGGTAGTTGAGACTCCGTGAGAAATTAGTAGTAGTTGAGTCTATGAATAGGTTATGATCATAATGTGGTTGTGAGCTATATTATATCATGTATATTTTGGGATTATATATGCTAACCCACACTGTCAGTCTGGGATAAAGATCCCTAAGGGATTCTAAGCCATGTGGGTGTGTTTCCCCAACATCTTAGTGGGATTATGGATGGATGACTTCCCCCTTTTTCCAAGATCTCTTCTCTTAGTAGTTACATATGTTGGTATGCACGGTGGTTAGTTTCCCCCCATATATGTGTAGAGGGATATAAAATAATGTTGTTATTTCACACACATATATTCTAGATATAGTTTCTTATAGATTACTATAGGTACAATTTTTATAAGATATGATTGATTCTGGATCCTTACATAGAATATGGGGTATAATGGCTTGAGGCATAATACCTATTGTATGGTACACAATATGCGGGTTGTGGTGGCTCCTAAGAACTACATTGTTACTTGTGTTTTTTTAGATGGTGTGCTGCTTTTCCAAGGTGCCATTAGGTAATTCTTTGAGTATCATGGGGTGAATGTTATAGTGAACTACTTGGTTTCGTCAACCCATATCGTTTGGGGAGAGATTCTAAGGAAATGTGACATTAGGGATATGTGAAACCTAGTGGGGAATTGGTAGGGGGGTACCCTTGAGATTAATTGTTATATTATATTCTCTTGTATTGAATACAAGATGATAGTATACATGGTGAGGATGGGAACATAGTATAAATATTTAGGTGATTATTTAGATTCATTTGTTGATCACTAAGATTTATCATAATATCTATGCTTTTGCGTGAGAGGATCTAGAGATAAACCTAATGAGTATACATTATTACTCACCGTATATTATAGAAACATTTTTTGGACATGTGGAGCTGGTTGAATATTAAGATGTATACAACTAGCTTCAGGTTCCATTAGTTGGTTGGGCATCATGGTCATTGATATTTTACATTGTTTTGGTACTTTGAGTTTTTTATTTCAGTTTTAGTAATTATTGCCTGACATTACATATATGTCCTTTGGGTTCTTCTATAGTATGGTAAGAACTAAATTTGGTGGGTTTCTATCTTATCTCACACTATCACATGTGTTATTTTAGAAGTTAATGCATCTCATTTGTGTGGTTACTATACCCCAGGTGATAGATGCCAACTAAGGGCCTACTAGAGGTGGGAAATGTGGTTCATTTTCTCTCATATCAAATTAAATATCATAGAGGGGTACACATTTCTAGTAGGGTGTCATGAATGAGTGGTACCAAAGGGAAGTTGTTTGATATGATGGAGTTTTGGAGTTAGGCACATGTGATGATTCATTGTTTGGTTTGGAAATGGTTTCTGTCATGTTCATCAAGCACTATAAACAATGGAGACCAGTTGAGACATAGGTATTTATGGCCCCATGTGTTCCAACCAATGGGAAATTATTTTTATAGTGGATACCAAACAAGGTGATCCAGGTTTTAGGGTAGATCCCTAGGAAAGGATCGGGAACGATTATTCTTTGTCCCAATGTTTGAATTTGTAGAGATTGAGACATGTTAATATAAAATGAATAAAATAAAATAATTAACTAGTGTTAATGACTTCCATTTTCTAGGTACAAGCGCTCTAACATGTTTTCCTTTTTCATGTATGGGTCCAAGAAGACGTCCTCTTCTGGTTTTCAAGGAATATGTTCTATAGGTTGTTCCAGTGGATCGCCATAGAGTACAGGTTGGCAATGACAGAACATGGAGGAGGAAACTACGAGTCATTAATCACTAGATTATGCATAAGTACGATGGATCCATTTCAGAAGCAGTTATAGAAGACAAGTTAGAGGAGGTTGAGTTAGACATCGGTTTAATCCATGTTCAGAAGTAGTATTGGGGGACGTTGGTTATGAATTTGAAATATGTGGTAAAAAGGTAGTGGAAGATATTATTCCTCAGGGATCTCAAAGAGTTTAAAGTCTCATGGGATGCATTCTGAGAGAATTTCAGATCTGAGTTTATTTCATTGAATGTGAATGTTGGAAATCTCTAGGTGCATCGTAACCTAGAGTTGGAAAGCTACATTGTGAGAGAGATTGGTATCAGTTTCATGAACCTTATATGATATGCTCCATTCCTTTTTATAGATGAGGAGTCTAAGGATAGGCCTTTTGAAGAGGCTTTGCATATAGAGATCCATCGCCATGTCACCTCATTTACACTGATGACATATATCGAGGTATTATAATGTTGAGAGGTCATTGAGAGGATGTTATCCATAACTGGATCATCATGAGAGGGGAGTCTACAGGATTCCAAATGAAGAAGAGTTTTGGTATGGGATTCCTGATTTTCATGTAATAAGAGTTTTTTTCATTTGTGAGTAGGTACCATCCCTCAATGTTTCATTTCTCTAGGGACAGTGGATCTCAAACCAATGAAATGGGATCATGCACATGGTTTTGTTGTGGAGGTCGAGGTTATAATCTATGATAATTCCTGACATTTCAGTGTAGTCAGTGTGAACTAGTTATTCCATATAAGGTCCCTCCATTGAGTAATTTCCATATAAAGTAGAAGCAATATATTGCACTATATTTGGATCATTAGAGGGTAGTTGGGTCTGGATGAGAACATCCACCAGACTCTCCCCATCTTTAGAGTGTATAGGGATGCCTTGGTGGTTGTCTTCATCTGGATAAGTGAGGCAATAAAGAATGTTATAGTCATTTTTATGCTTTAGTGTCGCAAGCCCAATGGGTGACAGACAATGTTCAATGTACTATTGTATTGTTTTCTACATGGTTGTCTTCCACTTTTGATTTAGGAGAAACAAACTCCATCATATCACCAAACCATATCCATTCATTGGGAAATGTGGTAGAAAGGATTCCCATGCCCTTGGCATTGACTACCCATGTTGGAGTTGGATATGACTTGTTTTAATAATTCAGTGACTGTGAGATAGTGCTAGGGAAAAACTAATTGTGGGGTGATTTCATATGTGTATGAATACAACTCTATGACATCATACTCAACATGACATATTTATATTCATTGCAAGATATTGTAAATTGCTTTAGGAGGTTGTTGGTGTCCTCTGATGCTAATGGAGAGCCAACAGTGTTTTTTGGAAAGCGGGTCCATTACTTGTGTCAGTGTTTTGTTTGGTCCTAATCATCATTAATGGCTGAGATAATTTTGAGTTTGTCTGAGGTTCAGTAGTTGCTGTTTCCTAAGGTTGAATAGGAGTACCGGAATGTATTTATAGAAGAGGTATAACAGTACCCACTCGATGAAAGACTGAATTCAGGATTGATCTTCATCTAGTTGGGTCTCATATCTTGATGTATCTAGATAAGATGAAACATTGTGAGTTGCGACAACACTTTATACAACTCGATGGTCTGTTTCAGTGTGGTTTTTTTCGTCTGAGTCTATAATAGTGGGGTGAAACAGTTTTGTTCTTGAATATGTATGATATAAGTTTGATGTTTTGTGTTCATAATCATCATTTGAACAAAGTGACAATAAAGAAAATCTATTTTCTTCTACTAATTGATGCTTCTTTCAATCACATGAATGGTGAATGGTGGTTCTTGATGATATAATTGTAGTAAGGATATCATCATTTACTTGTGAAGGATGAAAATATTTCAAAGTCTTCGTTCTATTATCAGCATGGGAATTACATTTTCTTGGGGTTGTCATTCGGTGTGAATAATTCTCCACATGTGTCCACAGGGATAATTAATTCTATATTTTATCACTTCAAAGATATGTTTTTAGTGGTTTTCATCGATTAAATACTTATGTACTCTATATCTGAGGAGGTGCATGGAGAGCAACGGTGTGCCATTTTAAGAGATATTTGTCATCAATAGTTGTTTGATTAGTTGTCAAAGATTGATTTTTGGTCATGATATTTTATTTCTATGGGGAATATGGTATCATAGTCTGGAGTTATAATGGTTCTATCAAATATATAAGTAGTTGGGTCGTGAGTATCCCCCATGATAGTCTAGGAGGTGAAATGATTCCCTAGACTTATAGGATATTATAGAAGGTTTATAGATGATTTATATCATTGTGAGACTCCTCTGATATTATTGAAAAAAATGATCTGTCATTCATGTAGACTAAACAATGTTAGGCATCTTTTTCATATCTAATGTTGATGTTTGTTAAGGCTCTGATTCAATGTATTCTATCAGAGGGAATCCATTTAGAGGTTTCCAATGATGCTTTTCATTTTGGGTTGATATGTGATCGTATTCACCATTGATCGGTCATTTCTTATGGATCACATCAGTTACATACCCCTGAATATAACTATTTCAACCTGATCATGAGTTGGCAGCAGTGGTGTTTTCCCTAATTTTGTAGAGACATTACAACATTTGTGAGTGTTTTTTTGTCTTCACTGATCATAATATCCGGAGAGAAGTTTTCACCTAGCATGATATGAAATATCTTCAATGTATGTGGATGGTCTTCTAAGCGGACTATGACTTCAAAATTTCATATACTCATATAAAATAGAATGTTGGGGATAATGATCTGAGCATGCAGTCGCATGGTGATGATGTGTGTGGATAATGAGATTGATGGACAGTAGTGGAAGAACATTCAGTATTACACTTGTATATGGGAGAAGTTGGTGGTAGAGTTGGTATTTTTCATATGATGGGGTAGTGACCTATGCTTCCGAAGGTAGAAGAGTCCATTTTTGGGGTATCATGAGGTAGTGGTATTGATAGACAATGTATTTTGGGTAAAGGCCCATTATGGTTGGTATGAGGGAGAAAAATAATAGGTTTTTTTAGGGAAGGAATTTCAGTTCATTGGAATAATGTTAGATGGTTCACAAATACTTCCATAGTTATCCCTTAGTGGTACATCCTATCATGAAAAACATGTGTTGAGATTTGAGGTTTCAGTTTTGGTGGTCTGTGATAAAGTGTGTAGATGCAGTGTTTCTGTCTCAATGTTTGGTCTTCCAGAAAGTGATGGTTGGGAACCATATTCCTAGTGGGTTGTTCTAGCCTTTAGATTCTCCAATTGGGATGTTGGATGACATCTTGAAAGACTATTTTACTTGTTTACCATGATATCAAGGAGTGTATGATTCTCTATGGATGCTAGTGAAACATTTTTTGAAATCATCCCACATTATACCAGTCAAGTAGTCGAGATCAATTGAGGATCTATCAAGGATATATTAATAAGAGGTGGTGAGACTCTATAGAATCCCAATGATGATAATTTGTTATAGGGATCCCCATTTTATATCTAGGGTGTCGATATGCCTCCATAATTCTTTTAATTATCAGCTATTCGTTACCCCTTATTTTCATCTGTAGATGGATGGTCAAATAGTTTGGGCCACCCAGACTCTTGAAGACATGTTTCACTCTTGTGGTGAATATTTCTTTTTAATTTGTGGATGAGTCAATTACCCTTGTTAGAGTTCTCATAAAACAATAGTTTCCACTCCATAATCAGTAGGACACAGTTCGATGACTTGTATGGATGACCATTTCATTCTCCATCGTGCTCAACTATGGTAAGAGAGTCAGTAATTCTCGGGCCGGAACTAGTACAAAATATTCTAATGAATTTTTTGGTGATTCTCTACAGGATGAAGGCAACAAAATTTCGTTATATGTCTGATGCCAATCATAGGATGAGAACACATGATTTTGAAATCGGTGATCATGTGTTTTTGAAGGTGACTCTCTATCATGGGATGTGAAGGGTTTTTCATGGAAGAAATCATTCTCCCTATTTTTTGGGCCTTTTGAGTTGTTGGGTCATCTTAGATTCAACCCCTATCAAGTTTCACTTCCCCCAAAAATGACCTAGATACCTGATTTCCTTCCCACTTCACTACTCCATCGGTATCATCATGATGAATCTAACATTATCAGTTTGGGGTGAGATCGATGTTGATGATAATGTTACCTATGAGGAGTGGCCTATATAGTTCATGTATATCAAGGAGAAGATGTTTTATGGGTGTAAAATCACCTTGGTTCATTTCTTGTGGCTGCACGGTGGCGTGGAGGAGAGCACCTGGGAATGTTGGCCACAAATAAGTGATTAGTACTTTGACCTATTTGATGCTTATCTATTTTTAGAAATGATGTTCATTATTTAGTTTTATACCTTTCTTATTTATGAAATTTCATTATTTTGTTTCATGATATGGCATGTTATCTTTTTTAGAGATTTCTCCCTTGATAGAGTGATTAGGAGATTGATGTAGTTTTCATTTGGTGTCAAATTTCTGGTTAATGAGGTTGTTGGGATCCTATGGTGGAAAGAGCCTTGAGAGGTGTCTCGTTGTGTGGATGTTTGGACAGCCCATTTTTGGTATTCTCTATATGTTGGTTTTGGATTCTTGATGATGAGAATTTTTGTGAGGTATTTGATAAAATGGGACAGACCTCTCCTGTCCATTTATTTTATGAATTCTACATTTTGGGGTGTTCTAGGAGGTCAAGGATACTTATTATAAGGCCCCACACTTAAACCATACTTAATATTGAATTAAATGAATAATTCACATTGAGGATCTTTTCAGGTTTAGAGTTATAGAGAATTAGATCATAAAACATGCATTACATTCCACATTTAAACAAAGTGGTTACATAAAAGATAGTACTCATTTTTTCTATCAACGGATAAATATTTAAAATAAAACATGGATTCTTTCTTGACGCATCCTTGACCCTATCATCACGTCAAGTACCTTTCCCTTGACCTGTGAAAAACATTTAAAAAACATTGAATGAGCTTAAAAATATCAATAAGGGATATAAAAATATGGACAGGAAACATGAGTACATGTGTACGTAAGAATCAATGAAATCATACGTTACTCATAAAACATAAGCACTTTAACATACCTCATAAAATAATGAATAAAACAATGAAATCATAAGACATAAAGGTAACTTGATTCATTCATAACATTCTTACGTAGGGAGTAACCCTCTTGGTAATGTTTGGAATACCCATCACAGTATATTCCCTAAATCTATTCGGAGAAACCATTATGTTTAACCTCGTCGCGTTACCCAATGAATTGGAGAGCTATATCGGGCTCAACCACCGTTAGTTTATCATGGAACCACCCGTCTTCATAAAAAATTCTCAAAAACCATAACATAATCAGATCACATAAAACATGCATAAAGGAAACATAACATTTCCACATTTGAATCACAAGATATCAATACAAATCATTGATATAATAAAAACATTATCAAAACCATTTTCAATACCAAAATTAAAGAAAATTAAAACATGGTATTTATTTTTAATTTTAATGAATGTTATGGCTTGTAGAGAAAGCTTAAGCTCAAATAATGGTCACGGCGGCGGAGAAGTCGTTGTCGCCGCAAACGTGCGACCAAAAAAAGCATTCCCTTTTGTCATTTTTTAAACGATTCATATAAAAATATTCATTTTAAATAAACGTAAATGTCAAATGGGTTTATACACCGTATAAAATAAAGTTGTGCATAAAAAAATATGCCTCAGTGAAAGGAAATTGAGACGAAGTCCCATACCTCGGGTCCGACTTGACTTGATCATTCTTTAATGTCATGAATAATAAACTTGAGTTAATTTATAATTTCTTAAGATCCTTTTTCAAGTTCATTAATCCTTTTATATCTCTTATTACCATGTTATTATCATTATGTTATAATTTATGTTAATAATGGTCGTTTTGTCGGTATTTGGTACTTGAGTCAAAAGTGAACTTCTTATATTTACATGTTTTTCACGTAGTCAAATATCCATTATCTCAATAACTATATTCATGATTTAGATGCCATATATATCATATACATGTAGTATATACATGAATTTATAATATTACATAATCATTTAGTGTTAAGAAAAGAAATGCACCGTTCATGGAGACGGTAAACCGTACGTACACATGAACGCTACTTTCATTTCAATGTCATATTAATTGAATCAAAACTATATGGGAGATATGTATATTTTAATTCCAGAATTATATTCATAATTTAGATGTACCATACATCCAATATATCCATTATATATATGTACTTATAATAGTACATTGCATTTGGGGATAATAAATGAAGTGCACCGTTAATGGAGACGATAAGCCGTATGTACGCATGGATGCTACTTTCATTTCAATTTCATACTTTAATGGAAAGAAATAATAATTATATAATGGTATAATATAATTCCAGTATAATATCATATATGATATCATTAAATCCATCATTTATACGTACCACATATGGTATTAACGAATCAAATCACTTTTAGGGGGCGGTACTCCGCACATCATAAAATGAAGATATCGCGTTTACCCATAATGGAAACCACAATGGGATTCCATAAATGAAAAATACAGAAGCTTAAGTAAAACATAAACATATTATATATCATATATATATATAGTGACATCTTAATGGCTACCTTTGAATGTGTTATTTGAGTGTTGGACAATCATCGTTTCGTGAGGCAGAAATTCGCCATCCACAAAAACAGTATGCTCTTTAACCATTTGATGAAGGTGTGTGTCAGTGTAGCTCGAATAATTCTTATAACAACATCCTCGTATATTTATGATACTGGTTTTGTTACAAAATAAATGAAAAAAAACAGTTTTGGGGGTTCAAGAAGAAAAATAAAAAATAAGAACACAAGAGAAAACACTACTTTTAAAACGGGTAACTCTATTTGATTTGACCTCAAAGGCTTCGTTAGGAAGTCTTCTTCCCAAAGTGATTCTTCTAGGAGTAAGAGAGGGATGTGGAGAGAACAAATGGTAAGGGGTTGTCCGAGCCAATGTCTTGAGAGGTGTGGGTATGGTGGTAGAGGTGGGGGCCTTTTATAAGAGGAGAGGAGGGGCACTCTTGGGAAGTAATAAAAGGTTACTTTATTATAAAATGATTTTCGGATTGAAAAGGTCCCAAAATTATATATTTCTAGGATAAGGTGTTAAGAGTTCTAAATCCAACCATCCAATAGGTTTTTGACATGTGTAGGTATTATATTTTACATTATCATTTCATTTTATTTAAATCGTTAAATAATGAGGTAATCGCTACATCATCATTGAGTCATACATAATTTAATTTATTTAATGTCTAAAAATTATAAAAAAAACTATCATGATATAGGAAATCTTTTTATATTTCTAATGAATATTTATAGTAAAAAATATGACTTGTATAACCCCATTTAAAAATTCTTTTAGTAAAACAACTCAAGTTTGTGACATTTTAATTTTAACTTTAAATAAAAAATATTATGTCATTTTCCTACCAAAGTGGCTCCATGGGGTCCCCAAGTTGACACATGGATTGTCTTGGTCGGCCATGACACGTAAAATAAGGGTAGGACATGTTTCTAGGTCGTTTCATATTATTAAAACATTATTTTTACCATAAATTACACTAATTATCTCTAATCACGATTAAAAACAGAAAAGCTACTATTCACCAAAAAAATATTTTAATCCCATTGAACCACATTTTAAATCCTAATGACAACCATGTATGTCGGATTTTTGAAATTCAAAATACAAAGGTGGTAAAATTTCATTTAAACAAAAAATCAGTTTTTTTAAGTACCACTTAGTGGGTTCTCTATTCATCAAAAATTGAAGTTCTTTAGAAAAAGACCAAAACATAACCCTAAGCTATATTTGATATTCCAGATTCAGAAAAGATTTATATTTTAAAAAATTCAAAACATATAAGTTACATTAATTAATTTAATAATTAATTCCTGTTGTCAGAAAAAATAGTGTGTTTTTATGAAACAATAAGTATCAAAAGATTGTCACTAGTTTAAGTCCAATTTCAAAGTGAAATTAATTCCAACGACTACTATTGGATTAAATGGTAAAAATATATTCTAATTTCACTTTTAAACAAATTAAAAAGATAATCTAATCATATAAATAAATTTTATTAAAAAGTGGTTTTGAATTAAAATACAACATTTTTCACTATTCATTAAAAAATTGAACTTTATTAGAAAAATAGAAAAAAATTACACAAAGTAAATTTGGATGTCCTGATTCTAAAGAAGAATTTAATTCGGTCCAATATAATATATAAGAGTGACCAAAACTATATTTATAGATGGTTCACCATCAAAAGGCGATAAGTCGACCTTTAGTGAATGTTAGATTATATATGCCTAAAATTGAATTCTTTTCGTATTTTAAGCCTTTATCTTTTATTGGATAAATGTAAAAACATTTAGAAAACATATATAATCATATTTTAGTTATTTCTATTCATTCCTGCCAATAAAACAACTACGTGTTAACTACCATTTAAAATAATAATTTTTTTATTACTAGTGTGCAACGTAAGATTTCAATGAAACTCTTTGTTGCGTATCGGGTACGCTATCGAACATAGAAACCCCTTTAAAGTAAAATTAATATTTAACTCTTAAATATTAATAAATATGAAAATGATTTATTTTTTATTTACCTAGGATGTTACATCCTTCCCCCCTTTTGGGAATTGCGTCCTCACAATTTTATTCACTTGTCAAAAAAAGTGGGGATATTTATCCCTCATAGAATTTTCAGATTCCCATGTTGCCTCGTCACACATGTGGTTTTTACACAAAACCATTACATGATTAATCACCTTATTCCACAACAGTTGCTCCCTGTGGTTAAGAATCTGGACCGGTTGTTCCTCATAATATAGATTCTCTTCTAGATGAACCACCTCTAGACTCAAAACATGAGATGGATCTGGCATGTACTTCCTTAACATTGAAACATGAAAAACATTGTGTACCTGAGATAAACTCGGAGGTAAATACACTCGGTAAGCAACTGATCCAACTCTCTCTAGAATTTAATATGGTCTAATGAACCTTGGACTCATCTTTCCTTTCTTACCAAATCGCATCACACATTTCCATGGTGAAACATTAAGAAAAACATGATCACCAACCTCGAAAGACAGATCCTTCCTCCGGTTATCCACATAACTCTTCTGCTTGCTTTGAGCTTTTCTCATGTGTTTCTCTATCAACTGATCTTTTTCTACAATCTCTTCTACCAATTATGGTCCCATCATCTCCCTTTCACCTACTTCATCCCAAAAAGCTAGAGTTCGACACCATTTACCATATAATGCCTCAAATGGTGCCATCTGTATACTGGAATGAAAACTGTTATTATAAGAAAACTCAACCAATGAATGATGTTGGTCCCAACTTCCATGATAATCCATCGAACAAGAACGTAGCATATCCTCCAATGTTTGAATTGTTCATTCTGACTGCCCATCTGATTGCAGATGAAAAGCTGTAATAAAATTTAAATCAGTACCCAACGAATTTTGAGGCATATCTAAAAGATAGAAGTATTCTTGGGATCCCGATCAGATACAATGGATTGGGGAACTCAATGCATCCTGGATATCTCTTTAAGATACAATCGATAAAGTTGATCTAGAGAGAAAGTATCACGAATAGGAAGGAAATGAGCGGATTTAGTTAATCGATCAACAATAACCCATATTTCATTATTACATCGAGATGTCCTCGGTAATCCCACAACAAAGTCCATTGATACATTCTCACATTTCCTCTCTGGAACTGGTAATGGCTGAAGAATCCCTTTCAGAAACTGCCACTCTGCTTTAACCTGCTGACAAGTCAAACAATTTAAAGTAAAATCCGAAATATCACTTTTCATTCCATCCCACCAGTAATACTCCTGCAAATCTCTATACATATTAGTACTACCATGATGAACTGGAAACAGGGAACTATGAGCCTCACATAACAACTCAATATTCAATTGTGAATCACCAGGCACACATAATCTCTTCCCATCCCTCAATACACAATCATTTTTGATATTAAATATAAGAAACTTCCCCTTCTGTACCAGCTCTACCTTTTTCTGAAACCCAATGTCTTTCTTATGCGCTTCCTTAATTCTGTATTATAGAGATGATCTCACTGATACCTGAAACAAAACAGAAGAATTTCCTGCGCCAACAACTTCTATGCCAAATATCATCAAATCAAAAACCAAAGGATCTCATTACAAATGTATTATGGTTAGTGAAGCATTACTTTTTCGACTCAAAGAATCAGCCACTTTATTTTCTTTTCCCGAATGGTAAGGAATTGTACAATCATAATCCTTGATTAATTCCAGCCATCTCCTCTTTCTCATGTTCAATTAGTTCTGAGTGAATATATACTTTAAACTTTTGTGATCAGTATATATTTCACACTTCACTCCATACAAATGACGCCTCCAAATTTTTAAAGTGAAAACAACAATAGCTAATACCAAATCATGTGTAGGGTAATTTACCTCATGAGTTTTCAACTGTTGTGAAGCATAAGCAATTACCTGATTATTCTGCATAAGGACACAACCAAGTCCCTTCAACGAAGCATTTCTATATATAACAAACTCACCATTCCTGGAAGGAAGTGCCAAAACTGTATCATTCACCAATCTTCTTTTCAACTCCTAAAAACAGTCATCACATTCTTTTGTCCAAAAAAACTTAACACCCTTCCAAGTTAGCTTAGTCATTGGACTAGATAACCATGAAAAATCTTCAACAAACCTTCGGTAATAACCTGCCAAACCAATAAAACATCGGATCTCGGTTACATTTGTGGGTCTTGTCCATTCTTCAACAATTTTTGTTTTAGTAGGATTAACCGTTATGCAATTTTTTTAAATAATGTGACCAAGGAACGAAATTTGTTGTAACCAAAACCCACACTTGCTGAATTTTCAATACAGTTTCTTTTCATTTATGTTTTTCAAGATAAAAATTAAATGAATTCCATGCTCCACTTTACTTTTAGAAAACACCAAAATATCATCAATAAAAACAACCAACATTTTTCACCAGATTCAACTGAGGAATCACTGCAAAAAACTGTTCAATTCTGATTCTGACCATCTCAGGATGCAGATTTAGAAGTTCATTTCCATCTGTATACCTTCCTAGAACAACTTCCATGTTTCATATTTAAAAACCCATTCTGAAAAAACATGTCTTAGATGAAGAAACATGGTAATCCTCAAGTTCTATATCATTTCAATTTGACAATAAATTTTTTTTTGGATAATCATTTAATAGAATTCTAACTCGTAAAGTTATCTAAACCGAACTTTGATAACAACTATAAGGCCCCATCATTAAACCTTACATAATATTGAATTAAATGAATAATTCAAATTAAGGATCATTTCAGGTTTATAGTTTTAGAGAATTAGATCATAAAACATGCATTACATTCTACATTTAAACAGATTTGTTACATAAAAGATAGTTCTCGATTTTCCTATCAACAGAAACATATTTAAAATAAAACATGGATTCTTTCTTGAAACATCCTTGACCCTATCATCACATCATGTACCTTTCCGTTGACCTGTGAAAAACATTTCAAAAACATGGGATGAGCATAAAAAGCTCAGTAAGGGATATACAAATGTGGATAGGAAACATGAGTACATTTATATGTAAGAATAAATGAAATCATACATTACTCATAAAACATAAGCACTTTAACGTAACTCATCAAATCATGAATAAAACATATAAATCATAAGAAATAAAGGTAACTTGAGGCACTCATAACATTCTTACGTAGGGAGTAACCCTCTTGGTTACGTTTGGAATACCCAATTAATTGGAGAGCTATATCGGGCTCACCCACCCTTATTTTATCATGGAACCACTCATCTTTATAGACAATTCCCATGAACCATAACATAATCATATCACATAAAACATGAATAAAGGAAACATAACATTTCCAAATTTCAATCACAAGATATCAATACAACACATTGATATAATAAAAACATTATAAAAACCATTTTCAATACCAAAATAAAAGAAAAGGAAAAACATGGTATTTATTTTACATTTTAAAAAATGTTATGGCTTGTAGAGGAAGCTGAAGCTCAAATAATGGTCACGACGGCGGAGAAGTCGTTGTCGCAGCATACGTACGACCAAAAAAAACATTCACTTTTGTCGTTTACTAAAATCTTCATATAAAAATATTTCTTTTGAATAAACATAAAAGTAAAAGGGTTTTATACACCATATAAACGAAAGTTGTGTATAAAACAAAATATGCCTCAATGAAAGGAGATTGAGTTGATGTCCCATACCTTGGGTCCAACTTGACTCGGTCATTCTTTAATGTCCTGAATAATTAACATGAGTTAATTTATAATTTCTTAAGAACATTTTCCAAGTTCATTATTCCTTTAATATCACTTATTACCAAGTTATGATAAGATAATAACGACCATTTTGTGGATATCTGGTACTTGTGTCAAAAGAGAACTTCTTTTATTTACAAGTTATTCACGTAGTAAAATATCCATTATATCAAGAATGATATTCATGATGTAGATTCCATATATATCATATATATCCAGTATATAAATGCATTTATAATATTACATAATCATTTAGAGGTAAGAAATGAATTGCACCGTTCATGGAGACAGTAAGCCATACGTATGCATGAACGCTACTTTCATTTCTATGTCATATTAATGGAATTAAAACTAAATGGGAGATATGTATATTTTAACTCCAGAATTATATTCATCATATAGATTTAACATACATCATATATATCCATTATATATAAGTACTTATAATAGTACAATACATTTGGGGATAAGAAATGAAATGCACCCTTCATGGAGACGGTAAGCCCTACGTACGCATTAACGCTACATTCATTTCAATATCATATTTTAATGGAAACAAATAATAATTATATAAAGTTATGTTATAATTCCAGTATAATATCATATACAATATCATTAAATACAGCATTTATGTGTACCACATATGGTATTAACTAATCAAATCACATTGAGGGGGCGGTAGTCCGCACTTCTTAAAATGAAGATATCGCGTTTACCCATAATGGAAACCATAAAAGTATGACATAAATAAAAAATAAAGAAGCTTAAGTAAAACATAAACATATTATATATCATATATAAATATATTTCCATCTTAATGGCCTCCTTTTAAGGTGTTATATAAGTGTTGAACAATCATCGTTTCGTGAGGCAGAAATTCGCCATCCACAGAAACAGTATGCTCTTTAACCATTTTGATGAAGGTGTGTGTAAGTGTAGCTAGAATACTTATTATAAAAACATCCTAGTATATTTATGATACTATTTTTGTTTCAAAATAAATTAAAAAAAAGGGTTTAGGGGGGTGGACAAGCAAAATAAAAAATAAGAACACTAGAAAAAACACTAACTTTAAAACGGGTAACTTTTTTTGATTTGAGCTCAAAGGCTTCCTTGGGAAGACTTATGCCCAAACTGAGGCTTCTAGGAGTAAGATAGGGATGTGGAGAGACAAAATGGTTACGGGTTGGCTGACAGAAAGGCTTGAGAGTTTTGGGTAAGGTGGTAGAGGTGGGGGCCTTTTATGAGAGGAGAGGAGGGGCACTCTTGGGAAGTTATAAAAGGTTACTTTATTATAAAATGATTTTCGTTTTTAAATGGTCCCAAAATTATATATTTCTAGGATAAGGTGATAATAGATCGAAATATGTCCATTAAATAAGTTTTTTACATGTTTAGGTCTTATATTTTACATTATCTTTTCATTTTATTTAAATCGTTAAATAATGAGGTAATCGCTGCATAATCATGGTGTCATATATAATTTAATTTATTTAATGTGTAAAAATTATAAAAAAAATATCATGATATAAGAAATATTTTTATCTTTAAAATTAATATTTATAGTATAAAATATGACTAGTATAACCCTATTTAAAAATTGTTTTAGAAAAACAACTCATGTTTGTGACATTTTAATTTTGACATTAAATAAAAAGTTATTTATGTCATTTTCCTACCAATGTGGCTCCATGGGGTCCCCAAGTTGACCCATTGATTGTCTTGGTCAGGAATGACACATCAAATAAGGGTAGGGCATGTTTCTAGGCCATTTCATATTATTAAAACATTATTTTTACCTTAAATTACACTAATTACCTCTAATCGCGATTAAAAACTTAAAAGTTACTATTCACCAAAAAATTATTTTAATCCCATTGAACCACATTTTACATCCTAATGAAAACCATGTATGTCAAATTTTTGAAATTCAAAACACAGAGGTGGTAAAATTTCATTTAAACGAAAAATCAGCTTTTTTAAGTACCACTTAGTGGTTTAACTATTCATCAGAAATTTATGTTTTTCAGAAAAATACCAAAACATCACCCTAAGATATATTTGATATTCCGAATTTAAAAATGATGTCTATTTTAGAAAATTAAAAACATATAAGTTACATTAATTAATTTAAAAATTAATTCCCGCTGTTAGAGTAAATAGCGTGTTTTTATGAAACAATAAGTATCAAAAGATTGACAGTAGTTTAAGTCCAATTTCAAAGTGAAATTAATTCCAATGAACACTATTGGATTAAATGGTAAAAAAAATTCTAATTTCACTTTAAAACCAATTAAAAAGATAATATAATCATATAAATAAATTATATTAAAATGAGATTTTGAATTAAAATACAACATTTTTCGCTATTAATTAAAAAATGAACTTTATCGGAAAAATACCAAAAATTTACACAAAGTAAATTTTGATGTCCCGATTCTAAAGAAGAATTTTATTTGGTAGAATAGAATGTATAAGAGTGACCAAAAATATATTTATAGATGGTTCTCAATCAAAAGACGATAAGTCGACCTTTAGTGAATGTTAGAGTATATATGCCTAAAATTGAATTATTTACGTATTTTAAGCCTTTATCTTTTATTAGATAAATGTAAAAACATTTAAAAAACATATATAATCATATTTTAGTTATTTCTATTCATTCCCGCAAATACAACGACTACGTGTTAACTACCACTTAAAATAATAGTGTTTTATTGCCAGTGTGCAATGTAAGATTTCAAAGAAACTCTTTGTTGTGTATCGGGTAGGCTATCAAACATACCAACCCCTTTAAAGTAAAACTAATATTTAATTCGTAAATATTAATAAATATGAAAATGCTTTATTCTTTATTTACATGGGATATTTCATCCTTATCCCCTTTTAGGAATTGCGTCCTCGAAATTTTATTTACTTATCAATATATGTGGGGGTATTTATCCCCCATAGCATTTTAAGATTCCCATGTTGCCACTTCACTCATGTGGTTTTTCCACAAAACCTTTACTTGATTAATCACCTTATTCTGCAAAACCTGCTCCATATGGTCAAGTATCTGGACCAGTTGTTCCTCATAAGATATATTATCTTCCATCTGAACCACATCTCGACTCAAAATATGAGATGGATCTGGCATGTACTTCCTTAACATTTAAACATGAAAAACATTTTGTACCTGAGATAAACTTGGAGGTAAAGCCACTCGATAAGCAACCGATCCAACTCTCTCCAGAATTTCATACGGTCTAATGAACCTCGGACTCAGCTTCCATTTCTTACCAAATCGCATCACACATTTCCACGGTGAAACATTGAGAAAAACCTGATCACCTACCTCGAAAGATAGATCCTTCCTCTGGTTATCTGCATAACTCTTCTGCCTGGTCTGAGCTATTCTCACGTGTTTCTATATCAACTGATATTTTTTTTCCATCTCTTATTCCAATTCTGGTCCCATCAGCTTCCTTTCACCTACTTCATCCAAAAAAGATGGAGTTCGACACCGTTCACTATATAATGCCTCAAATGGTGCCATCTGTATAATGGAATGAAAATTGTTATTATAAGAAAACTCAACCAAAGAAAGATGTTGGTCCCATCTTCCCTGATAATCCATCGAATAAGAATGTAGCATATCCTCCAATGTTTGAATTGTTCAATCTGACTGCCCATCTGATTGCAGATGAAAAGCTGTACTAAAATTTAATTCAGTACCCAACGACTTTTGAAAGCCTTTCCAAATGTTAGAAGTAGTCCAGGGATCACGATCAGATACAATGGATAGGTGAACTCCCTGTAACCTGACTATCTCTTTAAGATACAATTGAGAAATATTATCTAGAGAGAATGTATCTCGAATAGGAAGGAAATGAGCATATTTAGTTAATCGATCAACAATAACCCAGATTGCATTATAACCTCGAGATGTCCTCGGTAATCCCATAACAAAGTCCATGGATACATTTTCCCATTTCCACTATGGCACTGGTAAAGGCTGAATCATCCCTTTTGGTAACTGCCTCTCTGCTTTAACCTACTGACAAGTCAAACACATTACAGTAAAATCAGAAATATCTCTTTTCATTCCATCCCACCAGTAATACTCCCGCAGATCTCTGTACATCTTAGTACTGCCAGGATGAACTGAAAATAGGGAACTATGAGCATCAGATAACAACTCATTCTTCAACTGTGAATCACTAGTCACACAAAATCTCTTCCCAATCCTCAAAACACATTCATTATCAATATTAAATTCAGGCAACTTACCCTTCCAAACTAGCTCTACCTTTTTCTACAACCCTCTATCATTCTTATGCACTTGCTTAATTCTATCTGATAGAGATGATCTCACTGATACCTGAAACAAAAAAGAATAACTTCTTGCACCAACAACTTCTATACCAAATTTCATCAAATCAAAAACCAAAGGAACTCATTCCAAACGCCGCATGGTTAGTGAAGCATTACTTTTTCGACTCAAAGCATCAGCCACTTTATTTGCTTTTCCTGGATGGTAATGAATTGTATAATCATAATCCTTGATTAATTCCAACCATCTCCTCTATCTCATGTTCAATTCTTTCTGAGTGAATATATACTTTAAACTTTTTTGATCAGTATATATATCACACTTTACTCCATACAAATGACGCCTCCTAATTTTTAAAGTGAAAACAACAACAGCTAATTCCAAATCATGTGTAGGTTAATTTACCTCACGAGGATTCAACTATCGTGAAGCATATGAAATTACCACATTATTCTGCATAAGGACACAGCCAAGTCCCTTCATCGAAGCATCACTGTATATAACAAACACACCATTCCGGGAATGTATTGAAAAAAATGGATCATTCACCAATCTTCATTCAACTACTAAAAATAATCATCACATTATTTTGTCTAGATAAACTTAGCACCCTTCGAAGATAGCTTAGTCATTGGACTAGATAACCATGAAAAATTTTCAACAAACCATCTCTAATTACCTAACAAACCAAGAAAACTACGGATCTCGGTTACATTTGTGGGTCTTGGCCATTCATCAACAACTTTTATTTTAGCAAGATCAAAAGTTATGCTATTTTTTGAAACAATGTGACCAAGGAAATAAATTTTTTGTAACCAAAACTCACACATGCTAAATTTTCCATACAGTTTCTTTTCTTTTAAGGTTTTCAAGATAACCCTTAAATGACTTTCATGCACCACTTTAATTTTAGAGAACACCAAAATATCATCAATAAAAACAACCAACATTTTTCACCTAGGTCAACTGAGCCATCACTGAAACAAACTATTCAATTATGATTCTGACCATCTCAGAATGCCAATTTAGAAGTTCATTTCCATATGTATACCTTCCTAGCACAACATCCATGTTTCCTCTTAAAAAAACCATTTTGAACAAACATGTCATAGATGAAGCAACATGGTAATCTTAAAATGCTATATCATTTCAATTTGACCATAAAAAAATATTTTTGGATAATCATTTAATAGAATTATAACTCCTAAAGTTATCTAAACCGACCATTGATACCAACTGTAAGTCCCCAACCTTAAACCATACTTAATATTGAATTAAATGAATAATTCACATTGATTATCTTTTCATGTTTAGATTTTTATAGAATTATATCATAAAACATGCATTACATTCCACATTTAAACAAAGTGGTTACATAAAAGATAGTAATCATTTTTCCCATCAACAGAAACATATATAAAATAAAACATGGATTCATTCTTGACACTTACTCGACCCTATCATCACATCATGTACCTTTCACTTGACCTTTGACAAACATTTCAAAAACTTGGGATGAGCATAAAAAGATCAGTAAGGGATATAAAAATATGGAAAGGAAACATGAGTACATGTATACATAAGAGTCAATGAAATCATACTTTACTCATAAAACATAAGCACTTTAACATACCTTAGAAAATCACGAATAAAACATAGAAATCATAAATCATAAAGGTAACTTGAGGCATTCATAACATTTTTACGTATGGAGTAACCCTCTTGGTTACTTTTGGAATACCCATCACAGTATATTCCCTAAATCTCTTCAGAGAAACCTTTACGTTTAACCCCTTCGTGTTACCCAATGCATTGGAGGGATATATCAGGCTCACTTTCCATTAGTTTATCACGGAACAACCCTTCTTCATAAACAATGCCCAAGAACCATAACATAATCATATCACATAAAACATGCATAAAAGAAATATAACATTTCCACATTTCAATAATAAGATATCAATACAACACATTGATATAATAAAAACATTATCAAAACCATTTTCAATACCAAAATAAAATAAATGTAAAAACATGTATTTATTTTTCATTTTAAAAATGTTATGGCTTGTAGATAAATCTGAAGCTCAAATAATGGTCACGGCGGCGGAGAAGTCGTTGTCTCCGCATACATACGACCAAAAAAACATTCCCTTTTGTCTTTTAGTAAATGCTTCGTATAAAAATATTCCTTTTTAATATACATAAAAGTCAAAGGGGTTTATACACCATATAAAATAAAGTTGTGTATAAAACAAAATATGCCTCAATGAAAGGCGATTGAGACGAAGTCCCATACCTCGGGTCCGACTTGACTCTATCGTACTTTAATGTCCTGAATAATAAACTTTATTTAATTTATACTTGATTAAGAACCTTTTTCAAGTTCATTATTACTTTTATATCACTTATTACCATGTTATGAACATTATGTAATCATTTATGTTAATAACTGTCGTTTTGTCGATATTTGGTACTTGAGTCAAAAGTGAACTTCTTATATTTACAAGTTGTTCATGTAGTCAAATATCCAATATCACAATAATGATATTCATGATGTAGATTATATATATTGATATATAAATATCCAGTATATACATGCATTTATAATATTATATAATCATTTAGAGGTATGAAATGAAATGCACCGTTCAGGGAGACGGTAAGCCGTACGTACACATTATTGGTACTTTCATTTCAATGTCATATTAATGGAATTAAAACTAAATGAGAGATATGTATATTTTAATTCCATAATTATATTCATCATTTAGATGTATCATAAATCATATATATCCATTATATATATTTACTTATAATAGTACATTACGTTTGGGGATAAGAAATAAAATGCACCGTTCATGGAGACGGTGAGTCGTACGTATGCATGAACACTACTTTCATTTCTATCTAATACTTTAATGGAAGGAAATAATAATTATATAAAGGTAAATTATAATTACAGTATAATATAATATATAATATCATTAAATATATCCTTTATATGTACCACATATGGTATTAACGAATCAAATCACTTTGAGGGGGCAGTAGTCCGCACTTCCTAAAATGAAGATATCACGTTTACATATAATGGAAACCATAAAGGTATGCCATAAATGAAAAATACATAATATTAAGAAAAACATATACATATTATATATCATATATAAATATAGTGACATCATAATGGCCACCTTTGAAGGTGTTATATGAGTGTTGAACAATCATCGTTTCGTGAGGCAGAAATTCACCATCTACAGAAAGAGTATATTGTTTAACCATTTGATGATGGTGTGTGTATGTGTAGCTCGAATAATTATTATAAAAACATCCTAGTTTATTAATGATAATGGTGTTGTTACAAAATAAATGAAAAAAAAGAGTTTATGGTGTTGGAGAAGAAAAATAAAACATAAGAACACAAGAGAAAACACTACCTTTATAACGGGTAACTCTTTTTGATTTGAGATCAATGGCTTGCTTGGGAAGACTTCTTCCCAAAGTGAGGCTTCTAGGAGTAAGAGAGGTATGTGGAAAGACAAAATGGGTAGGGGTGGTCCGAGCCAAAGTTTTGATACGTGTGGGTAAGGTGGTATAGGTGGGGGCCTTTTATAATAGGAGATGAGGGGAACTCTTGGGAAGTTATAAAAGGTTACATTATTATAAAAAGATTTTCAGATTTAAAAGGTCCCAAAACTATATATTTATAGGATAAGGTGATATGATTTTTAAATCCACACATCCATTAGGTTTTTGACATGCATAGGTCTTATATTTTACATTATCTTTTCATTTTATTTAAATCGTTAAATAATGAGGTAATCGCTGCATCATCATGGTGTCATAAATAATTTAATATATATAATGTCTAAAAATTATAATAAAAATATCATGATGTATAAATTTTGTTTATATTTCTAATGAATATTTATGTTCAAAAATCTGACTTGTATAACCCCATTTAAAAATTGTTTTAGTAAAATAACTCATGTTTGTGAGATTTTAATTTTAACTTTAAATAAAACGTTTTTAATGTCATTTTCCTACCAAAGTGGCTCCATGGTGTCCACATGTTGACCCATGGATTTTCTTGGTCGGCCATGACACATCCAATAAGGGTAGTACACGTGTCTAGGTCATTTCATATTATTAAAACATTATTTTTACCTTAAATTATACTAATTACCACTAATCGCCATTAAAAACCTGAAAGTTACTATTCACCAAAAATTTATTTTAATCCCATTGAACCACATTTTAATTCCTAATGACAACCATGTATGTTGGATTTTGGAATTCAAAACTCATAGGTGGTAAAATTTCATTTAAATGAAAAATCAGTTTTTTTAAGTACCACTTAGTGGTTTCACTATTCATCAAAAATTGATGTTTTTCAGAAAAATACCAAAACATCACACTAAGATATATTTGATATTACGGATTCAAAAATGATGTATATTTTAAAAAATTAAAAACATATAAGTTAAATTAATTAATTTAATAATTATTTCCCGATGTCAGAGCAAATAGCGTGTTTTTATGAAACAATAATAATCAAAAGATTGACACTAGTTTAAGTCCGATTTCAAAGTGAAATTATTTCACATGACCACTATTGGATTAGATGGTAAAAATATATTCTAATTGAACTTTGAAATCAATTCAAAAGATAATCTATTCATATAAATAAATTAGATTAAAAATAGGTTTTGAATTAAAATACAACATTTTTCATTATTCATTAAAAATGAACTTTATCGGAAAAATACCCAAAATTCACACAAAGTAAATTTTGATGTCCCGATTCTAAAGAATAACTTTATTTGGTCCAATAGAATGTATAAGAGTGACCAAAACTATATTTATAGATGGTTCGCCATCAAAATTTGATAAGTCGACCTTTAGTGAATGATAGAGTATATATGCCTAAAATTGAATTCTTTTCGTATTTTAAGCATTTATCTTTTATTGGATAAATGTAAAAACATTTAAAAAACATATATAATCATATTTTAGTTATTTCTATTCATTCCCTCCAATACAATGACTACGTGTTAACTACCATTTAAAATAATATTGTTTTATTACTATTGTGCAACGTAAGATTTGAAAGAAACTCTTTGATGTGTATCGGGTACCCTATCGAACATAGAAACCCCTTTAAAGTAAAATTAATATTTAATTCGTAAATATTAATAAATAAGAAAATGATTTATTCTTTATTTACCTGGGTTGTTACACTTATTCAATCACTTTACCAAAATTTCCAATTTCATGAAAAATATTTTCTGAATGGTAGCTCATTCAAATTATAGCTTGTTCCATTGGTAGCACATTTCATCTATGACTCAAAAATGGTGAATCAGAAATGGTGACTCAAAAACTGTGACTCACGAGTAGTGACTCACTGAATGGTGAATCGTCTAGGGGTGACTCATCCCACAACCACTCATCCAATGGTGAGTCACCCAATGATGTATCATCCAATAGTGAATCATTCAATGATGACTAATCCAATAGTGACTCTTACAAAGACAACTAATCCAATGGTGACAAGTCCAATGGTGACTCATCCAGCAGATATTCATCTAATGAAAACTTGTCCAATGGAGAGTTTTCTAATGGTGACCCATCCAATGGTTACTTTTGAATAGTGTTTCTAGCTTCCTATAGTTTTACCTCTTTGATGTTTTCATTAAAGTAAAATGCTATCCAATGCATTTTTTAAAGTATTTATGAGAAATTGAGAACATATAATTCATGTATAATTTTATCCTAAGGTTCACAGTGGATTTAATCTATCAAAATTTGTGAGCATGAGAAGATCCACCTGTAATTGAAATTCTAAACCATATCTTAAACCTCTACTCTATTTTAAATTTTCCAAAGGACTAAGATACCTTCTATCTTATTTTTCCTTCATGTTCAAAAATTGTATGAGATTCCTGAACCATTCTTCCAATAGGATTCATGATATCAAAATGAAATCCTTGTATCATTCCTAGTTGGTGTTTTTTCCAACTACATGCACAACCCAGGTTTTTGTTCTACTAGGAAGTGTCGATCAGTCTTCGATATAAGGTATACTCTACCATCATTCTTCTGGGGTCCTTGAATATTTAAAACCATTATCTATTCTATGTTATGAAATATTATGTCCATTTATATAATGGGTCATTCTTAGTAGTTGGTTGGGGCTATGTTATCACAATGTCCTCAAGTGAATTCACTCTTATAGGAGAGCTCATTGTGATCCATTGTGTGGGTCATTCTCATGAAAATAATTTTGGAAGGCTTTTGAGGAATTGGAATCAAGTCTTCTCAACATTTTTGTGAAATTGTTGAGTTATCATGGTTTAGCGACTATATCATAATAAAATTAGCCAAATTGATTTTATGAACATGAATAAAAGAATTGGTATCCTTTACATAGAGTTGTTGTGTCCTATTGATATTCTTCAATGTGTGATATTTATTTTTGGTTAGCATAGAATATTGTACCTGATGAAATTGGAAATGAATATAAATCCTAAATTATGTGATAATTAAATGCCTAATGATAAATAGGCATGTTAAGTAATCTAGTTGTAAGTTTATGATAATTATATTGACTTAGTAATAATATTTAATTGAATTGGATGATATACCTAAAAATGTAAATTCATATTGATTAATGTCGTATAAAATCAATTGATTAATTAATTTATGATAACTTGAGATAGCTAGTTGTTTAGGAATTCCATAGATGGAACCTATAATAATGAATCGGTTAATTCAAGATGAAATAATGAACCAGTAGTGGGATATATATAATTTCTTTTTGTGTTTGATATTCCATCTAACATGTAATGGCAATACACCTTCTGCTCTGGAGCTACGAGTGCACATTGTGTGTGAATGATGAATTCAGTGATTAGGTCTAATAACTCAGAAGCTAAGTTGGTTTTTTTCTACTACTAGTATATAGGTGAATGCCGTGGATTTTTAAGCCAGGAGGATTTTTGTGGTATGTGGGATTAGGGAGGCCCAGTGGTAGTAGGGGTAGTTGACACTTAGAGTGGCGAGATGACATTTTTTACGAATGTGGGTGTCTTAAAAGACACCAAATATAATATAATTGGTTGAATATGGGTCAACCCATTGACATGAATATAGTTTATCTTGAATTTTTTTTGTTTAACTGTTTTAACATATCCACTTCTTGAGTTATATTATCTTTCTTACATTGTTTCTAAAAAATGGTGATTATTCATGGGGTATGACAAGTATTGGTCATGTTTAGCTTCTCAAGGATGGATGGGTCTATATTCTTGGTATAGGTGGAAAAATCTTGTCAATATTTTCATCTACAAACTTTTTTGACCCCCTTGTTCTTGGAAGTTTAGAATAATTTCCTAGAATACCTAAATGTATAGAAAAGAGATACTGCTGTTAATAAATTTTTGAATAAATGATTATAACCCATGGTGATGGAGAATTCTTAGATGAGATGATGAGGTTTCAATTTAATGGATCTATGGAATCAGTTTGGTAATGCCTGGAGGGCATGGAAAGTTGTTATGATGCTAGTGAAATATAATGACGAAAAGTTAAAGGATAATTAATGTTTAAATAAATTATTAATTTATAGTTAACCTGATTAATAATGGATGATAGTATTTAATACATCTATTTAAATGGTTGTGTGGGTATAAAATTTCTAGTCTTAATAGTGTGATATAGCAGTATGAGTGACGTTATATGTATTTGAGTCTAATATTAGGTTATTCCCATAGTGTTGTTTGGAGCTAAATCATATTATGTACATTTTGTATTTCTATTTATTACCCTACCCAATCTGTTGGGTAAACTATCACCCCATTGATTTTGAGCTATAGGGGGTGTTTTCCCCCAAAATCCTAGTGGTATTATGGATGATTGAATTCCTCTGATAGCCCCACTCTCTTTTTTGGTAGTTATTTATGCTGGTATGCATGGCAGTTAGTTTCCCCACATATATATTTTCTAAGGGTTGTCATGGAATGTGGTTATTTCATACACATCTATTTTTTACATAGTATCCTATGAACTTTGATAGGTATAACGTTTATAAGATATGATGGAATGAAAAATCCTTAATCGGCTTTGGGCCTGTAATGGATTCAGGCATAATACCTTATTTATGATACACGTTATGTGGGATATGGTGGATCTCAGAAACTACATGGTTACTCCTAGTTGTGTGTATGGTGTGGTTATTCACCTAGGTATCTCTGGGAAAGCCTTTGTGTTTCATGAGATTCATTTTTTGGAGGTCAACCAGGTTTCTTTGGGATAACCTTTTTGGATAGATATCCTCATTACATTAGAAGTTGGGATAAATGAAAAACACATTGGGGAAGTGGTTGAGGGGTACCCTTGGGATTCATTATTATTTTATTTACTCTTGTATGAGATAAATTGTGAGAGTATCGATGGTGAGGTTGAGATCATTGTATAACTATTTAGGTGAAATGTTAGTTTCACTTCCTGTTCAATGTGAATTAGATTTCTTTTTTTAAATTTCAATGAGAGGCTTAAATGGTGATCCAACATAGTATACTTTTATAATCAACCGAAATTATAAAAAATATTTTTTTAGTTAACATGTTGTAGGTCGGAGATCAGGCTCGTTACTACTAGCTAGGGGTTGCAGGAGCTACTCAAGATTCATGGCCGGTGCCATTTTACATTATTATTTTACAAAATGATTTCCATTTTAGTTGTAGTTGTTCATTCACGACATTACATATATGGATAGTGAAGACCCTCCTATTATATGGACCATAGGTGAGGATGAGACCATGCGACTACATAGTCGCATGTCTGTATCTTCATACATTTTTGAGGAGATGATGCGGGATTTAATGATTTTTCATGGGAAGGGAACCCATGTGTCACCAATTTGTATCATGATTTAATTCATCAGTATTGGGGGATGGGAATGAAAAGATATCTTTCGGGTATTATTATGTGGTGTTCCACCTATCGGTAGGTTTAGGTGAAGCAAGAGTGGCCAACTCGACTTGTACAAAATCTACCCATTCCGAGTGAAAATGGAATGATGTCATGATGGATTTAATAAAAATGTTATTGAGTTAATTTTAAGGTAATGATGTTATGTTGGGTATTCATGATTAGATCACATAGGTCACTCACTTACTACCTATTATGGTCACATTTTTAGTTGATGATCTTGGGAATTTGTGTATCCGTGAGATAGTAAGGATGCATGGGGTTCCACATTATATACATATATATAGGGATTCCAAGATTACTTCTTGATCTTGGAAAGGGATGTAGATGGAACAGGGTATTCAGGAGCTTCTGAGCTTAACATACCACCACTAGATTGATGGCTATCCAGAACACATGATTACGGTGTGTGGGGACATGATACAGACAAGCAACCTTGATTATAGGGTCTCTTGGGAAAGGTAAATACCCCTTCTTGAGTATTCCTACCAATGTATCATTAAGGATACTATTGAGATGGATCAATATGAGTATTTGTTTTGTTTTCTATTCTGACCACCCCTATGATTCTTAGAGGAATGAGAGACAACTATTCTTGGACATCATTCTGTCCCAGAGACCATGGAACTAGCTTAGTTGATTCAAAATTGGATGGCTACTGTGTAGTCTTGTCAAAAATATTACATTGTTCGCTACATGATACCTCTAGATTTTGATGATAGTGATTGGGTTACCAATGTGTTTCACCGAGTCTGGGACATATGAGAATCAGAAGAAAGTGTGTTCTTCAATCGATAAACATTTGGTTGTTTGAGATTCTGTAGTGGGTTAGGCCGGTAGCCAATCAGTTGTTGTTGCCTTAATGGTATTGAGATATTCCTGATGTCTTCCATTATTAACATTTTTAGTGATACTATTCAGGCCTATCTCATGCATTTATTCATTAAGAGGTTGAGTTACTATTAGATTCTTACTTCAAGGATCGTCCTATATGAATTGTGGATCGTAGGAAAATGTATCTCTACGGTTGGTTTATTCCATTTGAACAGGTTCTATTTTAGCACGATCTAGTGAAAACGGATACATGGGAATGGGATGCTGACATATTATCTTAGTGCTAATGTTATTCACATATCACGATTCACCACCGTTAGAAGGGATATTCATGGATAAATTACTTTATGTGGGATGTTTTTAGGAACAAGTTTTTAGGTACATATCTATTCTTCCATCTCTTATCTATTTAAATGCGTAAATATGGACTAATGTGAGTGAATTTTGACGTCATAGAGGACATTGGGGTTTCTAGGGATATTCTATAGACTAAAAACCGTATGTTGGATGATAAGGGGAGGCTATGTGGTTTTTATTAATAGTGCGAGTTGAGCAGCACAACAGTGCTTCCAGTTATTAATTTTTAACAAACTCTGACAGTGGATTTTTTAATGTCTTTTTTTTGTTTATAAACAATGTAGGGTAACTGTGTTGGATCCCCATGACTTCTAGGAAACTATGAGGGTAAACTGTTTAACACTATAATTTTATGATTTTTATAGATTTTAAATTTTATTTAAATTCTATAAAAACTAAGGTGTGGTTTATTTTCATTTCATAGTAGTAGGTCAACCCTTCCATTTGGAATCTCTTTTAACTATTATTCAATTTATGATCTAATCATTCTTCTCACTCTAATTCTAACGTCGTTCATCTCTTTGGATCCATTATGGTAAGTCCTCGATTCATTTGTGTACATTATTGATTCTTATGGATATCAACTATGCTACATGGATTTAGTCTCATATGCTCTTATTTATCAGTATTCATCCATTCCACATATTTATTCCAAACCAGGTGGATTTAGTGGTAGATATTGAATGACCACTCTAGTATAATCCTATGGTGGGTGGTCATGTTATTATCATTAAATTGTGTATCGTTTATATATGTCGGGGTGCTATGCACCCATTTATTCCAGCATTTCCATAATTGAAATTAAACCCTATTTCTTCCAATCATTGTTTAGGTAATGGAATAATAATGTTTAGACATGTTATATTTTTTATACCTTGAATAAGGACCACCACATTATTGACCTTACTTAAATGTATATTTGTGGATTAAATTCATGGACTCCCCATTAAGGTGGGCCACATTCATTTCATTGGTTGTGAAAATGGATATTATTACATATAGAATAAAAATTTTATTAGAATGTAATTGAATAGGTAAAGGGTGTGGGATGGATGACTTTCCCCATTTCCCATGGATGACATTTCTCATTTATGCATGCTGGTATTGAATTGACTTTCCCGTGTGAGTAAATTAGATGATATAGTGTGAATCAAGGAAATTGAACTGAATTTTTCTAATTAATTATTTTCCCATGTGATTATTATTATTACTAATTCATATTACATCATGATAGGCATGTTAGGTATCTTACATTAAAAATGGAAATATGGGTATTTTAATAGTCCTTACGATAGTAGAACATTTGAGATATGTTGAGACCATGTCATGTAATGGATCTATTAAGAATGGATAGATTATTATCATGATATAACTATGGGAGTAAATGTAAGTCCATGCATTTGAGGTTATTCCTTGATTTATTCACCCATTTGAGGAGGTTTTTATTTAAATCATTTGGTTTTGACGATGGCATGTTAAATTAATCCGGTGAAGGAAAAATATCCTTTAGTGATACATGGATTCAAATTAGAATTACACGGATGGACTCAATGGTTAGTGTGATATTTTCATCAGTGATTCATGGATATGAATGTGATATTCCATGGATGGACTCATTGAGACTGGAATTATATGCCAAGTGATATTGTAAATCCAAATGGATATTGAGGACATGCTCAAAGAGAATTTATTTTATGTTAGGCGAGCAACTAGGAATTTCCTTAGAAGAACTACAAGTATTGACTCATATTATATGAATTTAGTCTTTATCTAGAGTAATACATGGGTTTATGAAAGGTTCATTATGGATGTTCTTCTAATGTGTTGGTGAAAAAACCTAGATTGAAACATGAATTCGAACATTGCAATGTCATGGAAAAACTCATGATCTAAATAAATAAAATGAAATGAAATTGCTTAAGACATGCGTATAGTCCATATAAAAATATTGGAGTAAGTTTTGATTAGAATTGATAGGTTAATTTTTGATGCATTTTTTCTCCTACTAGCTATGTGGGTAGTGTTGGAATTGAGTATAATCTCTACACTTATAAATTTCATTGATATAGATATGTAAATTAACATAATTTAAAACCAGTACATGTAGGTTGTTTTCTTTTGTATTCATATTTTCTTACAAATTATCTTATTGAACACTATCTTCTATAAATATTCCATAACTGATTGGAATAGATCATGGGTGGATGCCTACTGATATTTACTCTCACACCTTGTTTGGGTCATGTTTTGGACCCAAAAAACAATTTTTTTTAATTGTAGGTTTTGATTAGGGAATGTTCCCATATACCAATATAATATATGATAATTAGGATCAGGAGAGAATAGGACCATGATGAGGCTTGTGATGCAATTTGGTTAATTGATGAAATTTGTTTACATATGATATATACATTATACATACACCTCGCATCCCTATTTTGGTTGTTTTATTAGAAACATGTGACATGTATCATCCTCTTTTATATGATATGATTTTTGGTTGATTTATACTATCATTCATCTACTATTTATTCCTATAGTATGGTTTACTACGTACTATACTTGTATAATGTTTATAATGAAATAAATTTTGGTAATGAGGGAGTAGTCTCCCCACAGACTAACATAGGCCATCACTATTAGTTGGTAGCCTCTGGTATTTAGGGAGATGCACTTGACGTTAAGTGACCCACTAGGCTCAGAGCACTATTTAGTGTCATTTTGGTCTGAGATGTTGCAATATTTCAAGGGGACTAAAAAATAATCACGAAAGTGAAATTCAATACTATCTTCATCCAAATAAATAAAAACCCATTGAGACGATGAATAACTATTTTAATAACACAATATATCCAATGTGGAGTAAAAATAAAAAGTTTTTGTCGTTGATGAATGAAAATCATATAAAAATATCCTCTAAACAAATTCTTGTGGAAAATATCATTTTCATTTAAATAACATTTTGGAATACATTTCGTTGAAATGATTTTTTTAAAAGCACTATAAATTAACATTTTAAATTTTTAGAGGAATCTTTTATTAATTGATGGAGGGTAATTTCATATATTTCATACTAGGAAAAAATGTATATTCCCTTTTCAAGGTAAGAAGGATAGAAAATTGACTTTTTTGGAAATATAAAATAAAATTCCTTTGAAAAATTGTATAACATACAAAATAGAATAAATTTCTCTAATAATTCATTTTATTAAGGTTAAAAAAATTGATTTTTTTAAAACATGGTTTTTTGAAGAAACAATGTTCTCGGAATAAAAAGTTAAATAATGATGGGGTTTGCTAAAAATATTTTCTAAAACATTTTGAGTAACAAAGAGTAGAAACATGTACTATTGCTAAAAAAGGCCAGGAATAACCAGAGTAGATTAAAATTAAACGATTTATTAAATAATTATTATATAATTTGCTATAATGTAAATTCATGTGTAAATAATCCTAGAAAAAATGATATTATAATGTTAAAAAATGAAAAGACCATAATGTTGATGTGAAGATAAATAAATGAATAGATTATGATTGTAAAATGTAAATCTTCAAATACCCAGTGGAAATAAAATATTAATTAGTGTAATGTTATTACACTAATAATCTTATAATATCAACAATGATGAGAAATTGATACAACCCAATGAAATGGAATCGGGTTATAAAATTCCTTACCACATTTTAACTTTTAAATCAAATCCCCTATGCTAAAATAATTGAAATTTAAATCCAAAATACCATGATGATAAAATAAATCATCATATAATATATCATAATGCATAGTAGATACAAAACAAAAAATGATTTAAGTTGTGAATATTACATTTATCTCACAAATATAAAATGTGAGATGAAAATCCCTTACCATGAGTCAGACATGTCATTTATGTCATTATCATCATAAATAATAAAATTATTTAAATTATTTAATTTCATTATTAATTTTTTAAAATTTATTAATATTTTTATTTCACTTATTAAAACGTTTTATGAAACTACTAAATCAATTATGTTTATGTTCAGCATTTCGACCATCTTTTGTTCATGTGTAAAAAACGAATTTGGTAGGTTGACTATGTTCAAAGAGTTAATTATATAAAAATACCAAAAATAATATTCATGTAAATATTATTATAATTATACATAAATTATTAGTTTAATACTAATCATGATATATATCTATTAAAAATGAACCAATGTAACAATCATGGATATGGTAGACCATAGTATCGATGAGTAACATTTCCATTTTCCAATTATACACATATTATGAAGGTATGAAACATTAATCTTTCAAAAATGATAATCATATCATATATAATAATTTATATTATTATATATATGCATATATTTAATTCTTATAATGTAAGAGTAATCACATAACTTCAAGGAGGAAATTGTCTACACTTCCAAGAAGGACATTAATCCTTTTCATGTGTGTGAAAAGGTAACAAATAAAAGGATATATGATATTTATTGAATTTTAATTATGTCATGATTATAATATATATTTCTTTTGTGTGACTTATTTTTAATTAAAACAATCGTTAATACAGTCCATGAAATGTGTGAATGTATGAATTCACTTTGAAGAGGTGGTACTCCACACTTCCACAATCAATGCTATCATATTTACACAAAATAAAAATAAATATATTATGGGCTATATAAAAATTAAATAAGTGTGAAGAATATATATATATCACATATATAATATATATGTATGTCGTACATCATAACTACCAACCACGAGTTGTGGTAAAGGAAAAATGAATGACATCATTTCGTGAGGTGGTAGTTCACAATACCCACAAATGATAAGTTGGTTTCCTATTTGATGAGAGTGTGGGAAGGTGTAGATATAACTTTTAACATAAAATTTTTTCTGTATATTTATGAATTTTATTTTTTATATATTAATTAAATATGTATAACTGATGGAGTGAGGAATGAAATAAACCAAAAGTGATCATTGAATAACGTTGCCTCTTATTTGGGAAAATAAATTTGGTTTATACCCAACATGATCCTTGGGTTGATTTCTGAGTAATGTGACACTTCTAGGAAGAAGGTAGGGATTTTGGGATATTATTTTGGAAGATATAGGTAGAGACCAATTTCTTTACATGGATTCATAATTGGGAGGATTGAATTTATTTTTACAGTGGAGGAGGAGTGACATTCTTGTAATTTTTATAATGAGAGAATTGCACAAAAATTTTCACATGTATATTAGAAATATTAAGGAAAACATTAGATAAATTGGGTGATACTGAAGAAATGTTTACATAAAATGTATTTTTTACAATTATTTAGATTATTTTTCTCATTAATTTTATGATTTAGTCCCATATTAAATTAATTTTTATCTTAATTAGTGTAATTAATTTTAATTACATCCGCTAATAAATTAGGTCAAAAACAATGTTTAAATAATTATAAATAATAATTAATTCTGATTCCAAATATAAAATTTATTTTTTCCTACTTCAACCACATAAGTGGATGAAATTAAAGTAAAATTAATCCCACATATGGGACGTCAGAGTGGGTTTTAAAAGTAATAATGTTCAAAATTATGAAATGTTTTTCTATAAAATATAATCATGAAGTTGATTTAAATGAACTAAATTTGATTAATTTATGTATTATTTATCTCAAAAATCCTTAAAACTGGATATAAAATGTAATCAGACAAAATAAATAAATATTTACAAATAATGAAGTTTTGATTTAAAGTTATTTATTTTTCACTATTCATCAATAAACAAAATTTCAAAATAATTATAAAAAAATCACCCTATGAAAAATTTTAAGATTCCACAAAAAATATTTCATTTTTTAAAAAAAAATTACATAATTTCCAAAATTATATAAAAAATATGTGTTACATTAAAAGGAATAAAAATTACATTTTTACAAAAATTAAAAATTTGAGCATAAAATTGGATATATTCTTATCTTATGATTTTCATACATATTGTGTGAATATTTAAAAAATTGAATATATATTATATATAATTCATTAATATAATTAAATCATATTGAATAATTTAATTTATTTTGATAAAAACCCTTTGTATGCATGACAAAATTTCTTTTATATTCAATTGGATCTTATATTCATTTCTATTTAATTTTTACAAGATAAACTATATATTTTCACAAGTTATTAAATATATAGACGATATATTATTTTATTAAATGATATAATTTTATCGATATATTGATCATTATCAAATCAATATCGTTCAAGTAACGAAATATATTTAAGAAATTCATTACTGCTTGCAATTTATGCTAACCAAGTATCACATGCATTGAGGGATTTTAAATATGTGGAATTTAAATTAAAATATTATGTATACTATAATGTAACAATATATAATGGTTATAACTGAACACACGATCTATATATTAAAAAAATGAGAAGGAAGTGAATAAACATTATGGAAAGGTAAATAACTTAACACACAAGCCATATCTTCAATAAATTTAGAATGAAAGTGCATCCATATATAATGATGGCACAATAATCTCAAGGATTATAACTATAAATGAATTATAAATAATTTAAATTATGAATTACTAGAAATCATGTTTCCAATGTACATGATTCATTTTCAATAGAGATATATTCGCTAAATGTTTTAAAATATAAATAGTGAAAACAAATTTTATTAGTCTAGCCAAATGATTTTACCTCATGAGACTACAGATTCATTTTAACTCTTGCATTAATTATTAACCAGCATATATGGATTATATTAAACAGTTCCCAAACCAAATCGGGCATGTACAAAGTATTCCTTATATATTGAGTAATTGATATATATTAATAAAAAAGTTCCTTGTGAAATGTCATTATTGAGTAAAGGATACATATTTAACAATATCTTCATATATAATAGAAAATCTATCTATGTAATTAACATATGTAAAAATTGAAAACAATTTTGGAAAAGAACATGTCCATGATAAATGAAATGAATAATTAGTGGAAATTCAATTTCCAATGATTGAAGGAAGGCGAATATATCAATGGGACTATTGAAATTAATCAATGAAGTTAAAGTCAATAAAATCCATCTAAAAATCAATCAGAAACTACATAATGGAATAATAAGTATGGTATTACCAATATATATCCCATGTGGGGTAAAAATTAAGGTTTTTTGTCGTTAATTAATGGAAATACTATGAAAATATATTTTAAAATACATTCATGTACAATATTTAATTTTCATATAAATTATTTTTTTAAATAAATTTATTTTAGAATAACATAAAAATTATCTACAAAATAAAAGTTTAAAAATATAATGGAAGGTTCAATTAAATTACAATAGGTAACTCTATACATGTCATACATGGTAAGAAGAATATTCATTTGGAACAGTAAATTGGATAGAAAAGTGACTTGTTTTAAAAGTGATAATAATTTTAAATTGATAACATTTGTAAAAGAAAGAAGGATAAAAAATTCATTACTATATCATTTTGTAAAGGTTAAAAACATTTTTTAAAAGATTTTTTTGATAAGAAAATAGGTTCTCTACATAAAGAGAGAAATGAAGATAAGTTTCTTTGAAAATATTATCTATGGAAATTTTTGTACCAAATAGTAGAAAAATGGTACTATTACATATGAAATTTCACTAATAACTAGACAATAAGAAATATATAGATTTATTGAAAATGATCCAATAATTTAATCTAATTTAAAGTCATGTGTAATAAATCTCGAACCAAATGATTTTATGAAGTAAACCCTGTGAATGTCCATGATATTGATGTGAAACTAAAAAAAGGAATAGATTGTGTGTGTCAATTGTAATTCCAAATAAAAAATATTGAAATAAAAAAAATTACACAAAAAAAATTACACACATAATATTAGAATATTAATGAAAATGTGGAAGTAATATAACCCAATAGAAATGAATTAGGTAATGAATTTCTCTACTTCTTAGTAACATTTATTTCAATTCCCCTTTGATGATATAATTCAAATTGAATACCAAATTACAATGAAGATAAAATAATTCATGATATATTATATCCAAATTTATAGTAGATAAACCATAAAAAATAAAAAAGTGGTGAATATGATACTTATCTCACATATGTAAAAATTGAAATGATAATCCCTTACCATGAGTCTAACTTGTCAAGTGTGTATTTATCTTCCTGTATAATAAACATTTGTTATTTATTTATATACATCATAATTTTTTTGTAATTTCTTAATACTATTATTTCACTTTTTACAATGTTGTATACATTTAATTAAAAAATTATGTTTTATTTGGTTTTGGGACCAAATTTGGTTCATGTGTCAAAAAACAAATTTTGTAGGCTGTCTATGGGAAAAGGGATCATTATATAAACATACCCAGAATAATAATAATTACATGATTATATTATTTAGACATATGATATATTTTTTAAAATAAATCATGAAATATGGTTTTGGAAAATGAACCAATGTTACAATCATAGAGATGATGTGTTGTGTGTACACATAAGTAATGTTACCATTTTTCAATGATTATATTAAAATGAAGGTAACTAACATATATATTTCCAGGATTGTAATAATACCATTTATACCATTTTATTTAATAATATATTAATTTAAATAGAATTATTGTTTTATTAATTCAATCACATCACTTCGAGGAGGTGGAAGTCCACACTTCCATGAACGTCATTATTACATTTCCAATGTCTAAAATGGAAATAAAAAAAGGATATATTATTTTTACATAAATGAAATTATGTTATGAATATCATATGTATTTATTTTATGCCGCATATTTCTAATTAAACCCATCCCCAATACATTCCATGTAATATGTGAATGCATGGCATTGCTTTGAAGAGGTGGAAGTCCACACTTTCACAAATGATGTTATAGTATATAAAGAAGATGGAATGTCTAATGATATGTGTTATTTAACAATTAAAGATGTATTAATACAAAATTAATATCACATATATCATATATAAATATGGTATCTATATAAATCTCAACCATGAGATGTGGTAATGTATAACACGGAAAATATCGTTTTGTGTGGCCGTACCTCGCCTTTTTCATAAACAGTAAGTTCATTAACCATTTGACAGAAGTGTGTGTGTGTGTCGGTAAAAAAATTAACATTTAAAATTTTAGGTATATTTATTCTACATATTCTATTCTATAATATGGTAATATGTATAATTTTATGATTGTGAAATGAAATAAATCTAAAGTGGTCATTGAATAATGTTACCTCTTGTTTGGGTAACTATTTTTTATTTATAACAATATCATTCCATTGTTTGATATTTGGAAAATATGTGACTTTTAGTATGTGGAGATTGATTTGGGGAAGTTATTTACTTACTATAGGATGATTAAAAGGGATTAAGAGATGGTAAAACATGGCAGGGATGACTGCATTTTTATATTGGAGGAGGGGTGGCATTCTTTTAAATTTTAGAAAGAGGAAATTCCACCCATATTTTTTCAATGTAATATGGATCCAATAATGAAACAAATTATATAAAATGGGTCATATAGTAAAAATAGGGTCATAATATGACTTTTGGATTAGTTTATATATCGTTTTCTCTATAAGATTAAGGTTTAGTCCTTTTTGAAGGCTATTTTTCTTTTAATCATTGTGATTAATTTTATTTACATTCAACAAATATTTTTGTGATAAATAAAATAGAAATTATTATAAATTATAAATTATTGTGATTCTAAATATGGAATAATTTTTATCAAATTACATCAATATATATGTATGAAATTAATATAAAATTAATCCTACATATGGGTCAACAAAGCAGGGTTTTATAGTAAAAATGTTCAAAAGTATTGATATACTTTTATATCCTATTTCAATGTGAAATTTATTCAAATGATATAAATCAAATTAATTGACTTATAATGGTTCAAATTAAATTATAAATCAAAAATATATATTATTTTGTCCATATAAATAATCTATAAAAAATATTTCTGTTAAAATGTTGTATTTTGTCACTATTCTTTATATAATTAAACGTCATAAAAAATGTAATGAAAATTCACCTGAAGATAATTTTGAAATTCATATATAAAAATTTAAATTTATTTTCAAAATAAAAATTCATAAAATTTCAAAAAATTGGATTTAAAATTGGTTCTCCATTAAAAGTTTGTATAATTGGCTTTCTGTAAAAATAAAAATTTCAACCACACCACTGGTTTTATTCATATTATATTCTTGTAAAACCTGTTAGAATAATATAAAAAGCATTTGATTGAATATATATTATATATATTTGATTAATTGCATTTACAAATATTAATTGATATTATTTATTAGGCTAAAAGAACTTTGTTTAGATTAAATCATTTCCTTTATATTCAATTTGTTATTATATTAATTTCTAACTAATTGTTACCCTATAAACCATATTTCCATATTTTAGTTAATAATATTAATAACTACTATATTAATGTCTAGGGTATTTATTATTATATTAAATCATAATATAGAAAAAATATTTTATTATTCTGTAAAACTCTGTCCGGCATGTAATGAAAGCGATCAAAGAATGTATTAGTTGTGGGTAACACATGCTAACCCAGTATCACATGAATTATAAGATATTTAATATTTTCAATTTATTCCAAAACATTAAATAATACTTAAATTAATAAGAGGCTTTATTCCTTTCTATGATTGGGGTTTCATTTTTTATGTATTACAGAGTAATGATTAAATTTTTAAAAAAATTAAGGGTGTAAAGGTATCCTCAACATAAACAAATTCCATCCCCTGAATTTAAAATCAATCATGTTAATACATTGTTTTATATTTTAAAATAACATCATTTAAATCCCACGTCATGATAAGGGATTGTAAAACATCATCATGAAAATAAAGAATGGAATGTACAAAGCTTACATGGAATAAAAAATAAATTTACTTCTAAGATAAAGTAAATTAGTGGGAAGGGAAAATATGGACTTGGACGAAAATTAGATTTATTTATTGGGAATTATTGAGGTAATTGATCTCAATCAATTTAATGATTAATGGCGTGTTAAGGGCCTCAATGACATAAATATGTATTGAATAAAAATACCATTAGTTCAATAATAATTATTGTATTATATTGTCATTATTTTCATTTTTCAAATGATGATAAATTATTTTGACACCAATGAACAAAAATAAATATACTTAGTTAATATATATAAATTAAATATGATTAATTATATATTATTGAATTTCTTCGATAAAATTTTAATTCCTCCCTTACAGTATGAAATGTATATCCTTGAATGAACCCATTTTCTTAAAACTCTAATGTTTTATTTCAACGGATCATAATAGTCATAAAAAATTAATTTTAATTTTCACCAACAATTTCAAAAAACTAATATTGTAAATAAATTAATATGTTAACCTAAAAAGTGATACCACTAGTTCATAATAATTTTTTTTTAAGAAATGTAAAGATAAAAGCAAAGGGAAATTTACTTGGACATCACATATGATATTGGTAGGTGTGAAACAATTATCATCCTTCAATCATGGGTTTATACCCTATCCTGTTTTTGGATTGTATTAGTTGTCACCAAAAAATTAAATTGCCCTATTCCTAAACAAAATTATAATAATTTCCAAAATACATATGATAAACATCATTGAAATTTAATCATTAAAGATAGTTTTGACTATGGTTTTCATTATAAAAACAATAAAAAATTACTCTAGAAAATTATTTTCACATAGTATCATCCTGGTTCTAGAGATTTTATACATTTCTAAAGTTCATTGAAAATGGTAAAAAAATGGTTCCCTATATTTATGGAAAATACTAAAAATGGATCCTTGTGATCAGTTTTATTTCCTTACATAATAGTCCTAATTTTTCCTCAATAATTATTATATTTATGTCATTATTTCCCACAAATAAAGAATATCCCATTATATTGTGAAACATTTTTAGGTTTGTCATTACACATTTCTTTCAGGATGGAAATTGTGCCCTTTTTTCTTCATGGACTCGACCACTAGATATGTTCGAAAACTCCATCATTTTATTATATAGTATGGCCCGAAGTTGGATAATGTATATTTTGTTAATCATATTAATGGATAACTAGTTAGGGATGAACTTGATATCTCCAAATCATGCTAACATCCCATTTTAATGCACATTTTGACCATCTTCTCATATATGTTCAATTTTAACATGATTCATTTTGGTAACATCCACTGACTAAAACCAAAAGGTATATTGTAAGCTACAAATATAATTGTGGAAAAACCAAATAATCAACATTATAGTGTATAAATATGTTAACATATTTTTTATATAATACACCATAGGTTTAACTAGGTTCATTCATTTACGTTATCTATTTAAATTCTTCATAATGGTTTTTAAAGAATGCTTGAATAATGATAGGAATAATCCCCAAGAGTGTCAAACCTTGTGCATAGTAAATCCCATTGTCATGTGCTAGGATAAGAACATGTAAGGACTGAGACACTTTTTCTGCATTGTTACACATAGGTATATCTATGCTAGAATGAAACCCACTTGTATTATCCAGATCATGATGTATTTCGAGGAAAACTACATAATTACCATCTAACAAAAACCATAGGATTTTCGTCTATAAATATCAATAAGTTATTCCTTCCAATTATGATATATAATTAATTTTTTCATAAATATAGTTCCCAATGATTCTACCAACCACCCTCTAATAGATTCTATAGGGACCATACCCTTGTAAGCCCAAAGCTTATGTGTACTACACTTACGTTGGAATGATTACAAGGAATCAAATCTCAAATGACCAAAAGTACCTTAGTTTAGAAAGACTATATTACATATATAATGCAAATTATAAATTTTTAAATAGAAAATAAAATACAATATATACCAAAAATAATAAATTGAATCCATTATTCTCATTAATGGAATTACTCTTCATAACCTAGGGAATGGAAACAAAATAAGGGTGATCTCAAATTCTTATTAAGGTTATTGTATACAAGAATAAATAACGAATCAATAATAATAATCAATATTGCATTGTAATAACTGAACAATCAATCCATATAACGATTTAACTAAGAAGAAAGGTAATCAACAGTATGGAATGGTAAATTACTAAACACACATGAAATGTTTTCAATAAACTGAGAATAAAAGTGCATCCAGGGATAATGATGATGAAAAAATTTAATGAATAATATATTAAATGAATTATCATTAATGTAAATCATTAATTATTGTAATTTATTTTTCGTAGACACATGATACCTTTAACATAAAGATCTATCCACTAAATTGTCTAAAATATATTGGTTGAAAACCCAATATCATCGGCTAGCCAAATGATTTCATTTCACGAGACTGCTGATGCATCGTTGGGCTTGTAATAACTGGTCCCAAACATATTGGTCTTATATTAAATTGTAATAAACATATGAATATTAGGTATAAATAATTCTTTATATATATATATATATCAAATAATGTATTTAAATTCATAGAAAAAATTCGTTATCAAATATTTGTAATGAGTAATTGATAATGATTTATCAATATTTACCCATATAATCAAATAAATATCAATGTAATTACCAAATGGTAATATGGTATATATATTTGGAAATGAAAATATCCATTAAAATTGATATGAATAATTAGGGTATATTCAATTTCAAATGATCACAAAAAGGGAATATTTCAATGAGACTACAAAATTGAATCATGGATATCAAATTCAATACCATCATTGTCCAAATCATTAAAAAATACAAGGGAATAATAATTATGTCATCAAAAAAATATATCCCAAGTGGAAGAAAATTAAAATTTTATTATCATTGATTAATAGAAATATTATAAATATATATTTTAAATACATTCCTATGGAAGATATATTTTTTTCATTTAATAAAAAAATTAAAATCTATTTATTTTATAATAACCATTTTAAAAACATTTTCATTAAAATTTAACCACTTAAACTTTAAAATTAATCTTCAACATAATAAATGAATGTAATTCCCTACAGACCATACAAGGTATCTAGAATATTCATTTTTCAAGGTAAAAATTAAAAAATAGTGACTTTTCTAGAAAGGGATAAAAATATTCGTTTTAAAAAAAATAATGAAAAAAGAGTAAAAATTTCGTTACTAATACATTTTTTAATGGATAAATTTTTCTTCAAAATCAATGTAGAACAAGGGTATTTAGAAGAAAAGAGTTTCTCGGACTAATGATTAAAATGATATATGGTTTTCTTGAAAATAATTTTTAAATAATTTATATATCAAAATAGTTTAAAATGGAAAAACTAGTTATAAGAGGACATGAATAATAAGAAGATAATAAAATTAAGCTATTTATTATTCAATTATCTAATAACATCCTCTAATGTAAATTTATTTGTAAATAATCCTGAGAAAAATGATATTATGATGCAAACCCTTGGAAAGACCATAATGTTGATGTGAATATAAATCAATGAATTTATTATGGGTTTCAAATATAAATCTACATTAAACAAGAAAAAATACAAAAACAAGATAGTAAAATGTTATTACACACATAATCTTAGTATATTAATGAAAATGAGGAAGTAATATACCTAATGAAAAGGAATCAGGTTCTAAAATTCTCTACCACTTGAAAAAATTTAATTAAAAAAACCATAGAATTAATAAATAACATTAATACAAAAAATACCATTAATGAAATATATTTCACGATTTAATATATTAAAATGATTAGTAGATAATCCACCTAAAAGAATTATATTACATCCCAAACCCAGATGCTAAAGAATGATTCCATTAGCTTAGTGGGTTGAATGGCCTCAAGCTTATCTCCCCTAACTCCAGAAGTTGTCAAATATTAGTAAGGGGAATATTGAGTCTATGTGGAGACTATTCACTCATTAGTATCCTGTAAAAATTTTAATATCAATAACATTTACTAATAGAAATATATGTAACTCCATGGAACAAAATATAACAATAGAAGACTGATAGAATAAATAAACTAGATGTCATTCCATGAACAAGATGATGATACATGCCACAAGATTCTTATAAAACCAAAATATCAGAAATATAAATATTATTAAAAATCTCTAAAAAGGATAAAAAAATGGGAAAAAATAATGCCATTAGCATTGTGAGCCTTGTCGTAGTCCAATGAACTCATGATCCTGAATAACGTATCAATTACTAGTAAGAAGATGTTTTCCTTTATCCTTACTTGAAATTGAATAATCTATTTTGTCCTGAAAACAGGTCCCAAATATTTCATGATACTAAATCCCTGTATGAAACCACCAATTTTATGTGCCAATAAGTTAGTGAATATAAATAGGAGGCAGTTTTCAATAATAAAATTAGTAAGAAAGGGATAACTCAAATGTATAAATCCTACAGTCTGTAGTATCCATTTAACTTCATTTACCCATTCAATTATAATTAATTTATAAGTCTCTAGATCTGGCTCAATCCCGATCTCCCCATATAACTAGAAACAAAAAAAATTCTTCATAAGGCCCTCTAAACCAGTATAACTGAATACAAAATCCAATAATGTTCAGTTTCTTGGAAGACACATCATGAGTCATTCCATTCACCATTCATTTATGATATTAATCCCATCATTGAAAATAAAATTTTGAAATTCAAGTATCACTATATGTGATATATCATCCAACACCATACTTTACTATCTCAGGCGATCCTCTAAGGATCCCAGTATCTCTCTTGGTGAGGTATAAGGTCAACATCATATGAGTGCAACCTTAGATGTCCCATAATAACCCATACTATCACTATTGAAAAATATGATATTCCCCTTGATTTAACCCTTAGTATTCCTTTTGATTCTATGTATAACTTGTAATATATGTCTAGTATCAATGAGTTTATCTATGGAATCTCTTATTTAGATCAATGTATCACTCAGGATAATATCATATTAACCATAGATTCCATCCAAGGCATCCTAAGGTGGATCCATGTACCACTCATGGTATAAAGGATAAAAGTCACCTCAGATTGTCAATAGAATTTTATTGTGAATCCATTAATCAGTCTAGGCAATTATCATTGAACCATTTCAATTCCATTTAATCATTTCAATCAACATTCCAAGGTCAAAACCAAGTGCATCTAATCTCAAACTCACCACAAAAGGTGTATCATACCTTGTCCATCCTCAATGGTCTTAGAAATTCAATTAAACATGTGTCTATAATTCAAAAAACAAGTTAAACATTATTTAAATGATAATATATGGAATTAACATTAGTTGACTCATGTGTGAATATCATAATAATGATCTTCCAATGTTTAATCAACCCCAATCATAACATGGTCTCAAAATACCTTACACGGGATAACAGTTCATGGGATATCAAAAAAAACTCATACGGCTATTTTTATTATAATAAGGCTATCTATATTATTAATATAACAGAAGAATTAGTTATATTTTAACTCACTTAGGAGAAGAAATAATTTATGCAATTCGAAACAACTGCATTGATTCAAGACAAGGACTCTATTTCACTCACATGGGCTAGAAAACATGCTTTAACAAGAAAGGAATACGTGGGTGATGGTGTAATAAGTGAACACATACACTTGTTTCAACTTCATTACAATCTAACAACATTGAAATTAAATAAATATTCCAAATCATACTTTTACTTCACATGACATGGTACAAAATGAATTCTGTACCGCATCCATGGCCAAAAGCCATAAAAGTTTTTTCAAGGAATATCAAAAATGGGGTGGTACTTAATAAAGGTATAAAACCTTTAATGTGTATAAATATGCCTTTTAAATTACCTAAAACAAGATAGGCAATATTAGGGTTCAATTTACAATTTAACTCAACACCCAAAAAAATGGTTGTGTTGAACCCAAAAACATATAAATGGTATAAAACTAATGAAAAGGACATGAACACCTACCTTAGGCTCCTATAAGATATCTCAAACTATAATAAGATCTTATTCATCCAGCAATGGATGAAATATGAAGATCATATGATGAACCTGGAATTTTTTTTAAGAGACTAAATACAAATACCATTGTCAATATCCAAAATAATAATGAAAGGCTAATAATGAATCAAGTACTTAACATTGTGGATACATGGAGATAAAACACATATGAATCCAATATTAGACAGTAAGTAGATTTGGAATTGAATAATAGTCATGAATGAGATTTTATATACAGTGGTGGGGTGGTGGTGGGTGGGGGGGTGGAGCTATTTTCTGTTTGATGAAAATACCAAAATTCATTTAATATAAGAATTTTTTATTTAAAATTATAATATCGAAATTCCAACACAGTATGTCTCTGATACTTTTGAGGCATAATTTGTCAAACCACGGTCCAATTCACATGGTCTATTTTAGGAGACAGAGTCACTCACATGTTTTTCCCACACAGTTCACAACCATGAAAAAACAATGAAAATAAAATTTGTCAAAATTTAATGAAAATGACGACCATGTTACACGGTCATGTACGTCATCCTGCATGGTTTAATTAAACCATGCAAATTGCACCGTATTTTTTGCACTAACTGTTCACTAGTATAAAAACACCCAATCATTGGGATTTGGGCTCTGAATTTACCCTAAACACCCACGAGACCACGATGACCTCAACTAGAAATCACATTAAGCAACAAATAAGCATTTAAAAATAGAACTAATGAAAAAATAATTACTTGTACCTCAATAAAGAACATGGTTCTTAAAATATTATCCCCTTAAAGAAATTATTCCCATAATTTATCATCCAAGGGTGGTGAATAAATATATGTGAACAACTCTTGCCACTACGATCTCACATCTGACACCCTCTCCTAGGTCTTCTCCTCCACTTGGCTATTCTTCCATAGCATCTTCACTAGAGGAACATATTGAACTTATAGAACCATTTTGTTCATATCCATAATTCATATATTATTCTCCTCAAAGGATGAATCATCATATAACTCATGATCCTACTGATATTGAGAATGTTATTGGCACATATAATAGTGTGGTAGTTGAGAAATGTGGAAGATGTTGTTCATATATTGGTACATCTCTGTTAACTACAATAGATAGGCTAAAAGCCCAATCCTTTTTAGAATATCCAAAGACCCAACATACCTCAACGGAAGCTTAACATGTGTACTGATTCTCTAGTTTCCCAGCCATGGTGAATCTTTTAGGAAAACTCCATCCCTATCCTTGAACAATAAAGGTCATTTCTATGATCAACCTATGATTTCTAATGAGACTTCATTGTACCCATCCAATTCGGAATCTACAAGACATTCTCTATGGTCTCTTGGACAGGACGAGGTACCTATATAATAGCCTCTCTTTCTTCCAGCCAACATAAGGGTGATCAACATGACCTACGTAAAAAATCCTCCTATGGATCTGTTTATATATTATCCTGAAATATATTATTTTAGGTGAACTCAAACATGGGTATTTTCTTCTCCCAAGATCCCTCCAAATCTAGGATGCATGTCCATAAAATGTCCTCAAGCACATAAATCATGCAATCTGACCGGTCATATATCTATGGGGGCCTCGTTATTCTTATAATCACATGTGTACCCAAATATTATTGTATACCATGCTAGAAATGAGAAGTACACCATGAATTTCTATATAAAATTATATAATGCGGATCACCATGTAGTCATAAAATCTAATAGATTTATAACCTCTCATGCTCATCAACACTGAATTTTTTGTTAATTGGTAGGAAATGAGAAACCTTTGTGATATTAACATAAAAAACCCATACAACATCATTAACATAAGGCAACATCGATTAACCTATCATGGAATCCATCACGAAATCATTCCATTCCAACATGAGAAAGGGAATCTATAGAAAATGTTAGGCTGGTCATTGGTGTTCTTCCTTCAACCACTGTCTTGCGGAACATCTCATGAGAAAACTGGCAACATCTCTTCTTAATATTTACCTCCAATACAATAGATGTAAATCCCAATAAAACATGGTTACACTAGGATGCACTAAACAAGATGACGAATGTAAACCCCACTATAGCTCCTTGTGCATGTCTAATGTGACCCACACACTACCATGTTCTCATAGAACATCTAATTCTATGATGGTCCAACATGGGAAGGTCATCACCTAACATACTCTCCCATAGAACTAGGACATTAGAGTCTAATAGATTCCACATCCTCACTCTATCTAGAACAGTTGAGGTAACTAATAAGGATGATAGAAATTATTACCCATTATCTCCGTGCACCTCCAGGTGCATCTTAGAGTTAAACGGCATAAGCTACCACTCGGTATGGGAATGTAAAACATCATGTATCTGAGTCCCCTAATCAGTGCATCGGCTAATGAATTTCCATTACCAGGCATTTAGGTATGCTCGATTTTAAATGTTTTTAGGTACTCAACCTACCATTTATGAATCAGGGTCATATCATGTTGTGTAAATAGATAATAGAGTCTTTTGTGGTCTATGGTAACTAAATTATCCCACCCGAGTAAATAATCTCTCTAGTAGTAAATAGATTGAATAACCACAACAATATTGAGATTATTATTTAGTTAATTAATCCCATGATTCCTCAACTACTGATACCCATACACCATGACTCAATCCGCCTCCATAATAACTATTCCCAGCTCGATATCTGATGCATCATAGTATGTAGTGTAACATTTTCCTATATATAATGAAATCTGTATCAATGCTGAAGTCAATCTCTCTTTATCTCTCAAAAGGCCATCATATAAGAATTTGACCATACATGCATTAGACCCTTCTAGTCAAACCCTTTAAAAGAACTCCTATGTTAAAGAAGTCTTGTATAAAACACTAGTATTAACCAGCTAGACCTATGATAATATCCAACTGAAAGGCATTCTTGTAATTCTCCTAGGTAACTACAACTATCAACTTGTCAAGGTAAATTGATACTCATGTCTATGAGATGACGTTCCCTACAAACTGAATATGATCCATCAAGAAGTTAAACATTGTGATCATAGGATATATCTGATTCTCTTGCATTGTATTCGAAACTACCTCCTGATGTATGGAATGGGTGTGTTGATATTGAATATATATAATTATATCATTAATTAAAACCTAAAAAAATTAGTAAATAGTGTCATTGAAGACATGGTATATCAGATCAATAATGACCACTGATGTGTTTGTGAGACTGAACATCATAATCAAAAAATCATATAGACCGTACCCTCTCCAAAAGAATGTGCAAGGTATGTATGATTGTCTAACAAGAACCTGATGATAACCAAATCTCAAATCATTATTTAATAAGACCTTATATACATGGAGGTAGTAGAAGTGATCATCTATTAGCAGAAGAGGATAATGGTTTGTAACTATTAGTTAGTTAAATTTCGGGCAATCCACACATTTTCTACGGTTACCATTCACTTTTTTTCAAAAAAATGACTCATGAACCTCGTATATAAGTAATGTGTCTGATGGATACCTTTTCCTCTAAATCCTATAGTTTCTTCTTGAGGTCATAGTAATCCGGCATGGAAATCCAATAAGGGGGAATGGATACTGGTGCACCTCCTTGGACTAGATCAAGATAGAAATTTACCATTGTCACTAGATGTAATCTTGAAAAGTAATACATGAGAAAAAAACCCTGAAATGATCCACTTCTGGAGGGATTTCGTTCTAATGTGTTTCTAGAACAACAAGATTTAAACTTTCAATTTGGACTATCGTCCCACACAACCCACGATGCTCGGGTCCAGCTCATCAATACGGGACATCCCATTATCCCTTGTGGAGAAACTATCCACCCTCTAGTGTTGTGAAACTCACCCTATGGTGACAGAAATATACAAAGGCTCGAAAGGTAACCAATTATTACATCTGGAGAATGAAGTCAAAGCCTATCATTTCTATGATGTATAGGTTCTATATAATGTGACAACAAACAATCAAAGGGGAACTCCCTGAACTGATGCACACCATCCATCATGATCCCTAATGATATCTCAATCATCATAATTCCATCATAAGCATAAACACAGATCAATGGTCTCTCCCCCAAGGTAACATATATAATGTTATGTGAAGACCCTATATCAAAATGTGAAGTACCTCAAACAAAGGATACTAGAATAGTACCAATGATAGGTTAATTTCTAGGATCCTACACTTGCTAGGTTAATTTCATTGTATCTTCTTGCCATATACTACGTCCTTGTGACACTACCTATATACCCTTAGCTGATCTACTTAGCAATCGATCTGGTCCTGGTATCTGGATACCATGAAGACCACCACAACCATAACCGAAATGATCTGACATACCACAAATCCATGTATGGTGAGAAGATGATGACTCTACTCCTCAATGTGGGGTCATCTCATACCCTCTCCCACTTATTTCAGGTAAAAAAATTCTATAGAGGCTATGTAGAAGGCCCATCATGGAACAATATTGGACCTTGACTTGGTCCTTCATACAATGAGTCCATATATGTCCCATCCTACATACCAAGTATCTCCTCTGATTGATACCAAAAAGATATTATGACTACTACTATCAAAATGTGGTAGCTCCACATGAAGCTTCCTACTATCAGCCAATGCATTAACTGATCATGGTGCCATTCCACATAGGCTCAGAGCTTCGGATTACCTCAGGGTATGCTCGGTGATCAGTGCATATTTCAATATCCTGGATATGTTGGTTAGATAAATGATATTCACCTATGATAAGATGTCATATCTGATACCATCCTCAAAACTCTACTCTCTTGATAACTAGTCATCCATTAGGATATGTGTGGAATGATGTATCATCGTAAAATGGGTCTAAGAAGTCGTGATTATTAGTTCACCAGGGTCTGTATGTAATAACTCCAAGGCTCTATCCTCCCTCACTGTCTCAGGATATATGTAATTGTAGAAGGCTATATGAAACTCAATACCGGGAATCTCTCGATGAATATATCTTTGAGTGATAACATCTCACCATCCCTTGGAGGAATCACACATCTTATACATAGTGAGATTTACCCTCCTCTAAGGATTCTCTATGTTGACAAAGATAAAAATCCTACCCTCCATCCTCGAATCTATGGCGTGTGGTCCTCCATAGCCCAATGAAGTGGGTAGATGATGTAGCTGAAACTCAAGATTCAACTCTACCATAGTCAGGTTATGGTGTAGTACACCCTAAATGGACTGCATGGAAAGAGGAAAAACAACAATGACATATGCCTCAAAACCTATATCTGGTACAAAACCTGGTGCTACATTTGGCACAACTAAAAGATCCACTAGTATCCCATGTCCTACCACCTATGGGGTATTATCATCCTCCCCCTCGTAGCATACATATAGAGGTCATGGTGGTGGAATGACTCTATAATCCAAAACTCATGAATCATTTTATAATTATTTAATATTTCACAACTCAAAAGAATAACTATATATTAGGATAGGTAGAAACCTTCCCCTAGAAGAACTCACTCCTCTTCATACCCCATGGGGTAGGTCAGGGTGTCAAAAAAATAATAGGAACTACCAAAATCCTGCTATTATGGTTGGTTTTTATCATGTTCTATATGACAATCCTTTTTATTTTCAATTTTATTAATATTAATTGGATTTCAGAACAAGTTCACATTAAAATTAACTTAATAAACACTCATTTCATGTTTTTCACATCCATTTTATAAGGTTTAACGAATGATATGAAAAATTCTGATCTGTGGGGGCCATAATCCCCATGAATCCAAGCATTTTATCCCCATATACATATCGTAACATATTTCACGTTAAGATAGAAATGTGATCCAATAAACTCCATTCCAAGAGGGGAAATAAAACACTGGGACTAAAGCTTCAAATACATCTATTTTAAATCAACAAATTTACCAACATACCAATCCAAATAGTATACATATGTATTAAAAAACCAATCACAACATCATGAAGTAAGCACTACTCACTAATTGACATTATGGAATTGAATATCATGTGATTTCTAACAATTTCATATATGAAGCATGAGATGGAATACCATTTTCTCATCGGGTTACAACAAAATTGAACCTAAAATAATATCAACAATAACATCATAAATCAAGTGCATCACCCACTTCTAGAATCAATCCCTATAAAATCTCAAAATAGAGAAATCATAAATTTAATTTGATAAAATTTGGATTTTCCCTAAACACTGGTCTCCAATGACTGGGTATGGTTCAGTACCAAATCTTTATTCCTTACTATTCATTTCTATTTTCTCCGAAAGTAATGAAAACTATGAAAAAAACCCTCTGATTCCAATTTCTAATACCCCGAACATGGATGCCACTAAATGGTTCCCCGAGCATAGTGGGATAAATTTCCTCAAGAACATATCAAAAAATGGGAGTGGCTTCCGACTAGCAGTGTTGGCTAAGGTGTGTATTTGGGGACTATATCCCCTTGTTCAAAAGGTGTAACACATTTTAATATCAATAACAGTTACAAATACTGGAACAAGTAATTCCATATAGTATAATATAACAACAAAACACTAATAGTATAATAAACTAGAAGGAATGTCATACCCAAGATGATGATACATGTCACATGATTCATATAAAAAAGGTAGACCAAGAATACAAATTAGATTAACAATCCATATAACAAAAGTACAAAATGGCCAAAATAATCCATGTAGCATCGCAAGCCTCTACATGGTCCCATTCTCTCCTCCGAAATTTCATTTAATGTACCGGTAGGATGGTTCTTGACATTATCATTTCTTGAAATCATATAATCTATTCTGGCCCAAAACATGACACAAATATGGTAGGATACTATATCCCAGTAGACAACAACCATGTTCTGTGACAATTAGTCATTGAATATATATATTAGGCAACGTGTGATATGGAAATTTGAATGAAAGTGGGAACTCAAAAATAACATCTTACTAGATATAGTTTATATTTACATTCATTTTCTAATTAAATTCTATTTTATTTAAAAATATCATGTAATTGATCAAGCCCGACAACCCCTGGAAAACTAGAAGCACAACAGATGTCTGAGGATGCCATCTAAACCAGTAAATGTCATGAAAGAATCCAAGCTTCATATTTTAATTTGAAGGCACGTCATAAGTCATTTCATTTATAATTCATTTCAGAACCAGATCCCATCCATGAAATTACTATGTTTAAATTAATTTAGCACTCTATGTAAAATATCAACCAAGAACCTACAAGCCCATCCCTAGAGAACCTCTCTGGAACTTGGTGTCTCTCTAGGTGAGGTATACCATCCATATCATTGATGTGCATAATTGGAGGTCCTCTAAGAAAACCCCAAGGATCACACATATCATATAAGTGATGACCCTTTAGTCCCTCAGTGGATATCCATTGGATTCCAGGTATCACTCGGCATATAACTATGTCTCAATGAGTCTGTCAATGTCATCTCTCATTTTGGTCAATGTATTACCCATGATAATATCATATTAATGATTTATTTTTCCCTTGGAATCATAAGGTGGATCCATGCCTCACTCAAGGTTTAAAGACCATTAACCACTTGAGTATATCTTTGTAATTATTTATTGAATTCATGTGTCACTCAATGATATTATCATTTATCCATTTCAATAACATTTAAAAAATTAGTTCTACATTCCATGGTCAAAAACTAGAGCATTTAATATCAAAATCAACTCAAAAAGTGTATCACGCCTCTGAAATACTCAATGGAATTGTGAATTCATTTACTCATGTTGTAATAATTCACATAAAAAGGAAAACTTTTATAAAATTATTATACAAGTCTTAAACATCAGTTGAATCATGTGGGAGTATCATATTAATGAAATTCCCTGGCTTAATCATCCCAGAAAATAACATTATATCAAAATAACTCACAAGGGATAATAGTTAAAGGCCCTCCAAAAAACTCATATTTCCATTTTTATTATAAAAATTCCAATTATCCCATAATGCAATTACATCCCATAGTATAATTTAATTCTTGCAGGAAAAACAATAACTTATTCATTTCAATTTAATTGCATTGATTTATGAAATGGACTCTATTTCACTCACAATTGAAATGAGACATGGTTTACCAATAAATGCATACATGGGTTTGGGGTAAATCATTCAATCCATACCCCTAGTTAAATTTAATTAAAATATAACAACATTGCAATTTCACTCATTGTAAAAAACAAACATTAACATCCCATGACATGGGGTAAGAAGAATTACCAATGTCATCCATGCTCAAAATATATAAATGGGTAATTATTGGAAACTCAACAATGGTATGGGCCTTAATTAAGTTATAAAAGCTATAATATGAATATAAATTCCTATTGAATTATCAAAAATATGATATGCAGTATCAGGGTCCAATGTCCAATTTATAGTGACACCCCAAAAATTTGTGCACAACACCCCAAAATATATAAACAATCATAATTTAAAAAGAAATCACAGAACCGACTACCAAAGGATATTGATATATAGTTCTTCTAGTATTATGCCTTTATTTTTCATTGTTTGGATGAAATGTGATGAACGAACAAAAAATAGGACGTTAAGGCATGTGATCATATATCCAAATATCGTAGTTGATATCCATAATAATTGAGAAAGGATAAAAAGGAATCGAGGCCCTCAATTTATGGATCCATGGAGATGAACCAAATTCATGTTGGATATTAGAAGATGATTAGATATTAAATCCAAGTGACGTCAAGCTTGAGGCCTTATCTAGGGGTGGTATTGTTCATTTGATTAAAACCCCAAAATGGGTTAATATTATTATTTTTATTTTAAATTTAATATAATAAAAATCTATAATACTATTTCTCACACCGTTTTTAAAACTATGTGAGATTACAACAAATATACTATAGGAGGGAGGGATGCCTGTATAGTTTACCCACACAGTTCACACGATTTTCACAAACTAGGCGAAGAACCTATGTAAAAATCTTCTGAAATTGCAGACAATGACACATGGGCTTGAACCAACCCCAAAAAGAATCAACAAAACTTGATTCTTGTAGTCCCATACTATCTATCCTCGTATGGTTTTTTAAAACCATGTGGTTTACCCCACACAATTTTCAATAACTGTGAAACAGGATAAACACGTACAAAATTAGGTTTCTAGGCTCTAAACCTGCCCCACACAACCGTGAAACCTCTATGAACTCAAAAAAACATTACATTTAGACATAAAAATATTTTAAACTAAGAACTAAGAGAAAAAGAAATATATTTACATCTAATAAAGACCAGGATTTTACAAATTAGGTGGTGAATATGAAATTTATCTCATAGATAAAAAATGTAAAATGAAAATCGCTTACCTTGAGTCTGACATGTCATTTGGGTGTTTATATTACTGAATAATAAGCTTCATTAATTTATTTAATTTCTTCATAAAATTTTTTAAATGTATTATTACTGTTATTTTAATTATTACAATGTTTTATTAAACTACATAAATAAGTGTGTTAATGTAGGTTGTGGTGACCAAATTAGGATATTGTGTGAAAAATGAATTATGTAAGTCTATTTTGGTAATAGAAGACATTATATAAATATCCAAACAAGAATAATTAATTAATTATTAATAATATTTAAACATTAGTAATTATTTTCAAACCAATCATGAATGATGGTTATGAAAAATGAACCACTTTTACAATCATGGAGATGGTTGGTCATACGTACGCATGAGTAATGAATTCATTTCTCAATGATCATTATAGAATGAAAGTAACATATATATTTCTAAAATTGTAATTATATCACATATAAAAGGTTATTAAATATAAAAAACACATATATATAATTCTTTTGATGTGAAAGTAATCACTTCACTTCGAGGAGGAGGTGGTCCACACTTCCACGAATGATGTTATCACCTTTTAGTGTGTGAAATGCTAATAAAGAAAATTTTATATTATATTTACAAAAATGTTATTATTTAATTAATATCATATATATATCATTTATATGAATTTATTTTAATTAATCCAATACATAATATGAATCATGTATTGTGTGAATGTATCACATCGCTTTGAGGATGCGGTAGTCCCCCCATCCCCAAATGATGTTACCATATTTAGAGAAAATGGATAAAAGTATGTTCTCTATTATATAAGAATTAAATAATTATTAAAACAACATAAATTTCACTTGTATAAAATATAAATAGGGTTTCCCTCATAATTATATACCATGAGATGTGGTAATGATAAAATGAACGACATATTTTCATGAGGTTGTAGTTCACCATACACTCAAACGGTAAGTTCATTTCATATTTTATGGTATAATGTAAAGGTGTAAATAACAACAATAACATAAAAAATATCATTATATTAATTATAAATAATTTTTTTATAATCATGTTATAAGTATAATTGAGGAAGTGTAGAATAAAATAAAAATAATGTGATCGTTGGAAAATGTTACCTCATATTTGGTAAATACATTTTGGATTATACCAAAATAATTCATTGATTTTATTTATTCCAAAATTTAGGATTCTAGGATGAGGGGATTGACTTTGGGCAATAATTTTGGTATATTCTTGGTGAACCCCAGGACTTGAGATGTGTGAATTAGTTCGAGGGTGAGTGCCTTTTCATAGTGAAGGAGGATTGGAATTCTTTTAAACATTTGAAAGAGGTAATTACACCAATGATTTTCAAATTTGATGTGGATCCAATAGTGAAAAAAATTTGATCCATGGTTGGATAATGTATAGAAATGTCCAATTAGTGGATTTTTTAAAAGATTCTATGTCATTTTGGCCCTTATGTTTAATTTTTAGTCCCTTGTTAACAAATTTTTTCTCTTAATCCTTTTAATAATTCTAATTTCATTCACAAATATTTGTTGTCGAAAAAATTGTCAACTACTTCTTAAATATAAATTATTCTAATTCCAAATATTGAACAATTTTTCTCAAATTCCAAAAACATAAGGGGATAAATTAGTTTCAAATCTATCCAGCAGACTGGACAAAAAAGCGGATTATTAAAGTTAAAATGTTGATTTTTTTTAATAATTTTATATACAATTTAATCATAAAATTTAATAAAATGATCTAAATTGGATTTATTTTTGTATAAATTATCATAATAATATTTTAAAATAATAAAAAATATATAATTTTACATTATTAATAAATTAGATAAAAATGTAGTTTTGAAATAAATTTCAGTATTTATCACTACTCATTAAAAAATGAACTGAAATAATAATTATAAAATTATTTTTATGTAATTATTTAAAAAATTATGTTTATTTTTAAAAATAAAATTTATAAATATTTGAAAATTTTGTTTTAAAATAGGCTCTCCATTAAATGTTGATAAAATTACTTTATTTGAAAAATCTAATTTTACACATAAGACATTATTTATTGTTATCACATGCTTTTCAAACCAATTGAATGAATGAATAAATATTTCATTTAATAATAAATATATATTTCATAAATACAACTCTCTAATATTAATTTATTTAATTTATTTTTATGAAACACCTTTGTAAGAATAAAACGTTTCTTTTATATTCATTTGGTTCTTATATTCATTTCCCATTAATTGGTTCCCTTATAAACAAGATATTATCTTACTTTATTTAATAATATTCATCTACAAATCACAAGATTATATCTTATTATATTACATAATAATATTTTAATTAATTTTGTTTTGAAACTATGTCTTTCATGTAACAAAAGATATCAATTATAGTCTTTACGGCGTGTAACACATGGTAACCCAGTATTATTTAAATCGTATGATATAAAATATTGGGAATTTATATTTAAAAATTAAAAATGACATAAATTATATATAAATTATTTTCATTTTTATGATTGGTGTTCCATGTCATATGTGATATCTAATAAAAAAGTTACTTTTTTAGAATTTTCATAGTGTTACATTATCTCCACCTAAAATAATTGTGTCCACTATATTTAAACAGTATAGTGGGAATAAATAGTATTTTATTTGAAAATTTCATAAATAAAATCACACATCAAGAGAATGACTAGTTCAAAATTCTCTTGAAAAGGGATAATGGGAATAACTATGGTCACATTGAATATCATATAAATATATTTCCATGTATGATAAAATTATTATAAAGTGAAACTATTTACTTAGAGGAAAATGATAAATATTTATATAGATTTATTGAGTTCATCCATCCAAAACAAGTGATCTATCAGTGGAATGTTGAGTTCCTCGAATCTATAAATCAACGATGATTTAAAATACCATTGTTTCAACAAAAATCAATGAAATAGTTTTTTGTTTTTCATAATTTTTCTAATATTGAGTAATAATTTTACCACTAATGAATATTAATAAATATTAATAATTGATACATTTAAATTTCATATGAAAAATTCCATATTTTGGTTGAGGCTTGATCAAATTTTAATTCATCCATTAATCTATGAAATGGATATCCTAGAATGAACTTCCTTTTTGAAACAATAATTTTTTAACGGATCATAATACCCAAAAAATATGTCATTATATTTTTCCATATCTGTATTCCAAAACCTATATTTTCAAAAAAGTATTCTCTAAACCTAAAATGGGATTCCCTTGGTACATTGTTAACATTAATTAAATAACAATTTTCAAAAAAAGGAGATATTAATGAGGAAATCCAATAGGCTAGTGGTATATACAAAAAACTTATTGCACTTCGGTCAGGGATTCAATCCTGATCACCATACCGTATTTGATGAGATGTCACCGAAAATTAATATTTTCCATTTGGAAAAATATATTAATATAATTTCCAAAATAAATCTGATCGACATCTTTGAAATTTCATCATTAAATTCCTTTTACAATATGTATTTGTACATAACATCAATATATATATAATTCATTCATTTATTTCCACATAGGTCCCTCTTGTTCTAGTGTTTATACATTTGGAATAGACAACTAACATGGTTAATTCCATGTTTCCCTACATTTAAGGCAACAAACAATAAATGGACCCATAAAACCAGTTTTATTTCATTCCATTAAACTCGTTATTTTTTCTTGAAAACTATTACCTCTATGTCATTAATCCCCACAAATAAATAATTTCCACAAATCATGGAGATTGATTCAAAATTTTACACTTCCACATTTCATGAATGATTGAAATGAAGCCCTTTTTTCATCACAGTATCCCCCAATTAAGCTATTACAAAAAACAATATTTATAATATTTGGTGTGTCTAGGAGTTTGTTAAGGTAAATGTTATTATTCCTATTTTGGGAAAACTAATTAGAATGACCACAATATTTTCACTACTATAAAAAATATCATTTTCTTACTCATTTCCACCACATATTCCATCATGTTCAATTTTAACATGGATCATTCAGGTTTCATCTACTGAGTAAAACTAAAATGTTTAGTGTAAGAAAAAAATTTCAATGTATTAAAACAATATAATCATGTTAGGGTGTATAAATATTAAAACATATTTGTTTTTATTACAATTTTTTTTTAACTAGGTCATTTATTTCCATTATCTACATAGATAATTAAAATGAATTATAAATAATGTGTGACTTATCCTATGCATATTCCCCGAGAGTGTCAAAACAGGTGTGCAGTAAGGCCTATTTTTGAGCTTCGGCTTGTCAATGTTTCATGCCTAATATACCTTTTCAGAGTTGTTACGCCTAGGTAAATATGTTCCAGAATGATATCTACTTGTAGTATCCGTAGAGAGATGTATTTATATGAAAACCATATAATCTCTTTGTAACAAAAAAATTATTTTTTTCTACTATTTATATCATCAATTTCTACAATAGGGTTATGTTTTATAATCTATTTTTTCCTAAATCTAGTTCCAAATGATTATAATCTACCTTCATCTGATACTAACATTAGTGACCTATCTCTTCTAATCCTAGAGACAACGTCTACTACCATTTCTTTTCCATGATTACAAGGAATAAAATAGTAATGGATTGAATGTTTAGATATTTTGGAAAACTATGTTACATATGTGATTCCCATTTTACACTGGGATGTAGAAAAAAAATAAAATTCATAAAAATAATAATAAACTACATCCTTGGAACCCATTAAAATTATTTATCTTCATTACCTTTGGAAAGGGAAAAAATAAGGGTGAGATCAAATGGTCAGTGTGGATAATGTATTGTGAAATAATTACTTAATCATTGAGTATAATCAACATGGAATGGTAATAACTAAACACATATACCATATAATAAATAAATTTAGGAGGAAGTGAATCAAATATATGACAATGTAAATAACTGAACACACATTCCATTAATTAAATAAAGGGAGAATAAATGTACACCCAATGATAAAGTCGAAGAAATAATCACATGAATAATAAGGAAAAATGAATTCTCAACAAAAGAAAATTCTTAATTCCTATATTTCATGTTTCTTTGCAACATTCTACCTTTACATTAAAAATATATAATCTTGATAATGTAAAATATACTGGTTGAAAACCAATTTTCGTACGCTAGACAAATAATTTCATCCCACAAGACTACTAATTCATGAAGGGGTTTCATTCACCCATCCCAATCATGTGGGATTACATTAAACAGTATCCACCAAATTTATTTATTTTCTAAATTCTTCTACATATATATATATAGAATAATTGAATTCAATTTATAAATAAAGTGCCGTAGCAAATATCTGTAATGGGAAAAGGATGCAGATTTGTTAATATTAATCTAGATAATCAAATAACTATCAGAAAAATTACCCTATGTAAAAATTATTTAATGTTTACGAAGTGAACATATCCAATAATAATGATACATATAATTAGGTGAGATTAGTGTCCAATAATTACAAGAAATTAAATAATTCAAGGGGACTATAGAAATTAATACATGATGTTAAATTAAATAAAATCTTAGAAAAAATAAAACAAAATACATAGAGAAGATGAATTATAATTGTATAAAAACAATATATCCCATGTGAAGTAAAAATAATAGTTATTATCACTGATGAATGTAAATAATAATAAAAAATTTAAAAATAATCCGGAGGAAAATATCATTTTCATTTAAAACACATTTTGGAAAACCATTCATTGAAAATAAAACTTATAAAAATATTATTTAAAATAAACCTTTAATTTTTAAAGGAATCTTCAATGAAATGATGGAGGGTAATTCTATACAATCCATGTAAGGTTAAAAGAATATTAATTTTTTAAGGCAAGACAAATAGAAAATTTCCTTATTTGTGAAAATAAGAAATCATTTCATTGATATAATTTGTAATATAAACAAAGAGTACTAATATCTTTAGTAAATTATTTTATAATGGTTAAAAACATTTTTAAAAATCTTTTTAGAAAAAGGGACATTAATTGAAAACATGTTTTTAAGTAATGTGTCAAATTAAGTGAGGTTTCTTGAGAATATTATTTAAAACATTTTGGGAAACTATGAGAGGTAAAATGTTACTATTACTTATAACAGGTAATGGATATCTAGAGGAGCGTATAATTTATTTATTTATCAATTATTTAGTGAATAATTTCCTCTAATGGAATTTCAAGAGTAAAAAATCCCATGAGAAAGTAGACTATGACGTAATCCCTTTGGAAGACCATAATGTTGATAAAAAATAAATCAATGAATATATTATTTTTTTAAAATTTAAATAAAAATTTGATATACAATAGTAGATAGTAAAAAATTATTATGCACATAATCTTGTAGTGTTAATGAAAATAGGGATGTAATATAACAATGTGAAAAGGAATTGGGTTATGAAACTCTCTATCACTTGCTAAATTTTAATTCAAATACCCTGGATGAAGTAATATAAATTGATAAATTATATAACATGTAAATAAAATAATTCATGATATAATATATAAATATTTATAGTATATACACCACATAAAATAATTAAGTGGTGAATGTGACATTAATGTCACCGATGTAAAAAGTGGTATTAAAATCCCATACATTGAGTTTAACTTGTCATGCCTATATTTTTTTATTGAATATAAAACTTATGTAAATTATTATATTTCAAAATTTCATTTTTAAAATTCAAAAATACTTTTATTTAACTTATTTCAATTTTTTATACAACTACTTGAACAATTATTTTTATGACTGCTTTTGTGGACCAAATTTGGTTCATGTGTTAAAATGAATATGGTAGGTTGACGGTGGTCAACATGTTCATTATATAAACATAAAAAAATTAATTATCATATTTATAAATATATAAATAGTTTAAAAACAATCATGATATATGGTTGTGAAAAATGAACCAATTTTGAAATCATTGAGATGGTAGGTCGTACGTATAAATTTGTAATGTTCCAATTTTTCAATGGTCATTTATAAATGAAGGTAAGTATGATTTGTCATTAAAAAATGATATTAATGACATCTATTTCTAGTTATTCAATAATATGTAATTATATATCGAATTATTGTGATGTAAAAATAATCAAATGTCTTTGAGGAGGCTATAGTCCACACTTCCATGAACGATGTTATCACTTATTCAATGTGGGTAATGGTAGTAATGGAAAATAATATATTATATTTTTAGAAGGGTAATTGTGTAATTTTTATCATATATATTTATTTTATGTCACATATTTATAATTATAACCATCTTTAATACATTCCATATAACGTGTGAATGTATCACATCGATTTGAAGAGGTGTTGGTACACACATCAACAAGCAAGGTTATCATATTCATAATGAATGGAATGTATTAAGATATGTGTGATAAAAATATTAAATAAGTATTATGATGACATAAATATAACATATATAATATAGAAAAATTGGTTCCCTCATAATACCATACCATGAGAGGTGGTAAAGGAATAACAAACAACATCATTTCGTGAGGTGGTAGTTCGTCAAACACATAAAATTATGTTTATTACCCATTTTATAAAGACTTGTAAGTTTCAAAGAATGTATTTTCTTAAATTCTTTAGAATATTATGAGTCCGCATTTTAAACAACGCCTGATTCTGAGGCCCAGTCTGCACAGAATCCATTTTTGATGTTTTGTTCGGGTACGTTCAATAAACGTACGCGCGAGTATTTCTATCTTTTGAACCGGTGCTCGGAATTGAAATCCAAGGACACTGATGAAATTGCAGTGCCAATATTCACTTAAGGGGACCTTTACCTAATTTTCATTTGGTCAATAGTAGAAGATTTAATTGGATTAATAGTAATAAATTAATATAAAATTGTTGTGTTATAATAAGTGTACATAATTTTATTTACTTTATTAAGAGGTGGTTATTTTCCTCCAAAGGGGAGTTGGGGAGGGGCCTATACCCCACATAATCTCCCATGAGAGGATTTAGTGTAGTGGGGCCCACACAAATCCAAACCCCTTCACCTCCCCACAAACCCCTTTTTAACTCATCACATTCCTCACCCCTCATTTATTTTGGTAGAGTCTCTTCATCTCCCTTCCCATCAATTGGGCCAAATATTATAATTAATGCCATTATTAATTATTTTGGATGTTTGAATTTATTTTAATTACATGGCATTGATGATATATTGGGAGAGCTTTTTTTTTAATATTTTAATGGAAAATATTCTGTGGAGGAACCTTTGGATAATTAAGGGAAACTTCTACCATCCAACTAAGAACTGCTAGAGAACGTCGAAGCCGACTTCGATCATCATCCACGCCACATGAGGAGGAGCCAACCGAAAGTAATGATTACTATGCTTCCCCCTCGGGTGCATCCTGATGTCAACGGAATCGACATTCGTCTTCCTCGACACCCGACCTTCGTGACGCTTATCTTTTGTGGCTTGTCGACGTACACCATTCTTGAGATCGAGGTAAGAGGAATTTTGGAATATTTATTTAATTATATGTGTGTATTATACCTTGTACCTTGGTGTTGATTTTGGATGGTGGTGATTTAGTTGTTATCATCTAATGGTGAGGGAACGGGCTGAACAAACATGGCACGAAGACCCTTCGTTAAATCGTTCTTATGTTGGCGCAGGGGGATGGAGGCCACGGGATGGGAGGAGAAGCGACAATCAGAGGAATCTATAGTAACGGCGATCGTGTGCCGTCCGCTTGGAGAATATTCGTGGCCCACAACCGCGGGCCGGTCGGGGTGAAGAACCAACCGGCCGTAGCTGGGTGGGCTAGTGAACCGTGACACCCATAGGTGTCGTGAAGAGGAGGAGCGTCCTGCATCCACGGGCCGTGTGCTAGACGAACCGGCTGGCCGTCGCCGGTCGAGATGTAGAACCGTGGTGCCCCTTTGGCGACGCGCTGCGGAGAACCGCGACCCGTGATCCATGGGCTTCTTCAGCCGTGAATCGGTTGGTCACCTACTGGCCGGGTAGAAGGGAGCCGCAGCACCCACTGGTGCTGCATGCAGAGGAACAGCGGCCCGCCCATGTGGGCCGCTCGCACCGAAGGAGACCAGCTAGTTACTGCCGGTCGAGCAGTAGGGGTTGCACAGCTTGGCAACGCCGTATCATGAACCCCCTCCCCCCCACTCTGCTAGTCCAGCAACAGCCCGGGCCACGGACCACCAGGATGGGCCAACCTCTGAGCCGGGTCGGACCTGCCGATCCAGGACGAGCCGACCCGCCAGCCCACATGGCTTGACGGGTCAGGCCTGTTTCACTTAATCCCAAATAACATCTTGATCGTGCATCTGATCGACATGTTGTCTGTGGAACTAGGACCCTTGAAACGAGGTGGTCCTTTTTCGATACTCAAATTGAGTTATGGAAAACATTGGGAAATGACCGAGTTTGGAATGAGCGTAAATCCAACTGGGCCCCTTGAACAGAAATGCCAATATCTCTCAGAACGGGCGTCCGATTGAAGAGTCGTCTATTGCGTTGGGTTTTATTTTATTATATGAAACTTTTGGATACATAAAATCTATAATCTGTGAATGTTGATGTATCAACCCCATTGCTCGAGAATCGGACCCTCCCAAAATCGAGCGTGCTGTGTGCAGGAACCTTAGAGCTGGCTGCCACTGCGTCGACTACTGTACTGCAATCCTCTGAGGGATCGACATCAACAACTACTATACTGGAATCCTTCATGGGTTCGATAGTGATGAATATTATTCATTTATCCTATGTGGGTCCAGCAGTTTGACCTCTGTTCTTGTGTCATGTGTGGGTCCGACAGAGTAGGTGGTCTTGTATCCTGTGTGGGTCTGATAGCTTAGCTTGTCATGAATCATGTGTGGGTCCGACAACATAAATTAACAGGTGACTACATTTTAACAAATATATCTCTATACTAAAGATGTATAACTGTGTGAGCTGAGTCAGGACTTTCAATCATTGCCATCAATATGATTGATTAACATTACTATGTGGACTGGGTTGTTTTTGGGCTCGAGAGTTGGAGCCTAACTGATATTTATAACATAGGTATATGTATGGGTATATACCTATGTAGTGTTGGTTGTTACTTCGTGGTTGTATATCTCATAGATGGTTTATCCTTTGTGGATTAAGGGAGAAATTCAGGGCTCTCGGGGCACATATTGAGTGTTGTATACTCACCCCCGCAAGGGCTATGCGCGCACTACGTTGTGTTGGATTCAGAGGACGGACAATAGCTTTCGAGGTAGAGAGTTGTAGAGTTGGACAGTACCTGAAGGTACCACTTGGCGAGACGTACCCCGAGTGTACGGATGGACTTGAGGTGCTGAGGAGGCCATCAGTACCCACCCTTGAGGTGGGAGTCAAAGAGGATGACTCCGTGGTTGCAGTTTTACATTACTGCAGTTGTAATAGCTTTTAAGATGTATTTTACTTTACAGTTGGGTTTGTATACTGGACCATTTATTTTTTAGTAATTACTTTTGTACTCAGTTTTACTAGTGCATACTTCAGTTTCATACTCTATTTTGTTTGTTTACTTTTATAAATTCAATTCCATCCCATCTTAGGGATTTACACCTTTGTTTCTAGTTGGAAGCCCCTAGCCTATGAAAGGCGGGCTTGGGGTAGTCACGACACCAGCCCCGAGGACGGGTCGTGACAAATTGGTATCATATGAGTCGGTAAAATCGTATAACTCAAGAAAATAATCATTCCTTTCTGTGAAGCAATAGTGTTAAGTGTATTGAGTGTGTATTTCGGTCCTAGGAGTCCAGTGTCGGTGCAGCAGACGATATATACATACACTAGGACACTGACCTCTGATTTCTGACTGAGTGCTCGGAAACACTGATTTCATGTGTGTTTCAAATGTTTTCTTTGTGATTACATTTTTTCAGATCACCAAGTATACTGTTTGACTGTGGCACACCTGGTTTTATAGAATGTCCCCACGAATGTAGCCATCTACGGTTCCGAGTTACGTACGAGATGGTAGGCCACCGAACGACGATGCCTCAGTGTAGGTTCCCATCATAGTGGAGGCACCAGCGGTACAACTACCTGCTGGGCCACTGATTCCACCAGCCATAACAGCAGAGAGTGAACGCCACTTGAGTGCGTTGCATGAGTTCTAGCGATAGAATTCACCTAGGTTCCATGGAGAGATGGACCCACATGCAACTGAGGATTGGCTCGAGGCTGTCTTTAGGTTTTTCAGATTGGTAGGGACACTTTCTGACCTTATGGGGATCCTTGTCGTGTGACTCATGCATGAAACTGTAGGTATATTGTGGAGCGTGAAGCTCCAGGTGCATGACGAGGCATCTTTACTATGGACAGACTTAGAGAGTCTCTTCCGCTTGGATATTATTTCAGCCACCCTTCGTGCGGTGCGGATTCAGGAGTTACTTCATCTGTAGCAGGGAAGAATGACAGTGGATCCGTACTCTTCGTGAGGTTCATCGACCTCTCATGCTACTCCACGGATATGGGCCGGGACCCGTTCATCAGGGCCCGAACATTTGGGCAGGGACACAGGCATGAGATCAGGGCTTTGACGATTCCCTCAGCATCCCGACCCAGGCGGGGGTGCTAGAGTGAGCCCTTTTATTGGAGAGATTTGTTGCTGATCAGTCTCCAGCAGCGAGACCCACTGTAGGATGACATGTAGTGGTGTATCCTAAAGCCGGAAGTAGACAGTTGACGTAGAGGTTATAGCGAACCACACCATCAGGTGGGCAACCTTAGGATTCAGGTTTGGTAGTGTGGGTCACACGAAACAGAGCTAGCCTTACGAGGAGTAGGCAGTGCTATGTATGCGGGGGGCAGGGCCACATTGCTCGTGACTGCCTGAACCACCATGTAGATGAGAATCAGACAGTAGAGGACCCTCCCAGGCAGAGGAAGAGGTTTGAACGTGGGGGTCTGCCGAGAGTGGGAAGACGAGGAAGAGGAGATGCCCGAGCAGTGGGTGGTGGGAGATGTTTCGAGGCTCTACCACCACCACCACCATGAGGTCCATCCAAACCATAGGGACCTGGGGGAAAGAGGCGGGATCATCTCCAGGCAGTCGTAGCCTATGACGACGGTGTACCTGAGATGATTAGAGGTATTATATGTATCTAATCCACCATTGCTAAAGTACTCACAAATATAGGTGTGAGTCATTCTTTAATTGTTGTTGCCCTTGTTCGGAGCTCGGGGATTCTGACGGAGCAGTTGGCTCGAACCTTATGGTTATGTACTCCTACGTGAGCAGACTCGACGATGAAGCACTGGTGGTGACAGTGTGAGCATACTATTGGAGGCTAGAGCATCAGCTGGGATCTTCTTATAGTGTCGTCGAGACCTTAAGACATCATCTTGGGTATGGACTTGTTATCTACAGTCCATGCTCAGATCGACTTTTTTAGGCGCAAAGTGCGGTGTGTCCGCACGGATGGGACCAAGTTCACCTTCACCAGCGAGATGGGAGCCATTGCAGTAAAAGATGGACTTACGTTGAGGAGAGGGCAGATGATCACAAATCAGTTGGCTAGTCTCATCCTCTGAGCAGTTGATTTGCGGAGTCCGAGTTTTCCTTTTGTGGTGGATCATTACACAGATGTTTTCCCCAAATATGTTCCAATACTACCTCATCGCTGAGAGGTAGACCTCTAAATTGACATGTACCCCAGGACAACAATGATATTTACTCCAGTCGAGGTTTGTGAGTTGTGGGTACAACTAGAGGACTTGCAGGGGAATGGATTTATCTGACCTAGTGTTTCATCCTGGGAATCCCCGATTTTGTTCGCCAAGAAGGTGGATGGGAGCTTGAGACTATGTGTCGACTACCGTCTCCTGAATCAGGTGACTGTGAAGAAAAAGTACCCACTCCAAATGAATGAGGACCTCTTTGTTCATCTCAATGGAGAAAGATTTTTATCGAAGATAGACCTCATGTTAGGATATCACCAGCTTAGAGTTCGAGATGAGGATGTGCAGAAGACGACCTTCAGGTGTCTGTATGGCCACTACGGGTTATTGGTTCTGCCCTTTGGCGTAACCAAAGCACCAGTAGAGTTCATGAGTCTCATGAACAGGATTCTCCAGCCAGACCTCGATCGATTTTTCATAGTCTTCATCGATGACATAATGATTTACTCGACTACTAAGGAGGAGCACGCCTACCATTTGCGGGTAGTAATGGATAAAGTCAGAGAGAACCAACTTTATAGTATGCTCTATAAGTTCCAGTTATGTATTCGAGAGGTTCATTTCTTGGGACACGTCATCTCGGAGGTTGGGATAGTAGTGGATCCAGTGAAGATCGAGGAGGTTCATGCATGGTAGCCACCCAGGAGTGTGATGGAGGTTCAGAGTTTCATGGGCCTGACTGGATACTATAAGAGATTTGTGCCAGACTTCTCTAGAGATGAAGCACCAGTTTCAGCTTTGATGAATAAGGGGAATCCCATCGTGTGGTCACAGATATGCCAGTAGAGATTTAAGAAGCTGAGGCAGAGATTGACCAGTGCACCCAATTGAGGATACCAAAGGAGGGTGTTGGGTACATAGTTTACTACGACGCATCAAAGACCAGAATCGAGTGTGTCCTAATGCAGTAGAGAGCAGTGATCACGTATGGTTCAAGATAGTTGAGATAACATGAGAAGAACTATGCTACCCACGAGCTGGAGTTAGATGTAGTGGTTTTCTCTTTGAACATGTGGCGATACTATCATATGGGAGAGCTTTCTACAATCTACTCTGACCACAAGAGTCACAGGTACATCTTCTCACATAAGGAACTGAACCGAAAACATTGGCAATTGATCGAGTTTCTCCAAGACTATGACTTAGAGATAGTTTATACTCCTAGGAAAGGGGAACGTTGTAGCAGATGTTCTCAGCAGGAGATCGGGTATTTAGCTGCTAGGAGATGCGGCATAACAGCTTGCAGCATTGCAGATATCCTATGTGGATAGAGATGGATCATTCTTTCATTATTCTCTCACAGTCACTCCTCCACTTCTACAGCGAGTCAGAGAGGCACAACATGGGGATGTTGACTGCGAGGCGCGACATTCTCATATTTCCCCAGGACAGGCACCTGATGTATTTTCTGAAGTTGGAGAGCACATCATCCTCTTCAAAGGATGTACCATGGTACACGTTTCTTTATAGGAGGATGTGATGAGGGAATATCACACTTCCCCTCTAGCGGTATATCTGAGAATGGAGAAGCTATACCAGGACCTCACACGATAGCACTGGTGGCCATGTATGAAGAAGGTGGTAGCAGAGTTCGTTCCACGATGCCTCATTTGTCAGCATGTGAAGGTAGATCACCTGGTACCAGCAGGCATGGTTCATCCCTTAGAGGTCCTAGAGTGGAATTTAGATGGGATATCTATGGATTTCGTGATGCAGCTTCCACATACGTCTAGAGGACACGACTCTATCTGGGTGATCGTATAATGACTCACCATGTCAGCCCACTTCCTACCTATTAGAGAGTAGGTCTTAGTAGGGATTTTGGGACACCTCTACATTCATAATATCAAACAACTTCATGGTGTTTCATCTACTATCATCTCCGACCGAGATGCTAGATTCATTTCCCGGCTATGAAAGAAATTACATGAGGCTTTTGGGACACAAATTCTATTGAGCACCGCCTTCCATCTTCAGATGGATGGTTAGACTGCAATGACCATATAGAAACAGAAGGACATGCTTCATGAACATGTCCTCGACTTAGGTCGCAGCTGGGAGGATCACATACCTTTGGTGGAGTTTGCGTACAAAAACAGCTACCACTCCACCATCGAGATGGAACCTTATGAGGCACTGTATGGACGACCTTGCAAAACACATATGTGATAGATAGTCCTAGGGGAGTCAGCACTTGTAGGACCGAGGATGATTCAGCCTACGAAGGAGAAGGTGCAGATCATTTAAGAGTGAATGAAGACTGCACAGAGCAGATAGAAGTCCTATGTTGATAGGAGAAAGAGACCACTGGAGTTCAATGATGGAGACCACATTTTCCTATGGGTCTAACCTCAACGAGGTCTAAGACGATTTAGCTGGGGCGGTAAGTTATCTCACCACTTCATCAGGTCATTTTAGGTCCTCAGCAGAGTAGGAGAGGTGGCTTACCGCCTAGCCCTTCCACCTCAGTTGCACTCGGTTCATGATGTCTTCCACGTATCTTATTATAGGAGATACGTGCACAACCCATCCCACATCATCAATCATGTGGAGCTGGACATCGACGACGGGGAAACATTCATGGAGTTCCCAGTGGAGATTGAGGATCGACAAGAGCGGGTCCTACGTGGATGGTCAATTCATCTAGTGCACATTCGCTGGCAGTACAGGAACCTCTAAGAGAGCACATGGGAGCAGGAGGCTCATATGTCTGCTTAGTACCCCATTTTTTCTCTAATGTGTGATGTAGCATTACGGGGACGTAATGAACTGAGGTGGGGGTAATGTAAAGACTCGGAAATTTCATGGTAATTTTTTTCATTAATTATTTCGAATATTACATTTCCACTGTTTCTGATGACGCCTGATTTCGAGATGCGATGTGCCCGGAATAAATTTCTGATGTTTTTTGGGGTACGTTCAGTAAACGTACATGCATGTTTTTCTATCTTTTGAACTGGTGCTTGAAAATGAAATCATAGGACAATAATGAACTCGAATGGCCGATATTCTCTTAAGGGGACCTTTACCGCATCTGCGTTTGGTCGAGAGTAGAAGATTTAATTAGAGGATTCATATCATATTAAAATAAAATTGTTGTGTTACATTAACTGCACAAAATTTTATTTAATTTATTAAGTGGTGGTTATTGTCCTCCAAATGTGAGTTGGGGTGGGTACCACACCCCACATATCCTCCCATGAGAGGATTTAGTGTGGGGGGGCCCACATGAACACAGATGCTTTCACCTCCCCTCAACCCCCAATTTAACACTTCACAATCCTCATGCCTCATTTATTTTGGTGGTGTCTCTTCATCTCCCTTCCCATCAAATGTTACAACTCATATAATTAATGACTTCATTAATTATTATGGATGTTTGAATTAGTTTTATTTACTTGGAATTGTTTTTATATTCGCGGAGCCTTTTTATAATATTTGTTGGGATAATATTCTGTGGCAGAACCTTTGGAGAATTAGGGGAAACTTCTACCTTCCAATGAAGAACTGCTGATGAATGTCGAAGCCGACATCAATCTTCGTCCAACCCAAAAGAGGAGGATCCACCTGCAAGGAACATCAGCTATGCTTCCTCCTTGGGCGCATCCCAACGTCATCGAAATTGACGTCCGTCTTCCATGATGCCCAACCTCCGTGACACTCGACTTCTGCGGCTCGTCGATGTGAAACGTTCTTGAGATCGATGTAGGGGAATTTTGGAATATTTATTTATTTATATATGTGTATTATAACTCATACATTGCCATTGATTTTGTATGGTGGTGATTTAGTTGTTAAAATCTAATGCGGATGGTGTGGGCCGAACAACACGGCCCGACGACCCTCCGTTAAATCATTTTTAAGTTAGCGTCAGGGGATGCATGCCATGTGATAGATGGAGCGACGATGATCGGAGGCACATGCAGCAACGGGGGCCGTGCGCCGGCCACAAGGAGGAAATTTTTGGCCTGCAACCACTAGACGCTTGGGCTAACGAACAGGGCTGGCGTAGCTGGCCGGGTTGGTGAAACGCGACACCCGAAGGTGCTACGTGGAGGAGGAGCTGACCGCATCCATGGGTAGCCTGCTCGATGAACCGGTCAGCCATAGCCGACCGGGATAGAGAACCACGAAGCCCCTTTGGCACAGTACTGCGGAGAACCGCGACCCGCACTCCGTGGGACGCTTCGGTGGTGAACCGGCCAGATGCCAACCGTCCGGGTTGAAGAGAGCCGCGGCACCCCTGGTTCCGTGTGCGGAAGAACAATGGCTCGCTCACGCATAAAAAGACCAGATGGCTACGGTCAGCCGGGCAGGAGGGGCGGCGCCACTCGGCGCCTCCGTTTCACGACCCCCCCCCACCCCCGCACTACTCAACCAACTGGCCGAGCCACGACCATCCGCGGGCACGGCTGGTGGACCCCATAGTAGGGTTGGATCCACCGAGCCAGGAAGGGCCACTCTGCCAGCCGACCGGGCCTAACGGGCCGGTCCCGTTTCTCTTAAAAGTGAATAACTACCTGACCGTGCGTCTGATCAATGTGTCGTCTATGGCACTGGGCCCGTTGCGATGAGATTGTTCCTTTGCAATACTCTATGTGAGTTTTGGAAAAATTTGGAATATGGCCGAGTTTGGAATGAGCATAATTCCAACTGGGCCCCTGGAACGAAAAAGCCAATAACTCACAAACCGGGTGTCCGATTGATGCGTCGTCTATCACATTGGGTTTTTTTATGAGACGGAACTTTGGGATACATCAACTCTGGACTTCAAAATAGTTGATGTATCGACCCCTTTTATTGAGGGGCAGACCCTCTCGGAATCGAGCGTGCTTTGTACGGGAACCCAAGAGCTGGCTGCGACAACATCGACAACTATACTGGAATACACTTTGGGTTCGATAGCGATGCCTACTGTATTGGAATCCTCTGTGGGTTCGACAGCGATGACTACTGTTCGTGTATCTTGTGTGGGTTCGGTAGTTTGTCCTCTGTAATTGTATCCTGTGTGGGTCCGATAGAGTAGCTGGTCATGTATCTTGTGTGGGTCTGACAGCTTAGCTGGTCTTGTATCCTATGTGGGTCTGACAGCATAGATGAATCAGTGACTAAATCAGATCCTATTTATCGATATACGAAGGATGCATACCTGTGTGAGCTTATTCATGACTTTCAATCATTATCATCGATGAGATTGACTTACTTTCAGGTGTGGACTGGATTGTTCGTGGGATCGAGAGTTTGAGCTGAATATAGATTCATAACTTAGGTATATGTTTAGACATATACAAATGTAGGGTTGATTGTTACTTCATGATTGTATAACTCTTCTGTGGATTACACTTCGTGGATTCTGGGAGAAATTCTCATGTTTCGGGGTCCCTACTGAGTATCGTATACTCACCCCTACACGGGCTATGACCGCACTACGTTGTGTTGGTTGGAGATGACAGACAACATTGTTCGAGGTAGAGACTTGTAGAGATGGATGATTCCCATAGGTGGACCACTTGGAGAGACATACACGGAGTGGACGAATGGACTGGAGTTGCTGAGGAGGCCATCAGTACCCACCCTTCAGTTGGGATTCCCGGAGGACAACTTAGTGGTTGTTATTATACTTTATTACAGTTGTACTAGCTTATCATCCGTTCTATACTTTATATTTGGGTTTGTATACTGGCCCATGTACTTTTCAGCACTTTCTTTTGTACTCAGTTTTACTAGTGCTTACTTCAGTTGCATACTCTTTTGTTTTTGTTTACTTTTATAAAGGCAAATCCTTACCATATTAGGTATTAATGCCTTTGGTGCTAGTTGTCATCCCCTGGCCTATGTAAGCTGGGATTGGGGAAGTCACAGCATGGGCCCCGAGGACGGGTCGTGACATATTTTAGGTATGTGTTTCCAGGTATATGTGAAACCATTAAATTTTAAAAAATATTTATACTGAGGATAATTATGTTATTATATAATCGTGTAATATGAATAATTTGAGGAGTCGAGAATGAAATCAAACTAATCTTATCATTGAAGAATGTTACCTCTTATTTGGGTAACTCGTTTTGGTTTATAGAAAAATCCTTCATTGGTTTTCTTTATACCAAAAATAAAGATTCTATGATGTAGGGATGCATATTTGGAGATTATTTTGGTATACTTTGGGTAATAAAAAGGGCTTGATATGTGTGAATATGTGGAAGGGTTATTTTTTTTTATAGTGTAGGACGAGTTACATTATTGTAATGTTTGGAAATAGGAAATTCCACACACATTTTTCCAATATAAAGTGGCTATAATAATGAAAATAATTATATAAATGAGGATATAGTGTAATAATATGTCTATAAAGTGGATTTTTAAATGTTTCTAATTCTTTTTTCCATTATGATTATGGGGAAGTCCATGGTCAAGATAAATTGTATCCAAATCAAGCATGTAATTATAATTATATTCACAAATGAATTTTCTAAAAAAGATATATGAAAATTATTTTAAATTATAAATTATAATTATTACAAATATAGAATCCATTTCTTGAAATTCCCATCATAGACGTTTCATATTTTTTTAAAAATAAATCTCATAAGTTTGACGACCAAGCCTTTTTTAAAGAAAAATGTTCAATACTTTATAGTGTTTTTATAACAAATTTTAATGTGAAATTTACTAAAATGAAATAAATTATATTAATTGATGTATAATTGATCTAATTATTCTTTAATAATAATAAAAAAATATAATTTTACCTTATAAAAAACATATAAAATAGTATATTTGATTTAAAATTTAGGATTTTAAAATATTCATAAAAAAAGGAATAATCATATAAAAATAACAAAAATTCACAGTAAATAAATTATAAAATTACGATTTATAAAAATGATGTTTATTTTGAAAAATAAAATATAAATTTTTCTACAAATTTGATTAAAAATATTTTTTCCATTAAATGATCGTAAAATTTCCATTTGAGAATACTACAATATTTACACATCAAGTAGGCTTATTCTTATCTTATGATTATCAAACCAATTAGAATAATATAAAAAATATCTGCTTGAATATAAAAAATATATATATAATTAATATCAATCCGTAATTGTAATTAATTTGATCCAAAAGGATAAAAAATCCATTGGAACAATAAAATAATTTCTATTAAAATCATCAGGTTCTTATATTGATTTATAAATAATTTTTAACCTATAAGGAATGTATTTTCATAAGTCAATTAAGATTATTAATAACCGCCAATTTAATTTTTAGGTAATATCTTATTATATTCAATAATAAAGTTTCATTATATTTTGTTGTTCTATAAAATACTATATCGTGTATCACACATGCTATCAACAAAATTATTTGTTTCCTGTAACATAAGATAACCTAGTATCACGTTCATTTCTTGATATAAAATATATTTAATTTATTTTAAATTATTCAATATACAAATTTTTTTGGCAACGTTATATTCCTTTCTAATTTTTGTGTTTCATGTCATACGCATTATTGAATAAATAGTTACTATTTTCGAATGATTAGGGTGTTACATAAGATACATATTAAAATATGGTTTAACCTAAATGATGGTTTTATGACTAGGATTGAATGTATTAATGTAAAAATAAAAATTATTGTCTATTGAGATTATAAACATCCATAATTTGGACAATGGTTTTGTTTTATTGAAAAGGAGGAGATGAGAATAGATATGGAAAGACGATATTCCATAATCAATATAAAATTCATGTATATTCATGTTATTGGAGTTATTATGATTTGATGCATAATGGATGTGAGGAAAAGGTAGAAGAATAAACAGAATTAAAATATGTGGTTTGAGAAAGATACCTCTTGAATATCTCCTCATTGAAGGACCCCTCAAGGAACACGAAATACGCCTTTTTTAGACGAGTAGCACTTTTATGTGAGGAATATTATTGTTTAAGGATTTGGGTAGAATATTTACAATATACAAGTCAAAAAAGGTGTAGGGGGAAGCGTAGTTGAAGAATTGTATTTATAGGGGGAGAGGTGCGTTTTTTATTATTATACCCATTAGATTATTATTTTAGATCATGACTATCAATAGTGATGACTCTTATGAATAAATATATTAAATTGTTTAGGATATCTCGAATCAATGGCAGATTACACCATCTATGTGTTAGAATTTCATGTATTATGCTTATAATATTAAACAAATTAAATTACAATATTTTTCTATTCTCCAAAAATTCAACTATTTGAAAAATATACAAAAAAATATCCCGAAGAATTTTTGGACATGGAAATTTATAAAAAGTCCAGCAATTTTATGAAAATAATTTTCTATGTACGAGAAATTTAATTTTCCAATAAAATCATCATTTATTCATAAAAACCCAATTTTATTATTATAATCAATTTGATGAACCTTTGAAAAATTAACTAAGGTGTCATAAAATAATTTTAAAATTATAATACGTCATAACATCAATTTTATGAATACTTTATTTTAAAAGAAATTTTCTTTTAAATCATTATATTAATTACAAAATTGAAACAAAACATTTATATTTTAAAAAAAATACCAACACCTAATATATCATTCCTAAAACATTTATTTACATAACATGATATACATATATCATATTTTAATTTATTTTATAATTAAATATTATTAATTATTTCACAGGTTAGGTTTCTATAATAATAATCAGATTACTATTTACAAATGTCATATTATTATTCTAACAACCATGTTACGTTTACATAAATATAGGTTCATTAATTTCTATAAATGAAACTTATTTCATTCATCATTGACCTCTGCATTATCTCAAGGTTACATATTTTAATATTAAAAATGAATAATTTATTTTTATGATTTTTATTATTACTGTAACAATGATCTTATGTGCGATAATTTCAGTTCATCGAGAGGATTCAAATTTTTCTATATTCATTATCTTATATTCATTTTATAGTCCTCTTAGAATATTTATCATTCTTATCGGTTTAATTTCCAAAAAATCTATCATTAATTATTTATGAGAATATTTTTTTGGGGATTAAATTTCATGTAGGTTTTTCATGAAATATTTATATGATGGTAATTTGAATTGATGAAATTCTAGGTCATTACAATTAAATCATTTAATACCTTCAAATCAACATTAATGTCACCTTGGTACATTAAAGATTGATTTGGAGATGCCTATTTAGATAAAAAACTGATATTATCTAATTTAAATTGATCTCTAATCAATGAATATTGATTAGATGTTTTGTAGGAAAAAAATGTGTATTTCTATAAAAACACAAATTTCAAAAAAAAAAAATAAATTTTAAAAGCCATGTCCAAGGTAAAATCAATGGGTGTTTTTTTTAATTTTTAATTTTCTGTATAAACCAACATCTCAATTAGCTCAAATATTGAATCAAGAAGAAACTAAAAATGGTAAACACATACCCAATGTTTATTCCATGTCATGTATATCTTTCTACATCATTTCCTTCATTAAAGAATCCAAAACACATTCCTTGTCACATTGTATATATCCATGATTTTATAAAATTCACTTATCAATATTTTATTATGTATCAATGATTAAAAAACATCATAACACATCATGGTATCATTACCCCATTATATTATTGTAATTTTATTAAAATCACATAGAACAACAGTTTCCACAATATCAATCTTTCTAATTATCATTATAAGGAATTTTCATAAGTCGTGAACATTGTTGCAGTTTTTTCGACATCATTACTTGTTTTTCTCAAATTCATGTCAAATATATTTGATTATCACATCAAACTAAAAACATCCTCATATAATTAAATCATCACATGATGATCTATTTACCTCTCATAAATTCATCTAAATAATCACTTCAATTTAATTTTTTTTGTCAATAAAAAAATCAAAAACCACACTCAACCAGAATCACATTAGTTCAATTAAAAAATAATCTTCTTTAAGCTTATTAATGACTTATAATATTATCCTAAAGATATTAAACAACTAAATTGGTCACAAAATAAACATATATTTGGGAATCTATCCACTTGTAAGTCGTTTAGTGTTTAGGGAAAACAAATGGACATTCAATATGTGTATTTCTTAATTTAATTAGGATATTATTTAATAATATCAATAAATAGAACTTAATGAGAGGAAGAGGAAAGAAGGTCACGAGATCTATTAAAATAAAACAGGGAAGCCTAATTCACAAAATGGTATGAGATGAAGCGAAGTTTAAAAATTAAGTCTAGAAGAACACCATTCTATATATTGAGGACAAAAAAGATTAACTAACACTCATGGAATATTCATATATTCAAGAGGGAATATTCTCAATGTTTATGATGTATAAATACTGGGATAATGTCTATAGAAAAAAAGATTCTTGTTTTCTTCTCGAGTCTATTTAACATTGTATTATAGTATTTTATTTTATTCAATAATATGTGATATCCAATATAATACACTTCATTCTTGTCATGACATGAAATATCTAGGTAATGAATCTTTATATATAACCTCATGGGTATTCTATAATAACTCAGTGGTCTTCACACAAAAATAAAAATTATTTCCCACAAAGGTTAACTATTAGAATAATGATTGTACCCACGAGAGAATATATCTTTATTCAGTGTGTATTTTCCTCACTCACATTCAATTAAGGATATGGGTTATGAACTTGGTCATCTGACTCCATAGGTACCATGTAATATATTAGTTTCCCTCCTAGAGCATGACATAATGTTACCAAATAGGTTCCCATATCTCACTAATTACTATCCTCATAGGCCAATGCATTTTCCTTCAATATGAATTTTTCTATGTCATAGACACCTAGGGAATCTTTTCCAGTGGTCACATATCCTAACCCTACTCTAAGTTGAGCATGCTTAACTATAAAATTTAAATCATCTTGCATCCTGATGTTAGTGGTTAAACATGGTGACATGGTTAGTAACACATTGTTTTTGTAAAGGTGGACTTGGTTCCTCTTAAATTAAAATGAAACCAAAAGAGAGTATCCAAATGATAACATGAAACATGATCAAGCCGAAGAAAAAAAAATCTACCAACGATTTTCATTAATATGGCTATTTTCTTTCTCTCTTATTATTGAATTGCATGCTGTTTTTTCCTTCAAAATACACGACCATGACCTCTTGATCTTACTCTACTCGAAGGAAGAAATTGTAGCCTTTCTCAAAGAATATCATCATCATTGTTGTCAGAATCCAAGTTGTCTTATTGCACATTGCATTTTCTAGGAGAATCCACCCCCTTATATTAAGTATCTGGGTCAAGGGTCTTATTAGTCTCATCAAGAGAACATTGAGTGTTATCATGTATCTTAAAATCACCATCCATATGTTTATCAATGGAAGGGTTAACTGCATTCAATATAGCTGAGGAATTTTTCGTCTCATATGAAACGAGCTGAAATCCTTCACTGTCCACATTGGGATAAGAAGAAGCCTGACCATGATTACAAATGATGGCATAAAAGATTTATAATTTTTTCATACCATTTTTGATGTCTGAAGAAACCATCACATTATATGAAGGTGGATGGTGAGGATTATTTTGAGTTACATATTTAGTCTCTTTTCAAGCTTTGGAGTTATCAACATGGCCTGAAAAATGGGGAGACAATGAAATTTGAATTTACTACAAATCAACACATTTTACAAGACATTGAGTATAAAAATTTTCAATATTCACCAAATCAGAAATGATTGCAGCCCGTGATTTTGACTTATTCTCAGAAGTAGAGGCATAAATGAGACCATTATCATCAAAATTAGGATTTAAAACATCTTTTAGAATTGGTCCTTGTTCTTTTTTCTTATCTATAGGAATGTTAGGATCATTCATAACCCATAGAATCAGGCTTCCGAGCATGTTTACTTTTAATATTTTTAGGAAAATTTTTCATTTCTTGTCCACGTGGATAAATATAGCTAAAAACAGTTGAACAACGACATGTAGACGAGTCGTGACCTATAATTCTACAACATTTTCCGAACATTGTAATTTTGAAAAAATGATCATCAATTAAATAATGTCATCATCAATTGCTTTCATAACCTTATCAACCAGTGTGGATCCAAATTCAACCTAAACTAAGAACCACATGTAGTAACCAAAACGGGCCACACCAATTTCCTTGTCAATCTGGATAGGAAACCCTAATTGACCAGTAAAATTCATAAAATATTTTGTGGTGCCAAAAAATCCAATTCAACCCATTCAATCTTACCTAATTATGTGTCGTGGGGTTACCCAACTCAAATGGATAGAATTTTTCATCCCATTCTGTAAGGGGAAAAATCACTGGTTTGAGGGTAATGGAACCAAATCCCGAAGCACAAACATTCATTTACTCAATGGGGTAGAGCATATAGAAGTAACCTCATCTTAGAGAGAAATATTTACAGTATATAAAGCCCGAAATCGACGAAATGCGCTTATTAAGTTCATCTATTTTTAAAGGTTGAAATCATTTAAGAATAAATAGTCAAGAAATGATTGAGAATGCCCACATTTTAAGCCACTAATAAATAGCTCTAGGATCGTATTTTCTATGTGTAATGTTCCCCTTTAATTGGATAGATGAATCATGTACATCATTGATGCCAGTGAAAGATTGATTCAATGAAGGCCCTTCCTCACGAGCATGTCCCACTTGAATCTAATTATCTAGTTTTTCTGTCATGTAAGCGGTCTAAATGGTGTTTCTAGTTCCTTCCCTAACCAATCATACAAATGTGGCCTTCTGGATATTGACCACAATTCCCATATTTGAAGAAATTTTTTGTCCAGTCTTACAGAAGGACCTACGACATTTTGAAAACAAGTATCCTTAAATACTCCTACCACTAACTCCATATAACCATGATAAATATCTTCTATTCACCACTAGGTCACAATCATTACAACCCATGTCATCGGAAACCGTCACAAAACACCATACATCCATAGATGTCGGTGCTGCTACTCCATCAGATGTCATCTCGAGCTCATCATCAAAAACATGATCAACATCGGGTGATGTTGCTCCGTCATTCATCATTGTAAGGTCACAATCATTGTTATATATATTATCATAGTTCGTCACAACACAATTCTCTACCATGGATGTCGGTGCCACATATCCCCCAAACTCCATCGCACGCTCGTTGTTAGGATCTTGAACCACAATATCGGCAATAGAGCAGATTTCAAATCCCTGATTCTAAAGAACCGGTGGACGTATATATGATCCAAGGTAAGATTTCCCACATCCATACCATAATCTACCAACTATTTACTAAGTTGGAGAGAGATATAATTATCTCCCCCACTCGATTTAGTAACACTTAGTCTTAAAACCAATCTTTTTCAAGAGTGTAATACTCTCCACCCCATTAATGCACAATTACCTTATTATAGAAACCACATCGCAAACATATAAAATTCCATTACACATATGTGTCAGTATTGGATTTGATATAAATTTCCACAACACATCCTCCTGGGGTCTTGAACCTGGTCACCAAAAACCACATGTATCCCATAATTCCATAGTTTCCTAGAACACCAATATATATTAACCACTATGTATACCATTCAAACTAATTGCATTCCCCACATTCTAACACATATTATTTCTATCATTATTCAAACCACATAACCCATAATGAAGGTACATTAACGAATCAAAACATAGATCATGGGGTTCTTGAATACGAAAAAATCTAGATAACTGGTTCATGATATCCATAATTAATCAAGATGGAATGATTTTTCCATAAGAAAATATCAACAATATTGTGTAATGGAAAGAAAAAATAATTAATAAAAATGAAAAAAACTCATCAAGAGAATGTTACTTCAATTAAACTTATATGTGTCCTAGAATAAAAAAACAAATTTATATGTCACACAAACAAGAAAAACCACATCATAATAACTTCATGTAATAAATGGATTATATTCTCCACTAGTCACTTTCAATGCCCAACGTACCACTCATGAATACATCCACCACCTCATAATGGATCCTTCTAATTTCACAGACCTATCATAAGAATGTATATAACCAACAAAAAGAAATGTAATATGGGAGAAAGAATAACCCAATATGATCATACATGTAATTCCCTAAGCAATCCATAATTGGAGATCATGCACTTTTCTAAATATGGTTCACGATCATTTGTATTGAATATTTTCCCTTGTTTTGGTTATAATTCGGTTGAGGAATGTCATAGGTTCGTTTGGGTGATTTTTGGATGTTTTTGATGTGTGTTTGTTCAGTGCATGTTTGGCCCACAGTATACCCAAATGATGTGTCCAAATAAAAAAGTCTATGAAAACAAAAAACAAAAGGATTTTCAGGGTTGGAACAAGGGTTTTCAAACAATGTAATCTCTTAATAGTAACCATGAAACCACTAGGAGAGATGCACAGTTTGGGTGCATGGTTGCGGAAAATGTGTATATAGTTTTTAATCCCCCATAAATTTATTTAAAAACTCTTGAACCCCTATATTTCACACTCATTAACCCCTATTCAACTTAAAGAATATTTAAAATGATTTTATTGGCCCGTGAATATATTCCAAGCCTTTCTTAACATCATTATTTATGAATCAAAGATCATTTTTAAATATTTTATCCCAACCTGTAAGAAATCAATCTCGTGTGGGTTAATCAATGTCACATCACATTTCCTTAATGTATAGGAGTGTATTTCCCCATTGTAATTAAAATTGATCTATTTTTTGATTATTATTGTTCCAATTAATATTTGATCTATTTTTTGATTCGAGATATCATTCATACCATTTTTATTTATTGTTCCATTACATGTTGGGGAATTTTCATTGGGTGATATTAAACCAAAAATCTTGAGGTAGGTGGTATATTTATCAATTTTGAAATTATTAATTTCAGTTTTATGTAGGTAATTGTGAAATTTCAAATTCACATTTTGAAATTTCATATTTAATTGTATTAATTAATTGTTTAATAAATTAACTAATGTATTTTGGAATTTTTTGGTGAATGAGGTTGTGAAATTTGTTAATTAATTATATTTTAGAATTGGTTTATTAGTGGGATATTGAATTTGATGAATGTTTTGAATTATGGGATGGTTATATTAACCTTAATCTGTTAGTGGTTTATATTACTATTTATTTATTAATGGTTTAATGGTGAATTTTTCTTATTATTCTATGTGAATTAATCTGATGAAAAATGTATAAATTAAAATGTTATAACATAATGTGAAATATTTAGGAGAGGGTTAATGAAAATCAATCATAAAAAATTGATTAATGCGATATGTGTGATTGATTGATAAATTGGTTGTGGGACATAGAATAATGCATCAAATAGAAATAGGGTTTTAGACTTGATATTATAGTCCTATATGGTGGAAGTTGATATTTGAGTGTGGGACAAGGAATGATGATTCAAAATCCTATATTTGTTTAATTGATAAATGGGTATGGGGAAATGAACTGATGCACTAAATACTTAGGAGGTTCTAGACATGGTATTTTAATCCCAAAATGTTGGCACTAGACTATGGTTCCATGTAGCTGCAATGTGAATTGATATTAAATGATTGATAAAATACGATGTTTTAATGGTTGTTGGTTATATATGATATTTGGATTAATTTATAGCATTGTCTGAATAAGATATTGGTGGCCCATGTTTTATAACAAAAATTTCTAATTCTTGTGTTTAATTAAAGAATAATGAATTATGAAAATTGTTTACCTTGTTTATTTTACTCTTTTGTTTGTACTACTACATACACACTTATTGAATAGATATTTTTTAAGATCCCATTGGTGGTGGGATAATGAGTTGTAATAAAACCATACATGTAATTTCTAATTTGTACCCAATAGATTTTATGTTATTCAATATAGGAAAAGGGAAATATCCCTCTCTTAGATGGATGAGTTTTGATAGAGAATTGACGAGGGAACCAAATTTGATGTCAAAAACTCATGGGAGTTACAATTTATTCATTTTGGGTTTGTTATTTGACTCTAAAAACATTTTTGGCAGTATATATCTACTTATCTATTTTGGGATATTGTATTCATATTTCGATTATCATGTGATTGCAGTCATATACCATGTATTTGTTTTTTTTCATCTTTTGATTGTTTATTATTTACACTATGGTACTACTTTCATTATGAGGGTATAGTATTACCATACTATATATTAGATCATTGCTTCTATTCAAGACCCTATGAAACATGGGGAGGAATTCCGGAGGTCACATTACTAATTGGCTTGCGGAATTGCTATGTGTCTCCTAAAATGGGATGTCACAATGTGGTATCCAAGAATTGATTTTATTTTTTTTATTTTTTCTTAATATTTGGTTAAGGTAGATGAGAATATAATATGAGTCAATCCTTGGTCAACATATAATGTATGGGAGAAGTTAACCCATGTATGAGTGTAAATCCAACTATCTATGGTGGGATTTTTGTTAAAGTTTGATGTTACTTCACATCATGTGATGCACTTGTTTTGTGATATTAAATATTTATGATATTTTTTGAAAATTTTCTCATGGAAACATATGGCCTGATATTTGAGTATAAAAACCTCATTCTAGGTGTTTAGAATTTATTGTGACTTATATCATTTTTTGGACACATGGAATAGTAGGTTTTTTAATTTATGAAATAGGAGAAAATTTGAAAATGACAAAATTGGTTTCTTATTGGAAATGTGATTTGTGAAAATGATTTAACTATTGGAACCATGAACTATGTGATGTATTTTTTGTGTTGGTGATAACACATTGGGGTTACAATGTCGCAGTTCGTGGGGGGTGACTTATTGTTGATTATTGTGAGTCTTGATTACATAAGTTTGATGATGTTGTGTTATGTGTCCTAAGACATACATTTTGAATTATTGATTTGTGAATCTAATAAGATGCATGTTTATAGGATAATAGGAGTTAATGGATAGAAATGTGCCACTATTAGTGGAACCTAATTATTCAATAGATACAAGCGGGGAATTAATATGAGAAGATATGTGATAAATTTTCTCACATTATGATGTTTATAGAATGATTCCTAGAGTGGGTTGATAAAATTATGTGTAATTCCCCAACCCCAGTTACCTAGAGTCGGTGCCTTATTACATAACATTGGCATGATCTCAAAAGATCATGTCTCGAATGACCGATTATTTTAGTATCCCTGGAAACACTAGATACATTCATATGTCTTACATTACATGATAATGTGAAAAAATAAAATATCATAGACTTCATAGTCCACACTCATTTCCCCTCATACTATCCCTGCAAGTCAGTAATAAAATACTTCTTCATATCCTGGTTAAAATAAAACATAGAAAGGGGTGAGATCAGAAGCTTAGTAAGGATAACAATATAGCAGAAACATTCATAAATAAGAATAAATATTTAAGGAAATGTATAACTAAAATAGATTCCTTTTAAACTTGAACATCAGCATAATATGGTAAAAATAAAATGAAATATTTCCATTTACTTATTCACATTGATATTATAATAGTAGAATAATCACATGCAATATCAATAACCACATCCATAATGATGGAATGCGTAATGCCAGACTATCATAACCACATATTCAAAGACTTGTGCCAAAACTAGAAATAAGATTTTTTCATTGCCTTGTGCCAAGAAACTAGTTTGTCTCATGAGACCTACTTATGCATCGAGGAGCTATAGCGGGCTCTACCCATCACTTACTATGCCCAATGCATTTCTCATATGAACATGTTTAAAAAAAACATAAACATTCGTATTATAACTGGTATACGAATTGTCAATACATTATCCATAAACCAATAATTATATGTAATAAAACATCCATAGTCAAACGTATCACAAAACATTCAGTACAAAATGGATGTTTGGTTTCATAATAAATCAACATCAAACTAACTAAAACTCCATCAAAGGATGTAGACATAGATGAAATCAATACCGTTTTAGAGAAATATCTTTTTCTATTTTGAAATCATTTAAAAGTCAATCATTTATAATAGAAAACATTAATGTTTGAAAATATTCTCATAAGCTTGTATGGGAAGCTTCAACAATTTAATAATGGTGGAAAATAGCCGCACCCGCCGTATAAGTTAAAAAACATTCTTACCTTAATTTTGTCTAAAAGGTTAAAAGTACCTTGTTTATAAAATGATGGAATGATTCATTTATAACCATTTTATAAAAATAAAAACAGGGGTATAAATGAACTTAACCCATTTTCTAGTAATTAGTAAAAATGTTTTGGAATAAATTTTTACGAAACATTGATATGGATGATAAAGAGGTCCCAGTAGTTAATTGCGTATAAAAAACCTCGGATAATGAAGAGATAAAGAAATTAACCCATGCATTTCACCTTTTCCTTTGTCTAGGGTATGTTAAACACATGTATAATGGTGAAGTAATTGTTATTAAATTATACATGAATAATATACATTAATATTATATCATATTTGATCTTTTAACATTGCTCTATTAATAATTTCTTAGTATTATCGTCGTTTTGGGTGTTAACATATTTTTTTCCAGTATATTAATTGTTATGTGAGTCATATTTGATATGGATGGGATGTATATTATTCATATCTGGAATCATATCAATACTTTATATATAATTTTTAATCATCAAATGAAAATTAGTCTTGAATGGATATGATGGGGAATGAATATCATCGCTATGTGGAGATGGTAATCTGTACGAACATATGAGGTAAAATACCATTTTTTTGATATTAAAATAATATATAATTGATTGTTATAACATATATACATAATAATTATCATGTTATATTTATTATTTACATAAATTACACATCATTATTATAACAATCCAAATAATAAGGTATTGAATAACAATTACACAACGACGTGGAGATGGTAAGCCGTATGTAGGCACGTGTGGTGACATGTTATTCAAAGGATGGATAGAATAATGAATTTGATTGTACCATATTTATAATAACATCACAGTATATAGAATATAATATAGTTATTATTTTACTCTGGAAACAACAATGAAAATGGAAGTGGAAGAAGAAGGGAACTTGAAAGAGGTGGTGAGATATTTACCTCTTCTCCGGGTTCATCCTTTTGATTTGATCAAAAGGGCTCTATAGGATGGATTTCCGACTAATGGAAGTCCACTAGAATTAAGGGAGGACAGTTGAAAGTGTATTTCGTCAGAGTTTGGCCGATCCAAATGGTATTGAAGGTTTTAATTAGAGAGAAGGGGAGTGCCCTTTTAAAAGAGGGGTGATGGGCACCTTTGGAAAAGATAGAAATATTATTTTATTATAAAATACTTTTCTATTTATAATGTATCGAAAAGGGATTATATATATTATAAGGTGTGTACGGGTTGAAAAACACTCAATCAATAGGTTTTAGATAGGTTTGGGTCACTATATTAACATTATCTTTTAGATTTAACTCTTAGATTAATTGTTTGACAGTTTCCTTGTCTCTTTGTATTTTAATATTATATGGCTGATAAACATAATATATACGTCTATGGGAAGCCCAAGCAGTTCATTAATGATACACATATCATTATATGAGTCCAGGTTCGATCCTAGGATTTTTAGGAATAGAGTATCAATTAATAATATAATATTTCTTTTAAAAACACTTTTATGCCAATTTTGACAATATTTGGTATTATTTTTTTGAAAAATTCATAAAAATAGTCTTACATCGAAAAAAATACATCTAACCATCCTTAATATTCCATATTATCCTTTATAATTATTTTAATTCATAAAAAGTCTCAAATTACATTTATTTGGATATTTATAATATCAATTATTTTGATATTTAATTAAGTAGATAATTGCTGCATCATCATTGTTTAATAAATAAATTAAATAATTTAATTTATAAGAAAATATTAAAAAAATAAAATTATGTAGAAATTCTTTTTATATTTATAAGGAATATTTATAGTCAAATTTAACTTATTTGTAACTTTATATTAATAATGTTTTAGTTATTAAACATTGATTTTAACTCTTCTAACTCTTCTTTGAATTGAATAATAACAAATGTACTAATCTAATCCATGTGGACCAAAGAGGTTAATATTTTTTTAAGTTTTTTTTCGTAGAATTACACATATCCAATAGAATTAGGACATGTGTTAGGGTGATAATAATATCATTTCTACCCTTAATTACCCTATTTACTTTTAACCATGGTAAATAAAAATAAAAAGTTACTATTCACCAAAAAATATTTTTATCTTATTGAACCAAATTTTAATGCACGATATTAATGGTGTCTCTCATATTTTTTAAATTCAACTCACAAATACAGTAAAATCAAGTTTTATGTTAATTTTTAAATTCTCCTATGAGGTGGGTAAAAGACGATGAAAATTTCAATAAAATTTTTATATATCTAAAATTGTTATAAAATGACTCCAATGAATTACATTTAACTTATATAGGTATTTGGTATCTATTTTGACATAAAATAAATTTAAATAATATAAATAATTATTCAAATAAAAATTTGGTTTGAAACTATAACTCATTGTTTTTCACTATTAATCAATAAATTGAATGTTTTCAAAAAAAATCATAAAATTCACCATAATCTAATTTCGATCTTCTAAATCCAAAAATAAAGTCCTTTTTGAATGATAAAATTTATTAAATTTTAAAAAGTGGGTATTACTATTCATAACGACTAGTTTGATTTGATGTGGTGTGTTAGAACTCGAAGTTGCGTACAAAACACACTACTATATTATTTAAAGGGAAGAATACCGTGGAATCATGAGGTGTTACATTCTCCACACATTCAAATAATTTCTTCCTAGATATTTATAGAATATTACTGGATAAAAATACTGGGTAGTTTCTTCATCATAAGTTCCTTGGGTTCCCACGTTGCCTCTTCCATCTTATGGTTCCTCAATAGAACTTTTACCAGACGAGTCGTCCGGTTACTCATCACTTGTTCTCTTGTATAAAGAACCTTAAAAGGCTCTTCGCAATAAGACAGATCAGGTTCCAGTTCTAATTCTTCATAGGTGAGTACATGGTTTGGGTTAGGCATGTATTTTCTCAATATTGATACGTGGAACAAATCGTGAACTTTGATGAGACATGGTAGTATTTCCCAATGGTAAGCAACATCCCCAATTCGTTCTATAGTTTCAAAAGGTCCGATGTACTTGGGACTCAATTTACCCTTCATACCAAAACATATAACACCATTCTGGGCCTACAAGTTTTCATTCACCAACTACCTCCCAACAAGTTGGTGTGTGGCATCTCTTTCCATATAACTCTTCATATGGTGCCATCTGAATACTTGAATGGAAGCTATTATTATAGGAAAATTATACCAAAGGTAAATATTGATCCCACATACCTTGAAAGTCAAGTGATCATGATCTCAACATGTCATCTAAGGTTTGAATAGTCCGTTCTGATTGTCCAACAGTTTGAGGGTGGTAGGCAGTGCTCAAACTAAGATCAGTATCTAGGGATTTTGAAGTCATTTTCCAAATATTGAAGTAAAACGAGAATCAAGAACAGAAACAATCTATATGGGTATTCCATGAAGTCTCACAACTTAATTTATATATAGTCTTTCTACATGTTCATGTGGTAGATATTCTCTTATATCAACAAAATATGATGACTTGGTAAGATGATCAATAATGCCCGACATTGCATCGTTCTTTATAGGAGACTTATTTAGTCCCATGAAAAATTCCATCATAATATTATCCCATTTTAACTCCGATATGGGAAGCAGTTGCCTGACTCCTCCAGGCTATTTCATTCTAGATTTTACTTGTTGAAAAGCATACAAATTGACACAAAATCTGCAATCTCCCTCTTCATGTTGTCCCACCAATAATGTTCCTTCAAATCCCTATACAATTTGGTGCTCCCATAGTGTATAGAGAAATTGGAGCTATGAGAATAGTCCAACAATTCTCTTTTTAGATAAGGTATATTGGGAACACAAAGTCTCTCCCCAAATTTGAAATTTCCATCTTCATACAAAAATTAAGTCAATCTCCCATCATTCACAGCATTAATCTTCTTATGAAACTCTTCATCATCGGTATGAGAAATCGTTATCATTTCTAGTATTGATTGTTTGGAAACTATTTTAAAAAGTATTCATGTTTCCCCTTCCATGGAGATTCCCATATCCATCTTCTCTAGATCCCTGAAAATAGGATCCCTTTTAACTCTCATCTTGTTCAAAACACCATGGTCATTTCTACTCAGTGCATCTTCCAACTAATTTTCCTTCCTTGGGTGGTATTCTATCTTACAATCATAATATTTGAGTATTTCATGTCATCTCCTTTGTCTCATGTTGAGTTCATTCTGTGAGAAAATATACTTTCAAACTCTTGTGACCAGTATAAATCTCACATTTTTTCCCCATAGAGATAGTGTCTCCAAATCATCAATGAAAAGATTACAGCTACTAACTCAATACCATGAGTAGGATAGATTCTCTCATGAATTTTCAGTTGACGTGATGCATAGGCAATAACCAAATCATTCTATATAAGGTCACAACCATGTACTTTCATAAATGCATCAATATAAATAATGAACCCATCATTCCCCGATGGTAGATTCAATATAAAATCATTGACTAATCTTTTCTTTAGTTATTAAAATCATTCTTCACACAATTTTTTCCAAAAAAATTTTACCCATTTTTGTTTGATAATTGTAAATGGTTAAGCCAACCTTGAAAAATTAGGTACGAAACGACGATAATAACCTGCAAAACCAATAAAACTGTGTACCTCAGATATACATGTCGGTTTTTTCCATTCTTGGATTTCCTTGGTCTCTGAAGGATCAATAGAAATTCAAACCTTAGAGAGAATATGGCCATGAAAAAAAATCTCTTGAAGCTAGAATTCTCACTTCCTAAACATCGCATATAAATCATTACTTCAAAGAGTCTTCAGAATAATGCACAAGTGATTTTCATGATCTTTGTAGTTTTTGGAGTATACCATTATATAATCAATAAATACCACTACAAATTCATCATGATATTCCATTGAATTATTGTTCATTAGATCCATGGAAATAGTGGGTGAATTAGTCCATCCAAAAGGCATTACTATAAACTCATAATGCTTGTACGTGGTTCGAAATGATGTCTTTAGAATGTCTTCCTTCTTTACACATAACTAATGGTATACATATTGAAAGTAAATCATTGAAAAGTATTGATATCCATGCAGTAGTTCAAATAAATCATCAATGCGAGGTAGGGGATACTTGTTCTATATTATTATAACATTGATCTCCCTGTAGTCGATACCTAACCTCATAGATCCATCTTTATTCTTAACAAAAAGGATAGGGGTTCCCCATAGAGAAACACTATGGAAAATAAATACCTTATTACTCAATCCATCTAGCTATTTATTTAGTTCCACTAATTCCACAGTGGCTATTCTATAAGGGGTCATAGAAATAGTTCTTGAACCAGGAATTAAGTCAATGGAAAACACAATTTCTCGTTCTGGATGATGTCCAGGTAAATCTTATGGAAACACATCAAAATATTCATTCACAATAGGTACATACTATATTTGAACATTCCTTACCCACAATTATTTCATTATCTTCATCCCCAATAATTGAATTTAGTTGAGCCATAGTGGGTGGATCTAGATAAGAATCACATGGTGACGATTCTTTTCTATGGATAAGGTGTTCTTTATCATCATAATCAAAAATCATAACCACCTTCTTCTTAAAATAAATCATCACATCATGGTCTGATAACCAATCCATACCATGGATTATATCAAATTCAATGATTGGTATGGTGATGAGATCATCAGATAAAAATCATTTATACGCTTTAATGGGAACAAAGTCACAATGCTTTGTTTGCGATGAAACTTCCCTTAGGAGTTTTAATCGACAGCTCCCATGTTAAATCGAAATTGGAAATATCTAATTTTATTAGAAAACTAGGATGATATGAAACAATGCGATGATCCATAATCAAATAATTCATTTTCTAAACATTTGTAAACCATTAAATTACCTGCCACCATGTCTTTTGGAGCTTCTACCTCATCAGTAGAGGTAGCATAAACTTGGCCTTGAAACCATGGCCTTTTCTGATGTATGTTCCCCTAACGCTTAGAACATTCATTTGGATAATTTACCATCTCCCTATAATTATAGAATTGAACATCAGTAGCTTCTTTCTTCCCCTTTAAATCACAATCTTGGTGGGATTTTTCACCCCACATGTAACAGACTCCCATTCCCTTAAAGTAGGTACCAGACTATTTCTTCCCACATTTACTACATGATAGATATTCAAATTTTCCCTTCATCCCCTTACTTCCATTTCCAGATTGATCAGAGGATCTCTTCTTCAATTTCGTTGCTATATAGTTGTAAGACATAAAGAATTATTTTTCTTTCTTGATAGTGCCTGAGAAAATATATTTGTATTATGAGAAAGATTGTGAGACTAATGCTCGATGGAGAAACGGTTTAAACCCATCAAAGAAATTAGCAATCTTACTACATGGGTTACATATATAATTTCCAACATTCCTCGATATCCTTTTAATGTTATCCTCATACTTTGTGACATTCGCATCCACCTTTTGTCTCAGACTCAAAAATTTCCTTTCCATAACTGATCGATGGTCATGGGGAAAGTATGTTTCTAAAAAAAGCTTATTAAACTCCCTCCATTCCATATTTTATACTTCATCATCATCCTTTTGTTTTGAATCAAAGAACCACCATTAATCAAAATCTTCAGTGAGGCAGTAAACTGCCATGATAACTATTCCCTTTCACTACTCCCCAAGGCATGGAATATTTTCTCTATGGAATCTATCCATTGCTCTACTACTATTGTATTTTTACACCCATTGAATGTTGGTGGTTTTTTCCTCATGATGTGGTCTAACATTGACCCTCCATGATGTGGATCAAGGTGCTCTATATGGGTAATGTTATTATTCACAACTAGTGTGAGTTGACCCAGTATAGGGATAAGATGATCAACACTAGTTGTATCACCATCTCCATAATAATTTTCTTGATCAGGAGGGAAATCCCTACATGGATTGCATGCATTGGAACAGTATACATTCGTTTCACTAGGAACCATTTCTCAATAATGGCACAAACTAGATTCGTTTAGCAATCAAAATACATAATTCCGAACTTCAAAAACACATAACATAAATTGAATAGTTTATGGATATAATCCATAATCATAAAAATGATTTTATTGAGGAAATATATACTCATAAATCCTTCATAATGTTGTGTAATGAAAATGAGAATTATCCTAAGCATATCCCCGAGGAGTGTCGTAACCAAGGATCCAGCAAGGCCCATTGTCGTGCACCAGTTCCCATTCATGTCTAGCTCAATGAGGTGTTTTTAGGTTTTACCCCTAGGTAAATCTGTTCCAGAGCCACCTCTTCCTATTTGTGTCTAGATAATTTTTTATTTCTTGTAAACCCCAAAAAATCTTTACAATACCAAATTTATAGGATGTTCTTTTATACTAATCTTCAATGTCTATATTTGGGATATGTGTTCTAATCAGAGTTTATCTAAATCTAGATTCAAAAGATTTTACTGGAATTCCTCTGATACAAACTGTAATGCCCCAATCCTAGTTACCCAGAGTCGGTGCATTATTACATTACATTGTCATGATCACATAAGATCAAGTCTCAAAAGACCAATTAGTTTAGTATCATTGGGACCAATAGATATATTCATAAGTCTTACATTACTTTATAAAGTGAATAACTACAACAATATAGTCTCCATAGTCCAGACTCATATCCCCTTAGACTATCACTGTAGGTCAGTCATAAAATACATCTTCACATCCTAGGAAAAATAAAACATATAATGGAGTGAGTTCAGATGCTCAGTAAGGATAATAATATAGCAGAAACCTTCATAAATAATCATGAACAATTAAGGAAATGAATAACTAAAAAAATGCTTTTAATCATGAATGTCAGCATCATATGGAAGAAATAAAATGAAATAATGTCATTTACAAATTCACATGGATATTATACTATTCTAATAATCACATGAAATATCAATAACCGCTTTCATAATAATGGAATTCATAATGCCAGTCTTTCATAACAACATAGTCAAGGCCATCTGCTAAGAATACAAATAAGATTTTGTCAAGGCCATGCACCAAGACACTAGTTTGTTTCATGAGACCTACCGATGCATTGAGGAGCTATAGCGGACTCCACCCATAAATTACTATGTCCAATGCATTCCTCATATGAACATGTTTAAACATAACATAAACATTCATATTAAAAATGGCATACAAAATTTCTATACATTATCCATAAACCATGAATGGTATGAAATAACACAGCCACAGTCAATCCTATCACAAAACCATCAATACAATATGGACGTCTTGTATCATAATAAATCAACTTCAAACAAACTAACTGTAGAGAGAAAAAGCTTGAAATACATGGATATTACATTACTTAGCAGAATAAAAAAACAGACACATAAGGACCGTAATAATTTAGTGTCTTTGGAAACATGGAACGTAATCTTCTAATCATGGTGAAAGATCTTCTACATCTCCCATAAAGTTCTTTCCATTTTTTTTCTTACCTAAAACCTTTCTTTATATCTTGGGGAAAAGAAAACATAAAAAGGGTAAGCCCAAATGTTCAGTTAGGGTCATCATTGATGAAATAAAACATACCATATACATTTGAACTTAAAAACATGAACAGAATGTTTAAACATTAAAAAGCTTGTGAAATGACATAAAACATGGAAGTACGTAAGGCATAGATCATAAAGAAACATTAATAATGTCAAAATAGAATGGGAATAAAACATGTAATTGTGGCATCCATTAATCACATGTAATGATTTCCATAGTAGCCATGGAATTGCTGCCAAGACCATCTTAGTGGAAAAGTCCCATTCTGAATCGAGTTCACTCCTCGTTTCAGTCCTGTAACACTGAACCAGATTAAATTACCGTTCCACCCATGTCTATCTGATGAGATATAAAAATCTTTACCCAATGCATTGGAGGGAGATATAGGTCCCACCCATCTCATAATGAAATCATTCTTACTTGTGCCACAAATTAAACATAAAACATTAATCATAACCTAGCGAATAAAATGGGTTTCATAAACATCATCCCACAATTTAATAATCCATATAAAATAAATGGATATCATTTCATAATAAGAAAATTTAACAATTTAAATCATATAGACATTAATCTTGAAACATACACATATGAAATAATGTCATCTTAGATGGAAAAAGGTTTTGATAAAACATTTGAAATGAATTCTTGAGGAAAATATCCTTTCTTTGTCAAAATCATTTTATTTTTTAAAAAATGCAATTAAATTTTAAAAGAATATGATTTTGATTAAAATAGTCCTGAAATCTTTTGGAGTAAGCTTCATGAAAATAAGGATTTATAAAACTGTAAAAATCCTTTCATGTCGTAAACGTTAAAAAAAACATTCTTCTCCTACTTTTGTCGGAAGAGTCAAAAAGTACCTTGTAGGGTAAATAAAAGAAAGATTCATTCCATACAATGGGATAAAAGTCAAAATGGGTAAAAAGGACTTTAAACCTACATGAAAGCACTTTTATAAAACATGGACATGGATGATTTCAATAACCCCAGTAAATACTTATGAATAAGAAATCTCGGATAAAAATGAGATTTGCAAAATTATCCCTTACCTTATGTCTGATATGCTTCGTACGTATCCAAAACTCCAATATAATGATTTAAATAATTTTATTGACTTATTACAGTATCATTTTAATTGTTATGATATCATATATGGTTCACTTATGTCTTTATATTACCTGTTCTTTTGTAAATTCAATGTTAAAGAGCGTTTTGGGAAAAATTGTTTCATTTGTCATCCATGTTTTGACTTGTAATTATTCATATGATTACATAGATCATGATTACATAATTCCATAATATAAAACATGATTTATATATAATATATATTCAGAATATACATATATATATTAGATCGATAAATGGAAATAAAAACACCGTTCATGAGGACGGTAGGTCGTATGTACGGATGAACGCTGTTTTCATTTCCTTATTGAGTTGAATGGAATTAAGTAGATGACATACATATATACATAATTACAGTATCTTTATAATGTAATATATCTAATTATTATTTCTTATATATACTTTATAATCATTCTTAAATGGTTAACATGGAGAATGAAAATCATCGCGTCGTGGAGATGGTAGTCCGTACGTAAGCACGAGCGATGATATCGTTTCCATATTTATTGAATTGAATTGGAGTGGATGATACAATTTATCAGAATCAGTATGATGTTATAATAACTATTTATAGTTATTCTTTACACCATTATACCCATCCTTGTAAGGTGTTGGTGGAAAAACAGATTACACCACAGCGTGGAGACGGTATTCCGTACGTACGCACGCGTGGTGATTTTGTTTTCCGTAGGATGGATAGACGGTGAAATGGCGTCGTTTCATATTTATAATAACAAATCAGTATATTAGTGATATTTATGTTATTACTTTATTATTAAACAACTAAATAAGAATAATTTTAAGAAGAAAGAAGCTTGAAAGAACCGGGAGAAGAAATTACCTCTTCTTCGATACGCCTCTTAGAAACCTCCTCTTAAGGAACTAATATTGGACTTTAAAGTAGACCAGAACCTCTAGGATGTTTCTAGGGAAGTGGAGAAGATAATTTTTCCGGGGTTGGCCGAGATTGAAGGATCAAATTGGTGTGAGGAGGAGAGGGAGGAGGTGCCCTTTTATAAGGGAGGAGAGGGGAACCTTTGGAATTCTTAAAAATATTAATTTATAATAAATCTAACCCCACTAAAAAACCTCCAAAAATGACTCATATTCGATTATTAGATGATATAGGGTTGTAATATCATCAACTAATCAAATTTAGACATGTTTGGATCTTATTTTAAAACTTATCATTTTGATTTATCCTTATTTAATCTATTTAAGATTATTTGTGGTAATAAAATTCTAAACATTAAATTACAACATATAATTACTTATTTGTTGTGAATATTCCATAATTGTTTACTTTATAACATTATAGACCATATAAATTTAAATTTATAATTTTTAAATATTTTTGTGATTTTTAAACAATTTTATAATATGTTCTTTTTATAAAATAACAATAGTGTCAATTTTGACACTATTCATTTATTTGAATTTAAATAAAATATATATAGAAGATATGTTCGAACTAAAAGATTTAATAGAATCATAATATGTCATATGTATATATAAAATTTGTGTATCACATTAAATAGTTCCTATAATATTTATTTTATTATTTTTAAATGAATTTATTTTGTTTATCTATTAATAAAATAATTACTACAACATTTTTGTATAATTATTTTATATACTGATTTGTTGCATAAAACATTAAAATAGAATACTATGATGAAGATAAATAAATTACCCTTCAAAATAATACTTTTAATCGAATTTATCATCTTAAAATAACAATATTTAAATTGTTATATTTATTAAATTATGAAGGTGACAACTTTGGCATCATTTAAAATAAAATAATATAAGTGTCATAAATTCTTTTATAAGACTCAAAATGGTCAAATATTCGACCATTGGATGATTATAGTTTAAATTTACATGACCAATAAGTTTTGGTCAGGGTTTGGTGCCTTTTATGGTCACTATTACTTTAATAAAAACTATATTCTTGATGTTTCACTAGATAAATAATTTCTGCATCACTAATGTGTCACAATTAATGATAATTATTTAATCCCAAAAAATTGTAAATAAATTATCATGATGTAGATAATTTTGTTATATTTCCTTATACTATTAATTTTCAATGTTTCATGATGTTTATCAGTAACTTAAAATTATTATACTTATAGTATTTACGAGAGTGACATGTAGTCACTTTCTTTGGTTTTAATAATAATTAAATTATTATCATTGAAAAATGTCCATTAAATGAATCTAATACGACCCTTAGGTGATATGGGTCTCCTTTTAGTCATCCAATATGATTTTTCCAAGTGATAGGGTAATTTTATAATCTTATATTTACCCTTAATTACCCGATATACCTTTAACTATAGTAAATAAAATTTACCGTAGTTACTATTCAAAATGCCCAAATATAAAGAGTAGATTATTAACATATTTTGGATCCACTGATTCCAAATATGGAATCCATTTTTCAAAATTCAATAGAAAAAATTTGCAGAAATAAAATTAAAATTAATCCCATTGTCGAAAGAAAACGGGTTTTTCGTTAAAACATTGGAAAAGATTGAAGTGATTTAACCTACGAATTCAAGGTAAAATCAATGCTAATGACATAAATTATATTAAATGGTAATAATATATTCTATTTATACTTTAAAAAAATTAAATATTATAATTTATCCACATAAGATATTACGATGAAAAAGTAGTTTTTAATTAAAATATAACGTGTTTTTACTATTCATTAAAATATGAAAGTCATCAGAATAAAATGAAAAATTTATCCAAAGTAAATTTTTATTTCGTGATTCCAAAGAATAATTTTATTTTGTCAAATGGAACATATAAACATGTCAAAAACTAGATTTAAAGTGGGTGCACCATCAAAAGAAGGAAAAACTTCATTTTTCGTAAAATACTTATTTTACACGAAAAATTTATTTTGTTCTTATACCATGTTCTAGAAAAGGTGTAAGATGAATAATAATGTTATAAAATTTGAAATTTAGTTAATACTATTAATAATGGCTATTTCATAATAATATTATAATAATATATCGTTGTTTAGTATAACCCGGTATTGCGTACAACACACGCTATCGAGGAAGGTCTCGATTGCGTGTAATGCAAACCAAGTTAGGGTTGCGTGTTGTGAAAGAATACTTTGTTGTTTCGTATAACATAATCCAACCACATTTCATTTATACATTGAATATATATATATATATATATATATACACTCAATGTTGCATAGAATAACTATTATCAAAATTTTGTGTAACACGATCCAAGAACAGTGTTGCGTATACTGCAAGCTAATACGGTGTTGCGTATCGCGCAAGATAATCTTGGTGTAGCATACAACACCAGACATTAATGAAATTAAAAGAATATTGTTCATAAAATCTCGGTGTGTTACATTCTACCCCCCCTAAAATGAATTTCTCCCTCAAAATTCGTCTGGGTTATAAATAGTTTACTACTCGAAAGTTTGTTTAATAGAAACCCACATTGTAAAAAGGAATACCAAAACATGGCTTTAAAAACTCATGTATGAAATCTAACGGTTACCCAAATTAACTCATCACTGGGTTTCCACATAGGAGGACATAGTTGAAAATATGGATATAGAAGAAAAATCTAACCATCATGTTCTTATGGAGAGTGGTAGAGAACATGGCTATGAAAAATCCAAAAATCACAAAGCTATTGATTTGTGATGATCTAAGATACCATCCGATTCATCGAATATAAGGGAACTAGGACAACATTTTTGGTTTTCAAGATCATTTCCCTAAAGTTGATGAATTAAAAGAAATACTTGCATGATTTTGGTACAATCTTACTATTGTTCATGAATTGAACAATTTACACTTCATCCCTTAAAGAAATGAAGTTGAATTTGTTAATTGTGATTTGTTAGCAAATCATGTGATAGAATGATGGGTCATTCCATCTCTTTCAAACAAAAGGTTAGAAAAAGTTATAAGTCTATCCTATGGTTAGATTAATCGTATATGGTTCCAAAAATGAACTTTTACATCATATATCATACCGCTTAATAAAATAAAACTAGTTTCTACTAACTAGGGACTTCCTGTGGCCAGTGGTAGGTGATAAAGTCCAGTCACACTTCGGCTGTGGGTTCGATTCCCACAGCCTTGTCCGATGTGATGGTCTGTCGCCCGTCCTGCAGGTTGCCCTTTTTCTAAAACTACATTACTATATCATCCCATCAATAATATCGAAAAATGTTTATATCCTTAAACAATACTAACTTATGTCCAACATAATCCATTCCAATCATTAGGCTTATCCATAAAATTGCAGTCCATTGTCATATTATAGTGAAAATGATTACCAGATATTTCATATAAGAAGCATGTTAATACCATCGTTGATCCCCATATATCATAAGATATGTATTGTTGGTTACATTACAAACGTTCGAAGGCCTTAATCATGTATTCTCTTGAAAAATGAATACCCATTGAACCTTGGTAAAAACATGAATTCAGTTAAAAGGTAACACTTTACACATACCAAAATCCTCAAAATTCTATATACTCAAACCATGATATCACTTAGTCCTTATATCAATCATGAGCTCATGACTACAATAAAACATCTCATTATATTCTTATTCCTTCCTTATGCGCATATCATATAATTTACAAAAATATCTGAATAACATTCCATGGTTACTGGTACCATTCAACATATAATTTCAAAAACATTTAGGAAAAACAATAGTGTAACAATCATTATATGATTCTTTATTCCATAGTACCATTAACTATACAACATAACTATCAATAAACATACAATCATTCCACTACCTTCTAAAACAACTGACTGAGCTTCAACACTTCTTTCAGCTCATATAACATTTGTAGTCTCCTCATCATCATCCACATAAATACTACCCATATGACCATGCTGATTCTCTTCATGAGATTTTCCATTAGGGCATTAGTTTGCATAATGCCCAGACATTCCACATTTAAAACATCTAATCATTGTTGATGTCGTAGAAATACCATTATGCTTGTTCATGGTGTTAACTGTACATTTTCATTTGCATTTACTGGCTTTGTGTCCTTCTTTTCCACACCCAAAGCATCTTCCAGTTCCTTTGAAACAATCTCCCTGATGCCACTTCCCACATGATTTCCATGAGGGAAATTGAACTTTCTTTCCTCTATGATCATCATGAAACTCCATCTTTCTCTTATTATCTGAGTCTAGAAACTTACCAAAGTTGAGATTATTGATCATATTATGAGATTGCTGATTAGGCATAATAACGATGCTTGGACTTCCAGATCCTATTTCATTTGGTTTCTCATGAATCAAATCATTCCATTGTCCGTCAAATCCTCCATTATCTTGAATCTTCCTGTTTCCATCCATTTTCTAAATCCCAAAAAAAATAGTGTGAGAGGGAAAAATCATGCTAGGGAAAACAACATTGTAAAGGGGGAGGACCCTCAATATCTAACATCTTAGGATAAATTCTAAGATTGTTACCATAGTTCTAGGACTATATCCTATACGTATTCTTATCCTTAGGTACATCCCTAGACATACATTAGAAATATCTCTAGGGATCTCACTAACATTTTCCCATCCTAGTTTCCCAAGGTTGACTAAACCTTTCCTCTGATACCAACTGTAAATACCCAAAGCTTGAAGTACATGTACATTACATTACAATAGAGGAATAAAAAATAAGACACACAAGGACCGTAATAGTTTAGTGTCTTTGGAAACATGGAACGTAATATTCTAATCGTGGTGAATGATCATCAACATCTCCCATAAAGATCTTTCCCTTTTTTTCTTACCTAAAACATTTCTTTATATCTCGGGGAAAAGAAAACATAAAAAGGGTAAGCCCAAATGTTCAGTTATGGTCATCATTGATAAAATAAAACATACCATATACATTTTAACTTAAAAACATGAACATAATGTTTAAACATAAAAAATCTTGAGAAATGACATAAAACATGGAAGTACGTAAGGCATAGATCATAAAGAAACATTAATAATGAAAAAATAGAATGGAAATAAAACATGTAATTGTGGTATCCATTAATCACATGTAATGATTTCCATAGTAGCCATGGCATTGCTTCTAAGACCATCTTAGTGGACAAAGTCCCATTATGAATAGAGTGCACTCCTCATTTCAGTTCTGTAACACTGAACCAGATTAACTTACAGTTCCAGCCATTTCTATCTCATGAGATATAAAATCTTTACCCAATGAATTAGAGGGAGATATAGGTCCCACCCTTCTCATAATCAAATCATTCTTACTTTTTCCGCAAACTAAACTTAAAACATTCATCACAACCCAACGAATAAAATGGGTTTCATAAACATCATCCCACCATTTCATAATCCATATAAAAGAAATGGATATCATTTCATAATAAGAAAAGTGAAAAATGTAAGTCATAGAGAAATTAAACATGAAACATACACACATGAAATAATTTCATCTTAGATGGAAATAGGTTTTGATAAAACATTTGAAATGAATTCTTGAGGAAAATATCTTTTCTTTGTCAAAATCATTTTCTTTTAAAAAAATGCCATGCAATTTTAAAAGAATAGGATTTTGTTTAAAATAGTCCTGAAATATTTTGGAGTAAGCTTCATGAAAATAAGGCTTTATAAAACCATAAAAATCATTTCATGTCATATACGTTAAAAAAACATTCTTCTCGTACATTTGTCGGAAAAGTCAAAAAGTAACTTGTAGGGTAAATAAAAGAAATATTCCTTCCATACGATGGGGTAAAAGTCAAAATAGATAAAAAAGGACTTTAAACATACATGAAAACACATTTATAAAACATGGACATGGACGATTGCAATAACCCCAGTAAATACTTACGAATAAGCAATCTCGGATAAAAATGAGATTTTCAAAATTATCCCTTACCTTATATCTGATATGCTTCATACATATCCGAACCTCCTGTATAATTATTTAAATAATGTTATTGACTTATTACAGAATCATATTAATTGTTATGATATCATATATGGTTCACTTATGACTTTATATTACTCGTTCTTTTGTAAATTCCATGTTAAAGAGCATTTTGGGTAAAATCGTTTCATTTGTCTTCCGTGTTTTGACTTGTAATTATTCATATGAATACATAGATCACGATTACATACATCCAGAATATAAAACATGATTTATATGTAATATATATTCATAATATACATATATATAATAGATCGATAAATGGAAGGAAATACACTATTCATGGAGATGGTAGGCCGTACGTACGCATGAACGCTGTTTTCGTTTCCTTATTGAGTTGAATGAAATTAAGTAGATGACATACATGTATACATAAATACAGTAGATTTATAATGTCATATATTTCATTATTATTTCTTTTATATACTTTATAATAATTCTTAAATGGTTAACATGGAGAATGAATCTCATCGCGTCGTGGAGACGGTAGTCCGTACGTATGCACGAGCACTGATATCGTTTCCATAATTATTGAATTGAATTGGAGTGGATGATACAATATATCAGAATCAATATGATGTTATACTAACTATGTATAGTTATTATTTATACCATTATACCCATCCATGTAAGGTGTTGGTGGAAAAACAGATTACACCACGGCTTGGAGACGGTATTCTGTACGTACGCACGCGCGATCATTTTGTTTTCCGTAGGATTGATAGAAGGAGAAATGGGGTTATTTCATATTTATAATAACAAATAGGAATATTTGTGATATTTATTTTATTAATTTATAATGAAACAACTAAATAATAAGAAGTTTACGAAGAAATAATCTTGAAAGAACCGGGAGAAGAAATTACATATTCTTCGATGCGCCTCTTTGAAACCTCCTGTTAGGGCACTAAGATTGGGCTTTAAAGTAGAACAGAACCTCTAAATTGTATCTAGGGAAGTGGAGAAGATAATTTTTGAGGGGATGGACGAACTTGAATGCTCAAATTGGTGTGAGGCGGAGAGGGAGGAGGTGCCCTTTTATAAGGGAGGAGAGGGGCACCTTGGTAATTCTTAAAAATATTAATTTATAATAAATCTAACCCCACATAAAAACTTCCAAAAATGACTTATATTAGAATATTAGATGATATATGGTTGTAATATCATCAAAAAATCAAATTTAGACATGTTTGGATCTTATTTTAAACCTTATCATTTTGATTTATCCTTATTTAATCTATTTAAATTTATTTGTGGTAATAAAATTCTAAATTTTAAATTATAACAAATAATTACTTATTTGTTGTGAATTTTCCATAATTGTGTAATTTATAACATTATAGAGCATATAAATTTAAATTTATAATTTTTTAATATTTTTGTGCTTTTTAAACAATTTTATAATATGTTATTTTTATAAAATAACAATAGTGTCAATTTTGAAACTATTCATTTATTTGAATTTAAATAAAATATATACAGAAGAAATGATCGAACTAAATGCGTTAATAGATTTATAAAAGGTCATTTGTATCTATAAAATGAGTGGATCACATTAAATAGTTTATATAATATTTAATTTATTATTTTTAAAACCATTTATTTGGTTTATCTCTTAAGAAAATAATTACTACATCATTTTTGTATAATTATTAAATATACTGATTTGTTGCATAAAAATTTAAAATAGAATCCTATGATGAATATAAATCTATTTCCTTTCACAATAATACTTTTAATCTAATTTATCATCTTAAAATAACAATATTTATGTTGTTATATTTATTAAATTATGAAGGGGACAACTTCGGAATCATTTAAAATAAAATAATATAAGTGTCATACTTGCTTGTATAAGACTCCAAATGGTCAAATATTCGACCATTGGATGATTATAGTTTAAATTTACATTAAAAATAAGTTTTAGTCAGGGTTTTGTTCCTTTTATGGTCACTATTAGTTTAATAAAAACTATATTCTTGATTTTTCACTAGACAAATAATTTCTGCATCAATAATGTTTCACAATTAATAATAATTATTTAATCCCAAAAAATTATAAATAAATTCTCATGATGTAGATAATTTTGTTATATTTCTGTAGACTATTAATGTTCAAAGTTTCATGAAGTTTATCACTAACTTAAAATTATTATACTTATAGTATTTAAGAGAGTGACATGTTGTCACTTTCTTTGGTTTTAATAATAATTAAATTATTTTCATAGAAAAAAGTCCATTAAATGAATCTAATCCGACCCTTAGGTTATATGGGTCTACTTTTAGTCATCCAATATGATTTTTCCAACTGTTAGATTAATTTAATAATCTTATATTTACCCTAAATTACCCGATATACCTTTAACTATAGTAAATAAAATTTACCGTAGTTACTATTCACAATGCCCATAAATAAAAAGTAGCTAATTAAAATAATTTGGATCCACTGATTCCAAATATGGAATCAATTTTTCCAAATTCAATACACAAAATTTGCAGAAATTAAATTAAAACTAATCCTGTTGTCGAAAGAAAACGGGTTTTTCGTTAAAACATTGCAAAAGATTGAATTGATTTAACCTACGAATTCAAGGTAAAATCAATGCTAATGACATAAATTATATTGAATGGTAAATATATATTCTATTTATAATTTAAAACCATTCAATATTATAATTTAACCACATAAGATATTACGATGAAAAAAGTTGTTTTTAATTAAAATATAGCGTGTTTTTACTATTCATTAAAATATGAAAGTCATCAGAATAAAATGAAAAATTTATCCAAAGTAAATTTTTATTTCTTTATTCCAAAGATTAATTTTATTTTTTCAAATGGAATATATAAACATGTCAAAAACTAGATTTAAAGTGGGTGCGCCATCAAAAGGCGTCAAAACTTCATTTTTTGAAAAATACTTATTTTACCCGAAGAATTTATTTTGTTCTTATACCATGTCCTAGAAATTGTGTAAGATGAATAATAATGTTATAAAATTAAAAATTTAATTAATACTATTCATAACGGCTATTTGATAATAATATTGTAATAATATATCATTGTTTAGTAAAACCCGGTATTGCGTACAACACACGCTATCGAGGAAGGTCGCTATTGCGTGTAATGCAAGCCAAGTCAGGGTTGCGTGTTGTGAAAGAATCATTAATTTTTTTTTATAACAGAATCCAACCATATTTCATTTATACATTGAATATATATATATATAAACTCAATGTTTCGTAGAATAACTATTATCAAAATTGTTTGTAACACAATCCAATAATAGTGTTGCGTATACTGGAAGCTAATACGGTGTTGAGTATAGCGCAAGGTAATCTTGGTGTAGCATACAATACACAACATTAATGAATTTAAAAGAATATATTTCATAAAATCTTGGGGTGTTACACTAAATATCCATCAAAGGATGTTGACATAGATGAAATAAAAACCTTTTTAGAGAAATATCTCTTTATATTTTGAAATCATTTAAGAATAACATATTTATAAAAGAAAACATTTATATTCGAAAATATTTTTATATGCTTGGAAGGGAATCTTCGGAGATTTAGTAATGGAATAAAATTACTGCACCCGCTTTATAAGTTAAAAAAACATTTTTAACTTAATTTTGTTGAAAACAATAAATGTACCTTGTTTGGAAAACAATGAAATGATTCCTTTCGAAAAATTTTATAAAAACTCAAACAAGGGTATAAATGAATTTATCCCATATTCTAGTAAATATTAAAATTATTTTGGAAAATATTTTTTAAAAAAATTGATGTGGATGATAAATAGGTTCGAGTAGAAAATACATATAAACAATCTCGGATAATGAAGACACTGTGAAATTAACCCTTACTTTTCACTTTTCCCTAGGTAGATGGTAGTTTATCCTCCTGTATATTTGTGAAATAATTGTTATTAAATTATAAAAAAATCATAATCATTAATATGATATCATATTTGATCTTTTAACATTGCTTTGTTAATAATATCTTAGTATTATCGTCGTTTTGGTTGTTAACAGATTCATTTTCCTTTATATTCTTTGTTAGGTGATTCATATTTGTTATGGACGGGGTGTATCTTAATGATATCCACAATTACATCAAGTATTTAAACATTATTATTATTTATCAAATGAAGATTATTCTTGAATGGATATGATGGGGAATGAATCTCATCGCTAGGTAGAGACGGTAATCTATACATAGGCACGAGCGACAATATCATTTTTTTGATATTATAATAATATATAATTTTATGATATATCATATATAAAGAATCATTATCATTTTATATTTATTATTTACATCTATGACACATCATTATTATGCCCATCCAAATAATAATGCATTGAATAACAATTACACCATGACGTGGAGACTGTAAGCCGTACGTACGCACGTATGGTGACATGTTATTCAGAAGATGGATATAATATTGAATTTGGTTGTACCATATTTATAATAACATCACATTATATATAATATACCAGAGTTATTATTTAATAATGTAAGCAACAAAGAAAAATGAAGTGGATGAAATAAGGATCTTGAAAGAGAGGTTGAGATAATTACCTTTTCTTTGGATTCTTCTGTTTGATTTGATCAAAAAGGATCCTTAGATTGGATTTATGACTAAAGTAAGTCTTCTAAGATGAAATGAGGAAATTTGAGAGGGTATTTGGGAAGAGGTTGGCTGAGCCAACGATGGTTTGAATTAGAGAGAAGGTGGAATGCCCTTTAATAAGAGGGTATAGTGGCACCGTAGGAAAAGCTAGAAATATTTTCTTATAAAAAAAGGTTTTCGGTTTATGATGTCTCCAAAAGTGATTATTTAAAATACAAGGATGGTATGGGTCAAAAAATAATCAACCAATATGTTATTGACAGGTTTGGGTCACTATATTCACTTTATGTTTTATATTTTACTCTTAGTTAAATAGATTGACATTTACCATGTCTCTTTGTTTTTTTATATTATACGGTTTATACAAATTCTATATAACTCCTAGAGAATCCCAAGAGGTTAATTAATGATACACCTATCATTATATAAGTAATTTGGCAGAACATTAAACATTTAGGAATTGAATATCAATTAGTAATATAATATTTGTTTTAAAAACACTTTTATGTCAATTTTGACACTATTTGGTATTTTGTTTTTGAAAAATTCATAATAGCATCATTAGTTCGAAAAAAATTCATCTATAAATCCCTAATATATTATATTAACCTATAAAATTAGTGTAATTCATTAAAAGGCACATATTACAAGTATTTGGATATTTATAATATCAATTATTTTGATATTTCATTAATTTAGTAATTACTGCATCATCATTGTGCCAAAAATGAATTAAATTATTTAACATCTAAAAATATATAAATAAAATACCATTATATAGGAAATATTTTTAGCTTTATAATTAATATTTATAGTCTAATTTATCTTATGTGTATCCCTATATTAATAATGTTTTAGTTATTATACATTGATTTTAACTATTTTAACTCTCTTTTGAATTGAATAATAATAAATGTCCTAATATAATCCAAGTAGACCGAATAGGTTCATATTTTATTGATAAGTTTGTTTGTTGTCGAATTAATATTATCCAATGGAATTAAGAAATGTGTTAGAAAAATAATACTATCAATTTTACCCTTAAATACCGTATTCACTTTTAACCGTGGTAAATAAAAGTATAAAGATACTATTGACAAAAAAATATTATTATCTTATTTTACAAAAATTATACTCCCTGATATTAACCATGGCTGTAATATTTTCAAAAATCAACTCACAGAAGTGGTAAAATTATGTTTTTTTTTGAATTTTCAAATTCTCCTAGAATATTTGTAAAAGACGGTGAAAAGTTCAATAAAATTATTATATATTAAAAATAATTATAAACTGACTCCAATGAATAAATTGATCTTATATAGGTATTATGTTTCTATTTTGACCTAAAATAAATTTAAATAAAAATTCAGTTTTATATTATAACTCAGTGTTTTTTTCACTATTAATCAAAAATTGAATGTTTTCAGAAAAATACCATAAATTCACCCTAATCTAATTTCGATATTCAAAATTCAAAAATGAAGTCCAATTTGAATGATAAAATTTATAAAATTTAAAAAAGTGGGTATTACTATTCATAACGGTTAGATTGATTGGTTGTGGTGTGTCAGAACTATAAGTTTCGTACAACAAAGGCTATTGTGTTATTCAAAGACATGCATACCATGGATTCTTGGGGTGTTACAGTATGTAATAAATAACATGGGAGTTACTGTGGTAGAACCCACCCAAATTTCAATAGTGGGGATGAAACTGAGGAAAATGAGTTCTAGAATGATTCTATCTTGAAAATCGTTGACCACCTAGAGACTCCCAATGAGAAGGGTTTAAATTGGATACATATAAGTTATGTTATTAAGAAATGTATTGGTTGTAAATCCATACATGGTATGGATAATAGGAGAATATTATTTGGAAGTAATTTCATGAGAATTTATTGAACACATTTACCATGACACACTATTGCAAGAGGGATCATCTGAGTTTATGATGTTGACACATTAGAGTATGTCCGTGATTGACTATATTTATTGCAATAATTATTTGGAGCTCTTTTTCACAAATTAGAGTAGATGAGGAAATTTTGCGGAAATATTTTCACGTTGGGATTAAATGTGAACATATGTCCCATGTTATCATCTTGAGGTTGAAGACATTTTTAGAAGCGGTAAATCAGCCTCCCATATATAAGGGGGACAAGAAAGAGGTTTCCAATGGAGGAAAGAAGTTTTCTACTAGATGACCAGGAGGTATATATTCTAGGAGTTTGAAGTGTGACATTGAGAACATAATGTGGGGAGATATAAAGTAGAGTGGATTGGGGGAAGGTTCAGTCACATAGTACATTACCTAAGTGACCTTCCACAAGTGTAGTCGACTGGGGAACATTTATATACATTTTCCCTCACATCATATAGTGTGGTGATCATGTGGTAAGATATTAAATCCATAATAATTATATAGGAACCCATCACACATGGGATGTGATAGAAGATATATTAATACTTATAGCACTATAAGGGGATCTTCTAACCAATATTAGTTTGATAGTTATAACTCCATTAGTTGTGGTGGTCGTGGTAGTGGACAAGGTATTTCAATGAATTAGAGACCATATCAGTACAGTGGTTCATCACAGGGTAATCAGACTATATCACCAGGATGAGGGGTAGGACAACATCATACAGTCCGGCTTACACTAGTGGATAGAATGTCCAGAACATCGATAGTTAGAGGTGTTATACTTATTGCTTCTACACTTTCCAATAACTTATTTACTACTGATGCATCTCATTGTTTTATATCCACAAAATATTTAAATGGGGTGAGTTTGGTAGTGTATTTTCTATGTGGGGTTATGAAAATAGATACACCTTGGGGGTATGGTCAAGAGACATCTATTTGTGAATGGGGAGTTCTCTCAAGGTCCAAGAGTATCATTTTCAATTTGATCATTACATCCTTGATATGTGAGTAATTGGATTTATTTTGGCAATATAATGGTTATTATTATAATGATACCAATAGTATATTTTATATATTTTCTAGGTGATTAATATTTTCATCATATAGAGTGTAATATCCAAGAAGGTCTTGTTGGGTCAATACATAAACAACTATGGGTGATCACTGCCCAGGTGGAGTGTCCGTTGATGGATTATGTGTGTTTCAAGTAATATGTATTTACATCCATAGAAGATTGGTTCCAATACATGTTTCTTGAATAATTTTTATGGATTCCACCCCTGAGAGATGTGGATTTTATAATTAAGCTCATACCATTGGTTGATCCAGTTTATTTTATACCCTTTTGAATGGAACCAATATAGTTACACAAGATTATGACTATACAAGAAGAGTTGATTGATAAGTTATTTATCTATCTGAGTACATCACATTGGGGTTCTCTAGTATTTTTAGAAAATATGTCTGAAGATAATTTCCTCTTTTTTTACAATCAAATGTTGAAATGGATGAGAAGGAAGAACTGGCATCCTCTTCCACATCTTGATGATATTTTGACCAATTTATAGAAGCCAATGTTTTCATCATGGTTGATTTGAGATTATGGTATCATCAGTTGAGAGTTCAAACTTATAATATAACATATACTACATTCATAATCTTCTGTGTCCATTATGAGTTTTTCTGGATTCAATTAATGATGAAAAACATTCCACCAAGGTATATGACCTTGAACAACCAAACCTTCCACCCATACGAAGATCAGTTTTGGGTAGTGTTTGTTCATGATACCTTAATGTACTCCAAGACTATTGAATATCACCCCCAACATCTTGAAATAATCCACAGTACACTAATTTAATTTTATATATACACCAATATATCTACAATTAAATACTCGATGGACTAAGTACATTTCATCAGTCACATTATTATAGATGAAGGTGTTTCAATGGACCAAGGGATGGTACATAGTTTTGATTATTGGTAGAATACCTATATTTTTTATAATATTGTTATCCTTTTGGGGTTAATTGGATTTTATCATAAGTTGATGTAGGAATTTCTCCAAATTTTATGATCCACTTTTGTTCATGACTGTGAATTGAGTTATATTTCAATTGTATGGATCGTGCGAGAATTAAATCTATGAGTTGAAGAAGCAATTGAATACAAAATTGATCCTGATCCTACATGTTCCATGAGATGAGTGTTATATGTATTGGAATCCATCTGGGATCAAAATTGGAGCAGTGTTGAAATAGGGGTATCAATTTGTATCCTACTGGTTTTGAATGGTTAGTCCACATGAATTGCATTTCCTTACATATGAACTCTAGTTAAAAGAGGGGGTTTTTTCTTTGATGTGTTAGATGAATTATCTATTTTGAAGAATGTTAACTATGTATATATATCATTAATGTGTAAAATATATCTTTTCATAATGATAATTGAATCTTATAAAGTAAATATGGGTTGAGTATATGAATTTTTTTTATTTTCAGCTATCATATACACCCTGGATGGGAAACAATGTTGTTAATGATTTGAGAAGGAAGAAATTATCTTAAGAAGGTTAAGATTATAGATATGAGTAGAAGATGATGACCTTATTTGGTGAAATTATTGTTTTAATTCTATAGGTACAAGAGATGACGAATCTCATATCAATTTCAATGGATTCTATAATTTTGAGTCTGATAAGGGAATGGAAGTATGAGTATATAGAGTGTATTGCCTTGAGGGAATGTCATGAATGTTGGGAGTCACCTTATGATTGGACTATAGATGAATATAAGATAATCAATATCTGGGGTCATATTTTGGTGCCTAAGTGTATGTGAGAGTATATGATGCATGTGTTTCATGCCTCGAAAAGGGTGGTAAATCTAAATATGACCAAAATGTATCATTAGAAATGTCAAAAATAGTGTCGGTCTATCATTAAAAAGGAGATAGTAAGGTTCGTGAAATTATTCAACACCTTTTAATAGGTGATGGTATAACATCAACGACTTAATGGTATACTACATCTGTTTCCCATTATAGAATGGAATTGGGGTGTTGATACCATTGATTTTTTGTGGGTCTTTTTAAGATGACTCATATGAATGATTCTATGTGGGTGGTTTTTTACCAACTCATGAGATTTGAACATTTCATTATTTATAGGGGGACATTATCAGTAGTCCAGTTGGGAGATATATATATTCATAAGATAGTTCATCTACACAGCGTGTAATGGAGTATAATTTCTAATCGTGACTCATGTTTTAATTTTCACTTCTACTATGTCTGTTAGAATGAATTTTTACATAAGATTTACTGATTATGGTGTTCCACCTATAGAAAGACATTTATATAGAATGTACTACTTAATAACATGAGAATATGTTATGGGAATGTGTACTCAACACCAGTGGTTCTTGGGAGAAGAACCTACTACTTCTTGAGTTCATCTATAACAATATTTACCAATTGAATATTCAGATGGAACCATATAAGGCTCACTAAGGTAGGCCATGAAGATCACCTCTATTTTGGATGGTGGCTTCTGAGTCATTATTTTTTGGACTGATCCTCATTTAGGAGAGGTCAGAGAAGGTTAATCTAATTTATAACCGTATAAATATGGCTCAAAGTATGAATAATATTTATTCAAATCGATGTCGATGACCCCTTGAGTTTATAGTGGGTACTCATTTATTAATTTGGGTGTCACCTAGATTAGGACACCAAAGGATTCAGAGATAGGAAATGATTGTGGAAAGGTTCATGGAACATTTTGAGGCTACGAATAGAATCAGTCATGTGGGGTACAAATTTTATATTCCGCATAGTTATAATTCTATGCATGATATTATTCACGTGCCACTTCATCAAATGTACCACACAGACCATTCTCATGTGATTTATTTTGAGGATATTGAGATTTATTCTGATGCCTCCTTTGAGGAGAATCTGATATGTGTTGTTGATCCTAGTGAGAAAGAATTGAGGGGAAATACCAAGATAATAGTTTATGTATTGTGGTAAAATCATAATATTTAGAAAGAAATATCAGAGATCGAAGCCAACATGTGGGCTAAGTGGTGTGATCTTTTTACCCGAGGATCATTGATTTTCATGGGAGTATATCTTGAAGATGCGCTATTATAATATTGGGTTATTGTAAGGTCCCAACCATTTATAGATAATTCTCAATCTCATTTATAGTTAATATTTTTCCATATTTTGGTTATACATTGGAAGAGGCAGGTATTATTGTGTTTGGATAAATTTGTATTGATTTATATGGGAGATTGGATAGTTCATAGTTGGAACATGGATTTCCCAAACCTAATGCCAAGACCAAAATACTATTAAAACCAAAATAGACACTATTTTCATGGTTGGAACGTGTGTTTTCATGTTCTTAACCCTCCTAGTAATAATCATGCGGTCAATAGGAGTGGTACATAGTTTGGAAAACCAAACACCCCCACCTAGGAATCTATGTATGTGATTTTTAATCCACCAAAAAATATTTTAAAATTATTGAACCCCACTTCCTTCTCAATAATTCTCCCATAATAGACCTAAGATAATTTCCCTGGATTTTAGAGGCTCCCATATAGATTCTAAGTCTATCCAAACACTGTTCTTGATGAATCAAAGATTCATTTGAAGGATACGCACCTATACTAGTATGAAATCTCATCCCATGTGGTTTCATCTCTCTCCCATGTCTCTTTTAAAATTAACAAGAGTGTTGGTATTGATGGATAATTTTTTGATTTATGATTGATCATGTTTTTGGTTCTAGATATTATTCTTTTTTATAAAGTTGATCATTCCGTTTCAATTTGGGGAATTTCCGATGGCTGGATGTATATCAATTATTTTGAGGTAGGTTGCCAATTTATCAATTCCCAATGTATTTATTTCAAATATGAGTATGTAATTATGAAGTTTCTATTTTAAATTTGGAAATTTTATTTTTAATTTCAATATTAAAAATGTATATTTACTAATTAATTGTTTGAAGAATTGATTGATTAATGGGTTTAAGGAATTGGTAAATTGATTGAATTGTAGAATTTGATAATTTAACGTAATGTAGAATTGATTTAACAATGGGACTTATGGGATGGTTGGATTTACCTTAAAGGGTTTTTGGTTCATATGTATAAATATTAATAAATTTTCTAATGGTGATTTGTTCATATTATTCCATGTGAATTAATTTGATGATACTTGTATTAATTGAAATGTTGAATCGTGATGTGAAATGTTGATAAAAATGTTAATTATGATTATCTTTGTTATATTTTTATATATGTGAACTATTTAAATTATTGAAAAATGATTTTTTTTGACTTGGATTGATTCTTTTAATACCCTACAGATGCTAGACATTATGTTCATGGAATAAATGCATGTATGTGGTATAAGAGTTTGGGACAAGGAATAATGCTTTAGAATCCAATATCTGATTGTTGGATAAATATTTTGCGGGTCTTAGACTTATTCTCAAAATAATCATGGGGTTAATGAAATGGAATTACATGACCAAAATATTAGTATTAGACTATGGTTCAATGTAGACATAATATATAGTCAAATTAAATGATTTATTCAATCCAATGTTTTAATGAATTTAGATTTTCTTTAGTATAAGGTATAGACCCAAGATTATGTCAAATATGTTTTGGATTATTGAGGTTTAAGCAAAAACCTAGGTAAAGTATGTTTTTAATAAATAAATAATGAATTGTGATAACTATTTACCGTGTCTATTGTACATTATTATCTATAAAAATGAAAGCATTGTTATTGAATTGATATTGTTTTACACGCCATTTATGGTGGGCTAAGGAGATGTATAAACACGTAACTCAGGATGCCTAATCAGTACCAAAATAGACATCATGAGTGTAAGATATAAAATGTGAATGAGTGGAGTTGGGATGTATATTGGAAGAGGAGGACATAATTGGTGTTAGAAACTACTATAGAGTTGTTAGAACCATTATTTTCAATTTTTTATTTGACACATGACCCAGATTTGGCATGACATTATCTACTTATTTGTTTTATGAAATTTTATTCCTATGTTGGTCATAATGTGATTATGGTATTATTATAGTTATTTTTATTATAACTTCTAAGTGTTTTATTATTTTCATTATTTATTTTCATTTATTAAGATGGTATAAATACCTATGCTATATATCAGACCCTCTTAGCTAGTCGATAACATTTGGTATATAGTGAGGCGCGCATAAGGTCACAAAATAACCCAGACTGGGGAATAGTTTTGTAGAATTCTGGTCGGCACATTATAGATAATGAATAATCCAAATATGTTTAATCTTAGATAAAACATGGCATGGTAATATTTTCATAGTTCATCATAAATCCAGACATCAAAATCAATTTAATGTTGTCTATAAAATTGGTTCTTATGTGAATTTCTTTCTTATCCATAATGAATAGGAATTTCTGTAAAAATGAGTAATTCAATTTATAATAATTAAAATGTATAAATTTTTAATCCGAATTTATTTATAATTTATCCACGGTTATGAGACCTAAGGTTTTTTTATACATAGATTCCCCCAAATCATAGTGAATTATATCTCAAGGTGTGCACGCCTCACTAGATCTCAGTCCTATGGGGGATAAGAGAATGTCCAAATTAGTGAAATCCCTACCCTCAACATATTTTTGTTAGTGTTTTAAATGTTAATACAATGATAGGTAGGGATAATACATTCCAATCATATTTTCATTCTAGCCAACTGCATATGAAACCATGTTCTTCAAGATATTACAACATGAAACCGAATACCTTTATTGTCAATCAATAAAAAATAAGTTAAATCCACCCCATGTTCATGTTTGAAATCATTCCATTTAAATTAAAAAATTATTGAATTTGTTTTCATCAAAACTCATACCTTTCAATATAATTCATTCCTTTCAAAATCCATAAAGCATTTCATACCATAATTTCTCAATAATCATCATCAACATATTTTATAAAATCATTCTTTAATTTAAAATAAATTTTATAGAAATCAACACTACAATTGAAAATCTAAAATCAAATTGGTTTAACAAACTCCATTACATTAGAAAATATTTTAAAAAAATCTCATTTCTGACCTTGGAATCCAATTAGAAATCCAATTCAAAATAAAAAATAAATAATGGTTTCTCCTTCTTGTATTTTTTTATGAAACTACTACCCCAATCCCTATATCCTAAAAGGGCATACAGATTAATCAACAAACAATGATAAAAAGGACTATACTAAAAAAATAGGAGGTATATTCCCAATGATTTATTCATACAAATAAAGGGGAAACCAACCATGGACCCCCTTCTAGTAATATCTAATAAGAGATAACATGCACCAAGTACAGAGAATCTTAATCCATAAAAACTAAAAATGGAACTCCCAGAAAATCCTCAATAGTTATCCCAATATGATTTAATGATAAATGATGGAGTAAATTTGTATTAAATGAAGGGAACGGAGTTAATAATAACACGGATACATTCAATTAATTTTATTTGTCAGTAGAGTAAATGATATGTGAGATCAATAGTCTATTAAGAATTATAAAATATGAAACCCATAAAAAATTCCCTTTCCTAGGCACTCGTGATGAGGTTTAGGGTGGTTTATCATATTCATGGCAACCACCTCACCCTATTGGAGTATAGATATTCTTTTGTGGACTGTGTGGATTCCATGGATACATGCCTAGGAAAAAAACATGTTACTAACATTTTGGAATGGATGTTTTAAATAGGGAACAAACATGTGAAACAATAATGGGAAAAGACATTGTCCCATCAATATTGCATTGTAAAAACCCAAAACCTCAATTATTTATACAAAAATCAGAAATAATTTTGACACTGAATATTAGAAATCAGCACTCAAAAGAATATAAAATGTTACCAAATATCATAGTTTGAGATATTATAATTATCACAACCACAAATATTTTGTTACCCTTGAATGCCTTATCAATAAGACTGGTCCACAAAGAGAATATTCCACTTCTCTCTCATTAGTTTCCCATACTCCCAAGTGTCACAAGGTTTTTAACCCAGATACCATTGATATCATTCCATTTTGTTAACATCAGTGATGAATATTCAATTAATAGTCAACAACCTATAACTACAGTTTAGATACAATCATTTGTAGTTATACATAATGGTCCACCCGACTAAACACATGAGATGAGTATCAATGAAAATTATATATTTATGAAACATTGAAAAAATAATGGATTGAAGTCATTAAATGAGTAAAATAAAAATATCAAGACACCTTCTTAATCCACTCAAAAACATAAAATGGTATTATGTATCATGGTGATAACATCACCCATATAACATCCTATTTGTGGGATAAACAAGTAAAGTCTCTAAAAAAAACATAGTATAAATCAATGTATTCAAAATAAAATTGATGATGGTGAAAATAATATTTACACCATATCTATATCATCATAATTATCTGATAAATCATATATATTTACACCATCATATTCTATACCGAACAAGGTACCATATGGAACATTAACCAATCATCAACTAATAGAGATGATATTTATATGTAATTTGATAAAAATAATAACAGGGATTACTTTTAATGGAAAACATGTAGATTTTATTATAGGAAATCTCAACCATCCCCAAATGAAAATACTATTCTCCTCAAATGTTTGAGACACAATCTTGAATCGTGACCTAGAGAATTTGTTTAATACATTCTATCTGAATAATATTATAAGGATCATATAATGTACTCAAAATGAAATGGGATCCCATATCCTATAAAATGCGAATGAAATACAATGATAAGAAATATGGATACCTATTAGAAATAATTTTAGATTGAACGTGATCCCATTTTATGATCCCTTTCACATACATATTTACAAAGTCCTCAACTATGGTCATATTAGGAATTTATATTAAGAGTGTCAATTGGTTAGGTGGTAAATTTAAATCCATATCACAATCATTCCTATATTATTTTGATAAAATAACCACAAATTCTCATAATATATCATCATACATTCATGCCTATATAGGAAGAGTTTGTAGAAAACCTGAACGCTTTTGATGATTAAAAACAATACTTTGATGGTATAATAATCGGAAATATAATAACAAAATTTAATACTATAAGGGGCCACTAGAATCTTTATATCATATCACAAACCTTCTTCATTTTTCTTGGATACAACACCCACTGGGAATGATGATAGTCCCCAATCATTTCCTTCCTTATAGGTGAAAAAAGTGACACAATAGATCTCAAACCAAAGGATGACATCAACAGATAGTGACTAGTCACCAATGGTATCTCCAGCATATAAAGGCTCTTTAATTACTCAAAAATAATCATCAACATACTTTTCAGTATGTATCATATTAACAGAAGAGGATTTTAATTAATATTTTTTTAAAACGTGACCTCATCCCCTCAGAGTCCAAAATTCCTAAAATAAAAGTGATCATTGATGTTCCATTAAGTAGAGGATTATTTCATAACCAAGGATGTTCGTTTCCTACTCATATCATCAAAAAAACATCCCCACATTTAATTTTATAGGTGATTATTATGTAAAAATATTGCATGTAATCCACCCACTTCTTCTATCATAGAATCATATATTTTTTAGGAAGATATAAATAATGATTTTGTGATAAAATTAAGTTGTAATGTATCCAAATATAAATATTATTCATCACATGTTTGGTTTTATATCCTGATTTGGATAGTTCTTCTCCCTAGTCTAATTGTGAAGAGATTTATAATCCACCATGTGATCACCCTCTATGAGAACAAAGCACATAGCTAAACTAGATATATCAGAAAAGAACACATAGACATATCCAACCGATGAAGACACAACACTATAGATGATGTCAAATAAAAAATCAACTGATTAACAGAAGGCCGAAATATTTAATTTCATTTGAACATTATTCCATTTTGTTAATAATGGTCAATTTAGAAGCCATATTTATGAAATATTTTACAAACTTATGGTAATACACTATTAATCCCATGAAGCTCTAAATATAAAACATATTACATAATTACTCACATGAAATAAAAACATTCACATTTTTAATATCAAATAAAAAACCAAATTCCATGCCAACATATCATAATAAAATTTGTTCCAAATTCCTTAATTTTAACATTTTTATATTGAAATAATGTTAACTATTCCAAAAGATGTTCACAACTACTCTCAAATAAAATACATAACCCTTGTTAGTTTTAGATTAAACTGAAATTTTAACCAATAATATTGCATTGAATAAAAATTGGAACTAGTTAAAAATACTTTTCATCAACAATATATACATTACAATATAATTACTATGAAAAAATTGAATAAAATGATAAACATAGTGGTTATAATTTCTCTTGAAAGCGTTATTCGGGATATTGGAAACATTGATCCTTTGCTGGAGGTAACCAAACTGGAGATCATTCATTGAGAACCACTTCACCCCTCATAGCTGATCAAAAAAATTGTTAATATAGAGAAACCAATATTTATTCATGATCATAACTCGATTTATCTTTCTATAATCATCATTAAAGGGAATAATTCAAAAGAATTTTTAGAGAAAAGAAAGTTTCCTTCCGTAGGCATGACACTTGGTTGAATGAAGACTTTTTAAATCATGTTATCCAAATAATTTATTAAATCATAATTTTTAAATGATTCCATTAAAAAATAGATAATAAATTTCAACTCAATAGATTACTCAAAATTTAATAGAAAACTAAACTTCCCTCTCTAGTGTTAAGACGAAAAATTCCAACCAAAAATCATTGGAAAACCAAATCAAAATTAAAATAAGCTCACCAGATTAAAATTCATATACCAGTTCAAAATAAATCATGGGTATCATCCTTCCCATTTTTGAAAAAGGGGGTTAATCATGGCTATAAGTTGGGTACCATTCTTCATTAACAAAATGGAACTCTATACCATCGGTAGTAAAGGATACACCCCAAATATAATATTAAGTTAATAAATTATCAGTAATAATCGAATCCATCATGAAAATGATGTCCATGGGTTTCATATAAATTAAAAAAGTTCTAACAGTGCTCCATTTATTATAATGAAAAATTCTCTAAGGGGAATTAATGACTATGTTCTCTCTTTATCATGAGTGTCACAGAAATTTATTTCACATAAGGCTATAGATCAACAGAAAGATTGAATAATATAATAGATATTGTATATATCAAATAATTAGAGGCACCAATAACATATAAATCACTAAAAAAAGATAAGTCAATAGCAACATTACCTCTCGCTATCGTATGTTCCACATAAACTCCCGCTTTAGACTAATATACTATACGAATTTTCTTCATTACTAATTCATGTAGTTGGAACCCCAGTGTTCTTGAAAAATCTGACTATGCACCATATTTATATTGAAAATCAAATTCCACTACATGGAGTGATAAATAAATTTAAAATCCACTTCATGTTACACGGGAAAGTAACATATTTATAGATCTTAAGTTCCTCCATGTACACATTCATTGGGTTCCCTACATTACCATATTGGAAACAAGCTAGTGTCCCATTAGTAGAAATATTAGACAATTTTGAGGAATATTGTTGCTCTGTACAACCAATATTTTTTCCACCTTGAGGATCATTTCTGTTCCTCGTTCCATTAAGGAATAATTGAAACATCTATTAATAGTAGGAGGAACTCTTGTGAACCTCGACATTCCAGATATATCAGTTTCAGCCATCAGAGCCCTATATAGAACCTATGAATAAGTGTTCAAAAACATGAGATTTGATATCTAATATAAGACCCATATGAATACATTTTTCCATAATATTTTCATTTTAAAAACATTAGGTGAGAACTAATAATGTTAAAAAAATTGGAATAATAGGCCAGTAACCTATCACCATGATGATCGTCTATAAAATCCATGGAAATATCCAATACCATCGCAATTTAGTCAAATATATTATTAAAAAATGGTTGATTTCTTTCCACACTAATAAAAATGAATTATATGTCGAAACTATCACATTCCACTATCTCTAACTAAGAATTTCTTATTTGAAGACAAAATATTAAACCATAATATAATCTCATATCTCTATGAACAGAATGATTTGTTCAAATTTGACCAATACCCTACAACTTATGGATCATTATTACCATTAAATTATAGTGGATTATGTTAAACAAACTCTTGAGAATGATTTATTATATCATCTCATTGAGGATCCAACACTAGTTTCTGAATGTGAATAGGTGTGGCTCCATGTCCTAGATCTTGGACTCTTTGTACTACAAAACGTATATAGTTATACTTGAATTGAGGGGTTTTATGATGTAGTTTATCATCATCTCCATTCAATGCATGACTGTAAAACATTCTAGGGTCATGATAAAATACAATAGGAGATAAGGAATCATTAGTTAGAATGAAGAATATAATTATCTATATTAATAGGAACTCAACATGGGAAACATAAATTTCAAATCAACTAATTTTAAATGTCAATAATCATATTAAAAAACACATCAAAGGCACGTTTCCCTGATATTTCATGTTGACATCAAAATTAAAATGATGATATATAGTATTGAAATCACTTGAAACCCCCATAGAGTCCCAAATATGATTTCTCATATCTACTAGGTTATACAAAAATGAATACCCATATTCAATAATAGACTCCACCTGGATTTGATACCTATTTTTCAGGAACCAATATAGACAACCCACTACAACTGTACTCAAATAAATCCTAACAAGACCTGAATGGAGTCATCGACAGCCATGGTTTAAGGAATATATTCTTTTCATCTTGAAACAATCACAAGGGAATGATTACATAATAAGAATCTCTCAACATGACAAATAATAATAAATAAAACATAATAAACTATAATTCCAAAACCCATTTCAAGATAATGGTACCACAAGTAGAAATGTATGAGTCTATAAATCATTAAAAAAACTAGAGTTATCACATATCCATCTAAAACATCATCACAAAGTCTCAATGTAATAAGACTATCACACGATCCACTTGTAATTTCCAACACCCATTTTCATATAAATCATTGTATTCAACCTACTCTAAGAGGTTCTTTCCATTCTCCTGAATATGACATAAGAAATTATACAACTTCCTAAAGGAAAAAAATTCGGTGTGATAAACAATATCCTTACAAGATCTCACCAATAATTCCATAAGTAATATATATCAACTAAAACATATATTATTAATCATAAACAAAACATAGGGTGTAAATATTTTCATAGTTCATCATATATCATTAATAACAAACCAAATAAACTGTGAGCATAAAAGGAATAATGAAGAAAATTTCCTTAAAAAACAAAAAGAATATTAATTTCTATAAAACTAACATGATTAAAAATAATTATAGTCATTAGTATGTATAAATCTGAATCAATTATGTTATGTAATATAACCTTGGTTAAGAGAACCATGAATAGTTTAATTTAGGTATTCATACAGATCTTAGAGAAATAAAACACCAGGTCTCGAAAAATCACATGATATTTGACCACAGGGGATTAGGAGGATTCCACAATGAGTACCCCTTACACCATTGTAGTTTAGTTATTTTTTTCTTTATCAATCTATTTAGTGGTAGAGATAACACGTGACTAACTTGTGTTCTTCCCAATTAACTATATATGGAACCATGCACATCAAGGAAATCAATCATTCACGGTGTTGTATATTATTTCCATTAATCACAAATAATTTTAGTTAATCATTTTATTTTCCCCAATATCTAGTTAAAAAAATGTTAGATCATTTAATAATCCAAAATAAATGGGTTTTATCAAAACTAATTCCTTAAGAAATAATTAAATCTATTTCAAATCACTAAAATATTTCAAGTGATAATTTCTCAAGAAACTTCATCTATGTATTTCATCAAATTATTCATTCATTTCATTTCCATTTTTTTAAAAAAGAACATTAATTAAAAAGTAAATATAAAATAAGTTCAATAAAAAAATCCAATTTGATAATATTTATCAAATATATAAATACAAAGATCATAAAATTTTTACAAATACAATTGAAAATAAACAGACAATAATGTTTTGAACTGATAAGAATTAAAATATGAAACCACCTACCTCTATTATTATATTTTCAAAACAACCTATGATAGATCCAAAAATAGTTATAAATAAAAATCTATAAAAATAAGATAATATAATTACAAAATGATTCTTACACAAAAATATTATTGAATCAAATATCTAAACACATTATTGTGATCCACAACAAGAATGAACTTGAAATGAGTAAATATTAACAAAATAACTAATAACCAAAGTGGAAATTACCCAAAAATCCACAATAACAAACCCAATCTATGTTTCGAGTTTTTTTCTAGGTGGATATATTTTTTAAATAGAAAAAACATGTTAATAAATCAATTGTATAATTTAATAAACAGAAAATAAGGATTGAGAAACTGTTCAGGGGGATCAACGATTATCAGAAAAATTTCTATATATGAAATAATTATAAAATGGCCTAGGTCATACCCTATTGATGATATCTAGGACATTATTGTATAGTCATGACCTCTACCACATCCTAGTGGAACCTGTGCAATATGTGGTGTATAGGTTGGCTACCAAGAAAATATACCCTGAAAAAATACTATTAATGGGTGTTTGGGTCTAGAATATTCACATATAGAACACATAGGTGAAAAATGATTTGACGAGGGTGTAGTTTACCATGTAAATCATTATAAACCATAGAAACCAAATTTAAGCCTCTAAAAAGCTGAAAATATTTCGAAACCAAAAATAATAATTCAACTTTCAAAATAGAACAATTAACATACCAGAATAAAAGGTTGGGATGTTTAATATTCAGTGTGATCTTTATTCACTCACATACATCTAGGGAATATTGATAGGAGGTCACCCATAATAAAAATACTCACATCTAAGAACACATAATAGTAAATTTTTGAACATGTATAGTCCCAAAAGGAAAGGTGAACTTGGTGATAAGGGTATATATGTAACACCCAAGGAAACGTGAGACTTAAAAGGCTAAATGTTACTACCCATGTCAATAAGGTGCACATTTTTTTCGAGAGCCTATCTGATTAGAACTCCATAGTCAATCATGATTAGCCTTGAGTAGTAATTAGGATGGGTGACCTTTTAGAATGTTTCCTAGGGTGTGTGTGAGTGAGGACAAAACACCCTGAAAGAACATTTGTTGGCCTCTGGGGACAATCATTAGTCTAATAAGCGACCCTAGTGAGTAATAGCCTATAGTGTGGTGGGAAGGAAAACATGGTATTACATGAGACCCATGAGGTCAGATGAAAAAGTCCATGGCCCGGGGGGCGGGTTGTGACAAATGGTAATAGAGAAAATACCCAGCCAGAAGTTCTTAGGCACTGACAGGGATTGAGGAATGGGGTCCACAATCAAGGAGTTGTGCTTTAAAGGGGTGGAGAATCTAACTCCCTAGGAAAAGTGGGAGTTAAAATGATAAATGTTACTACCCATGTCAACATGGGGAACCTTTCTTTTCGGGAGCTTATATGATTATAACTCCATAGGTAAGCATGCTTGTCCGGTAGTAATAATCAGGATGGATGACCTTCTGTGAAGTTTAAAAGGGTATGTGTTAGTGAGGACAAAACGAACTAAAAGAACATGTGTGGCCTATGGGGATAGTCATTAGTCTGATTAGAAACCCAGTGAGTAATAGCCTATTGTGTGCTGGGAACGCAACCAAGGTATTACAGGAGACCCATGGGGTCAGATGACAAGGTTCATGGATATGGGAGGCGGGTCGAGACAATATACATTTAATATTTTATGTCTCACTTTTCCGTGGGTATTAAAATTCTAAAGAAGGGTTGACCATAAATATATGATATTTGGAGGACAAATCAAGATTTTTATTAAGAGTTTATATATTTTAAAACATTATATTATTCATGATTTAAATTTTTTATTATAATTTATATAGTGTGTAGCTTTAGTGAATGGGATGGAGATTTTCATTTTAACAATATTATTAAACATTGTATTTGTTTTGTCATGAAATACAATACTAAGGATTCCATTTGAATGATTATGACAAATATCATTATTATTTGTGATTTTATAAGTAATGGTTCATGATTATGACCATGTATTTGATGTTGAAAATTTTGGTTCTCACTATTTGAATAATGTTGGATTGAGAGTTTCAATAAATAATAGAATCCATTGTATCCCTATATACTCTTCATATAATGGAGTAATATATAAACCAATTCACTTAGATAGAAATAAGTTGATAGTTCACTCAAAATTTTAGTGTTATAACTCTTAAAGTGGCATAATGTAAGATATTTAACTCTGTGCGGTTATCCTTCAAATGAGAGTGGATATTGAATAAATAAAAGTAAATCAATTAATGAAAAAATAAATTGTTAATCAAACTATCAATTTTTTTATTGTAATTAATTTGAATTTAATACATTTTATGTTTCAATAATAGTAAATCCTTCATTAACTTACCATAGGCTAAAATTTAAATAAATAAAAAGTTAAAATAATTACTAGTTAGAGAGACCATGTGATTAGGATTCCAAAGTTTACCAAAATATTTCATTCAGTTTTAAAATGTCTAAGAAAACATTTTTTGTAACCCCTATGTATCTGAATATTGTAATAACCCATGATTTTATATGTATTTTCATTCAAATCAATCTTGATATATTTTATATATTTCCTTACACATAACCCCAATTATATACGAACCATAACCTAGTAAAATGATATAACATATCCATTAGATATGTATATATGAACACTAATAAAAAAATTAATAAATTTTTTAATAAAGGCTTTTATAATTTAAAATTTATTTCATAAATCATAACAAACATGTACTCAAATTTTAGTAATGTAATATTATGCTTCAAAATTATGATTTTTTCAAAAATAATTTTTATCCAATTTTCCAAGTGAACATTATAATTAATTTTACATTTTGAGAAATGTTATTTTAATAAATGAATATTTATTTAAAAAATAATAAATTCAATATTATCATTATGGGATATTTTAGGATTTTTCTAAAGGATTATATTTTCTGTGAATTTTGAAAACAACGATTTTTTATATAATTATCAATCATTTTCACATAAATTACTTAATATGATTTGAATTTGATCAAAAATTAATCTATTTTTCATATAATTATATATATAATAATTTATTACATAATAATATTAACCATACTTGTTTTTAGTATAAGTTAATATTTATGAATAAAACACATTTTTCAAAAAACAATTTTATTCACATAATGTGTTTTTTTAATAAGTTAAATTAATATCTAATGATGAATTGTTATTTTTAAATTTATAAATTAAATATTAAATATATCATTAAACATCATTTTTATGTATTTTAGAAGGTAATTAATGGATTTATGTTATGTTTTATGCATACAAATTCATTTGTCAAAATTGAGTTTCATTTTGATTTTCATTCTAAATTAAAATTAATTTTTACAAAATATATAAATAATAATCGGTAAAATAGTTCTAATATTTTTGATAATAATTATTAATATAAATTTATAAGATCAAAAAAAATTGTTTATTTTTAATAATATAAACAACAATATTTTTTTATTAATGTTTTGGATAAAACATGATTATAGTGGATAAAACCATGAGATAAGGGTTGAAAATACATAGAATCATCTGAAAATAATATTTAATCAATATTTTTTATCATATATTGTCATACCTTATATTACCTATCCTTTTGGAGCCACTTTACCCTGAAAGTTACCTTAAATCATTAATATATTTTAATATATTCCATGTGTGTCCCTCCCCTCATTTATAAAAGAAATACTCTTGTCCTCCCTTATTCAACAGACATGATCCTTATAGATCATAAAATAACAGAAAAACATCATAGAATACTTATGTTTGTCATATAACATTTTTCTTCTCCTAATACCAATCCACTATTGCTTAAGGAGTAATCCAAAAGGACATCTCTCATGGAAGAGCTATAAATCTTAACCAAGATATTTGAATTTTATTTCTTCTTCCTCACCATATAAGACTATAGTATATATAAAAAAATTATGAATCTAGTATAATAAATTTAATTATATTTTATTATTATTATTTCAAACCCCTTTACCACCTCTTATCAGGCTAATATGAGATGTCCATGACTCTCGTGTGTTTGTATGAAATACTACCACAACATAGTGATATGACACATTTGGCAAAAAAAAATTTATGGTTTGTTATTATGATATAATTAATCATTATAATTTTATTTCTTTCATAACAATTAATCTATAAAATTTATAAAATATTTACATATCTTTCATTATATCTTTGAAAAAAATTGATATGTCACATGTTTGTATCTATGAACTACAGTATAGATGAAGTGAAATAATTCATTTTCAACTAATATTTATATGATTATTATAATTTTTTATACAATTAATATATTTATATGATAATTTAATTTTTTAAATATTATCTTTTACAATATTTATTTATGGAGATTTTATTTTATTTTACATTAATTAAATTTTATTTAATAAATAATGATATTAATAGAATGTTTTTATAAAAAATACATTAAATGGTTTATTAATTGAGAAAAAATAGATTATAAAATATAAATTGATGTATAATTTTTATCATTTTGGGAAAATGTGGCATAAAAGTGAATTCAAAATATGGTAAAATCGTGGTTTTGGTGAAAACATGAGAGTTGTGACCCTTTACATTCCTCATGGATGTTCAAAAATGTGTGGGAGTGTATGGGGAGTGATTTTTGGTATGTATGTGAATATATATATATATATGAGCGGATGTGGGGATGACTATATATGTTATGATTCATTGGATACCATGAGTGAGTATTTTGGATCAATGATTTGATTTTGTTTTCCAAATATATTTGTGAAAAGGAAAATGGGTTTTATTATAAAGGGGATTGTTGTCAAATGATATTTTTTGTTTTAAACGGGAATGTGAGCTAGTGTTTGGAATTTTAAAATTGATGCACTTAAATGATTTTAGAATTTTAGAATGATTTTGATTTAATAAGTGGCGATTAAATTTTGATATGGGTGAATTTGAAAATTATTATTTTCAAAATGGTGTTCTTGTTTTATTTTGATATTTTTTTGGGTTTTTTGGTTGATTTTTGTTTTTAAATTGATTTTTATTTCGGATTATTTGGTTTATGATCTACGAATTCGGGTTAAAATTTGTGATGATCAAGTTTAATCGGTGCCTTCTATCTATAGTTATCAATGTTCATAGGAGGATGTTGAATGACTTGGGGAAATATACTGTCTTTAGGATAATGGGAACTCTAGTTTTCATGAGAGTGAGAGGTGTCTTTGTTATGATTGAAGAACTATTCTGGACTAGTATAAGGTTGTTGATCCAATCTAATTGCGAGTTTATATGTCTTCTTTAAGACAATTTTCATCCTGTGGTTTATTCTCGAGGATTTGAAGGATAAGAAGGCACTATATATCACATATGTTTTAAAAGGTCTATATATGGTGAAGGTGAATGTTTTCCATTTCAATATGTAGGTTTCCTTTTCATATTTATTGTCACCACCATTTCTTATATTTTTTATAATACCACTTGTTGGTTAGATCCTATTGTGTTCGGTTTGGGAAATATAATTTTTTTATCATAATCCTTGGAAGGATTATCATGTGTGTCGCCATTTGGGTCACATGGTGTTGTTTTGATAGTTCCATAATTAGAATAATTCATGGTTAGAGGATGTCTGCTTATGACTGTGAGGTAGTTGATGTTTTATACATTTGGTCTCCATTGGAAATCCCCTCAGTAAAGCATTCACATATTAAAGAATCACATGGGTATAGAGGACCTTGGTCTAGAATTGGTCTCCAGTTAGAGAATTATGACTGTTTAAGATCCTATATTGTAAATTCTTTTTCATTGAAAGATCATTTCTATAGAAGGAATTGATTTATCATTTCCTTAATATACTCTTCTTTGTCTTAAAAGTCCCTCAGTTGTTCCTTCCTAACTCATGAATGTCCCCATTTGGTTGGGAAAGGCTTAGTGGCCTTGTATCCTTATAATAAAATGTTATTATGGATATTCCTTATCAATGATAACCCTTGAATGGTTTTATTTTGGTGGATGTGTATCTTTAGATTATTTTCCCTCTTGTGTGGTTAGAACCTTTTTTATAGACCGTTTTTTGGTCGTGGTCATTTTGGAGATTCACATTTCTTGTTGAAATGATGAATATGGGTTCCATTAATTTATTTTTACATATTTTTATAGGTTACCCATGTATCAGGTCTTTCGGGTGTGTGTTGGGATTCCCTTTTGGATATTGTTGTTTTAGTCAGGTTCTTGTGGTTGGGAAAACTATCATAGTATTTTCGTTTTTCTTGTCATTTCAGTTCTTCCTATATCTATTCATGTGTGACCGGTAGAGTGAAAGGTAACTCTTGTTTCATTGTTTTGAATTCTTTGTTTAATTTCAAGACAACGTTTCATTCCTATTTTGGTGGGTTGATTTTTTGGGGAGATGAAAGTGTATTTGGTAAGGATAATTGTTTCACCCCAACCTCGGTTTTTCTATTATTTTATTGTTTTGTAGAACTTATTTATTTTTTGATGTTTTGGTCAAGTTCGCCATGATATTTTTGTGTTTTTAGAGTCATTGTGAAGGGTTTTATTTTCCAAGTGCATGATTAGAGCATTGTATGGCTCAAACATTTCTAAAACAAGTAGCGACCAAACACCCTTAGTTTTGTGATTCAAGAGTTGTGTACAGATATATTATCCTCACATGGTTTGGCCACATATTTTGGGAATCCAAAAGTAAAACGTGAAACTCATCTCCCTCATTTGAAAGAGGAACACATGGTTGCAACATAGTCTAGAATACTATGAATCCAAATCATTCATCCTACCATTTATTCAAAAAAATTAAATAAAAATATGAAAATAAAAAAAGAAAAATAAAGTAAAAATATAATAAAATATTTTAAAATTAATTATATTAATATTATAATTTTCAATGAGATTATTTTTAATATTTGGTTATTTTTTAACCCTCTAAGTGGATTTTCCCTCTCTCCATGGGATACCCCCAGTCCCACATACCCAATCGGCTAAGACTCCATATTTTACGCCTCTCTCTATTAGGTGACCAACCCCTTCTATCCCACTCATCATGTATGACATCCCCCTTCTAGGTGGACAATTCTCATCCTTTTTTTGTAGTGTTATAATCTATGGTATGTCTCATCTCCCTTCTTCTCTATCTATTTTGTGCCTATCCCCTATTTAATGCATTGATTGCACCTTTGTCAAACCATAAATGGGGTTTTGGGTTTACTTTATTCTTCTTATTGATATTTAGGGTTTGTTTTCCCTATTTTGGACGTATTTTTACACATATGTAGAAGGTATCGGGTTCCACATCAATTTTTAGTATGGTTTATCAGTTCATTCAAATTGAATAAATTTTAAATTATGTGTTTTGTGGTTTTTGAGATCTCAATATTTTTTTAGAGTGCCTGGTATGTCACAGTAGGGACATTTGGTTTTCATTGCCAAAACTGGCTCATAGGTGCATGCATAGGTGGGAATGTACCCGTATAACATCTCCTTTTATATATATTCACCCATGTTAGGAGGAATATATATAATGGGGCTTAGTGTGTTAAAATGGGTATATGAATATGTATCCAGGTGTAGGTAAAAAAGTGGTGTATGGACATATAAGAATATATGTAAGGATATCCTTAAACATATTTGGCCATAAATACAAGTGTATATGAACTATATTTTCGTTCATATACGTGAAGGTGAGTATGCGTTTGTGCAATAAATTGAAGGTTTGAGTTGTCATCATCTTGAGCAGTGCACCTTGAGTTAGAGGTAGGATCCCTATTTCATAACCGTTAATATGAATTCCATAATTGCTTGACTGATTTAAAAGAATTTTTCTAAAAATAAATAATTTAAATTTTCTATTCAAAGTCATATTGGTTCAGGATGTTGGACGTCAGATTATTTTTTGTCACTGTTAATCTGGACATGTGAAATCTTCATTAAATTATTCTTTCAATATTGTTTGAGAGTTATCTATATTTTAATTGCTCAAATGAATTTCTAAAATCGTTTGGGGTGTGAAAGGTATATTTTAAATTATTTTTGGGGGTGTTTAAAATATCTTTTCAAGTTTACATGAATGAAAATGGTCTCGTATATGATTTTAAATAGCATAAAATATCATGTTTTGATATGATTGGGAAATTTAATGGGTTATGGCCTGAATTCAATTATTCAATGGTGATTTTCATTTTTAAAAATAGGTTTCTCGAGTTTACAATGATTTTAGAATAGTTTTTAGCTATGTTGTGTAATGGTTGTTCAATTGGGGTTTTCCATTAATTAGGAATTAAAAGTGTTGTACAATAGTTGTTTATATAGTGAAATTATATCTATTTAATATAGTTGGGCCCATTTGGAAATTTATGAAGGATTTATAGAGGTGGAAAACCACTCATTTGGCATCACCCCTTATTTAATAAATATGTTGCCTATGTTAAATGTGTGATTTTTGATATGTTCCTATTGAATAGGATTGTTCATTATTGTATGAAATTGAATGGGGGGTTCACTTATAGAGGGAGATCTGTAGTTATAATTTGGATGCGTTTTTAGTAAGGTAAGTGATATGTACATACCTGATTACATAATAAAAATCACCACAATTTGAAATAGAGAACATGGGAAACTCGGGATCCAAGGTGGGAAGAGTAGGACTAGTACACTAGTTGGATTAGTGGGGTTGATGAAAAAACACTAACTAATCATATGTTCATGATCAGAGACCATTAAACAATTGGATGAATTCCCCTCAAGTGGATCATGAATAGTAATTCTATTGGTTTTGGATTATGAGTTGGGGACACTGAAACATGGGATGGAATCCCATCTAATGGCTCATGCATGAGGAAAATGTTAGTTTTGGTCTGATTTCATTTTCATTAAGGTGTGTGGAACCTAGTAATACACTATCACTGGAACTTAGGAATTTTTTATGGTTCTTATGATGATATTTCCATTTTAGAAAATTCTTGATTTTTCATCTATTATAAATAAAATGTTTTAATCTAAATTGATTTCCATTTATTGAAATGATTATTAATACATGTAAACTCTTTTGGAAATGTGGTGGAAAATAAAATTTTCGCAGGGAAATGGAATAATTTTCACTTTTATTTTAATATAATGGAAAAAAATATTTTTATTATGTATTATTATCGAACTGGAATATATTGGATTTATTTTTAAAGGTAAGGGATCGATAATATTTTCTTTTTGAACACATACATTGTTTTTATTCTCAAAAATATTATTATTTTTTGTTACTTCTGCTTATTTCTTCCTTGGTTCATTCACAGTGTTAGTGTTATCTTATGGTTGATGGTGACCCATAAGGTCACATGTAGGTACATATTGTCTTATTTTATTTGAATTACTATTGTTTAGATTATTTACTTTTTTGGATGTGATAAATTCTCCCCAACAATGTATGATAGATTTGTAGAACTAGTTACCTGGCTGGGAGGATTTTAAACACCTCTTGGACTTTATTATAGGCTAGCTCAGGTAATCGGTTCACAATTGACCCGAGTAAGCCCAAGAAACTAATAGTATTAGTGATCTTGTAGAATTTTGGTACAACTCAGTTCATGTAAAAAAGATCATTCTAAGATATTCTGAAAATATATCATGGAAAATGTGGTCATCTATGAGAGTAATAATTATAAGGAATATACATTGCAATAACTTTTTGTATCCCGGATTTACTATTAGTTAAGATAAAAAAATATGTAGAAGAGGAGTATACTAAAATAATTGCTATTTCATTTAAATATATTTTTTCTAGATACATATAATGGATCTGATTATGTGTTCTAGTAAAGTGACACAGAGATGTCTACCCTTAGAAAGAATAATTTCAAATTTATTAAAAGAATGGTGGTAAGAGATAGTCTAGAATGGAAAATTAAAAATATTTCATGAATGTTATTTGAATTAAGAATAAAGGTTTTTCAGATCTAACATGTTATGAGTTTATTAGTAAATGACCCATCCATCCTATCTTCCCAAAACTCAAGAATTAAATGAAGTACAAAGACAGAAGGATGAATGAAAAATGAACTCTTTTTAAAGTATATGAATCATCAACCATTTACAACTCAATACGAGACTCTATATGTTAAAAAGAAAACATGTAACTGTGTCCTAATGGGTATAATGTGCGTGGTAAAATATTCAATTTTTAATTAGTTTATAGAACCTTAATGTGTTGATTATAATAAAATAACTAAAAATGATAATGATAATTTATCTGATTGTATGGGTGATTCCAATTCTACGAATTCTAGTGGTAACTAGATGGTGAATGGTAATAATAAATCAAGGAATGGTAGTTTAAATATAATTGAATAATATTGATAATTTTAATGTAAAAATTATATTTTAGTCCAACGAAATGAAAAACTAAAAAATAAAAAATGAATGTGAAAATGTGAATATATATGTTTACCAGAATAATAGAAATAAAAGGAATTGTGATTTAGAGTTTTTGAAACACAATGATGAAAATGAAATACATAATGACATTCTAGAATTAAATGATAATGCCTAGGATAAAATATTTATTTTAGTTTTGAGTATCTAACTAAAGTATAAAAATAATATTATATATTAAATCATGAAAACAAAAAATTTAGAAACACCACTTCTAGATCTAATGGAAAATGGTTATACATCTTTAAAAACAATTAAAAAAGAGAATATAGTTTTGGAAATTTATTTTTTTAATATTAAATTGGATTTTTCTTATTTTCAAAAATGTAATGAATCATATGATAAAAATATGTCTTCAATGGAACTAATGAAAATAATAATGGTTTTGTTTTTAACATCATTTTAATAGATGCGAATATGAGTAATTTTGTTATATGTTTAAAAGGGGGTGTTTCTAATTTAACTTAAATAAAATATTAAATGATATTGAATTATGAAAATGAATTCTCAATGAGATTTATATAATATTTTCTTCATAAAAAACTATTTTATTTAACAATTTATATTCATATTCACACAACTTTTTTTTTAAGAATTGTTTTTGTATAGAAAAGACATTATATTAATTCCACTAAATTAATGAAATCATGGGTACCAATATGATATTACTAAAATCCTATTTTATCTATACTAGTTAACATGCACATATGAGTATTTTCATGACACCAGCATCCATGCCATATTTCTGTATAATAATCTTATTTACTGGAATGCAAGATATATAATATCTTTTTGATAATCATTTTATTTTGGATTTTTTGGTTTGTGTACTAAATTCTTTCAATTTCTTCATTATAAATTATAATATTATAGTTTAAATTATCCAAATTAATATTCTATATATACTGGCTAAGTTTTTACATTTCAATAAAATGATTTATCGTTATTGATATTTCTATATTTATGGAAGCATGAATTTAGGGGCGAATACCCAATTTTTTTGTTAAATTAATATACAACTATGTAAGTTTTAAATTGGTGTTGAAATATAAATCTTATGAAAACATAAATTTTTTATTCATTCTGTTGAGAATAATTTTTCAAGAACTCTTTTATGTTTTTCTAAAAAAACATATTTTCTGATTATTACTCAGGAATTTAATTTCTAGTGTTGACAATTTTTTTGACTAAAACACCATTAACATGTTGTTTACTTTAGTTGTTGTCCCAAATCCCTATTTAAACACATATAATCTTGGAAAGTAATTTATATTATTCAAAATATCATATGGGATTTATAATTTACTCTATTCAAACTTTTCGATAGAAATTTATTTGGAATTTAAATATATATATTTATAAATAATGTATTATGAAATTGATATAATTGATTAAATGTGAATTTGGTAATAGTTTATAAATTTAGATAAATATTTTAGACAAAATCATTAATTAAAAAATTATGTATCTATAAATTATAATTTATGTGTCTATAATAATTTTGGTACACAACATATATTCTAATATAATAATATATTCATCTTTTATAAATAATAAAATAAATCAATTATTAAAAACATAATTCTTATGTCAAGTAATTTTCTTCCTTTATTTATGTGTGGTGATTTATATAAATTATTTGATCATTTTTTCTATTAATGCAATAGGTATTTCATTGTGTTTTGTTTAGTATAGATTATATGAATAATGAATATCATGTTACATGACCTGTATACACTATATATCAAGAGTATTAATCTTTTAGGAGATCTTATAATTCTAAATGGTGTTATAAATAATGAGAAGGAGGGAATGGTTCATAATCATATCAATGTTATGAATTGTAGAGTTAAAAAAAGGGAAACATGTCTTTTTTCAAATAAAGGAAATCCATTGAAATCCCTATGATAATATTAATATCATAGGTTTGGAGAGTATGATTACAATCATTCCAAACCATAAATATTTAATACGAATGGATGTTCTTACACCACAACAATTCTCCTCACGGATCCCTAATGTTATAAAATATATGCAATATGATTAAATATTTAAGCGGGGTGGTACTCGAGGAAAAACCAAATAAAATATTGTGGTTTGGTTCCGAATAATGCATGATGCTATCAAAGATAACCTACTTATTTTCATCCATGACACCACAAATGAATATTAGAAGATGACATGCCTAATGATTTTCATTGTTCCTTGGTTTCCAACAAAAATCCAAAAATGGGATGTTGTAGAGTCCAAAATGTTTTGAGGTACTAAGAAGAATCTAGTTGAGATGAAATAAGGTTTTCAAATGTTTTCTATTCAATTAATAAACATAAAGAACAGTAAATTTTTTAGTGTTACCTGAAAAGATGTGTGAAACCATATATAAAGAAGGTTAGACCAGTGGGCTAAAGTAATAAGATGGATATAATATGTTATTATTTATCCTATTAGGTTTATAGTTTTATCATACATATAATTTCATTAATAAATACAAACATATTATTTGGTTATATTAATAATATAATATATAATTTTTATATAAATGAATTAAATATTCTAGATAATGTTTGTATATTGTAGAATTTTTTTAAAAATAAATAATAATGTTGTTAGAATTTCTGTTGAATTTGGAAATAATTAGATTGGATTATGAAAACTATTTAATGAATAGTTAATGTCCACTAGAAATAGTTTTACAAAGTCGACAAGATAGAAAAACTGAATTTAAAAAGATAATATTATTTTTATTCAACAAAAAAAATAATACCAATAATATTGTCATGATTGGAAGTGTTGAAGAACCTTTAGATTGATGAAATACTGATAAAAATTTACGATTTCATAATAAAAAATACCATTCTTGAGGTCAATAAAAATTATCCTCTTAGTAAGGAAATAAATAAATATGATTTTAAGCAGATTCTTTAGACCATGCTTTAAAAACATTTATCTCAATAGTCTTTTGATAGAGGTTTGAATATTTTGGTCAAATTAGTTTTAAAGAAGTCATCATAAACTATTAACTAGATAAATTTCATTTTATAGAAGGTGAAAATATGATCTCTAACGGATCATCAAATGACATAATACAAAAAATACTTTTAAATAAAATAAGTATCATGTGATCATAAACTAGATATGGTTGTTCTATATTTAAAATATATTATTAAATAAAATATGTATCATTTTAAGGATTGATGAATTTATATGGATAATTTAATGAACATTAATATATTTAATAGTTATTATGAAGACTACCTAGATGAAGGAGTTTCTAAAAGGTGAGAAGACAACGTTTCAAGACCATTTTAGACATTTTTTATGTCATAAATGTGATGGTTCTATGTTTTGTAGTCAATTAAATAATAATATTTAAGTGATGATTTTTTATTTAAGAATACATAGTACATTGTTGGAGGAATATTGTTAATGTTGATTTTTATGGAATGATTCTAATGAATTGTTGTTAAATCAGATTTTTATGAAGCTAAAAGGTGGTAAATTATACAATTTTTTTGTGGGGCATTAAATTTTTTTGCCAGAATGAGGAATTTTATGTTTTCACTAATACCTAGGTTATTAGAGAGATGATTCCTATATAAAGGAGGAGCAGGTGCAGTTTTCAAGTTTTTTTATTGGGAGAATTACTAAAGAATTGTGGTGACAACAATAATGTTTGGGAGATCATTTGTAGTCGAATCAAACACAGTGACCTCAGATGATGTTTTACCAAGCATTGGGAATGAAAAATTCGGTATTAAATGAAAAAATTGAATAAGCTACTAGATAATTAGTATTATATGATGTGGTGGAAGACTATCAGTTGGCATCATCTCAATTGGTAATCCATTATAGTGATTGGACTACTGGTAATAGATGGATTACTACAGGATGGAGGAAATAATCGACATACACATTCAAATGGACCATTCTTTAAATAAGTCACTTTTGGGTAATAATTTGAATAGAAAGAAGAATAACATTCAATAAGGAATTAAAAAATAAATTTAAGATCATAATGAAAATATACTGAAGCCTATTGCTGAAGGATATTATTATCGTTAAAAATTATTTTTATTTCATTTTATCTATGGGAGTATCATAAACACTATAAGAGTATTATATTTTTTGACCATTCTTTATATTAGATGATTTTTATAACCATAAAAATTTATTTTCTCTTTATTTTGTGGTCATAGAATATATCCAATTTATTCCATGGATTAGAAACCATTTCTTAGTAGTGAATCTAACAAATCTATGTATTCCTAAAGGTTTCCCTATTAGTTATTTTCAGGATTTTAAATTCTTTCTAAACTGAGGGGAATGTTGGCTTAAAATTAAGAAAACCTAAAATTTATTATTCACTAATGCACCACTCCTCTTCTCAGAAAACACACACATTTGTATTGTTCAATTATTATGGAAGGGCGGCATATAGTTACCTACATACCTGGGTATGTTTTATTTTGGTAATTGGAGATGTCGGTATCCTTTTTGAATTAAAAAATTTGTTTCATGGGTTGTGTGAAAAATTGTTCGATTAGTTTGTTACACATTAACGGATCATGGATATAATAATATTGATGTTATTTGGAATGAGGCTTATTTTTCTCCAGGAAGTGAATACCTTGAAGGGGGAGTAGGAAATTCCTAAAAAATTACATGATCCTTTCAGGAAGTAATGAATTAATGATGTATTTGAAATCAAGGTCTGTTTTTCTGAGAAATAATCAATTGAATTTTTAAAATTATTATTTTTTATGTACATGTGGATCAGTGTGGTGAAAAAGTATTTTATTTATTATCATACATTGATGTTTATTATATATATGATGATGGGGAAATTTTAAAATTTCGTTTATATTAATTAATGAATGGGAAAAATGGAATTGACATATGATTCAATAAAAAATTTAGATAGATTTGTGGTTTCTCAAGTGAAATATTATTTGTAATTTATGAACGGTAACCAATGTGCTAATATATTACTGTAGTGTGAGAGGGGATTCAATTGATACATTTGAATAATGACTTAAGGGATGAGATGAATTTTATATAATATAGGGATTTGGTAGGTATCATGGTGGGAAGAAATGTGAGAGTTTCATCTCAATTTTTGAGGTCAAAATCCTTGGGTAATAATTTTCAATATAGAGCGTATGATGATGAAATATCTATTTTTTGGGAATGTGGTTAGGTGATTATTCAATATATCAAAATAGAATAGATTGGTTCCATTACTATGAATCTATTAGAGGAATATAAATAGGATTAATGAGTTTAATCATCAATATGTCTGTAGAGAGTGTGAGCGATTATGATCATCATTTGGTAACATGGTATTTTCTATGACGGGGAGGACATTATGGATTTTATTATCATGTATCCCTCCATCTAAGACGTTATTGATAAAAATTGGAAATGATTTGATAATGGACCCAAATGAGTGGTGTGTGTAGTTCATTAATGTATCTTTAATGAAAGAGGTCTTGTTAGGTGTAATCAATGGAAAATAACAATACCTGTGTATTTATTAATGAGAAATGATTTAAGTTAGTGTGTTTTGTGATAAATAGTTGTATGATATGGGTTTATAGTTGAGTGGTACATCTTATGTCATGTTTCAAGAAATAAAATTTTTGGGTAATTGTTTTCTAGAAAATTGTGACTCATTGATATCATTATGAGTGGAATGGAAGGGTAGATCCATGTGTTAGGGATATAGTATCAATAGTGAGACTATGGATTCTAATGATAATTGAAGGGTGATTCATTGGTGTGACATTAATAGTGTGACAAAATGGTGTAAAATATTGAAATAATCCACTGTGGAATGAAGGTAGTATGTCAGAAATTCACTGAATCCAAAAATAGTGGGTATTTGTTATAGATTTGGTGGAAATAACCATCACTATAATGTTTTGTATTGTGTGTTATTAGTAGCTGTGGTAGTATTGGGGGTGGTTTTTACAAAAACATAAAAATAAGTGAGACATTGGATTTAGTTCTTAAATTAATACATTTTGACTAGTTATGTTCATATTTGATTTACAAGGAGACTTCTTGGGGATAATTATATTTATGTTCACTTCCCATAAGGGTCTACATGTGAACAACACAATTTGTTTCCAAAAAAAAATCCAATTTGGTGTTATTTTTTCCCTCATCTACTGTATTTTATCCTCCCAGACTATCGTGTTTTTATGGTAATTTGGGAATGGAGATTTGATTTTTAATGTATACAAACATGTGAATTAGGGGCCTACATAGGTTATGGATGTTTCATTTGTATTTTGTAATCAACCCCTAGGACTTTTAACATATTTGGAGTGGGTTTGAAAAAAAATTTCACCATCTGATGTGATTAAGGTAGGTCGTGTATGTGTTCATGATTAATGGGGTTTTTTATGAATATGGATGTTTGTAAATGTTAAAAATTTGTCATATTTTGTCAATAACCTCAGTGTATGTGAGTAATATTTTTATACATATTATTTGTTTTCAGTTTGTTTTAAAAAATTCAATTAAGTATCGATATATATTTTTATACATGAGTGTAATATTTTTAGCGCATAAGATTACTACTTTTTGAGAAAAGTAGATTATGGATGACGTGTAAAATTAACAATAATCCTACCTTGTTTGTTAAAATTTACAATTTATTATGTTTCATGTGTAAAAGTAAATTCAGGAATGTGTAATAATTTATCTATGAATGAAGAAAAATGGCATAATTCTGTCGATAAAGGTTTCTAGGGAACCACATTATGCATATTTTAATAACTCTATAAAAAATGGATTATCTAAGGTTAATTTGAAATTTGATTTTGAATGTAATATGGAAATTATCTTATCACTTAATTTTAAACCCTTGTTGAATCATTGTGTCATTGTAATGTTTAGGAGTAAATATTTGATCTGTGATGGGATTTCTTCAATTAGTAAGAGTAAATTCCTATTCAATAATAGAAAAACCAAAGAATGTAAAATAATCTTTGGGATGTGTAATAATTACATCATAATGCATAAAAGTGATCTTTGCATGCATAAGATTGAAACTGTAATGCATAAGAATAACTCTGAGGCATATTTTTGTTGTTTAAGGGTTATCAGGTTCATGTGTAATGGTATATGAATTATTCTTATCTAAGTGCACACCATTACTATTAAGAGTAAATGCATTTATGGGAAAAATTATTATGAATATTTTTTAAAGATATTCATAAAATATTAATACAATTCCAAAATGAAATAAAAGTGGTTTAAGTCCCTTTGTATATAATGAGTATGATAATGCATCCCCATTATTCAACTCTTTATCACTAATGGAGATCTTCACTTATTCAAATAGGATTCACATTCCTTTTGATTTGGGTGAATGATTGAGATATATATATAATTATTCTCATATTATTTTGTGGTTTCTTTGAATTTGTATTTGTTTCTAATATATTTTAACAGAGTGTTGGGTTTGGAATTGATTCTACTAGAACATGGTTGAATTAGCTAAATATGAATGATTTTTTTCTCCTTTTATAAATAGTCTCTAGAGAAGACAATCGCACAAGATTATTTATTTATTAAATAAGTTATGTCATTGTCCGTAATTATTTATAATTTCTTTTATAAATTTTTTGATGTATTGAGATATGAAATTTGGATTTTTGTATTATTGAAATCTAGATTGGTACTAAGGATTATGTTCCACCATGGTCAAAAATTTAGTCATTGGAGATAAAATGTATGAATTTTCAAGTATATTACATAGATATTAAAATTGGATTTAATATTGTTTTAATGGTAAAATTAATTATAATTGATTAATAACTAAATTGAGATTATCAATGATTTATTTTGGTCCTTTCATTGATAGATGATGTCCATTTGGGATTATAATAGATATAGAAAGGCAGTGAATGATTCAATTATTGTAGGAATGGATACATATATGAACTATAATCCGTTGAACATCTGTATTCGTTTACCAATTTTTTGTAGGATTTGATATATGATGCTTCTACATTACTATGACCATAGTTTTATTAAAATTTAAATGTATCCATAAAATATTAAAAAATTAAAATTTGTGTCTTAGGGAATGATGGACCATTACAATAGAATATTGATTCCTTAGACACTAATGGTTTAGGGATTAAGCATAATAATGTTCTATGTGATTTATATTCCTTAAAATAGTATAAATGAAATGAATTAAAAATGTGGACATTGGTATGGGTTCCATATTTCACTTTGTTTATGGAAATGTGATATGTTTTGAATGGATAACTTTTCAATATACTGTTGAAATTGTTTATATAAATGTTCTATGTGAGAGATCAAACTAGTTTAATTAGTAAGGAAGGTAGATGTTGCGACAATCACTAGTGATTATATATGTGAAATTACTTGGGAAAATGATTATTCCATGGAAATGATCTATGTAGTGCTTGGTAGTGAGCGGATGAACCTATTAAATTTTGAATGACAGAAAGAAGCTAGGAAACTCACAAGTGTGGAAATTTGTTATGTTTTTAGTTTTTCTTATTATTCCCTTTTGATATTTTAGTAATTTTATGGAATTTTAACCCCATTAAGTGATGATTGTTGATCCTAGAGTGTTTAATTAGATAAATTACCTCATATAGAGTCTCTTAGACTTGATATGATTTAGTTCATATGAGACGGTGTTGTAGAACTTTGTTGATCGAACTGCTTTTTTATGCATCAGATATAGTGAGGTGATGACCTAATAAGAATTTAGTTTTAGTTAATTTTTGTGAGCAAGGGAGTCCAACCTAGGAAAATGTTTAATGCGGTTCAGGAAGGATGGCTATATATAAGAGGATATATATATATATAGACAACCCGATAGAGATTATGATTCCAACATATGAAACTAATCAATGACGTGACATTTTATTCTTTAGTGGGGGTACTATTCCCCCTAATGGTATTTTGGTTGGGGTTCTACTTCCCCAAATCTATTTTGTTGTTATAGTGTGGGTAACCATTCCACCTCATGTGATATGTGAATTTTTGTTGGGGCTCAAATCATCCCCTGATGAGATTGTTCCGGGTACGGGATACAACTACACAGGTGGATGGTATGTTTTCATAATTTGAAGGGAACATAATTCCTTAGAGAAATTATATATGAAAAAATTTAAAAGTTGTTTCACCATTTCATTCTGATGGAAATTTGGGTGGGGTTTCATTCCCCTAGATATTTATTATTATTCATCAGTGGGGGTGAAATTCCCCTTAATGGGATATGTGATTCCATGATGGAATCCCACCCCATGAAGAGATACATATGGTTTGTGGATCTCCCTCATTGTATTATATATGATATTTTTTAGTAGGGGTGTGACTCGTTGGGTGGATTATGTATCCACTAATTCTATAGTGGGGAAATATTCCTCCTTTATGAAAATTAATATTTTAGGGAGTGATGAAATTCCCCAAATATCATAAAGAAAACTAAAACAGGGGTGATATATTATCCCCTCTAATGGGCATGCATTATTACTATACTGATATGAGAGTATATTCTCCCCATTTCTATTCCATGAAACCTAATTTCCAGTTATAAAAACCCAACATATTTTGAGTCGTTCTCAATGTCACATAACACCGTGTTATAGTTACTATAGTGTTAGTCAGCCTAGGGATGTTATATGTACACTTATTATACATACTACCATATCTAAAAACATATTTTAGTTTTTTTCCTTGAATTCCTTCATTTCATTTTATATTACATATATTATTGATTATCCATAACTAAATATACATGTTTTATCCTTCAATAATAGCACATAGTAGAACAATGATGCATCATAGGTACATAACTCTTCCCAATTTATTCTATTGTGAATTCACTTCGAAAAAATATATATTTGTTATATTGTAGAGTTTTATATAATATTGGTCATCCATTGGCTATTTTTGAAATGTGCATGTATAAGTTACTGAGATAATGAAATATCATTTTATATCCCAAGTCATCCCACAATACTCTAAAAATGTATTGATGACAATGAAATCCCTAGGGAAATTACTTTTTCAATATGGTTACTAATACCTATCAATAGAAAATATTTATCCTAAATCTATAGAGAAAACCATTATATTATGGATATATTAATATTGTGGGAATATTATTATGAATTTTATCATATGTTTCTTAGTTTTCCCACAAATAACTGGGTTCTGTTTTGAGTCTACCATATAATTTATATCAGGAAAATATCAAATATCTCTTATAGAATGGACCCTATTATTAAAAAAATAATGATGAAGAAACATGTGAATTTAGGTTAGGATTTTTTAAGATGAATTGATCCCCAAGGTACTATAACTGTTATATGGGTTAAAATATGGATGGGTTATTGCATATTATATTGTTTATTTATATCATAACAAGTTGATAATCATGAAAAATTACCCACTACTAATTATTGATGAATTATTCAATATTCTATGTGTGGATCAATTTTTATAAACAATAGATCTTGAATCATGATATCATTAATTAATTGGAAAAATGGTGTATATCAGAAAGACATCATTCCATATAGGATATAGAAATTATGAATTTATATTAATTCATTGAAATATGAACATACCATTATTAATTATATATTATACTAGTGGATTCATTGATGATTACCTGAAAATTATATTATCTCATATTTAGAGAAATATGGGAACCCTAAAATATGTTTACAATTTAAAATATATTATATTAAAATCACAAACACTAATAGTTATAATACAACTTAAATTCTCAATGTCATATGCTTTATGAAGGCTAAAATAATTAAAAAATTATTAAATTATAAATTATCACATATTATATCCATGAAGCATGCATCCATCATCAAAATGATCTGGATATAATACTTGGTGTTGATTATTCCATTAAAAAAAATGTAGAGGAGTAATAATTGCTAACTATATATCCTTTAATTCAATCTTTCATTTACAAAAATATCAATCATTATTGTATACATCATACTAATATCTTCCTACAACTATTTAATATAGATGCCATTTTCCACAATTACCTATTTTGAAGGATGTTCTAAATCTTACACTGGTGTTTGGTCAGCATTATTATTCTCATCCATCCCTATTCCCCTTCAATTATTAATAAAAATATGATCTTACAATGTCATTGAAACATACATAGTAAACTAATTTTATATACAGTTTTTAGGATCATAGGATTCATGATACATCACCTTAATGACTGTCGATTTCACTACAAATTTTATCACAATTGGTTTTGGATATGGGAATAATATTTATGAATTATGATATTATTCCGTAAAGGTATAATTTTTCCTCCATTGATGATATTGATATTCAAACAATATATATTCTTAATAGGAATGTGACATTAGTGAGGGGTGGAATTTTTTATCAGCACTAGGCACCACACAAACACACAAACACAAACACAACAAACAAACACACACACACATATATATTGGGAAATAATCAATATATAGAAATTCAAGGATGGGAGAATGTTTAATCATTTCACAAAATAATGGGAGTGTCTGTTATACTGGTGTTAGGTAATTAGGGCCCTTAGGATGATTTATTAGGCCATATTCATACTAGTTCTATGAGCAGTGTGAAAAGGCACCCCTTCAACCGAATATAAAATTGGATTATCCAAACTAATATTAAAACAATTTATGCTCTTCAAGATTTTAGGATTATTTATTGATGGAACTTTGATATATTCCATGGGAAATAAATAATATTATGAATATTTTTGGATTGTGTGGAATATGTTATAAATGGGGAAATTATTTTCCAAATTCACCACGTATGATATCTAGTTGTAAAAATAATAATTATTTATTCCTCAAATCACAAGTGACTGTATATTTATTGATCATTATAATCTATATGTAATTAAAAAAATTCATTGAACAACTATTATGAAATACATACAATGTTTTCTACGATTCAGTGATTATAATCTAAAAATTATATTAAATACCTCTTGATTTTCTAGTGTAATAACATTGTCAACAATGAAGGGAATAATGATTGTATATGAATAATAATGTTTTTATGAAATCAAGGATCATAAGAATATATTAATTATTTGACATGTACATATAGTACCTCATGTGTAGATTGTGTTTTTTATATAATATGTGGCATTATAGAAGGTTTTTTCATATAGAGTTGTGCATATAACATACATCAATTAATGGAAAAAATTAATAATATCATGATTCATTATATTGAGTTATTATTAATAATATTAATAAAAATAGTTTTTATGTATTACATATATAGAGGGAAGTGTCAAGTAATTAATAATGAAAAAAAATCAAAAATTCTATATTCATAAAGGAAATGATAAAAATATGAAGAGGAAGGTTGTTAGGGAAGATAATTGATTATGACTATTCAATATATTACCATCCTTTAAATGAAAATGTAATTCTTGAAAGGACTAATAAATCAATTGTATGATAAATATTAATAAAAATTAAATCATTATAGATATGAAAATTATATAAGGGGAAGTTATAAAATAAGGGGTTTTACTACCATTCACAAAACAAATCTTGATAGTCAACCCTCTGGAATATGTATACATATCCCTACCATGAAAAAATTGAAAAATATATTAGATGTTGAAAATGTTCATCGGTATATACTCACCGTGTATGTATAAAAATGTAATAATATATTTGAGAAAGCCTCATTTAATAGAGGACGATTATAGAGTATACATCATGATTCTTTTTCAATCAGAATGTTAATCTTAAATGACAAAATTCTAAGTCGATTATGTGACAAATTTCTACACCTTTATGGATATCGATAAATATCACCATTTATTTTTTCATAGGTCATCTCATGAACTATAAAATCCATAATTTTGTTTTCATTATTGTTGATATACATATATTATTGAATAATTTCCTTATTTTAATTCTAGATTTTTTATATTTTCAACCTTATAAGATATATAAAATGTAGAGAGGGTTTATGGAGTACAAAATAAAATTTAATGGAATCATGAATAATTGTTTACATGAAAATATTGAGAAATATTTTATAATAATTGAAAACATAAAAGAAATTTTGAACTTAATAACTTCCTGAAAAAGATTGTTAATATAAATTGACCTTTTACACATGTTAAAAAATGCTTATATCTTGATAGAATAATTTTATAGGATGCAAATAATAACATCTTTATCTATATGAGATCTTATATAACAAAAAAAAATAAAATATGGAATTCTATTATAATTATATTAGCCTCACAATGCTATGTGATGTAGAACTAAGAAATTGTGGGATGGAGATATATAGATAAATTAATTGTGGTCTGAACTTGATTAATAAATTATAATGAATACTATTTTAATTTGTAAATATAATAATGTATTAAAAAACTAATAAACTTAAATACTAATAATAATCTATGAGATCTGGGGATTGATTTTTCAAAACATGTTATCTATTAAATATTAATATAGAACAATTTATGATAATTATGGATAAGGGATATACAATCCCTACATAGATAAATCACATCAAGATTCATAATTGAGTGAAAATTATATATTATAAACATTCACATTAGATAAATATTACACAAGGGTATAATGTGTTTATTATACTAATTTTTCTGCAAATTATTCATAATACATAACATGGAAAAATATTTGATGTTATATAACAATATCATGATCTCTATTTTTTGGAACAATATTTCATGATCAAAAATCATATATCAAATTATAATTAAAGATGAAAACAGACATGGTAAATGTTTTATGGAAAAATATTATGGTTGAAGATGATTCTAGGGAAAAAATATGTAATGACAAAAAATGTCATTCATTTTTTTTATATAAGAAATTTAATTTTGAGGGATAATTTTTTAAATAAATATAATATTGAATTACAAATTTGAATATAAATTTTTATTTTATAGTATCAATTACCATTTTAGTTAAATAACATGTTAAAAATAAACCGAAAATATAAAACTAGATTTATTTATTTTATTATGCTAAAAATTTTAATTTAAAAATAAATGGTTAAATTTTTATGTGAGGGGAGAATATAAAACCCCATATTTTTTATCAAAATTTCCTTTTGTAATATAGTTAATTTTATAGTGGAGTAAAATGTTCCCTAAATAAGTTATATTTAAAATAAAACAATATTTATTACATTAGGTAAATATAATACAATATAAAACAAATTAATCAATGTTATTTAGTAATTAATTTGTATAATATTATTTAAAAAATATCTAATGGATAATAAATACAAGTTAAAAAATATTATTTTATTGAAAAGTTATTTTTTTTTGTCTTCCATGAAAATATTTATACTCAATATAAATGTAAATGAATCAACAAAAAATTAAAAATAGGAAACAATTTTCTTAAATAATTGGAGAGTTTCAATCCTACTTGAGAATTATATGGTATTTATTTTAAATAATAGTTTTTGAGCTATTTAATGTTGTTTGAGAATATTTTTATCCATTTGGGAATTCATTTTGGATTCTTCAAATTGTTCTCTGTTTATATGAAATTGTTCAGTAACTATTTTTTAATGCTATAATTAGGATATGATTCCAAAAAATATATGTAATCTAGAGAGGAAATGTCATTTGGAGAAGAACCAAAGAGTTTTCAAGGAATTCCATGCTTGAAATAGTAATTTTAATGTCTATAAGTATCATTTAGGTTTGGTAAATATTTATAGATTTTTTATAAAGACGAAATTATATTTTATAATATTCATATTCTATTATATAAGAGTAAAATGAATTTTTTATAGGTCATCATCTGGCTGGGAAATTTGAAAAGGCACAAATTTTTAAGAAAAACATTGTTATGCGTAAGTGTAAATATCATTTTCATATGTTTCATGATGATGCTTTTAATGATAAATTTTAGAATCTATGTGTCCTACGTTAGAAGTAAATTTTCTCATGGGAGAATGTTTCTTTGTTTTTTAATACCTATGATAAAAATGTAAGTGTCTTTTACACTTACCAAATGTTTAATATCTAACTTTTTTAATTGAAACAGAATGCCTCTGGGTTTCACGGTAGGAATGGGTAAGAATTTAAAAATCATATTACACGTAATAAATTTAGGAACATAAGAGTTATCAATGAAAACATGTGGCATCCATTATACTCTTAATAAAATATCAATATAACTAGTTTAGTAAGAGTCATCTCTTTAGGAGAATTTTGATATTAAAATGATTATGTATTAGATTATTTTAAAACATTAAATAAATGATGTTGTACGATTCTATATAGACTAAAACATTTTTGAATTTAATATCCCCATGATTCATAATAAAATTCATGATGAAATTATAATAGAATATTAATACAAAGAATATGTCACGTCATGTGTAATTTGAAATTGAGGGAAAAGTAGCTTCCCTCACATTGGGATGTAATGGGTTTCCCTATGATGTTCTATGATTGAAATGTTCGATTCCAATATGGATTCAATGATAATGGAATTTGTAGAGAGGAAGATAGTTATTATAACTATAAAATAGCTTTTAGAGTTTAAATCATGAATCATAATGGAGATTAAAATATGAATATATTTTGAGTTTCAGGGATGTTTGAATGGATATATTGGATTTTATTTGAATTAAATTTATGGTGGAAATATTTGATTCACATTTCATGGATAAATTTCTATATTGAATGAGTAAAATTTTACCATGTCATATATAATATATAAAATAACAGAATGAGAAATAAATGTGGTTAAATTTATTTTTTACCATGATAGAATAATTCAGAGAATATTTGTATGATTAATAAAATAATATTTATGTTACTGAAAGAAAAATACTAATTGAAATAAGGTCAACATCTATATATTCATTATAAAGGATTGATATAGAATCATTTTTAAAAATGGTTAGATGTATCATTATATTTATTTATTTATGAATTACAATTAGATTAATCCAACCATTATAGTATGTTCTTGGTCAAACCATTTATTATGTTGAATTCTTATCAATACTAGAATTTTTTTGTGTTCCTGGGAAAAAAATCACAACACTCAAGGTACATAAACATCCCTCTAAGAGGTGAAAATAAATAACTATTTTTTTTATTTTTCATGCAAAAATTGTGAATAATAAGAGAAATTTATTTAATAAGAAAGAGTGTGAATGGGTTTACAACGTTAATAATATATATTCACCGATTTGGTTTATCACCCAATGAGTTATATTAAAAATATTTATTGAAGACAATATTTTTACCTGATTTCTCGATATGGGTTCTCATAATTTCTCCCAACTCATTAAACTCTAAATGAATTCATATATATGATAGAAAAAGATTCATATTTAGAAAGAGAAAATATAACTACGCATTTTATCTCTTGGAGTTGACATTCAATACTTATTACAATATGGGTTCTATATGCCAATAAATTATTTATCCAGGTATATAATTCACATGAAAAATAATGAATGTGATTGATAGTACGAAAATAATTTATTATGTAATTATTATGAAATTGAAGATGAAAAACATTCATTTTCTATAAAAGGAATCAAATTGGCAATGTATGCTAAATTATATATTAGTATTACATAGTTTAATGAAATAATAATGAATTAATATAAAATAATTGAGGAATTTGGTAATTTGGTGAATATAATTATAATTTCCATTAGTGGGTTTGGGGAAACTCGATATAATTACCCAACACTGTAAAATATTCTGAGAGATTCACATGATATGTTTGATTCTAAGATCTCAACAATTGGATATATTATTATTGATGATTTATAATTTATGTAATCAATAACACTCTAATTAATTATGATATTATAATGGGATTATCACTCAAAATAAATGGATTAATGAAAATTAAATTTCACTCAAATCATTCAAATAGTTTAAAATAGATAATAATGTAATTTGAAAATATGATCAATAAGTTATGGAAGACTATGCTGATATTTTATTAATAACTCAATTGAATTTTACATAATTAATACATATGTATAAATTAAAAATTTAATTTAAATTCAATAATATTTAGATATTTGTCTATTTTTTTAACAAATTCTCATGGAAAACTAGAAGTGAATGTGATGATAATTATATATCAAGGATGTTTAACGAAAAAAGAGATTCACTATTGAAACGTTATGTAATATAAATTATGAATGTTTTTCAAAATTCATAATAAGAAACAATTTATTTGTTTAAGAATTTATTTATGTTAGTTAGAATAATTTTAATGATGATAATGTTCTTAGAGAATATTAACCTAGAGTACTCACGGGATAAGAAGAAGAATAGGTTGACTCGTCATATAGAGAATAACAAATCAATAGTGTAGTCCATATAATTTGGAGAAACAACCACGAAATCTTCTATAAGAATGGTTATTAAAATATACATAAAGGATATCATAATAATTAATGAAAAAATTATAATGTTATTAAAAAAACAATAACATATTATAAAAGATGATTTGATAAAAATAATTGAAATGTTGATGGTAGAAAAAAGTTAAATCATGAATGATATAACTTCTATAAATATTTTTGTTTATTTTGAGTTAAATGATTAAAAATAATGATTGGTGAAATTTAGAATCAAAAATACCTATATTCAACAGTCATTAATAAAATATTTGTTATAATGAGTCAATTTTTTGAGAATAAATAACCATGTTATAATACATGAGGAGGATAAATATATTAACAAACATCCAAAATATAAATTCACAAATATAGAAATATCCAATGGTAAATAATACCATGGTAAACTAAAATGTAAATAAATTATAAATTTTCTTAGATATAGACTTGAAAATTTTAAGAAAGTGATTTTATATCAGTCTCAAAAGAACCTGAGATAATCCTTATAAATTATTTAGTGGGATTTATTAAATAGAGGAATGATAATAGAGATTGAAAAAAACACATTCAGATGTAATTGTTTTTTGAAAAGTGGTTTTTTGGGTTTTTATTGTTGTTGTCGTGCTTGTGGTCACATCACATTAAATTTATGGTATAAAAAGTTTCTACAAAGATAGATAAGGGGGATAATGAGTGAGATTACAATAATGTATGAGATCTTCCCAAAGGCCAAAACATACATAGATAAAATTTAATTTAAAAATAATTTTAGTAGTTTTTTATAGTTGTGTGGGATGTATGATGAATATAGATACATAGAAGAAAATGTTAAACATTTAGTCTAGAATTGATTTATATTTATAAAATGACTGAAAATATTCATTATTAAATGTATATAAAAAAATTAGATAATGTGGTTGAAGTTACACTTAATGAATGAAAATATGAGTTGACATGGAAGATTTATACTGGTTGTTGATATCTCATAATAAGTTATTTTAAAAGAAAAAAATTATTGAAATATGTGAAAGAGGATCTTCTAACATCATTAATAATAGATCACTAATAACCAAAAGAGTTTAATATCAAAATATTATGAAAAATATGATAAGTTTGGAAAATAAATTATTTTTTTGACTATATAATGCATAATTTATTTGGAATATCATTTTTTTTGGGGATGTTCAAATTTAATTTATATTTAGAAATAAGTGGTTGTTTAGTTAAAACATTTAAATTTTGTTTTTTTATATGGAATGGTGTGATATCATATTCTAACCCATTGAATGTTGATGAAAATATTATATATTAATACATAGGAATGTAAAAACAAATTATATGTGGAATTGAGGACATATGCACCTTATCCAAATTGAAAAGAAGTAATTTATTATGGAAGAGTCACAAAATTATCCGAATTTTGAATTAGTGTATTTCTATTATTTTTAATGCATTTATAAAATGAAAAATGTTGTTCAAAAGACATATTGGATGTGATATTAAAATCATAATATCTATTGATCGGGTCCACATTAATGTTTTCAGAACTATATAAATGATGTAAGAGAAGTAAAGAATTGTACAAACATAACTTTCATTGATTATGTCACAAGGATGAGATAAATAATTATGTTTTATAAAAAATATAATGGATTTGAATGATACAACATAATCATAATACATTCATAGAAACAAATAAGTCTATGATATATAAAATTACAATATCGAAACAACACCGAGTTTTTAAAAAATTATTCTAAAAATATATTGTTTATAAAATTTGGAATTTGTTCAATTTTCAATATACTTATCAGTATAATGGTGTGTCTATATTGATGTCAATAATTATAGTTGATATAACTAGAACAATTCTTGTAGTGTATGATTCCGAAATATATTTTAATATATTAGAATACACTATTACTCTCATAATTTAGACCAAATTAATTTTAAAGATATTGTAATATATGAATCACCAAATAATGAAATTCAAGATAATAAAAAATTAATCCACTTAGGTTTTTTCGGAATACCTTGATTTATTAATAGAATAAAATAAAATTTTGTTTAATATTTTGAAATTATTGAATAAGGAAATTATCTGGTCAAAATAAAAATGGAATCATATTGAGATACTTTTTGTAATAAGTATGACATTATTTTTTATCGTGATAATGTGATAGTCTTGAAAATAATTAAACTGAAAAATAACATTATTTTAGATGTTTTGGATGATGCTACAGTTAAATATATATAAAAAAATTGTATACAATACACTTATTTAGAAATAATATTCCAGTTCTTCTTAATATGGTGATGATGATAAAGATAAAACGGTCTGAAGACTGAAATATAAATTTAGGAATTAATTACTTATTTAAAATATTATTAGGAATCAAAATCTATGGGTTTAAAGAAGGGTAATGATCCTAAAAAATTATCACACTATTTTTTTGTTAACAGTTAAACTTCAAACTATCCAAGTAACACTTGAGAATAAATAGTGGATTCAAGCTATGAATAAAGAGATAGATTAAATAGAAAATATTGAAATACAGAACATATTCTATGTTCTCAGGACTAAAATGTTATTATTTCATAGAGGGTATTCAGTAATTGGATTTGTAAAAAGGAAATGTTATTATAAATAATGAGATATAATTTGGAAATGTTCGTTCACAAATTTATGGCAATGAATTTTATTAATAATTTTGTCTTATCTATAGAATAGAAACTATCAGATAATTTGTAATATTATATGTAAAAATTATTTTAAAGTTTTCCAATTGGATATAAAATCTACTTTACCCATGGGTGATTTATATGAATAATATTTCAATAAGTAAGTTGATTTATTAATCCCAGAATTACATTTTAGGGTGATGTGTTAATTAAAGTGGACATTTTATGGATTGAGAGTCGATAATAGAAGTTTTTACATTGATTTTTTTAAATATTGGGTGATCATAGAGTTTAGAAAAGGGAAGTTTTATAATAATGTATATGTTTGGAACACCAAAACCCGATTAAACTTTTTCATTATGTATATTGATGATATCATTCTTTCTACAATGAAGTGATGTGGGGTGAATAATTTTCTGAGTAGATGGAAATGATGTTTGTGATGTCATTAAATATGTAAATGAAGTTATTCCTATATATAAAGGAGACCTAAAATTATAATCACATATTAATATCACATGAAATGTATTTCAGGGATAAGATGTATAGTGACTACATGAAGAATTAATGAGATTTTATAATCAAATAATTATTAAAAAAATCATCAAATATGATGTGTTAAATACAATAATTAAATTGGATTTATGATTATTGATTTTAATACTCATATAATTGACAACCTCATAACTTGAAATTATAGATTCAATTATCCTTTCTAATAAAAATCAATACATTTTTAAAGAATCCAATATTGTTGTAGAAAAAAGATGAACATTATATACATCCAAAATATTTAACTATATCATTATGTATACACAGAAGTGTGAAATATATTTGAATGGTTTTAAAGATGATAACAGGAATGGTGGAGTTGATGATATGAATCCCACATAATGTTTATTTTTTATTAGTGATATATTTGGTTCATGAAACTCAAAAAATAAAAAATATATTAATTTTTTCTCTATAAAATATAGCTATATACTTTTTTAAGATGTATCTACTAAGATGATATCAGTTAATATAAAAATTAATTATTTAAATGTAAAACTTGACCATCCATTGATCATTGGATGTGATAACCAATGTGAAAAAAATTTATTGAAGAATATATTGTAGAATTAAAAATCAAAACATGTTGATATTAAAAATCATTTTATACAAGATATGATGGATAAATTCATTCTTAATAAAGAATTTTATATATTTATGGAATAAATAATTGATATTCTAAAAAATCCACTTAATATATTGTCTATTGAATAGATTAGTATGAGAATTAGTGATTATCCAGCATTGCAACACTATGGTATGTTATTCCATGACATTACCCCTATTTTTTATTGTGTTCAATCTCATTACAGAAAAATGAGATGTAATCTATATTAGCGAACTCATGAAAAACATTTATTATGATTTTTTTATTAGTTTGTTGGGTGATTTTAGGATAAATAATATGAATATTTTATGATTTTTTAATGGATCATTACGAGTTAATATCTCTAGTAGAATTTTTAAAAAGGTAGTTTTTTATAATCCAATTACATTAATTTTTTATACCAATATTGATAATGTAATATTAGAGTACATTTGATAATTGATCAATGTATAAATGATTTTGATACTAATATTTCACATTATCTTCAATATATTTGATGAAATATGTTTTATATTTTAATTTCATTAATTTAGCTTAATTATTTTATAGATATGGCATGATAATGAGAATTATTTTATGGTTTTTAAAAAATCCAAAAAAGATGATTATTTATACCTTATGAGAATGATTTGGAATTTATTTTCAGTAAATAATGGGTATTATATTGATGGTGCTAAAAATGATTTGAATATAATTGGTAGTGATCTGATAAAACATGAATATATATTGATTTTATATTAAAATATTCCAGAATTATATATTAATGCATAAATTTAATTGTATAAAAAATCTGTAAGAGTAGTCAATTGTAGAAGAGTAATATATAGTAGAATATATGATTTTATAAAGACATGTAATGTGTATACATGTAATTTAATAGACCATATGGGTTATTTGTATTTTTTTTATCTGTTGTAGAGTTTTTCAAAATAATTATATATATTTTTGGATAATTATATAATATTATTTTACGAGTTAGCTAAATTTTAAAAAATAAGGTACTCACCTTGTTGTTTTTAAGATGAATTAGAGAAAATAAAATAGTCCTTTTACTCTAATGTAATGTAGGTGAATTGTATTTTTACTATAGAAAATATATGAAAATTTACACTTATGAAAAAATAAATATGAGGAATTTCAAAAAAGTCATATCCCTAGTATAATTTTCAGAAACGAAGAATATCTTGATGATTCATTATAAACATAAACTAGAAAAATAAACGAAATGGTGTGGTTCAATTCAAAAGAATCCCAGACATCCTTAAATTAAAAATTTTCCATTATAATGGAGTCGATTCCAAAAATATATATTTTGTGATATTCTACATAGTGAATAGGATTGTTTCACAATGTCTAATCAAACATGGAGGAAAAGATGATTATATTAATCTGTTATGTTAAGAGTCTAACCAAGACAATTAAAATATCTTTTAAAGTGTTTTAAGCCCAACTCTATTAGAATATTTAATGAATAATAATATTAATTTTTATTGGATATTTGTTAGGATCTATTGATCTATATTTGAATAAAACATATATTGGAAATATGGTTCTAGTTTTCAAAAACAATTTACAAATTTGATGAATTGTTTTCCCATGTACTTTGGAATATTATATGTTATGGTATAAAGAGAATAACTCGATTTAAATTTCTCTGGTTGCAAGAGAATAATTTATCTTTTTCTATTAATATAAACTGAACAAAATTGTTTTATATGAAATAAAAAGTGGAAGATAATGATGATGAACATTTTTTACTCTCTATTAATGATTGATCATTCAATTGAAGATTTATTTATTGGGTGAATCATTTTCATCTATTGGTGTAGAATTATAATTGGTTGAAGCCATGCATTGTAAAAGGTTTATTGACATAAATTTTTCTATACTGAATTTTTTATAATAAGAAGAGTGATATATGTTAATGGGACAAAAACAATGACAACATGAGGAAGAAATCTTCTTTTTGGGGGAAACCCACAATAAAAAACATGATGTTTTAACTTTTTTTATACTATTCGATAGTTATGAGATAACATTAATAATATTCCAATGAGTGATTGAGTTAAAAAAATTAATAAAAATTTATTCTTCCACCTCTTACTGTTTATCACCCCATGAGTGATCCTATCAAATTGAATGACTTATTTTGTTGAGAAATTATTGAATGTGATATTAATGATATTTATAAGATATCATTTATAAATTCATATAGTAGTTAAAATCTATGGCTACTCATATACCTGATGACCATATCTTAATTATTGATCTATACATGTTGTCCCTATATAGAGGCTGATAATGTAATAGAATATATATATATATATATATCTCATAAATTTATATACAAATATTTGGCATCGATAAAATATTTGATGAATTTTTAGGAAATAAAAATATATTCATTAATTCTCAATGAAATATATCTATAATATTATTTACACATTATATATTTTTATTTTATATTTTAAGTAATTTATATATATATATAGTATTAATTTTTAAAAAATAATGTTATATATGTAATGAATATTTAAAAAATAAATTAACATTCTAATTATCAATGTTGGGTAAAAATGTGTTACCTTAGTTAATAGTGAAATATTTCAATAAATAATAGATGTTCTAAAATAAAATATATGGAAAAAATTTCATATAATGACATAAAATAATACACATAAAAATATTTGGAAGAATGACAATAAAGATTAATTTTTTTTCTTTATAATTAGTATTTCATTAAAAAATACATCACTTAACAATTTTGAAACATAATGTGTCAAAATACCAAAAAAAATATATCAATAAAGGGACACATCCCCATAAAATTCCATACCATGACTAAAGTTATCGTTTCTATTATTACAAGGCTTAAATTCATACACTTCTGATCATTCTCATGTTTGGAAGCAGAAAATCACATGAAGAAGCCCCAAATTCTTCACTATGAAAAAGAATATTATGGTGTGATAGTAAGTTATAATAATATAATTATTAATATTTATAAATTGTATTTTTTACACACCGTTTAATAATATAATAATATACTTGAATAGTATTTACTGAACATCAATATACTTTTTAGTTATTAAATAATTCAATATTAATCAATTTTTTAATCATCCATTATTTATGCAATGCTTATGTTTTTCTAGAATTATGATGAAAATGAAAAAAAAATATGATTATGGGTTTATTGAACTACCTAAATGATATTATGGGTCCTTTTTTTCATATTAATAATCTAAGAGATTTAAAAAAATATAAATATTTAATATATTTGTAACTGGTCCTGAATTTAGATTTTTCTAGATGTATAGTGAAAACATGTAATAAATTATTCATTATTAACTCTTTATAGTTGATAATGTTAAATTATATCCATGAGGGATGTATTTAGTCCCTATTAACCACATTAATAACATCCATAAAATTAAAATGATGTTTCAAAGATAATTATAAAATTATCATTATTTTACCATGACTATTCAATATATGATAAAATAATGAATACATAATGATGAAAAATATCTCTATACTAAAAATAGAATGGAATTATTTGAAATAAAAAGGAATGGTTGATATATACTAAAAAAACTAGTAAATAATTAATTAATAATTATTATTAAAAAAAATTGCAAATATTTTCTTCATATAGTTTATAAATAAAATATAATTTATGATAACTGAGAATGTGTGCATTTTTTCAAGTCCATATTTGAGGACAGGGGATCTATTTTTTACATCTTGTATTTATTAGATCATATTAGATATTTCTACATAGTATACATTATTTTTATGATATATATATATATATATATATTTATGAAAATAAATGTTACCATTTTATTATTTTTATGCGATTTTCCTGATTATTTCATTTAGTTGTCTCATATCCATCAATTTGAAATAGAAATATGTTCTCCATTCCTTAAAATTTCACATATAAACTCTTTATATATCATTATTATTTAATTTTCTATAAATATTTTCCATAAAATGTTAAAATTAATTTTCATACAGTTAATTTTATTTTCATTCAAATTCCAATATTGTAAATTTTTTAAGCATTCTTTGATAATAACAATATCAATAAAAAATGATATTTTTCCCCATATTTTAAAACAATTTATACTCATACTATAGAGGTGTTTTCAGATATAGAAATTATCTTTTTAGTTTACTCCATTTAAATTTTCTTTGTTTATATATTATCTCATTATTTGGGTTCAGAAATTCATTATATAATTACATTCATTCATTTGATAAATTCTAAAAATCATGAAAATTATTATATAAAATATCTTATTCCCATATGATAAACATTCTACTACTTCAAGTGGATATATTATTGATATAAATTTTATATGGAAAAATACTCATTAAATATATTATTATATTATTGGTAGATTTAATATTATATAATAAAAAATTCATTTTTAGTGCTTTACATCTCCAGAAATTATTTAGTACAATTGTTAAATGGTTTCCCTAGACTATAGGGTTTTCATTTTCTTTGTGGCATTCCTCAAATTATGTTATTGATATGTGATGATTATGTACGTTCGACATTCTTATGTGATATTTATGATTCTATGGTTCATGGTCATAATATTTTCCTTTAATACTTTTATTACAAATACTATATTTATGTTTGTATAAAAGAATTAAAAAAATATTCCAAACATGTAATTCCAAAAAATTGTATCATTTATGTATATCCTTTTTTTATTCCTTATGATTTCAAAATATTTATGTTTTATGGTCACCATTTACTTCATGTATTTATATATATCAAATTAAATATGTTTTAATATGTTTATAATAGATTAATATATTGAAAATTTATGGAAAAATTGTAAACTATTTGTGTGGGATGAAATATATTTTATATAATCTCCTAAAATACTAAATATATGTGTTATTGGATTATGTAATTCATGATTTATAATGTTTAATTGTATAACATGATATAAAATCCATTTATATATAGTATTTATTTTATAATAATATAATGATACTGGTGGTATTGGAATTATGTATCCCTATAATAACATAGTTATAGATTTAAGTCTCCTAATATTTTTATGTACTAGATATGGTAAATTTCTTAGTACACTATGTTATGACTATATTAGTAGTTAGTCATAATGTGTGTTATGATTCACTATTATTATCTTCTGGTGAAACCAATATATAATGTTTGTATATTTAATGATCAGTCTATTATGCTTTGAAAAACCTCATATCATGTATCATGTTAATTTTTTAAATTTAATTATTTATTACAAGATAATGTAGTTACACCAAAATTTATTATCTATCATTGATATTTTATTGGAATTGAATAATTTTTTTAACATACATAGTTTTTATCTTTTTTCCATTATTGTTGAATTACGTCTATGTTTATTATTAATTTATATGTCTCATTTTTCATCATTGATGAAGTATTTAAGGCAATACATTTCTACAATTTTTTGTAAAATTATAAAATATATCCATCATATCCAAATATACTAATAATTTTTTTCTAGGGCATGTGATTTACAATTTAATTATTAAATACATAAGACTAAATTGATATAAAATATTAATATATTGTTCATGGGTTTATATAGTTCATATAAAATATGTTTTATTTATTTTTTTGAATTAAATTTAGTATAATATGATATTAAACTATAAAAGAACCTAGTATAATCATAAGTCATAAAGATCAATATAAATTTACATATTTATTTTAGATTCATATTGTTGTTTACTAAAATTCTCAATGACTATTATTATTTTTTATTTAAAATATACAATATAGTTTTTTGGAAGCACTCAAAGAAGTGTGAATCAAAAGAAAAATTAATTTTCTGAATAATTAAAAGTTTTCCCAAAATACCAATAACAATGGGATCTTATTTAAAAACAATATGTTTTATTATGTAGTTTTATCAAGTAATGTACAAAATAATTAATCATAATGTGTATGAAATTTGATAAAAAAGGAAAAACCTTCCATTGAATTATTTAGGTTAAAATGGTTACTTTTCTTCAGTGTAACTTTTAAACAACAAATTACTGAACAATTGAACAACATAACAAATTACTCACTATCTTTTCTTTAATATTGTAATAATGAAAGGATGATTCATAAATTAATAATTCATATGATAAATTGTATCAATAGTGGATTATAATCAATAAACAAACATTAATGAATTATATTTACTCTACACAATGAGAGGATTTTGGGAAAATGTTCTTTAATAGATATTTTTCCAATAATCTTCACATTAAAAGAGAGTGAAAATCCTATATATATGATACTATATGATAACTCATTAAGTTCATATGAGGTGAGGTTTATTGTATTATTTATGTTTATATCTAGTTTTCAATGATCATTAATATAATATTTATAATATTTTTTCACTGTTAAAACAAAATCTAGGAATATAATGCGGGATAATAAAGAGTAAAAATTATAAATATATTATTTTTAGTGATATGAGTTGTGTTGTGATATGAACCAACTCAATTTTGAGTTTTTAGACTCAATATTACCTATCCTAGGGTGATGTCGTAAATCCCTCAAAAAATATGACCTCGATAAAATTATTTATTGGTTCTATCCCATTTTGGTTGGTTTTTATAAGGACCCAACACTAATCATTACATAATCATGTTAATTAAATTAGAATACACATTGTTACATTACAAAGTTATTTTTATTTCAGTGTTTTACATAATTCATACATAATTCATATATATAAACCCACATGAATATATACTGTCTACTACTAAAACAACGTATGTTTATTCAACAATTATATTTTTTAATATAACATCATATATTTTCCTGAAAATTATTCACAATATTCATTTTAGAATCTTATTTTAGAATAAAAATCCTTAGAACCTATGAAAAAACAATTTAAAACATGTTATGAGCACAACTAACCTTATTAAGTGATATAAAAATACGGTGATAAACTATTAGACCATGAATAATTATAAACATAGAAAATCATGTCCCTAAATACATACTTCTCACCCATTTTGATTCACATTTATACTTTATAAGTACATGATATTTACATAAAACATAAATAAACCCATAACATTAATTTGGTGAATTAATTTATTAATATTTAAACCCTCATGGATACCCAATGATTGTTAACCCTCCTATGTAAAAAATAAAGTATCTCTCACAACAGCCTTATGATGTAACCTTCATCACTACTTTGTTATGTAACCATCAAAGTTACTCTCAAAGTAACCATATATTAGACCTCAAACATAAACATACCGAATGCATTAGAGGTAGATATAATTCCCACCCTTTATCATAAATAAATTATAATGAATAGAGAATAATCATAAAACATGAATAATTATATTTTTACAAATCCTTGCCTTAGAAAAATCATTTATTAATGGAATATTGCTCACAAACATTATCATTGAATATAACAATATAATATCATAAATAAAACATAAAAACCATATAAAAAATATCATTTTAATCATTTATGTCCAAATATATATATATATGTATATTTAAGAAATATCAATTTGAAAAAATAGAAATTAATTAGAATGATTTCGTAGAAAAAATATTTGAAAAAAATTATATATATTTTTAATATAAAGAGACCCTAACCATGGGTTCATATTACTCCAAACATGTTCAAACCATTTGTATATTGGTTTAAATATTTTTATTTTTATATTACATAACAATATTAATATTTTTAATTCTTTAATTATTTCCTTATAGCCTTATTCACACCATTTTATAATAGTTGTTCATTAATTCAATTGTTTATTGTGATTTCATTTCATGATTTCCATGTTTGGATAAACATAAATTTTCTTATCAAAGGAAATAAAAATAACATAAGTTGAATTAAATGGTGTTTAAATGTTTCCAAAAGTCAAAATGTTACCATATATAATTTTTTTTATAGACATGAGGATGATTCCATAGATAAATTATTAATGAAAATGGTTTAGTTTATTTTGGAAATTTTTATGATAATCAGAAAGATATATCATTTTATTTAATATCATGTTTATATAATTGTTCAAAAACATTATATAACGTATAATATTTATAATAAAATCTTATTAAACCATAATAATGTTTTTATTACCAGCCTTGATGATGATAATAAAAAATGAACGTGTGTCATCCATGATGGCAGTAAATCAACACATCACAGATGATGTAAGCATTTTTATAATGATAGGGGAGGAAAAGTTTTTTGATGATAAAATTTTAACTCAAATTGATAAAAATGCACTATATATAATACAATTGAGTTTTAGTGACACTTGTATTATTTGAGGAGAATATAAAAAATAAAATAAATGAAATTAAAATGAAAATAACTGAATATGAATACTGATTATGACTCTTGAATTAGTCTCCATGGGGACCTCTTAAATGAACTTGGTTTTTGTCTTTTGGTGAGACCAGAAGGACATGGATGTGAGGAGGATTCTTCAGAAGTGAATTCTCTAGTAATTAAATTAGATGATATGATTTTATGTTTGAGGAGAATAGGTGGTGAGAGGTGTTATTTATAGATGATGGTAGGGGTGTTTTCTCATTTTTATATTCATTACTTAATTATTTGGACTAAAGAATGTAAATATTTTGAGAATTATAACTATATATATTACAATAATTAGTTTTAATTCATGATTATGGGTATTATAGCAGAAAACACTCAATGAATAATGTATATAACTTATCATTAATATATAGGATAAATTAGTATATTTTACAATTCAAACGAAATTCAAGTATTTTAAAAAAATATGAAAAATTAAAACAGACTACATTTTGACATGTGAAATAAAAAAATGAGAAAAATATTTTGAAATTAAATTTCTAGATACATGAAATGAAATTTTTAATTAAATTCATCATTTTCTCAATACAAATTTTAAAATTATAACAAATTTATAACACTTTGACAAATTAATAAATGTACTATTAAATTATCAAATAGTCACTATAGAAAAATATATTAAATTATAAATTAATATTATGAAAATATTTTCTTTGTTAAATCATTATATTAAATATATAATTGTAACAAAATATTTATGATTTTCAAAAATACCATTACTTAATTTATTATTTTCAAAACATTAATTAACTTATTCCATTGTATTAATACGTTATATTTTCACTTATAATATATAAAAAATTTATTTATTCATCAATAGGTGAGGTCACAATTTAATTAGTATAGATTACTTGTTTTCAATAATTAACACTTACTACATTATACATTTATATTGTATTTTAATATTTAATTTCTATATGAAAATAAATTATTTTATAAAAACATATCATGATACATTCTAAAAATATTCTTGAAATTAAATCCTTATATTTATTTTTATTTAATAAGTTATGATACAACTCCCTTATAGCTTTTTCTTATCCCCGTGTTTCTTCTTCGACCACATGATTTCTGAAAAAAACATTATTCCATAATACATTGTCTCAATGATCAAGAAATATCAATGGAATTCACTTCATAATAATGAATATATTCCATCTGAACTAATTCTTGTATCAAAATGAGAGATGAAACTAGGACATACATTATAAACCTCAAAAAATGAAAAACATTGTGAACCTTAGATAAAATTGGTGGCAAAGATACTTGGTATGCAACGGGTCCAACTTTCTCCAGGATTTCATAAGATCCAATGAACTACAGAAAAAATTTCCATTCTAAAAACACAAAAAAATTATAAGGTAATATTTTATGGTTAACATGATCACATAATTCGAATGAAATATTTCCTCTTGTTATATATAATGATTTTCTACCTAATCTAAGTTGACCTCTTGGTTTGTTCGATTATCTTTACTTTCAAAACAATATACTCAATTAATTCCGGTCCCATCACCTTCCTTTCCTGAACTTCATCCCAAAATAATAGAGTTTGACACTATTTTCCATATAATGACTCAAAATATTCCATCTATATATTTGAATGAAAACAATAATTATAAGAAAACTCAACTAAATAAATATTATGATCTGAATATCAATGGTAATCCATTGAACAAGAACATTACATGTCTTCAATGTGCAGAATTTGTCTCATTTTTTGTTTATCATATTGGGGATGAATGGTTTTGAAAAATTATATTCCATCAAAAAAGTCATCTAATGTCCATTATAAAAATAGATGGAAAATGGGATCACGATGAAATAAAATTGATATAATAAATCCATGTATCCTATTAATACCATTAAGGTTCAGTTGAGAATGGTGTTTGAGAGACACAATATCATGAATAGAAAGGAAATGTACAGACTTATGTAGTCGATTGAAAATGACCTAAATCACATTTTAAAATCATGTAGTATTTGGTATTCATAACAATAAGTCCATGGATATATTTTCCCATTTCCACTTTGGAATTGGAAAAGGCTAGAGCACACCCTTTGATAGTTTTCGATCTTATTTTAACTATTAATATTTCAATCATATCATAATATAATATACAACATCAATTTTGATTATATCACAATATTAATAGTCTTGAAGGTCTCTGTACAAATTTTTTATTCTAGGATGAATTGAAAAAAGTGAACTATGAGCTTCACATAATAATTCCTTTTTAGTTGGGAATCACAAGGTATATATAATATCATTATGAATCTCTTGAAACAATCTTTATCAACATTTTATTTTGAAAATTTACCTTTGGTAACCAATTAAATCATTTTTTGTTACTCATACTCTTACATATGTACTTTTTAAATTCAATCTAATAGATATGATTATAATAAAACCTAAAAAAGATGAATTTACTACACAAATAACTTCCATGACGAAAATCCACAAATCATTTACCATGGTGTTAGGTTTCAAATGTATCATGGTAAATGTAGAGTGATGTATTCGACATAATGAATCCAAAACATTGTTTTCCTTTTTAGGATGGTTATTTATAGTGAAATTATAATCCATTATTAGTTATAGGAATCTTAATTACTTCATGATATATTCAATTTGCGTAAATATATTATTTAATCTTTTTTGGTCATTATATGTTTCAGATTTCACAGCATATAAATGATTCCTCCAAATTATTAAAGATAAAACCACATATGATAATTCGAAATCATGTGTGGGATTTTTTAATTCCTATGGATTGAGTTTCATTGAGGAATATGAAATTAACAAATAATCTAGAATTACAATGTAACCAGGTCCCTTCAATGAAGCATCTATGTAGATGAAAAACTCACCGTTTCTAGAACGCTGATACAAAACAATAGTATTCACTAATTTTTTCTTCATTTCCTGAAATCAATCATCACAATATTATATCCAAATAAATTTATTCCATCTCATGTTAACATAGATAGAAGGGTATATAATCAAGAAAAAGTTTTATCAAATTGTCAGTAAGAGCATTTGAAACCATGTAAATGATTAATCTCAGTTAATTTTGTGGGTCTTTTACATTTATAACAAAATTTTGATGGGATAAACGGTTATCCCATACATGTCTATAATGTGCCCATGAAAATAATTTTTTTGCAACCAAAAATCACATTATCAAAATTTCCCATATAATATTTTTCAAAAAGGAGTTACATGAAAACATTGACATGTTTTTCATTTTCCTCATAATTTTTGGAATAAATCAAATTGTCACCAATAAAAATAGCAAAAAAATACAAATACTCATAGAAGATTCAATTCAATAGATCCAGGAATATTGTCAGATAATATTCAATCCAATGGTTATAAAAAACAAATAATGAACATATCTAGGTCAGAACACTCTTTTATTAATTTTACTATCTTTCACCTTCATCTGATTGAACTTAGATCTCATTTCAATCATTGAAAAATATCGAGCTTCATAGAACTAATCAGACCATTAATCGATATGAGGTAATAGATAATAATTCATAATAAAAAATCTATTCAGGTCTCTATAGTCAATGGAATTTATTATGGAACCATATTTTTTTTTCTAAAAAAAGGAGAACCCCGAGGTGAATTTTTATAGTTAATAATGCCTTTAGCACGAAATTATTTTGGATTATTTTCCAATTCTTTAATTTTCACATGATAGAATTCATTAATGGTTTTTGAGATTATCATTGAATAGATATATAAATAAATAGTAAATTCAACATCCTAATCAAGTGTAATACAAGGAAACAAATCATAAAAACATTCAGGTATTATTTTACCTCCAAAACATCATTAATCTCAATAGTTCCCTTATTTTAATCAATATGATGAAGATAAAACTTGTTTCTATCATTTTAAATATTTATTAGATTCCTAATATGTTATCAATGGTATGGATTCATTATTTTATACAAAAAGAATGTATTAAAAAAATCTTTATATCTACAATTAATATTAACATGATTAATAGAAATCTAATTAATACCAATAATAACGTCAAACACCACCAAAAAAAAACTAATAAGGATATTAGGTAAATTTGTTGTAGAAATTTTTTTTAATACTATTATAATTACATTTTTTGAATATTTCTTCCTGGTGTTTTAACCATAAGATTTGGAGTCATATTTTGAGGTGAAATTTCTAATTTACCAGAACATTTCTTAGAATTAGAGGAATGTGTATACCTCCTATCAAACAAAACATTTGAAAAATCCGAGTAAACAATCAATGTACCTGAAACCACTTAATTTTATGTCCAAACATCTGCTGAAGTATTCATAAAGGAATTCAATATACCTTTTTTTTCTTATATTATGGATACATTCCATCATTCTGATCTTTTTATTGTGAAGTTATTTTCATAATATCCCGTCTCATCGCATTAGAAACCATTCGTAGAATGACTATAATATTTATTCATTATCACACTATGATATTTTTTATTTTAGTATCATGAAATGTGTCCATACAAACCACAAAAAATAGTATGGGATATGTTAAGGCATTCTACATGTTTCACCTTACACCACTTCAACTTAAATGGAAAGTAGACTTTCTTACCTTCATATTTTCTGGAATGATTCTTACCCATATCATTCTATCTGGATCTTTTCTTCTGTTTTTTTAAATGAACATTATCATTATGAAACCACTTTCCGACCTCTCAGAAAATTAAAACCTTTTTCCATATGTTTTGAATTCATAGAATGTTAATGCCCTAAGATATCATATCATAAATACAAAGTAAAAAATGATTGATTTTAATTTAATTATATCAAATAATATTTATTGAATAAAATTCCAATTGCGAGATTTCTTCTACATACACTGCATATTATTCCTTTTTTAAATTAATGGAAATACTTTTTCTCCCTATGAAGAACCATGATAGGGAAATATTTTTCAATTAAAATATTCTTAAATTTTTCTCATTACAAAATTTCAAACTCCTTGCTATCTCTAATATTCTTGAACATTTACCACCAATACTCATCTTTAACTACAACATGATAAATAGAAAAAATGATCTTTAAATTATAATAACACACCATGATATTATATATCTTTCAAATTTCTTTAATCAACCCCTCAACCACCACTAGGTCAGGAGATACAATTTAAGAAGGGTGTTTCCCCATAAAATGTTTTACTATCATCAAGTAACATTGTGTTAGCTCTGTTTTTTTATCTTTCATGGATTACACAAGAATTTATTTCATACATAACCTGATCCATTGCAATCAAAAAGTACTTAGTTCCAAACCCTAACAATCCTGACCACATATTAAGAAAGATATCAGCCTCTCAATGACTTTCTACATCATATTCGCTAAATCTTATACGGAAAAAAAATTCTTCGAAAACAAATATTTGATGAAGAAAAAAGTTAATTTTAATATTATATAAAATTTAATGTTTACCATAGGGTAAAGATAAGTTATTGTATTATCTTAAAATTATCCTTACCACTAACATTATCTAAACCATGTCTGGATATGATCTATGAGGACCTGACCTTAAATATAACATAATATTGTTAATTCAACTAAAATTAAATTTATTACATTAGAAATGAAATTTTCAGTTTATAATTTTATAGAATTTTTGAAATAATAAATAAATATAAACTTATTATAATAAAATAGGGTTCTTCTAAAATAATATTTGTTTCTTCCGTAAAATAATTTATTTAAATTAAAAATGAAATATTTTCCTAAAAATATTTAAAATATTAATCTCGGTTTATTTTTTCCATAGAACCATCTTTTAACCATGTGAAAAACAATTTTAACATGGGATTAGAAAATTTTTTAGTAAGGGACATAAAAATTAGTAGGGAACCCACTATGACATGATTACATAGAAACATATGAAATCACTTTCACAAATACAAAATTTTCACCCATTAAGTTTCATATCACTACTTTGTGAAAACATGAGACTTCCATTGAACACAAATAAAACCATAAAGGTAAATTGGGGAATTATTTATTTAATATTCTAATAATAGTGTCTAACAAATAAATTTTTACCATCATAGATACCATAAAATGTAACCCACCTGACTACCTTATGATTTACCCCTCACGACAACATTATGGTGTAACCATTTTAGTTACACATAGAGTAACAATTTTTTCAAACTCCAAAAAAATATAAAATACATTAGAGGGATATATATGTCCCACCATTCATTATAAAAATTTCAATGAAGTAAACCATAATCATAAAACATGAATACATATAACCATAAAACCCATTTATTGAGAAAAATATCAAAATAAAAGAATATTTTGAACATACATTTTCATCGAAAATGACCTTAGAATACTGTAAGTAAATAATATGAACCATAGAAAATTTAAAATATTAAACCATTTATGCCCTAATAAATACATTAATATAGCCTATTTTGAAAACATGTCCTTGAATTATAATGATGTAGAAGAATAATTCCATAAGACATTTATAATAATGTTTTAGTTAATGTGTCCCTTACCTTGGGTCTTTCGTACATCAATCATATTCAAAATAAATAATATAATGGTTTAAATTTAAATATTAATATTTTAAATATAGTCATTCATATTTATAATTCCTTAGATGATCATTTTATAACATCTTTCCACCAATATTAAATAATATTTTGTTATTTCCATAGTTTTAGGTTCATTATTTTCATGATTTGTGTGGTCTGTTTATATAGATTTTTTTCAAAATGAAGAAAAACTACATAATTGGAATGAAATGGTGTTAATATGATTCCATAATTTCAATTGATTCCATATATCATTTTTTTTCTAATATGAGGATAAATAATTAGAAATAATATTAATGAAAACTATTTGGTTTATTATGGATGTTCTTATAACCATTACGATGTTATATCATTTTATTTAATGTCATGTTTATATAATAGTTCCAGAAAATTATATAAATTATAATATGTATAATAAAATAAAACTTGACTATAATAAAAATTTTATGACAATACTGGAAGGTAGTTTCATGACCCATCCCTCAGGGCCAATGACGTGACTACCCTAAGAAAACCTTTAAAGAACAAAACATGATGCAACCACAATGTAAACTACTATATAAAATCATTGATGATAGTAAAGAGACCAAAATACACACCCTTTTGATATGTACAATTATAACTGAAAACTAAAAATACAACGGGAAAGTGGTAACAAATCTTTGATCATCCACCGAGGTTTCTACCTAAAGGGTAGGTACAACTCATGATCTGTAGTCTCTACATCACATCACTCCAAATGGTCATCCATTGAGCACCGTACAGTCCTTCCACCCTCAACCTCAATCAATGTTGTACATTTTCTATAGAAGACACAACAAGGTGTGGGTGTAGCCCATGTAGGGGTGAGTATAACTATACTCAATAGAGACCCCAAGACCCCCATTGGTCACCCTGAGTTCCACAAAGGAAAACCCACAATGTGTGACCTCCATCTCAAAGCACGAAGTGATTTAAATCATTTCTACGTTGGATAATTCCCATACATATACCAATGTTTTTATGATATACTATTCCCAAACGTGAGGGAATAATAACTCAATAGTAACACAACGATGGTCGAAGTAACACATAGGTAACACCACGAAGATAGAAGTACCACCCACTTTTCCCCATGAAGATATCACCCTTAAGGTAAATGTACCACACAGGTATCACCATGATGTACCAAGACTCTTCTCACATATGAATTAGTGGGGTATGGAAATACAGATGATTAGTTGGGAAGCTAGACCGTCATATTTTGTCAAGAGAAACTGCTTCTGACGATACAGACTCTGACCCACACTGGATCGATAGGTAGTAACACCCGCAATGATCAACACAGGATCTGACCTACCCAAAGATGATTTTTACTAACCCCCACAATAACCCACAGAAGATCTATCCCACAGTAGATCAGTAAATGATGACCCACCCAGGTTTATTGAGCACTGACATAAACACGATCTAGCCAACACAAGATTGGTATGAACTAACCCTCAAAAAATAATTGAGCGCTGATCCACATGGGATCTGAACCACACAATGTCAGTGATGACCCACATAGGATTGCTCCAAACTAAACGCAGTATGATTTATCTCTTACCTCTGCCTCTCTATCATCCACTAGATTCATGCTCATAACATGCTTGATTATGGAAGAATCACTTCTCAATCCTTCAGTCATATTTCAACGAGCAGAAAGTCCCACAAATAATTATCTCGATGCTCTATCACTTTATAAGGGTTCCAATTCAATAGAAAGTGCATCTATCGGACACCCGGTCTGTATGTTTTCTTTATTTTATTATTGAGTGACTAATTGAATTTAGAGTCGATCACATGCAGCCATATTCCAACATTCTCTAAAACTCTCGTGATGAATTTTAAATGGACCGCATTGTCACAATGGTTTTTACACCATAGACGATGCGCCAATCAGACACTCCGACTATTAGTGACACCCCATTCCATAGAACGGGGTTAACCACGCCTTGGATCGACCAAGCTTGGTTGTGCCATCTGAAATATGACAAAGAGACCACTTCCTAAAATGTGTCACAATGCAACTAATGGTGTGTCAATAAAATGCTCGGTTTTCCAGTTACATGCATTTATTTATTCAGGGATAGTTTGGGTCTTGGCCCGGTCCGACATGGTCAGATCGGCAAGATGCAATGGGTCCCGGGGTCTACCAGACACTGCTCGGGTACAGCCCTCTATGGGTCATCCCAGTTCACTGAATTTGTCCCATCAGGGTCTAATCGGTTCAGTTTGCATTCCCGGGCCATGGTTGGCCCGTCCCATGGGGTTGGGATCATCCAACACACTTTGGTCCACTAGGTCACGGGTCCAATTCACTGGGCGGGTCCATCCTGGTCATCTTTCCCACGTCATTCCCGATCTTCTAGAAGGCGGACCGGTCTTCCCATCATGCCTTGTGGGTGTGGGGATGTTTCAGCCAGCCGGTGGGGTGCTACCCCACTGCTAATACCAGTCTTCCACTTCAGCGACTGGGGGGGGGGATCCTCCAACGTGGCCCATGGAGAGGTATGTGTGGTTTATCTCATGCCATGACTAAGAGCTATGACATCCTAAAGAAGTGTGTGATAGCACACTGCTCCACTTTCCTCCTCAGTAGGCCGCTTCTACTCATCGGGGGTACATTCCACAACCCCCTTGTTGGGTAGCGTGTGGAGGCACACCGCGACCTCCTTCATGGTCGTCCGAGACGGACACTGTCTCAACTCATCGTGGCTATGGCTAAAACCTTCTTGACTGGAAGAATGTGAGGGCATGCCACTATAACATTCATGGCCAGTTGATTCCTTCTGCTACCATTACACATCATCCCATGTTTCATCCAACAAAAAACATTTCTCATCAAGGACACGTCAATTTCCTAAAAAATGTTGGATGGTCGGGCCTTGTTAGTTTGCCCTGTACCCTCTACATTAGCGTGAAATCAAGAGTGTGGTAAATGATTTTTCAACTCTTTAAATTAAAAATGAAAATAAACCATACCTCGAGATCATTGAATAATTTCACATTTGACGTAGATTCAGTGTTTTTCGTCCCCAAAAGAAGCCGCCAACGACAACACACAATCATTTTTCTTCATTTTGGGGTTTGGTGTTTCTCATCACTGCTCGTTGAAATCAGATCCATCCTCCATGTGTTGGGCGTCGCGGCACTTTACCTGAGTTTTTTCTCTTGGTGAAGCTATAGAAATACCTCCCCCACAATTCATATAAATAGTTATGGGGGAGGGTATGTAATGATCATGGAATTAATGGGGGTTCATTTAACTAGAAGCTTCTTAAATGTTAATGATGTTGTTACTTAGTATTTTAATGGTCAATACATTTAATGTAATGAACCTATTCTGGTCCCAAACTACCACATGTCCATTGGAGAAAAAGAAATAAACATATAAAATTAATTTTTTTTAAAGTCCCAAAATCGAACATTCTCTCTAGATATATTATGGTCAATGTGAAGCATCTATTATGGGATTCTCTGCATTGCAGATTCAATGGTGTCCTCATATTTTTAATCTGAGCACCGTTACTAATGGTAGAAAATGTCACACACACGTTCACTTAATGTACCTAAAAAAGTTCAGAAATTTATTCTGGGAAAATCAGTCCTCGGAATCATGCACCGTCAATTTTAAAATACTCGTAATAATTCCATATAATTAAAAAAAAAATATGGAAAATTCAGGTCATTAAATTCTACCCACCATAAGGATTTTTGTCTTCAAAAGACACACCATAGACTAGGGAAAAATGGGTTACTAAGCATTAATATGAGCCTCCCGCCCCCATGTTCTCTCCTGTAGGATCCCATGATGAAAGGGAATATGAATCAAAGGTATCGATCATCAAAAAATTTTCCTCTCCTGTTGATCCTCAATCTCAAATGGAACCTCTGTAAACGTTTCCCTGTCACCAATGTCCAACTCACCATGGACGATGACCTGAGATGGTTCATGCATGTATCTCCTCATCTAAGATATGTGGAAGACTTTGTGCACCCTCTCCAACTGTGGTGGAAGTGAAAAGTAGTATTCCACCATCTATATCATCAGAATTATCAAAAATGGTCAGATAAACATCATTGATAACTTTTAACCTGGAAAAATCTCCTCAATCCTCGTCGAGGTGAGAGTTGTAGGATGATGTGGTCTCCCTTCTCGAAATATAAATGTCTATGTCTCCTGTCATTAAAAGAATATTTTCTACTATGTGGATTCATCATCTTCTCTTGGATGATTTTCACCATCTCAGTAGTAGCTTGTTCCATCTCTGGACCCATAAGTGCTAACTCCCCTGGGTCTATCCAGCATAGAGGTGATCATCATGGTCGAATGTATAATGATTTGAATGGTGTCATGCCTAAGGTGGAGAGATAGTTGTTGTTGTATGAAAAATCCACCAAAGGAAAGTGATCCTCCCAACTGAGGACACAATCATGGAATCACGAAAAAAACATGTCCTCCAGTGTCTAAATAGTCCACTTCGTCTTACCATCCATTTAGGGATGAAAGGAAGTGGAAAAATCATGGATGAGTCCCAAACACCTCATGTAATTCCATCCACAAATGGTATGTAAAACTTGTTTCATAGTCGAAGAAGATCATTGATGTCCCCTCATGAAGTCATAGAATCTCTTGTACAAAGAGGCATCCCAACCCCTCTCCTGATCCCTTAACTCTGATGGGTAGGAATTTAGCTGACATGGTGAGTCATTCAATGATCACCTAGATGAAATCATGCCCCCATGATGTATGGGGAAGCCCTTTAAAAACGTCCATGGATATTCCATCACACTTAATATCCAGCACCTCTAGTAGTGGCACTCTTCCTGCTCGAACCGGATGATCGATCTTTACTTGATGACTAGTGAGGCATTGAGAACAAAACTCCGCAACTACTTTCTTCATTCCTGGCCACTAATACTAACATCAGAGGACCTTGTACATCTTAACCACACCATGATGTACAACCATAGTGGGTTTATGGGACTCCCTCAGCACCTCCTCTTGTAGCACCAATGGTACAATTGTACATCCTCTGAAGAGGAAGATGTGCTACCCACCATTAGAAAAACCTTCATGTGGATGTCCTGAGGATATCTGAGCATGTAGAGCCTCACTGTCAATGTCTTTATGTTTTGGCTCTCGAACTCACAAAAGAGGCCGTGGAGTGATAGTCATAGAATATAGGTAGGATGCTCCATATCTATTCACAAATGATATCTGCAATGTACCTAGCTGCTCTATTGCCTCACTCAGCAACTGTAGACTATACCACATACTGAGTGTGTCTGCCACTCCATTCCCATTCCCAATAGTATATAAAATCTCAATTTTAAATTCCTAGAGGAACCCTAGATATCATATTTATCTCAGGATTTGGACCATTGTTGATATAATTTACTTGAGACTCTTGTGATCAGAGTAAACTATTAAATGTTCTCCTGTGAAGTAATTTCAGCAAATCTTCATGGTGATGTCCACTACTGATAACTCCCGGTCATTGGTAGAATAGTTCTTATCATCCTGTCTCACCTGTCGAGAGCTATAAAATAACACTATTTTATCCTGCATTAGGGAACATCAATGTCTGGTCCCAGATGTCTCGTAGTAGACTACATACCCAATGCCCTCTTTAGGTAGCCTCCTAATGGGGGCAGTTTTCAGTCTCTACCGCAGATCCAGAAAACTATACTAGTATTTCACAATCCCCATGAAGGGTTATCCATTATTTTTCGCTTCTAAATAATGTACAGAAACTCTGGAAATGATGGGTATGAATCTCCGGTAGTACCCAGACAAACCCAGGAAACAGTGCACCTTATTCCTACTCATGGGTCGCTCCCATGGTAGAACATCCACTATCTACTCCGAATCTACTGGAAAACTAGCCTCTGAGATAATTTGTCCTATAAATTGAAGATATCTTATCCAGAACTATTACTTATAGAGCTTACCATAAATCACGTTCTCAAAGAGTGTATCTAGAACTATATGTAGATGATTGGCTTTCTCCTCCTCTGTCGTTGAGTAAACCATGATGTCACCGATGAAGTCCACTACAAAGTGATTGAGGTATGGCTGGAATATTCTTTTTATGAGTCCCATGGACACTTCTGTGGTGTTAGAGATGCCAAAATTCATAACCATGAATACATAGTGGCCATACCGACACATTAAATCCCTCTTCTGCACATCCTCATATAGTACCCTGAGCTAATGATAGCCTGATCTGAGGTCTTTCAACCAAATCCATCAATCACCCTTCTGTTGATCGAAGATATCATCAATTCGGGGAAGTGGGTACGTGTTCTTCACGATCACTATTTTTAGGCACCAATAACCCCCCATTATCTCAAACTCCCATCTTCCTTATTGGCAAACAATGTCAGGTCTTCCCATGGAGAAACACAGGGCTTTTGAAACCCTTTCTCTTTAATTCCAATAACTATACCTGTAACTCATGAAGCTTCATGGAATCCATCTGATATTCTAGAGTTGACATTGGTGATTTCCCGGTGTACAAGTAGATGTAAAATTATACCACTCTATGAGAAGGTAATTCTGGGACATTATCTGGGAATACATTGGCATACCGGTCAACCACTATGTGATAACTCAGACTCTCAACATCAACTACACTGAGGGTAATGCTCAAAAAATAATGTGTAATTGGATTCACCCTCCTAAGGGAATTTCTATCATGTGATGAAAATGTTCCCTTCTCAACGATGAAGGAAAATGGGGTCCCATCCTCACAGAATCCCCCACACATTTCACCTAATACAATCAATATGAGCATGGAGTGTGGATAACCAATCATACCCCATATGACGCTGAAAGGCCATGAATCCAATACTAGAAGATCCTAGTCGATGCTCTTTCCTCCTATATTAATTTCATTCTATCGGAACTGGTGTATAATCGACGAATCTTTTCCTATAGGAGTCTCTAGTTGGAAGGGCCGAGCCAACAACTCCATCAGAATCTCTGAGCTCCGAATGAGGGACATGGAAATGAAATAGTGTTTGGAAACTGTGACTATAAGTACTAAATATAGGGTGTAAGATACATAGATTGAACCCATAGTCCACTTTGGAGATCCATGGTTGTAGGCCTTAGTGGAATAGAGCTGAGATAGTCCCTATCCTCCTACTCCCTGTTGTCGAGGTTGACCACCTGGTGGTGGTGGTGCCAGAACCTCAAATCGCCATCCATCGCCTACTGCAATACCAACTCCACTACCACATCTTCCACACTGCGGACCTCCTCGCTCAAACCTTGTCCACAACCTCATAATTCCCTTGATCGTCTATTGATGGTTAGTATGACAGTTTGGGAAGTTGCGTTCCATGTTACCCTACCCACCGCACGAGTAGCTCTTCATGATCCTCAATAGTCCTCCTCTATCATCTGATCCCCAAACCACTGACCCTATATCCTGAGGTATCCCACCATATGGTCTTTCCCACATAGGCCCCTACATCATCAGGAAAATTCCTACTGCATATGACTCTACTACCTAATGTTCGGTGGTGACACTCGCAATCGGTGACTGCTCAGCTAGGAAGCTCTCCACCAAAAGTGCTCACTCTAGCACTCCATCCTCCGTCAGAATGTTGAGTGATACCATCGATGCTCTGATAACCCATTGATGACCTTGATCAATGGTCCGGACCCTGAAGAAGGGGTCACGTACCATGTATGGGGTATAGATGGAGTGGTCGGTGAACCTCTCTGAGTACTGGGCCACACTCATGTTTCCCTGCTGTATGTGCAAAATCTCTTATATATGCAATGAGCATAGAATTACATGGATGAACTTTTCCCTGGAACGGCCCTCGATGTCTTCCCAGGTGAGGGTGACCTCAAAGTGTAACTGGAGTGTCATACTTCAATATCTTCCAGCTTCTCCCTGGATGATATTGGTATATAAGATTACCATCAGATCAGCTGGAGTCCCAACTAAGAAAAAAACTCTGGCCACAGCCTCCATCCAGTCCTTAGCCACTGGCATATTCCTCTCCCTACGGACCCTAGAATCTTTCTACTTCTAAAATTTGTGCAAACATCTTAGTCTACATACACCCACTACTTTTGGGGCTAGTGGAATCTACTTCCAAATGAGTGGTGGTGATAAGGTTACACTAGCTGAAGCTGCTAACACTGTATGATGGCCTTGCACTGAAGCGTCATCACTCAGTGGGTCGTCATCCTGTTCTATCTTGGGAATCCTTGCTGGCTGTCTACATGTTGGCATATAGAAAGTATACAATGGCACCACCTTTAATAATTCATACCTGGTGATCCGACTCAATGAAATCAAAAGAAATTTTTTTTAAAACATACAAAATTAGTGTTTTCGTGAATTAAGATGGAAATCAGAATTCAGGGACTTATTATATGGATACATCTACTACTGTACCAACATTAGATTCCTAAAACTGAAAACCACACTCATAATACATAATTTTAATACCACATTAGAATGATCAGATTCCTAGTTCTTTGGTAGAACCAAATCATTGATATCACATGGTCATATCTCGTCCCCTAGGGCTCGTGTTGTGACTACCCTAATCCTACCATTCATAGGATAGAAGTTGGTGACTAGCACTGAAAATACATATCACTAAAATGGGAATGAATTTTCCATTTAACCTATACAGACACACATTCCAATAAAGAAAAAAGTAGAAACCCTGATGTAAACTGTTATAGTAAAAGTATGATGGAAGTAAAGGGGTGGAATACAAGCCAAACTGAAATGTACAAGTAGAACTGAAAAGTGAAAATATAACTGGAACGTGAAAAACATTTCCTGAATCGTCCACCGAGGATCCAACCTGAGGGGTTGGTACAAATCCTGATCAGTAGACCCTGTGTAACATCACACAAAATTGTCCACCTCTGAGAAACGTCCAGTCATGGCCCCCTCAGCCTTGATCAACATTGTATCCCTTATCCACATGACACAACAAGGTGCCAGCATAGCCTGTGCATGGTTGAGTACAATGATACTCAAATGGGAGCCCGAGACCCCCGTAGGTCTCTTAGAGTTTCACAAAGGAAAAAACACCATAAGATACCTCCATCTTAATCCACGAAGCGATAGACATCATCACTACTTAGGTATATGCCCATATATATACCTATTTTATCAAGATATACACATACCATAAATGACGAAAGAATACAATGAATGTAGCACCACAATGGTAGAAGTACCCCAAAGGTAACACCATGAAGATAGAAGTACCACCCAGGTATCACCAGGAAGATGACACCATGGAGGTAAAATTAAAATGCAAGTATCACCATGTAGGTAAATAACACATTACACATTGGAATTAATGACGTAAAAAAATAAAAATGATCAGTCGCGAAGCTAGATCATCTTATTCAGTCAAGAGGCACTGCTTCTAACCATAAAGAGTGTCACCCACATAAGTTCGATAGCTTCTAACCCCTGTAATGATCCAAAAAATATCCGACCCTCCCGAATTCGATATGTACAAACCCTCACAATGACCCCCACAGGATCTGACCCAAACAAGATCGGTATGCGCTGGCCCACACATGATCGTTAAGCACTGACTCACAAAGGATTTGATCCACACAAGATCAGTATGCGTTGACCCACACAGGGTCATTGAGCGATGACCCACACAGGATTTGACTGACATAGGATCAGTGATGACCACACTGGATCTCTCGGTACTAAACTCTGTATGATCTGTATCCAACTTCTACAACACTACTAGTCACTAGATTCCTACTCATAGCACACATGATTCTAGAAAAAACACCCATCAAGACTTCGACTATATTTTAACATGAAAAAACTCTCACTAAGTAGTAACCTAATTATTTTTTAAATCTAAATGGTACCAATGCAATAGAGGGCACGTAAATCAGACTCTTGGTTAGTAAGTTATTGGAATTTTTATGCCGAGAGTCCAGTTGGATTCGGAGTCGATCCACCTTGGATATTTTAAAACATTCTATAAAACTCTTATGGATTATTCTAAAAGGAACACCATTCCAATAGGGCCCTTACGCCACATACATCATGTCAATCGGACGCCTGGTCATTTAGTTACACCATATTCAATGGAATGTGTGTGATCACAACTCGGTCCATCCGGGCTCGATCCGGCCTGCTGAAATATAACATAGGGAATGCTTCTCAAAATGGGTCCCAACGCCACTGACAGCGCGTCAATCATGCACTCAGTTTATCAGTTCCAGGCGTTTATTTATTCGGGCACTGGTTGGGTCTGGGCCAAGTCTGACTCGGTCACACCGTCCAGACGCAACGGGTCCCAGGGTCTACCTTACAATGCTTGGGTTTGACAATCTAAGGGTATGAATGGTTCACTGGGTCTAGCCCATCGGGGTCATCCAAGTTCTGTTTTTGGAATTAGGCCGCAGTTGGTCCAGCCCGTCAAGTGGGGCCCGACGCTCCCACATTGGCCCAATGGGACGAGGGTCTGGTTCGCTATGCAGGTCTAGCCTAGTCGGCCTACTCACATCTGGCTCGGTTCACCAAATGGTGGTTGGTTCTTCCTAGCTAGCCCCACATGTGTGGGGTCGTCTCAGCCAGTTAGTGGGGTGTTTCCCCACAACAATTATTGGTATTCCATTTCGAACGACAAAGGGGTCCACCAACCTGGCGTGGAACATGTGTCACACTGTTCTCCACATTCCATGGATTTGATCCGCGACCTCCTCCAGTGGCGCACGACAACACCCCGCTCCCCCTTCCTGTGCGGCCAGCCAGGGGAGGCCGCCGCTGGTTGTCATAGCTACATACTGAGACCCACTTGTCTGGTGGCCCACAGTTGTGCTCCACGACCTCTTTCACGGCCGACCGAGACGGCCTCCTTCTCCACCCACCGTGGCTACAACCACAACCTTTTTTGCCGGAGGCACACTGCTATTAATTATATGTCTGGTCGTTGTCGGCTAATGATTTCACCCATCATCTCAGGTTTTGTACAACCCAAACATTTCTTGCGAATGACACATCAACTTCCCACAAAAATAGAAAAGAGTCTGGTCCATGTTCATTTTGTGCTTGCCCTCTACTTTAGTTTGAAACATGTGGGTGGTAAAAGATTAATCAACTCATGAAATTAAACAAGAAAATAAAACCTACCGTGAGATCATTGGAAAATGTCACGTTCGAGGAAGATTCGGTGTTTGTCGTCCTCACAACAAGCCACCAATAATGTTGCCCAATCATCATTATTTGGGTTCGGGGTTCGGTGTAGCTTATCACTACTCCCTGTAACCGGCTATTCCCTCTATGTGTTGGGAATCACGGCACATTACTAGTGTTTCGTCGCTTGATGAAGTCATATCAATACCTCCCCCAATGCTATATATATATAGTAAAGGGGAATGGTAGGTAATGATCTTTGAATTTTTGGGGGTTTATTTAATACGAACCTTCATAAATTCCAACGACTACGTAACATTTTATTTGAAGGGTCAATCCATTTAATGGATTGAGATGCCACTGGTCCGACACTTCTGCTTTTTCATTGTAGGAAAAGAAATAAATAAATGAAGTAATAAAGTTATTTTGATAACATTTTAAAAATTCCTAAAATATATTTTTTCTCTCGAATTATAGCAGTTGATGTGAAGCATCCCTTAAGAGACTCCCAGTGCTATATATTCAACGTTTCCCTCAAGTTTTTAATCTAAGCATCAGTTTAAAATATAGAAAACGACACCCGCAGATTTACTTAACCTAACTAAAAATGTTTAGACATTTATTCTAAGCACACAAGGTCTAAGAATCACATGCTGTCAATTTTCATAGAATCGTAATAATTTATTATAAATAAAAAATTTTAATGGAAAGCCCATTTCTTTACAGTGTTAATTGAAAATAAATGTTTAACATCCACGATGGTGGTAAATCGACACATCACATATGAAACCCTCCATTTTATAATTAATGTGAAAGGAAAAGGAATTTTATGATGAATTTTTTCTTAAATAATATTGAATTATAATATATATAAGTTATTGGAGTATTAATTCCTCTTTTAAAATGGGATGTTAATAGATAATAAGAAAATAATTGAAATTAAAAAGAAAATAAAAAGAAAATGGGACACCCCAAGACTCTAATGTAATAACATTTTATTCAATATCGTGTAAGAAATGCGACACCAAGTGTGTGATATAATATAATATCACGAAAAATTATATTATATTTACAATTTAAAAAATATTTTATATGTTTCAAATCCTGTAACATCATGTTAGCGTGCATTAAATCCATGAGCGACCCTCCCAGATAGTCATAACACCATAGGTAAATAAAGGATATGAAATTTTCATATTTATTAGTCTTTTTAAATAAAATATTATTTTTACATTGAATTGGATGTTATGTTCTATAGCATACAAAAATCACAACAATGGGTTTCTTAGAAATCATACGCTACATACAACATTTAGTTTTATAAAAAATAATATATTATTATTATTATTTTAAATGGAAGTTAAAGCATGTCCAATGTATTCATGGTAAAGAATAGAACTATCAAAAATTGGATTACACTTGTTTTTTATATATTTTTACGTTTATCCAATAAGTTTTAAAGGATTAAAATATGAATGAATCCAATTTTTAGAGAGAAAAGATCTAAATTGTTTAAAGAATTCCTTTTAATTCCTTTTGATGGTGAACCTTTTTTAAATCATGTTTTTATAACATTTATATTATCCATTTGACAAAAAATCTTCTTCTTTATAATTGGGACATCAAAATTTACTTTGAGTAAAATTTTGGTATTTTTCGTATAAAGTTCATTTTTTAATGAATAGTAAAAATAGTACATCTTAATTCAAAAATTACTTTTAATATAATTTATTTATATGATTATACTATCATTTTAATTGGATTTAATGTGTATTATATTATATTTCTATCATTTCATCTAATTTCATTAATTAAATGTAAGTTCAATTTTAAATTGAACATAAACACATGGCAATATTTTGGTCGGTAATAGTTCTTAAAAACACACTTTTTGCTTTTGACAATGAGAATTAATTTTAAATTAATTTGTGAAACATCTGTGTATTGATTTTAGAAAAAGGGATTACATATTTTGAATCCAAGGGTCAATTTTTTTAAAAAACTGTCACATTTATTTTTAGGCGTTATGAATAGTATCATCTGAAAATATATTATGTTCCATGGTTACAGGGTAAATCATGTAAATAACGGTATTAAAATAAAATGATAATAATATTAAATTACCCTAACATGTGTCCTAACATAATTTTATGGTTTATGTCTGACCATGGGCATCCTTGGATCGATTTTGGGACTCCATGGAGCCACTTTTATGTGAAAATGAAATTTTATAAAAATTAATTTATAGTTCTGGAAAATGTAACATAATCATATATTTTTTAGTAAAACAATTATTTGGGATTATATAGGTGATATTTTAGACTATAAATAATCATTAGAAAGATAAAAAGTTTTCTTACATCATTGTATTTTATATATATTTTTTTGACATCATCTAAATTATGTTATTTATGACACAATGATTATTTAGAGATTAAACGTTTAATGACTATTTTAAATAAATGAGATTGAAAATTTAAAAATAAATTTATCTTGAAACATTTTATGACATAAAAGAATTTTGGGGATAATAATGACCTTTTATATTTGAATTAATGAATTTTATTCGAAATCATAAAGTTTTTATTCATTTTTTAGAATTTTGATATTAGTAGTTTATAAATTGACATTAATGTGTTTTTAAAATATTTAATATTTTATTAAATGATAAATAAATCCTAAAAATATAAGATTCATCCAAATGAAATATCTGATGTTAAAATTTTCATTAATTATCCATTGTTGTCTATTTTTATTTTATAATAAATATACTAACCATAATGAATAAATATTCAAAAGACGTGAAAAAATTTAAATTAGTTAACTAAGGGTTAAAGTTAAAAGATAAGGCTACTTTTATGAAAAAATGTTGTATAAAAACTTTTGGATAAAAGTTTTTAGAATAATACCCACTTTATCAAAGAATTAAATTATTTTGGGACCATTTTTAATATAAATTCAGATTATAATAATCTAACTTTTTATAAACATTCCAAAAGAGCCCATCCTTTCCCTTATAAAAGGTCATCACCTCTAACAGTTTCCTCAAAAATCTCAAGCCTCATGGATTATCCAAAATCTGTTCCAAAAATCTCAAAACGTCCTAATATTCCTTTTATAAGCCCTCCCCAAGGAAAAATTAGACTCAATAAATCCTTTTGGTTCAAACCAATGAGAGTTACCCGATTTAAAGGTAATGTATTTTCTCTATTTTTTTTTATTTCTCCACTCATTATATTCCTCTTATTATTTGTTTACATAAAAAATTCAGTATCCTAAATATACTAGGTTTTTTCATGATAATTATTATAACTACACTTCTACACACCACTATCTAATGGGTAAATAACATATTATTTCTGTGGATGGCGAACTATTGTCTCACGAAACAGTGATTGTTCCTTATTATCCAACATCTTCTCATTATGTACATTATTATGGCACTGTAAATAGTATATCATTAGGAAACATAACATCTTTCTAGGATTTTTTCTATCAAAATGACTATTTTTATCATGTATGAAATTAATCAAGATATATTCTTTAAAATCTTGTTTAATATTAATAGACATGAAATCTGTTACAAAGGTAGAATTAGCATAGAAATTTACAACATATTTCCTTGTCCAAATCCTAGAATCAAAATTTCCTAAAACAATTTTAAAGAGTTATCTTTTTTATTTTTCTAAAATTATGGATCAGATTAATATTAGATATTATCCCTCCAATTGATTCATTATCATTTTCAAGTTTATCTTCATCAAAATAGAATTTAATAAATTCTTCAACAATATTAGTAGTATCAGTACTCTGTTTTTGATTATTTTCAACAAACATATCATGAACATATTAATACATTGATAAAATTATATTATTATACAACCTACAGTATGTAATGTAATTATATTATCATAAGAATATACCATCAACTATTTTAGAATCAATGTTTTATATATTAATATTATAATTTAAAATATTGAATTCATTCCAAAAAACATTGTAATAACTAATTTGGGAGTTTATTAATTATTAAGTAGTTATTATTGAGTTTTTGATAAAAAAAGGTCTAATGTAGTGACAATTTATGACATAACAAGAAGTTTCTATTGATTCATCCCAAAATAATGTTAGTATGTTGATTTTTATGTAAATAATTCATTCGACTATTCGAATAGTTAAATTTTCCATTTTTACCACACCATTATATTTTCGGGTTCTGTGGGATGAAAAAAGAGGAAATATATAATATTTTCATAGAATGTTCGAAATTATTTGTTAAAATATTTTCAATATTTTTGAATTCTAACTGGGGAAATAAGACAACCATTTTGATTTTGAATTTTATTAGGGAATGTAATAAAAATGATTATTGTTTCACATTTATAGGATAAGAAAATAGTCTATTTGAATATAAAGGAATCATATATATTTATATAAACATATATTTTATATCCTAATTTATATGATCTCTTGGGGAAAATATAAATCAAGGTGTATCATTTCTAATATTCAAAGAATATTAACCACATTAATATCTCTTAATGACTCTTTGGGAGTCATTCCTTTTAGTAAAAAATAAACTGATATAATACTTACCTATAATGAAGTTGGAATGTTGAAAACACTATTATTATTTATAATTAATATATAGCAATTTATTATGAGAATTTCCACCACATCTATTCCAAAGAATATGATTTTTATCTATAGAATTTTATAACATTACATTCAACTACGTTAGTTTCTAAAAATAATTTTAATTGATATTTTAATTTATATTTGACTAAAATAATAAGATTTTTCCTTGAGATAAACACATTAATTATCTCTTTAGTTTATATGCATATTATCATCACAAATTAGTGATGCTGTTATTAAATTTTTATTTAATACCAATTTTTTTTTAACTTATACTCATTAATAAAATCTATTATACCAAATTATCAAAAACATTAATCCATGCTTTTAGAATTGTCATTGAAAGTGATAGAACCTGCATCACATGATTCAACAGATAAATAATTTGAAATGTCATAAGAAATGTGACATGATCACCCACAATCCTTAAACCAGGTTACTTTGGAACACATTATGAATGTTTCCTAAAAATGAAATCAAATCAAAGACATATGTGTTTTTGTACTCAGATTAGTTTGGTTCCAACTAGATAAGAAGAAAATATTTTAGGTACCCATACATATTTGAAACATTTACTGTTCTATAAATAAGTTGATTCATTTTTTGAAATATAAGTTTTGTTATAGCCTAGTGATTGAGTAAACAAAAGAGAACTATGTTTTTTATTTTTATGATTCTTTTTATTTCGAAATTATTTGGCATTTAAAATATGCCCATTGTTTCATTTTCCAAAGTAGTTCTATGCGTTTTTTGAACGTAATTATTACAACCCAATCTAGTTTCATACTTTTTGGGTTTGTTTGTAGGCATTATCTATTCAAATTTATATTGTCAACTATTTGAAAAGGGAAAGGATTCCTTTAATACATCGACTTCCTTTTTAAGACTTTTGTTCTTTTTCTGAATAACATCATGGTCATTACATATTTTCACATTTAAAATTTACTAATATGTTTTCAGTTTTTTATTTTCAGGAATATTATTATTACTTTATATTTCAATTTTCACTAAACCATTATAATCAAATTTAAATATACTATATTTATCCTCATCAGTTTTCGAAAATAAATCATGTATTATATTATTCCATCATTTAACATATATGAATTCAAAATCGACATAATTTTTCTACTGTATATTATAAAAACATAATCAGTCCATTTTTTGTTACCTTCCATAATAGTCATATTTTCTTTTTACAATTACATTTATAGTTCAACCACTCTCAAGATACAATATCAAATATATTCGTTTTCTGTTATTAATTATTTAACATCATTTTCAATATCATATTAATTACCAAAACAGTAATTATAATGATTGTGTAACTAATTTATTGTTGTATCCATCAAACAAATATTGGAAGTATCTTTTTCACTCTCCAAACCATTAGCACATGAGTCATAATATTTATCAAATCTACATCTAGATTTATATACCTTAATTATCTACTTATTTATTTATTGTATTTTCCATAGTGTTTCACTTTGGGAATGTCTGATTTTATATGTCTCCTTTCATTCCCTCACTGAATGATAATTAGGAAACATAATATTTACTAGGATTAACTCTATTAATTCCATTTATATCAACCTTTTTATGATCTATTCAGGGACACTTATATTTGTATCTCTTACCTTTCTTGTACTTGTAAAATACATTATTGAATATTTTAATTTTATGCTTCCCACATTGTTGAAACTCAAAATAAATTGAATTTAAATAATTTTTTTTCATTTAAAAGATGTTATCCCACAAACTCCCATATTGAATACATAGTGAAATAATACCTATCCTAAAATTAATATTTAATTAATTTCTATCTCTTAGGCATATCTTGATGTAATATTACGATGAGAGACTCATTCTATATGGTGTGTCGAAGTGAATCCATACAATTGAAATTTCTTATGAAAATATTTTACATATCATTTATTTTTTCTTGACTAGTCATTCTGAAAAAATAAAATAGAACTATATGAATACCCAACTATGTTCTCTACAACTTTTTAGTTCTTTGATTATTGAATTTTATATTCTTAAAAGTTCCGATAATATTTTTATAGGAATAAATAGTGATATACATATTTCTATAAAAATAATTGTATATGTAATTGAGAATATTATACTTTCATGAACATTTTCTAGCATCATTATCAGTATGTGTTTATAAATCTACAACAAAAAGATTATATGGTTTTGATATTATTTACCAATAATCATGACCACATATTTATAATAATTATCTCCATACCATACTTTTCATAAACAGATTCACTATAATTTAAGTGTGGTTTACAAATGTGAATTAACATCTTGAATTTTGAAATTTCGTTACAAATAAGTAGATATTTTCCATATATATTTATTTCTAGGATAATGGTTAGTTAAAAAAGAAAATTAAGAAATAAAACCAAATACATAAAAAGGATCCATGATCTGATACAAATTTTTATGTTCATTTGTAAGGAAGTAATGAAATAAGGTGGGATGTGAATTTTCCTTATAAGGTATTTAGAGAAATACATTTATATTAGAGATATAACAATGTTAATTGTGAAGAGGAATGAAAAAAAAGATAACAAATGAGGATTTTATAGATTTTCAAACCACTAATATCCTATCCATCTCATAAATCTCATATATTTTATGAGGATATCAATATTAACAATATCCAAACATTTTAAAGAGAGTGATAACCATATTATATACAAATGAAATATATATTTTTCAAATGTGGCGGAATAACCCCTAACATTTTAAGGAGTTATAACCAACCTTCTTTCATTCTTGTTGGAACAACTCGACCAACCATTTAGATTGGATCAATAAACCAGAGATATAACGTTTATATGGGAAAATCATAAACCAAATGCATGAGTAAAAAATAAAATATAATGAATTAGAATGGAAAAATAAAATTAACAATTAAAATAATAGGTTTTCATATGATATGGAAATATGGTGCAACTCATGTTAATTGATCAGGTCAGGGGTGGAAGATGAAGTTGATGAATATAATCACTTATCATAAAAAATAATAGATTATAATTAAATTATTAGATTTCCACGGAGTTGTAGAATTTTATCGTAGTTTTCTATATAATCATATGATCAAAAGATAATTCATCCCCTTGAACTCTCCTAGAACTAATTAATCTTGTTTCATTTATTCATATATCTCTAGGATGTTTCAATAGGTCAAGAAGTTTTGGACCACATGTTAGAATATAATAATAAAATAATATTACCATTACCATATAATTAAATACATACTAATAAAAATATATTTCTTAACCATTATTTAATCATGAAATAACTGAAACAAATTATAGAAAATGATTAATAAAAATAAATTTATGTAGATAATTTTTTTAACAAACTATAAAAATAAATAATGGGATTCCAATTATAAGAAAAAAATACAAAAAATTAGTGAAATGTATGAATTATAACTACTTGTTTTAATGTATAGAATATATGATAAAAATTAATTTTCTGAAACATGAAATTATATATTTGTGAAAAAATATAATAATTTATTATCAAAACATTCATTCTAATGAAATCAATTATACTAATAAGATATTCAATTTTTTAAAATTTATTTTGAACTATGAATAGATGAAAAATATGATATTCCATTGGAATAGAACAAAACCCATTAGTTTCCAATATTATAAAACAAATTCTTCTAACATTAGATTATAACGTTTAAAAAATATATCATCTATCATTAAAGGGGTACAATGGTAAATTGATCTAGAATTTGAATACAATGATCTACTGTTTTGTATGGAAAATCATTAATTGAGAAAGGTGATGAATATATCATTAAAGGATAAATCTCCATCCAAGGTATTGTAGTGGAAATGAAAAATAATAATCAATGAAGATACTAGTGTCATAAAAAAAATTATTTTATCGAAGGAAGATGATATTTGATGTATTATGAAGACGAAAAGGTGAATTCGATATCAATTAGTGGTGATTATGATCTATTGGTGTCCCAATGATGATTCAATTGATGTGATAATTTGGTGAAGAAATAACCACCTATGTAATTGTGATCCAATGTTGGATAAGAATAACTAAAATCACATATTATATAACATGTAACAGGGTTCCACCATCAGTATCCAGTGGTCATCAATTAAGGAGGGATATTAGTTCCACCATAGAGTAATGCTTATGTTGAAGGATGGAAGATCTAAAAAATAATGAATACCCCTATTAGAAACCACATATCTTCCATTAATAAAATAAATAGGTTAAGATACTATAAATTCCACAATGTAAATCATTAACGGTGGAGATGATTCTAATAAATTATAAAATTCTAGAACATTAGAGAATGTCAGAGTGCTAATAATGAATATGAAAATTATTGAATTGGGAAATTGTGGGGGAAATAGAAACATAGGGTTGATTAAATATTTATCAAATAGTTTAGATAAAATAGATGACAATGATGAGGAAATGTTCATGTTTTTATGAATTATATGAACTCTAAATTTATATAATATCCTACATCAAAGATGTGTTGGGACAATAAAATGATATAAAAATTAACCTCAATCACTACCACCTCGATCTGTTAGTTGGGTATTATAACCCTCAACCGAATATTCAAACACACAGTCCATATACACGATCCCTATGAGAAATGAAACCCAAACCATGTGAAATATATTGCCCTAATACATGGGCCCAATTGTTTTTTGAGTAAACAATTATTGATCCATCCTATTAGTAGGCCTCACTAGTAGGACCTCCCGTTTGTATTGATCTTCTTGTCCCCATAAGAATGGTTTTAGAGCCGTCTTAAGGGGAATTAATATATAGAATAATGTTTTACAAATCGGTCACATATAGAAATATAAATAAGGATTAAATACAAAAATAATAGAAATAAAATGATCATATAGTAGAATTAATCTTATAATAAATAATATTTATTTTATAAATAATGTTGGAATTTAATTGAATGTGATGACAGATTAATTTATCAACACAATGATTGTTGTGGAAGTATTAATACCCAATGAAAAACAGTCATAACATCCAATGTTATCTGAACCCTCCTTTGAAACCAACTACAACAGCCTCAAACCGAAACACTCGGATCTTATACTAAATACATTATATTTACATTTGGAATTGATAACATCACAAATGAACCAATTTTATATAGCCAAATCATATAACATTAATATTAAATATTAGATCATTTATATAACAATTATCCTTTTAGTTTTGTATTTTTAGTGTTATAGGAAAACCGTTTTCATCGTGGATGTTTCCCAAAAATATCCATTTTCCCACAAAACAGGTTTGTAATAAGACATTATTTATTTATTAAAGGTATCTTTTCTATCTAGAAATCATGATATATTATAATATATACTTTACTTATAGCTTTCATTGGTAATTGAAAAAATATTTTCATAGTTCAGAACATTGGCTGACTTGTGTCTTCTCACTTAGGAGGCATCCCAAAATGTTTACGAACAAAATTTAATCCACTATAACAAATTATATTTTTTTTATTTATTAAAAAATTATAAATTTTGGTTTTTTATTCATTTATAAAAAATTTAAATAACATGGTTAATGAAAATTGAAAATTAAACTAAGATGTAATTCTAATAGGATGAAAATAGGAAGACAGATCTAGGAACTACGTTTTGTTCTGGATTATATCATTATTCTCCATTATTTTTTAAAAATTTAGTTTGATAATAAATCCATGAAATATATTAGTGATTTACTATACATTTATTATAATTCATAAATTTCAAATTCATTAACAAATCCTAATTCTATATTCTCCTATAATAATGGTTTATGGAACATCTTAATTAAGTGAGTGACATCTTCAAGGACTTGACTCCATTGTATTCTGTTTCATCCATTGATCAGTTCAACCTCATCTATTGAATAACTAAAAATGGGAATCGAGTGAATTATAATAAAATAAAAGTATAAAAATATATTTCATGTTCAATTAATGGAGGATAATCATCACACCCAATCATTTCAACAATATCAATCAATAGCATAAAATAAAAATTATGTAATAATTTTATAACACATTAAATTCTTCAGGGACAAGCCTTGGTTAGACACCTCATTTTCTAGGGTAAGAGATCACTTGTTTGAAATAGTGATGAGAAGAAAAAGAAAAAAAATAAAAATAAAAAAACAAGAGAGAGAGAGACTGGGTTAAATAAAATGAAATAAAATAAAAATTAATCATAATATCATAATATGAAATTACAACAAAAAATTAATAGAAAAATATCAATGGAAACAAGAATAAAATTATCACAATAATGATGAATGTTGATGTGGGAAGAAGATGATGTTCAGAATAAAGAGAAGATGATTAGAAGAAGATGTTGTGGTTGGAATAAAAAATAATAAAAATGAATGAATTAATATTATAAAAGGAACTAAATATAATATATTTAAAAATAAAAATAAACTATGAAATATAAAAATTGATATATAAAAAAAGAAAATGTAATGATATAGCATGGCCTCCTCCGATGGATGATCCTCATTGTGTGTCGACACATCTCTTATAGTGGGTTACAAGCCCCCTTTTATATGCTATGTTTCATTATTCTTCCTTCACCACTGGTTAGGACCTAATTATGTTTTTTATTTTAATCTTTTTTATGAATATTTTTAAATTTCCTTGCCCATAGATATTAGGGTTTTCTTTATTTCAGAATAGTCCAGTTGAAGATATGGGGTACCCATTTCCTTCTTCCTTCGCATCGATGTATTCAAGGTTTCAGGGTATTGCCATGGATAATGGTGATTAGTGATTTTCTCCAATAGTGTTTGTGGGATATGTACTTGATATAGTTCTATCATATCACAACGACGGTTTTTCCGGGAACGTTTCTATGAAAAAAATAGAGGTCTTTAGGGTGGCGAGTTGTGGAGATAGGTGGCATGGTCTTTTCGAGACTCATGGTCATGGTATTGAGAGTAAAATTCATCCATTTTGGAATGTTATGACCAATACTCATAAGACCACAACCCTCATTAAAATGGAGCTATTATGAGTTAATAGTTTATAATGAAGTGTGTTTTATAGGAAAATCCGATTTCCATATTGGGGATGGACTCTCACAAAACACATGAACCCAAGATATATGGGTTTTCCCTACTCACTTCTCATTTTGGATTCATCCCACATGCTTCTGCAAGATATATTTACCCCTCCAGGCTACCATATATGACTTAAGAACATGTGTATCCTCCCACGCCATCTCCTCATAACAAGTTAGTATAGGTAGAAAATGGTAATCCAAACTATGATGACAATACCAACAGGAATTCTATTTTAGTAGATTTATTTTTTGATAGTTGAGCTCCCTAAGAGTCTATGATGATGGATATTGAACAACCAAACATTGATGCAGTGGATAATGAGGCTTTAATGGGACTCGCAACATATAGTTATGTGGGTGATCATTCTAAAAATTACTAACTATAGAGTCATATTGTTGCATATTTATTTAGATTTCTGAATGTTTCTAAGAATTGTCATCCTGCAATTTTTACCTAAGATGCCACACCTTCCACTTAGAATAATAACAATTAGAAATAGTAAGTAAATAGTGAATCAAATCATGGTGATCTTGATCAATTATTTCAAATTTAGGATGACTATTTTCATTCGAGTGACAAAAAGGGATGAAGCTGAATATTGACCTAGATGGATTTATTACTCAACCCCCAAAAAGACCCTGAATTGTATTCATTATTCTAGTTGGAGAGATATATTTTCACCAGATCATCAGGGATAAAATTAGAAAAACCCATTGTCCCTCCATAGATGAATGTTGGTGGGTAATCCTCATCCACATCAGATGAAGAGGATTCATAGTGTTCATTATAATCAGACGTGTTATAGAATTATATTATGTTTAGGAATTTTACTCGTGTTATGAAGGAGAGTTATAAGGAGGAATTTTACCTCAAGATTGGGGAAATGTAGTCAATGTACATTGGAAGGAATATTAAGATGGATAAAACAATAAATGAGTATCTATGTATCTGATAGAATATGTTTCATATTATAATTTGAAAATGAAATTGATCATGAAATTGATATTTACTACAGTATTTAGAATAGATGTTTATGGATGAGTTTTTACAACGAATTTGATTTATATATCAGGTTCTTATTTCTTATCATGATATGTTGTGGTTGTGTTATTTTTAGATTATTTTTGTATATTGCGTGAACTATGAATAAATAAGATATAATAAAGAATAAAATGATCAGGCATTCACCAAGATGGATTAATCGATACAAGGGAATATCATTTTGATGTACATAATTCATAGATCCAGTTATCTCTATGAAGTGGCTGACATATGTCTTATAAATATTTAGATGTAGTTATGTTATGATTCTAATGAAACTAATCAATATTATCATGATCCAGTTCAACATTTTAAGGTTCAATATTTGCACTCATGAGTAAAAAAGGCAACACATCTGAATAATTCTACCATATGACTCATCCTTTTTTGTTTATTAAATGATTTATATTAATCATCGTGTTTTCAATTGGACTTTATAATGCTTTAATTATTTTCCCACGAAGCCACTAGATGAAGTCATTGACATCCTTAGATCCAATAATTTTTTGGAGGATGTTATATGATATTCCATTATGCCTTCATGTTCTGGTGGATGGATTTATCTCACTCTTATGGATGAAAACACAACTAGTATAAGGATATTCAATGTTGTATTGCTGACTAACCACTACATGCAAAAAAATATAGAAAATGGATGATCCTACATAAGGGAAATGAGAAATAGATTGAGCATAGTTGAAGTCTATTAATCAGGATATGAAGGGACATTTAAATCTGTTTTCAAAACAAACCTAAATTTTTGTTTATTGATACTATAATTCCTAAAAATCTAAATAATGTAAAATATGTTTTTATTGTAAATTTTTTCTTTAAAACATATATTTTATTTTAGGGAATTGGTTTCTGTAATAAGAATTTAGTGATGACATGGGCATCCGGGGACGATGGATTGAAAATTCTGATGTATTTTCTATTATAAGAAAATTCATTCAAAATCATTTCTTGCTATGATTTTTCACTCTAACCTGGATTATTTAAAGGGTAATGTTTTAGCCTTCTATTCCTATTATTTATTCCTCTTAGTGGTATAAACTTATTTTACCTCATGTAAGAACACGACCTTAGCATTTTGTTAATTCATTTAAGGGTTCATGGGTTTTAACTTGTACTATGAGTCCTTCTGGTAAAGGAACTAATTTATCCAAATTTTAAAGAAACAATGTGGATAAATTAACAATGACTATACTTCAGGGTTCTAATTACTCTGAGTCATATAGATAGTAGAAAATAACGATTACCAATATGGTTCAAAGTGGATGTTCATCTCTTAATGTACAATTCATGATACCCAATGTAAAAAACAATGAATTTCCCCCACACTAATTGTAGCAAAACCCACTTTCCCAAAAATCAAGAAATGGTCATTGTCACGATAAATCAAAATGGTTGATTTTTTATCACAGTATTGAATTTTTTTCTACTTTTATATTATATTTTTCTATGTAATTTTTCATTATTTTTAATTTTTTAATTGTATTAATATAAAAAAATCACATATGCAATCTGAATAGATGTGATAAAAATCGTAAATTTAGTAATGGTGTTTTTTTATTCATCTATGCCACAACCAATTCCTATTTTTTATAATTTTTAATGGAATAATTTGAATGTAAAATTAATGTATTAACAACCTTTCATCAAAACCACATCTACATCCCCCACACTTTTACGTTGAAATTTATTTCTTCCCATTAACACGACTTCCCAACCCATACAATTCAACTTTAAAATATCCAGAAAAATATTATTAGGATGGTAGTAATGGATAAAATGTCTTGTAATATGAATCATAACTAATAGGGTCATTCATGGTCTCTATGGGATTTGAAAGGATTGATAAAACAGTGAAGAAGAGGATATGTGGATTTTAAATAATGCATAAGACCTTTTAAATGTGTTTTTTTGAGTCATAGATTTGAAATGTTAAAATTCATGTTCTATCAGATGACATGTTAGAAGATCACTAACGAGATATGCTAAATAATAATAAAAATTACTTTGTCTTGAAATCCTCTCATGGATGGGAAATATGATTTTTTAGAATCACTCTAGGCATTAATAATTCGAGACAATCATTCAAATGTATTTCATAAGTTCAATGCATCAAATTTTGGTTGGGAAATTTGTTTTACATGAAACAATTAATTCCCTTAAAGCATGATTACTCAATTGATTTTACATGATTCACATTAATAATCCAATTATTTATTTTACTCATATAATATCATTAACATTTAATTATAAATCATTTAATCATATCATTCTTATGAAAATAATGTCTCCATGATAAGTGAAATTAATCCTTAATATATTTATTTTATCCTATTACATGTTTTATGAAAATAATATATTTTTAGAAAAAAAAGGGATTTTGAACCTATAGAATTCAATAATGAACACTCTATTTTCATAATGATTAAATATTCAATCCCTGTTTTTTTGTTATTCCTTGTTTCATCACGGTCCCAAAAAATTATAATTAATATATTAAAAAACAAGTAATATTCCATTAAATATGAAAATCATTGATTGAGTGCATCAAAATGATAGAAAAATTCCTAGGACAAAGATTGAAATTACTATATAGAATATAAGGAGAGATATTTGGAAATTTCCACCATGTGGGCCATAGAATTTTACTCCTTCCAGAGGGTAGTACAGGCTATTATCGATAATTTGATGGTGGGTGGATCTTCATGGAATTGATCCAAAACATGTTGGTTCCCCAAATTCCATATCATCCTTCTTGGTGAGGAATGATCCATGGATAGAGTTTACCAAATCGACTCCCGTCATAATGACATTCATCATGCATGATGAGTGTAGGATATGTCATGGACCATCATATTTTTTGAATTAAACCTATGAAACCTATCTATTCTTGTCTATTTTTGAATCAAAATGGGATACATGAATTTAATTATCAATGGGAATGTAAGCCTGAATTTTATAAATAATTTTTTTAATTTAATTTTTAATATGTAATTTACATATTTAAATATGTGGTTCCCCTTTATTTATTTCTTCAGAATTGGCCACTTGAACTTCTTCAGAATCATTCTCAAAAACTTGTTCATTGGTAATTGCGAACTCAATTTGTCCCTCAATAGGTATATTCCATGTTTCTTCATCATACACTAAGGAATAACCTGGACTGTTGGAATATGGAAATTAAATGAAATGGGAATAAATACATAATTAATAGTTGATTAAATCAAATGAAATAGTACATGATATAAGATCCACTCCCTTATTTTCTATATCTACAGTGTTTTAGTCAACAGTTATTTCCTTTTGGAGTTGGATTGTGGAATGTTGATGTAGATAGTTAGTTTTCTCTATCATTTCTTCAAATTCCACCACGTGGTGGTGTATTCCTTATTTTTTGTAGAAAAATATTCAATGGTGTTTTCTTTTATACATTTCATGGACCTTGGAGATTATGTTTTACCTCATAGTCATTCTAGAATCCAACCATATTTTTTATCTTCCCCATGTAGCTCAGAAGAAAAGGCCTCCCCATCATGGATCCAATCTATCTCACCATGTTCATATTGTATATGATCATTTATATTGGTTCGCTATTTATATTCTTCATGATTGAAAAATTCTTCTTTGATTTTCTTTAAAAAATCATGTATAACATTGAGAGAGTCATTTTATGCCTAATCAACGTGATAAAATTATTAATATTAAATTAAGAAACCAATTATTTACCATTATATGGATTCATAAGAATGATCTTTCACGTCCCCTCTTAGGCTATATATTATGTCATTTAATTTCTACTCCCCTTAGTTTTACTGCCAAAATAATTTCCCCAATGTTGAAATAATATAAGAATCCAACTCCATAGAAAATGGGAAATAAAAAATTGTTTCATAATCTTATGAAATTTCATTAGAAATAAAGGGAGGAAACAAGGTGCACTATATTGGTTTATTTTCCAATTCATAATTAAATAATAGGATATACTCCCCGAATTCTATTAAGTATATATCCAATCCATTAATTATTGTTTTTTTAAAGGTCAATTTAAGCTCTTGGATGACATCCTCAAATTGTTTATCTTCGATTATTTTTCTTCCCACACCCTTAATATTCATAGAAAATAGAAAAAAACTATACTATATAGACTAGATAGATTCTACTACTAGTTCTGTCACCTATCAATTTTTAGTCCATGCTGAATAATAATCATTTCAATGCAATATAGAAAAATATATTTTTTTTGTTTTCTTATTTGGGAAAATATGAATTTCTTTCTATAAACTGAAAATAAAAATAATAATAAAACCTTTATTAGATCCCTCAAAAAAGAATGAGTTTTGATGCAGACCTATCATAGAGTTTGGAAAATCAAAATTATTTTTCTAGTGAAACACAATGGAAGACTAGAGTAATATCTCATTAAGAGATTCTATGTTCATTTTACCACATAATAAAAATAAAATAAAATATATATTTTTGTTATAATTTTAAAAAAATTATAATTCTTTGTTTTTTATTACTTTATAAAATAATAAAATTTGATGTAGAATAAAAATTTAAACATAACAAAATAAGAAATTATATCGTAATGCAATTTGGATGAAGGTATTTTGTCCTATGTTTGGTTTTCTATTCTATAATAATTATCAATTATTTTATTACATTTATTGTAATAATTCATTCATGAAATCTCATAATGAATAACTATTAATTTATTTAGTGTTATGAAATGTCAAATTATGTAATCAATCCAAATTACACCTCCTCCTATTATCAAGGATGATGTCAAAACTATGTCAAGAGTGTGACATCATCCCAAAAATGTCTCCATCATATTTCATTTCGTCCATTAATCCCATAAACATCATCGATTGAAGAACTAATCACATTCATATAAGGAAAATAAATAAAATAATATTATATAAATATATTGGAGTTTTATTTCATTGTGGAAAATCTCCATACCTAATATTCCCCTAATATCTATCATAATCATAAAATACAAATTTATAATGAATTCAAGGACACCATAACCTCCCATGTGTCGTGCCAAAGGTTATACCTTCACTATTATTGGTTATAAATAACATTGTGAAAATATAGAAGTGAAGAATAATATTAAAAATAAAATAAAAAGAATAGAATAGGGTGAGAGAGTGAGAAATATATATAGAGGGAGATAATGAAAATAAAATAAAACATATAATAAGAATAATGATAGTGTTAGAAAATTAAATGCATAAATTTTCGGATAAAATAAAATAAGGAGATAGAGTGATAGAATAATAGTATAAAAATTAAATAAAATTATAAATAAATTTATTTAAGAATATAGAATGTTGATTTTTTAATAAGAATAATAAAATAATATGGAGAATATGATAATTAGAAGATGATGTGGGTGGAATCATAATAGTCAAAAATATTAATGAAATAATTTTATAAACTGAATTTAATATTAATTACATAAAAATGGGGATAAAAAAATGTAAAGTATAAAATAAAATAGATAACCAACAAAGGGATGATTACAGAGTGGCCTCCCCCCATGGACTAACCTTTTTGGGTGTGAGTTCCCCTACGCAAGTAGGTATAAATATTACTTTTTTATGCTCAGTTTATTCCACTGTCCTTCACCATTGGTCATGTAATTTATTTATTTTTTGATTTAAATCATTGAGTTGACTATTTTAAAATATCCTCTATTATATATGTCATTGGGTAGATGTTCTTATTATGTTCAACAGCTGATGAAGGTATGCCTCAATCTTCATCCATTGTATGCATCATTCCATGGTGTTGTAGAAGTGGCTATAAAGAATGATTCCGAGCACTAGTCAGAGGAAGATATTCTCCTTTATAAAGCCTTCTGAGTGGTAGAATGAGGATTTTAATAAAGCTCCATAATGATCATTGGAGATTTAATAGGTGATTTTTTATGTTACATATCATTTGTAGTGGGATATGTTCATTACCTCATGCTATCCCTGCATGGAAATGGTGTTTCCTAGTTAGTTGTAGCAGGAATTCGATGATCAGGAGGGTGGAGAGGGGTGGGGATATGAAACATTGGGTGTTTGAAGCACGATTTCATGAGAAAGGGGAAACAGATTGATAGTTTTTCAAGTGATGAACAATACCCATAATATCTCTTCCCATAACGTAATGAATTTATTAGGAGGATGTTGTTTATAATCTAGAGCATGTGTTATGTTGATTAAGTCTCTACATTGGTGATTGGCTCTTGCAAACTATATGCACACATTACATATATAATGCCCCATATGTGGATCATAATGTATTCAGACAATATACTACTCCACATAGGATTGACCCCCATGGGACACAACACGGGCATGATTCCCACAAGATCCCTACTACTAGTTTCCTCGAGATAGAACTCAGTTTGGTAAATATGATATCCATCCCTGATGGGTTTGGATACATTGAGTGTTGTTTTGGTTAATTAGATTGATTGATATTGACACATTGTTTGGTAAATAAATCACCTAAATATTTAATGAAAATAAAAATCTATTAAAACAATACTAATAAAGAAATCATATATAAAATTAAAATCCAAAAAAAAATTCTTTTATTCATTTCACCTTTCTCATTCCATTAAAAATATATTAAAAAATTTTACTAAATCATTGAGATATATATGATTAATACATACAGTTAAAATAAAACTTATTAAACAATGATTAATAATGTGGATTAAATTTATGTTTTTTAGTAATCATCCTTAATCCATTGAAAAACAATTTTAAAAAGAATGATGAAAAAATCACAACTTAGTTCAGGACATATAGAATAAGAAATGAAACCCATTAGTCCATTTCTAAATTATGAGGTCATTTCAGAGAGTTTATATCTTAAAATAATAATCATTGAGCTTAAATAAATATTACTTTTATACATAAAATCATATAAACAACATAATGTTTTTCATAAAACAATTTATAAGAAAAAATAAATGATAAAATGAAAAACAATACAATTCTTTAGAAAAAATGAGATCCATTGGAAACATATTTCTTACTAACATAATCTTTTACTCAAATTTCGGATAATAATTACTGTAAAATGAATGATAATTATATTAAACGGAGAAATCAATGTTTTACATGACAAATCATTAGAAATAATCGAAATTCATATAGTTGACTTGAGAAATCATTTTAATATCCTACTATCAATCTCATTTATAAATGGAATAAACTATATAAAAAATTCAAATAATATATTAGTAGATCCTTATAACCAGTTAAATATGTCCCCTTCACAATGCATTAGAGATTTATATTGTGAAATACCATTATTTTTAGATATATCATGCCAACTGATCATCATAATCATTCCAAAGAACCATAGAATAATCATAATTAATGAAATATTTCATATCCATCATCTTAGTCTAATAAAATATTATATTCACCCAAAAATCATTTTCAAATATCAAATTACCCATTCAATTTAAATCCCAATAATAAAAAACCTAATGAATATTGGAGGAGGATTTTCATGGACGAAAAGATGAATGATTTTAAGAGAACCCATGTATTTGGAGGAAATAGGCTTTGTGTTTCAATGTATTTTTTAGATGTGGTGATGAGTCTGTTTTATACGAAATTATTTACTTATGATGGATCATTTTTTCAACAGTTTTATGATGATTTAAATGGTGATAACATTGTGATGATATGGTAAGGGTGCTATCATTTTGATGTTTCTAGCATGGTCCAGTCAATAGTGTGGTATAGTTTGTTTACTACCATTGAGGTTATACTACCATGGGGATACCATTGGGATTCTACCATTATGGTTCTAACACACTAGTGATACTATTTTAGTTTTATAAAAAGGTTCCACATTGGGGATTCCACCATCTGGTGAAACCCTGGTTCTGCTACCGTTATGGGGAACTATGTGGTGGTGATCACGTGATGAAAAATAGAGCAACCATGAGTCACATGTTATATAGTGATACAAAAATGTTTAACCCCAATGGTTAAATGTAATGTTTTCTTCTATGTATTAAATATCGTGTTATGGAGTATCAAGTGGAATGGAAAAGGTTATATTGATTGAATTTGTAAGGTTAAAGAATGTATGGGAGATCATGTTCAACTGGTCTAGTTCATAGAAGAGTGTATGTAGTGAAAAAGTTAGGTTGTACACACTTTGAAGACTTAAAGAAGAAATGAAGTTGGATTTGTTGAACATGGTGTCCTCCTTTATAAAGAAGTGTTTGAATTCATTTGAATGTAATCCATAATAAGGAATCATGGATAGATTTATAATCTATATTATAGGACGTTCTGTGAGATTTTAGGTTTAATGGCCCGGACCTCTCTGGTCCATTAAATTGTGAATATGTGGTGTTTGATGTGTTCTGGGAGGTCAAGGTGACAAATCCCCAACACTTTTCCAAATTTCATATTATGCGAACAGTTCTATCAGTGAATAGCTCTATCGGTAACCTTTAACGGTTGGTGTAAAATAATGGTAGTTGTACAGTAACAATAGGTGTACAATGTTTCCAGAATGGTTAACACTTTCGGTAACCTCTATCGGTAACCTCTAACGGTAGGTGTACTGTAATGGTAGGTGTAAAGTAAAGGTAGGTGTACAATGATTCTGGATTCCTACAGTTTCACCCCTTTGATGTTTCCATTAATGTAAAATATATTTAAATCCTTATTTTATGGACTTTTATGGCCGATTCAAAGGCCATAAATCCTATATTAATTATTCCTAAGGCCCGAGAGGTTTTTATTTGGTAAAAACGCAAGGGATAATGTGATTCAATTTTAATGGGGAATTATTTGTATCTTAAATTTTCACCCCATTAAATTTTCAAAAGGGACATGATATCTTTTTTCCTTGTTCTTCCTCTTTGTTCTCTACTATGAAACACTAGAACCATTAAATATTTGTCATAGGAGTTTCACAGTAAAACATTACTCCTCGGTTTGGTTCCACTCTATTTTGATGCAACCGAGCTGTATCAATCATTATTTGATATAAGGATTGTTTTATCATCATTCCATTGGGTATAACCTTCTCCGTTTTCTCCTTTTCATATTATAAAATGCAATATCCATGCTTCTATTTGGGTTTTCTGGGTTTTTGGTATGTGTGGTTGTACATAGGCATCCTTGGGTGGATGCATTTGTCACGAGAGAAGGAAAGTGACCCATTGTGTGGATAAAGAACGTCAGAAACTTTTTGAGGTAGGGTATTCATAGCTTCAATTTATTTTATGTGCAGATGTATCATTATCAAGTTTAATCCCACTGTATGACAATGGAATTGAAATAATAAATATATTAACCAGATAAATAAATCGATATCAATCATACGTTATTTCCTCTTGTTTTTCTAGACAGTGTGGTATCTATGCTTTAATTTCATAGCTATTTTTTCTTGATGGAAATCGGTAATGAATGTAAACTGAGATTAATTGATAATTGTTGGCTAAAGATAAAGAGGCATGAAAACGAATCTGGTTCTTGTTGTAATTTGATGTTAATCAAATTATTGTAGTAATAATGTTTATTTTTTGTGATAACTTACTGGTTAGGTTTCCCGAATTTGGATCCAACCAATAATAAATTGGTTAATCATGATTTATTAATAAACCGGTTGTTTTTAAAAGATAATTTCTTGTAGGGTTCTGAGTTACCCTCTTGTTTGTTAATGGTCCATGATCCCAAATGTGAAGATGTTTGTTTACAACTTCTTGTGTTTTAAATTGAGCCTGTATGGTTGTGGTGATATGTGGAGGCATGGATGCCATTTTTTTATGTGGAAACAGATGACTCATAGAGTGGCGAGATGCATCAGTTTATGCATGTGAGTGTCAGGGAGGACAGGCGGGATAATGGAATGTGATGGATGCGATTGTTGGATGCTTGATGATTTTGATTGGTTGTTTATCTACATTAATTTTACCCACTTCTCATGGAAGCTGGTCTTACTTACCCTTCTTCCTAAAGAGGCGAAGACCAACGAGGTATGCCATGTGCTTTCTGTGTTTAGCTTCTAAAGAAAGGATGGGTATATGCTCTTGTTATAAGCGGCAATGACTCGACGGGTATTACATATACTCACCGTGTTGAGCCCCCTTGTGTTTAGTATCATATAATATATTACTAGAATTCATGGGAATGTGGGAAAGTATTCCTATAATGAATAATTGGATAAATTGTGTTAACCCATAGGGATGGATATTCTGGAACATAAAGTTGAGGTTGTAATTTTTTTAGGGAACAACTGACATTGGGAGTGATTCTAGTGAAATTTAATGTGGAATTTTTCATGGTTAATTAATGTTTAATGAATTAATTAACGTAATGGGGAACTAATAAAAAGTTAATGATGTTATCTAATAATGATATTTAAATGGTTTTGTGCTTATAGGATACCTAGTCTTAGATGTAGAATCCTAGAGTTTGAGAGACATTAGCTGTAGTTGTGTCTAAGACTACGTTATTCACATAGTGTGGTTGTGAGTTATAGTATATTATGTACTTATTACGTTTCTATATGCTACTCAACCATGTCAGTAAGGCAACTTACACCATGGGGATTCTGAGCCCTGGGGCGTGGGGTGTTTTCCCTTACATTCTGGTGGGGGGATGGATGGCTGACTACCCCCTTTGGCCCCACTACCTTCTCTTGGTAGTTACATGTGTTTGATGGAACATTGGTTTTTCCCCATATATGTGTGTAGAGGGGTGTAATGGCTTGTGGTTATTCACACACATATATTCTTCTTATAGTTTTATATGGTCTACTATAGGTGTAACATATATTGGCTGTGATTTCTTGAGGCTCCTTACTCAGTGTATGGGCTCTAATGTCTATAGTTATAATACTCGACATATGATACATGTTATGAGAGCAGTGTTAGATCTGAAAAAATACCTTGTTACTTTTGTGTGTGGACATGGTGGTTTTGTTGCATGAGGTGCATAATGTAGTGATTCACCTAGGTGTCTACGTGCATGCCTTTTTGGAAAGAGATGCTCAGGACGTGCGACGTTGGGGAAAAGCGGAAAACTAGTGGGGAAGTAGTAGTGGGATACCCTTGATATTATTTATTATATGACATATTTTTGAATGTGTTACATGGTGTGTGTTTCCATGGTGATGTTCGGAACATAGTATACCTATTTATGTGATGAGTTAGTTCCACTTGTTGTTCACTGTGCATTAGCATGCTTTCTATACTCTTACACGAGAGGTTTCAGGGAGGAACCTACTAAGTATATTGCTATACAAAACCTATGTATATAGAAACTATTTTTCAGGTCACTTGGAGCAGGTCGTAGATCAAGCTGGTTTTTACTAGAATGGGGTTACAAAAGCTGTTCGGGCTAGTGGTTGCTGTTTTTTTAGTTTCTTTTGGGAACATGCGGTTTTTCCCTTCTGGTTGTAGTACTATGGATTGAAATTTCATATGTGTACTTGGTTTTTCTTTTATATTACAGTCTGAGTTTGAGTTGATTGGTGTCTATCATATCTCTCTGTTCCGCATGTTTTCTCATATAGTGTAATGCCTCATATTTTGTATTTAATATACCCGCGATGCTAGTCTCCAATCCGGGGCCTACAGGAGGCGGGACTCGGGGGGGTATTTATATGCCTTCTCACATGGCCCACCCAGGAGGGGTACACTTTGTTGGGAGGGGGTCATGAAAGAGTGCTATCAGAGTTTTGGTTGAGGGATATGATGGAGTTTGGAGTTAGGTACATGTGATGTTTCATGGGTTGGTAGGGAAACAGTGTCATTCATGTTTAGAAAGTGAGGAAAGAACTGGAGACCAGCTGAGACATAGTCGTTTAATGCCCCCTATGATCTAATGTGCAGACCATTATGTTTACAATGGCTACTAAACAAGGTCATACTAGTTGTAGGGTAGAGACCTATGAACGGATCTATCATAATTCTTTTTTGTGCCTATGTTTGATTGGGTTGACCTTCAGATAGATTTAACTAAAATGAATAAAATAAAATAATTAATTAATTAATGTTTATTCTTCCATATTCTTTGTTTAGGAGCTCTAATGGTTTGTTATTCTACAGGTATGGCTCTAGGTCGATGTCCTCGTCAGGTCTTCACAGAAAATGTCCATCAGGCTATTCTAGTAGATCACAGAAGGGTAAAAGTTGACGACGACGACACTTCGAGGAAGACACTCCAAGAGTTTCAGTGCTAGAGTCTATAGAAGTATGAGTGCTCCGTTTCAGATGCAGTCACATAAGACTAGTTTGAGGAGGTAAAGATCATGATCAGTTTGATTCGTTCTCATAAGGAGCACTGATTGTCCTTGTTTGTGATGATGCTATGTGGGGTAGTGAGGCAGTGGTGGTTCTTGTTCCTTGGGGATCATAGGAAGTTAGCGATCTCACGGGAGTAGTTCTAAGATAATTTTAGAGTCAATTTTATTTCTTCGACTGTGAAGGCGTCCAGTCGCCAAGACCATTGTACGCTTCCAAAGGGGATATCAACTATTCAAGAGTTTGGAATCCGTTTTAGGAACCTTTTACATTACGCTTCAGACCTGTTTCCCGAGGATGAGGCCCGGGGGAGACATTTCTAGGAGGAATTGCATCGAGATATCAAGAGCCAGATCACCCCATTTATGATGATAACTTATCTTGAGGATATAGCAAGTAAAGAGGTTTTCAAAAGGACATTGTCCAGGACTATATCATCACTAGAGGGGAATCAGTATGATTCCTCACGAAGAAGAGCTGTGGTCCGGGGTTCTCCATTTTCAGGACAGATGAGTTAGCTTTCTGCTGGGGGTAGGTCCCAACCCATCACATCTCATTTCTCCAGAGGCAAAAACACTCAGGATTATGCCAAGGGATCAGGTGGTTGTGACTGTTAAGGTGTTCAAAGACATCATAAATGGGAGTGCCCGAACTTTCAGAGAGATCATTGTGAACTAGGGACAACACTCCAGGTTCCGCCATTGAGGCAGTTCCAGCAAAGGTAGCAGTAGTCTATTGCTCCATCATTAGATCAGCATGGGATAGATGGGGAAGGCAGAGGACATCCCCATGATTCTCCCCATCTTTAGAGATTAGATCACAACCGTGGTGGTGGTCGTCGTCGAGGTCAGATAGGTTGTCGAGGAGGTCGTGGATATCTTCATGCTCTATCGTTCCCAACTCCATGCGAGCCAGACATCGTTTGAGGTACCCTTTTCTTGTTTTTTACAATAGTGTATGGCTTGTTTGATTCATAAGCGATAGACTCCTTCATATTACCAACCATTTTCCTTTCATAGGGAAATCAGGTAGAGAGGCTTCCAATACCCTTTTGGTTGACTATGCCAGTTGGAGATTGAGCTGATATGTTTGAAGTATGTAGATATTGTGAGCTAGTGTTGGGGCAACACCACTCTTGGAAAGATTTCCTATGTTTACGAAAACAACCATATTATGTCATCCTCAGTATGTATTGGTTTTATTAGGTGTAGGATATCATGGATTTATTTAATAAGAAGGTCATTTTCATTGGTGAAGATGGAGAGCAAGTAGAGTTTGTTGTTGAGCGAGATCCTCAGATGGGTAATAGGAACATTCAATCCTTATCATCCATGATGTCTTAGATGATGAAGAGTTCTTCAGAGGATCACCAATTGGCGTTTCCTAGGGTCGTAGAGGAGTACCCTGATGTCTTTCTAGAAGAGGTTGTAGCATTACCCCCTTGATGAGAGACCCTGTTTGGGATCGAGCTACAGCCATGAGTGTCTCCAATCTCTATGTCTCCATAGAGGATTTCCCCTTATGAGTTGTGATAGCTACGTATACAACATGATGGTTTGTTATAGTGTGGTTTTGTTCGGCCAACTGTTTCACTATGGGGTACCCTAGTTTTTTTGGGAAGAAGGCTGACATTAGTTTGTGGTTGTGGGTCAATTATCGTTGCATAAAAAAATACAATAAAAAATCTCTATACTATTCTGCAGATTGATGACTTATTCGATCAAATGAAGGGTGAAAGTTGTTTCTCAATGATTGACTTACGGTCAGGATATCATCAGATGCGTGTGAAGGATGAGGATATCTTGAAGACTGTTTTCTATTGGTGTCATGGGAATTATGAGTTCTTTTTAATGCCGTTTTTCGTGATGAATGATCTAGCAGTATTCATGGGATTGATGAATAATGTGTTCTGTGAGTTCCTAGACATGTTCGTGGTCGTTTTCATCGACAAAATCCTTGTGTACTCCACATCTGAAATGGAACATGCAGAGCATCTACGAGCCATTTTGGGAGTTCTTCGTCGTCATCAGCTATTTGGGAAGTTGTCGAAGTGTGAGTTTTGGGCTCGATAAGTCCGTTACTTGGAGAATGTTGTGTCCCAACAGGGAGTAGTTGTGGATCCAATGATGATAGAAGTATTTGTGTCTTGGGCAACCCCCAAGACAGTTTCATAGGTGTGATTTTTCCTTGGTCTCGTACGCTACTACAGAAGGTTAGTAGCCAATTTCTCACGAGTTTTGACTCCTATAATAGCTTTAACTAGGAAGGATCAGGCATATATATGGACTGATCAGTGTTATGAAGCTTTCGTGTATCTAATGGAGAAGTTAGTAAGTTCTCTAGTCCTTTGTCTTCCAGCTGAGGTAGTTCAGTTTGATGTTTTCTGTGATGCTTCACATCTAGGGTTAGGCTGTGTTCTCATGAAGCATAGTTCACCAATTTCTTATGGGTCTCGGCAGTTACATCCCCATGAATGCAAAAATTCCACCCATGATCTAGAGTTGGCATTCGTGATGTCTGCTATAAAGATATGGAGACATTACCTCATTAGTGAGCGTTTTGTGGTTTTCATTGATCATAAAAGTTTGAGGTATGTTTTATCGCAGCGTGACTTGAACATAATAAAACGTTGGTGGATGGAGTTCTTACTGGAATATGACATTGAAATATTATAAACACCATGAAAAGGGAATATTGTTGCTGATGCGCTGAGCCAAAGGTCACGTATTGTTGTTGTACATGAACCTGGTGATTCATAGACAGTGATGGAAGAACTGTCATCATTACATCATGATATGGGAGAATTTGGGGGTATAGGTTTTCTTTTTTCGATGATGGTATAGTCATCCTTGGTACAGAAGGTGGAAGATTCCCAGTTGGGAGTTCAAGAGGTTGAGGTCTGGAGAGACTGGGTTGTTTGTGGTGAAGCCCCTGATGGTTGGACTGCAGATGAACAACACCGTGTGCTGTATCAGGGAAGTATTTTTGTTCCCTTGACGTTGCAAGATACAATTCTCAAAGAGTTACATAGTTCCCCATTAGTGGTACATCCAGGCATGAAAAAGAATTACAAATCCATGAGGATTCTGTTTCGGTTTCTTGGGCTGAAGATTGTTGTTGTGGAGTTTGTGTCTCGATGTTTATTCTTCCAGAAGTTGAAGGACGAACATCATGTTCCTGGTGGTGTTCTCCATCCATTAGATATTTCACAGTGGATGTGGGAGGGAATCGCAATGGACTTTGTTAGTGGTTTACCTCGAGCTCAGGGAGGACATGATTCTATTTGGGTGGTAGTGGATCGTTTAACAAAATCAGCCCTCTTCATAGCGATGAAGGAGTCATGATCAGTGGAAATTTTATCAACGTAATATCTTGAGGAGGTGGTGAGACTTCATGTAGTCCCTAGGATGATCATTTATGATCGAGATCCTCATTTTACCAGTAGGGTATGGAGATGTCTCCAAAATGCTTTCGGTTCTCAACTATGTCGTAGCACTACTTTTCATCCTCAAACAGATGGTCAGATAGATCGAATCATCCAGACTCTTGAATACATGTTATGCTCTTGTGTTCTAGATTTTGGAGGATCATTGATAAGGAACATTCCCTTGGTGGAGTTCTCTTACAACAACAGTTTTCTCTCCACTATCGGTGTGGAATCTTTTGAATCCTTGTATGGTCGACCATGTTGTTCTCCATTGTGCTGGACTGGGGTTAGAGAGTAGAAATTCACGGACTATAACTAGTGAATAATACAACAAAGATGGTTTAGGTGATTCATGAAAGGATTAAGGTAGTGCATGATCATTAGAAATCATATGTTGATCCAAGGAGGAGACCCTCGGTGTTTAATGTTGGGGATCATGTGTTTCTGAATGTGAATCCACATCATGGGATGTGATGGTTTGGTTATTGAAGTAATCATTCTCCCCATTTTTTTGGTCCTTTAGAGGTGTTAGCTCATGTTGGAGCTGTGGCGTATCGAGTAGCACTTTCCCCAGAGATGAGTCGGATACATGATTATTTCAATGTATCACAACTGCATCGTTATCTTCATGAAAACACTCACATCATCAATTGGGGATAGATTGATGTTGATGATGATGCGACCATTGAGGAGAGACCTATGGAGATCCATGACCGAAATGACAAGGTTTTGTGGGGGCATTTAATCCCCTTAGTTTGTGTCTTGTGGAGACACTGTGCCATGTAAGAGAGTACCTGGGAACAAGAGTCATAGATACATGCTATGTACACAAATTTTTTTGATCCTTAACACTTTTCATGTAACTGTGTTCCATTTGTGGTTAAAAATTTTATTTTTTATATATTAATTTCTTTTGTTGCTTTTGTGTCTTGCTCACTTTTGAGATGATTCTTGATGGGAGGTTGTTCGGACCCCGTTTCTTTTGGTGGGTTTTAAATTCTCACAAATGAGAATGTTTTGAGATGTTTTTGATGTAATGTCTCGGACCACTCTTTTCCATTACATCGCGAAAATGTGGTGTTTTATGTGTTCTGGGAGGTCCAGGTGACAAATCCCCAACACTTTACAAAATTTCCAATTCTGTGAGAAGTTCCATCGGTGAACAGCTCTATCGGTAAACTCTAACGGTAGGTGTACAATGTTTGTAGATGTACAGTAACGGTAGGTGTAAAGTGTTTCCATAATAGTGAACTATATCAGTATCCTCTATCGGTAACCTCTAAGGGTAGGTGTATAGTAACAGTAGGTGTATAGTAACGATAGGTGTACAATGTTTCCTTCTTCATACAATGTCGCCTCTATGACATTTCCTTTGACGTAAAATACATTTAAAGCCTTATTTTAAGGACTATTAGGGATGATTCAAAGGCCATAAATCCTATATTAATTATTCCTAAGGCCTAGGGTGTTTTTTCTTGGTCAAACCATGTGTGATAATGCAATCTAAATTTAACGGGGAATTAAACGAATCATAAAATATAACCCCATTAAATCTTCAAAAGGGAAAAGATATCATCCTAACTTATTCATCCTCTTTTTTCTCACCTATGAAACTCTAGAGCCTTTCAATCCTTCCTATTGGAGTTTCTCAATCCAAAATTACTCCTCGGATTGGTTCTGCTCTGTTTTCATGCAACGGAGATGTATCGGTCTATCTTCGATATATGGTATGTTTTATCGTCATTACTTTGGGGATCATCTTCTTATGTTTCTATTTTTCATATTATAACATGTAATCTTCATTCTTCTAATGGGGTTTTCTTGGTGTCTGGTTGGTGCGATCATACCATGGCATCCTCAGGTGGATGAACATGTCGTGATAGGAAGATCGTGACACGTTGGGTGGATATCGAATTTGAGGAACTGTTTGAGATATGGGATTAATTGCTTATATTTATTTTACGTGCAACTGTATCATTAGCATGTTTAATCCCACTAGATGATAATGGAATTGACATAATACATATTTTAACCAGATAAATAAATTGATTTTGATCATATATTATTGCATCTTGTTTTTCTAGATAGTGTGATATTTATGCCTTCATTTCTTAAATGTTTGTTCTTAATGGACATTGTTAAAGAGTGTAAACATGGTTTAATTGATAAATGTTGGATAAAGATAAAGAGTCATGAAAACGAATCTAGTTCTTGTTGTAATATTATTTTAATCAAATTAGTTCAATAATAATGTTTATTTATATGTGATAACTTACTGGTTAGGTTTCCTGAATTTGGAACCAATCAATAATAAATCAGTGAATCTAAGATGTATTAAAGAACTAGTGGTTGTTAAAAGCTAATTTTGTGTAGGGTTCTAATTTAACCTCTTTTTTGTTTACCGGACAATAACCCAATTATGAATGTGTTTGTTTTAATGATGGTTGTGTTTTAATGTGTTCCTAGATGGTTTTGGTGATATGTGGAAGCATGGAGGCCCTTTTTTTGTGGAAGCGGATAATTCCTAGAGTGGCAAGATGCATCGGTTTATGCATGTGGGTGTCTGGAAGGACACTAGGGATGATGGAATGGGATGGATGTGATTGTTGGATTCTTGATGATTTTTACTGTTTGATTATCTACTTTACTTTTCCTCACTGCTCATTGAAGATGGAATTACTTACCCTTCTTTCGAAAGAGGTGAAGTCCAATGGGGTATGCCATGTTATTTCCGTGTTTAAATTCTCAATAAAGGATGGGCATATGATCTTTCTATAAGCGTCAATGACTCAACGGGTAGTGCATCTACTCACCATGTTGACCCACCTTGTGTTTAGTAGCATATAATATTTTTCTAGAATTATTGGGAATGTGGGAAAGTATTCTATAATGAATAATTGAATAAATGGTGTTAATCCATTGGGATGGAGACTCTGGAACATAATGAAGAGGTTGTAATTTTTTTAAAGGAACTTTTGACATTGGAGTGATGCTAATGAAATTTAATGTGGAATTGTTAATGGTCAATTAATGTTTAATGAATTAAATAACGTAATGTGGAACTAATAAAAAGGTAATGATGTAATATAAAAAATGTCTTTAAATGGTTGTGTTCTTATAGGATACTTAGTCTTAGAAGTAGCAGCCTAGAGTTTGGGAGATGTTAGCTGTACTCATGTCTAATACTAGGTTGTGACTATAGTGTTGTTGTGAGTTGTAGTATATTCTATAATTATTGTGCTTCTATACGCAACTCAACCTTTTTAGTAATGGAAACTGAAATCCTGGGGATTCTAAGCCCTGGGGTGTGTTTTCCCTCATATTCTGGTGGGGGTATGGATGGATGACTACCCCCTTTGGCCCCGCTCCATTCACTTGGATGTCACCTGTGCTGGAAGGCATATTGGTTGGTTTTCCCCATGTTTTTGTGTCGAGGTATGTAAGGAACATTGGTTGGTCTTACATACCCATCATCCGAAAGAGGAGAAGACACGTAGGGTATGTCACATTCTTTCTATGCTTAGCTTCTCATTGAAGGTTTTTTATATGCTCTTGATATAAGTGGCAGAGACTCAACGGGTTGTACATCTACTCACGATGTTGAGACCCCTTGTGTTTAGTAGCATATAATGATTTTCTAGAATTCATGGGAATGTGGGAATGTATTTCTATAATGAATAATATAATAATTGGTGTTAACCCATGGGGATCGAGATACTGGAACATAATGATGAGGTTGTAATATTTTTTTGAATGAACAGTTGACTTTGGGTGTGATGCTAATGAAATTCAATGTGGAATTTTTCATGGTTAATTAATGATTAAAGAATTAATTAACGAAAAGTGGAACTAATAAAATGTTAATGAAGTAATCTGATAAAACTCATTAAATGGTTGATTGCTTATAAGATAACAAGTCTTATAAGTAGCATCTTGAAGCATGAGAGACGATAACAATAGTTGTGTCTAAGACTAGTTTATGCCCATAGTTTGGTTGTGAGTTATAGTATATTCGGTACATTTTGTGTTTGTATACACTACTTAACCCTGTTAGTAAGGGAAACTGACACTCGGGGGATTCTGAGCCCTGGGGGTGTTTTCCCTAACATTTCGGTGGGAGGATGGATGGATAACTACCCCCTTTGTCCCTACTCTCTTGTCTAGGTAGTTACTTGTGCTGGCAGGCACATTGGATAGTTTTCCCCATGCATGTGCATAGTTGGATGTAAAGTCTTGTTTTTATTCACACAAATATATTCTAGATATAGTATTGTATGGATTACTATAGGTGTAACATGTATAGGCTGTGATGGCTCGATGATCCGTACTTAGTGTATGGACTATAATGGCTTGAGTTATAATACCCAACGTATGATACACGTTATGCGAGCTGTGGTGGCTCCCAGAAACTACATGGTTACTCTGGTGTGTGGACGTGGTGGTTTTGTTTCACAAGGTTCATATTGTAGTGCTTCAACCATGTGTCTGCGGGCAAGCCTTTTGTGGAGAGATTCTTAGGACGTGTGACATTGCAAAAAAACGGCAAACTAGTGGGGAAGTAGTAGCAGGGTACCGTTGATATTCATTATTTTATGATATATTCTTGTATTCATTACTTGGTGAGTATATCCATGGTGAGGTTCAGAACATTGTATACCTATTTAGGTGATGAGTTAGTTCCACTTATTGTTCACTGTGCTTTAACATGATTTCTTTACATTTTCACGAGAGGCTTAGGGGAGGATCCTACTGAGTATACTGTTATAATCACTCTATGTATATATAAAATGTTTTTCAGGTCACATTGATCAGGTCAGAGATCAAGACGGTTTCTACTATCATGGGGTCGAACAAGCTGTTTGAGATAGTGGTTGTTGTTGTTTTACTTTCTTTTGGGTACTTGCGGTTTTTTCCTTCTACTTGTAGTAATTTTTCATTACATTTCATATTTGTACTTGGGGTTTCATTTATATTTCAGTTTGATTTGTAGTTGATTGGGTAATATTTTATCCCTCTCTTCCGAATGTGTTCTTTTAGGGGGTAATGCCTCCCAATTGTGTGTTTACTACACCCTCGGTGCTAGTCTCTAACTCGAGGCCTACTGGAGGTGGGACTTGGGGGGTCATTATCTTCCTTATCACATTTCCTACCTAGGAAGGGTACACTTGGTGGGGAGTGGGTTGTGACATTATGTAGGCATAAATGTTTCATAATTGAATGAGACGAGTTGTGATTTATTCATGCAATGAAAGTGGTTAATTTTGAAGATAAGAAATGATCATATTGAAGATTTAATGATAATATATATATATTATTCATATATTGATTCATACACAATTATTGTTTTGAATAAATAATGGTTTCAATGTATATTGAATATCTTGTGTTTATTTTCTCATGAATCAATGTAGTTAGAAATTGTTATGGGTTTTTTTCAATTGAAATTTATTTTTATAATCAAATTTTATTTTTTGGGATTTTTATTTCTAATAAATATACATGTTATCGTAAATATTTGAATAAATAATAAATATAATTATGTGTCCATTATGGATCATTAATTTTTTATAATATGTTTTAAAATCTGTATATTTTTTTGTGAAAATAGTTTGATGAAGATGTTTTATTGAATATGTATTGATTTAAAATAGTGTTCTGCAATAACATTGATAAGAATCATTGCTGGAGAAATAGGAAATGAATATGAATGAGAATATCAAAAAACACTAGAAACAATGCTTTGGGTATACATTAAGAAGATGTATTAATTTTCCATTGATCCTTTTAATCTTGTTTTAGTACATGATGATTTTGATGTATAAGATTCACAAAATGTTTGAGAAACATGTATGTGAGTTTTAATTACATACTCTTCTCCGTATAGATTAGAATGATTTTAGTGGATCATACAATTTGTAGTTTTATTTGATCATTCCAAGGAATTTCTACTCACGACGAGTATTGATCCTTTTAAATCACATGTTATATATCTATGCGTCTTCTTTTTAGAATAACAATAAAATCCCTCTCAATAGTTTTGATATCCTTTTTTAAATGGAATGAATATAAAATTTATGAATCATTGATTCCACAGTCTATGAGATTCCATGATCCCATTTTATTATGATGAGTATTTGAGGGGTTCCGTTCATTAATGTTTCACTATTAAAGATATAAATTCTAAAAATGTATAGTTGTTTTTCTCGTATAATTATAGGATTATTAATGTTAAAATAATAAAAATGGGATTCCCATTTTTGATGGGAAGTGTTTTAATATTTTTATTAGTAAGATGATACCGTTTAATATGTATATATGTTGTGATGTTTTGATTGTAAAAAATAATATAATTAATCCCCATGATGATGGAATTTCTAATACACTAGAAAATAAGATGAATTTGGAAAATAATAGTCATGATTAGAATTTTAATTTCTCTTCCCTTTTTGAATGTTAATATCACAATGTTAAATATTTTACTTTTGAAAATATATCAATGATAAATTTAAAAATATCTAAAAATGTATGAACAATGTTTAGTGTGGTAATTAATAGTTCTAGAGTCGCATGTATGAAGATTTGGAATGAATTATAATGTTACTATTGTTATTTTCATTACTAGGATCAATGAAGTTGTGATTCCTATCAAAAGATATCTTGTGAAGAGTGCATATTCTGATATTATGTGAATTATTTTTATCTATCTTACTAGATAAATTTCATGTTATATTCTTCGACTTGTATGATTGGAATATATGTTATTTTTTTATTGATGATCTTTATAGTACTCTAATATCATATAAAATTAGGAATGATGATTGTTTTTTGAATAATTAACTATTAAGGAAGACAATTTTTTAAGGCATGTATATTTGATAAAGGTTACACAATTTGTTCTGAAGATGAGATGGATGGATCATTAAAATCATATTCTGATATTGCTATCAAATTCTAAAAAATTATTTTCATCATCTAGAGAAATTTAGAGTCATTATTCTTAAAAACATTTTATTTTACACGGTATATATTACATTAATGGATATGTTTTGTATATTAGATAATTCCTTTATATATATTTGATATTTAGGTTTAGTTAAAATCTTAATTTAGATTTTAAAATGCATATGATACATAATTTGAGGTGGAGTAATCCCGCTATAAGAAAAAAATTTGAAAAACAACCTAAAAATATGATTTTAATTCTACAAATAAATTTCAAGTTCTAGAAGAACTGTGTACAAGATATGATCTCCTAGTTCATCTTATAGGCGAGTGTATCTACATTATTCAAAATCAATATAAAAAAATACACATAAAAAATCTAAATAAAATGATATTATTTTTAGATTATTATGTAAAATCCTCAAAGGATGAATTCCCATTGATACTTTAAAATGGGATCTCTTTGCATATGATAGGTAACATGATGTTATTCCGAAACGTTATTAAATTCATATAATTCTTTATGGCCTTTTAAAATATGTGTCTTTGATGATTAAATGGGTTTATTGTGATGACATTGGAATAGTGAATTTTAAATCCATGGACACTCTTTATGATGATGTGAAGAAAGAATATTTTTAAATTTTTATCCTATTTTTGATGAAGGGAGTTATTTAATTTTTGAAGAAGATGGTTTTTGGTAAGATGGCATGAAAAGGGAATGGTTTTTTGTAACGGAATGATAAAAAGGGAAAACAGTTCAAATTGGTGTTACTCCAAATTTAGTTTATTTAAGCATGAACTCTAACAATGAACTATTGCATGAAATGATTATTTATTTTTTCAAAAGGATTTTTAGAAATAATTCTAAAATATAATATTTTTAACACATTTAAAAAATAAATATTTAGATTTATTATATTTTCACTATATGTATGAAGGGGAATATAATAAATTCCTCACAGGAAAATTGTTGATATTAAAAAACACATCATTTAGAACCATCCATTTAGACATTTATTGGCCCCTGAAAAAGAAGTCAATACATGGATATAAGTTTTTTATTTCCATTATTAATATCTTTACTTTCATTGCTTGTATTATTCTTTGGAAAAATAAATGACAATCTTTTAAGGACTTTGAATTCTTATAGAATATGTTTTTAAAATAGTGTGGTTACTCTATGAAGAGATTATAGAATGAAAATGGGAATTAATATAGTAATAAATGTTTTAAAGATCATCTTTATAAATATGGTATTTTTTATGAACATATTTCATAGAAACAAAACACAACAAAATGGTGTGAATGAACGGAAGAATAATATATTGGTTCAGGATTCTCAAACAATGTTGATAGAAAATGATATTTTTTGGATTTTTTGGTGCATAATATTGGATAATTAGTACATATTCTAAATCTAAACATATATAGATTATATTAGGATATGAATCCATTTGTGATGACTTACAATAATATTCCATGGTTAAAGCATCTCATAGTGTTTGTAATCCCTGGTATCAACTTGATTAAAGGTGAAAATCTAGGTATGTTTTAGATATCATGAGTTGTGGGATCATTTCATAGTTCTACTCTAAATGGAAGAGGAATCAAATTCTATAGAAAAAATTGGTCAAATTATTGACAAAACTAACATGAATTTCAATTAATTTTGATGGTTATAAATTGTTGTAAATGATGATATTTTAGGAATTGAATCTACTAATTATTTTGAATAACAAAATGAAATAGTATAACAAAAATTAATATTTTGATCATATATTGACTGAAGGAAAATATATATCTATATTAATTGATTAATAAAAATTACATTCATTTAAATCAAGACTATGAAGACATATTTAGTATTATAAAAACATTAGAAATCATGATAAAGGAGAAAACCAAATAATAACTCTAAGGATAACATCTCCGAAAATTTTATTCTAACTTGTTGAACATAGTTATGTATAGGAATCTACAGATAATCATGAGAGGGTTGGTTCTATTTACGATCAATTAAATTAAATTGAGAACAATGCGTCTTAGGAACTAGTGACTGAACCTAAAGATAAGATTTTAATTTGAAAAAACTGGGTATCTGAAAATAAATAAAATTAAAAATGACATGTGGAGAGAAATAAATAATGATTTCTGTGTAAAGTATACTCATTGATTGAATTGTTTGACATTTATGAGACATTTTATCTCATTTCAAGTCATGGAAAAATTTCAATGTTACATTATATTTTTTATCAATGGTATTACTAGTTATACTCAATGGATTTCACATATTCATTTCTAAATGGAAAATTATAGGAAGAGGTTTACATTGAATAAAAATGTGGGTCTCTTAATGGATAAAATGACTTTTTCGGATTAAAAATGGTTGTTTAGGGAATGAAACATTCCCCAAGAGAATGGTAAACTACAATTGGATCCTACATCAGGAGGTTTTATTTTATAAAGGAAAGAGTGTAAAATAGAAACTATATCAATGATGAAAAAGTGATTTATATACTTCTTATTTTTTATGTAGATGAAATAAGATATTATTAAATAAATAAAAAATTATTGATATGTTTTCTAATAATTTTAATAATTTATTTGATATGTTTATTCATAGAGATATACGGTATAATTATTTTATAAAAATAACACATGTTAATGAAAATATTTTCTTTTCTTAATACATGTATATAAATGTAATATATAAAATATTAAGTGTGTAGGATTAAAAATCTAATTCCACACCAATATCAATGGAAATAAATTAGTCTAATGATTACCTATGAATATAATATAATCATGCAGATCATATAAAATTGATTATATTATTTTTACACAATACAACATCAATAGAAGAAATTATATATGTATTTACTCTTTATAACAGATAAAAAATTTCTCCAATGGAATACCTTTTTATTATAGGAATGATTAATCTCATTTATATATAATGTACACTAAATTTTCAATTTAAATATGAAATCAATGAATTTTTTGATTTTTTTGGTCACATAGATATAGATTAAACAGGTTGTTTAGATGACATAAAATATTTATCTATGGATTTTTTTATTATTGATAATATATGTGTATACTAGAACACAATGAATTGATGTTTTATAATATTAATCAAAATAAAGGAAGACTGTATGGTTGAAATATATTTTAAAACCTAGTTGTTATAGAAGAAATAAAAATTTCATGATATAAAGTTTGGTGTGATGATTCCATTTCTACATAGATGTCAAAACTAGAGAGCTATCAATTTCTTATAGAATCTTATTATAAATTCATTTAGATCTCACATTGATATAAATAACAATTAATCATGGATATTTTAGTGATAAATTAATTGACGTTGGAGATTGTTCGAAAAACATTTTATATTGATGATATGATCACCAATCAATTGTGTACAAATACGTTCCAAAATCTTTTGTTGATGATGGGTGTTCAACCATACCATGCACAAGGCTAGGGTATTTGTGATTTTCCTCTCAATCATTTTAACTAGAGACGTTGTTGTTAATGAGGGATAAAAATGACAACATAATGATTCCGTTGATATGTGTTTTAACTACTTTGGATAAATTTTTAATATGGTTGTGTTGTGATTTCTGTTTGTGAATGATGTTTTATCATTTTGATAATGTGGCATCATGACGTTGTTATATGAATACTGTGTCTCATTGCTATGGTTATTTTATCAATGATTTTTATTTCTTAGATATAGTAATCTAAAAAATGATTATAATTTGTAGATTGAGTTCCATTATTTTTTTCAAACATTTAATATTTTTTATTTCATGGTTGAAAAAAAATCTTAAGGAAACTATTTTTTGAATGCGGGTGCTTTTTATTACTGATTTGTTTTTAGGATTCTATGTTGAAGTGATTTAATAAGAAATGAATTTTTATGTCACTCTCTTTTGTCAGGATAAATTTTATAATGTTTTTTAATGTGATACTCTTTAGATGAATCTGAAATGGAGTTACATTTTTCGTACTTCAATTTAGGTGCTACTATTGTGGTGAATGTATTGATGTTTTATTTACAGGGTACTATTGTTGTGTTGTTTCCTTTGTGTATTGACCACCATATTTCTACCATTGGAGTGTTATCTTCACGATCTACCACTAAGTGATATAGTGGATATTCTACCATTTGGGGAATAATTTTGTATGCTAACATCTTGTGCTATAATGGGGATGTAAAATAAACCTGAAAAATAGAGAAATTGTGAGTCACAAGGTATTTTTTTCTACCATGATGTTAAATATTTCATTTCAAATTAAATTATTAGTGTAAGGATTAAATATAAGGATATAGATTATCATTAATCAAGAAAATAGATATGTTTAATGACGTTATAATGATATTAGGAGTATGAGAGATCTAGTTTAACTTTTTTTTGTGAACTAATGAAAATATGGATTGAAAAAATGTATCATGTACACATTTTTACCAACATCTTTAAGAAATATTGTTTTCAAAGTTGGACTTGAGTTTCACCTTCATAAAAATGTGTTAAAATATAGTTGAATGAAACAATGAGGAATACATAATGGAATATATTATTTAATGTGGTAAATGAAGATACACAGAATTTCATGCTTGCATATGATTATTTCATTAAATGAGTTGTACTTTATTTATGGAAATAAGGTTATTCTTTTTTAAGAGGATGACATACATGGATTATAAGAGAGTGATATGAATATTTATCAACCATATATATAAAAATATAATTAATTTTATTGTACCACAATTTTTTATATAAACTTGAATATTCTATGTTAATGTCGTTTTAAATAGATTTTGTGGTAATTAGTTCTGAAATTTGATTCCCATGGATGTTATTATGATCAAAATATATAATTTTTTCAAGGAGTTTGAATTCAAATATATTTATGTTGTGTCCTAAATATTTTAATGATGATTAAATATAAATGAATAACCATCTTGTCTTAATAAATTATTTTTAACTTTTTATGTCTATATTTGTATATTATAATTGGGTAGGAAGAGGTGTTGTTAAATAAGAAGTTGTTTCATGTAGTGATGTGCATGAAAATTAATGTCAAACCATTTATATGATGGAAGATAAGATGAATATGTTCTTTACACACTATACAAATTCAGTATTATCTATGGGTGGATGATGAATTTTTTGTCTCATTATAATTTCAATTTAAATTAGTTTCTGATACACATGTTGTGAAGGATGCACCAAATAGTCAAGATACATTATTATATTTCTATGGATTTTCCCAAATTATTATGGTTCAAAACCTTCATAGTAGATTTTTTATAATTAATTTTATGATATCATTCTAATGAATAGGTACACACATTGACTATTCAAACATATAAATGACATTTTCCCTCTCTTTGTGTGTTCCTGTGATTCGATTAACATTAAAATTATCTCTATCTAGTGAATAAGGCTGTTTTAAAATGATATAAAATGTAATTGATGAAAATATGACCCAGACATCCACCCATTGATTTAATTATTCCGCGTTTCAACAAAAACAACAAATAATGGTTATAGTGGTGGGAAAACCACTGACATTGTGTTCACACAACTACAAAGTTGGCCTTTAACAATGTTTAAAAAGCCTTTATCACTGCTAAAAAGCACCGATAATTGAATTATGGATAAAATCATGACACTTTTATCAGTGGTAAATACACATTTTGTATACCCTATTGACAACGATATGAAATCACTATTAAAAGGGTCCCTTAATAATAGTTTGTTTAGTGATTTTAATGGACCATTATATCAGTGTTTTTAGTGGTGTTAAAGCGGGACATTAACAGTGGTAAAAAGGTTCTCATAAAGGACCCACAGATAAGAAGTTATATAATTTTTTTCACACCCCACAAAACCACATTTATTAGTGATACCCCACACCCTCCTTTATTAGTGCTCCCCGCACCACTTTATTAGTGCTTTAGATAATCCATGCCTCCCGCGCACGCCCCAAACTCTATCGAGTTTCAAACCCAAAACCTACAGCATATACACCAGCAACATTACCACTCCACTATACAATTTTTTCTCATTTTATAATATATCTCTATATTTATATATATGTCTCTCATCAAATTTTTTATCTATATTTTTATATATTTGTTTATATATAAAAAATAATATTTCATAGGTAAATATAATCAATTATTTATTTTATAAAATTAAATTTTTATGCTTGAATATATAATAAATTTGTATATATTGATAGAGATATCATTATAAAAATAATGGGATTTTGAAAAATTAAGAAACTATTATGCCATATTATCAATATTAATGTAATCCCTAGAAATAAATTAAGTACATTTAAAAAGAGGAACAAATACCACAATAAATGAGAATTAAAATACATCAAAATAAGAAAATGGGTACGAAGAATAAAATATATGTTTTAAGGGCCTTCAAAGAATTTTTACCCCCAAAAAATGATATATATGGATTTATTGTGTCTCCAGTGTGTTATAATCAATTAAGGCTTTAATGTGATATGTGGAAGTTCCTAAATGGACACCTAGATCAACAGTTATTGAATTTTAAAATTAGTTTTATTTTCTAAACTAATATTATATTTTTTTTTATCTATATATATACATAAAATTACTATTAGATGGTAATAATAATAAATAAATTAATAAAAATTATTTTTTTTAGTTTTGAATAAGACACTTTCACTAAATAACCTATATATTATATGTAAATTTATATTTACTTTATCTAAAACATTTAAAATATATATATATTACATTTTTATCAATATAAATATATTTATATATTTAGATATTATTCTTAATGAAATATTTTTTTAAAGAATACTTTTATAATAACAATTTTACAAAAAATTCGAAAAGGAAAAATCAATCAGGGCTTGTAAAATAGCCCTCATATTGGTCCCATTTTTTAGAGATTTTTTACGCTGTTAAAGACCACATATAACACCAGTAAATAATTAACAGTTAAATATCCCCTATAATAACACTTTTTTGGATCTAAAAAAGGGGTTCCTTGATTGAATTTTTATCAAGTGATGTAATAGATCTAGAACATGATAAACATAATTTTGTAGTAGTGAAATGAAATAATCATTTAAAAAACATGGCATATATAATATGCAAAAATATTAATTTTTAAAAACATGATAAAAATGTGAAATAAAATATATTTTTTAATTAATTTATACCTATATTAATATATCTATGAATTTATCTTATGAATATTTACATATGAAAAAAAGATATGGAAAATAAATATTCAAAACATTGATAATGTTGTTTTGATTGTAATGTGTCCCTTACCTAGAGTCTGACTTGTTATAGACATTATTTATATTCTAGAACAATAAAATAATGTTAATTATTTTCTTTCCTAATCAAATTTTTCATAATTATTATTAATTTTTATTTTATTTATTACCTTTTTCTATTCAATTACATAATCAATTAATATAATATCCGATGTTTTGACTATATGTGTCAAATATGTCAAAAATTACTTCACTATGTTGAATATGGTCAATTATTTCATTATTTAATCATATATAGAATAATATTCATGAGGTAATTATAATTTATATTCATTAATTTAATTTAAAAATAAAACAACAAAATATTTATTTTTAAATTATTAATGTATCTGTCATGGATATGGGAGGAAGTACGTACGCTTGAGAAAAAGTTTCCATTTCTTGGTAAACATGAGAAAATGTTGGTAATATTTATTCGAGGCTTGTAGAATTATAATTATATAATATATATCATACTACCTATTTCAATACTCTTATATTTTCTAGTCATGTTATGATGTGATGAAAAACGAATATCATAATTTCTTGGAGGTGAGAATCCACATGTGCAAATGAGTGATGTGATAATTTTTGAATAGATGGAAAGGTGATAAATTAAATTATATATTATAATAATAAAAAAATAATGTCATAAATATCATATATATATATATATGTGTGCATAAAATAAATCATTTAGTATAACCATACATGTGACTTTGTGATGGAATGTTAATTACATCAGTTCAAACGGTTGTAGTCTACAATATAAGAATGATGAATTCATTTCAAATTTCATAGAAGACAGATATAGAATTTTTTAAGAAACTAACCTAATAAATATAATTAACAGTGATATATTAATGTTACTATATCACATGATTTTTATGTGTTTTGGAGGAAGTAGAAGATGAAATAAAATTATAACATTTGGTAAAAGCTACACGATATCTTCATGAAACCCCTATTTCTTAATATTTAATTAATAAAAGGTTAATATTCCACCCTAAATAACCCCTATATGAGAATTTAATGATTTTACGAAGGTATTTTGTTATATATTTTATAAAACTATGGCTATTAATGTTTGTATAGTAGAGGACATGACTTGTCATTTTATAAGTTAGAGAGGTTCAATTTTTAAAATACACGAAATATAATAAAATAATATGCAGTTAAATAATGTTATATGGTTTTTATATGGAATTTATATTAATATAACAAGTATATGTTTAAAATATTATTATAATATCAAATTAATATAGGTTTATATATCAATTTATGCCTTTTCATTTAGATTAAACACTTCCTCAAACATCTTTTATCATAACCATGGTATCAAAGTTTTCAATATAAAGGTATATAAATTCACTTATAAGATAATAATTTTACAATAAAATGACTAGGGGAGGATATTTTCGACCCATTCCATCCAAAATCTCTTCTTTAATTTTTTTTAATATTTAAATAAAATATTTGTTTTCATAAAATAATATTGATAAAAAAATTTAAACTATTCATTTAATTCTTCATAATTTATAAATTATTTAGAAGTTTTTATCTAATATCAAAATTTATGAATTATTTTATTATTTTTTATTTAATAATTCTTCATAAATAAATTTTTTTTATATTTTTTATAAATATATATTTTATTTTAATGTGTTAAATTACTCATAAAATTTTTCCTAAAATAAATTAAGAAATTAAATTCTAGGTAAGACAATTGATTTAGTTCTATTCTCATTTGGAAATGGCCTAAATAATGTTATGATGTTGAATTAAAATATTAATTATAGTATTTACATATTCTGTTGTACAATTATGATAGAATTGAGACATCTCTTGTGTAATGAATCATGGGTAGAGGAAAATTATGCTAGAAAACTCACTATCATGATATCATATCATTTTTATGAATATAAGGGGTATCTATAAGTTACTTCATGTAAAATATTATGAGGATTATTGGTTTCATATAATAAAAGCCCTTTTCTTGACAGGGTTTTGTATACAATATTCATAACAAGAATTTCAATATGTGTAAATACTGTTGGATTTTAATTTGTATTTTTTGCATGATATATGAATTGAATTAGGCATTACACATAATAATGGTAAGAACATATTGATTTAGATGAAGGAATAATATTGAAAACTAATTCATTATAAATATTCAAAATTTTAAGGGGAATATATTTGATTTTTTGTTGTTATAATAAAATATTTTTGAAAATAATACGTGTTAAATTCATTCTATAGTGAACAGATGCACAGGTCCTAATCATCAAACCATGATGGCCCCCCACCAATGTTGGTTTCCATAGATTATCTTTTATAAGGCATGGTTTAGACGAGATACTATAAGATTTAGGTCCCAAAATCTGAACATATCATTTGGGTCACATATAGTTGGTAATACATTATAGTTATAATACATAAGGAATATATTTGAGATAATCTATATGATAAATTCATTTTACAGTTTTCAAAATTATGTATTTTTTTATGTTTGAAGGCCATCCTAAATAACTACATGTTGGAAGGAATAGAAAATAAGAATTAATACTTAGTAAAATATGGATTTTGGGGAAAATATTATGTGATTTTAATTTAAAAATGGTCATCGTTTTAGTAGTTCAAATTTAAAAAAATTCTTATTAATTTAATGTAAATAATATCTTTCTTATATAAATTTTTATGAGGATTCCAATGGGGTTTATTCATGGAATAAGAACCAAAGAATTTTTCCTACATTAAGGATGGGTTATTGATATTATTTCCAAAATAAGGTGATCATTGTGTATTTTTTTAGTAATGTATATGAACATTAATTTATAATGTGGAATAGATTTTGGTTTCATGAAACATGTTTAGGGATAATTACATCCTGCTTTGTGACGCTCTGATATATTTAAAACACTTTCATGAATCCATAACAAATATAGTTTTTGTGACTAGTCAACATTATGTTAACAATTTTTTATTGTAATGAATTGGAATTAAACCACTTGAATGTATCATACGTTCTTCATTAATGGTATACTCTATATTCATAACAGGTTGATCATCAAGTGTAACTTTTGTATGTATAAAAGTTTATCTATTTTTTTACTTATTATTTGGTGATATTGGTTTTATACCACACACCTGGGAACTCTAGAATTTAATATTTCAATATAGACAGTGTTGTTTTGATGTTGGGATTAGGACCAAAAGATTTCTTATAGAAATAATCAAAACAGAAGTTGTCCTATTCAACTTAATTAGAAATATGATATCATTTATGTTCATGTGAGAAGGACTAAACCATATAGTTTATCATCATGCGATGAGGATATTTTGGAGAATGATTCCCAAAAAACACTCATTAGGGAATTATGCATGATAAACCATTTTTTGGTTACTCACATTATTTGTTTGAATTTCTAATATTGGGATGATCGTATAAATAATATATCCTAGTAAAAAAATCTCCCACCAATAATATTGGTTAATGAGGAAGAAATTATAGGAAATAAATGTAATTTATCCCTCTTGGTGGGTTTTTAGACTTACATTGAATAACTCCTAAAAAATAAGATGGTGTATTGAAGGTGTTAGGTTTCAAACATAGGGATACTTCCAATAAATCCATCTATGGTTGGAATAAATGGCTACACAGTTCTAATTACTGTGAATTACCCTGATAGGGTGTCCCATTTTGTATAATTTTTCATGATGATTATGTGAGGATTTTTATTATCGAATCTCATGTGAGTCGTGATTAGGATGAGAAAAAGAGTCAATAGAATATATTCTTATCATATTATCATGTATGGGAAGGTATTAACACCTAAATTGGAATCTCATTATTGAAATTCCATAATCAACCACTAGTTGAAAATTGATGGGATATAGAATGCAGGAGATGTATTATGTCCTTTAGGAAATCATATGTTATTACTCTGGGATGGATTATGATAATAGATAATGTATCATCATCCACTTGTGGATGAGGGTGATTCTATAGTGAGGTATTCTGAATTAAATATCATTCATTACAATTATAATATTTCTGAATGTTATTAAATCCTTAAATTGGATTTACATATCATGTTAAATTTACAAATTTCGAACAGATGTGTGCCAATTCGTTTCAGTTTTTATGAAGAATGCATGATGTTAGTGTCACTGCCTAAACCTAGTATCCTCCCAATACCACCCCAAATGCTGGGATCCTTGTTTCCTTGTGAACACACTATTTAGAACATTATGAAAACCTTAGATATTGTCAAGGATAATAGGGGGTTATTTAACATGGGAATGAGAAATCATGGGGGATAAACATTTTTGTTGCATATTCCTTAATAAATCAAATCTCAATGCCTAAGAAAAGGTCTTTATTTAGTAACCCTTAGAAAATAGTCTTGGATTATGTATTCTCCTATCATTTTTATAGGTACATGGGGGATTGTGGATACATCACCTATGTGGTTATTGGTTAATCTGAAATACACATATCCCACTTGATACATTGAAAAAACTAGGATATATATCAACCATTTGATTCTTAGGCCGATAAAAAGGTACATCTTCTTAATAATACATGTGAGAATTGTGTATTACCTCACCCAAGTGGTACGTAGGAAGACTGGATGGTAACTCAACTAAGTGATAGATTAGAATATTGGATATTACCACACCAAAGTGATACATGGGAAGACTAGATGGCACCCCACCCATGTTATACTTGGGAGGATTGGATGGTACCCCACCCAAGTGATACATTGGTTAATTAGAAGGTACCTTGACCACAATATTCTTGAGAGATAAAGAATGCAACCCACCCATGTGAAAACACATGGGTGGGGATTTACTCTAATGACTTAGTTTTTCCATTGGTTTATTTGGAAGAGGTTTTCAGATATATGACGTTTGGTAGTGGTCCTTCACCCTTGGGTTGTAAGACTTGAGAATAAGTTGTTCCTGACAATGTTTCTTGTAATTGGAATACAAGGAAATAAAATAAAAAGTTATTTATCATAATTTACACTTAGTTATAGAATCATTGGCCACGTATGTGTTTTTCATACCTAAGAGAGGTAGTTGGGACACCGGATATTGAACTATTTTTTATTCTTACCATTGTCCTCAAATGAGGATACTAGAAAAATTATTTTATTGAAAATTAAGGGACATGGGATAAGGACAATATTTTTATATAATTTTACTTCATGTTTATTTAGGTAGTGCATTGTCAATAATTTACCCAAATGTATTAAGAGAATTATTTCTATATAGGGGTAATACCCAAATGTGTTGTGAATGTGTTACAATAATGTTGAACCCATCATGGTTTTTTGATCATATAAATGATGAATAACTGTTTTTTGTGAATGATGAGACTACATGTGGTGTGGTTTATTTTTTTTGATAATAATTATTGATATATATAATTTTTAATGATAAATAACCAACATAAAATGACTACAACATTTTATCAATAATCTAACTTGGTATTCACATGAAATCGAATCTATGTATTAAATTAAAATTTATCCCCTTTTTATTAGGTATACACTATAAAATAATGTTTTACGATACGAAAAAATTTCAGGGAGACCCTTTAAATGGGTTTTGATGTGTAAAAAACATTTGATTGGAATTTTTGAACATTATAAGCTACTCCAAGAGGGATTTTATAACTAATATCAAGTATATTGAGAACATTTTATTAGACATCCCCATACCTAAATGAGTTAATAGTCCTACCTCACATTATAACAAACATTCTTTTTATTACACACTTTAACATGATTTATTACATAATATCTTCACTTAATACAACATAGAATATCGATAGTTAAAGTGTCTTTGGGGCTTAGGTGCATTACATTACATCATAGAACATAAAAAAAACTTATTTATTGAAAACCTCCTTTACATGACCACGATATTCCCTCGTACTTAGCATTGCATGGGATAAACTGAGGACATGCATAAGAAAAGGGTGATCTATAATTCGTAGTAAGAAAATAATAATGGAATAACATGAGGAATACAATTAATGTTATAAAATTGGAATATAAATGGAGCACAAGTGAAACATGAACATAAAGGAATGATAAATAATGATAATCATAACATGGAAATGTAGCAATAACACTTAACATTGAATTAGTAGGATCTAAGTCTCTTTGCACAAGGAGCATAAGTAAACCCTCATTCCACCTGAAGGATGAGTAAAACCATGTTGCAATTGAATTATCGTGACTCAACCACCATTGGACATGAAGTATCATGATACTATACTTTACTCAATGCATTGGAGCACTATCAGGGTGTCCTTTCTTAAACATTTCATCTCATGCAAAATTGTGCCACATGGATCATATAACATGGAATAAATACACATCATAAGTTATTCCATGAATAAATAATATTTAATAAATATTTGAACGTACAATTAAATATGTGAATGTGCATAAAGGTGAATACCCTTGATACATACCTGGGTATGGTATTCACTACACAATGATCTTGGCATGAAAAAATGCAGTGGAAATTTAGTAGCATAACAGTGTGACATTAGAATTCATAAAAATGGATGATGAGATAGAAAATGGTGTCTATTAATATCTACATGAAATGGAATGTAAGGTGGTCATATAGATACATGACCTAACAAACGTAATAGAATTTAGATGCATAATATGAAATAATTACTTTGATGTAAAAGTGGAGAGAGAAATCTCTCTCAGAATTTCGACATTGTAACAGGTGAACATGAGAGGCTTTAATGATATAGGAAGGAGTCTACCATAATTGAAACATAAAGAGAAATGTATGAGGGAGGTTTGATATTTTACCCCATCATTTTTGATTCAAAAAATTACCATAAGAACTTAAAAAAATTAGAAAGAAATGAGAAAGGAAGAAATCCATTACTTTGACGTGTGGTGGAAAAGGCTTGGAAGAGGCTTGAGAGAGGCTTCTTGGGAGATAGGGGAACCTTGGGAGGATTCTAGAGAGAGGAGTTCAGGGGTTGGTCGAACTCCAAATACAGTGAGTGAAGAGGAAGTGGGAGCATGGGTGGGTTTATATAGGAATTGAGAGGGATTTCCTTTTTATTAATGTTTTGGACACCTCGCATAAATTAATAAATACCACAGCCCACCCCATGGTTTTTGCCTATGATTTTTTCCATAGGGGAGTGAAAAAAATATTTTATAAGTCCAATTTCCTAAATTATTAATATAATTGGGTTTCATTTGGGACGGTGAGTCACACTATCAAGGAAAACAATTTAAGAAGACAAAATGTTTTATTAGTCATGGAGGTTCCACAAATTCTTTGTCAAATTAATCAATCAAATATAATATCACATTATTTTATGGATACAACATATATTGTCCTAACATAATATTTATAGTATTTTTTTACTACACTATTGGGTCATTATGAGGTCAAAATCACATTATATAATTAAGCCATATTTAATTTTTTCCAAAAACATCAACTGTCTCAGAAAATTAACCAAAATTAACCGTTTGACAATTTCAACGTCCTGATTCCAAAATTAATTTTCATTTTATCTAAATAATTTTCTAAATATGTTAATTTTTATTTTTAATATAAAAACTAACATTTATCGAAAATTCATGGGGTTTGACAAAAACTGGATTCAAACCTTAATAAAAATTAAAATTGCCTTCATAAAATTATTCGATGATTTATATATAATTAAAATTAATTTCATAATAATAGTAATAATATTTTATTAAAATTTTATTTAATTCCAAAATAAAATATTTAATCAAAATAGATTTATTAGTTGAATATTAGGTAAAACTACTATTTGTTCTTTATAAACTATTTACAATGTAACAATAATAGAATGAATGAGTATTATTTATACAAAAATAATGTAAATTATCATATTGCTATAGTCTTTGTACATAACCCCTTATAACACCTATATAAGACCAAAGGGTAAGGTGTGTGACGGTGACAGACTCATGTGGTTGCTAAGATAACATCACTCAGGTGGTAATCTCTATTAACTTCCACTTCTACCGTAGTCGGTTCCGCTCAAGATTAATGTGTTCAAGATCAGCTTGGGCTTGGTCATGTGTGAAGACCAATGATGCCACATCCTTTATGTGCTCTGACATATGGGATTCATATGGGAAAAGTCTACTACATGAGGCTATCAATTCCTTTTTCTGAGTAAATAGGATTTGTTAAAGCCCAATATTTATACTAATCAGGTGATCACTGTTCAAGGACTATATTAGAAATTGTAGCAATTTAGAACTATATTATAAAATCCTAAAACATAAAACCAATGAAATTCAAATTTTATATACCTATAATAAGACATTTAATAAGATCAAGATAAATTTTCATTAATTAATGTTTGGGTCATTACAATATACTGCACTTAAGAAATTTCACCCTCGAAATTTCATTTTCCCGCATTAATACTGATGTGGATAAATTTTCATCATCACTTCCTCTGATTCCCATGTTTCTTCTTCAAAATTGTGGTTTTTCAACAACACCATGAAGAGGAGCATTGTCTAATTTAATTGAACTTTTTCTCTATAATCTATTATCTTAACCTGTTTCTCCTCATAAGAAATATCATCCTATAGTTGTACTACCACTGAAGAGAGTACATTTGAAGGGCCTAAAAAGTACATCCTTAATATGGATACATGAAAGACATCATTTACATTGGACATGGTAGGTGGATGTTCTAGTATATAGGACACAACCCCAACACAATCAAGGATCTTAAAGGAAAAAATGTACCAAGGACTTAAATTCCCTTTCATTCCAAACCTCATGACCTTCTTCCATAGAGATATGCAACAAAATACCATGTCTCAAACATTAAACTCAAGGTATCTTCAATGGTTATATTTATAACTCTTCTGTCGATTATTGGCTTCCTTGATATGCTGCTAAATGGATTTCACCTTGTCCACCACTTCTTCTTCCATTTCTGGTCCTAGCAGCTTAAGCTTGCCGACTTCATTCTAACATACCTATTTTTTGAACCTCTTCCCATTCAATGATTCTTAAGGTTCTATTTAGATGCATGAGTGGAAACTATTATTATAGGAGAATTCAACAAGTGGAAGATTTTGGTCCCACCCTCATTTGAAGTACATATAACATGCTCTCAAAATGACCTCATGTGTTTGTATAATCCGCTTGGATTAGGCATCTGTTTAAGGAAAATAAATCATACTGAAGTTCATCTAAATTTCTAGAGCATGATGAAGACTCTTCCAAAATATAATGGTGAATCTTTGATCTCGATCAGATACAATAAATAGTGTTACTTCATGCATCCTTATCAATTCCCTGATATATATATGTGCTAGTTTATCAAATGTGAAATCCTTCCGAATTTAAATAATGAGAGCATGCATTGTTAGAAGATCCACAAAAACCCATATTTCACTATTTTCTTGGGATGTCTCCAGATGTCCAGTGACAATGTCCATGGTTATTTTCTCCCATTTCTATTCTGGTATGGGAAATGGTTGCATCATATCCTTAGACTTCTGCCTCTCTGCCTTCACATGTTGACACACCAGGCACAATTATGTATATTCAATGATCCCCTTCATCAGATTATCCCACCAATAATGATATCAGATATCTCGATACGTATTTGTGTTTCCATGGTGAATAGGGAAATTTGATCTAAGATCATCATCCAAAAGTTCCTCCATCAGCTCTGAACATGATGAAACATATTGTCTTATCCCAAATCTCACAACTCCTTTTCCATTAACATTGAACTCTGAATATTTCCCTTTTATGATAGCTTCCACTATCTTCTGAATTCCAAAGTTAACCGTTTGAGCATCCCTTACCCTTTCCAAAAGAGACTATTGAGATTTCATCTGTGAAGTGATTGATGATGTTCCCTTTGTTATGATTCTCGTGTTCATCTTCATCAAATATAAGAAGATTGGGCCCTTCTTAATTCACATCAATGATAGAATTTCCAGGTACTTTTTACATTGAGCATCTTCCACCTAGTTCCCTTTCCTAGGGTGGTAATTAACTGAGAAATCATAGTCTTTGATCGGCTCTAACCATAATCATTGGAACATGACCAACTCTTTCTGTGTGAACATATACTTGTGGATTTTGTGGTCTTTATATATTTCACACTTCTCCCCCAAGATATAATTCTTCCAAATATTTAAATGTAAGATCACCGCAACCAACACCAACTCATGTGTTGGATAAATATACTCATGAACAAAAAATTTCCTTGAATCATAGACAATGACTTTTTCATTTTAAATCAACACACAAGACATGCCCTTCTTTGAAGCATCATGAACACCACAAAAAGTTCTCCACATGTTGATAAAGTGAGCACATGCGTAGTGATAAGCCTCCTTTTTAACTCCATGAATCTTTCTTCAAATTCATCACTCCAAGGAAACATTACTCCCTTCCATGTTATCATGGTAAGAGGGTTGGACAATCATGATAAATTTCTCACAAATCAATGATAATACCCAGCTAACCCAAAGAAGCTACTGTTATCTTTTACCGATATTGGCCTTGAACATCCTTCAACTACATCTTTTTATAGGGATTCAATGATATCCCATTGCGTGTGATGTTATTTCCCAATAATGATAACTCCTTCAACTAGAACTCACACATACTATAATTTTAATAGATATTTCTTTATGTAATGCCTCTAGTACAGTTCTTAGATGCTCATCATGACCCTCTTTATTGTTGGAGTATATTAGATTTCATCTAAGAAGACTAAAAAATACTTGTAGAGGTAATACCTAAAGAATCTATTCATCATGTATAATACGATTGAGGGAGAATTTGAGAGTCTGAAAGGCATTACTATGAATACATAGTGATCGTATCTTGTATGAAAAGCAGTCTTATGGATATCTTCCTTCTGCACCCTTGATAATATCTTGACTGAAAATCCACCATGTAGAATTATTGTTCTCCATGCAACTGATCGAACAAGTCCTCAATTCATGGTAAATGATACTTGTGATTTATCATGATTTTGTTATGATCATGATAATCTATGCAATGTCACAATGACACATCCATCATCTTGATGAAGAGAACTAGTGCACCCCATGGTGAAGAACTTGGGAATATATATACGTTATCAGGATTCTCATGTAGTTATTTATTTATCTCCTCATCATCCACAACAGCAATTATATACAGAGTCTTGGATATTGGAAATGCTCTAGGTATAATATCAATCAACAATTCAACATCTCTTCATGGAGGAAGACCACGAAATTACTCGAGAAACAGTTCAGTGAATTCCCTCATTGTAGTCATGCCTTCATGTATGGTTTCCCCCTTAGACTCAGTCATCTGATCCAGATACGAATGCTCATAGGGATGCAATATCCAAGAATTATATGATGATTCTAAAGAAGATTAATCTTCCTCCTTGAACATGAAACTAATTGGGGGTTGATTATTCACATGAAGAGTGACTTCCCTCTCAAAGAAATTTATGTTGGATCTATATTAGTAAATCCAATCGATGCCAAGAATTGAATCAAATTCAACTAGAGTGAGAATGATGAGGTTCTCTAAGATATTAAATCCAAATATTATGTTAGGTGAGGATTTATATTCATGGGATCCAATGTTTTGCCTAGTTTCTAGACTCACTGACATCATTACTTCTATGATTTGTGGTGGTGATGGGATTGTTCTATTAATCTTTTGGTATATACAAAAATGCATAGAACCAGAATAAAAAAGTATTTTCTATATTCTTGAACGATTAACTAGAATACATACAACCACAACATTGTTGGGGTACACATCATCAGTAGTGATGAAAAAATCTATCCTTTGGTGCCTTGGAGGTTGTTGGTTGCCTCCAAATTTCCATGGCTTAGGGAAGTAATCAGCAATATTCCCCGGTTCTTTACATTTGTAGAAATGAACAACACGTTGAGGATCGAATGGAGCGTTCCACACCTCTTTTTCACCCACATATTTTTCTTATCAACAGTTAACAGCTAGGTTCCCTTCACTTCCACACATAATGCATTTCATCAACCCCTTCAGGATATTTCCGGGGTGCTTATTTCAGCACCTTTGGCATGTGGGGTGCTGGATATTCATAGAACCATTGGATGTATCCATCAGACTTCCATAATTGAATCCCACCATAAACATCGTGTCCCCATGATTCCCCTGCGATTCTCCAATATCTATTTCAACATTCAGAGAACATCAGACAATATCCTCACAGCTGTCGAAGTCACGGATCTCCAGAACATTCTGTAGGCTAGGTTTCAGCTCATCAAAGAAGTGGTCAACATTACATTCGAGGGTTACGACAATGTCATAAGAATTTCATGAAAGCCTTTTGAAGTTTTACTCACATTCTCTAAGAAATTCATCATCTTTTTTCTTTTGTGAAAGGAATTCACATTCCATATTATATTCGAGGGAGTGTGGAAAATATTTATCGAAATTCATCTTCCATAAATCCTTCTATTCTAACGCCGCAATCTCTTCTTTAGGCTTTGTATTTTTGATCAACGCACACTATTGATTAGCTTCACCTTCTATATGATAACCATCCAGATGAACATTTGATTTTTGGGAGCATTTATGGATGGATAATAACTATTCAATTGAGTTGATCCATTATTAGGTGGTTGAGGGATCATTCGATCCATTAATTGTAAGAGGCCTTTGTGTCATGAAGCCCTCGATAGCAAATTTTCCTTTCTTTGGGGGGGGGGGGGGGGGTTTAACGTTCCTCTTGACCCATATTTCTATTCAATTATTGAGTTAACTATGAGTGAAGTGTGACAATGTTCATGATTACCGCTCCCATCGGATTAGGCATCTCATTTGCATAGTCATGACCTTGATCTTTACATTAGTTGTTGGCTAGAGTCCTCTTATTACCAGCCATTGGATGAAATAAAAAGCAATGATAGGGGTAACACATAAAGGGTAATCCAAGGAAAAAACTGATGACTTATAAAGAACTTTTATTTCATTAACTTATGAATCCATACGCTTCCATCTTTTCTTTCCATGATCTACTTTCTAACATATATTACTATGGGAATTTTTTTAATTCCCTTCATAAGTGTCCAAACTAAGCTTATGAATTCACCAGTGCATATCGCCTAGGAGTGTTGTATCCAAGAGTTCCTAAAGGCCCGTTTTCATCCACTAGTTCCCAATTGAGTCTAGATCAAAGCGAAGTTTTCATGTTTTACCACTAGGATACATCTATTCATGAAACACCTTTACCTTCTCATATTCAGAAAATGATGTATTTTTATTATAAACAACATACTCTATACTCACCAATACTAAAGGATGTTTTTATTATACTTATTCTTGTTTATATGTCTTTACTAGTGTTTTATACTCCTAATCCCATGAATAACTAAACCTATAATTTGATACCAACTACAACAACCCTACTTTTTATTACACACATAAACCTGATTTATTACATAAATTATTCATCTGATACAACATAGATGATAAAGATGACTTTTTTATTTGGGGAATACGAACATTACATGACATATTATAGCATAAAGCACAAAACATCATTATTGAAAACTTCCTTTAGATGACCACTACATTCCCTCGTACTTACCATAGCACGTGATAACCTGAGGACATGCATAAGATAAGGGTTGTCTATAAAGCCCAGTAATGGAATAAACACGAAATAACATGACGAATACCATACATGTTATAAAATAGGCACATCAGTGCAGAACAAGAGAAACATGAACATCAAGGCATGAGAATGCATGCTAATCATGACATGGAAATATGGAAACAACATTTAACATTGAATTAGCATGTGCCAAGGCTCATTTCCCATAGAGCATGAGTAAACCCTCATTGGACATGAAGAAAGTGTAAAAACTCATTGCACTGGAATTATCATGATTCAATACCCAATTCACAAGAAGTATCATGACACTATACATTACCCAATGCATTGGATTGCTATCAAGGCGCACCCTTCTTAAACATTTCATTTCATGCATCAGTGTGTCACAAGGATCATATAACATGGAATCAATTGACATCATAAGTTATTCCACAATTAAGAAATTTGGAATAAGTACATGAATTTAGAATTAAATATTAATATGTGTGTGAAGATTAATACCCTTGATTAGATATGGTTATGGTATTCACTACACAATGATCTTGGCATGGAAAAAACGCAGTGCAAATTTTGCAGCATAATGACGTGACATAAGGATTCAAAAAAATGTTTTATGGGATAGAAACCGGTGTCTTTTCATATTTACATGAAATGAAATTTAATTTATCATAAAGATACATGTCTTAACAAACATAATGGAATATAGATGCAAAATAAAAATGAATTACATGGATGTAAAAGAGTAGGGAGAAATCCCTCTTAGAATTTCGGGATTGTAACAGGTGTACATAGGAGGCTTTAATGAGAGATAAAGGGGTCTACCATCATAAAAACATATATAATATAGTATTGGGGAGGTGAGAAATAATACCCCAACATTTGTGATTGAAAACAAATGGTAATAATATCTTAATGTAAATTAGACAAAATGAGAAAGGAAGAAATCCCTTACTTGGAAGTGTGATCCCAAAGTCTTGGGATAGGATTGAGAGTGTCAAATTAAGAGAATGGGGTACCATGGGAGGATTCTAGAGAGAGGAAGGCTGGGGTTGGTCAATCTCCAATGGATTTGAGTGAAGAGGTAGTGGGTGCATTTTTGGGGTTATATAGGATTGGGGAGGGATTTCTTTATTATTTAGGATTGGGACACCTCACATTAAATTAATCAATAACACAAACCAACGTATGGTTTTTGCACATGGATTTTTCCAAAAGTGAGTGGGAAAAAATATTTTAGAAGGCCAATGACCGAACTTCTTAAAATAATAGGATTTCTTATCTAGGTGTGAGTTACACTCTCAAGGAAAACATTTTAAAAAGACCAAATGTTTAATAAGACGTTTAGGGTCCATTAATGCTTTCCAAAAAACAAAAAAAATATAAAATCACATTATTTGAATGATAAAAAATATATTGGAGGATAAAATTTGTATAGTATTTTATTAACTCACTATTAGGTCATTATGATGTGTTTGAACAGATTATATATTTAAACGATATTTATTTTTTTACCCAAACATTCGACTGTCTTAGAAAATTATGAAAAATTTATGATTGGATAATTTTGAAATCCAGATTCCAAAAATAATATTCTTTTTATCTAAATAATTTTCTGAATATGTTAATTTTTACTTTTAAAATAAAAACATAAATTTATCGAAAATTCATTTGTTTTAACAAAAACTGCTTTCGAGCCTTTATAAAAATTACATTTTTATTCATAAAAGTATACGATGATTTATATATCATCAAAATCAATTTGATAATATTAATAATAATATTTTATTAAAATATTATTTAATTCAAAAATCAATTAATTAATAAAAAGAGATTTCATAGTTGAATATTATCTAAAAATACTATTTGTGCTTTAAAAACTATTTAAAAAGTAACTATATGAGAAAGAATGAACATTCTTTATAATAAAATGTACATTTTCATAGTTCTCAGCTCTTGATACATGATCCCTTATAACACCCGCATAGGAACGATGGGTATGGTGTACGATTGTGACAGACTCTTGAGGTGGCTCTGATAACATCGCTCGGGTGGTAATCTCTATTAACTTCCAATTCTCCCTTTGCCAGTTATGATCAAGCATAACATGTTGACGCTCGTCTTGGTCATGGTCAAGAGAATATCTCAATGACGCCACATCCTTTCCGACCTCAAAAAAATGGGCTTTATACCGGTCATTTCTACTGGATGAGGCCATCACTTCCATTTTCTGAGAAAATTGGATTTGATAAATCCCTATATTTATACTAATATTGTGATTACTCTTCAATAGCTATATTAGCGACGATCACAATTCATAATTGTATATTAAAATCCAGAAACATAAAACCATTGAATTTAACATTTTATATAACCATAATAAGACATTTAATTAGATCAAGAGATTTTTCATTAATGAATGTTTTGGTCGTTACACACATGGTAATCCAATATTATTGTTCATCTAACACACAAAAACATTTATACATAATAATAATTTGTATTTTTATATGAGTATCACATAATTAATTCAGTTTAAATCATCATGGAATAATTTTTCACATGATAATAAATTACTCCCATATAATTTGATTCACTAAAAATTAAAATAATCAATTTATCGGGTAATTTTAGGTTACATTGATGTATTTTTTAAAAATATGATGGGCTCTATAATTTCATCATTAGTAGTTTAATTATATTAATTTATCTATGGATGGGATTGATTGAGAATATATCATTGTTTTATGGGCCTCATAGTGCACCAGGTAATTTTTTATTATTTTATATCATTACCCAATCATTTTTGACTATGAATAATATAAATAATCATTAGTTTGAATGAAATGTCTAATATGTATCTTCTATTTAGGAATTTTTGACACAATGAGTTATGTGCCTCTCTCCATTGGTATTTTATGGTCATGAAAGGTAGGTCAACGTATCTTTAGTTTTTTTTAGAACAACGTGGAAAAAGATATGGGTTCAATGTCCAAAATAGTTCATACAAGAAAAAAAATCATTAAAATTATTTGGATAAGGGGAGATAAATTTTAAGTCCTAATATTGGGGTTATTCAATCCAATGTGATGATATGAGATAGCTATGTATGGAATAACCATGTATATTTTCAAAAAGTTATTTATATTATGATCCTATCAAGGAATGTGAACAAATAGAGCCATCTCTTATGGATGCACATTCATATGGTTGATAGGACATATTAGGGCGTATTACAACGAACCATATTATGGTATTTATGCATATTTAAATAAAGATATCATTCATAGTCAGATATCTTTTTCATTAATATTATATGAAGTTATGTGATGATAAGAGTTTCCCAATGAATGAAATGATATGTATGAATATGACTATCCAAGATGCATTGAAAGAGAATTTAGAATTGAATCATACATTGTTTGGTGGAAAATTACTTTCATAGACCTACATCTCATGTAACAAATGATAAATTGTGTTTCGATAACGAGTTCCTAAATGAGGGATCCAATGTTTGGATAACTTACGTTTATTAAGATTATATCAAAAAGATGATTTTTTTAATTTATTTTGATAAACTAGGATGCATGATCCAAGAATTTTTATATATCTCATTTGAATGTGAATCCAGCCACAATTATTTGTGAGATTAATGCTATACACATTGATAATGTTATTTTGAATTGATGGGGAATCATTATCTTAATATGGATGAGATAGGATATAGGATTTGGTAATCATAACATATTACATCAGATTATTAATCAGGCTATGGATAGTTAATGTGAATATGGAGATATATAGTTTCAATCCTAACAAAAAATGAGGGGGGGGGGGGAGGCCTCACACTGCTCAAGTATCCACTAAATTAGGTAAACGTAGCTTATGGTCAAGCTTCATGGATAACAAGTCTACCTTGGTGTGACTCGACCATATGGGAAGACCTATACCAAGATTCATAATCACATGTGACCCCAAATTGGAGTGAGAAATAGGTAATGATGGGGGGATTAACATATTAAATTAATATGTGAAACAAGAAGGATAGTGTGTCAATTGAAAAACACTTGACTCAGAGTTTATTCTACATCACGAACAAGGGATGTCAACCATGATGTTTTAACACTATTTATCTAGGATATCTCACACACAATATGACAATGTGTGGTAATGTTATTGGGTTTTATGTAGTTCATGTTCACAAAACATTTCCAACATGATTTTTTATAGTGTAAATGTAGGGAATCGAGGTGAAGAATGATCACGTATATTCCGAATGTGTATAGGGGTGTTGTAAACAATGATCTTTGTGTTCCTGGATTTGGAGGAATATAATAGGATAACTATGTATGGGATGCACAATTACTAAATTGGAATGAATGGTTAATATATTAATCTTTCATAACATATTTAGTTAAAATAGTTTTCTCATAAGAATAAAGATTCCTTTTGTTAAAAGGACACATTTGAGGCATATTTTTCAGATCAATAATTGGGGATTAGTATTCACAGTCATGGTAGAGGTGTCTTTTAGATTCATGTACTGTTTTCACTAATAAGAATTAATTATGTTTGAGGACTTGATTTTTCCCAGACAAATATAATGAATTATTAAAGGATGATGGCCATGTATGAAGGAATCATTCATACTCTCAATGTACAGGATTTAGTATAAAAATTCCTACACAAATATAGAAAACATATATAAAATTGTTATTGGAGTTTCATTCGTTTTTGAGTCTATGATGGAGAATCTAGATGTCACTATATATCCCATTATAATGAGAATCATGTGGAATGTTGATTTTAGAATTGATAGTGAGCCCCTGCATAGATCATGCGCTTATTTTGAGAGAGCAGATTTTTTAATTCATTTATATTCCTAGAATGATAGATCATACCATGAAAACATTCGTCAATAGAATAAGAATAAATCCATGCATACCATTTTGAATAGAATATTTGTAGTATTCTAGGATAATTAATGTAACAATAGGAGACCTCTAAAGAAAAATCCAATGTATCACACAATATTATGTCATGCGATATGGACCTGAACCATGTTGTTTATCATCATATGAGAGCAACATTGATAGAATAATTGAAATCTTCTGGAATGAGTTTTTGGTGTTCCTTTTAAGGTCATGAATTATGGAACATTGGTTATTTCTTTTATGGTAATGCGATAAAAACGGTTGTTCTGGAATTTTAATGTTCTCTGAAATGGATCATTTGTATTGATTTATAAGGACATGAAATAAGGACAATGATATGTTTACATGATATATTTTTTGAGAAATAATGAATTGGTATGTTGTGTAATATGTCCATCGTCCATGGTAATATATTAATAATAACCTTTAGAGTATACCTTATGTATAATGTTGGTTCATTCCACATTAGATCAACAATTGGAGATTTTTCTTCTGTAACGTTGGGGTCCTCAGAGCCAAAACTAGTTCTTCAAGGATGCATGAATTGAGGTGAAATTTAATGTTAAAATATCATGATATTTGTTTTTTTGTGATCCTATCAGTGATTCAGGGTACAAAATATTTTCAGATTGTAACTTTCTAATTCATATAATTTCTTTTAATAATTCTTATTTGTGGATAGATAATCATAAATGGTAAGTGGAGGGGTTGGTTATATCCCCAAAATTAGAAGAACTAATTCTATCATGTATACCAGGGAATGTAAGGGTTTTTTGGTGGTAGTATTGGTTGTGGTACAGTAAGATGATAAGGCATGACAAATCTAATTTGGTTATGATTTATTATCTGTTTTTAATATTTTATTGAAGTAATTTATTAGAGATTTATAGAAAGACTCAATTTTTCAATTCAATACTGCATGATATTGTGGTGAATAGTTGTAAACGAGGTTGTACTACAACTATACAGCTTTTAATTTGAAATAATATAAATAGGTAGTGTTTTCTATGATAATTTGTTTAGGGACATAAAATATTGTGACAATATTAGACATCATAAAATTTATGGTGTTTTTCCCACATTCCATTAGTGGTATTTACATGGATCATTTGGAGAAAAAATATATAGCAGTAAGGATAAACATAAATTTCATAGTTAAATATAGAGGGTATATACATAGAAAATCAATTCCCAATATTGATATATATGTCCAATAATACGTGTATATATGACATAGCTCTTGATGATGATGAAAACAATTTGCATGTGATTGGAATGAATAGAACCATTATGTAAATATTTTAAAATCATGCATCATTTAAAGATAGAAATACCCAAGACTCCTAATTTGATAAGGCAACATGGTAATTAACTGATAGGTACAACATGCGACGATATAGACTCCTCTCATAATTATTATAGTCTCATATCTAGCAATGAATCTAATGGGGATTCCAAAGAAACCTCATTTATAAAGGACCTTTTTAAATTTCAATATTTCATAGTGAGTAAAGTTGACTACCAATCATCATATTTTCACTTCCCTTTCTCTACTTGATAGAAGAATACCATTTTGGTTTTATTATAATATGGATGCCATATAACAATTTTTATGATAATCTGGTTCTACAATTGAAAAAATCAGATTAATATATTCCATGTTGTTATGGATAAAATGTGACACCATTATGCAGCCAACAAAAACAATGGTTTTTTAATTAGTTTTTTTTACAAGGATTTAAAAACATTATATAAATTATCTTCCATGGAATATTGTGATAACAATACATGAATAAACTTTTTCATGATGGAAATTATTTTATTAACCCTCACACTTAGTTTAAATGATGAATTTATTCTTTGTTAATTGTGTTATAATCTCCATTGACATTCTTGATCACTATCTCTAAATAAATTTTGAAAATCCTATGGTCTACAAGTATTTTATGTTCCAATTCTAGACCGTTGGCGAGGCCTTGGAATTAAAGCTTATTGTTAGTGTTCCCTTTTGAAAATATTATTGAATATGGCATAACTGTCTTTAATAGATAGATAATTAATGAATATAAATATGATTTTATTGTCTTTGTGTCTTCCATTCCCTTTCCTATTAGCCTTATAGAAACACCATCAAAGCACATATCTCCTGTTTTTGGGAAATCATAAATAAAAAAAATCACATCACCAAGAATATCATTAAGAAATGATTTTCTATAAATAGAAGGAGGTTTATCATTCAAATATACTGATGCCTACCAATTTATGGATTTTTCTAATATGAACCAGATGTCAAAACTTTTCTACATGACCACTCACTATACCTAGAATCATGTTAGAATAGGGAAGAAGAGAATATACAAGAGTTGGTTATTATTATAGATCATGTGTTCTTTTGGATACTCTTAGTAGTACCTATGTTTTTGGAATTGAAAAATCAATAAAGGTAAAATATTCTTGATACCTAAGCATCGATTAATCGTATTGAGAATTCTGTGAATTATTTAATAGTGGTTATTATCAATCCCAAAATTTTTATTTTTCATATGGTATATTCCCAGTAATCGCTAAATGGAACCCACATATAATATGAGTGGATTTTATTTAAAGGATGTCATTAGCACTAGAACAGTTAAAATATATTTATTGAGACTCTCAATGGTTTCATTGATATCTTATGTCGATAGATTAGTGAATTCCACTCTCATTACCTTTGTGATGGGTAAAAATATTCTAACCATATTTTCTATATATTATTAAATAAAAAAGAAGCATCCACGATGTCCTCTCGACTCTTTATGTTTTTTTAGGTTGTGATATATCATGGTTGACCCAGGCCTTCTCTGAATTAACATTAATGACTTGATGGTGAACTATAATACTAGTTATCCTTAGTATTGTATGGTTTAATTTGAATTTAAAAGTGATTATTTTTAAGAAATAGTGATATAGATTGTTGAAAATGATATCCAAATTAGCAAGATGATTAGGTTGTTTCAAGGCTTTCACCACCATACCTTCGTTGTAACATTAAACGGAATTTCCTAATATTGTATTCATAATGTTATTCATGGAACAATGATATGTTGTACCAATATTCATTAATATATATTGAATGTTCTAAGAGAAATATACCCCTTGGTGTTACGAAAATGTATAGGCATATTAATCATTCGGATCTACTCAAATTATATTATCCTGAGTAACCATCTAAAAAAATAGATTGCTTTGTAACCAAAAAATTTGTCGATCAAAACATCTTTAATAATAACCAGTATGTCATATTTTGGATAATGATTGTTGGAATACCTAAAATGAATACACTGTATACTTTTCATAGTTTTCTTCTTAATTAGTACAATATTAGAAATACACATTAGTAATTAGACCACTATAATGATGTTTTCATTAATGACCTTATCAACTCCATCATAAATTATATAGATTGGAGTTAGATGTGTTCTTGTATACATCAATGTGTAATCATAATGACCTTATAAATATCAAATTATTAGGTGGATACATCAGGATCAAGGCCATTATTTTTCATATATTTCCAAAACATAAATTTAGATTGATTTTAGAAATTGGGAATGAATTTGATATTCATCTGGATAAGTGGAAACATTGATCATTTTAGGTCATATATCCACCTTTATGTCCAGATTTGTTAGATGAAGTTTGTTAATAATGATAGTGACATCCTCCAGAAATATTGGAGGGGTGTATTTGAATTCATATTGTTGTATTTAATAATCCATTACACAAACCATAGAAGGGACTGGTGATGATACAAAATCATTAGTGGTAGGATAATAGCCAATATTTATACATCAAAAGTATGATTCATAGGTATCTCCACTCTCCATATGAGATATGTGATTTTCTAATACTATTGTCAATAAAATATGGTTCATCTGATGATATTGTGGAAAAGATAATACCCATTTAATTGTTATTTTTTCACTTTTTTGGGATTATATTCCACTTTATATCTAACAAGATGATTTTTCATGACTGATATCATGCGGGTTGATGAAGATATTGTCAAATATGAACTCTTCATTTGGATCTAGTTGATATGTAGTATATATTAATGAATACGATCATTAAATGGGTTTGATGAGTTAATTTCTAGTTCATATGGGGAAGTATTATGAGTGACACCATCAGTTAGAGGGTTTTCTATTAAATATATTATAGTCCTCCATCATTGTATTGAGATGAGTATGACAAAGATATAGCATTATCTCCATGAAATTTTCCAAATATTCAATTAATATATTATTTGGTACATTGATTGTATAATGACGAGTTTTTCACATTAATATGTGAAAAAGAATTTCCTAGAATAATTTAACACTAAGAGATTCAAAATAACACTATGTTCAATAGTATATAAAATATGTCACAATGAGATAAAGAAAAATATTATTTAAATATGACCATTATTACATAACCATTGAATTAGAAGAAATAGTTTGGATTAAACACATTATGAAATATATATATATATATATATAAAGTACCTAAAAAATTAAAATTTATTATTAATTTATTTAGAAATAACAACTAAATATTTATAAATGAAATTTTACAATTCAAAAATACATTTTCATCACAAATGGATTTTATTTCATTTCCAAATGCCGTATTAAAATTATTTTTGGGAACTATTTGAATTATAATTTGATGTAATTATATAATTTTGGAAATCCATATATTATAATTTATATAGGATTGCATTTTTTTAATTTATCTATAATGAATGAATTTCTAGTTAATATTTAAAACTGATTTTCAGTTAAAACAATTCTTGTGAAATTTTTAAATATGTACATTTTTTAAAATGATTTCAAAAGTAAAATTAGTTCTATTATACTATAGGGAATCCAATTAAGTTCATTTGAATAAATTTTATATTTTAATTTAACATAAACCTATATTTATACGAATAAAGTTATTTTTCGGTCAATTTGATTTCAAATTCATAATTTCATTATATTTTAATAAATATTATAGTGTGCACCAAATATGTATATTTCAATAGAACAAATTGACAAGTTATCCAAATTTATTTATAAATTTAAATATTAATGATTTCTTAATATATTTTAATATAATGGATATCAAAATTTGCACTAGAATGTAAATATTTTTTAAAATACACACATTTATTTTAGTTTATTATGAATTGTTATGATATTAAATTTTTTTAATCATTATAAAGGTAAAATTGGGAAATTATGGTTAAGAATAACATGATAAAGATTTAGAAATGAACCTAACACATTATTATATTTTAATGGATTAGTAAATTTAATCCAAAATCATCCAAAATTTTGTTATATGACCCTTTTTTCCATTGTGCCATTATTTTTTCCTACGTAATATTTTATATAAAGAGATGTATAAAACTTCAATTTCATAATTTTAGTTTCTTTAATATTTGATAATAGAGATATTAATAAATTACATTTTGTTATAAATATTTATTTAAATTATAAAATATTTTTTATCATATTAATTTATTACTACTATTTATTAAGGTAATAATGACTTTAACATCTTATGAAACACATACACAATATTAACTCAATTAATAAAAAATAAATGAAATTATTTCAAAATTTTTTTGAGTAATATAAATTTAATGAATTATTATGTTCCAATAATTTTAGACAAATATTAATTTTTATTTATGTATAAAGGGATATATTTTAATCTTAATGAGTTCATATTTCCTTCAATGTAAAATTAAATTAATAGTTTAAATTTTTTTTATAAAAATGTTTTAAAATGAATTATACATTATCAAATGATTTAAAAGACATAATAGTCTAATCCATTCGAAATTGATTGAAATATGGTCGAAAAATAATCCATGTAGCAATTAGAATCCAATTTTCCATACATTGTAACTATCTTGATCCCCAATGTGTTAAAAATATTCTTATTATAACAATTGAATAAAAAGGGATAACACAGGTTAAAATTGAGAGATAATTCTATAAAACCGAATAAAAAAATTTTAAAAATCAATTGGATTGTAATATTTATAACTACCCTTAATAGAATTTTAAAAAATATTAATATAGAAAATTCATAACATTCAAACTAATTTATATTAATTTAATACTTTATGAAATTCTAATAATTGCATCTCCGTTCACATTTAAATAGAAACATACTCTCTTCTTTTATTCCCAATTAAGGAAAATTTTCCTAAAAACTATTAAAATCCCTTCCATATTAACCTTAAAATTTCATAGAGTGATATTTCAATTATACGCCCATTTTGGGATGGATTATGGTGTAAAACTAAATAGGTTTTTTGGTGAAGAAAATCCTTCATAATCGAGCATGTTTTTGTTTGTTTCTACCTTAATATAATCCTCTTAAAATATTCTGAAATAAAAAAACAATTATAATGAATATTCACATATTATATATGTTAAAGTTATAACCTATATTAATTTCCCATTACATAAAATGGGAAATGAATTTGACAATCATTCATACAACATATTACTATCTCAAAGAACAATGTAATTCACATTCTATTCCCTCTTCTCATGAATAAATATAATAATGGATTTATTTTATATAGTAAAAATTTAAATAAAAATTATATATTTTAAATTTTAATATCGTATCTACATTCATACTTATCTATCAATTGGAAAACAACAACAATTCTTGGCCATATATTTGGATTACAACCTCAACAAATGGATGCGATTTGTTCTTCATTTTAATTTTACATTGGTGCTAATAAAGATAGATTTGAAATATATGTTATATATATGATATAATAATTATAATTATTTATATTTCAATGATTATTTTCATTTGTGTTATTCAATATTTTTATAAAATAAAATCATTATTCACGTGTACCTATGACTTACCATCTCCATGTACGGTGTAATTCATTTTTTGTATCCATATGTTTTGTGGAATAAATTGACAAGATATATAATAAATATATATTATATTAATATCACCATTAAAATTATCTATATTATGGATTCATGTTCAACGTAGAAGGATAACAATAACCAAAAAAATTACATAAAAAATGTAGTTATTACTTGGAACACTCATTTTAACTAATAATTATTAACAAATGTGATAAAAGAATATTATTAAATCATTTATTGTAGGATAATTTTGATAATTGTCCTATAATAGTTAGATAATAAATATTTACATATTAAAAAAGGATATTCGAATAGTTAATAAAAATATGGGACCTGAGGCATGGGTATTGTGATAAAGATTCATAGTTAACTAAGATTATTTATGATTCTATATGAGATGATAATATTAAATTTTATACAACTAAATAACGTAATTAGATTAATTATACAATTGTTATTTTTTATATGTAATTTTTACATATATTTCCAATATTTATTAATTACAGATGTTGAATTATTATTTTTTTAAAATATAACATTATTTCTCACATAGATCAAATCACATTTTTCATCCTCGTACATGATATATAAATTTATTTTCATGTGTTTTTATAAATTTTCCCTATTTATATACATATATATTTTCTTTTTATTTATTATTACAATTATTTTAAGGAATTTGTTTTTCTGAATGAAGAACTTTTTGACATTTTTTAAAAAGTTAGAAATGAATGTTTTCTTTTAACTTATAAATCATGAACAGAATTTACAACCACAAAAATCATCAATTATTTTCATATTTATATTCATGTTTCCTAATATACTTTCAATGGATAAGTTTATCTTAATTTATGGGAGATTTTTTATTTTATATAAGTTATTTCAAAATGAAATATTTATTTTCTTTTAGAAATATTCCTGAAATATTTTAGACATATTTTCATATAAGAAGATAAAATTTGATATTATATATTCATTATTAGGGATATAATCTAATGATATCTTCAATTTTTATTCTTTATATAGAATATGATAATAATGATATAAGGATGGTTTTATGAAACCTGTTTCTTTTCCACTAGTTAATTATGTTTTGAAACACTTCGCATTTTAATAGTATATGATATTATAAAATGATGAAATGATTTTGAAACCTATTTTCATTTCTTCGGTTATATTATGTAAAATGATTTATAAATTTTTAGAAAACCTATGTCTGATTTTTATTATTTCAAAAGATGGTCCATAATTATATAGTCTTACAATTCATTGGGCCAGTATGCATGTATCATTATATAAATATGACTATTAGGGTGGGTGATCCCAATTAAGTAAGAGACAATTCCCGCTATTATTGTCTTGGTGGTGAAACCTGAATATAATGATTGTTTTGGGAGTGATCCCAATACTTGATGAATCTACTGATAGTATGGACTATCTACTATGTTAATGATTTTCTATTATTATGTTTGTGATAAAAATAAATGTCTTATATAAATGTAAATCCCTCATGGATCATGTTATTTAATTAGATTATGGTTCATGCATTAAAAATTTTCCACGATTTATTCCACGACCCAATATTTGGATCTATGATATATAACGTATATTTTTCAAATGTTATTAGGATGTTCGAAAACAATTATTGTCATGTTATGTTTAATTTATAATTTATATCTCCCTTATTTAACCCTAATATGCAACTGATATCTTGCATTTTCAATATTTCATTTCCCTTCGATTACATGAAGTGTATTATGTTGAATATGTTGGGATATGATTATGGAAATAACAGTGTTCTCAATGAAAATAATATGTTTTATTTTATGTTTTCAAATATAATTTGAAATTCAATTTTGTATCTAGTTTTCAGGATAAATAAACTATTTGGTTCTTCGTGATGTCTTTACTTATATATATAGCCAATGTAAAAAAGTATCCATCATATCTATGATACTAGAGTCAGGGTATTTTTATTTGGTGTCCGAGTAATTGTAGAAAATATATTGGTAACAAGATTTATAATGATATAGATTAGATTATATAATATTGTGACTATCATTGGTGATATTTTTATGTATACGATAACATCTGAAACATTTGGGGAGGCATAAAATATGTATTTTCCCCAGAAATATATCCCTATATTTATACTAGAAAATGAAATGATATTTTAACATTTTCATCTGGGGGTAATAACCCAAAAAAGATCCATTTTGAGTATATCATGGCCATCATTTTAGTTCTTGGTGAGCATGCCATTACTGCACACTTGGTTTGAGAATCTTGTTTAATATGACTGGGATTATTTTCATTTTATTTAGATTCATTAAGATTGATTTTAAAAGGATGATGACCTGAATAGACTTGGATAAACCAAAGCTATTTCATATTGAAATGATGGTTTATTGATTTATACATTCTATAATTAATTTTCAGGAGTATGTGGCCTACAATTATGATTATTATTTCTCACACAATAATTTTTTATTTCAATTAAGGGATTGATCTAGAACGAACCATATTTGTATTGAATGTGATGAAAAATTTGTTGATTATGAGGAACAAAATGGGTTAATAACTATAATAATGTGTATTTTGAATATAACATATCAGTTATTTGGATATATGATTAAAAACATTCACTTCAACCAAAATCCAGACATAAAATAATAGAGAAGGAGAGTGTTTTTTGAGAGCATGGTTATTAGAGACTATGGAGGGAGGAAAGATGAATTTTCATCCTATAAAAATGTGGAAAGATACACCATGAATAATGTCTCAAAATAAGCGGTTTATATTTTCTGTATTGAAATAAATTACATAGTGAATTGAATTTCAATGTAATTAAATGTCTTATGTGTGGGGAATATCATAATTATCCAATTGAATCCCTTAATAAAGAGTTTAATCAAATGATTATGAATAAAATATATTCCCACAATAATAAAAATGTAATAATTAATGTATTGGGATATGATAATTCTTTTGTAGGTATTCCACAATAGGGATATGTTTGAGATAATAATCTATATAAATATAAGAAATTTCCATTCTAGATTTACATTATGTATTAAAAAACATATGATTAATGACACTAATAACCATGAAAATTGATTTAGTTGTAATTTCATGAAATCCATTTATGAAGTAAATGAGATAGTATTAGATACCCTGAAATTGGAAAGTAATTTGATGAAAAATTAATTTAGTTCATCATTGATGATGTTTTTCTCATTTATGTATGATGAATGAGACATTTTTATGAATAATTATAGAGTCGTTTTTGGAAGAATATACATTTTTATATGATTCTAAGTTCTATTTTCTGGATTCCATCATGGGATTTTTGGTTTGTGATTTATCATATAATCAAAATATAAATAAAAATTTTAATGTTTCAGGAGATATAAATTATGGGTGATTTGAATATTTATTGGGATTTTGGAATAATAAACTATTAAATATTAAATAAAACATTGGATTAATATATGATTTAATGTTAAATTAATTATCGATAGTTGGATATAGATAATATATATGATTTAATAATGATTAATTGGGAATATGATATTTCAAATTATATTTATGGTGATGATAATGATTACCATTATGGTAATTATATAAAATTTATTTATAATATTTTGTTGGGATGTTATATAGGTACTTAATAGGGTTAACAATGATATTTTTATAGATGTAAGATAAATGGAACTAGATACCCTTTGAATTTAATGTTTTCATTAATTTTTGGGTTACTATGATTAGTTGGGATATTTATTAACTTATTTATAGAGTGATCTATGTCAAATATTTGGTGTTATTATTCAATATTTGAGAATACTGTATTATATTTTAATAAAAATGTTTTTTTTCAAATTATCTTACACTATGTGAAAATTATTATTTTTTAAATCAGTAAGAATTAATGGACATTATATTTTGATTATGATAACTTTTAAAAGTTAATTTAATTATTTAGGATTACAAATTCATCTGGAGTACTCATTTCTTGTGTAAGTGATAATGTTTAAATTGATTGAACAATAACTAAAGGATGAATTTGGGTTTATGAAATAAATAAATATCATGTAATTATATTTTATATCATTCAATGTCTTGTTAGTAAGTGAATTCCTTAACTCATTGAAAATTCTATTTATACAAAAATTTTAACCCATTATGATTATTTCTGATGAATTGAGGGTCTTTTCAGCCATCATAGTTTTATGTTTTTGTGGTTGTTAACTTTATCCTTCACATGTTCTCGATAACTCAATATTATTACCATCGAGTTTTTTCTCCTCGTTGCCTATATATTCACTTCCCATTAATTTTATGGTCTTTTGTAATACTGACCTTTCATAGTTCTATAATAACTTTTTATATACCATTCCCCCTTTTTAGAGGCATTTTTTTAAACCTTTTCTTAATATGGGTTTTCCAAAAATGAATTTTCAAATGTCTAACCCTATATTTTTGAACTGAAGTTAAAATTATGTTGAATATACTTATTAAGAAGGGGGGATGTATTACCCCATGACTTTAAAATAACATAATTTTATATAGCATATACTAATAAAAATTCCAATATTAATGAGATTATAAAATATTATTATTTAAATTTGATTTTTATAACAAATCCATTGGAATAATGGGAATGAATAGTATTAAGCACATTATAATAATTATATATGTCATGACACTCCTTCTCCAAGATGAGGGAAAGGGAAAAAAAACTACCAGACCCATCTTTCATATTGTTGAAGGAGAGATAATGACCCCAATGTCCCACCTTCAATAGGCCCTAGGGAGGTCACAATCAGCATGGGTATAAAAGCTCACTTATTATTGAAGAAATTACCATTTTTGTAGAAAATGATATGGGGATAATATAGTAAATCCACAATAACACAAATTATTTATATTATAAGTAACATCAAAAACCTTTTTTCTACATGCATGTCCAAAATAAACTGATACAAAGTACCGGAAAATCTCTAAAGGAATGTACCGAAATGAAAGAAAAGAAGAAATTATAATTGTCCCGACCCATGAACTAGTAAGTACTTCCATAGTCCTCCAAGTCCTCTTGGAAACCTGAAAACATATTTTATATACATAGGTTGAGTATATAGGTATTATCAATAGGTAACCAAAAGCAATCATGCACATTTGGGGTGGAATTATAATTCCATGTGAGATGATATAGGTAACATAAACACCTAACTGGGAAACTATCCTCCAAACCACACTAAGGAACACTCCCCAAATAAATCAAGTCAGGTTAAATAGTAGTAATACCACTTTGATATTTGGGTACCCTACAACCCTTTCCCACCGGTTATTTAGAACATCCTGCGCAATAGACCTCCCCCACTATTTCCAATACAGTCCCACTAATATTCCATGCCCACACAAACCTGGGATACAACAACCACACATACCACCCACAGACACCTGGTCCCCCATGACCACACATAACCATACTTGTAGACACATGGGCAACAACAACAACCAAACTCCCAAAGACACCGGTTTCAGAATAGTCGCTTCCACGCATGAAGAGAACTAAGAATCATTCCAGTGAAAAATGGCAAACAATCATTCCCACACACAACTGGGAAAATCCCCAGATAACACCATGCCTTGAGAGTCTTGGGAAATAATGTACCTCAGGCCATCACAACCTACCAGAAGAATCATGGGCTACCTAGAAGAGGGAGATGAATAGAGATAATAACCAACCACTAATAGAAATGTGGGAAAAAACACCCTCCCCCATGAAATGGGGGTGTTCAACATGATGTGCTCAATCTGGGTGGGGTGCGTATAAGAATCATAAGAACTAAACTTTATACATATAGGTAACCAAGCACTCTATCCAACCTAGGGGTCTTGAAACCAACAACAAGCTCGTAGAAAATGACTATTTCTGCTATCCCTTCAAGAACCAGTAGACACAACCCACAACCAGAGAGCAACCTATTTCTGGAAAACTGTTCCCCATTGTACCCATTCTCATTATAATATTCAAGTGGTTCCATTTAAATATTTCTTCACCATCAGGCTAATAACATGAATTACAACATGAAAACCCATCAACTAAAAGAAACCAATGATGCATGTGTTTAAGCACTTGGTCTTTGTTTTCTGATCTGTTTCAACATCAAAAGAGATCTATGAGATCCCTCGTAGTACTAGAACCAAATGATGCCACAATATACCAGGTCCACAATATTTACTAATACATTCTCATGACCTTAGATCAAAAACCAACAACCTCTAAACCATGTATTCTATTCCACTCTATATCACCCAACAACATTTAACTGAATAACCATGAATATCACCATAACAGAGAAAGGGAGTTTCCAGGATTATCCAATACCATTCAGTAATATAATTTTTTCTATTTGGTTAATCAGGGTGGTCAATCAAGAGTTATCATCCTTCAGGAATCCATTTAGTCAACCAGGTTTATCTGAATAATTATTTTCCATGTTACAGTCATTTAATGAAAATATTATCCATAAAATAGGTCCTCATTTTTTTGGATGATGTACCACCATCAGCCACAATATTCAGTGGACATGATCCCATATAATTCAGAACCTAAATATTAAGGTAAAACACAACAGTTTCATCAAAAACCATATCCATTCATTCTTGAAATGAATATTTATTTTCATTTATACTTTTGTATTCATCTACTTCCTGAAGGTACATCATCATACCCACCCCTCAAGATGCACATTAAATATAAACGATGCAATAACCCCTAATTGGATAAACTAGGATCAATTTTTTCTCCTTACGCCATGAAATAGGGACACACAAAAGGAAACTTCAAGAATAACCAAATAGGGGGGCTCTCATGTATGCACATATCTTCTCAGGAAGAGGGACTCCATGAACCCCATGAGGAAAAATTTGGACTGAGGAAGAGGAAGATTTCAATGTGACAAACGGGTCTGATCCTAGAGTTACATGATAAGTATCATGATGTTATTGAAAAGAGGATCATGGTTCTACCATGTGAATGGGAAGTTTATGTTATTTTAATTTATTTAGATTTAATAATTCTCCTATGAAATGGTGGATATAGGACATCAGACAGTTGTGAGTTGAATGGTTACACACAAGTTGGGAAAACACACAACAATGACATTACTAAAAACATGGAAAAGGGTGTGAAACTGATTAAAAGGCCCCAAAAATGGAAAAGTCAAAGGTCACCAAACTATTTGGGGTTTTAACATATAACTTATGGGTTTTAAATGGAATTTAATCACATAAAAGGGATAATGAAACATAAAAGTGGAATTCTCTTAAATTTGGGGAAAAAAGTTTGACACCCAATGGTGGAACCATTTATGTGTAGCACCAACTAGTGACACCTATTGAAGAGACACCAAATGGGGTAGATCGGAGGCTTTGATGGGTGACACCACAGTGAAACCCTTCCACCAAAAATGATGTCATCCTGACTCACTAATGGTGTCCTGGACCGCCCATTCACCAGAATATGAAAATATAATGAACCAAGAGTGTCCATGAAATTACAGACGATAACTCTCAAACCATTATCTCCCTAAATAATTCACGAGTAAACTCAAATGAATGATAGGAGTCCGACCAACCACCTCGTAAGATACCTTTTATCGAAAACAAACCCTACAGTTGTTCAAAAGCTGGTGTAAAGCCTCGAAATCCAATGACACATCTTTCTATCTCCTAAACAAATATACTATTACTGAGAAAACACACAGACACAAAAATTCACATTTTCAAGATGTATGGATTAGGTAGTTCATTCCTCCATGTCAAGTTAAAATTTTCTTTGTGCTGCACTCACTCACCCGCATGGGTTTAATCGCATCCACATTAACATGTCTTGTTTAGGGATAATATTCTCCCCTCCAAATAGTCATGAATTTTCATAAACAATAATAGAAAAGGGGAAATACTTATCATAGAAATAGCTTGGTGAAACGTTACATTATAAGAATGCCACAATGCATACACAAGGTCAAGTCACATAATAGTTCTTGGTACTATGCACGCATATGTGCCTCCCATTCCCATGTACTCTACCCGAGGCAAACATGACTCCACAATACACAAACCATGGGAATGGTCCATCCAAGAAGAACATTATCTTTAGGATCATTGATACTTACTGGCCTCTCTATGAACATCACATCGTCCATGATATCCAACTCTCTATAGTAAAGAACATGGGAGTCATCATGTAGATACTGATAGAGCTGAGTGAAATGAATGAAGTTGTAGATCCTCTCCAACTGTGGTGGTAACACCTACTAGTATGATACCTCACCGATACGTCCCAACACCTCGAGGGGTCCAATGAACTTGGGATAATGCTTTCCCTAAGAAATCATCCACTCCCCACATCAGGGAGATACCTTTAAAAACATATGTTCCTCAACCTCTAACTCCAGGGGTCTCCTCCAATGATTGGACTATTAATTTTGTTGGTCCTGAGATTCCTTCATCCTTTTACACACATGATTGACCTTTTATGCCATGCTATACACCACCTTTGGGACAAGAACACCTGCCTCCCCAACCTATGTCCAACACATGGGTGAACAAAATGGGCTCCCATGAAAGGCATCAAATGGTTCCATGATTATGGTAGACTTATGGATATTGTTTTATGTAATATCTAGTAGAGTCAGGTGATATACCCATGATCCTATGAAGTCTAGAACACTTGAACTGAGCATATCGTCTAATATAGGGATGATCCACTATACCTGACCATCTATCTGAGGTTGGAATATGGGTTTAAGGCATAGTTAGGGGCCACAAGAACGATGCAATCATATTCAAACTCATGAAGTAAACCATGTATCCCGATTTGAAACTATTGTTCTAGGATCTCTATGTTTCCGCACAACATTTCCCACGTACATTTATGCTATGGAATCCACTACAAACGACTCTTTAACTGCTATGAATTTTTCTGATTACTTCATTCTATTCACTACAACGTAGATATAATTATAGGCTCCCTCATCCCTGGGTAGCCCTAGGGAGAAATCCATTTTGATATCATCCCACTTCCACTCCAAAACATTTAAAGGATGAAACAATCCTCCAGGAACACAATGTTCATCTTATACCTAGTGACACACTAGGAACCATGTTACAAACTCTGCCACTTACCACATTACCGTGGGCAACCAAAACTATTCCCTTAGGCCTTAGTACTTCTTGGAAACATCTGGGTGTACTGCTAAGGATAATCTATTGAACTCAAATAGAACACCCTCTTTCATTGTCTCTGTTACAAACAACTCCCTATGGGAAAGCATATGATTCATAACATCATATTACAATCCTTTTGGATAATTACCCTAGTCAATTCCATCACACATTACGTGAGCCTCTGATTCTCCCTATTTAGACTCATCCACCTATAGTACCAATCAATACTTTTCTATCACCTAAAACATATATCCTCTACCATAGTCCTCCCATGCATTCATTTGCAAGGAAGAAAACTCCCCCATTGCTCTCTAGGCATCTGCAGACATCCAACCCACATCCCTCAGCGACCTCCCACTCAAGGAATCATCCATAATGTTCCCCTTCTTGAGGTGATGGAGATATAGATATCTATTTCTAGAAGAAAATCAATCTAACTTCATTGTCTCAAGTTCTAGTCTCCCAAGGAGAACTCATACCTGATGCTCTATTCATCTATGAAGACCACAATGCATTACATGATGAGGTAATGCCTCTATAACTTCAGAGTGATGAAAACTACTTCATGGTCTAGGTTGTGGGTGGAATATTTATATCCATGAGGTTGTAAAATCCTAGAAAAAAAATATCACCCACGCTGCTACATCTGCACACACCCCATGTCTAAACTGGAAGAATCACATAACACTTCGAACATCACCCCTTCCTCTGGAAACCTCATCAATTGGTATATGACTAGTTTCCCTTTTGAATAATCTAAAGCATCCTAGAACATCTCACTCCATAGGAAAGCCAGGTATTTCTCGGTCAAATCCCCCAAAGGGGTCTCATCTCTAGAGAAGTTTGGTATGAAGATCCTGTAGTAACATGCCAGTAATAGGAAACTACGAACCTCACCCATGTTCTCGAGTTCTTCCCAAGAATCTACCACTTAAACCTTTGATGGGTCCACCTATATTCACTTATAGGACACTAAATTTTCAATAAATTTCAACTCTCGTGTCGATAACATTCACATGGAAAACATCCCATACAGTTGGGGGTGTCGGAGGACCTCCAAAACTATACCAAGGTGCTCCGTGTGATCCTCATCTAATTATTATTAGGCCAAGATATTTTCATTGAACATGACCACACCCCTGCCCATATACATACTGAAAATGATTTTCATTGGTCCCATGAACACAGCTGGTGCATTCGTAATGCCGATTGACATAACCACAAATTCAATGTGACCATTCCTTTTCTAGATAGTAGTCTTCAGGATATGACAATCATTCACCCTCAACTGGTGATATTGATATTGCAGATCGATCTTAGAGATCCATCATTCTCCCTTCAACTATTCAAAATGGTCATTGATCCATGGTAGGGGGTAATGGTTCTTGACCATCACCAGATTCAGTCTTTGAGAGTACATGCACAAATTGAGAGATACATTTCCCTTCTTTATAACCAATACTGGAGCACCCTAGGAAGACACATTTGGTCTGATAAAACACTACTTCATCATGTCACCAACCCAAATCCATAACTCCTGTAACTCATAAGGCACCATCCGATGGGATCTTTTGAAATTTGATGGGCCCCCATGTTTTATGTCTATCCCACACTCCACATCAGGACAATGGGGTAGAGTCTCATCCTTTTCATGGAAGTCATCTAGGAACACACATACAATCCCTGGAACATCCACCATCTCTTTATCCACTAATTCTAATGATATATTGGAGTTGAGTAAAATAATGGGATCCCCACGCCTGGTCCCCACATGACCACTTCGCTCACTATTAATGTACAAATTATGGCTATCATCGTTGGAGAGAACAAACCTTCTCTGAAAGTATTATATAATGGAACACCAAGAGAACAACCATTTGATGCCTAGACTGACATCGTATTGCTGCATCTATTGAAAAAAATGATCCCCACTGGCTGATGTGGCCCCAACATCAGTCTACATACCCTTAAAACATAATACAAGCTGGCCTAACCAACAACATGAGTACTAAGAACTAGTTGAATGGAATTAATCTAGGTGTTTAGATCTAGAAAATGGAGTATAAAATGATCAATGAAGAATTTGAAATGCTCCTGAGTCAAGAAATCTAAAATCAAGTGTTTTGAACAAACGGATAGTACCTCTAAAAGCCTCTAGCCCTGCTGGAACTACTACCTCTATGATGTGCAACTGTCCATGCCTAGAATTTGCCCCTCTCTACTTTTTACCACCTCATTGACCATGCCCCGGTCAAGGTCCTTGAGGAGTACGCTAAGGTTGGCCTCCTACAATAACATCTTCTATCAAGAGTGTTGGGGAATGCTGTTGTTGCTCAAAAGGCAAGGCCGAAAACTGGTGCTATTGAGGTGGGCATTGAAACTGCCCACCTCAACCATACTAATCTCCAACTGCGCACCGACTACAGACGTTCACGAATCCTCCACCAAAAAGTCACCACGGTCCTGAGCCCATGGGAAAGGGGAATGTTCTAGTATATCAGAACTGAAACTTTTGAGGCATGATCCCCACTTGTTGAAACCAGGATGATGCTTTCACTGGAGGTCTACTATTGACTGCCTTCCATTCTGACAATCTGGTTGGTTTCCCTCTTACGGAACACCTCCTCGCATGTGAATCCGTCCAACTAACTTATTCTTATTCTTAACTACTAATTATGTCGGTAATGTGAAGGGATTAACAATATACTGATGTAAGGATTGATGTGTCGCCTCTAAACATCTCACCATAGACTCCTAAACCAGAATGAGGTCTGGAGAAACGCACAAGTGATACTTTAACTTGACCACTAACACTCTCACTGTAATACTCCACTATTTGAGGGAGAGAACCCCCTCCCTCTTCTCGGAAATCATCGTTGAAGATAGTAATTCCTCCCAGAACTCCTTCTCGATGAATTCCTTTGAAAACTCAGTCTCCTTACTCTCCCCATGGGAGACCATCCACCACTAACACGTCTCTACCCTCATCTGACTAAATTCCAATGAATCCTGACACTCCCCTATAAATTGTATCGAGGTAATGTTGATTAACTTCTCCTCAATCCTACCCTATTATTCCATGTCATAAAAATTTTCCTCATAAATCCTAAGGGCCATTCACTGGAACGAATGCAGAGTCTTCTACCACTTGTCATCCTATTTATCTTGGTCAATCCTCCGATGATCGACCAATGAATCCAACTAGTCCTCGATTGTACGAACAAATCATGGATGATGTTCGAGTTCTATAACTGTAAAGAAAACAGGAAATGCCTAAGCACAGGTAGTAAGGAATTTATAGACGATTTTCTTTATTACTCATTTTGATATTTTCCTAGACACCCCAATTCCATTAAGAACACAGATCATTATGATTCATGTACCTTTCATAGGGTCTCTACCATATATTAAATGTATCCTTTTGTGGTTGTTCAGTATTCTCAGAGTACTTCTGTCAGATAACAAGGGGGGATAAAATCCCATGTCCTGGCCAGCCTTTCCTATCATATGTAACTCACAATGGTTATTAGACACTATATCCCAATAATCCCATGAAATCCACACTTTTCATAACTCCGAACTGCATCCTATCTCTCAACTATCACCTCTGATACCATTCTGTCACATCCCACCGTATCCAAGAAGAGGTACGAGAAAGAAAAATTCCAAACCCTTCCTTCTTCATGTTAATGGAGAGATAATGCCACCCCCAACTCCCACCTTCTTTAGGTCCCAGAGTGGAGACTATCACCAACAGTATAGAATTTCATTTAAGAAGGAAGGAATTGACATTTTTTTAACATGATTTGGCGAAATGAAAATAAACCCCATGAAACTCTAAATGAAAAAAGTAAAAGTAAATAATAAAATCCTTTTTTCTTAAGCATGTCCAAAATAAACTTATACAAGCTACAATAAAATATCTAAAGTAATTTACCAAAAAAAATATCAGCAGAAATGAAAAATTCCCAAATAACCAATCATTTAAGGTATGGGACGGTCGTCTAGGTCCTCCTTGAAACCTGAAAAATAAAATTATATACATATGGTGTGTATATATGTATAATCAGTAGGGATCCAAAATCTCTGGTGATCAAGTAGAGATACATTCTTATGCCTCGTGGGAAGAAAAAGGTATCAAAAACACCTAACAAGGAATCATTGCACCCATCCTCACCAAGGAACACTCCACAAATAACCCAAGACAAGTAACATATTAGTTATAGAACATCGATATTTGGGTACCCTTCCCCGCTTCCCACTAGTAATTTAGAACATCATATGCATCAGACCTCCCCCACCCTTTCCACTACAATCCCACAGTTATACCCCACCCAAACACACATGGGCTTCCCACACAACACATTCCACCTAGAAACACCAATGCCACCACAACCACACATAACCATACTCAGAGAGACCTATTCCACAACAACCACCACCATTCTTGAATACACATGGTCATGAACAACCACTGCCACATACGAATACACTTGGGCCTCATCGAGATGAAACATGGTAAACTAACCTTCCCACACACACCTGGGCTAACTCACCCAATCACACCCATCCTAAAGAGTCTTGGGAAATATTGGACATCAGGACGTGTCATCCAACCCGATGATTCTTTCCCTACATGATAGAGGGTCTATAAAAGAGATAATAACCATCCAACCATAGAAATGATGGGAAAACACCGTCCCACATGAAGTGGGTTTGTTCGACAAGAAGTTCTCAATGTGGGTGGGGTGCTTATAAGAAACATAAGAACTAAACAATATACATATAGCTAACTGATAAATAATCCTATACTAAGGGTCTTGAAACAAAAAACCATCTCATACACAACCACTCTTTCTTCTATCCCTACATGAACAAGAATACAAAAACCACAACACGAGAACATCCCATTTCTGGAAATCAGTTCCCTATTGTACCCATTATTGTTATCATATTCAAGTAGTTCTATTTAAATATTTATTCAATGTGTGGTAACTAACATGCATATAAACTATACAAAATAATAACAAAATGAAAAAATCCAAGCAATCGTTTATGAATTCACTCCTGATTCACTCGTAATTATCATCATCGAAAGGGTTATGTGAGATCCTTCGAAGTATTGGAACCAAACCAATCCAAAACATTCTTGGTCCACAACATTTATTAGTGGCTCCCCATGACCTTAGATTTAAAAAACAAAAACCTCTCAACTAGATAATCAATCACCCTCTACATCACCCAAAAACCATTTATCCAATGAACTATTCATATCACCATAACACGGAATAGGTGTTTCCACATTTAGCTAACACCATTCATTATGTTCTTTAATTCCATTTTGTTAACTAGTGTGATCACATAGTTGTTATAATCCATATAATTTCAATTTATTCATTCATTTTTTTGTTATTAATTAGTATCCATGTTAAATTCATTCAATCACATGATTTTCCATAAAATAGAGCTTCTTTATTTCATAAGAAGGACCACTATCGGCCATAAATATCAGTGCACATGATCCCAATTAATTAAAAACATAAAAAAGAAGGAAAAAAACAACATCAATTTCCTCATCCCTTAATTCATTAAAAGTTTGATTATTACCATTTTTAAATTTTCTTTCATCTACATCCTATAGGAACATTTTCTTACACACCCTCATGATGCACAATAAAGGGAGAAAAGGAAGAAATCCTACATAGTAGATCAAGGATCGAATCTTTCTCCTTGCACCAAGAACTGGGGTTATGCAATATGAATCTCCAAGAAGAACATGACAATATGTCTCTCACATAGGTATGAATCATTATTAAAAGATGGACTCAAAGCACACCAAGACGGAACAAAATAGTTCGACGAAGAAGAACATCATAATGTTTCAAAAGGGTTAGATCCTTGAATTACAGGAAATGAAATCTTGAAGTTCATGAAAAGAATACCACTTTTCGAACATGTGGCTCAACAATTTCACACATTGGAATTAATTTAGATTTATTAATTCTCCTCAGAAATAGTAAAGATAGACTGGCGAATTTCTATGAATTGATAGGATACATGTAAGTAGGAAAAAAACATGGCCATTATTAGAATTGTGGAAAAGGCTGCGAAACTGATTAAAAGGACACATGTTTTGACAATTCATGGGTCACCCCACTCTTAGGGGTATTAAGATATAATGTATGGGTTTTAAATTGGCCTTTAATCACATTAAAGGGGTAATGAAACTGTATATCTTCATTATGGGAAAACATGGGAAAGATAACCTGACAGAACATGGTGGAACCATTTGGGTGTGGCACCAATCAGTGAGACACCAAATGGGGATGATTGGAGGCACTGATCGGTGAGACGCCGCTCAGGGCTGATCAGTGGCACTGATAGATGAATCCACAGTGACACCCTTCCACTAACACTGATGCCATCTTGACTCGTTTATGGTGTTTAGGACACCCCAAACACCTGAATTTTTCAATGTAATGGACCAGGAGGGTCCAACCTATTACAATATATATATAATGGACCTAATAAGAACACATTTATTTATTTATTCATAACAAATATGATATCAATTATTAGTAATGCCATTTTATTCTTCCATAATATAATTCTTCAAAAAATTTGTTTTATAAATTTTTGTAAATAAATATTAAAAATAACATCGAGAAATTTTAGAATTTTTTTATTAAAATTATTTATAATTTCAAATAAGTATATAAATATTAATATATGGTTAATTTTTTGGTTTTTGGAAAACATTTATTCTTAATGAAATATATAAAATAATGATATTCTTCTAAAATTGTTTTAATATTTCAATCATCTGAAAATATATATTTTGTTTCAAAAATAGATTCAAAATAAAAATATATTCCATCGTACAATGAAAATTTTAATCAATTTTATTGGAATACATTTTTTTTAATTCATTATGAAAATATTTTTTATGCAAAAGATTGTATTAGTTTGATTTTTTTTAAAATGTATAATATCATTCCATTTTACATAATTAAAATATAATTTAATTTTGAATTAATTAATTAATATAAATTTAAATAATATATATATAAATATATCAATTTAAAACTATATAATTATGACTAATATTCATATAGCTAATTCATGATCGTCTTATTTAAAAAATAATAATTTTATTTGAAAAACTATTTCGGAACACATATTGTCAGTTTGTTTTTAAATAAAATTCATCCAAATATATGAACTGAATTTTATAAAAGATATTGAATAATTTGAAAATTGATGTAAAATTTTTCTAATAAGATCAATTTTATTTTTGGTCATTCTAAATAGTAATCACTATAATTTATTTACGATGGTAAATGTAAAATTGATGAATTTACTTTACAAATAATTAGAGAATGGTTACAATCTAACCATATAATTAGAAATAATATTATTTGACGAGAGTATTTTATCCTTATCAATTGAAAGATAGAATATATGATTTTTTTTCATTTTTATATGATATTGGAAGTTGTATTATTGTATATTATGGATATTAAAAAATGTCACCTTCTTGACTTTATTTTCTATAATACATTTTGATGTTGTATAATACAACATTGTTTTGGTTATAAATAGTCATTTTAAAGGAATATAATTTTTTATATAATTGTAATTTATTTATAAATTTTTTTAATAAAATAATTACCACCATAGTTGATGCAACACTCACATAATAATTATTTAAATAATTGAATGATAAAATAAATGATTCTAATAATATGAAGTGTAATATAAATACAATGAATTGTTTTGTTTTATAAATTACACAGACATATAGAACATGTAAATTAGCTGTTAAATGATTATATTTTAATTCCATTTCTATCATTCTATTTTCAATGTTAAATTAAATTTGCAGTTCCAATAACAAAATTAATAATATTTTATAATAAATAATATATTATTAAATGATTTAAAATTACAAAAAATAGTTTTTTAATTATATTAATTTTTAAATATTATTAAGGAACATCCATTTTACATTTATAATTTAATTTAACTATGATATTATCTATGTTGACCATTAAATAATTAAAATAGTGTTATGTAGATAATTGTCAAAAAGAGTTAACAAAAGAAAGTAATAAGTATAAGAATCCTATGAAAAACATTTCAAAATTATATTGTATGATTTTTCATCAACCTATAACAATCCAATATTTAAGTTATATTAGTCTAGAGACATTTTAATAAGAACAATAATTTTTAAGAATTCAATAATATATGTAATTCCAAAAGTGCCCATATCCACACATTTGAAAGGACATATAATCTACTACTTTTTCACACAAAAATAACAACTTTATTCATCAAATAACAGACACATATTAATTAAATCTACATAAGGGTCATAGATTGATCATGTAACACTTATAAGAGGGACTTGTGGTAAAATAAATGTCCTTGTCTGAAGAAGTTGTATTGTTATTAACATAGAATTTATTTTTACTTCTTCTTCCATATTTTCAAAATATTATTAAACTATGGTAAAATTATAATAATGATATTATATATATATATATATTACTATTTTAATGGAATAACATTACTTATACTCCACTTATATAAAATGGAAATTGACATCTTTATTTGTGAGCCCGACAGACTGCCACAACACAAACCTATATAATTCATTTTTGATATACACATCTCCGGAATGGAAATAATGAATTATTTTATTTTTTACATATATTATATTTATAACAAATTATACATCTATAATAAAAATATCACATATATATATATATATTATTACCTTCCAATTATTTTTCAAATTATAATGTTGCTCATGAATACTTCTGAACTACCACCACAATAAAGTGGTGTGATCCATTAGTTATTTACATTTTATATTGATATCAATAATTATGGATTTGATAAATATAAACTATTTTTTTTATTTTTTAATGATAATGGAATTGTTAATTAATATTTTTTTATCCTTCCAAAAATTAGAACGTTGGTCATGTGTACATATGACCTACTAACTAAGAGAGTATTGTAATTCATGTATAATTATATATCATTTGTGGATTAATATAAATACATATATAATAAGTACATATGTTATATTTTTTTAATTGAACATATTATATTTGTCGGACAATGCTCAATGAACTTGGAATAAAACTACTGAATTAAAACTTACAGGAATAACAAAGCAATTATTTAGCAGAAAAATGATTTAGAAACAGTCGTATAAAAAACAAGTGAAAACAGATAATAATTAAATAATATATGATATTATATATATGTTTTTTTATATAATTATATGTATAATAAATCTATATTTATTATATTAGAGGATCAAACACATACAAATGAAGTAATATATAAGGTAATGGTTTAATGATAAAATCATATATATTTTTATGATTTTTTAGGATTATGATTCATATGGTGAAATTTCATTATATATGTCTCAATATAATCATGAATTTTCATATACTCTATTTATTTATATACATTACGTTTTTTCTCTTCCATTTTCGTCCCCTTTTTATTCAGGAGACTAAAATGTTTTTAAAAGAATTTTTTTTTTCATTCTAGATGAACTTCATTTTTAATCATTAAAAAATGGGCTAATAGAATATTTTCACAAACTTATATGATATGAATTGAATTTTCCACCTTATTAACCATTCAAATATATAGATTTTATTTTAATATTTTCAAAGGTTTTTTCAATGAAATGATTTTCCTATTGATTTTATAAATCGTTATATTTTATAGAATGGATCTAAAATTGAAGAGTTTATTTTAAAAAATAAATATTACAAATATCATTTAAATGTATTTACATATAAGATGATTACTATTAAAATAATTTATCCATTACTGGGAATATAATCCAAATATAAAATCTACATTAATTATTTAAATGTCATAAAATGATGATTATTCGTGTACGATTCTATGAGACCCGTTTATTTTTTATGGACTAATTATGTTATGAATCAGGTTTTTCACCATGGGTAATGTCTCAGTGAAATGATAAATTTTTATTAAATACAATTGTACCTTTTTATGAAATATTAAGTTATTTATTATCCTTTGGAAGATGTATATATGATATTATTTATGTGAATAGTGGGATCAAAATGTAATTTCCCACTAATGGATTGGGTAAAGATGAATATCTCATAAGGTAAATTGTTCTATAATGGTGGGTGAAACTAATTCCATGAGGGACTTTATTACACTATGATTGTCTTGGTAATGAACCATGACTATTATGGCTATTTTTTTGAGTGAACATAAAAAACTATGATAATCTCAGCAGTGTCTACATACTATAGAGGAAATTATTTTGTATGGTTTGGTGTGTACCAAAACTCTATGTTTATACTAAGGTTACGATATCATGGAACAAGCTATTGGATTACTTTATGAATTCAAGTCTTATGAGTTGTCATGATTTATATCATCACTCAAAATTATGATCAATGATATTCAGGTTATTGTTACCAAATATCATGCTCATGTTCTCATAATTTTATTCTAGTGATATGTTTAAGTGATCATTAATATCTAACCATTTTATCCTTATTGTACATCACATCTAATCCATATATTATGTTTCCATCCCCTATTATTATGATAGGTGTAATATGATTAATATTATAGGATATAATAATTGTAATAATGGTTTTATAAAATAAAATACAATTTTTTATTTTATGTTATAAAATTTAATGTGAAAATAAAATATATAACAAGTTTTGAAAAAATAGTAAACTATATTATCCTTTTTTTTGTTCTAAAAATCTAGTTCAAATGAAATAATGTAACAACCGACTACATGATAGTAGTGTTAGGGTCTTTTCATAGAAACCTAAATGCAATATCTTTATAGATAACCAAGAATTTAGGATTGGATTCAATGTCTCCTGATAGAGAACTGATATTCTTTACATTGATGGGATTTTTTTCATCATAACACCAATGTGTTATAGAGAAATGAGAAATGTTAGATTCAATATAACCAACAAGATTGAGCATTCATACAAGAATTTGATTTATCCCTGATACATTATCAATGAGATATTTCCAGATCGAAATGTAATTTTGATTACAAGCACCATATTAGGGTTTTATGTTCCCCTGAATAATAGTATCCATGTCCAATTCATTGAACGATATGACTACAAAAAAATCCTCATGATTGATCACTAAATTATATCTCTATATTAGAGTTCCCTAAAGATTAATATCATGAGGGATTATCATTTCTTCTACAGGAATATCCCATCGATCATTAGACTGGTTGAAATAATCCTAAATTTAATGTTTTTCTGGGACAAAAACCAAATATTTCATTATGTCATAATTTTGATATATGGGTATATTGTTCCTAATCGAGGCTACTCAAAAATTGAAATGTTATATATTTAACTGATTGAAGTAGATGAGTCATAAAATTGAACAAAATTTGTACATAATTTTTAAAATTGATTAGGTTTAATCATTCATCAAACTATATTATTATAATTCGATTATAGATCTATTGTAAATATATTTAAAAATAATAATACTATTATGATGACTTTTGAGGGATTCTGGGCTGAATCTAGAAATATTTTGGTCTTGGTAATGTGTCATTTCATAGGTTAAAAACATTTTTATTATAGATGACCATGATTAAAATAAATGATTATTACACCATTTTAGATAAATATTTTGTACATTACAATAATACATACTGGTGGAAAAAATAGTTTATTGTCATTGGAAACATGGAAACAAAATATTCTATCATAGTGAAGATCTTCAACATATCCTATAAATATATTCATCATTATTAATTCTACCTGAAACCTTTTGTTATAACAGGAGGAGAAGAGACATAAGAATTGGTGTGCTCATATGATCAATAAGGGTAAATAAATGAAATGTGTGAGCATAACAAGAACAAAGCGAATGGAATATGAAAATTACATATGAAGATCATAACCTACATAATATATATCATAATAATTATTGTAAATTCATAATAAATGGAACATAATATAATTAAGATCATATTTATCAAAAAAATGGGTTGTGGAAGACAAATAACCATATAATATGATTTACATTATTTCTAATCCATTGATATTAAGGGCATCATGGTAGTATTGGTTCAATTCCAAAAACATCTATGTTTTCAAGTTTCACATCCATGGCCATCATAGTATAATTACATCACTCCTTATACTATCTTACTTGTTATTGTTCACTCCAACATCTATCTTAGTAGCATGAGTTCTCTCCTCATATCATCCTAGAAGTCATGCTTCACTCCCAGGGCCATATTAGTATCCTGATTTCACTCCTCATACTGTCATGGTAGTCATAGTTGTCTCCCATTTCCATCATAGTTGTCCAAGAACATCTAAATACCATCTTATTCTATCTCTTGAGATATAAATATTTACCAAATCCATTGGAGGGAGATATTGGTCCCACCCATATCCTAATGGAATAATATATTATTGTTCCATAAGATAAATAATAACTATATAATAACCCATTTAAGGAAATGGGTAATATATACATGTAATGATATCATATTCTTTGGAAACATACCGGTTCTCTAATAATTTAATCAAAATCATAACCAATGAGAGAGAATAAGATGTCATAAAAATTTTCCCTATTAAAGAGAAACCATTTTAGCAATCATATAAATGGAGAAAGTTAAATATTTTTCTTCACCATCATGACATTAAGAATGACCCATTAAAATAAGGAATATTAAATTATTCATTAGATATTTTAATGTAAGGTAATTAGTAACAAAAACAAATTTCATATTATATGGAAAATAATTTTGTAAAATTATTCAAAAATATGTTTTGAGGAAAATATTCCTTTCTTTGAAAAAGTTTTCTCTCTACATAAAACCATTTGAAAATCATTTTATTAATAAAAATACCTTCAAAAATTATAATGTAGTCTTGGAATAATTTTGGAACCCTTTTTCATTGAAAACATTTAAAATATGGTTTATAAAATATTAAAAAAAATCAATGAAAACACTCTGAAATACTATAAATAAATATTGAAAATGTTTTTAAAACCATTTTACATGATAATATATTAATGAATCATGAAATTTTTTTTAAAACCATTTTTTTAAGATACATTGATAGCGTTTAAATATGTCTTGACGAAATTTTTAAAACAATATTCATTTAAAAAATATAAAATATTCATGAAACAATTTCCCAAGAAAATGAATTTTTAAAAAATTGGGTAAAAACTTTTTTATCTAAAATGGAACTAAATATTAAATGAAATGACTATAGGAATATCCGCACACATCATTCGAAGTAAAAGTAACAATACATTTTCAAGTTAAATATGTTTCAAAATTACACATATGGAAAGATAACAGATGAGTTCTTTTAAAACATTTGTTAAATAAAATATATAAAAAATGTATTTTAATGATCAAATGAGATCAGTATAAAATATTTGGAATCCACATTTAGAAAACACTATTTTGAAGGAACACATATTTCAAACCAAATAGAGTGTAATTTCGATAATTCTTAAAATAAAATTCATAACTATATTATGAACGAAAGTGTAGAAGAAATAGAAGAAATATATGAATAAATAATTAATAAATAGAGAAGATAAAAATTCATTTATGTTCTTAAGATATGGATAACAGGATTTCATCAAATGAATAATAATCATGAGCATTCTTGGAATGTGATGGGATTGTCTCAATAAACTCTTAAAAAATTGTAACATGGGATCATACTCTCAATATATGAAAACTAAATAAAAAAACTAATATATCATTAATTTATGGAAATTCCCGATATATCATGTAAAATGGACGTAATTAAATATCAATGATAATTTTGGTGCATAACAAAACATGAGTCCCAAAGAAGATAAATTGAGACAAAACTATTTCACTGATAGGTAGTTTTTAAAAACTAATCCCCAAGAAATAAGGATAAAAAAAATTATTAATACCCATGAATTTATGTATAATATACACTAAATAAAATAATGGTAAGTATATACACAACAAAAAATTAATGTGTGGTGAATATATATTGTATCTCATGGAAACAAAGAGTGACATGAAATCCCATCACCGAATATATGGACTCTCGTCATACTTAGATAATGAAAAATAATAATAAATATAAATTTATTCTACACCATTTACATAAACATATTGTTTTTTATAATAACATATAAAGTTTGATTATATCTTTATATTACCATATTGTAAACCGTTATATTTTAGGGGCTCACATCAGAAATGTTTTACTTTGTCCAACACATTTGTCTTAACCCATTATATCAAAGGTCCTTTTACTTATATCATGATTCCATAATGTAAAAAATGATATTCATATCATTTATCCATTATATGTTTATTATACTAATCTATATATTATAAAAATTGGAAATGGAAGACACTATCCATCGAGATAATAAGGAATATGTATGCAAGAACGTTGTTTCCATATTTATGATCATATTGAATGAATAAAGGAAAATAATATATATATATATATATGTGTGTGTGTGAGTATAAAATATAATTAATTTATTATTATAATTATATCTATATAAAATAACTACTCTAACCCCATCATTAAAACATTCTATGTTGTTTGTACATGAATCAAATATCATTGAGGGGCGACAGTCCACACTTTCTCAAATGAAATTATCGTATTTACTACAAATGAAAGAAAACATATATGTGATGTAAATGGAATAAATAAGAATAAAGATATAATAAATATATTATATAATATTTTAAAAAAAATAATCATATTTTCAACCATGATAGGAGATAAAGAAAATTGAACAATCATTATTTTGTGAGGCGTATGTTCGCCACACAGAAAAACTATAAGTTCATTACACACTAGACTTGTGTGTGTGTAAGTTTATTATGAAACAGTAGCATAAATAAAATAAACTATATTCATGAAAGTAATATTTTAGTCAATCGTGGAGTAATGAGAGTGTATGGGTGGAGAAATAAAGTAAAATAAATGAGCTTGAGTGAAGATGTTACCTCTTAATTGGATAACTCAATTTTGTTTGTGCCAAAAGTCTTCCTTAGAAGTCTCCACACATAGAGGGATGATTTAATAATGATGGGAGGGTTTTTTTGAATTATAATATGCATATATTTTCAAATTCTATGTTGTTTTAGTGGTGTGAAGTTTAGTGAGAGTTTGAAGCCTTTTAAATGTGACGAAAGGGATACACATAGAATTTTTTAATACTTGTTATGTTTACCCAATATATTTAGAAATAATCATTCAAACAAAAGAACACAATAATTTAATGTTAGTGGCCAAATAATTTCCATATAATGAGTGTCTTACAATTTTCAAGGTCGATTTGGGTCTTAAAATTATGTTTTCATCCTTATTTATGGTATTATTACCTTAACCATTGTAATGAATTATTATTTCTTGGAGTGATAATTCATTATAAAAATAAATTTGAACCTATTTGTATTTATAAATTATAGTGATTACATATATTTAATCCGTTTTTGAACATTCCAATAATAGGAGATGTATAAATTTATATAAAATTAATCCTACTGACAGGACCACATTGCATGTTTTCAATGTAAAATAAATGATGAATGGTTTTCTTAGTTTTTATATACAATTTCAATGTGAAATTGGTTTAAATTAATTATATAGTATTAGTAGATAAAAATATTTTCTAATTAATCATTGGAACTAATTTGAAACACAATTTATCTTTATAAATATATTAGATTAAAAATAATTTTGGAATAAAAATCCAGTATTTTTAAATATTCATTTTAAATCAATGATTATAGAAAAACACCAAAAATTTATCCAAACCATTTTTCTCTTAAAATATAACATTTATTTTTGAATTTTAAATCAATAAATGTTCAATTAATTTTATTTAAAATTGGTAATCAATTAAAAGGAAATAAAACTACCTTTATAAAAATTATAGAGTTATGTTCATAAAATTATGGTTGTTCTTATATTATGTCTATCCAATCTTTTGTATGAATACAAAAAATATTTTGTTGAATATATGACATATATAATAATTTAATATCACTCACTAGTTTTTATTAATTCAGTTTATTTTGTTAAAACTTCTCTCTGGAAATAATATATTAATATTTTTCTTTATAGTCCAACTGTTTTAATATTTATATTTTATTAATTGATAACCTATGAATTCATCTTATATTAGTGTAAACCCTATATATTTTATAAATATGTTAATACTATTAATTACATTTAATTTAACTTCATGTTTGTGACATTCTATATTAAATAATAATATTTTGATAATATATTATTGTTCAGTAAAACTATGTCAGCCTTGTTACACAAGACATTGATGAAATTCACTATTGAGTGTAACACAAGATAACCTCAGAATTTTGTGAAGAGCACGATAAAATTTAAGTTTTGTGTTGTTCACTATTAATATTCTATATTGTATAATGCTTTCCCAAAAAGGTTTTTTAATATAAAATGTCATATTTTCAGTGTTATATGAATTAATATTTATCAAAAAGGATATGTCAAATTTTAAAAAAATATTAAAAAAAACTAAAGGTGTTTTGTTATACCACCCATAAAATGATTTTATCCCTCAAAATTCATTTGGGTTCTCAATGTTTTAATACACAAATTTATCATTCATTGAAAGCCACATCACAAATATGGATTCTAAAACATCCTTAAAAAGGGATTATTTAATCCATAATGGATTATCAAAGTAATATATATCTAGGTGACCACATAGGAGAACATAAGTGTGGATAAAATATTGGACATAGTGGAAAAGTGTAAATATTTATTAAGAGTGATTGGATTTATCAATAAAAAACATGTGAATGGGAAAGGAATCATTTAGGGAATCAAAGTCAAAAATTAATGAAGATTAAAAAGGCCATCTATTGAATGAAATTATGTTATTAAAACAACACCCATTATTTTGATCATTTTCCCAACATTGAGTAATTCTTATAATGACCAATAATATAAAGAAATTATATATACATGACTTATCGTATTATAATTTTCGTTCATTATTTGGACATTATCAATTTCTAATTTATCCATTACTTCATGCAAGGAAAATAAATAAATTAAAATTTATTCCAGAAGAGATAAAAAAAATTAGGAGATATTAACTCCTATTAAAACATGAAATGTATAACTATTTATATATAATCATTCTTAAAAATAAATACGATTAATAAATTAATCTTTAAAAATAAATGTAACATTAAATATTAATCATAAATAATTATTCATCAAAAATAATTATATATTAACATGTACATCACATATTCCATTAATATGTGTGAAACCCATATTATAATTCTATCATGGGTACAAGACCCATGAACTTTTCAGATTTTATTTTATTTTCACCTAAAAAAGTGATGTCCTTTTCTAAAACCTATATAATTTAAATTCTAAAATATGATGTAAATCCTTCCAATATGGTTAATTTCTAAATAGCATTTTATCCATTGTTTTCAATACAAGAACAGTTCATAAATACTTCCTCTAATGGTTAACTTAATATTTAAAAGAACCGTTAACATTGTAACACTAATCTTAAATGATAATATAATTTTTTTGAAAGGGAATAAAAAATAATCTTAATATTGATCCCCTATATATCACAATGTAGCTCATGGTTGACACATTCAAATCAAGTGAATAACCTCGTGGTAAATTCTCTTGGAACATGGTAATATGTTTAATTACAATAAAAACCTCTGGAAAACATCCATGATTCATAATATCATAGATTACAGGATATATTCCACTAATTGAATAATATTTGAACATTATCTATGATAGCAGAAAATAATTTTCATCGAGTCCTTAATTAGTTCCATGGTAAAAATTATCATCCAATTTACTAATTCATAACCCACATATCATTATCCAAACAAAATTATTATAACATAAGTAACATATTTAGGGTTATCTTTCCCATAATAATATGGTTTCTATGGAAATCACATAACATTATATAAAATTTATATTCCATCATAACCATTCAATGTGTCGTTTAATTTTTGTAGTGGAATACATACAATAAAAATTCCTTATATATTTCAGCTTCCATATAACATAATTCATGAATAAAAATACATATATTTTTTTAATATTCCACTTCATCCTTATTAAATCATACAAGCTACTTCATCCTATTACACAAGACCACATTTCAATCATCCAACACCATTTTCAGTGGCTTGAGATAGAAGACAGATTCTACATGGCCTTAAGATACATATTGAATGATCCAAAGTGTAGAAATAAATGACCATGGCTTAAAGAATAAATTGGGGATGAAATTTCCATTGAGATTAACAAAATTAAAAAATCCATCAATAAAAAAAATATCTGATCCATGATCACATAGAAACTGAAACCATATGTTACCAACAGACAGCCAAACAATTCCATTACAATTCTGAAAAACCAATAAAACTAAACCATACAAAACTAATAATATAATTTCAAGGGGAATACTAAATAGTAATCCCAAAAATAAATACAACAGAATCAATATATACACACAAAGTAATAAGCTCAAGAACAAAAATAACTCTAATGCATCATGACATACTAATAGAAAACTGAGATTCTTGAATATTAAATGTATCGTGGAAAACAACTTTTCTAAAATCACCAAATTTACAAAACATGGGATAGTAACAATAATCATTAGTATTTTCCCAAAATCATTCCCTACACATTCCACTAGGATTAAACACATTATCGTAATTTATATAAAAAAATTCATAAGAAGTCTATGAAACATCTCATAAACTAACACCAATCCCCACACATCTTTAACAAATAAAATGTAACCAATTAAATGAAAAATCAAGGGAAAAAAACTAACATGTCATTACTATTTTAATTTTTCATGACCACTTACACATCTCAGCCATACACACAATTATTTCACATAAAAATATGATTCATACCATTCATGAAATGATGGTCCTAATTTAATGGTGGAAAATTCACAAGCATCCCACATCTTCCATGGTGTTGTAATTTATGCCCTTCAGCCTCCCTTTTGGTGGTGGTATATTCACAACCTACTCGCCACTTGCATGTTGTGGGACATCACGCCCAGCACACTAATGGCGCTACATTCATGGCCATAATCCATCCAAATTGCTCAATATGCATTTTGACAAATCAAAATAACATTTCAATCAATAATTACGAAAATCAAATCAACGAACAATTTCCAATTGCAAAATATAATATTATTCCCAACAAGATTTCAACATAACATTCCAAGTCATTTAAATAAATCAAAACATTATTGCTTGAAACCTCAAATTGTTTTCCATTTCCAACCACATGACAATAAAAACATATTTTTAATTAAAATCCTTTTTCATAAACCATTTTTTATAAATAAATCAATCCAATGATTTTAAAATCAATATTTTAAAATACCAAAACAAATTCACTTTCACAACATGAAGACATTTTTTCAAAATCCCTAAATCATCAAAACATAGGTTTCCCTCAATCTTTTCACATAACAACAATAAAAAATTTCAAGAGAAAACATTCAATTGGAAATTTATCCTTCTTGTTCTAGCACAATGGAGTGGAGAGAGAATCCACCTACCTTAGGATTCTGAGGAAATCAACTCACAAGGAATCAGACCACAAATCTGAGTGAAAGCTCCACCAAATCCACTCTAGATCTCATTACCATCAATAATAAGCCCTAAAAAATTCTTTATAGACACCAATACCCTTCATCTAAAACAAAAAGGTGTATATTTTAAAAAACAAGATATAGAGAAGTGTAGATCTGCAGAAAACCCACAAGAGACCATGTGGGGAGACTTTCCAAAGATGAACTGCCTTCAAATCACCATGAAATCCTGTAAATATTCATCCCCCATGGGTAGGATAGCTCCTATAAACCTTTATAACAAGTAACCATTTATTGGGTTTATGTGGGAGTGGAAATGAGTGAAATTGGGAAAATCTTGAGTGATCCAAATTTTTAAAAACCCATTTTCCTGTCACACACGGTTAGCTCATATGGTGAGTCAAACAATGTGATAACTGTGAGAATGATACTTCCTCAATGGGATACTCTCACAACCACTATGAACTATTATACAAAAGATGAAAAATACGTTTCTAAGACCCACTGTATGAATTTTCATAGTTGCCTAGGAATTTTTCATGGCTTCCCTTAACCGTGCACAAAATGTGTATCCCCAAAAAAGCTTCCAAACAATTCCAAATCATTCCATCACCATCCCAAACTCTCCCAAATAATGGGTGCTACATTATTCCCACCATTTCAATTTCTGTACTCAAAATGTATAGAACCATTTATTTGCCGAAAGATCTCACACTATTGATCAGCCATATCTTTCTCCTGCCTCCATGTCTAAGACAAAATCTGTCCATTTTTCGACAATACCCAAACTAATTTGATTCTTTACCACATATTAATTTATCATTCTTATACATAATCTTCATTGACATGTGCATGAATGAATCATATGGTTCTATCTCAAATTGATCCCAAAGAATCTAATGGTCCTAATCTTTTTGATAAATTTTTAATTCCAAGACATGAAAAAACAATTTGCACCACACTATACAATGGTGGAAAATAAAACTGATAAGCCAACTCTTTGACCTTCTAAAGTATGTCAAAAGAACCAATAGACATTATAGACATCTTACCATTTTTCCCAAACCTATTATGTCCAAGCCAATGAGTGATTCTAAAACACACATGATCCCACACCTCAAACAACAATGGTAATCTATGAATGTATTCATATGATTTCTGATGACTCTAAGCCATCTCCATTCTGTTATAAATCAATATGATATTTTATTTTTTCTCTTGTACAAGGCTCAATACAACCATCGATGTCACACACATTTCTACCGAACACATTGGAGAGAGATATGACCGCCCATACAATGCCTCAAACAGAGCCATATGTTTTGAATCATGATAACTGTGATTAAAAGATAACTCCAACAATAAAAATTGAACCTCCCACGAACCACCAAAATCCATCACATAATCCTTTAGAATATCTTCTAATGTCTATATCATTCTCTCGTATTGGATATACATCTCATGATGTTATGCTATGCTCATCACCTACCGCATCTGCATGACATTCTATTAGAATTTACAAAAATTAGATGTGAACCTCAGATCTCTATCAGATTCAATTGAATCTAGCACACCATGTATCTTTACCACCTAACAGATATATATTTTTGGATAAATCTTACACCATATGAGATTCATAAATTAGGATGAAATGAGATTACACTATGATCTAGTCCACTGTCACCCTAATAGAATAATTCTTTCTAACTTTATTTGAGAGAAATTAAAAATATCATTCCCTATCTATTATCACATTCATATTAGGGTAGTTAATGATCGCTACTTTCATGCTGGTTATTGATAATATGCCTTGAATTTTTGAAAATTCAAGAATCTTCAAACTAACTCGGTCAATTTCCATTTCATACCAGCCATAAAATTTTTCCATTCAACGCTTAATATATTTTTTGAATTCTGGGATAGACCACCCACCTGGAATTATAATAATCCCTGAGTATTGTCTCCTTATAAGCCACCCAATAACCACCATGTTCTGAAAACACACAACACAATTCTTATTCAATTCTCATCCCTCAAATGGACTCCCCACCATGGAGTTTTGAGCATATATCTATACAAATAGAATCATAAACTTATACCACTTTGATCAAACCTATAAAGTCATGAACCATTGGGACCTGAAATAAATCTTATCTATTACCCCAATCCACAAATTCCAACCATATGTCGGCTAAAAATCGGTTCAACTGCCACTAATTCTATTACTGTTACACCATCGGAGTATATGATTTCATACTCAATACATCTCCCACTGAATTTCCCTAACATTATGTGTACATTATGTCAAAAATAAAAAAACTGTAGACAATTCTTCAATATCCTTTGACTCATGTTCAAATATCTTTGTGAGAACATATTCATTAAAATCTTATGATCAGAAAACAATATTATTTTGTAATAGAAGATATATTTATGCCACATTTTCCAATCATTATCCACTTCCACCAACTCCAAATCATGTATTTGGTAGTTCATCACATGAAACCTCAAATATCATGTTTCATATGATACCATGTGATCCACCTTCATAAAAACACACCCTAACCCTTATCCAGATGCATCACAACGAACTACATACCCTTTTCCTGGTTCTGGCCAAACCATGATTGGTGCTGATGTTAGGAGAAACTTAATCTCTTTAAAAGATTTACGATAGTGCTCATTCCATAGAAATGGAACATTATTCCTTATGAAATCTTTCATTGGTGTTGGAAGTTACGAGAAATAAATAACTAAATTCTGATAATACCCAACGTGACCAAGGAATTTCTATATCTAAAAAATATTATTTAGCAGTTTTCATGAGATAACAAAATCTATATTTTCTCAATCAAGTAAAACACACATCTAAAAAATAATAGCACCAGCGAAAAGAAACTATTGTATAAAAACACATTTTTAAAATTTGGCATACATGAGATGATCTCTCAAGATCCCCAACACTATCACCAAGTGCTTCCCATGATCCACCCATTTCCTAGAATACACCAAAATATCATCCATAAATACCACCCATAAATACTCCAAATATATCTGAAATATCTGATTCATAAATTCCATGAACATAATTTGTGCGTTCATTAGGACAGATGGCAAAACCACATACTCATATTGGTCATATCGACCTTTGAAAGATGTTTTGGGAATTTCATCTTTCCTCCCTTTAAATAGATGGTATTTGGACCTCATTTAAATCAAGGGGAACCACTATGCTCTGCTCAACTGGTCCAAGAAGTCATGAATTCATAGAAGTGTATATCACATTATCTATCATAAAAGAATTAATTTCACAATAATCAACACAAAACCAAAGGGTCCCATCGGAATTATTAACAAAAAAGACTATTGATTCCCCCAATGATGTGCTAGGCTAGATAAACCCGTTATTTCTAACTCCTCCAACTGCACATTCATTTACCACAATTCTGATGGTGACATTTGTTATGATGGACGTGAGATAGTACTAGTCCGAAAAAGGAGATCAATCGTAAACTCAACATCTCTCATGGGTGGAAACCCAAATATTTCTTCTATAATGACATCCATAAACTGATAAAAACACACTAGAAAATCTCTATAATCAACCACATTAATTGATTCCAATGACATTCTATGATTTTTATTGACATCATGGCAGCATCTAGTGCCGAAAAATCTATTGTACCCTACATTTCAATATTATCCCCTCTAAAGGGATTTTCAGCTCCATCCTCCATCTTAAAATTGACCATTCATACTATAAATCGTTGTGGGTCATAAACATCTCCATCCAATCCATTCCCTAAATAATATCATAGGAATATTTCTCAAGCACTAGGAAATCCCACATCAACTTGACCACAAGAACAACAATACAACATTTTGGACAAAATAATTCTCAACACTCTCGTTAACAAAGAGTGGGTTGATGTATCAAACCATAAGGTATCATTTTCACATGTAATACCTTAAAACTAATAGAACAAGAATCCATAAGAGAATGGGGAGAGCCCCTATCAAACAACCCTTTAATCAAGTTATAGTTTAAAATAGTTTAACCTCAAACCATGGATGGTCTTGAATGATAATCCACCACAGCCGGCTTAGCTCCAAATTGTTCTTGTTTTCCATATTCAGCTCTTTGTAACCCCAATGAAGGATCCCTAGTTGAGGAGTAATTGTATTAATAGAATTACAATGACTAACTCATCTTTGTTGGTTAGGGGTAAGTTGTTTCCCCCCTCCTATCGAGTAATTGAATGCATTCAAAACCTTAAGAGTGTTGAAAACACCATACCTCAGAACATTACGATACTAACATTGAAGATATCCTATATTCTTGCAATTATGACATGATCAAGGCTATGCCATACAATCCCACATCATGTGGCCTACAGAAACACACTGAAAACATGTCATCTTACACATTTTTAAGAATGATGTTTTAACAATCTAGTGGTTGGATTCTGATGTTCTCTATATCGTTGATAAAATGTGACTTTCTTGCTCTTTGTCTCATAGTTAGGGACTACAAGTACACTCGTGAAAATAATTATACTTTCATTAACTGGATTTTTGACCATGATAGATATTGTAAAAGGAGTGTCTTATTGTAGTCTAAACTGAATGGTTTAAAAATCCCAAACGATGATTTTGGCCAACAACTGGTTCACCTGGGGGTCATGTGAAACCACATTTTCAGAAACTTCTTCAAATTCTTCAATATGATGCCTATCAATTTCTATTTTTATTAACAAAGGAATCACCAGGAGCATCATTCAATAAAAAATAAATTTTTAAAATTTCAATTTAAATTTTAATTTAAATTACATTACAAATATCCCAATATTACATTCTTCATTTTTACACTTATCATGATCATCCATTTTGAAAATTGAACTTTGTTTTGAAAATACACCCATTTTCAAAATGAAACAGCTGTTCTTATTTAAAAATTCACACATTTTAATACCAATCCATATTTTTCCAAAATCAACACATTATTATCAAAACATAAATAATTATTCCCAATGAAATACGCATCCGAGTGGGAATTCAATTACACCATGCATGTCATTCTCATCTCATTGGATACACACATGGTAGTGCGATAACACTCTTATATGTGTATCCAAAACACTTATTTACCCAACTCTCAAATAACATGAATGTCAACATAAAAGAGTTAGCTAAATAATTTTATGATATTTATTACATGTTTCAATTATCTTATGCCTTGCGACAGTTCAGACTCAATGATTGGACACAGAACGAACGTCAACACCCAGACCAACAATTAGAACCAAAGGACCAAACAAACAGATTCAACTTTTAATATCCCACACCTTCCTCATTGGCTTGACAAGTTGAAGATATTATTCTTAAAATTTAGTGATGTTCCCAAGGCACTAAAGGCTGTAAATAAATACCGAGGGCTTCAAAAAGAAATTGGGGAACAATTTTCCCTTGATATTAAGTAACCAACCAAACAATCCATCAAAAACCAAACTACATGATGCATGTTAACATAGAAACATTGAACACGTATTACCAAATGGAAACCAAACTATTACATAACAATTCAAAAATATAATAAAACCAATCCATAAAAAATTGATAAAACAGTGACAAGAAGAAGAATAAACAACCCGACTCAAATGAACTATGACATAATCTATAACACCACACCAAGTTCCATGATAAAAGAACCACAATACCAGCAAATCATCCCAACTACCCACTAGAAAAATGAGTAGATTTACTCTTACCTATGTCTTAGAAAAAAACATATAAAATTGCACCAATATTCCAATGTATGGGTGAGTAATTGTAACACCCAGAGATTTTATAAAAAATATTCTTTTTAATTTCATTAATGTCTTGTGTTGTACGCTACACCAAAAGGAGCTTGCACAACACACATCCTTGACTTGCCATGCATTACACGCAATCGCGACCTTCCTCGATAGCGTGTATAGTACGCAATACTGAGCTTCACTAAACAATGATATGCTATTAAAATATTATTAAAACTAGCCGTTATGAATAGTAATAACCACTTTTTGAAATTTTGTAAATTTTATTTTTCAAAATGGACTTCATTTTTAGATTCGGAATATCGAAATTAGCTTAGGGTGAAATTTTGGTACATTTTGGATAACTTTCATATCCTGATGAATAGGGAAAATTACTAAATTTTGATTTAAAACATCTTTTTTAATCGAAATAATTAATAGTGATAAATTATTAATTTGAGTGGTTTTAAAATATATTTAGAGTATATTATTACAATTTAATACAATGTTGGTCATTGAATGTAATTTCACATTTAAACCAGACATAAACAAGTGTTAATCTTTTGATAGTTATTATCTCTTAAAAATACGCTATTTGTTTTGACGACAGGAATAAATTTTTAAATTAGCTAATTTAACTGATATGTTTTGAATTTGGTAAAATAGAACTCATTTTTGAATTCGTAATATCAAATATATCTTAGGCCTAATTTTTGGTATTTTTCTAGAAACATTCATTTTTTGATGAATAGTGAAACCACTAAGTGGTAGTTAAAAAACTGAATATTTCATAAAACATAATTTTACCGCTTCTATGAGTGGAATTTCAAAAATCCAAGAGACACAGTTAATATCAAGGACTAAAATATGGTTCAATGAGATGAAAATAATTTAGGGTGAATAGTAACTTTTTACTTTTTTTACCACGGTTAAAAGTAAATAGGGTAATTAAGGGTAAAAATTATATTATTATTACCCTAACACATGTACTAATTCTATTAGATAATTGTAATTCGACCGAAAACAACCTTATGAATAAAATATGACCCTTTAGGCCCACTTGGATTAAATTAGGACATTTATTATTAATTTATTTAAAGAAGGGTTAAAATAGTTAAATTCAATGTTTAATAACTAAATCATTTTTAATATATGGTTATAGATAAGATAAATTCGACTATAGATATTCTTTAGAAAGATAAGAAATATTTTCTACATTATGATATTTTATTTTTAATTTTTAGACATTAAATAATTTAATTTATTTATGACACAAAGATGATGCAGTAATTATCTTATTAATTAATTATTGACAAAATTGATGGTAAAAATACCCATATAAATGTAATTTCAGACTTTTTATGAATTCCACTAATTTTCTAGGTTAATATGACATGTTATTATTTATTGAAGGAACTTTCTTTAACTAATAATTCCATTATGATTTTCACAAAAATCAATTAATAAATAGTGTCAAAATTGACATAAAATTGTTTTTAAAACAAATATTATATTATTAATTGTTTTTTTATTCCTAAATTTATAAGGTTCGGAAAAAAGACTTAGATAAGGTTATATATGTTAATAATAAATAACTTGGGATTCTCTTGGCTTGTTATTGTATGTTTATTAACCTTATAGTGTTAGAACACAAAAAGACACGGTAAAAGTAAAATTATCTATCTTAATGTTAAAACTAAATGATAAGGTTAAAATAGAAAACTAAACATGTAAAATTCTATTAGATGAAAGGATTTCGACCCATCCCCACCTTATCTTCGAAATAACTCACTTTGGAGCATTTAAAAACCGAATATGACTTTATAATAAAATAATATTTTTAGTTATTCCAAAAGTGCCCCTCTCCTCCCTTATAAAAGGGCACCTCCTCCCTCTCTTCCTCACACCACAATGAGCCTTCAGGCTCGGCCAAACCCAGCAAATTCTTTTCTCCACTTTCCTAGAAACAACCTAGAGGTCCTGGTTATCTTCAAAGACCAATTTTAGTGCCCTAAGAGGAGGACTCAAAGAGGCGCTTCAAAGAAGAGTTAATGGTGTACATTATAACTATATATGATTATTGTAAAGTGATATTGATTCTGAAATCGTATAAATACACTCCAATACAATTCCACGATAATGAGAACGATATCATCTCTCGTGCGTACGTACGGACTACTGTCTCCACGACGCGATGAGATTCATTCTCCACGTTAACCATTCATGAATGATTATAAAGTTTATATAATAATTAATCATTATATGAAATAATAGTGATACTGGATTTATGTGTATATATATGTATGTCATATACTTTATTCCATTCAACTCAATAAGGAAACAGAAACATCGTTCATGTGTACGTACGGCCTACCGTCTCCATGAATGGTGTATTTCTTTCCATTTACTGATCTATTATATATATGTATATTCTGAATATATATTATATATAAATCATGTTTTATATTCTGGAATTATGTAATCATGATCTATGTAATCATATGACTAATTACAAGTCAAAACACGATGACAAATGAAACGATTTTACCCAAAACGCTCTTTAACATGGAATTTACAAAAAAACAGATAATATAAAGTCATAAGTGAACCATATATGATATAAGAACAATGAGTATGATTCTGGAATAATTCAATGACATTATTTAAATCATTAAACATGAGGTTCAGACACTTACGAAGCAAATCAGACCTAAGGTAATGGAAATATCACAATCTCATTTTTATCCGAGATTGTTTATACATTGGTATTTACTAGGGTGTATTTTATCATCCACATCCATGTTTCCTCAATATGTAATAATATTTCCATCCACCTACAATTTTTTAAATCCATTTTTACCCTTTGGTGAGATTATAGTTAAAGATATGAAAGGAATCTTTTGTCGTTTTTCGTACGAGGTACTTTTTGACTTTTCCGTCAAAAGAACGAGAAGAATGTTTTTTAGCTTATACGGAATGAATGGATTTTTAAAACATTATTTCCAAGAAGAATAATTTGCAAGATTTCATGTTTATTTTTAATTAACTTCTTTTAGTTTAGAATTTTATGACATGTTAAGAAAGGAAAAGTGTTTTTGAAGTAGAACAGATATTTTCCTCAAGAATGGAGTTCAAGTGTTTTATCAAAATTATTTTCCATCAAAGATAATAAATGGTTCTGTTTCTATCCCTATTATGACATTTATTTGATTATTTTGTGATCGAATTATTTTAATGAATTCATCTATCTTATATGAATTTTTTTATGATGTCACGATGATTAAGATTACCATTTTTATTACATGGGTTATGCAATGATGTATGATTTATGATTTTTTGGCACACATATGAATGGTATCATTATGATATGGGTGGGACCTATATCTCCCTCCAATGAATTGGGTAAAGATTTTATATATCATGAGATCGACATGGCTGGAACGGCAGGTTAAACTGGTTCAGTGAAACAGGGATGAAATGAGGAATGAACTCGGTTCAGAAATGGACTTTGTCCACTAAGATAGTCTTTTCAATGGGACTTGACTAATAAGAAATGATTCTCTATGATTATGTGTGTATGCCACAAAGTTTCATGTTTTATTTTATGATTATTGGGATTACATTTCACTACTATGATTTATCTAATGTTATTATATTATGATCTCTTTTGCTGGTTAGGATTTCCAAAATGTTATGTTCTTATGAATATGATGTGATTGATATTTCTTTTGTTTACCCTTACTGAGAATTTGAGCTCATCCTTTTATGTTTTCATTTCCCCAAGATATAATGAATGGTTTTACGTAAAAAAAGGAAGATCGTTATGGGAGATGTTGAAGATCTTTCAACACAATTAGAAGATTATATACCGATTTTCCAAAGATAATAAACTATTATGGTCCTTATGTGTGGGTTTTTTGTTATGTACTAAGTATTCCGCAAATGTAATTTAATTTCCATGTACGTAAAGCTTCGGGTCTCTACAGTTGATATCAGAGGAAAGGCTTAGTCAACCCTTCGAAACTAGGATGTGAAAATATTAGTGAGATCCCTAGAGATATTTCTAAGGTATGTCTAGGGATGACCCTAAGAATAAGTATACGTATAGTATATAGTCATAGAACTAAGGTAATGATCTTAGAATTTAACCTAAGATATTAGATATTGAGGGTACTCCCACTTTACTATGTTGTTTTCCCTAGCATGATTTTTTCCTCTCATAGAATTCTTCCAGTGTTTTAGTAAATGGAGGGAACCCGAAAAAATTCGGTTAACATTGAATCCAATGGACAAATTGGTGACTATGAGAAACAAAATGAATAATTCCTAGATAGAAAGATATTGTGATTATGACAAATCAATCATCGCGATTCATTATTAACAAGGTGAAATTTAGTGGTATGCCTAATTCATCAAATAAGAGGAAGATAGAATTTTATGCATGTTTGCATGTTGAGGAGCATAAAGAAAGGAAGATTGAGATTTCTAAAGAAGGTAAGAATAACATTTAGGAATACCTCAAATGGAGGGACCGATGTTATCTGTGTGGAGAAAAGGGTCATAGAGTGACAGAGTGTTATGGAGTTCAATGTCTTGTTTGTGGAGAACATGGGCATTACCCAACTCAATGCCCTGACCTAAAAAGTTACTTCTAAATCATGGAAGGACTTATTCAAGGACATTCATTTAAGAGGATGGATTGATGTTTTTATGTATTGGTATTCAATAATAATGTTGTTGAGGTACTTTTATAGTGTATTAGAATATTTTTGTATTAGTCTATTGTGGTTTTCAATAATTTTATGGGACCGGTAACCATGAAAAGTGATTCAGATATTTTTGTAAAGTAGATGATATTCTCATAATGAAGGGATAAAAAGATAATGATATGTTTGATTATATTCATGAGCTCCTGAATGATATAAGGACTAAGTGATATCATGGTTAGAGTATATGGAATTTTGAGGATTTTGGTATGTGGAAAGAGTTAACTTTGGACATCACTCATGTTCTCACTAAGATTCAATGGGTATTCATTTTTTTCAAGATAATACATGATTAAGGCCTTAGAATGTTTGGAATGTGACCAACAAGACATATCTCATGATATATGGGGATCAAATATGGTATTAACATGCTAGTTGTATGAACTCTTTGGTAATTGTTTTCACTAAAATATGTGATTGGACAAACGTATTTTGGATAAGCCTAAAGATTGGAATGGATTATGTCCGACATAAGTTAGTATTGTTTAAGGATAGATGTTTCTTCGATATTATTTATGGGATGTTATAGTAATGTATTTTTAGAAAAAGGACAACCTTTAGGATGGGTGACAACCCATCGCGTCGGACAAGGCTATGGGAATCAAACCCACAACCAAAGTGCGACTAGCCATTATCGCCTACCACTGGCCTACAGGAAGACCCTGGTTAGTAGAATCTAGTTTTATTTTATTAATTGGTATGATATATGAAGTATAAGTTCATTTTTGGAACCATATACGATTAATATATCTATAAGATGGACTTATAACTTTTGCTAACCTTTTGTTTGAAACAGATGGAATGACCCATCATTCCATCACATGATCTGCTAACACATCATGAATGGAAAATTCAACTTCATTTCTTTAAGAGATGAAGTGGAAATTTTTCAACGCACGAACAATGGTGAGAATGTACAAAAATCATGTAAGTATTTCTTTTGATTCGAAAATTCTTCCACAATTGAGAAATGATCCTGAAAACCAAAAATGTTGTCCTAGTTCTCTTATATCCGATGAATCAGATGGTACCTTAGATCATCACAAATCTATGGCATTTTGATTGATGGCTTTTTCATAGCCATGTTCTCTACCACTCTCCATAACAACTTGATGGTCAGATTTTTCTTCCATATCCATATTTTCACATATGTTCTCCTACGTGGAAACCTAGTGATGAGTTAATTTGGGTAACTATTACATTTCATAATTTAGTTTTTAAAGCCAAGTTTTGGTGTTCCTTTTTACTATGTGGGTTTCTATTAACCAAAAATTCGAGTAGTAAACCATTTATAACCCCGAAGAATTTTGAGGGTGAAATTCATTTTAAGGGGGGTAGAATGTAACACCCTATGATTTTATGAAAAATATTTTTTTTTAATTTCAATAATGTCTTGTGTCGTACGCTACACCAAAAAGATCTTGCACAACACACATTCTGGACTTGCCTTGAATTACACGCAATCGCGACCTTCCTCGATAGCATGTGTAGTACGCAATACCGAGTCTCACTAAACAACGATATGCTATTAAAATATTATTAAAACTAACCGTTATGAATAGTAATAACCAATTTTTGAAATTTGGTAATTTTTTTTTTCAAAATGGACTTCATTTTTAGATTTTGAATATCGAAATTATCTTAGGGTGAAATTTTGGTACTTTTTGGATTACTTTCATATTCTGATGAATAGTGAAAATTACTAAATATTAATTTAAAACAACTTTTTTAATCGAAATAGTTAATAGTGATAAATTATTAATTTTAGTGGTTTTAATATATATTTAGAATATATTTTTACAATTTAATACAATGTTGGTCATTGGATTTAATTTCACATTTAAACCAGACATATACAAGTGTCAATCTTTTGATAGTTATTATCTCTTAAAAACACGCTATTTGTTTTGACGACAGGAATTAATTTTTAAATTAGTTAATGTAACTGATATGTTTTGAATTTGGTAAAATAGACATTATTTTCGAATTAATAATATCAAATATAGCTTAGGCCTAATTTTTGGTATTTTTCTAGAAAATTTCATTTTTTGATGAATAGTGAAACCACTAAGTTGTAGTTAAAAAATGATTTTTTCATAAAACATAATTTTACCAATTCTGTGAGTGGAATTTCTAAAATCTGAGACACACGGTTAATATCAAGGATTAAAATGTGGCTCAATGAGATGAAAATAATTTTTGGTGAATAGTAACTTTTAACTTTTTTTACCGCGGTTAAAAGTAAATAGGGTAATTAAGGGTAAAAATGATATTATTCTTACCCTAAAACATGTCCTAATTCTATTGGATAAGTGTAATTAGACCAAAAACAACCTTAGGAATAAAATATGACCATTTAGGCCCACTTGGATTAGATTAGGACATTTATTATTAATTTAGTTAAAGAAGGGTTAAAATAGTTAAAATAAAAGTGTAATAAATAAATCATTTTTAATATAGGGTTATACATAAGATAAATTAAACTATAAATATTAATTAGAAAGATAAAAAGATTTCCTAAATAATGATATTTTATTTTTAATTTTTATACATTATATAATTTAATTTATTTATGACACAAAGATGATGCAATAATTATCTTATTAATGAATTATTGACATAATTGAAGTTAAAAATACCCAAATAAATGTAATTTGAGACTTAATATGAATTACACTAATTTTATAGGTTAATATGACATGTTATTATTTATTTAAGAGAATTTTTTCGAACTAATCATTCTGTTATGATTTTCACAAAAATCAATTACTAAATAGTGTCAAAATTAACATAAAATAGTTTTTAAAACAAATATTATATTATTAATTGTTATTTTATTTCTAAAAATCTAATGTTCGGAAACATGACTTAGATAAGGTTATATATGTTAATAATAAAAAACTTGGGGTTCGTTTGGATTGTTATAGTATGTTTATTAACCTTATAGTGTAAGAACACAAAAAGACACTGTAAAAGTAAAATTATCTAACCTAAAGTTAAAACTAAATGATAAGGTTAAAATAGTAAACTAAACATGTCCAAATTATATTGGATAAGAGTATTTCTACCCATCCACACATTATCTTCGAAATAACTGAATTTGAAGCTATTAAAAACCGAATATGACTTTATAATAAAATAATATTTTTAGTTATTCCAAAGGTGCCCCTCTCTTCCCTTATAAAAGGGCATCTCCTCCCTCTCTTCCTCAGACCACATTGAGCCTTCAATCACGGCCAACCCCTGAAAAATTATCTTCTCAACTTCCCTAGAAACATCCTAGAGGTCCTGGTCTTCTTCAAAGACCAATTGTACTGCCCTAAGAGGAGGACTCAAAGAGGCGCTTCTAATAAGAGGTAATGTCCGTTACCGATTCTTTCAACTTTATTTCTATTCCAATTCATCTTCATAGGTTGTTTCATTATGAAATAATAAAATCAGTATCACTCATATACTGATATGTTATTATAATTATTAAACAACCCTATTTCACTATCTATCCATCCTACGGAAAATGAAATCACCACGCGTGCGTACGTACGGAATACAGTCTCCACACCGTGGTGTAATTTATTTTCCACCACCACCATACTTGGATGGGTATAATGGTGTACATAATCACTATATATGATTATTTTAAAGTGATATTGATTCTGAAATAGTATGCATACACTCCAATACAATTCCATGATAATGAGAACGATATTTGCACTCGTGCGTATGTACGGACTACCGTCTCCACGACGCGGTGAGATTCATTCTGCACGTTAACCATTCATGAATGATTATAAAGTATATATAATAAGTAATAATGAAATATATGAAATAATAATGATACATGATTTATGTGTATATATATTTATGTCATATACTTAATTCCATTCAACTCAATAAGTAAACGGAAACAGCATTCATGGGTACGTACGGCCTACCGTCTCCATGAACGGTGTATTTCGTTCCATTTACTGATCTATTATATATATGTATATTATGAATATATATTATATATAAATCATTTTTTATATTCTGTAATTAAGTAATCATGATCTATGTAAACATATGAATAATTACGAGTCAAAACACGGACAACAAATGAAACGATTTTACCCAAAACACTATTTAACATGGAATTTACAAAAGAACGGGTAATATAAAGTCATAAGTGAACCATATATGATATCATAACAATGAGTATGATTATGGAATAATTCAATGACAATATTAAAATCATTATACAGGAGGTTCGGATGCTTACGAAGCAAATCGGACCTAAGGGAAGGGAAATATCACAATCTCATTTTTATTTGAGATTGTTTATACTTTGGTATTTACTGGGGTGTATTTTGTCATCCACATCCATGATTCCTAAATATGTACTATTATTTCTATCCACCTACAATTTTTTAAATCCATTTTTACCCTTTGGTGAGTTTATAGTAGAAGATATGAAAGGAATATTTTGTCATTTTTCGTACGAGGTAATTTTTGACTTTTCCGACAAAATTATGGGAAGAATGTTTTTTTAACTTATACGGCATGAATGGATTTTTAAAACATTATTTCCAAGAAGCTTCCTTTAAATGTATTGAAGTTTATTTTTAATCAACTACTTTTAGTTTAGAAATTTATGACATGTAAATAAAGGAAACGTGTTTTCGAAGAATAAAGGATATTTTCCTCAAGAATGGAGGTCAAGTGTTTTATCAAAAAAAATCCATATAAGATAATAAAGGGTTCTGTTTCTATCCCTATTATTAAATTGATTTGATTATGTTGTGATGGAATTATTTTTATGAATTACTTTATCTTATATGAATTGTTTTATGATGTCATGATGTTTAAGATTCCCATTTTTATTACAGGGGTTATGCAATGATGTATGATTTATGATTTTGTGGCACACATATGAATGGTATCATTATGAGATGGGTGGGACCCATATCTCCCTCCAATGAATTGGGTAAAAAGTTTATATCTCATGAGATAGACATGGATGGAATGGTAGGTTTAATTGGTTCAGTGAAACAGAACTGAAATTAGGAATGAACTTGGTTCAGAAATGGGCTTTGTCCACTAAGATAGTCCTGGAAATGAGTCTTGACTAATAAGAAATGATTCTATATGATTATGTGTGTATGCCACAATGTTTTATGTTTTATGTTATGATTATTGAGGTTAAATTTCACTACTATGATTTATCCCATGTTATGATATTGTGATCTCTTTTGCAGGTTATGATTTCCAAAATATTATGTTCTTATGAATATGATGTGATTGATATTTCTTTTGTTTAGCCTTACTGAGCATTAGAGCTCACCCTTTTATGTTTTATTTTCTCCAGGATATAAATAAAGGTTTTAGGTAAAAAAAGGAAGATATTTATGGAAGATGTTTAAAATCTTTCACCATGATTATAAGATTATATTCCTAGTTTCCAAAGACACTAAACTGTTACGGTCCTTGTGTGTGTGTATTTTTATGTACTAAGTATTCCGAAAAAGTAATGTAATGTCCATGTACGTTAAGATTCGGGTCTCTATAGTAATAATACTCAGTACTATTTCACAAAATTACTTCCCTACACATCCATCTATAATAAAACACATTAGCACAATTTATATAAAATAAATCATATAAATTCAATGAAACAATTCAACAACTAATGACAATTTAAATAGTTCCTAAACCAAATAAATTTACCAATTCTCGTGAAAAATCAAGGAAAAAAACAACCATTTCATTACCAATTTCATTTTTCATAAACGGTACATATCTCAATTATACAACTAATTTTGTCACATCCCAAATATCATTGTTACCATTAATTCAATAATTATGAAACTTTAACTATATAACATTCATGACCAACCCATGTCTTTCATGATTTTTGAATTCATTACCATCACCTACCTTTTTATGTCATTACATTCACGCTCTACTAGTATCTTACATGGTTTGGGACTTTACGCCCATCACGCTGATGGTTCTATATTCACAACCACCATCCATCCAAATCACACAAATTGAAAATTACCCCAACATTAAATATTTTCAATAAAAAATTACAAAAATCATATAACCGAACTATTCCAGGTACTAAATTGTCATGAACAATAAAATTTCATTCTGAAAATGCATGTTACTTCAGTAAATAAATCATTTAATGATAATATTGTCAAGATATTTTACATGTCAAACCACATCTCAAGAAAACAATATATTTATTGAAAACAATTTTTCATAAACACTTTAAAATTTTTCTATCAAGCCACTGATTTTAATATCAATACATTAAAATCTAACAACAAAAACCCTTTCACAATATTAATCAATTTTTCAAAAATCCCGAAATCAGCACTATACAGGTTTTCTCATAAGCATCACACATCACAAATATAATTAATTTAAAAAGAAACCATTATATTTAAAATTTAGCCTTCTATTTAAAGCAATGTGAAGTCGAGAGAGAACCAACTTACCTTAGGGATTAGGAATAATTGATCCACAAGTAATCAAACCTAGAATCCGGGTGTACACTCCACCAAAAACACTCTAGATCTCCATCCCTATGATAAAAAATACCCAAAACCATCTCATTAGGCTACCAACACCTTTTATCAACATGAAACAGTTCTAATTATATAAAAACAAGAGAGAGAGAGAGAGATAGAAAATTAGATATATCGAACCATTAATAGCAACCTAGTGGGGAAAAATAACTAAGAATACCCACCTTAAAACCACAAAGAAAACCATATAATTTGGTTCCAAAATTGTTGGGATAACTCTCCTGACTATTGAAAACAAGGAACCCAGCTATGGGTTTAATTGGGAGAGGAAATTAGTGACATATGGAAAATACACGGTTATCCAAATTTATAAATATCCTCTTTTCCATAATTCATGGTTAGGATCCATGATTAGTCTAATCCTGAGAACACTACTACCATGAAGGGAACCTCGCATGTGCTACTCACTCTATTAGACATCATATGCACAAAACATGAGAAGGCCCACTGTCTCGAGTTGCATAGTCACCTTAGGATTCTGCACAGTTTCCCCTAACTGTGATCAAGCCATGCAGATAAAGAAAATCATCTATCCATCTCCAAAACGTTACAAAACTGTCCCAAAACACTCCAAAAATTACCCAATATTTTAAACACATTAAAATGAATAAACAAGGTTTATGTAGCTAAAAATGGTGTTGTTACATCGTTCCTTTCAAATTTCAATTTTATTCAATTCATCATCGGAATTGTAACCATTTCTCATACAACCAATTTGATCCTTATTAGTATATTTGTGCATGAGAAATTTAGTTTAATAATGAAAATTTTTTCCCACATAAAACACATATCCATAAATTTTTCCTTGTGAATGACAATATTCTAATCATTTTCATTCAATGAAATATTCATTTTTTCCTTTTAGTCACATGATTCGTGTCCTTTACCACAGTCAAAACATATTCTTGTATCTCTAAGACATTCATTTAGGCGATTCATTCCACATTATTGAATCAATGGTAACAAAATATTCATTCTTACAAGGTCTCAATTACCCAAAAAATCATCACACTACTTCTTTCTCTACCATTGTGAGTCTGAGTGTTGGTTTCGGTACACATTGTTAATCTTGTTATGTGAAAACACATTAGGCATGAGACCAGCATCATTAACATCAGAAATTTTCCAACTTGACTTCTCATCAATAAATCATCCCCCTCATTCAAAATTCAACATATTAATTCAAGTTACAATAATTGACTAATATAAGAAATGTAGTGTGAGCATTACTGATCATATAAGAAAACCACATAGTCATGAAAAGAATTACTTAATGGATGTATAAATCATGACACCTATCTTAATATAAGATAACCTAGGTTCATCCTTAGTTACACAAAAAAACATATATTTAAATCCATCATAATGATAGATGAATAATTTTTGAATTCCCAAAGTATATCCCCAATGAGTATCAAACTATATGTGCAGCAAGACCCACTATCGTGTACCAAATTAACACGAGTTAGGCCCAGATCATATTTTCAGAGTTATTACCCCTAAGTGAATCAATTCCAGAGCCACATCCTCTTGTGTTATCCTAAAAATAATTAATTTCTAGGAAACCACTTATTATATCCATTACCAAACTTCAATTAAATTATCATAAATTTTTCATCCACCATATACTTATCCATTGAGACATCCCTAAAAATATTAGTAGAAATATACATTGGGATATCACTACAAATTTCTAATTATAGTTTACACATGTTGAATAATATTTTACATTGATACCAACTATAGAAAACAATGATTAACATAAATGGAAATTACACCATTTTAGATGAATATTCAGTACTTTACAAAAAAACATTCCCCAAGACTATAATTGTTTGCAGTCTTCAGAAACATGGAAAAAAATATCTATCTAGGAGGAAGATCTTAAAGATCTCCCATAAAAATATTCTCCTTTAGTAATTTTACCTAATAAATTTATTCACAGCCTGGGGTATGGAAACAAATTAACTGCTGATATTATACTGTTAGTAAGTTAAAATAATGGAAATTTGTAAGATTAACATTAAAAATGAGAATGTTATGAGATAATAACATTTTATTATCATACCATACCTATTAGAGACCATAAAAATTATTTGACATTAATAATACATGGATTTAATAAAATTTAGAGCACATGTCAGGAAGAAACATTTAATTTTTGAAAAAAAAATATACTTATAATATGATTTATATAGTATCAAAGGAATCACTACGAAGACCATATTGATAGTATGGGTTCACTCTTCATACCATCATAGTATTCGTGGTAGACACCCATGGTGGTCTTAGTAGCATTTTTTCACTTCTCATACTATTTTGATAGTCATAGTTCACTCCAATTACCATCTTATAATAATGATTATGCCAATCACACCATTTTTGTAGTCATGGATAACTACCATGGACATATTAGTAGTGAGAGTTCACTCCATATAACATCTTGGTCTTCATGCTTCACTACCATGGAAATATAAGTTCTCAGGGTTCTTCACCAATACCATCTTAGTCTATTTCATTGGATATTAATCACTACCCCAATCCATTGGATGGAGATATATGTCTCAAAATTGGAATAATTAATTCATATATACATGTGAATAAATATCAAAAATAATTATATCATAAACCAATAAATTATATGGGTATTTGAAACATTTAATCATATCATAACATATGGAAAGAGATAGGTTTACTAATCATTCCAACAAAATAATAACCCAAGAGGGAGAATAGAATTTCATTAACAAATAACCTATGAGAGAGAAATGTGTTTCATAAACATATAACCCATTAAAAATAAATATGTTTAATAATTAACATTAGATTAAGAATAGAACTTTAAAAAAAATTGAATGAAACCTTAAGATCATTTCCATGATTGATATGAGTAACATCAATAGATGTCATCTTAGATGGAAAAAATTATTCAAATAATTTTCAAAAAGTTTAACGAAGGAAAATATCATTTCTACTATGAATATGTATTTTTAATACATAAAACCATTGTAAAATTATTATCTTTAAAAATACCTTGAGATCTTATAATGAATTAGTGAAATCATTTTGAAAACCTTTACCTTGAAAACATATAAAATAAACATGAAATCATTTTTAACATATTTTCATTAAAAAAACTATTGATAACATATAATTAAAGCATTAAATTATATTTAAATCATTTTTTATGTAAAAATATATGAAATAATCATGAAAATTAATTGAAAAAAATTTCATTGAAAATAATTATAAAAATATAATTATGGATATAATATATTTTGAAATAAAATCCCATAAAAACATATAAATGAGGATTGATTATATTTTTAAAACTATTTTAATTGAATGTTATTTTTAAAAAAAATTAAAAAAAATTATATGTTGAAAAATAAAAAAAATACATCAATGATATGACTATGTGTAAATCATTACATGATGTACGATGTAAAAACAAAATTCCTTTTGCATCGTATTATTATTAGAAAAAATTAATCCATCGGGAAGAGACAATATTATTCCTTTTATATCATTGGTAAAATCTAAAAGGGTTAAAATATCATTAAATGATCATATTATATTAATATAATATTCTGCAAAACCCTTTTTGAAAACAAGTTTTTTAAGGAGCACAAATTTTCAACAGAAGGGATTGTGTAGTAATTATTTCATAAAATAAATATATTATCTATATTATATAGTATAGAGTGTATGAAATGAAACCATTAAATTAATAAATCATTAATAATAATAAGGGAATGAAATCCATGAATTTTGATGAGATATTGATCATATTATTTCATCAATGGAATAAAAAATATAAAATATATTTGAATGTGATGAGATTTTGTCAATGAACAATTGTAACATGATAACATGTAATCAAACAATCCACGTTTCAAAAGGAAATTAAATGAATCTTAAAATACCATTAAAATAATTATAATCATTATGTAACATGTTAAATTGATTTATATACATCTCAATATATGATTTAAGTAGAAATAAAAACAGGAGTCGTGAAGAAGGAAGATTGAGAAAAAAATATTTCCCAGATTTGGTAATTTTTAAAACATAATACCCATGAATTAAATATCAAAAAATGGATATTTTAGTACTCATAAATTTAATAATAATGTACATAAAATACAATCATGTTTAGTATATAAACCTTACAAAAGGAAAGCGGTGAATCACAACATGTATCTTATGGAAATAAAAATAGAGATGAAATCCTTTTACCATGTGTCTGACTGTCATCATATTCATTCAGAACACCTGTATAATATATGTTAATTTAATTTAAATATTTTAATGAACTATATTTTTATATCTAATACCATATATCATAGTATTACGACCTTATATTACATGGTTTTTATCTATCCAATGTTATGGTTTCACATCAAATAATATTATCTTTGTTTTTCGCATGTGACTTAATTTGTTATATCATTGGTCCATATACAAATACCAAGATTATATAATGTATAGAATGAAAAAAATTCTTATATATCCATTATATTTTTATTATAGTAGTCTATATAATAAATAAAAACTAAATGGAATACACTTTTCATGGAAACAGTAATTTGTACGTACACTCAAACACTATTTCCATTCTTATTGTCATATTGAAAGAATGAATCAAAATGATATATATATATATATAATATAAACAAATTATAATTATTATATTATATATATGATATAGTTTCACTAAAGCCATCCTTAATACCTTCCATGAATATTTTGAATGAATCACATCGGTTTCTGGGGGCGGCAGTTTACACATTATCAAACAAAATTATCATATTTACAATAAATAGAAAGTAACAAAGATAAGTATTATAAAAGGAACCCAGAAGCTTACATACATAATAAATATAATATATAATATATATTAATAATTTTTCGATCATAATTTCAATAATTAGAGGCATTGGTGAAATATGGACAAACATCATCTTGTGAGGCAGAAGTTCTCCAAACACATTAACAATATGGGTGTGACCAATTAGATAGTGGTATGTTTATTCATAGGATAGAACATTATAATAAAAAATATATATATTTATAATAATTTTCTATACAATAATTGAATAATGATATTAGAGGGTGGAGAAGGAAAATAAAAGAAAGGAGTTTGAGAGAATATGCAACCTCTTAATAGGGTAACTCCTTTTGGATTGTTCCAAAACAATTATTTTGAAGATATTATGAAAAGTTGGAGACTACAAGGAGGAAGGGAAGTACTTCAGGATATTAATTGGGAATATATTCTCTAAATCTATGTGGTTTTATAGGTGCTAAAAATAGGGATACATTGTGTCCATTAATAGGGATGTAAAAGGACACACTTGAGATTTTTGAAAACAAGTTAGGTGTAAAGACGTTTATACAAAAAAAAGCACTAAAAATATAAAAACATATCAATAATGTATGGGTAATGTATGATTAATGTCCATATATAGGGTGTTTAAATGTTTTAGGTCATTTTGGTTTTAAATTTATGTTTTAGTACTTATTTAAAAATAAAATAACCTTATCAAATGCAATGAAATTTAATTATCTTCCCTAGTATTTATCATAAAATACATTTTTGAAATAATTATAAATTATAAATTATGATTACACCATTTATTTAATCAATCAATCCAAATTCCAGTAACAGGAGTTGAAAAAATTAATTTTAAATTAATCTCGCTTATAAGACAACACTGTAGGTTTTAGAAGTAAAAAAATCTTTAAAACCTTTTGAACGATTATATATCCAATTTAAGGATAATATTGGTTCAAATAACCTAAATTTGATTAATTTATAAAAACAAAATCTAATAAAATATTGAAACAAATTTAAAATATAATTATTCCTTATAAATATATTATATGAAGAAGTAATTTCTAATATAAATTTAGTATTGTTATCAATTAATTAAAAATGGTTCCTCATAGAAAAATAGTAAACAATTATCATAACCTGAATTTTTTGTTACTATTACAATAATAAATTTTATTTAGACATATTTAAATATATAATGGTTTTTGAAATTTTATCTAAAGAGGGATTTACCATTAATATGTTTGAGTACAACATTTATAATAATATAGGTTTTTATTCATATAATTAGGTTGGTTCTTCTGATATATATATCCAATATATTAGATGGATACAAAAAATATTTGATTGAATATATATAACATATATATTTAATTAATATCACTCTCTAATTGTTATTAATTTAATGTATTCATGTAAAACAGCTTTGAGACCATACCAATATTAATGTTTACCATTAATATTCATTTAGTTTTCATATTGATTTCTAATTATTTAATAACATATTAATTCATAATATAATTATATAAACCATATATTTTTATAATTTATTTAATAAAATTTGAAACCTCTAATTTTACTACTTGGTTATATGTTATAATATTAAATAATATGATTATTATTATATATTATTTTTTGGTAAAACATGGTCATGTGTTTCATGCAAGCCATCAAAAAAAGTAATTATTCTGTGTAATTGAAGGTATCATCAGTTTTCATTTTAGGGAAAGATTAAATTTATTTTTTGTATATTGCATCATTAATTTATTTTCATAACATAAGACAAAAATTTGATTTAATGTGAAATAAACAAGTTTTAGTTTAATGTGGATGGAAAAATATTGCAATGGTTAAGTCAATTCAAAAAAATTATTCACAAATTCATGAGGTGTTACATTTATTCCCTATATATAAACATGTCTATGAGGATAGGATTTTCTACAATTATATATTTTCCAACATTATCACTTTATATTACATCTACCTATAGCTCCCCAATATGGAATATGAAAAAGAGCTTCATAAGGACACTCATAATTGAGTATTTGATCCTTTAAATTAATGAAGTTAGTTGAATCAAATTATAATCCTTAAACTAATGTGGACCCTACTTGGTGGGGAAATTACCATAGTACCATTGGGTGGGATGGTTCATATTTCTTAGGTATATGAAGCTTGATGCCCAAGTGGTTCTATACCGTCTAGTGTATTAGTATAGGTTTATATTCTTGTACATGAATTATTTTATCCAGTTATGCCATTTAATGGATGACTAAATCCCTAATGAATTGGATGATGATGATATTGGTACCACCATGGTAGAAAAATCTGAGGGGAATTGGTTAGTTTTTCTATTCCCAAAGGAAGACATGAGTTTGATTGATTTCTGATTTTGGATAACTAATCAATGATCTTATATTCACTGTTACTCAAAAATAACATAGTTCAACCTTCTATTTTTGGGGTTATAGTAGAAACACATTTGACTTTTTGTTGGTTTTTAACCAGCTTTAGATACCCATAATCAAATATTTTTAGAATAAAATTTTAAAAATTAAATCATAGATATTCTACCCCAATTTTTGTTTAATGGGGATATAGTTTGGTTGGTCATCAGGGGAAACCTGATCTAGTCTCTCATTATCTAGTAGCTTCAATACAGTTTTTAAAACAAATATAATGTATCAAAAAACATGTTTAAATAGGATAAAAAACATTCTTCTTCAAGTATTCTAATGAATATTTTTATTTTCTCTTCACTATAATTTCTGTGGGAACTATTATTGTTTTTTCTATTTTGGAGGTGGTTGTATAAGGTAAAGTGTGTGATTTAGAACTAGAGCTAATGTAGGAACCATCTTAAGTGTGAGAGTCAGAATTTTCTATATTTTTCATGCACATTATTTGATCTAATTTAATTGGTAGAGAGTTTTGTTTCGATACTGAAATACAATATTACAACCTCTCTTTTATGGTAGTGAGATCCCAAATTCCTGCTGAACACATATCTGAAAAGAGTGATACTTTTTATCTTTTAATAGATGTTTTCCATATAATGGACCATAATGTATCCTCCACAAATATATAGGATCTGGGAAAAATTCAAACCCTTAAAAATATAAATTATAACCATTGACCTCTTATTTTGTAATTGTATTCAAATTTTTAGATTAATGGTTGTTTTCCCCATAATCATATATATATTAATAAAGAAACTAATGATGAAGATATTAATATCCATTGATCATAAAAGATGGTAAAATGTTATAATAAACAATGTGTAGTTATTTAATAGTCAACATAGAACACCTAATCTATGCTGCTTCTCAGGGATCAAAGATTACCATCATTAGACAAAACAGTGATAAGAATTATTCGAGATGATGTTCAGAATCTATGAATCATAAAATGATCATAATTATATATTCCTAATGTTTTTAGTGGTAGTTCCATGTCTACCCATTAAGGTTAATACTTCTTTTAGTTTTACTTGTAGGAACCATCAATCCGTTGGTTAAAGTTATGCTTTGAATTACTTAATATCGTCAACGATCTCTTTGGGGAGGACAAGAAGAGTATGATCTTTAATAAGGGGAACAAATAGCTCATGTTTATGTGTGTTTATACTTTTATCTATTGATAATATGCTAGATTAGATGGAATAATATAACCTATCTAACATGATTCCTTCTTCTTTTATAAATGAGGGAAGTTCTGATATCATTCTTCCTCTAGGTCTAGATATTTTGGTTTTCTAGTTCCTTGATTATGTGGGGTCCCTATGTATATATATAAATATATATTGGTTTGGCAGTGTCATCCTACTAAGAATTATTTCTTGGGATAATAATATTATACTTCTCAAGAATAACAATTCAATCAAAAAATATTACATCTGAATTCATCAAAAGTATGTATCTATAACTCATTTATCTCGGATCTTATAGAGAAAATCATTCCTCAAGCATTTGATGTTTAATCTCCTCAGGTATTTGGTGACATATAGCCCTTCATTTACCATTTTCAATGATTTATTCAAATCATGTTGGTGTAAATTGAATATTTTTTGGAGTTCCAATGTTTTCAGTTAGCCTATGATTTCTTATGCACACCTAAATATGTAATTTTAGTATTGATAAAATTTAGAATATAAAAGCCATCACTAATTCCCATATACTCTCTTTATGTTTTGTAACCCATTCAAGGATAGAAATAAGGATATTCACTGATGTTTAAAAAACTGAATTTTTTTCATTAGAACTAGAATGATAGGAGGGCTAATATACCTTAGGATATCATCTTATTTGTTTTTGATCTTCTGGTGTTTTTATAACATTTATTGGTCACATTTCCCATTGACCATTATGAGAAATCTTCCACCACATTAAAGATTATCCTATAGACACCTTGTGAAGAGTGATCTGAATTTGAAAATGTTCTCATGTATATTCACAATGAGGAGATCAGTTAAAAAAGAGGTTAAATGGGAGATTTCATCTACCTTATTCCGACTAATGTTGAAAATATTGAATTTTATTTGGTTGGTGGTTGAGTTAAAAATTCCCCCAAACCTAGGGGATGGGGATAGACTTTATCCACTACAATAAAATATGAGGATAGATTTAGTTTCAAAAAATGAATTGGAAGAATTGAATATTATCTCAACCCCATAGGATGAGGATGATCATGTATTTATGTAGTTGCAATTGTTTTATCATCACTCTTTCTTTTGTGAATCGCTTTTTTGAATATATTCTTTGTGATATATATTATATTCATGTGAGATCCATTCTTATGAATGAAATATTGATATGTTAATGTTTCCATTCCTTATGTTTGGATCATTATCAATATTCTTGGATACATCATGAACAACTCTATTGATAAATCACTCTTTTGTAGCACAATACTTCTAGGATTTTGTCATTGTTGATTTATTACATGTATAATATCTAATATTCGAAGATCATACTTTTCCAAGCTAACAATCAGAATTTAGTTTTACTAATGTACCCTCTATTCCATTGATGACCAAACTAATCTAACTATGGATGTATATTTTTTTCATGATTATATATCATTTATTATATAAGGGGGTTTTGGTCAATATTTTCGAAAATATATGACATAAAACAAGAAAACCTATCAAAGTAGCATGACATGTAAACCAAATCATGTGTATTTATTACATTAAATGATACATATTGGGGAAAATTTATTATATATCCATTTATCAAAATGTATCAACATGTTCCAATCATAATTTTTTATTGTATTTTATCACATTTGGTTCAACAATGTTGTTTTGCTACCCTTTTAATGAGGTTTACAAAGGGTTTTATTCAGGGAACCAGAGTCACCCAATTGTTACCACATCCTGTTAGGACAATAGACCAACATTAGATGAGATTATGATCATTGAGTTTCTTCCATGATAATTTAGAGGTGGCATTTGTTGGGAGGATGGATGTTTAGGATTTTGACACTAATCTGGGGTAAATTATATCCACGTCTTCGACTCTCTTAAATATTTAAGAAGTGTTCATGAATCATTCCAATATCCTACATGTGGGATTGGTCATGAATATGAAAATAATAAATTATTGGTTTTCCCTTCTTTAAAACAATCTTTATACATCAGTGGTTCTTTAATAAATTTCACATCTATATTTATAAGAGGTTCTGAATCAACGATACCATGTACATATGTTTGAGGTTTTCCCTTTTTATTTATTTAATTATTTATTGATTCTTGTTTTAAGCCACGTAGCTAGGCAATCTAAAATAGAATATCATCAGAGGATATGTGTGTTGTTCAAGTACTGCGATCTATCACATGATAAGGGCTTCCGTTCTATCATTATGTAATGAATCAAAACCAACATAATGAAGTTCCACATAATGGGAAACATCAAATCATTTTTGGTTGTTTGAAAAGGAATATATCATAAAATTTAATGTCCTGGAGTGAGTTTTTAATAGAAATTTGTTCCCACAGAATTCATGTGCATGAATTACAAAACAACAACCCTTTTTTAGTTTGTCCCTTAATAAATATGTATGGATGAGATAGAGTTTATCTTATAAGGAATATAGACATATAGAGATAGATATTATAGTGGATATGAGATCAAGAGGATGAGACAATAAGACTCATATAATGTGTCCCTTTGAACGTGGTTTCGATCTTACATGTAATATAAACCAATAAAGATGATTGTGGATTGAATGTGTTGGGTTTGAACCTGAGGAAGGATTTCATTGTATCCCATCATGTTTGGAATTGTTTCTCATGTAGATAAAATAGGTGTTCCTTACACCCAAGTGGGATACAATTTAGAATAATTTTATCATGTTAATGTTGTGAACGTATCTGATCTCTAACAGAACATGGGACATAGTTAGTATGTAAAAATGAGGCAGTATAAGGTTTTAAGGGTTTAAAATCCTATTTAACGAGGGAATAACACCAAAAAAGTAAGCCCATATTGGAAACCATTTCGTCATCTACAAGTGGATGTGGGAGGGGATATTTATATTAGGGGATATCTGTTGTCAAATAAGAAATATTGGGGGATTACATGAGTCAGGATTCCCAAAAAATATATTTTCTCTTCATTATCATGTTAAAGGGGGGACAAATATGGTCTCCCATAGATTATAGTACATATAATTGTGTTCTCTAACAATGGAGGTGTGGAAGGTACTTTGGGGGTTTTTTGATACAAACCCCATCTTGTGCATGAGAAAATGTTAAAAAATTTCCAGGTAATAATAGGTTGAACTAAGATATATCTTTCCCAAATTGTAATTAAGAGGAATAGAACATACCACTACAAAGGATTGATTGTTTTCATTGGATGGTTCATTTCTAAACATGTACTAACATTGACATGATGGTACCACTTCCATGTGAAGGGTGGGTGGATAAGATGGTACATCAAATAAGTTATAATTGAGTGAATGAGAATTTATCTCATCTATGGGATAAACATGTGGAATATATGGTACCCCTATTAAATTATTCTAGGGGTAAATAAAATATATATTTCACAAGTGATATATATTGATATTAAATATGACTTCTCGAGTGAAAAAAAATCCTTAGATAAAACTATTGGAGGATTCTTTACTTGAATGACCTTGGTTATCCTAACGTGTCTTTGGAAATGCTTTGTGATTGTTTTAAGGAAATTAATGTTCCCTGAAAATTGGGTTTTTATACTAGATAAAATGTGGATCCTCTAAATGGTTCTTAGTAATATAAACTTTATTGATAGAAATAATATTATATTTCTCTAAATTTCCATTTTATATATATATTTCTAAGCTACCTATGTGTTTTGGAGACCCGAGAAATGTTGTTGGGTTAGAATAGCTTCATCAATTTATCCATTTTCCTGAAATCTACAGATTAGGTTCCTTATGGGTGTATTTATAGAAAAATTCAAACTAAGAGAGAACAAAAATGTTCATACTAGTCTATCAGGGAATCAATTCATTTAATTTTTTTGGACATATTTTATATACATGTGTTAGATATAATTTTATTATGAAAGGGTTATTTATATGTGTTTTTTTCAATAATTACATGTATGTTGAGGGAAGAAATTTACCATTTGGGGGTTTTCAGGTCATAAATTTATTCCATTGAAGTTGGTTATAGAATTTGAACCTATGAGAGATGGTTGAAGGAGTTGGGTGTGAACTCAAATTCCATTATGAAAAATTCACAACATCTTATAAATATAACATTTGACCTTTATGTATATCTTTGCTCAACTAGTAGTCAAATTAAATATTATCAAGAGAAATTAAACCACAGATAGAGTGCATATACAATCAGATGATTTTTTATAATTAAAATATGATTCAGGAAGACTCTCAAAAATTATTTTGAGGCATCAAATCCTTTTTATATTAAATTTTTGAAAACCACAACCTACTCTTAGAGGGAGGTTCTCACCACCATTCCCCATGATTGGGAAAAGTGTATGAGGAATCCAAATCACTTAGTGTGTAATATATATTTTTTAACAATATAGTACAATATAATTTATATTTCAGTATAGAGGAACTATCCTACTAAATAATGTAATTTATTGTCTAAGTGTGGATCACATTATGTATTTTGCAGAAAATTTTGTGAGAAAAATTCTTCAATGAAACAATAATACTCATTTGATAAGATCATATTTTTGAGATAAAAAAACATAACTATAATCAACCATAAAATCATGATTAGTCCCTACGAAATAGTAGTATAATTGAATAAAAATCACAGACTAGTATAAAAACCTAAAAATAATTCATAAAAAAGAATGAAAATTATTTGTGTTACAATGACACGTGTTGTAATGGTTGTGACTGATCAATTTTATGATGTTATAACAACATTATATTGGCCTTTACTAAATTTAGGTATTTAATTATCATGGTTTGACCTTCACAGTGAGGTTTTTGGAGATTTATAGGGTGTAGTGCGCCCAAGTCAGGGGTCCTGGGGCTGAATCCACCCAACACATATATGGGAAGTATTGTTGTTGAGATGAATTACAATAGAATATATGATGGGTGAAGAAAAAACATATAATTTTGAATTATACATCTTTCCAAAATAGTCATATAGAATTATGAACATTACTAAAAATTGTTATATAGATCAAAAAACATAATACTATTATTACCATAACATAATTGGCCTACAATGAATATTTTTTACTATAGAAACACATGATATTATAGTAGAACAAAACATCAAGATATGATTTTGAGCAATGGATATTTTAACCTTTGTGTGTTTCCTAAAAATTATATTCTTGATATGGTGAAATTTAATACCTATCCTTGGATGTATGGAAATTTCCTAAACTATGGAAATCATATGTTCGTGTTTTTTTAAATTAATTTTTATTTTTTACATGATTTAAAATTAATTTTGAATCAACTGTCATTAGAAGTACTATAATATTTTGGAATAAAAATTATTGAGTTCATTTTATAATATTATTCAATGATTATATATATATAAATATATTCTAATAAGTAGTATAGGGGAATTTACTTATTTTATAAAAGGAATTAAATTAATGATTAATGAAGGAATAATATTCTCCACATACATGCTAAATATGATTGGGTATGTTAGTGACATGGAGCGACTCAGGATGAACTTAAGTATTTATCTTGGATTTGATATATTCTATTATTATATAAATAAGGGGATTTAAATATAAATGAGATTCGTTAAAAAATTATTTTAATTTTCAATGTGATGAAAGAAAATTGGGTATTAGATGTATACTTTTTGTTGTTGTATGGACAATAATGAATAGAATAAATAGACCACGTAGGAAAATATTTGATTATACAATTGTTAGTTGAGGAAAATAAATCAAAAATAAGGTGTCCTGATAGATGTAAATTTTTTATATAGGATATAATTTATTGATATACTTAAAGGGGTTTTGGTAGAATTAATGGGGGAATATGTTATGAACTAATGATTCCGGAACCCATTTGTTGATTTGTATGGATATATGATTACAAATGTATAATATTCAAATTAATAAAATTGATGATAAAAATCAATAAAATAATATATTATTGTTAATTTTTTCAAACAAATATAGTATATATGGTTGTAATTATGAATATATTAAATTATTTTTTAATGTATGATGGACTAAAATAATATATATGTATAGATATCCCATCTTTAGTATGATATATGAGATGTTAAAATATTATTTTGTGTATAATATTTTCTAAATGTCCCTACTTAAGTAAATAAGTATTATTTCAAAAAAACAATGGATTTTGTGCATCATATAATTTTATTCTACGGAGAATATTGTTTTTAAGAGATAATTGGGAGTAAATTTGGACTTATATATACTATATGGAAATAAATTAATAATATTTCATTTAAACTCTTAAAGTAAATGTCACCATATATGAAAAAATATTTTAATGTACATTGATTAATAAATATTCTTGGGAAATTTTTTGATAAAAAGAATATATTGGAGGAAAATATTTAATATAAATGACCCAAATATATTTGTCATTAATATGGAATTAGTTTTCACAAGTAAATTTTTAATACACAAATTTTTCTAAAAAAGCTTAATTTTAATAGTGTATAAGCCACATAACATGATGTTTAGATAGTCCATAAAATAATATTAATGTAAATATGAACATTATAAAATAGACATTAAATTATATGGTTTGAAAAGTAGTAAATTTATTATGATCTATATGTAGTATTTTCACCATAAAAAAATTATTAATAAAATAAATGAAATAAGCCCTCAATTTTTTGTAAACTCCTTTTATGATTCAAAAAAATATATTTTTTTAAAATTATTTATATAAATTGGTGAAAATAATAAAATAAATTTGTGAAAAAATTTATAATCTATATTATATATAGGATATAATATTTTAATGGATCGTATCAATATTTTTTTAGGATAATATTTTGGGGTTTTAATAAAATGATTGATTATTCATTTAATAGTAATTTTTTTTGGAAAAACAATAATTTCACTTCAATGAAGAGTGTAAAAATTATTTTATTTTAAAAATATAGTAATTTTAGATAGCAGTAATTATATATAATATAATTAATTACAATTGAATATAAGTTATAATTTTATTTTGAAATTAGTTTATTTTTCGTACTAAAAACACTTTTTTCTAAAATAGTTTTTGTGCGTTTTACACATATATATTATAATTGACTCATTACACTTTTATAAAGTGAATATTGACAAATGGATTTTATATTTTGAATCTAAAGGATAAATTTTGGTGTGTATCTTATCATTATTTTTATAAGATCATGACATAGATTCCCAAGGATGGTTGGTGGCCAAACATCATATGAGGCTTTCCATTTACTAGAGGCTACCACATTACACTGACGGTAAAATATAGATCAGGGGGAATGTATACCCTCTTTATCATTGTAAAATTATAGTTGAGATAAATATTAATATCCCAATGATATAACCATAACCACAATATGAAAAATAACACATGACGAAAAAAAGGAATACAATATCCCAACCGGAACTATAGACATTTCACCACAAGTATGTATCATGTGAAAAATGATAATCCCAAAATAAATGAAAAATAACACTCCCATATTGTTCCCAACACCATTATTTATTCTCTCAACCATTCCCTATCCTGATTCAAACCACTACCAAAAACCACTTTCCATTAACCTTTCCTACAACCATAATGTCTATTTGGGCGCCGATCTTGAATTACGGGTAGGATTTCATTAAATCATAGTTTTCCACCACAAATTCCATCTAAAAGAATAATAAATCCATAAATATGTATGAAGTTTTATAAAGAATATATTACAATGCATTATATAAATAGCTATCACATCTCATTATACGTTAATCAACCACATAAACCCAAGGGTTTCTAAGGAAACCGACTCCGTATAAAACTTCTTTACTGAATGTTAGAGTTTTAACAATATCAAAATATCATGGATGCCATTTATCATTTCATTTCATAACTCATCATGAACAAGTAGAACCATAGTTAAATTCCAAACTCATCTGCAAAGAAAGTCATGTATAATATCCTATGTGAATTTGGAGCCATTTTATGTGTCCCACATATCAATATGACATGGGTATTTGGTGCATTTTTCCCTATCCAACACATTCTATATCATATGGGTATTCAGATCCCCATTCCATGCCCCAACCTTAATATCTCATGGGGTTTTGGAGCCAATGTCCCTATCACACACTTTTTATCTAATATGGTAATTCAAAGACTCATTCCTTGTCCTACACTATAATATCACATGTCTATTTGGAGCCTTGGAATCTATACAACACTTTGAAGCTCATGTGGTCATTAGAAGCCTCGACCCATAATCCACATGTCAATATCACATGGGTATTTGGATCCTCTTTTGGTGTCTCACAGTCATACATAAATCAAATAAATATATAAAATATATCACATATATCACATATATCGTATATATCACATATATCTAATCAATAAATGATAATCAATATTAACACTCTTATAACATTTCACATAATGACATACTGTTAATATTAATAATAAAAAATATAGTTCATAAATATAATCAGATGTAATTATTTAAAAAAAATTACAACTTATTCATTTACGTCATTTAAAAAATTAATCCATTAATTATTTAAGGATAAGTCAAACATCTCGTAATTATCATTATCAATTAAATCAAACTCCTCTAAGATTACCATTTATAAAATTCCAATCTCCTAGAAATTACATAATCAAAATTTTACATTAATTAATTTGAAAATATTCAATGATTTTATTCACCAATTAATTAATCCATTTCACCAAATTTCAAAATCAAAACATTCCATTAATACATTAAAAAATTAATCAACCAAATTTCATGTATTGATTAATTAGTTAATTTATTTATTTATGTAATTGGAGATTAAAATTCCATATATTCCAATTGAAATATAAAACTGTGCACACATAACTGAAACTAATATTACAAGAATTGAATTAGAACACCTACATAAAAAATGATAAACACTCACCATCACAAATCCCTAATTTAAGATGAATATAAAAAGATCATGACAATGTATGAGGTCTATATATATGATATAGATCCAAGATAAAAAATATTTTATCCACCATAAACTAGATCTATATTCACAAAATAGTGGAAAATATCCCTTTAATAAAAAGAGAAAGATATGATAAGAAGGAGAAACCAATTGTGCTGAGACTCAATTATTGAGAGAGGTGTACATCATCAATCTGTGCATTTTTTTCATATGGAAAACATACAAAAGTCCAATTATTTTTTCCATGATCCTACGAAAATGATATAATTTTTTATTCTATTGTAGGGTCGATTTAGTGTAAATTGTTTAGGTTATATTATTTTTAATCTAATTTTTAGTGGTTTAAAATCCCACATGCACAATTTCCGAAACATCGAACATAGTTTCCCCTAAAAGTGTTCCCTAACAACATGCCACTCCAAAAGTTTTCATATGGTTAATCCTAAAAGGGTAAATGATTTTGAAAACGATGTATATGCCTTCTGAATCCCCTGTACATGGGTTTTCATGATTTTCTAGATTGGGTTCATAGTTTTGGAAAACTATAATCCCACCAGGCATTGCCCCTATTCCTTTCAAAATGCTCAATTTTTTCACCAATTACACCAATTATAATTCCAAAACATACTCAATCCATTGAAAAATTGTTCATGTCATTTAACTTGAGACATATCCAAAAAAGTGTGTGATCTTACAATATTTGTACCTTATAATATCACATTCCTAAGATACACCCCAACACATATCTATGATTCAATGACAATAAGATCTGACCAGTAAACTGGGATGCCTTCTTCATTCCCCCACATTTCATCAATAACATGGCCAGGATAACAAAATGTTTAAACTAAGGGCATGATCATTCACCAATACTTTTTCTCACTCTACGCGTAAATATCTATGTCAAGATGAAAATCATTTACATTGATTAAATTAGAAGGGTTGTGGTGATAATTCTGAAGCTGTGACACATGAAAAAAAATCCTTCATAGAATTATACCTCAGTTGAATAGCCATGTAGTATGCCACAAGACATATTATCTTCACAAACTAAAATGGTCCAAAAACTGGTTTCCAACTTTCCAGGTCATTATATATTATAGATACCGAATCTAGGAGACACGCTAAATAATACATAATCAGTGTCTATAAACTCTAGGTGTCTTGTACATATATCATCATGTGAGTTATGCCTATTATGAATCATATCCATACATTTCTATATCATTAGAACCTACTATTACATCTCCTGCACTTGAATAGGTCCTCAAAACTCAAACACACCTACCTCCATCCCACATAGTTCTTATTTTTATGGCCTACCATAATGTTTCTCATATGGGTCAATAATTACATTTTATGGATAACCATTGTTAACAGAAAACATCACAAATTCTAGGCAACTCATACAAGAAAATACAATATTTAGGACACATTCCCTCAAAATATCCTCAATAACCATTATAGTACACTCTTACTACACATCTATCTATAGGGTGAATTTCTTACTCAGTATTACCTGTGTACCAAGATCTTTATGTATGGCCTGATAGAAACACAATGTTAATCCAAATTCATGATATAAAATATTACTCTATGGAACCCTGTGCTGATAAAATATTTCATGGATGTAAAATTATCCAAACATCTCCACTAAGAAATTCTATTATATAGGAATTAAATGCACAATTTTTGTCAAATCATCTAAAACCACACAAATTGTGTCATTCTTCATAGGAATCCTCATACTAACCTCCACAAAAATCTACAGCAAGATCGCCCACAACCATTTGGTAATGTGAAATGTATATGGTAATCCACCATGTCATTGATTCTTGTACATTACCTATTCAAAAGTGAAGAATCATGTCACGAATTATGAAATCTTCTTTTTCATTCCTATCCTCAAATTCAATATTCAATGTTCATGATACATTTTTTATATACCTAAATGGTCTGAAATCTTCAAGGGAAGAAATTCAGCAATCAATTACCCCCATATACTCATAGAAATAAGATCACAATTTCTTACATAGATGATATCATACTAATATATCCTCTAATTTGATAAAGACTACCAAAATTCAATGCCTTACCTTATGGCCAACAAATCTAGATACTCATATGACCTGTTTGATATATATCTCTAATTGAATGAATAAACTAAAACAGATATGAGATTCCCCATCTCCTAACATACATGAACCCCAACATGCATCTCAGTTATAAAAAGTAATCATTTTCTATTCATCATTATATTCTTTATCCACCTGGGAGTGAGTTTTCCTTCTTGAAGTGTGAACTACACTATTTCACTTCCCTAGTATATATGTGTGATCATAATTGAAGGAATTCTTCTATGAAACCCATATCTATTTCCAGAGATCCATGTCTCACTGCATAATGGTATACATTAAACTCATGGGATCTATATGAACCATAAACTTCTCACTCTATAGATATACATCCAAAACGTCAAATCAAAAACCAATGCTTCTAACTCGATGTCATGTGTATGGATGTTCCATTCATGTGGCCTAAACTACTGAGAAATATATATGACAACTCAATAATCCATCATCAAAAAAACTATGTGGCTTATCCCAAAAGCCAAAAAAAACCATGTACTCAACCCCTATCTCAATATGGATCATGATTTATGTCCTGGTGAAACACTTCTCCAACCCTGGAAGGAAATTATAACAAGATATATATTGTTCAATCCCAATCCAATTATTTTTTAATCCTGAAATAGGTACAATAAATTAGAAAAATTCCTTACTAAACCTCAAATAATATCCTTATAACCGCATAAAGCTATGAATATAGAAAATTATATTGGTATGATCCCAATATTATGCTACTTGAAACTTCTTTGGTGCCACTACAACACATTCCTCAGAGAAGATGTGACCCGGGAAGTGTACCAAATCAATAAAAAACTAAAACAAAAATAATATGGAATATATATGATTCTCTCTTTATGAACTAATGATGTCGTTGATATGTTGTGGATTATCTTTATGAGTCTTATATTACACCGAAATTTCATCTAGAAATATAAAAAAAATATCTAGGTATAGATGGAATATTCATTTTATCAAGGACATGAACACAACATGCATGCTCGTCAACCCCAAAGGCATCACAATGAACTCATAAAGGCCATACCTACTTATAAAATCATTTGTTGGTTTATTATAAGGTCTAAATTTTATTTGGTTGTTACATAATCATAATTAAATCTTGGAAAAAATATAATTTCCACTCAACGGGTCAAAAATAACATCAATAAATGGTAGAGGATATATAAAATTCAATATAATCCGGTTGAACTTTTGAAAATAGAAAGAAAATACCAACTTTTATCAACCAACATTTCAAACAAAAATAGTGAACACTAATGAGACGTTTAATGATAGACAAAACACAATATCCCCCAAACCTACAAGTAGAGTTTGAAGATCATAAATCTCTATTAGATGTATTTTTTATAATAGAGGAAAACATGATCGGTCCCTATAATGAACTCAAATATATAATTTCCCTATCAAATTTCATCACTTAGAAGTATTCAAGAATAAATCAGGAAATAAATCCACTGTACTCGGAATGAAATCACACATTTCAATTCAAGAATAAAATAATTGATTACTGACCAAGGCAGCGATCTCCATCCATTGCTGACGAACATGCACTGCACGACCCACCTTCATATCCCCCTCTCCACGAAGAACATAATTTTTACCCACATGAGATTTAATAATCACTATCTTTTGGTAAAAATATATGTTGGATTTGTATTCAATTTAGCAGTCCAAAACTGTAATTAGGCCAACGACTGACATATTGAGAATGTAACTATACCAAAAGAAACAATACTCCCAAACATTTAGAGAATATCCCTTTTCTAAATAGATGTATCTCGATGATAATCCCAAATTTTTATCTGACATCATCCCCCTACTCATAGAAAACTCTAAAAGACTTAGAGAAAAAAATGATGTGTATATATAAATGAATAAGAGGCACTTACATCAAATAAAAAACCAACACGCATTAAAACTGTGAGAATGAAACATATAACTACTAATGGTCCAACCTCACTATTCAAAAATATATGATGAAAATTAGGAATATGTTATTACCATATTCCATGGGATTTTTTCTATATCCCTTGAGTTACACCACTATTCTGATATGAATTTTCGTTCCTAGACTCTCCACATCGAATTCCTCTATATCCATAACTAGTAAAACTATAGCCACCAAACTAATATTGTGTTGAAGAATCCATTCAAAAACTCATTATTTTATTATATATACCATCGTTAGTAATTTTTCATAGGTTCTGGAAGAACCTATATATATGGGTCGTCATTTCAAAATATTGACACCCCACCAGAGGTTGGTGATAATTGCTATGAATGTGACCCAATGTACTGCACTGGTGGGAGATCACTCAGATATGATTGTAATTAAAATAAATTCTCCCCAAAAAAACATTATTACACTTCATTATTCAACATTATCATAGATATGCATTATAAACATGGATGATTTACCTCATTATTTCCTAGTGAAAACCACAAGTCATCCACTGGAAGCCTCCATCATGTTCTATTCCCACACGAGAGCCTGATCCACCACCTACAAAAAAATAAGCTGAATGATATTAACATGGGACATAATCCATCATTTACTCTCATCCTTAAGATGATTTAACATATCAATATCATCCCATTCTAGTATTGTAGAAAATATATCCTAGTGAGTAATGCGACTACCATAGTCCATCATATACATTCTCCCATCTGTCAACTGCATGAACTCAGCTTCTCTCTCTCTCTCTCGTCTCAGTTTCTATACATAAAAGTTCTCCAAAAAAATTTATCAAATAACTCATATTCCATACCATCATCCTTCCCAGGGTGAGATAGTATATCCCACACGCACTTCTATAATCCATATAGAATATAAGAATCTAACAGGACTATCTTCTTAGTAAGAGTCTCCAAATGTTCAAGTGTGGTCTAAATGTAATCAATCCAGAGCTCTGTTGATTCTGTTATACCCTATCTGAAGAAAATTATATGGTTTTGTAACTAAAATATCAGGTCAAGTAATACATACTCTTCATGAACCACTGTGGGTATATATCTCCTTAAAAAATATGAATCAATAAAACTTCTCATGGAACTATTCTATGGATCCATCACCCAGCACTATCAGGGCCTCATGATCCATTTCTAGAGGATCATTTCTAGGCATACCCTTTTAAATTCCTATTATCTATATTCACCATATAGTAATATATCTACAATTCCAATCCCATTTCATTGGACACATTACAAAACTTCTACACATATAAATTTGATGGATTTGCAAAAAACCATAACAAGTCATTCCCCCAAACCCCACCACAGAATCAAAATTGTTGTGTTTTCACTACCCTTAACCATTATTAATATAGGTCACTATTAACAGGGATACAATCATTCTCCTTAATAAAACATCTCCTTAGAAAAAAATTTATTCAAGTATTGAATCATTTACAAATATGGATTTTATATTCTGAGTATTTTAATTCATGTACCCCATGAAATAGAAAATGATTCAACATCAAAATATTTTCCAAAACCTATTTTATCATGATTTCCTAAAAAATGATTCATGTCAAATAGTAACTATGTTAGTATAAGATGTTGCATGCACAATCAACTCTAGTTCCATACTAGGAAACAATTAAAATATTAGATAACTCAGAATAAATAATCAAATCTCCCTAAAATTTCCTAACTCTAGAGGAAATAACATTGTACCATAACAAGTCACATTAATAAAAACAATTATACCCTCGGTTAAGGATTTTTACCTCATACATGGTTTATCTAATCTCATTAGGGAACATTTAATCAAGGTATGATGCATTCCATTCTCCAATCAAACTTTCCCAAATACCAAGGCAAAATAAAATATATGCAACCCACCATTGATATAAATTTTTAATTTCTTGACCCACGTTCAACAAAATGTTTCCCCAAGATGGTTGGTCATATGAACATCTATATGCCACTAGTAAGCTAGATGATTCCATCAAGAAAAGATGGATCAATGCTTATCATTGGGAGAGTATACACTATTTATCAATGTGTCACAACTATGAATATAAATATAAATAAATAAAAATATAAAAATGACCATAATAAATATCTATAGTAAACGATGAAAATAACATGATAAAATTTCAAAACAAAAGATGAAGATATTTCATGCCACGAACATGCCATGTGTCAAATGAAAATCTCAAAACAAATAAAAACTGTCACTCCCAAGCATGTTCTGACATTGGGTCTGGTTCCCTCACACACGATCAATTTTGACTCAACCATCGAAAATAATACTCTTACACAAATCATGTTCAAAAAACATAATATCTATTCAGGTACCAATAAAGAATAAAAAATAGGGATTTAGTACAACTCATTAGGGAACCACCAATACCTTTAAGATAAATATAAATTTAGTAAAAATGGATCTAATATTATATAAAATAAATTTCAATCCAAAAATTAAATATAAATCACATTTAATTATTCACTAATAAACCACAAAAACCATAGGGTTAACAAGGAAACATGAAAATTAAGTATCATCTTCAACCCATGATGGAGTTTATACCATGTCATAATACCATGGTTATCAATTTTCATTTCATTTCACATCTCACCACAGCCAATTAGAACCATAGTCCAACGATAAATTCATGAGTATAGAATGTCATGTTAAAAACATTATGGTTATTTTGAGCCTATATCCACATCCCACACATTAATATCACATGTTTATTTGGAGCCTTAGTAATTATCCCACACATGTTATCTCATATTTGTATTTGAAACCTCAACCCCTATCCCACACCAAAATATCAAAATGATATTTGGTTCCTTAGTCCCTTCCCCACACTTTCATTCTTGTATATGTAATTAGAGCATCGGTCTATATCCCACACTTTCTATCTCATATGGGTATTTAGATCATTGTTCATTTTACCACATATTAATATCACATGGGTTTTTGGGGCCTCAATATATATCCCACACTTATATATCCATCAACCACACTTATACCAAATATTTCAAATATATCCAATCTATCACATATATAACATATGTCACATGTTTTAAATTAATCATGGTTTACCATAATTAAACCTCTTATCACATTACACACCATGATATACCATTACAATTTATCACAAAAAAATTATTCCTCATTATATTCACATGGAATAATATTAACAATCCAACACTAAATCATTTACATCATTTAAACCATAAACCAAATGACCATTTATGGTTAATTCAAAAATATCACAATTCTAGTCGTAAATTAATTCATACTGACATTAATTGACCATTTAAAATTTATAATTAACCATCAATTCTATAATCATAAAAATTAATGAATTCACTAATTATTTAATCCAATCACAAAAAATTAATAATCAAAACATTCCATTAACTAATTCACCTAATAATTAAACCAATTATTTGATTCCATAAATTAATTAATGAATTAACATATTGAATTAAATATTTTATTGAAAAACATTCCTATAGAAATATAAAAATGAATAGCTAAAATTTTAATTAAAACCATTATAATTTAATTAGACCACCTACCTAAAAAATGAAGACAAATGATCACAATTGGAAATACCTAATTTAATTAGAACAACCCAAATCATGATAAAGAAAAGTCACTATATTAGAAACCTAGGTCCAAGATTAATATGATTATATATAGCAAAACCAAGAACTAGATTAACAAAAATAGCGGAAAAATTATATTAAATGACGAGAGAAGAATGATAGAGTAATATAAAACAAATCCATATAATATTCTCTTACTGGGATTGGTAAATATCTTCAATATGGGATTTATTATCCAACAATGTTGTCCTAAAATCCAGTGAATCCACCCATATGCCTCAAAAAATGTTATTAATAATTTAGGTCTTAGTTAGTATCTATTTAGGATAAATACCTGAGGGTATAGTATATATATTTGATTTAGTGGTATTTAAAATTTCTTGTGCTCAATTTAGTATACGAGGAACATGGCCTACCCAAATCATGTTCCTTATTCATGCACCTCAAGTAGCATTGGAACAAAGTTACTCATAAGAGGGAACATATTTTGTAAAACAATGACATAATTGTGAGAATTTCTCCATTATGGGTTCTTACATTTTTCTTGGATGGGCACACGGTTTCATAAAATCGTGTACCAACCATGCACTACACATCATCCTTCTATAATATCACAATATTATAACAAATTAGCATAACACAAAACCATAACCAAATGTTATCAAACCATGGAAAAATATGAAATTTCAACTACTTTGAGAAATATATAATAAATCTAAGGGTCTATTTAATGTTTTTATTAATAAATATTAACAATGTTAAACATTTATCACATTAATAAGGGTGTTTTTGGAAATTAATGTAAAAATAATAATATATATATTTAAAAATACAAATAAAACCTATATTATTTGTATTTTATGGGTTTATGTCTTACATTAATTAACATATTCTAAAACATGGAATATTGGTTCCATTTTTATTTGATAAATACATTTATATAATTTTATTTAAAGGAAAATACCAATAGGTCACTCTCTTAATTTTAATTTATATTATCTGTTCAAATTAGGATAAGGAGATGTTAATAATGAATATAATAGTTCATTTTGAACATAATTAATTAATTTACATGATGATATTTTATTTTTATACTTTACTATAGGTAAAAAGTCATTAATTTATTACACAATTCTGACACAATGTATTTTAATGTAGTTTATAAATCAAAGAAAATAATTTAAGAAACTTCAAAATAAAAAAATATTATATGGGTTATAGTGAAAATGGATATTAATGTCAATAAAAATGTATAATTTATGTTTATAGATTTTATATTCAATTTAAATCAATGTATTTATGTTTTTAATGTTAGAATATATGAGTATTTATTAAAATGAATTTAATGATATTTTATATTATATTATATATTTTACCATTAATTGAAAATCCTAAAAAAGTAATAGGTTACAGGTGATGGGATATGGTTATTAATTTCAAAACATGACCATTTTTTGACAAAATTATTATCTTAAATGTAAATTTATAACCATTTAGTGTAGAAAAAATTCTTACCACATCGAATGTCAACATTGGTTAATAAAGATGTTAAACAAAAAGTATTGTATAAAATACAAAATAATACAATATAAATTTTTTTTGTTTTAAAGTATTTATGAAATAACTTATCACAGATTCTACATTTTTTCAACTTTGTGCCTATTTCTAATGGTATTGATTATGTTATATTTAAATATTTTATGTAATTCCAATTTTGTCTTTTACTTCACTATAAAAGGACACTACCTCTCCTTTATTATTAACACCACCTTCAGATACATAGATAAAAAAAATCCTAAGAACAAATATTCAATACATACTTATCTAAGTTAATTTGGTAATATTCTCTTCCAACATCCATACCTACTATTTTTAAGATGAAATCCAAATATGGTATCTCAAAAAAGAGGAAATAATTTTAACTGATTTTTTAATTTTTTTATTTTTGATTCACCTTCAATTTTGTCTTAATCATTAAAATATTAAAACATAAATATCTCCGATATATTTATTTTTTTCTTAATTCCAAAAATATAGTCCTATAATTATCATAATATTTTGAATTAAATAATTGTTCATGTGTATATATATACCAGCAAAACATTAAAATGTAGTTTTATTTGTTACATCACCACATCATAATTATTGTTATTATGATGGATTAAATCTATATATATTTATATATATTATATCAAACAAAAAAATTACAATTATGTAAATACAAGATAATTTCTATATTCCATCCATTTTATAAGTTAGATAATGATAGTGTCCTTCTTGCATATGTGTTGTTACCACTTCCATAAAGAAATATGATTCATTTTTCATGGAAGGTAATAAAATTGTATTTATGGAATTTTTTTATTATGTGATTATGATAATTTTATAGATATGTCGTTACAGGATTTTTAACATGATCATCAAACCCATGTGATTTTTCAATATGAATAGAACATACACAAAATAAATGAAATGGAAATAATTGATTATGTACATAAATATGATCATGAAATAAACGAATTAAATTTTTTTATTATATTTTAATAAAATTGTAAAAGGTTATTAAAATTTTAAACTCTTGTTAAAATTTTATTGTATATATTTTAAAAAAACAAATGTAATGTTTTAGGACTCATGTAATGGTATTTCATAACTCTATTTAATTTATTTTATTATATTTATTCACTAATGCCTATGTTATGGAATTATTATGGCTGTTTTGACCAATGGTTATTTTATGTTTTACATCCAATTTTTTTGGGGTTTTAAATTTATTATTCCTAATAAATTTATTTATTAATTCATTTTTAAATTTTACGATCTTTATAAATGGATTCTGAAGACAAATTAATTTAATTAGGTTATAACACACCATAACATACTTTGTTATACCATGATTATGTGTGAATTGTCTATATTTTTATTATTTTTTTAATTTTTTTTAATATGGATTTCAATTTTTTTATGTAATCACCTCATTGAATTCTTATTTTTTAAATATTAATGTACTTTGTGATGGGTTTCTTTTTATCAATCTCATTTTATTGAGACATGTTTCAAAACATGCCTAATATATTCGTTGTGTGGTAAACATACTATCCCATGAATGAATTTTCACACATTAAATAATCTTATTAATGTGTTTATATAGGAAAAATGTATTCATTATTTTAATGAATTTTTATTCCATGGTTAACAAAGAGGTACATGATTTATGTTACACACTCATTTCATTTTGAGATTAGTTATATTAATTATAAATTTTGGGTAAATTATATGACATTAAATTATTAAAAAATATTTATACTATTATCACTTGGTTATTTTCTAGGATGAAATTATTCCACAAATTTTACGCTCTTTAGTACTTTAAATGTATGAGAAATATTTTTAATGAAAAACCCACCTTATTTCTTCTTTAGTTGCTAATAATTTTCATCCATGTCCAAACTCCTTAAACTTGATTGATGAAATTTATAAACTACCCCTTATATTTTTAAAAACCATTTTTTCCAATGATTTGAAATTATTTATAAAATTTTTAATATTAATTTCCATTAATGTTTCCATATTTTTCATTTTTTTACTTTTTTTATTTTTTTGGAAATGATCAATTTTTAAAACATACAACATAACACATTTTAATAATACAATTAGTATTTTTTTGTATTAATATTATATTAAATAATTTCTGGATTATATTAAAAAAAATTTCAAAAAATTTGTTATATTTGTTATATTTAATGTTACAAAAATAAATGAGTAATATCCAATGATTTAGAGAAAAGTTTTAAATATTATATTCGAAGTAGTGTAATCTATGTCCATGTTATTTGATGATTCATCAACTCCACTCAGACTATGATCTTATGATACCATCCATAACATTTATGTTGATGGATTATGATATATTTTTAATAAAATATTAATGAAATCAATTACATTTCAAGGATTAACCTATCAATAAAGCAATGATGGAAATTTTCGAGGGAGATATTTTTAAAATTTAATGATTCTAAATGTTTTATAAATGAATAATACATAGTTACTTTATGATATGATACATGATCCCGATAAATATAATATGATGGGTGATCTAAATATATATTATTTAAAGGGTGTGCGCAACATAGATTATACCATGGGTGTTATCGATATAGCTTATAATAGGACGATCCCAATACTTCTTTTAGGAATTGTTATCCCGATATAAATCTCCAATGCATTGGGTCATTTTCATTATAATTAATCATATTTAATATATTGATAATTAGAGTGTTATCTTTTAATAATTTAATTGTCCTCCTATTATTTTGTAGAAGAGAGAACATGTGGGTTGAAGATAATGTTCAGACTTACAAACACATTTTCTTTAGGTTTACATTATGATTTTAAATGAACGTTTTGGTCATGATTGACATCACCTAGACCATTTCTATTGATTATAATGACTCATTCCATTATTATAGATTTAATCCATGTCACATGGTTAATTCTAAAATTTTTTATTTGCGTGATTTTATTATGCCAATATCTTGCACTTTAACTATTTAATCATACCATTACAATCATTTATTCAAATTAATGAAATTAAATTATCATTGTTTATATTCAGCCATACTGAGTTTTTGATCCCGCCCATCTTATGTTTCATAATTCCCTACCTTATGATATATTATGTGAAATGAATTATTTATAGGCAGGATTCATGTTTTTGGACGTTTAGGAGATATTTTGTAGTCATACTATGAAATAAGAAAATCATGATATAATAGGAATGTTGAACACTCGAATAAATGGTTATTATTATCTAATATTTTTCATAGTTATATAAAACTACAAACCAATATAGTAATTGGTTATGTATGTTATAAAATATTTTTTTTGATATTTTATATTTTGTATGACAAAATTCTGGTTAGGTTTATCAGTGTCTAGGTCAGAATTGTAATTACTATGTTTTTAGAACTATAATTGAGATTATGGGTTTAGGGATATGTAGTTTGTATCAGAGAAGATATTGTATAACAATAGAGATTATGTTGTTATCATGTGTTGTTAACGTAGGAGTTATATATACCACAATCATTTTATATGTTTAGTTTTTCTAATAAGTTATATGTTATAAAAATCCTTTTTGATGTTTTTATTTGGGAGATTTTGAGGTGATTAATGATATTTTAGGAGATGATTAATTAGGTTTAATTTGATGTAACCCTTAGTAATAAAATGAATTATTATTTAAAAATATATCTATTATATTTATAGTGATGTAATAATTATGATATGAGAATATCATTAATTAATTGAAATTCATTAAAGGTTATGTTACTGAGGTTAATTTGGAGGGAGGTTTATTTATTTATGGAATTATTTTTTATGAACATTAGGTGTTATTATCTATTTTAGATATAACTATATTTTTTATTCAAATAAAAGATTATATATTTTGGGTATTATCTTATTTTTCACTAACTATTTTGGTTTTAGTAAGACATGAATAATATATTTTCATCGTTTTATATACCTCATGGTCAATTAGAAGTTATTTATAGTACTTTAGTAATTAGAAAAATTATACACATACTTTTGAGTAATGGATGAGATAATGGAAGAAAATAATTGAAATGCGCCACAAAAAGATAAAATTCATTAATGTATTTTAATAAAATCAAATATATATATTTCTTTGTGTTTGTAGTGTATATGGTAAAATAATTCCTCAACTCAGTGGAAATGATCTTGATGAAAATTTTTTATCTTATTACCTTTAATTCTAATGAATTGATTATTTTCTTAACCCATTAATGATATAATGTTTTTTGGTAATTTACATTCTTATGAGCACATTCTATATTAGCTTATATTATATAGACATTAAATATTAATTCTATTTATATATTCTCACGTACCATTAATGTTATCACATCTGAGAAATGATTTATTTGTTATTATAGATGACCTTGTTTTTTTCCATTAAATTTTATCCAAAGGATATTTTATTAACCCTTTTATTTATTTGATTTAAAAAATCTATTTTAAAATTTTAAAAACTTTAGTATGAGATTATGATTAATTAATGAGGAAACAATTTCATAAAGTCTTGGAGAAATGAATACCCCCAATATTTTTTAATTTTTTTGGATAGTGTATATGACAAACAAAACTAATGTTAAATGAATGAGGAAATAATTTTCATTAAAAGATGACAATTAAATCCCAGTAATTGAAATTAAAGGTATAAACATGTGTAAATTTTTTTGGAAATATATATATATATGTTCTAATCAATAAATTTATATTTAAAATTTCATAGGAAATAATAAATGATATTTTAGAATTCAATTTATGTTACAAAAAATACATTTTCATTCAAAATGGATATCATTTAATTGTATGATAAAATATTTCAAATAATTTATACCACTTGAATTTTGATTTTATATAAACTAAAAAATAATTTGATTCCGAAAATAAAAAACAACTTTGGGTGAACATTTGATATATTTCAAAAAGATTAATTTTATGTTAATAGTAAAAATTCCATGTTTTGTATAACTATCATTTTTTTAAGTGAATGGTAACCCTATGATTTAAATTAAAAATATATTAAAATAAATATACATTAATTATATATAGTCCCATTAATTACATATGTGTTGGCTCCTCATGTATTAATCATTTTTAATGATCACAAATCCTATTGAGTCTATAAACCTTGTTAACTCTATGTAATCTATCTCGCATCAAATGTACAGTTGTTTAGTAAACGATATCTAAAGCTATTAAGTGATATACACTCAGTTTTTTATTGGATACTATCTATTGATTTAATTTATAATTTCATTTAAAATTGTTAAGTCTAACCCATTCTATGAATATCTCGTCATAAGTCTGAATACCGATATTTGGCTAAGCCTGAGACACTGTGAGTTTTCCATAATTTATGTTTTTATGGAAATGTAATGAGACACTGTGACCATATGACACTCGGAATGAGACACCATGAACCATGAGACATCATGATCGAGACACTGTGAACCAGACACTATGAAATAGTCATCCTGAACCCTGAGAAATCGTGAACCATGAGACACTATGAAAGAGACACTATGAACCAGACACCACAATCCAGACACCGTGAATGAGACATCATAACCAATCCCGACACCATTTTCTGGAGACAACGTTTCCATGACATACTGTGACATTGTTTCTTAATATACTATGTTCCTTTCAATTTACACCTTTACAGGAATATTATATGATTTTAAATGAACTATCATAATTAATGTTACTTTGTATAAATGTATCCTTATAGTATGAGGTACCAAGTGCAGAATACCTAAAACCTGTCAGCTCCAACACATGAACTCTGATATAAAAGTTTTTTCCAGCCCAGAAATAATATATAGATGAAAGTGATGAAAACAAAAAAGGATGATAATGAAAAACTAACTCAGTCCATTTTTTAAGAAAGACTTGTCACATGAAACTCGATGCTGCTGAAGAATACACGAAGCATACACGAATCACAGAATCGAGAACATCTTTACAATATCAATATTCATGAGGAACAGAAGTTGTATCTGTCTGAAATGTGACAATATGTTTTCCAATCAAGGACTGGATTTTTGCATTATATTCATCTCAGAAGTACAGATCTTCAAATACTAACACTCATAGAACTTCTAAAATTATTTCATTATTTATGCTCTATTGTATACAATGTTATTAGCTTTCAAGAAGTGTGTGTATCTATATGAAAACACACTCTGTCTCCAGTATTAGAATAAAGGATTAAGGATATCCTTTCACGAACATCTTTTTAACTTGTATACCCACGCATAAGTGTCGATGGGGTTCCTATGTGGCCAGGTAGTTTGTACCCACGAAGAAAGGTGGAAGAGGTCCAGTGACCTATACAGTCCATTGTACTTTTGTTAACCCCATCCGGGTTGTGGATCAAGATTATTTATATAAACTTCTTGGTGGTAGTTGATCACTAAGTGGAGTGGATTAGGTCTCATCATGGGACATAACCACTTGTTTTATATCTGTTGTGCGGCTTAATTTAGTATTATTTGTTTTACTGCATTACTGTATAATTTAGAAATCACTAAATTCACATTGATAGTTAATTTTTGAAATAATTTATAATTGTTTTTCTTTGTAGAATAACTTCAAAAGTAATCATTATAACTAATCTTACGATTACTGAGTATTAATCAAATTTCTACGAAGTTATTCAATCATTCACACTTTCATAATATTATAAACTTGATTAACTAGGTTGTATTTAACCTTACTATGGAATCTTTTTTATGAATAATTTTAATCCAGAAATTTTTCTTAATACTCAATTCCCCCCCCACCCCTCTTGAGTAATCTACTCTGAAAAAAGTTTGGTATCAATTGGTTCATATTAATGACTCTGTTTAACCTTATTCAATTGTTATTGTAATTCTACATTAAAGATCTGTAAAAAAAATTTCAAAATTTCTAGCTCTTTCAATGTATTTATTTATTATAGATAATATATTGTAAGGTTTTGAAACCAAAAAACCAAAATTTGTTAATGGAACCAACTATTTCCAATGGAAAATTAAAATGAAAATTCATTTAGAAGGTATTATTTTTTAAATTTGGTCATCCATTGTAGATGAATAAAAGATTACTACAAATGATAAAATCACTTTGGATGAACCTACCAGAACATCCTTTAATAATAATTTAAAATCTACGACTAAATGGCCCGAAGGACATATTTTTTTATTTGTTTTCTGATAACCCCTTTTCAAGGGGTGATAGGGAACCCTTAAAAGGCCCATGGGATTAGGAATTACATTGCATGTATGCTTGGAGACCTCACATGTCCCATAGGTATTAAAGAAATCATACAGACTATGAATACTTGAAACTGATCACCCCCAATATCTCCATCGTGATCAACTCTCCAACATTGCATGACTATTCAGATAGCATGTCCATTTGTAGGGGTGAACAGGCACAGTAATGATGGAAAATTCCATAACCTCTAATTTTTCCAAATTCTGTTTGGCCCAGCTCTTGTGGATGTTCCCTTCACCTTCTTCTTCTAGAGTGGTTCATTGTAGAAATTGTTTGTGAAACTGCAAATCAGGTGTCCCTGAGGGCCTTGAGGTGACACGAAGTCCCTGAACTAGCCTTAAATCCTTACTGACATGAAGTCCTTGGGTGGATCAAAGGCCTTAAAGACTCCAAGCCCATACTGGTGGACCATAGAGAATAGTTCTGACTGCTATAGTACTGAACTGTATCTACTACAGTACTACAATATTAATGTCTACAAGAACTGCTATAGTACCAAAATTATTCATCCACCTAGTTTTGAACCTGGGTCTCATGGATTCTATTAGAGATATGATGAATTCAAAAGAATTTCTCATGTAGAACTGTCCCAGAAATTTGGGATACCATGTTTATTTCACATGAATGAACATCTTGTGTGAAAAATGAGGCTCAATACATATACTATTAAATATGATAACATTAAAATGAAACATGATGAGCCTATATCTGACATGTATCTCATGTTCAATGCAATTTTCAACATAGTGGTTTCTCATCGAAGAGAAGTCACTGGAAAGGAACTGATCAGGAGAATTCTAAGATGTTTTTCTCAGAGATAGAGAGGAACCTCTATCTCTATTAGGTAATCATGTGACATCAGCATTCTACCTATAGAAGAACATATTAGGAAACAGATGATGTATGAATTAGATATGAATGTTTACATGGAAGGGTAGGATAAACCAATAAGGAAATTTGTTCTATTAAAATACCACCACCTCTAATCACAAAGTCAATGGGAAATTTGAAGCTTCTTTAGATTGTCCCAGAAGTTAACAGTAATCACCTTAAAGTGATTAGGAGATGGCTCAATTAGATAGAATATTTAAATGATATTACAAGAAGAACAACATTTTTAGAAATATTATCATTAAGAAATGATATGACCAAAATGTATGTTGGAAGAAGGATTAGAATAGAGATGACAAGACTGATGAGATTGTCTGCTATAAATGTAAGGGAAAAGGTCATATCAAGACTGATTATCCAATACTCAGGTATAAAAAGAGATATTAGGAAAAGACAAGAATTATAAAAAGTCTATGAATGCAACCTAGAGTGATTCTGAGGATAGTTCAATTGATTCAGAAACATCACATGATGAAAATCCTAAAAAATCCAATATCTGTTTAATCACAAACACATCTGAGGTATAACTAGACTCTGTAAATAATTCATACTATTATGGTGATGAGAGTGACTCTGAAAATATGACTAATGAAAAAATGTTTTAATATTATAACATTGTTGAAGAAACATGAAATGAACTAGGAGAGAAGTATAAATAATTGAAGATTGAATATTCTCTTACAGTGACTGTTAAATATGAACTCCCAAATAAAAAAGTGGAAAATGATCAACTTCTCAAAGAGAAGAATGAGTTAAAAATATCTAATTAGAAATTGATTAGTTACTTTTAAAAGATCAACAAAGGTAAAATTACTCTTTCTCAAATACTAGGTAAAAAAAGTTCTCATAAATACAGCACTTTCACTAGTTATGAACATGGAAAATCAAATATTGGTAGAAAAAACGGTGTTTCTATATCTATGACATATAGTTTTACTCCCATTTCTGGACACAAATCATCTAGTTCATGTTATGAAATACTTTCTAATGTTTTATGATTTTCTGGACAGAATAATGTATATTTTTCAAATACCTTACAAAATTCTTATAGGAAACCTATGAGGAATATATGGGTTCCTAATTCACTTAAAAGTAATGTTACTGGACCCAAAGAAGTATGGGTACCAAAATTGGTATTTGTATAGTCATCTTGTTGGAAAGATTCCTGATGTGTTCCTATGAATTTTTATGGTACTTGGATACTGGGTGTTCAAAAAACATGAAAGGTGACTAATCTTGCTTCAAGATCCTAATAAAAATAGTTGGAGGAGATTTCACATTTTTTGACAATGCCAATGGAATTATTATTTTCCTTGTACAAATTGGTAACTATAACATAGTTTTGATTTCTAATGTATTGTTTATATATAGTTTGAAATTTAATCTTCTTTGTATCTCACAATTATGTGATGACGGGTTTTATGTTAGATATGAAAATGATTCTTGAAATGTCTATAATTATAATAATGAATTAGTGTTTTCATCACTATGAAATTAAATTTTTTATTCTTTTAAAATAGATTCTTTGGTTTCTAAAAATTCATAATGCTTAAGTGTATTTTATAAATAGTCTTGGATTTTGGATTAGAAACTAACATAAATGAAAATCATTTCCCCCCATTTTAGAAATCCGGATTGAGGGTTTATGGGACCCATACAGCATGAACCCAAAATCACATATAACATTTCAAATTTAAAATTTAAAATTCAAAACCACCACCTCAACGCCTCGAGCCGCGGCACTGCAATGCCTCGAGCGCCGAACTGCCATCAGACCTGACACGCCATGTGCTTCAGCCCTATCCACGTCACCAGATCACCGGTGAGCTTCGTCGGCATCCATCATCACATTGTCTCCCCACCATACTGTCAAGGATAGAACCACTGGCACCGATAAATAGGGCCTCCAGCACAAATAACTCCAAAAATACCATCAAAAAATTCAACTAGGGCAGAAGATTTAAGAAACCATCGAACGAAAAACTGAAAACCAAAATAAAATTCATCCATGGAGTTGCCTCCTGATAAACATCATAATCGTCACTCCATCATAGCAACACCTTCAACTCACACCATCATATTCACAACGACACAATAGAAGAAAAACTGAACCAAAGAACTGAAGATCCAGCCGCCTCTAGACAAATCAACCACACTAGGAACAACCAAACCCTAGTGAACTCACCTGAGAGGAGGTAGAACCCCACAAACCACCGACACATGAGCGCGACCCTCAGACGTGAAAAAAAAACCACAGGACAATAGTGAGCTGCCGAGATCAGAGCCAGGACCAATCCAAAGAGTGTGCCATCAAAAAGAACCAGTCTTACACCCGCATATCTGAACCAGAAACCAAATAAGCCCATAGACCATCTCCACATCCTGAGAGAAGACCACGAAGCTGTAAGACGCCACTACAGTAGAGATCCTCCACCAACCCACCTAGCATGAGAAAGAATTGTCACGCCGTCCGCAGTGAAGGGGCTGGCCACAGCGAGAGGAAACCCTAGGTCGAGATCCATTTACAGGCACATCTAGGATAAGAGACTGGGGAACTATAATGATCACTACCATAGAATTTAAACTAGAAAAATACTTGTCAAAGACCAATCCAATATTGAGATTCCAAATGATAAAGTGTGTGATCCCTGTCAAAAGGGAAACCAATAAAAAAATTTCCTTCATGCCAAAGAATGAAGTGTCAACTACTCAACCACTCAAACTGGTTCAAATGGATTTTCGTGGACTATCTAGAGTTTCTAGTATATATGGGATTCATTATGTTTATATTCTTGTAGATAACTATTCTTGATATACTTGGACCCTCTTTCTATCTCAAAAATCTAAACCCTACTCTTATTGTTCTAAATATTCCATGTCTATAGAAAATAATATTTTACATAGGATGAAATCATTATGAAGTGATAATGGACATGAGTTTGAAAATAAACAATTTGAATTATTTTTCTAAAAAAATGGCTATAGTAATTATTTCTCTGCCTTATGAAAACATCAAAAAAATGCCCTTTTAGAAAGAAGAAATATAACCCTGCAAGAGATTGTTGGAACAATTCTTCATGAATAAGATCTACCTATTTATTTTTGGGCTGAAGCTGTAAATACATCTTGATACATAATCAATAATGTGTTGATTATAACTATTATTAAAAAGACTCCTTATGAGCTATGGAAGAATTGGAAACCCAAAGTTAACTACTTAAATGTTTTTGTTTGTAATGTCTATATCATTAAGAATAATGAAAATCTTGACAAATTTGCATCCAAGAGCGATGAAGGTGTATTTTTAGGACATTCCACTTCTATTAAAGCCTATAGTGTTATCATTTAAATAACTAAATGTGTGTAAGAATCTATAAATGACATATTTGATGAAACAGATCCACATGAGAAAAAAAAACCTTCTAGAAAACCTGGAGGACGATGTATCAAATCAGGAAATTAATTCAAAATTTCAAACAATTCTGAGAAAGAATCAGTGAAATCCTATTATTCTGGATATTCCATAAACTCGAGTCAGAATGAACATAAACCTATTGATGAACATGAAATCACTAGTAATCCAATCTCTAGAGCTGTTAGAACTCTTAAAAACCACCCCTTAGATGTTTTTGTAGGAGACATAGACAATGGAAATCAAACTAGATCTTCTATTTGAAATAAATTTGAACATAAAGTATTCTTGTCACAACACGATCCTAAAAACATTAGTCAAGAAATGAATGATGAAATTTGGGTGATGGATATGCAAGAAAAACTTAATTAGTTTGAAAGGAACAAATTTAGAAACATATAGAATGACCCAAGGACACGTTCACTATAGGCACTAAATGGGTGTTTAGAAATAAGCTAGATGAAGCTGGTAACATAGTTTCAAACGAAGCTAGATTGGTTTCTCAATGCTATTTTAAAGAAGAAGGAATTCACTATGAAGAAACCATTGCACTAGTATCTAGACACGAAGCCATCATAATTCAGCATTCTTATGTTTCACATCATAATTACAAACAATATCAAATGGATGTTAAGAGTGTATTTTGAAATGGGTATATTACTAAGGATATCATTGTTGAGAAACCTTGTTGTTTTAAAAATCCTCAATTTGAAGATCATATTTTTAAATTAACAAAGGCTTTATATGGTTTAAAACAATCAACAAGAGTGTGGTATGATAGGTTGAGTACTATTATTATTTCCAATGGATTTAAAAAAGGAATAGTTGATCCTACCCTTTTTATAAAACAATTTTCTAGTGATATTTTAGTCGTTCAAATCTATGTAGAAGACATTATCATTGGATCTTCAAGAAATTCAATATGTATTGATTTTTCTAAAATGATGAAAAACAAATTTGAAATGAATATAATGGGTGAACTAAAATTAATTCTTAGATTTAAATTATTTCAAAATAATGTGTGTATTATTTTAAATAAAATTTATAAATATAGAGTCATTATAAAATGTTATGGATTGGATAGCACTAAATGTAGTGACACTCCAATGAGAACCACCTATCAGTTGGATCTCAATGAAGAAGGAAAATCTTTTTATTAAACCACTTATAGAGGAATGATTGGATGTTTAATCTACTTAAAAGCTAGTCGACCTGACATAATTTTTAGTTTGTGTATGTGTGCTTTTTTCAATAAATTCCTTTGGAATCTAATCTAAATGTGGTATAGATAATTTTCAATTACCTCATCTATTCACCCAATCTTGGACTCATCTATCCTAGAGTACAATAATTTGAATTAGTTAGTTATTCTGATTCTGACTTTGATGGATGTATGTTTGGTAGAAAAAGCACCTATGGAACATGTCACCATTACGGAAAGTCACTAGTATCATGGTTTTGTCTGTAACAAAATGATGTTGCAATATCTTCTAAAAAATCAGATTACATAGCTACTAGTAGCTGTGGTGCACAAATTTTGTGGATGAAACACACATTACAGGATTTTGGATAATAATTCAGGAATGTACCTATTAATTGTGACAACACAAGTGCTAATAATATTTCAAAAAATCCTATTTCATACTATAGGATAAATAATATTGATGCTAGAAATCAATTTTTGATAGATTATTATAAAAAGTTGATATCACTCTAAAATTCATTGCATCTGAATATCAGATTGCTGATATATTCACCAAACCATTTAATTATGAATGAGTAGACTACATCATACATGAACTAGGCATAATAAAACATAAGTAAATGTCTTAATATTTTAGGTCTTACTATTTTATATATTACTATTTTATATCATACTGTATTATCACTTACTATGACATGTTTACTATCCCATAGTTAGAATTTATTGGTTACTGTCTGACACTTACTATCTCCAACAATACAGTCAAACGATTTAGAAATCACATTTTTTTACATGTCTCATCATAAAACACCTGTTACTAATTCACTGTAAATATTTTTTTAATATCTCAAAATTATAGTTAGTTACATTCTCACCTTAGAAATGTCTAATTATCTTATTTATAAATTAGAACATGTATCGCAGTAATTAATTATTTCTTTCCCGCTCTTTTTTTTTGACGTTTGGTGTTCCTAAAAGATAAAATAAAAGGTTGTTTCACTCATTCTTCACTCGATAACCCTTTTATTCTCTCAAACCGTAACCCTTATTTTACCTTTTAACCCTTCTCTCTCATGAATATTTAGGGAATTCCAAGGATGAAACGCCATTCATCATCGAATCCTGAGAAACACAGTTCATGAAAAAACAATCATGCAAAAGTTTGTACCTAAGGGTCCTCTGAATCCATATCTGGTAAAATAAAATGTTTACCTGAGAAAGAGATTTTCCCTAAGTGGCATCTGTCGACTATGTCTCTGGTTTTCAAAGTATTATAAGATCAAGGCTGGTTAGAATGGTTTTCAACGGATGATTGATCTATCTACCTGAATTTGTTTGCACAATTTAATCATTTTTTACAATTTTAATTTGATTCAAAAAGGGGTTATGCTGTAAGGAGTTGATTAAATGACCAGATATGCACTTTTTCATCACAGTTAGGGGTTTCATGCCATATGATACATTTGAAAGGAATCTGTGAGGACTATTAGAGAGGACATCCACCACCTAGTTAATTCTTTTCTGTTTGGAAGATGCATTGAAAAGTTTAACCGGAAATGGAACTAAGATGAGAGTTATTACCTCTAAACTGGATGTAAAATATAGACTTCTGTTAAAGATTATTCAGAACATGACTGGACCTAAAAAAGGTGATTTTTCATTACTTAATACCCATGAATATTATTTATCCATCTTATGAAAAGTGAACTAATGATCAATTTTTTATGTATGTCCTTAAGAATATGTGTGAATCGATCAAGACCACATACATGTAAAACCATTCTATTCTATTCTTGGATTATCTTAGCCATGCTACATACCAAAGTATTGGTTGGAAGTAATGAAAATTTATCAAGGGTCATGAGTTCTGCCGTTCAAAATTCATTATAAAAGGCTGAAGATCAACTGGATTCCTTGGAAAAATGCATGGGTGGAAGGAAATGAGAGGATCCATGAAAAGATCAATCTAGTGGAACATCCCACAAGACCATAATGTATTCCTGATCCTGGTTTGGATCTAGATGATGTTTTTGAGTATTTTGAAGAAGAAGAAGAAGAAGAGTAGGATGTTGATCCTTCTATAGAGACTATTTTTGATAAAGAAGACACTACTCCTCTTCCTCTTATAGTAATTGAAAAAAAATCCCTACTATTAAAGATGTTTCTGATTTGGAAGATCAACCCGAATATGTAAATGAATATGTTTCCAAAGAAACAGATTAAGATTCTATGGAAGACAAAATAGAAGAAGAAATACTTGATATACAAGAATCTTACCTTGAGAAACATTCAGTGGAACAATCTCTTACTAAAGTAATTTCATCGGCTAAGGAGAGGATGGAACTAGATTTTCAGTTAGCGAGATATGAAATGGTTGAATTACTAAGGGATGAATTCATGGAGATAGATCATGATCCTATGATTCTCAGTACTAAGATGGATGCAACGTTTGAGGGGGAGTATCCCCCCAATCTGGAATCTATTGAACTGAAAAATTGATTGATCCTTGATCAGTAAACACATGGTATAAATATCCCAGATAAATTGATGTGAATGAATCACAATAGGTCTTAGTAAATTATTTAACCTCTGCAAAATGTTTCAGTTGAAAATAAAATCCGGTCCTAAAGCAGTATCTTCTAATGAATCTGAGCCTGTCTCGGTCTCTATCTATGAACCTCCATTACAACAACCAACCCGGGTATGTAATGATTACCTAAAAGAATTTTGAACTACCCTATTGGATGAGGTTGAAAAAATAATGAATACCCTACTCACTCTAGTAATAAATATATGTTAGAGTGATGCCTCACAGTTGATGAGAAAAGTCATTTGGGAGATTCAACCCAAAATGCTTCACAGGATTCCGGAAGTCATAGTTTAGAAAATACTGCTTAGTGATGATGTGAAGACTCTAAGAGGTATGATTTATGAAATTTATAAACTAATGAATTCGATATCAGAGATTTCATCTCATCTTTTTGAGAATTTTTTCATCAAACACCACAAGACATTGCTTATCTAATTCAACCACATTTAGCTACCTCAGCTAAAAAGGGAGAATAATTAAACAAATAGATAGTGTAAGAGATACAGGAACTTGTTGTTTGTCTTAACAAGCTCACTGATGAGTATATGGGGTGCCTTCAAAATTTTCTAAATCAACTCAAATCTCTTACCTCAGATGTCACTGCTTCTAAAGCCTCTAGACAATCGTCTCAACCTTGATTAGGCAATGAACTTCTAGGAAAAGTAGTCAAAGAAGAACATCAGACTCAGCTCTTTGGATTCAATAAATATTCTCTAACTGAAGTTTTCATGAACAGTGACAGAGTTCTTGATCTGTTCTGAATCTATTCCAAAATTGTTAATTATTCTCATCATGAAATTACCATGAATGAGTACTTCAACTTCAACCGAATCTTCTAAAAGACTCACATGACCAATCATTTCTAGTACATTGTAAAAAATATGAGGATTACTCCTATTACTATAGCGTTCAAGACTCAAATCCAAAAGCTCAGAGAGTTCACTCATCTGTTGGATATGTTTATGAATGTCATGGATGAATTTTAGAAAGCCATATTTTATGGTGGAGAAGTCATTTATGATTTTTTCAATAATTTGAGGCCTTATCTTGATGTACAGAGTACTTCCATAGTTGTTCCCGCAGTTGCACCTCTGAGACCTAGTTTTCCAACCATTACCTCTACTTTAGCCTCCACCTCTATGTCTGTCAGTCAGGAACAGAGTCAGATTAGGCATGTAATCCTTGATCAAAAATTGCCTTGGACTTCTACTACACCTACACTGTCTCCCTTAGTCTTACAAGGTCTTCCTTTACCTTATTTTTCAACCAACTCACTCCCTTCTTCTACATCAACCACGACCCCCATGGCTTCTTCTTCTAAAGATGCAACTAAGGGAAAAGAGAGGACCAGCCAGTGAGGAATAATAGTGATTACATTCCTTTGATAGGAATGTTGTTGAATTTACTATTTGTACTGAAATTTTATTTTTCTTTAATGCATTATGGTCGTTTTATTGTCTACTCATTATTCAATCTTTTTGATATTCCCAAAAGGGGGATACATCTCAATGGAAAATTCCCTATGGAAGAAACTCTATATATGTTATATGCACATTGTAAATATTTTGTTGGAACAAATATACCTTCTAAATATACATGATTTCTGATCATGAAAAAGGGATAGATTGTTCGACTCCTCATGTGTTAATCTTTTTTTAATTATCATAGATCCTATACAATCTATAAACCCTATTAACACTATGTAATATATCTCACATAAAATTTTAAATTTTTTAGTAAAAGCTATCTAATAATATTAAGTGCTTTACAATAAATTTGGTTACTGAACACTATCTTTTGATTTTATTTATAATTTCTTTGAATAATGATGAACTCTAACCCATTCTAGGAATACCAATACTGAAGTCTAAATATAGATATTTTTGTAATTCTGAGACATTGTGAGTCTTCAAACCGGTTGTGTTTTTCAGGCTGTGTAATGAGACACCGTGACCATGAGACAATGTGAATGAGACACCATGAACCATGAGACACCTTGAACGAGACATTGTGAACTAGACAGTGCGAACCGAAAACTATGAACCATGAGACACCGTGAACAAGACATTGTGAACCATGAGACACTGTGAAAGAGACACTGTAAACCAGACACTGCAATCCATACCACATAAATGAGAAACTGTGCACAATCTAGACACCGTTTGAAGGAGACATCATTTCCATGATATATTCGTACACCCTTTCTTAATCTACATTTTTATTTTCCAATTTTCCCTCTAACGGTCATATTTCAGGCTTTTAGAAACACTGAAATAATTAATGTTTCTTTGTAGAAATTTCACCTAACAGTACGAGGTATGAGGTGCAGAATACATGAAACATCTCAGCGCCAGCACATGAACTCCATGATAAACGTATAGTGCGGCTCAAAAAATAATATATAGATTAAAGTGAGAAAAATGAAAAAATGATGATAATGAACAACACTCTCAGAGAATTGTTTTTGAGAGAATTTGTCAAATGCAACTTGAAATTTCTAAAGAACCCACAAATCAAACATGAATGGAAGAATTGAGAACATCTTCGCACTCTCAAATATCAAGAAGAACCCAATCCGGATATGTCTCACTTGCGACACATTGTTTTCTATTCAAGGGATTTATTTCTGCATCTACTTCATCTCAAAAGTCCAGAGCTACAATGACTAACACTCATATCACTTCTAAACGTATTTTTATATTTCTGCTCTATTGTATATAATTTTATTAGCTATCGAGAAGTGTGTGTATCTTTATAATAACACACTTTTTCTCCTGCATTAAACTGAAGGATACAATATATCCTTTATCAAACATTTTTTTACACATGTATAACAACGATTAAATGTAGAAGAGGTCCATGTGTTGCTTGGTTGTTTGTAGCCACAATGAATTGTGGAAGAAGTCATGTGACCTGGATAGTCTAGTGTACTGTTTCTAACCCCGATCAAGGGTGTTGATCAAGTTTATTTATATAAATTACTTGGTGGTAGTTGATCACCAAGTGGATTGGTTTATGTCTTTTCTTAAGACTGAACCACTTGTTTTATATCCATTGTGCTTATTAATTTAGTCTTTTCTATTTTACTGCTTTACTGTATAATTATAAAATCCCTAAATTCACTTTGATAATTAATTTTCAAAATAATTTATAATTGTTTTATTTAGTATAATAACATCAAAAGTACTCTTAATACATTATCTTAATATTATTGAGAATTAGTCAACCTTCTAGGAAGTTATTCAGACAGTCAATCATTCATAACAATATATCCTTTAATAACATGATTGTATTTAATCTTATTGGGGAAACCATTTTAAGAATTATTTTAATCCATAAATATTTATAGATACCTAATTCTTGCCCCTTTTGAGTAATATACTCCATAAAACAATATAAATCAAAATTATTCATGATTTTAGTATTAGTTAATTTTGATGATAAAAATATATTTTGAAAAACTATTATTCATTGTGTATTATAAATTTATATTTAAATTGTTCCGTAAAACATATATAAAGTAAATATTAAAATATGAATTGAATATTTTTATTCATGGGATTCAAATTTTAAAAACTGATTAACTTATTTTTTGTCTGTAAGGAATAATAATTGTGATAAATATTTGTCACACTGGTAATGGTAAGTCAGATAATTAATGTCAAATATAATGTGATAATAATTTAATGATATAAATAAATTCAATATTAATTCTAATAGATCTGTTAATACGATACCATCCATTATATATTGCGAAAATAATATTTTTTTTATCCATTTATCATTGATAAAGACCATTATCAAATTTTATATATTTGAAAATTGAAAAATGTAAATCTTTTGACATAAATTTATATTATAAGTACATATAAGGATAATAGGATGTTATAAGATAATATAAATATTTAATTTTAATATAATTGTGTTATTTTTATGAAGATAATTTATTTTTTATTTTTTGTAATGGTATATTTTCATGAAATGCATACAGAAAGATAAGATGATGCCCATTAAAGAAGTAGAAAAAAAAGTAAATTATTTAATATGAATCAGAAGTAATATTTTAAGATGAATGAAGGAGTCATTTCAATTTTATGGTTAATAATAATTTTTAATTTATGATTTAATATTTTATGTATGAATTATAAACCATTAATGATTTTTTTAAAATCAATATATGTTTGTTTTTTTAAAATGATATTAATGTTATTTTTTGATAAATAATATATTCCTAATTGATTTAAATATCATAAATTTTTTGAAAGTGGTCAGGGGTGATGGGAAATGGTCCGAAATATCCTTTCATTTCAATTATATATCAATTTATTATCTATAGTAAAATTTATAACCATTAATTGTGGAAAATTTATTCACCATAGATAAGTTTAAAATCAGTAAAAAAAGGTGTGAAACTGAATTGTATGGTTTAAAATACAACATAAATATATAAAAACAATAAATTTTGGATTTATTTCAATCATAAACTATTTTATATTCAAAATTTTGGTTAGTTAATTCCACATTAACTTGAAAAATAATTCATTATATTTAAATATTTTAAGTAATTTTATGTGTGTCATTTCATTCACTATAAAAGGACACCACCTATTCTCTAAACTTCACACAACAGTGAGCTATTTTGTAAAAATAATCCTATTAATAACTCTTATAAATATTTTTATCCTAGTTCTATAGGTTTTTATATTTAAAATACAATCCCAAGATTCCTTATGATGAAATCCAATGTAGTTATGTCAAAGAGGGGGTAATTATTTCAAATGTACAATTTTATTTAATTTCTCCATCTAATTTAGTTATTTTTTCATAACAATTAATAAATAATATCTTTAGTGACACCCATATATAGATATGTTATTATGTTAATATATCAAAAATATTACTCTCATTTTCGATCATGTGAGGAACAAAATCATTGTTCACCGATGAGTGTGGACTACCACCTCCTTGGAGAGATGTCTTTTGTTTTTCCTCACCACCTAAAAAATAAGTATATTATGATTAATTCGATGTATATTTATGAAATTAATGAAATAATTATAATTCTATAAATATAAATTGTTATCTAGTTTCTTACGCTTTAATCTATTGTAAAATGATTGTGTCCGTGTATATGTGTGAATTACAACCTCCGTGTTGCATTGAAATTTATTTTTCTTTTAAAAATTAATGGATGTTTATAATTATTTATTTAGTAAATTATGTATAACTATATAATGATTATTAATTTAGATATTATGTTAGAAATATATTTTCGAACATGGTGAATATAAAAATTATTTTTTTCAATTATCAATGAATCATAATGAAAATACACAATATTGATCCAAAAATTTTGTAATTAAATATAATATTGAAATAAATGAAATAAATGTTTTAATTATTAGAGAATTTATATTTAAATGATTCAAAAAAGGTAAATAAATCGTATAATTTCTTTATATATGAGTTAAATAACATTCATTGTGATTCAAGTCATGAGGATTGAGAATGAAAAACGTAATTTCTTTACAGTGGTTTATATTATTTCATCCTTCTCTATGTTATAGAAATATTATGATTGTAATAACCTATGATTTCTTAATGACCAATTAACAGGTTTTTTTTTTCATTTTTTACAGTTAATAATTATTGATTAATTCCATTGTCAATTTTATGGTCTTTCTAAAATGTTTCTGAACTCAAATAACTTTTTTTGAGTTATGAAATTATATTAATAAATTTATTACTGAATGATTATGTGTGAATTTATAAATATATAATTTTATTATGTAATTAAAATTCTGTTTTCTGGATTGAAATATGTACACATATGCAATTAATGGATAAAATATCACTTTAAAAGTTATGGTATTTATAAGGGTATTATTTTTCTCATTGAATTATTAATGAGAAGATTTATATCTTGAAACATTATTTCTATATACATTGTACGTAATGACACATGAATAAATTTTTATATAATACCTCATGAAATGAAATAGATTTATAGAGCCATATAATATTATATATTTTGATGACATTTTATATGAATGTGATAAATTTTTTAAAGATGCTATGTTACATATTAAAACTTTTAAAGATAGTTTATATTAAAGGTTCATTTATAGGAAATTTTATGATATTAATTTCTTTAAACACATATCTATTTCTATAATTTGGTAATTTTTTATGTTTATATTTATTTTTTCATTTTTCTCTCTATGATATTTATAATTATTGAGAATATGATTATAATGAAGTGTTGAACATTTTTTCTCTTTGGTTGATGTACATTTTCTTCCATGTCCCAACTATTAAATTTTTTGTAATCAATGTTCATACATACACATAAAATTTTCAATAATATTTTTTTTCTTGTATCATTTATATTATTATCAAACGTCTAAAAATGAATATTTTTAATAATTTTCATTGCATTTCATAATTTAATTTTAACAAAATATTTAAATGAATATTTTATTTTAAAATACTTTACATGAAAATATTTGTACACTATTCAGACTGTTCATTGATTTTACGTATCATTTATAAATTTTCATGGGTTTTTTAGATTAAAAACAATCTCTCAGTATTTTTTACTTTTTTTGTTTTGATTTTATAGAAATAAAATTGTATTTTATTATTTTTCATTTAATGTATTGAAATGTTATGTTATAATTATATCAATCTATTTCAAAATCCACTAATGATTCCTCAACATCACTATGAGTATGATATTTTTATTGAATTGGCATTCCTTCTATGTATGGATTATGATGACGATTTTAAGGACTTTATCATGTAACCAATTTCATTTTAATTATATAATTATGATATAATGGTATGTCGGAAATAGTTATCATGGAATATGAAATATTTAAAGATGTTTATACACGGATGACACTTGGAAAAATTTCTGGATGGTTGGTGATCCCTGTACATATTATACAATGATTTATCATTGTATATCTCATAAGATGGGTAATCATAATACATATTTTTCAATGGGTGAAACTGATACAACTTATATGACGTGTGATCCTAATACCACTTATATTATAGGTGAAACTTATATTTCTATCTAATGTATTAGGTATTGTTCATTGTCTTAAGATGTAAGAATAAGGGAGTTAATTGGGGGGTTTCTCCTAAAGATTTTAATAGGATCCAGTTTCATCTAACATGAGTGAATATGGGTGATGATGATAATGTTATTTGATAGAAACATGGTTTATTCATACATGTTATGAAATTGTATGGTCCAAATGATCATTAATGAAATGACATAGAACATGATTAAAAATTCTTAAAACTCGTTAATTTTTTAAAACATTAAGACACGAGTCATGCCAAATTATTTATGTTTTCATGGGATTTAATTCCATATATTATGTTAATAAATGATGACTATTTCATCATACCCATATGTACATATTATTCTTAATGATTCCATTTAATTTCAATTGTTTATTTTTACACTTACTGTGTGTTTATGCTCACACTTAATATGTTTTCCATTTGAAAAGGATATGTTTTTTTTAAATGATCAATGTTTAGAAATGTTTAATTTTAGAATAACTTTATGAGAGAGTTTGGTAGTTTTTTGAAATAATTTAAATTTTTTTATAGGGAAATGGATTACTGAATGACATGGGTTTTGTTATATAAGATTTTATCTAAATTCCTTAAAACTCTAAACCAAAATATTTCTTTATTATGCAATGGACCAAATATAAATATTTTACTTTTTATACTTTGTATGGAAAACTTTATTCCTGAATTATCAATATCAATGCTAGAAATAAAAATATTATTTTTTTTCACTTGAACTAGTAGTGTGTGTTATGGGTTGTTACATAATTGTTATTATTAACATCATAACATTGGATGTTTAGAAAAAAATTATTTTAAAAAATTTTCAAATATTTTTACATCATTAATATTACTCTAATTTTTATAATTGTCTTATAGAGAATTAATTATATATTTTACCAATTAATGGGTTTATTGTGAGGGTATTATAATTTTATTAGACATAGATGTCATATGGGTTTCATCGGGACGTAAAGAGTTTCATAAAACCTTTTATGTGAAATAAGAATTAGGATTTTCTAGTTTTACTTCATATAAGATAGGATTAAATGTGTGTTTATAGAAATATATCTTGGTGTTATTAATATATTATATGAATATAAAATTAACCATGTTAGGAACATTGTATTTTATTATTTATAATAATTTTACATTGATTTCATATATTTTATTAATTGAAATGATAATTAACTTATCGAACTATAACATTGATTTATCCTGAATTGCTGTCCATTAAAGAAAATTATTGTTAATGATAAAATTTTATCTTTACTGAAGGATTTCCTATAGAGATATAAAATTTTATAATGAGATGAAAAATGCATTTTCATGTGTTGGATGGCCCATTAGGTATCCTAAATAGATTGTTATAAACATTGTCTTTGATATTCATGTGTTGCATGTTCATATTTAGATTACCCAAATAATAATGGTTTTAATAATTATTTAATGGTAACTTAATACATTGAATCTATTACCATATTATCCATGAGGATGATCTAATCATCGGATTATTGGGTATGTTCTTTATATTATAATTTGTTTTATTTAAACTGGATGGGATTTTTCCTCCCTATTGAGGGGTATAACATATAGTCCCAAAATATAGATATATTAATGTAGTTTATGGCTGTTCTATGATATTTTACACTTGATTTGATTATATATTAGTTAAATTTTATTTTTTTCATCAATGTGGTTGAATGAAATGTGATGTGTTCGATTATCTAGCTAGGCTACTATGCAAATTTTTGGGATATAGGACTATTTGAATTTGAATGACGTAATATGTTTTTTAATAAATTTTTTAGATAATTAGATCCTATGAGATACTATCACATTTATAGATGCCTCCATTATTATAAATTTTTGAATTTTATTATTCAAATTTATTATCAATTATATAAAGATATATGAAGTCAATCTTTTTTGTTGGATTAAATGTTGATTTTTTGAATCTCACAGAGCGTCACTAAATGTTTTTTAAATGTCATTCAAAATGACAGTTGGGATATATTTTTTCATGTTGTTTCTAAAATTTTTATAATAACATGAAAATTCCATTGTTGTTATGTTTTGGATGAATATTTAATTTATTATTAGGAGTAGGAGCCATTCAATGAATTGGGATTTTTTGGATTGGAACATCTAATGGAGATGTTGTAGAGACAGAAATGGGCCCAGTTAATTTTTCATGGTTGTTATTCATTGGATTAAAATTAAATTATTTTTTCAATTTGGGTTCCTTATGGTTGGTTGATAATTTAAAATGATTTTAGTAAGGGATTTGTAACCAATTCCATTGGATCATGATGGGAACATTAATTTTATTGGTGGTTTCTAACAATATTTCTTTATAGAGGACCCTTAATTGATTCTATAAAAACATATATTATATTTTTAAAAATGTATCTATTTGTTGGACTTTTTTATGTTTTATATAAATATAATTAATTTTGGGTATGTTTTTGTTATAATTTCCAGGTATTGTTTTCTGATGGTATCAAGACGGAATTTTAGTCTACCCATTGGAATGTTGTTATGTTTTTGATGTGAATAGGTCAACTAGTGACATGTTTAAAATAATTTATAGTAGTTTTAATTGTAAATATATTTATAAATTATGATATATTTATTGAATAATTAATTATAAATTATTTATAATTAATTATTTGATGTTGTCCCTTGGTATTGGGTCTCAGAAGATTCGGTGATTCTTGGATTATCTTATGTAGTGACGGTCGGGATTCATAATTAAAATGTAATAAATCTATTATGAGGTAATAGGTAGTTAATAACGCCCTATGGTATTATGAACATTATTTATGCCATGTTATTTTTGGTCTTCTAACTTTTTCTGGTCAACAATATTAAATTTTGTATATTTTGTTATATAAATGAATTCTCATGAATGAGATGAACACCGTTACAATGGAAATAGGGTCCTTGGGTTGTAGCATGATTTCCTCAAATATTAACAGCCAATTTTCCAATACAAATTATTCCATTAAATTTATGGACCTCAATGGAATAAAAAAAATTTTAAATAAAGTAATGTAGTGGACTTTGTATAGGATCCCATATTGAACTCTATGTAGAGTTGAGTGATAAATTGATATATACAAGATAGTGATTAGATATTTGAGAACATTAAGGAACATTAGTTAATTTGATCTAGTTTATATGAGTATTGGGAAAGTTTCCCTCCCCTTGTGAGATATGATTTTTTTTAATAGACCCTGTGCATACTAATGAAATCATTAGTTGTGATACATCCCTATGTTGAGTTGGAAAAGTAGTTAGAAAATGGTAATTTCCCTCATGATATATTTTTATGTGGATAGTGTGGTCATGATGAAACTTCAATATGGTGTGGGAAGTTATACAATTCATGTGATAGGACTAAACATGAGTGATGAAATTTTGGGATCGAGGGAAGCTTGTGAGGTTTAAAAATAGTGAATTGACATGGGGGACCTTCATGGGTTCCACAGTGACATGTTTTCCCTAGTGAGGCTGCACACATGAAATGAGTAGTGATAGTTGATAGTTTCACATTGAACCAGATTATATAATGAAAAATTTGATGGATAGGGTGGGAATCACTTCCAAGCTTGATGTACTATGATAAAAGGGATAACTGGGATGTGTTACAATGATTTGAACATCATTCAAGATATATGTTTATTAATAAGAAAGCAGAATTTTTTATCTAGATGATGTGATGTCTAGTATGGGTGATACCCAACCCTTCTCCATGGTGATGAATAAATTTAATAGTGAAGACATCTGTTTTTGTATGACCATTTACTATATATAACACAATATTAAGTATTATTTTAAAGTTAGTTGGAAATGATTGGATATTTTTCTTTGATCTAACATTCATGTCTTCTCCATATCAATTATTTTTCACCACATAATACACTATTATTATTGAATGAGAAATGAATTCTTTATATTGGTTCCACAGAATAAATGTAGGGTTTGGGACCCTCCACTACTACAAAACAGGCAATTCAGAGTGAAAAAAATATACATTATTAGTAGTAGATAAGTAGTGACTACGAGCGTGAGGTTAAAATACATAGAAATTTATCAGATCTTTTAATTATAACTTATAATAGTGACCATTATAGGAAATTATTAGAGAACTAATAAAGGTGCATAACATTGTGTGATGTAGTATCACACTGCCACACTAGTGAAAGGTGTTGTAACTATAAACTATAGCACCAAAAACCAACCATGTATCAAAAAAATCATGTACTAATAATAAAATTAAATGAAATTATATTTTCAACAAAAAATCAAGACAAAAAACTATATTATAAACATTTCAAAAAAAAATTTATACAATTACACATGTTGAAATTAATAAAATCATTCAAAAAAAATAAATTTTCCTTTTCTTTTGATCATCACCATAGACCACTCTATTAATGAAAAAACCCACAAGCTCAATAATAATAAAATACATTTATATGAAAACAATTCTTATGTTAGTTATAATATAATGAAATAAATTTACATAATCTCTGAATTTTAATATAAATATTGATTTCTAATAAGAACACTCTATATAAAATTGATTTGTGGTCCATTATTATAAATCAATCCATTTCATTTTCATATTCTGGAACATTATCTATAAAAAATAATTAATAATATATTAGAAAAATCCTCATGGGTGTATCCTAGTGGTTTTGTCCAATGGTAATGTTTTGATGGTCATGATTACAAGCATCCACATACACATTTAGTTAGGTTTCAATTTATTTATTCTCACCAGTCTAACCGGTGTAATATAGATAATTATAATACAAAAATAATAATGAAATTTTTTTATAGAATATATAATGATGAGAACACTAACTAGACCTGTTTGAATAATTTTGGTGATGTGTTGCACATTTTAAAATAAAAATTCACTTCAATTGAAAAGACACAAATAGTGTCATTAATGTTACACCATGAATCCTATTGAGGTTTTATGATTTCAGAACATCTCCAATTAATTATGACTGTTTTTTGATAATTTATCAAAATATTAAGAAGAAGTTTTCATAGTTTTCAGTATATGAATTTTCTTTTTTACTAAATTGTCATTTTAAAATATAAACCCACACATTCACTCATTCCGATCAAATTTTTACTTAGTGTACATGAGAAAATTTCCAACAAAAAAATGACTTATCAATTATTTACCTAAAATATCATGAAAATATGAGCATGATTAAATGGATTTAATTGAATGAATTTTTTTGAACAAAAATGTCAATATTAAACTGATAACAGGAACATTGAGTCATACTGGGAATGTCATGTATTAGATTAATGTGATGTTAATTCCTAAATTCCAATAATTATTGATAGATCATTTAAAAAAATTCAATACAATCTAAATGTTTTGACTAGGGTTGATTAGATAAGATTTCATTTTTACTAAAATTGATGTCAATTCTAAATAAATAGATGTGATTGGAGTCATGACAGTCACACCGTTTGTCAGATTAATGTGTGAATGATTCCAAATTGTCTAAAATGACATAAGTAAAAACAAATTAATGTATCAAAACAATATGAATTAGTTTCCCTGGGATTGACTACATTAATTTAATTTTTTTTACAAAAATGTCATTTTAAACTAGAAACACACACATTCCAAAATAATGGTGTAATACTATCTAAATTTTATGTGATTACAATTCCTAAACATAAAAAATGTCTTGGGAATAATTTTTTTAAATTATCAATATAATCTAAATTTAATTAATTTTTTTAAATTATGTGAAACTTTTTTAAATAAAATTTCTATTTTAAACTGATTAGAGACACATTGTGTCATACCGGGAATGTCTGATAAAAAAATAGGGTGAAGCGAATTTCAAAATGTCAAGAATGATTTATGGATCATTTTACTAAAGTATGAAAATAATAAGAAATTATATTCTTGGATTTGAGTTGTTTGGATTTCCTTTTTAAAAATTATGTAAATTCTAAATAAAAATATACCTTTGAGTCATACTAGTCACACCGTGCACAAATTTTTATTTGGATGATTCCATCATCTTTATAATGACATATTGATCGTTTTTCTAATGTATCAAATTTAATTCAAAGTATTTTCTCAGTATTGATTCTCTCAATATGTTTTTTACTAAAATTTAATTTTAAACTCAAAATACACAGTTGGACTAATAAAAGAGACATCATATGTTTCTTGGATAAGATACAATTAACCACACATAACAAATGACTTATGAGTCATTTTACTAAATTATAAGGAAAATACGAGCACACTTGCATAGATTCCCATTAGTGACACATATTGAACTAAAATGTAAATTTTATATAGATAACAAACATTTTGAGTCATATTAGGGAAATCATGTATCATATTGAGGTACGACTGATACAATCATGTCAAAAATAGTTATTAATATTTATTTAATTTATTAATAAATTGAAAACAAGTTTTCATTTTTTAGTTGTTTATTTGTCATTTTGTCAAAAATTAATCTGAAATTTAAATAAAAAGATGTAAATTGTTTTAAAATTGTCACATATTGCATCATATTGTGGTTTGGATGCTTCAAAAACATCTCAAAGTATTTATTGATCATTTTATTCATCTATGAAAACAATCAGAATTTGGTTGATTATTTTTTAGTAGGTCAATTTTCTTTTTAAATAAAATTGTTTTCCATTCTAAATAAAATGGAACAGTTGGTGTCATACTTGTCACACTATGAATCATATTGACGTGAGGCTGATTCCAACACATCTCAAAAAAATTATGGACCATTTTCATAGAGTATAAAAACTATATGATTGTTTTTATTGGTTTTGAGTAGGTTATTTTTCCTTTTTAGTAAAACCGTTTTCAATTATAAATAAAAAGATGCACTTGGAGTCGTACTAGTAAAAAAATGAGTTTTATTATGTTGAAGATAATTCAAACACATCTCAAATTAATTATTGATATTTTTTCTAACGTATCAAAAACCATTTGAGTGAATTTTCCTATTTTTGAGTAAATAACATTTTTATTTTAATAAACTTTAATTTAAATCTATAAACATGCACGTTGACTCATTTTGATCACATAGTTTATTAGTTTTATGTGAGGGTGACTTCTATAAATCACTAATGATCTATCAATTGATGAACTATATTTTAAATAAAATCCATGAATTTTTTCTTAGTATTAAATAAGTGATACTTTTTGGAAAATATGGTTGATATTAAAGTGATAATAGACACATTTAGTCATAACAGAAACATAATTTATTATATTGGGGAAATTATTATTCTTACATATCAAAAATTACATATATATCATTATATTATTTTTTCAAAAAATTATGAATATGATATTTTTTGGTTTATTATTTTTCTTATTTATTAAAAATAATGTTAATTTTAAATAAAAAGAACCAATTAGTCATAGTAGTATCACCATGTTTTGCATTGAGGTGTGGATAATTAATTCACTCACCAATGTTACAAGAAAATATTTACTTCCAATTATTCCATTATTTTCATTTTATTTATTTATCTCGATTCAATTATTTTTTATTGAATTGATTTTCCTAACCGAAAAACATATCTCATTGTTGAGATCCAAAAGAGTAAAGGAAGATCATATTCCATATAAATTAAGAGAAATTACCATAATGAGAATATGATCTTCATTTACTCATCTATATTTCAAAAATGGTAACGGGGTTTCAGCTAAGTCCATCAACTCAACATGACATGTTGAAAATTTGAAAAATAAATGAAATAGAAAGTTTGGTAACATTGGTAGAAATGGAAATATAACTTCAAAAGTGATCTATTAAAATAATTATTATAAAACAATAATGTGGAATATATCTTAAAAATATTATATAAAATATAGAAAATTTTAATAAAATAAGTAGTAGTATTTCACCTTTTCATTCTTGATGCATGAATTCTGGACACATTTACTTATTTTCATTATATTAGTAATATGCTCAATGTTCAATCTTTCATGATCATGGGAATTGTTTACCAAACTAAAAAACTCTTAGAGAAGAATCCATATACTAAAGGAAAAAATTAGTATTTAAGTAATACAAAAATTAAATAAATTAAAAAAAAATTTAGAAAAAATACATTAATTCTCCAAAAAATTATTTTACTATGAAAACATTATAATTTTATCATAAATTGATCAATGGATAGAACATGAAGGAAAGTGATAAATTACAACACTATTTGGGACAAATACTTTTGGGGGAGAATTAGTATGTTGATTTTTTTGTGAATAAAAGAATTATATATGGATAGGCCACCGAAAATAAAACAAAATTATCAATCTACATAAGAAAGAAAATTCGAATTTTAGTTGTATTGAATATAAATAAATTAATAAAAAATATAAAACAATACATTAATTCAATTAAAAATGATTTTTTTATGAAAACATCAATATATACTCTATGAATCAGTAGGGTGATATTCATTTATCTTCCTCCAATGGTAGGAGAGAGAACCTGAAAAAAGTGACAAATTCTAAACTATAGAGTAGAAATGTTTTTATTGGAGATGATTTATTTGGATTGTCTGGTGTAGAATAGAAAATATAATAGAAACATTACCTGAAATAAAACCATAGAAGACAAATATATATGAAAACAATTATATATGAGTAATAATAAAAATAATTAAATTTATCAAAAATAAGGAATAATACACTAATTCTATGGATAATGATTTTACTTTTAAAAAATAAAACTTACCACTATGATTGTGAAGAGGTAGTGTTGTTTCCCTTATCTACATGTTAGTGAATGTAAGTTAACAGAAATTTATAAATGCAACACTGTAGGGGTGAAAATGTTTGGAGGATGAATAATTTTGTTGATGTTTTGGTGAAGAAGTTCATTTAAATGGGGAAAAATATTATAAAACAAAATAACTATACAAAGAATTATGAAAATTAATTTAATGTTTCATTATATATTTTTCAACAAAAATGGGGAATTCATTTCTTATCTTTACCAATATATCATCCCAAATGTTTTTCTTCATTATAGTTTTTTATTCTAAGGGAATGATAAAAATAGCATTTGTAGATGGAATTATATTCATTATAAGTAAAAAATAAATTTATACTATGTAAATGCAGAATAGAACATATAATATTATGGGAAAAAATATAACATATAAAAACATTTTCCTTCTCATTGAACTCTGTTTCTATTTTTATATGTTTTTATGGATTTGTTTCTGCTATTGAGAATCCAAATCCATTATTTATAGTCCCATATATCATATAATACATTGTCTACATTGGGAGTGGCATGAACTGATTATTTTCTCTAAATGAAAGGGTCATACATGAATAATTTTTCATCAGACACAATATTATTTTAGTCTATAATATGAGAGTCAACCAATTCTTATTTGTTAGATCAGAAACATAAAATGCATGCACTACATGTGTTTTCCTTATGTACTAATCATCATTTCCCCATAAAAATTTAAATTTTCCTTTGGAAACCCATTTCATAACCTTTCACTACAATCATATTTTCATCCCATTCACAATAAAAAATTGTCACCTGAAATTTTGAATAATAAGACTCATATATAAATTGAATAATAACAAAAAATGACATGTTTTCATAAATGGGAGTTTTATCCATTGATCTAGATATGTGCATCGCTTCTGCCACAAGAATAACACCTTTGTTTTTCGTTTTATTTTATATTCACCATTTTATTTTGTATGTAAAAAATCATAATTGTTTACAAAAGTAGTGTAAGATATAAAATTTCCATTCAGTCCACCAGATATACATTGATGTTATTTGGAAATTGAATTCAACTTTTTAGATAACTCTTTATAAATTAGATCTCAAAACCATCTTATAAATATTTTATTATCTTTATTTGATATTCGTCGTTTATACCTAGATTAATTCAAATATCAATGAATTTATTTTATGGATTCAATGTTTTAATAATCATATTCTCTATAATGTAAAATTTAATGATTTTATTTCTCACACTCTTTAAAATATATTATAACAATATATTTACCTAAAATTTCATCACACATATGCCATCTATTGTGAAGAGACATTAGGAGACTGATTTGGTCAATATCTAATTGGTATTCAATATATAACACAACAGTTTCTTAAACAATATATCATTATATAATGAAAACATATGGCCAACATCTACTATTGAAATACCATTTTAAAATACTAACAAACCATTCAATTGTGTACATAAATCTATATTGTAATAGACCACATTTTTGATCATCTCTAACCATGTGATCCATCAGGTATACCATTGTATCCATTATTAATGGTGGGAAGATCTTCTCTAATTAACATAATATGGCTGCAACCTTAATTTTCATGATTGGAAACATCATCTGCTCTATAAATTTACTATATAAGGATTTGAAACATAAGTACTGTATACTTAATGGTTTTCATAGATTTTGTGGAATAATTCAATTAAAATAAGTAGACAACCAATATTTAATCAAAACAAGTCAGTTATGTGATTTTAGTCCTTGCATCATCAACTTGGTCATTGACATGATATTCTTGAAATTTTAAAAATACACAATTATAACATTAAAAATACTAATGAAAAATATAAATTAAATATTTTCATGTTTGGATATTGTTTAATATGATGGAGGAAGAAGATTCAACTGTTTACATTTTACCAGTTCCAACTCTTAACTTAGCCCCTTATCAATGATGTCCAGCTTAATCCTGATTAAATCAAATATTTTTCTACGAATATTTATTAACATGCTAATAACAATATCAAATAATCACTTTTCTACTAGAATAAAATCGTGAAATTTTTTAACTTATAAACAGTTATATATGGTAATTCAAATAAAATTGATCCCTTCTTCCAACTTGATTTTTTATGTTTTTTGAAATAACATACCAAAAATAGTGTCAATATCTTTAACATTATCAAATAGTTGACAGCCCAATATTATATATGGTGTTGTACATTGTTCAATATTACAATCTATTGTTCTTTTTCATGATCTGTATTTAGGTCATTAATGTATAAAAATTATGATGTCCTAAAAACATAGTCTTCCAAGGTGTATTCACAAATGGGTCACCCCAATATTCCTTTAATGGTATAGACTAAATATTTCTATATGTGGGGATGTTCATTGTCATCCATTATAGCATGGAACTCAATATGAATTCTTCCCTTCTATTACAATCATTCTTTCTAACACATGAATCCCACATCACTTTCAGATATTCAATCGATGAAGCGAAATATACATCAATATCAACATAGTGTTCCTTTGGTTTAGTTATAATAGTGATAATATAATGTATTTTTTCTTCATACATAACCTTTTCATTATGTTATTATTTACCAACATGACAGTCCTTGTACTATGAATGTAACTATGTAAAGAAATGATTCATTTATTATGTAGATAATGCAATATGAATGTTTGTTGGATAATTTCTAAATTCAATATATTAGTAAATGATTTTCTTACACAATGGTGAAAATGATTTATGAGGTACTTTCCAATCTGTAATTCATGTATATCCACGCCATTAAAATTATCTAGCTCTTTACTAACATCCTTATTGACTTATAAATTGTGGAATGATAGGAAAGTACCAAAAAGTTTCAAAGGATTTGATAATATTTTTATCAATCCATCTAACACATAGGGAATAATATAAGTGATTCATATTACTAGACAATAAAACGAAATCATTTGAAAGAACTTGTATTTTTTAGAGATTAATGGAATTGAATATATCATTATTTAAGAATAGGGTGTTTGAAATGGTAGTTCATTTACTTATACTAAAATATATTTGATGAGACCAAATAGTTCAGTAATTTTTTTGTCACTCCATCCACTCCCATCATTCAAATTTCAAAGCCCCAAGGAAAATGATAATGTTGTTTATTTTTTACAACTGATATTATGCTTTGTTATTGCACAACAATTTATTTTTTCAATGATTTTTTTAATCATGATGGTTATATTCAATATTAATTTTCATTTCATCTTTGAAATAATCATCATCATTTACATTTGTATTCATATAAAATGATTTGTAATCTATATTATAATTCCAATCGATTTCCATGTTTGTCCCATGTTTTTCCAATATTTATAGCTCTAAACTACTCTATGATAAATAAAATCTACATTAAACTATTCCATTCTAAATTATATTGAATAAAAACAATGTAAAATGGAAAAATGATTTGATAAGGGTCTTCTGTGTTCTCTATTGGAAGCAAAATGAACTCTTTAAATTTATCTTCATACACTTTTTTCTAGTTATTAGCATGCAACCATTTTAGATTCATTTATATCCCATTGGCTTCAGAGAATATTTATTTTTTATAATAAATAAATAAATAAATATAAATAATTTATTATTAAATTAGGAAGGTATAGATAATTGTATTACTCAAAACCCAAAATATGTTTGTTTCAATGAATTTCATTATGCTTTGATAAAAATGAGTAATTGAATAAAAAAATTACTCCACTATGTTAGGTTTCATGTTCTAATTCATTCAATGGTGAATGTTATAGAAAACTATCATCCTCATCTACCCATCTCCCAAACATTAATCACCACATTTTGTTGTTTGACACACATCCTCCATCTCCTGGGGACATGAAACTATGTTGCCTAAAATACTCTAAGTATTCATCATCAATCAGATGCCTAATTATCATAGTTGGAAAAAGGATAGAAAAAGGATAGGGAATGACTCTTAGAAAAAAAATTGAAATTACTCTTCTAGATTTGAAACTGATGAGGATGACAATTGTAATAAATTGTGTTCTATAAATTGGTTAATGTCCCCCATTTGTATGAATAACACCATTGAATCTAGTTATTAACTTGTGGCCTATTTAAGGTGATATTTGGGGGGAATATTCATTCTTTTCAATGATTCATGGGGTCTTGGTGGTGAATGATATAATATATGAATATTTGGGGATCCTATAAATATTATATTTCGAAGGGAAATCCCACTTTTAATACATTCAATCCTCTAAATAAGAATATTTCTACCTCTCTAGGAAATGTATATTATTATAAATAGTGTATTTTTTGTCGAATTTATTACTGATGTCGAAATAACTGATTTACAGAAGAAATAACCATTTATATTAGATATTGGTTCTTAAACTAAAATGATATGTACATTGATTTAATTAAATAAATTTTTTACATTTTTTTAAGGGAACTTATTATCATAGACATTGTGTATCAGTTATGGTAATTTTTTTAATTTAAAAAATGTGATAAATAAAAAGAAATATTAAATAATGATTTATTTTTAAAATAATTATTGTAAAACATTTATAGTTTTTGTTATCTGTGTGATGAATTAAATAAATTTATTTTTAAAATGTATTAAAGTGTTTGTTATCATTTCAAATTAGGATATATTTTTACAAAAGAATATAAACCTAGTTGAAACATATTCTAATTTGGGTTTAGTACAAAATTTATGGTAATTTTGTTTTAATGGGGAAATTGATTTGTGGTAGTGAAACATTTGACATATTATATACTGATATATTTAAATACCATCTAAAAAATGATGGGTTGATAATTTTTTATGATGAAACAATAAAATTTATAGTGATTATTTTCTAATTATTATGTAGACATTGTTTATAATTCAAAAAAATAGAGATTTAAATGACAAAAATCCTTGTGCTGCCACTAGTTAGACATCCTCTTGGATATTCTCTATTAGGTTGATGTGGCCATTTGATGAAACTAGAGATCATAAAATTATAGTTCTCTATCAGCATACATAAATGTCTTAAAAGGAATAACTAGATGAGATATTGTAAGGTTTGGTATAATATGATCCTTCCCTTATGTGGTCATTAAATTCTTGATTATAATTTAATTTGTCTTGGAACATCATCAAACATAATCTTCGTATAATTCATTCATTAATAAAAGAATCACATTTCAAATTAATTGAAGGTGGAATCCTGAGTTTGTCAATGAGCTTCTCAATTTTCTTCACACAATCCTCTATCTCTTAAGGTTCATTTTACATTGAATAGATGGTGTCTTATCATGGAGAAAATCCTTATGTGGATCCTTATTTACATAAAATTTTAAACTAAGTCAAATTAAAATAGATATTAAAATTCTTTCCACCACATAAATATATAGAATAAACCAGGTCCATAGACCTGCACAATTGGTTTGATAAATTAATTAAAAAATAAAATAATATTCCCAACTTCACTTTGAAACTCAATAGAAGAGACTAAGAGTTCTAGACAGAAACTCTTTCACACCTATTAAAAAAGGCCCAATATCCCAATATCTTTTCAACCAAATATGACAAATGATCATTGATTACCACAAGTATATAAAGATGGTAATGAAATAATGATGATAAAAAAATGAAAATATATATCCCTGAACAAGATATTAGAAAATGAGGAGGAATAAGAGAAAATAAGCTACCTTGGGTTGAAGCATTAAATAGTCTATGACGGAGTAGATATATTCAAAACCTAGAAAAAACTCACTCCATGGACTAGATATATCCTTTAATTATTGGATACTTTTATTTGAGAATTTTATTTGTTAGAGCCTTGATTAAATCTTAAATTCACTATGGAGGGACAACAACAGTGGGTGGCTTCCATAGAATGATTTCGTTGTTATGACGAGTTTGTGACTAGTCAGGGTTATTTAAATAGACATTGACAAATTAATTAGTGCTTTAAAAATATTACTGATAAAGATCCATTTTATCCACACAAAATTAATTAGAAATATTAAATTGCATCTTCATCAACTAATTTTAGGGGTGATAAATATTTATTTTATCAGTGCTTCTTACTTAAGCATTATTAAATTAATTTTATTATAATTATAAAAAAAATTTAATAAGTTATTTATATAATTAAATATATGTTTAATTAATATATTTTTAATTATCTTATAATTAAATAATTATATAAATATTTATTTATTAATATTTAAATGATTTTGGAAAAAAATTATTTCATTTTTCATATATAAACATAAATATAATTATATTTATATTTATTTAATATTTATTTAAATTTATATTTATTTAATATATATATATATATATTAACCACATTCATTATTTAATGAAATATATTATAATTTTATAATTTAAAAAATATATAAATATTTATTTATAATTATATAAATACTTTTTTAAAAAATATTTTTTCTTTTATAATTATAAATATATAAACTAATAATTAAATTAAATGTAAATTTAAAATTATTTTTTATAAATATTTTTTTACAAATATATTATTAACATTATTAATGAATATTAAATATTAAGTGGATGTATGTTAATAATGAGAGAAATTGAATAATTAAAATTGAGTACACTTTAATAATATTGAAAATGAATGATATGTTTTATTAATTAAATATAAATTATAATATATATATATATATATGTGAATAAATATTGAATGTTTTAAAATATAGTAAATAAAAAATTATAATATAGATAATATAAATTAATAAAATTCTCAAATGAATAAAAAAATAAAAAATATTAAAACTGAATTACTACATAACACTAAACAATTGAAAAATAAATAAATAAATATTATGTTGATTTAATACATGATATATTTTTTGTATCATGTTATAATAATAATTCAAATTGAACACCAAAAGATCAATACATTACATAATTATTAGGTGCATGTGTTTCTAAATAATATTTTATTAATTATGTAAATATTTATGTGTATGTGTTGCATATATGAATGAATTAAATATGTATATGTGAAATAAATATAACCCTTGTTTGATCTATATTAAATTAAAAAATTTAATGACATTCAATTATGTCCATTATTCGATCATATTATTCATCATTTTCAGTTCATGTTATTTTTTAATTATAAACCATTATTAACTAATTATAGAACTATTGAATATAAAAAATATACATTGTGTATTATATATATCATATTAATATACATTCATATTTATATATATTATAATTATTATTTACATTATCAATAGTTGTTTAATTATTAAATTTTTTTAAATTTTTATCAATTTAGTTTATCTTAATTATTATTTATTTAATTATTATTCAATATATAATTATATATATTATTTAATATATAATATATATTAATTTTAAAATTTATATATAGTTTAATCAATTTATTCATTTTGATAATAATTATTTATTTAATAAAGAATTATTATTTTATTTAATAAAATTATTTTATTTTTTATACATTTATTGGCTGTTATCAGCACTGAAAAGTCACAAATAAAGGATCCCTTTATGGCTGAAAAAAACCAATGATAATGGATACCCTTTAACATTGTAAAAAATAACACGTTGATAAATGGTTTGTTTTATAAGTGATAAAGAAAGTGTAGAAAAAGGGTACACTTTAATAGTTGCAGAAACAAAAATGATGATATATGGTACCCTTTATCATAGATTTTTTTTCATTGATAATGGAAACCTTTACTTGTCCTTTTTTCTTTTATTAATAATGGCCAGCACTGTGAAATTTTTTTTGTAGTGCTCCCATGTATCCTCCGAGCATGGTTTGGAATTCCCTATATATTCTCTTGGTATTGGATATGATTTAGTATGTTATTATAGATATATTCCGCAAATATTTATATGTTCCAATATTTTTAATTCCATGTATGAGTTCAATAAATTTTTTTGAGATATATTTTGTGATATGTCAAAAAATTTACTTGGATTTTTATGTGATATGGGGTTGTAATTCATTAGACTTCCCCCTAGATTCAACTCCAGATGATTGTTTTTTTCCAAGGAAATAATAATATAAATTAACAATGGTAATGTCTGTATAAATGATTATGTGACATGATGAGAGAAACTCTAACACTAGCCACATAATGTTTGGGTCAATCATATGTTTCATGGATGAAATTTGGGATCAAGAATTGTAATGATTTATTCTTTTCCAATATATTAATTTATTATGATGAGAATATCACATGTGAATAATATATTTACTAGTTATATAAAATACCATGTTCATGGTGCCCAACTGATTTTTTCTCACAGACATCATGGTAGTCCATGTTTCTTAGGTACTTGATAATAACTCACTAATCACATGTTAGGATTTCATAGGGGTCCAATGTTGCATGATCATATACGATAACATTGACAGAGTTTGGATAATATGACCAACTGTGTCTTTAAGGAAGTAGTAGAACCTCATTTTTAATTTATTATTTCACATTTTTAATTATATATGACCATCCTTGTGTATGATCAATTACGTAAACTAATATGACTTTGAGAATATAGGAAGTTATGGTCCAAAATTGTTTTATAATTATTGGATATGTTTGTATATTACCCTTACACTGGTTTATTTTTTGGAAGATTTGTTGTTATTTTCTATTTATTTCACACTCTTTTATGGGTTTATTATCTCTTCATGGTAGTACATTAGATCTCTACTACTAGTTTATAGCCTCTGGTGTATGTGGATTCTAAAATGAGGTCCTGGTGGTGAACCCTCTGGTCCAGGAACTACATAGTGGATTGAGATTAGGGGTGTGAGATTACAATTTAGTATCAAAGCGTTATATTAATGATATAACAATATATATCAGATTTTTTGTATTAATATTTGGGTATATAGTGGGGGAGTGACACACGAATGTGGAAAATCCTCTGATGGATTTCAGACAAGTGAATCTTGAACCCAATTTGAGGTATGTAAAAAATGTTATTATCAATATGGGACAAATATTCTTGGTTTATTAATTTAAATTTATATGATTTCAATTTATATGACACACATGTTCTTTGAATTTTTTTTATTTTTTTTATCATGAATAATTTGAAAATTTTTGGTTTACATGCATCATATTATTTTTGTGGTATTCACATGACATATAAATGATTTCTTCTTCTTTTTATAATGAAAATTTATTCTTAATCTATTTAATGTGACTATAATAAATTCTAAAGTTAACTGCCATTAATAATAGTAGTGGAATTTTAAAAATATGAATGATAGTCTATGTCTCATCTAATAAATAATCTGTTTTATCTATAATGAAATGATTCTAGATTATGTATATGAATTTCCCAAATGAATTGAATTTATAGTACCCCTAGTAGGTTTGTGCAGGATTGTAAAAGAATGGTAATGAACACCATCGGAAATTGGAAATTAGTTTTAGTTATTTAATTTGTCAATAATAACGAATATCACGTTTTACTATTTTCATTTTTGGTTACATTATTCAAAACAAAACCATATGATCATAATATAATCAACAAAGATAATGGTAGGTAAATTATGTTGTATATATACCTTTTGAAATATGATAATTTGATAATTAAAGAACCAACTCCCATATATAGTGGACTGGTGGCGATATACCTAGGAGTTTACAATTTTAAGGGTGTAGTACCAGACATGGTTGACAAGTTAAAATATGTACCCTGTTAGGTGATGATTTGTTACGTGATTATTGAGATAGATTTGATAACCTAGAGTTTGTGTGTGGGTTCATCATTTTGTTTATACAATACATTACTATAGAGATGGTTACTATGAGTTAGATTATTATATTCTAGGTTAGAGATCCATGTTCCTTTAGATTCTACTTCCTAAATAGGTGAAAAAAGTTTATAGTTGAGACCAAATGAAATATATGAGGTCTACATTATATAGGGGTAAAAATGGGATTTTGATGGTATAAGATAGATGTTGTATGGGTAGATGATTTATGTTATGATATTGGCTCATGTGATATTCTAAAAGGTACAGGAATATTTTTTTAATGATTACATTGATCTTGTGAATGAGGAAGATACATATTGGTTTCTCACATTGATATTAGTGCACACCAGGTGTTTCTATACATGTTTCAAGAATGATTATGAAATGGGTTTTTCATGGGGAAAACACTTTTGGTGATAATTCATTAGTATTTATATTGGTTTAATGAGGGATGGACTAGTTTTATACGGTACTATGTTGATTTTGGATGTGTTTTCCGAGACGTGGTTATAATTATGATGGACAAATTTTATATTATAATAGAAATCATGTTGGTTGGAGATCACCTGATAAATGTTTCCATAAATGAGATTCACAGTTTTAAATCAAAACAACTATGGTGCTTCTTGTTAGATGAAATTAGCATGATTATGTGTCTGTTCAGTGGTATGGTTGAATGATCTTATGTATGATGAGATTTGAATCAATTAGAATGAGTTGATTGATTTGACATGTTTACATGAGAGAATACCACCATTACATTTGGATAAGATTAAGGTGGTACAAAATGTAAACTCAGGGTTCCTGTTGATGTATAGATTAATAAATGGAAGATTTGGATGATGATGATGAATGTAATGAGGGGTTTTGGGCATTATTTACCAAATATTGAATGAGAATGTGACATGTTTCTTATATCATTATAATCAATATATTGTTGGATGGTGTTAGTGTTTACAAGATGAGTGATCATGCATATAGAGGAGTGAAAAACAATAAATTGTGGGACCGATTTAGTATTTTCTCAACAAGTCATATAAGGAAAGCCATATGGTGGGGAGTATGTAATTTTATATTATAGGGTTTCCCCCGCCTTATGGATGAAAATTTTATGGAGGCTATGGATTACATTTCATATGATTATGAAATGGTAGGATTTTGAAATATCAATTTTCCTATCATGTATGAGTGAGATCATTTAAAAAAGTCATTACATTCATAAATGGATGAGAATGACCCACAGAGATACAAACCAGTGTTGGTAAGGTCGTCGTTATGATATGACTGGTCATTGGATTGATGATATGAATTTAGGATTCTGATGGGCTGGTGAATATGAAAATATGGCCCCCTATAAACTACGTCATTTATGATTAAAATTGGGTATTTTATGGAGTGTATACATTGACATCAGGATTTGGATGAAATTTTACATTTTCTAATTGTTGGTCAGATGAGATTTGATCTTTTTGTTAGGCGAAAGAAGGAAAATTTGTTTAATTTGTTGGTTGACGATCCAACTAGAGAAATAAAACAAAATCCTTGTATAAGAATTATTTTTTTTGATTGAATTACATGGTATTCCTTTATGGGATAATGAATCATGATCGAGTTATTGTGGATACGCAATAGTGGTTAGGGATGATTTTTTTCGTGAATTGTTTTCCATAATAGGATTAATAATGGTTTTCATGTGTAGTTTTTTATTTTGATTTTAAAATTGCACCAGGAACGTTGTATGATAAATTGATATTTGTTTTGATAGGCTATTCTGATGGTGCAGAACACCATGGATAACAATTTTCACTTATGTTTGTAGTATTATAGCATGGAACACCATAATTTTGTGGATGGATTTATTTATTTTCCAGTTGTGTCCTATGGTAGGTAGTCATTATTGAGAATCATCTTAGTGGTTGAGTGATAGTGGAGAGAAGTGTATTTGTCTTAGACGAACAATTAAACTCATATTTGGGGATATTCTATAGGATATAATTCCCTTTTTGAAGATAGAATGATATTTTTTGATCAAGAATAGGTAACTCATGTGTGTTGGGATTTTTGGTTACATGGTAAAAAATAATTCTTGGGGATCATAAGTACTATGGTGGGGAGGTTCCAAAACCATATACCATTTCAAGGTGTCTAATTATGATAAATTTATGAATTTTAATTTACTAGGATGTAAAATATTTATAATATAACATGGATTGGTATTTTAAGAGTTTGGATATCAATAATAAATGTTTTTAGATGTTTTATATTTTGTAAAGGGACTGAGTGTCTAAGAAAAATAAAAATAAAATGATGTCGAGCTTTGCTACGGAAAATCATACTTGTAATAATTTCATGGTGTGAGAGCATATTCACACCATGAATGTATTTCATTTTGAGACAATATGGAATAAAAATGAGACTATAATAGTTTGAGTTTTACTACCTATAATATAATGGATTAAACCTCAGGATAATGTAAAGAATTTTTGTGGAGTGTGTGTTTATGAGAAAGGTAAATTTGATCCTTTTAGGAAATGATTTATTTGTTTTTAGTGGGATTAATTATTGTAGGGGATATTAATGGTTTTCTTATTTCCCCATGACTCATCCATTAAAATCTGTTGAAGTGGGATAGTTATTTTTATATTTTTTTAGATAATTTTATTTATGACCAACATTTAATCATCTTTTCATTTTTCTTCTTAGTTTGAATCGGATTTCATATTTTTTTTAAATGGATTGGATACAAATTCCAATAAAGAATCATGTAATATTCCATTTTCGAATGGTATTCTTGAAATGAAAAGAAGAAGAAAATGATAGTGGATCCATGTTATTGAATTTTGTTTTAGTGAAGGTACATTGGATTTTTTATGGTGTTTGATTAAATTAAATTAATTTGATGATGATTTTTTATGAATGGAAAAAAATTCCCCGAAGGGTCTCATTGGTGTGTTATAGAACCCCATAGGTGTTTGGTCATGGTCTCAACATTCTAAGTATGAACAGGGATATTTTATCATTTATAAATTGGAATTTTAGGTTTTAAATTAATTATAAAATTTTTAAAAACTGTTTAATAATTAATTATAAGTTTTTTATAATTAATTAGTTGACATTTTGCCTTGATATTGTTTAATATAAAATGAGATATCCCTCATAAGATCCAATAAAGTGATGTGTAGAATATATAATTTGATTTTAATAAATCTATAATGAGGTAGGTGGTCCTTATTAATTAACTAATGTATTCTGAACTTTTTTAATTGCATTTATATATTTTTCTAAAACAATTATGTCTGATCAACCATTTTAAATTAAGAGATTTTTAAAAAATAAATGAATTCCCTAGAATGAGATGGGTAAATTTCCAATTCAACGAGGGTCCCTGGGAACTTCCTTTATTTGGATCAACATAATTATTGAGGAAAACATTAAAATATATGACATTTTATGTATGGGCATCATGGGGTTCCAACTAAATTTAAATGAACATAATGTAGTATTTCTATTGTAAGAGGCCCCAATGACCTCCTAGTAGAGTTGAGTAATGGAATGATATGAACGATTTAGGGGTTTTGTAAATGAGATCCTTGAGATGACATATATGCTTAATTATAGTTGAGATGAGTATTGATTGTATGTTTATTTCCCACTAAAACTTGATTTACTAGATGTGTAGACCATAGGGGCACCATAAAAATGCATCATCTCCTCCCACATCCTCACACTTCTGATGAAACATTGACGCAACCTATATCATCAGAAATAGCTCCTCAAAAACCCTATCCTAATTCTATAAGAATCCCCTTGGGCATAAATCAATCCAATTAATCTCTTTTTTATAAACCCAATGGAGTTACCCGATTAAGAGGTAATGTCTTCCCTTTATTTAGTTAGATTTATTTTTATTATCCACCACATAATGTATTATTATTTTATGATAACATAACAAAAATAGTATTAATATTATAATAGTTTATTTTTATGTTAATATTTATATCTACACTTACACATACCTGAATAAAATTGGTAAAGAACATAGAATTTATGTGAACGTAGAACTACCACCTCACGAAATAATGATTGTTTACTCTTCCTTTACTGCCTTTTAGGTTGTTAATTATGGTTGAACTTCTATTTATATATGAAGAATTTTATATTTGTCAAGTATTTATTCTTATTTAATTCATTTATAACACATACATCTATACATTAAATTTTGTTTAAACAGGATAACATTGTTTTTGGAAGTGTAGACTAATGCCTTGTTAAAGCAATGTTATATGTTCTCACAATACATTATTCTTATTAATAATTTTTTAAATAAAACGACATAAAAAATATAAAATAAATATGAACCTAGGATTATAATATACATATCTATCATTTACATTTCATTATTTTAATGTGACCAAAAAATGAATGTAGCGTCCATGCATATGTAACACCTACCTAATCCATGAACAATGCATTTAATTTACTATCTCAATATTTTTTAATTAACATAAATAAATATTTATCAAATATATATGATAAATAATTCAGGGTTTTATATAAGGATATGATTAAATTATAAGATAATTAATAGGAACAACAAGTGATAATCCAAATAATACTTGAGAAAACATGGTAATTAACACATGAAATAGTTAAAATAATGAATGAGTATTAACAAAAATGTAATAAAATATTATAAGAAGTTAATATATGATAATATAAATAGGATTTTTATTCTATTACAAGTTCTTAACATAATTTAAAATACTAAACATGAGGATAAATATTGTAAATAAAATAAGTATAAGGTAATGGATTTCATCGAAAATAATTTTCCACTCTGACTTATTTGATAATATAAACCAATTCACATTTTATGATATATATAGTAATAATTGAAACATTATATCATGAATATATTTAATATCATTATATTATATGATTTATTTAATTTCATAACATCTTGGATATTTTGGTTTAAATGTTTCAAAGCAGTAAAGGAAACTTCAAAATGATTAAATATTATTCTCCTAAAAATGTACATAATAAATATATTTGAAATATCACATTCATTGTTTATTGTTTTAATTATATTGAAAAAATTACCTTATTTTTATCAATTTTAATTGGAAAATTAATTTTATATACATTTTTCAAATAGTTGATATTTTTAGTTCCTAAATTGAATATCATTTATACATATGGGTTTTTCCTTGACAGTTATTTGATTAACTGTGTAATTATTAATAAATCCATATTCATTATTCAATACACATATTTCAAAAAGAATATTATTTATTTTATTAATATTATATTTTAGTAATTATATGGATTGGTAAAACGTGGTTGGGTCCCAATTATAGATATCCTTTCAATGCATGGGTAGTCTCATTAGATGAAATAGTTTTTTGAAATAGATGGAGTTTTACTATATTTTCATACTATATTTTGAAGGGATATGATGCTATTAGTTCCATGTTCCTAGGAATCATGGAGTGCAATAATTATGAATTTATCTTATATACATTAATTTATTATTCATTCATGATATTTTGTGTCAACATAACTAACCATAAATTTAGTTTTCATTTCATTGATTAAATGGAATGTGTTTCAATTTCATTCGTTTATATATAGAATTTTTCTAATACAGTTTTATGAATGGAATACGTTGTGATATATTTATATTTCAATATTTATTTATTCTCATTGATTAATTTTTTATTCTAATTTACAAACACTTATGGATCATTTCAGCTCACCATTATTATATTTACTATACCTAGGTTATATAGAAGAAATATTTGAATAAGTATTAAAGTTTGTAGTTTATTTCAATTTCATATGTATCATGATTTTATTTTATATTTACCAAATGTATTATGGGTTTCATGTATGTAATATGGTTTTTCATGACTACTAAATTGATCGGTACTTAATATTTTATTCCTTATAAACATGACATAGTAATAAGGTAATGCAATCGCATTGAGATTCTGTAAATGGGGAAATATATTTGGCATCAGATGATGGTTAAAAAAATTGGGAACTAGATATAGAAAACATTGATCGGTACTTAGAGTACCATTTTAACCTTATCATTTATATTTAACTCTAAGTTAAATAATTTAACTTTTATCATGTCTTCTTGTATTCTTACACTATATAGTTAATAAACACACTATAAACTACCAATCGTACCCTAATTGGTCCATTAATGTCTTATATATTATTATATAAGTCTTTTTGCCGAACCGTATATTTTTAGGACCATTATATCAATTAATAATATAATATTTGTTTTAAAAACACTTTTATGACAATTTTGTCACTATTTGTTATTTTTTTTTATAAATTCATAAAAGAGTTATTAATTCAAAAAAAATTCATATAACCAACCTTAATATGTTATTTTAACATTTAAATTTAGTTTAATTAATAAAAAGTCTCAAATAACATTTATCTGTGTATTCATAGTATCAATTATGTTAATATTTAATTAATAATGTAATTACTTCATCATCATTATGTCATAAATAAATTAAATCATTTATTGTTTAAAAATATAAATAAAATACTATTATTTAAGAAATATTTTTAGATTTATAAATAATATTTATTGTCTAATTTATCTTATGTATAGCCTCATATTAAAAATGACTTACTTATTAAACATTCATTTTAACTATTTTAACTCTTTTTTAAATAAAATAATAATAAGTGTCCTAATCTAATACAAGTGGACCAAAGATGTTCATATTTTATTCCTAAGGGTTTATATTGTCTCATTATACTTATCCAATAGAAGTAAGACTTGTGATATGGTAAAAATAATATCATTTTTACCCTTAATTACCCTATTTACTTTTAACTGTTGTAAATAAAAGTAAAAGGTTATTATTCACGAAAAATTATTTTTTCTCTTACTGAACAACATTTTACACATTGATATTATCTGTGTCTCTTAGAATTTCTAAATTCAACTCAGAGAAGTGGTAAAATTATTTTTTATGTAAATGTGCAAATGCTCCTAGTAGGTGGGTAAAAGATGGTAAAAAGTTCAATATATTTTTATATATCTAAAATTATTATAAAATGACTCCATTTAATTATATTGAATGTATATAGGTATTAAGTATCTATTTGGACCTAAAATAAATTTAAATAAAATAAATGATTATTAAAATAAAATATCAGTTTTAACCAATAAGTCAGTGTTTTAACTATTCATCATAAATTTGATGTTTTCTAAAAAATACAAAAAATTGACCCTAGGATAATTTCAATATTCTAAATCCAAAAATTAAGTCCATTTTGAAAGATAAAATTAATAAAATTTCAAAAAGTGGGTATCACTTTTCATAACGGCTAGTTTATATAATATTTTAATAACATATCGTTGTTTAGTGAATCTTGGTATTGCGTACAACACAAGCAATCGAGGAAGGTTGCTCTTGCATGTAACACAAGCCAAGAAAATAGTTTCATATACTACAAGCTAATACAGTTTTGCATATAGTGCAAGATAATATAGGTGTACCGTACAACATAAGACATCAATGAAATTAATAATAATATTTCTCATAAAATCTCGGGTTGTTACGTAGATTTCCATTTTAATTTTATTAAAGTATAATTGGATTTTTTCAATTAATCCAATTATATTAATTTTATATAATTTCACATTTTAATTGGATTCAAACAAATTCCAATCTTTTGGTCGTAATTATATCCTAAAAACAGGTTTTTTGTTTTGAACAAGAGGAATTAATTTTAAATAAATTACTGAAACATCTGTTTTTTCAATTTGTATAAATGTGTTAAATTTTTGTAATCATAAGGACCATATTTTTATAATAATTACCTTTTATTTTTCAGACATTATGAATAGAAATTTCAGTAATTATTTAATTTACCATGGGTAAAGGGTAAATCTAGTAAATGATGTTAAAAATATAATACTATAATAATAACAATCTACCCTATCAGATGTACTAATCCAATTTTATGATATATGATCGACCATGGGAATCCCTAGGTCTTCTTTGGGACCCACTGTAGGTATTTGGGTGTGAAAGTGTCATTATATAAGAATTAATTTAAAGTAAAGAAAATTATTACCAAAACATGTATCTTTTACTAAAACCATTTTTACATGGGGTTATATAGTTGATCTCATATAATATAAATAATCATTAGAGATAAAAAATTATTTACTATATCATGCTATTTTATTTATAATTTTTATAAATTAAATATATAAATAAAATTATTACACAATGATGATGCAATGATTGCTTCATAAATAAAGTATTCAAAAAAATGATATAATAAATGTTAAAATAAATTTAATTTATTTATTTCGATATCACCCACAAATATTCTATATGATATTGAAATATTATATTTGAGTTAACTATTTGGTTCAATGAATTCATGTAGTTATGAATTTGAAAAAAAAGTAAACATTGATTAGTGTGCGAAATTGACATCATTTATAACTTAAAACATATAATGGTTTATTAAATGATATTAAATTTATAAAAATATAATATTTATAAAAATTGTTATGATAAATATTAATATGTCATAAATGGGTTTTCAGTTAGTCATTTTACATTATATGTTAATTACATTAACCCACAATATATAAATAACATGATATAACAATACGAATAAAAAGGGAAAAATAGGGGATAAACCAAAAGGATAATGATAAAAAAATATTAAAAACCTAACTAAAACTACTGGATGGTGGTTTTTAGAAATAAAATATTAATATCATCAATGTTTATTTTTTTTGGAGAATTTTTAATCAAAATTAAATTTATAATAAATTAATATTTATAGACTTTCCAATGTTCCTCTCCTCTCTCTTTTAAATGGAGACCTCCTCTACCCACATACCTCACACAACTCATTCCCCCTATCTCATCCAAATTCTTCCCAAATAAGCTCTAAAATTCCCTATCTAACTCATAGAATCTGATAATTGATCGAAAGAAAATTCAAGAAATCATTTTCACTAAAATAAAAATAAGTAGCTTGATTTAGATGTGACATCTTCTATGAAGTTCATTTCCTTTATTTTTCATCTCTACTCCCTATGATATTCTTATTCATTGATTACGTAAAATCCCCAGTTTCGTAAATATTATAGTATTTTGTGATGAGATGTATTTTAACAACACATACAAACACATTCGTCTAATGGATACAAATATAGTGTTTATGTGTTCGGTGATCTACTACCACACAAAAATATGATTGTTAAATTTACCCATACCACCTATGATGGTGTAAATTTTAATGTCACTATATTTATATATGATATATATTATTTTTATATTTCCTATATTCTATAATATTTGTATTTATAGAATAACTTTATGATATCCATAATGTGTAAATATGATAATTTCATTTGAGGAAGTGTGGAGTACTTCCCCTTAAAGGGACATGAATCGTTCATTCCATACATGGAATGTGTAAAATATGGCATTAATTAACTTATAAATCATATATAACATATGATATTATACTGTAATTTTAAAATACTTATGTCTCATTAAGTTTCAATTTCTTTCATATAACAAGTAAATAAATATACTGTTTATGTGTACATACGACCTACTGTCACCATTAACAGTTCATTTAAATAATTATCTCCCAAAATTATGGATTTTATAAAGACATAAATATACATGATAAATTTGATTTATAAATCATCAATACTATTCTGGAGATAATGTTCTTTTAACCACATGGACAATTTGTAATTATATCAAGTTCATTTTCAACTCAAATATCGAATATCAACAAAACTACCAATATAAACATGAATAATTATATGATTCTTATATTTATGTAATGATTGATATAAAAGGAAGAATAAACTTTAAAAGGGGTCTGAAGAATGTATATGTCAACTTATGTTTTTTATTTAGGTATATAATGAACAAATAAGGAAATCCTGAGTCATGGTAAGGGACTTCATCTCAATCTCCTTTCATTAAGTAATATTTTTAAATATACACGACCTTCATTTATATTGTGTATGTTTATATAATTTTTTTTTATTTTAATTCCATTTTTTTAAATGGAATCTTTTCTTTATGATGCAATTTTATAAACAAAAAAAGGAATGGTTCTTTTTTACATATGTGGAATCAACAACCTCTCCACCACCGCCATAATTATTTGATATTTGGGGTTCTTAACATGTCGTAATGTTTCTATAAGGAAAATATATACCATATTCCATTTTTATGTATTTTGGTATTGAAAGTCATTTTAATCATTGATTATGTCAATATATTCAAATGATATTTTGTCATTGCATTGTTTTCTTTCATTTATGTTTTTAATATATTATGATTATGTTATGGGTCCTGGGAATTTTTTTAAATACGAGTGGTTCTATGATAAACCAAGGCCATGTGAGCCCGAGATAGTTATCCAATTAATTAGGTAACGCAAAAAAGGTAATCATTATTGTTTTTCCTTCAAGATTTATGGAATATAATGTGATGGTTATTTAAACATAACACCCTATGTAGCTGTGAAATCTAAATGGTAATTATGTAATGGAAGCCAAAATTTTCATTTATGAATTTTTATTTCGTTATGTTATTCAAATATCTTATTATTTCATGTGATATGTTAATGATCTTATGTTTTATGAGTTAAAAGTGTGAATTCATTGATTTTTTTTTATTGATGGACTAATTTTTTCTTTCATTATTTAATAACCCATTCTAATCCTATTATGATAATCCCATGTTTTTGAAATGTTTTTTATAGGTTATAAGTAAGGGTATGAGAATAGAAGAATTCAAGAATATATTTATCATGAAAATAATTCTTGTTTTATTTATGTAGATTAATTATTGTGAAAATAGTTCTAATAGAGTAGAAGTCTCTACATTGTAATATAAGAGATATAATTTAATAGTTATGACCTAATTATATTAAAACTATAAACCTAAAAATATCCTCAATGTAGAATTAATGACCTAAATCAAAATTATGTAATGTTTAAGGATATGTTCTTATTGTGGAGATGATTTAACACCCCAAAATTCTAATATTAGAACATTGTATTTAACAACTTGTATTCCATGCAACACCAAGAATAAAAGGTAATTTAATATAAAAAAATAAATAAAATATAATTACTATTTCAAAAATTAAATATATTCTATAAATATTCATGCACATGATACTGAGTTAGAATTAGACATACATAACAACGAGATTCTTCGATGGCTTGTGTTTCAAGCAAGAATGAATTTTTCCGAACAAAAATTATTTATTAAAATATTATTATTTAATTTAATAAGATATAACATACTGACCACAATTAATAGATTTTACTAAAATTAAAATATGTGGTTTATAATACTAATTCAGCAGTTACAAATTAGTTAGTAATTAATATAATAGACAATTGAAAATAAAGGGAATATTTTGAAAAAAAACATTATAAACACAATGTTGTTTTACCCTAATATAATAAATTGATTACAATTATGGATATTTATTAATTAATTATATATATATATATATTATTTTAAATATAATATTGTTGATATTAATGAAATGTTTTTTTAAAAATATTATAAGAATAGACACAGTTTTATGTATAAAATATTATATTCTTGAAAAGGCACCATTACAACCTTTTAATGGAAATGTTAGTTTAAATCACATTTCATAAACATTAATATAATCAATATGTAAGAATAAACATAATAATTGAAAAATAAAAATAAAAATTAGGTTATAGTGAATTATTTGTATTTTTTTATGATGTTTTTTAATTAATAGTGAAAATACTGAATTGTAGATCAAAACAACATTCATATGATTTATTTCTGAGGATAAATTTTATTTTAAATTCGTTTGAACATTAAATTATATCATATATTTAAAAATTAATCTAATTTATGTAATTTTAATGAATTTCACTTTGAAATATGGTATAAAAATATTGAATTTTTTTCTATTTTTTTACTTTAAAACCTGCATTATTATCCAGTATATAGGGTTAAATTTAAATTAATTATTCAACTAATGTGATTGGTATATTTAGAAATTGATTCCATTTTTTGGTAATAATAATATCTAATTTTTAATTAGATAAAATTATTTTTGTAACCTATATTTTATTTATTGTAATTACAAATAATTACAATGATTAATGTAAAATTACTCTTAAAAAATGAATTTATCATCATATCATGGGACAAAATTTCCTAGAAACCTGTTCAAGATCTGTTTGATGTCCATATTTAAACTCTAAAACCATATTTCTATAAATTTAACCATTATGGGAGCTACATAAAATTTGAAATGATTGTATGGAATTTCATTTTCACAATATTACAAGGGCGCCACTCCACCTCCACTATTAAAAGGCCTCATATCCGGCCACTTTTTAACACATATCAAGCCACTTTGGATTGGCCTTGATCATTTAAAATTTCTCATAAAAATTAATTCCCTCTTCCTATAATCCCCCCATTTGTATAAATAAATCCATGTAATCCCTTTGGTATAATCCATAAGGAGTTACCTATTTTAGTGGTATCATATTTCCTTAATCTCTTTAGTTTTATTTGAAGTATACACCCCTTAATCTATTATTATTTCATGGTTATATAACAAAAATAGTTTATTCAACTTAATCATATGTTTATAAGTTATTCTTTCAACCTACACTTAGAAAAACCCCCATTTAATGGGTAACAAAAATATTTTTTATATGAACGATGAACTTCTGCCTAACAAAACGATGAGTATTCCTTTATAATGTCCACATATCATGGAGGTAATTACATTGGAATATATATTTATATATCATAAGTATTATATTTATTATTAATATAATCTTCTATAATAATTTTATAACAGTTAACTATATACATTCCATTTTTTGTAGATAAGATAACATCGTTTGTGGATGTGTGGGCCATGTCCTCCTTAAAGCGATGTGATTCGTTGAAACTATACATGGAATGAATTAAGGGGGATTTTAGTAAAACTATGTAACATATATAACATATATATGATACAGGAAAAATAATATACATATTTATCATTTCATAATTAGTTTTTTAAAATGACAATGAAATAACACTAGTGTCCATGCATACATATGACCAACCATCTCCATTAACAGTGGATTTCATTTCATATCACCAAAAATAATTGATTAATATTAATAAATATTTACTGAATATATATTTTAAATAAGTGATTTTTTACCTTATGTAGATGAAGAAATAATTATTTAATTAATAGGAAAAAATTACATGTCAAAACATACTTGAAAAAACCAGGCAATTAACACCCAAAAATGATTAAATAATTAAATAGTGTTAACAAAAGGGTAAAAAATATTATATAAAGTTATTATATAGTATTTTAAACATTAATATGATTTTTATATAATTTGATACCATATTTTATACCACTATATTTGAGGATAAATACCACTCAACAAAATAACAATTAAGGTAATGGATTTCATCTCAATTTACATTCCATTGAGAATTTTTTGATGACACACACCCATTAGAATTTTATGATTCATATAAAACAGTTTGAAACATTATATCATGAATCTCATTATTCAAATGATATAATATTTTTCTTTTAATTTCATACTATTATCTTTAATATGATTTAAATTTTTCAATGTGGAATGGGACACTTTTATATGTTTAAATATTATTGTCCCAATAAACGTTATTAATGATTATCTTTGCAATATAACTTCTTTTTGTGTTTTTTAACATTATATTGAACCAATAGAATTATTTTAATCATTTTTCATTTGAAATTTATATGAATATCCACATTCCTATAAAATGGGTTTAATTTTTCCTAAACCCTATATCATTAATACGCAAGATTTTTACATTGATAGTTATTTGATTAACTAGGGAATATCTGATAAATATGTATTATTTATTCAATAAAGTTATTTTATAAGGTATGTTTTTTATTTTTTATAATTATATATATGGAATTATTTTTAAAGGGATGATATTTATGGGGACCAATTATATATATCCCCTCGAAGCATCAGTAATCTCAGGAGATGAAATAGTAGGAAAAAGTAGATGTGTTTTCCCCAATAATTAAACTCTCTTCTGAATTTTTATGAAGTCAATGGTTCCATGTACCTAGGGAATATATAATCCAGTAACTAATAAAATCCCTCATTTTTTTAGTTAATATTCCTCTATGACATTTTACGGGGAAAAACCTGTGGTTACATTTAATTTTATATTCATTGATTAAATTACATGTGAATCAATTTCATACATTAATATATTGAATTTTTTGTATCTTGTTTTTCATGGATTTTTATTAGCTAATTATGTTTCCTTGTTGATATATTGTGATTTATTCATCATTTCTTCTTGTTTATATTCCATTACTAATCATTTAGTTTTACACTTATTATGTTCCATTTTCCAATGTTATGACAAAGAAATATTTTAATATGTATTCAAAGATGTAGTTTATTTCATTTTTTAGGTATCGAGTTTATATTTTATATTTCCCAAATGTACTATGGGCATCATGTATGTTATTTGGTTTTCCAATAATTCTATTTTTTTCCTTTGTGATTTGATTCATTGAAATCATTCCAATATAATAAAATAATGTACGGTTATTGGGATTCTTAGGTGGAGGCGTTACACATATTACATGGGATTATTTCATCACAATTTTAGTGATTTGAGGTATGATTCCCTCTCCAACTCCTTCTATTTTTATTTTCCATTCATAAAATCTAATTTCAGAATGACTGGGTTTTGTTTATAATTGTTTTTTCCAAAATATCATAGTTGAATCAGGACAGAATCTTATAGATATCTTATGCCTTGGGTTGGTGATGTGCCATAAGGTTGACGACACACCATCTAAATATATTTCTGTGAAACATATGTGTGATGTGATTATTATAATTTAAAATATATGTTAATAATTATATTTAATTTTATAATAATTTATTTCTATAATAATGTGTGAAATATTTTCTCATGATTGTAGAAAAACATGGGAAATACTCAACCTTGCCTGGAGAGGTGTCCAAATCTTATTTAAGGTATCTAGTACATTTGATACAATCCAATATTCCTACATAAAAAAAAATATTTTTCTTCATGAACATATCATGGGAATTTTTATATTGATATTGATCAAGGATAACCTAGTTAAATGGATTGTTTTGAGTTCTCTTAATAACTTGTGTAATTTGTGATTTATTATTGACCATTTTTCCTAGATATTGATATGATGGGTCAACAAGTGAGAGACCAATGTATGTCTCATGGTTGAAGATGATATGTGAGTATCCCATGTTATATTTCTAAGGGATAGTTGTGTAGGGATCGATTTTTAGAACTCGATGGAATTGTCGGATGATGATACATCTCCCACCAAATGGATATAAACCTCTTTGGGTTGGTATGAGGCTCGTGTAATGTATTCAATGTGATAACTACTTTAACAATAGGTGATTTTTTTATAACAAGATTAATTTATCATGATGGGACGTGATTTATTTTTATTTTGATGTTTGATGCGACTTGAGTGAGGGTTCTGTGAAGGATTATACTGAACTCTTAAAATTTTGGTTAGTAGATGTGCCAATAGGTAATGAGGTCACTATGGGGATACTAATAGAACATATGAATATTGATAACAGTCAAAGATATTTTTTAAAGACCTTTGTGGATACCTTGATGGGTGAGATGTTAATTTTTTTAGGATATGTTATAGGTATCCAGTTACTAGTACCATATGATGTGTTTATGTTATTATAGGACAATCTATATTTTCTTCTTGTAATATATTCATGTTCCTGAGATATGAAAAACATATAGACATAGAATTTGAGGTCCATAAAACATAACATTACTTTGATTGATAATGTTTTAGTGTAATATTTAATACTCTTATGACATTTGATGAACGTTAGTGCGGGACATAATCATATGGCCTATCCTCATAATAAGTGAGTTAATAGTGGTAGGACTTTAATGTGTGCTATGGGGACCTAGTGATCATGAATTATATGCCACAAATTGAGTGAAATTGGTGTGGTTATTGAAGGGGCCTCCACTTATGTCATAATGTCTAATCAAATAAATCATTATTTCAAAGATGTCAATTTATAGATATACGAGGACCATTTCATGAGTGTGGAGCCTTGGGTTAGAATAGTGGTAATATATAAAAGAGAAGTTTTTTTATGTTTTTCATTGTAAAATATGTGGATGATGGACCCGCCCATGAGGGATGTGGTTGTGGGTCACGATTGGGATGAGTGTCACTACACTATACCTACTATTAACTAGGTCGGGGCTTGGATGAAACTTGATCATGTGTTTTCAAGTTCAAGATAAATTATAATTATATGGTATTGGTTCTATAGAACATGTAAAATATTGTTTTGTAACATATCATCAATGTAGGTACGATAAGGTGTCATAGGGGTTATTTAGCACATAATGAACTGATACACATAGGGTCTTAGTGGCATAGTTACCACGCAACAACCAATATGATTTATTAAATGTTTGTTTATATCATGGCTACAAATTTTTCATCGTATATATTAATATGTCATGATGCAAAAATACTAATATGTATTTTTCACATGCACTATGGGAACTATAGTGAATTTTTAGGCCTTTATGTACTTTTCACATAGTGCCCATGATGTTTAATAGATTAGAATGTGGGAAATGGATTTTTATTCAAAGTCAGTGTTGATGAGACATAGGGATAATATTATTTCATTCCATCTATTTTATCTTTTTAAAAAATATTATATTTTTTTGAGGTTTTTATAGTGGATGGCTAGTTGGAATTTATAGCCATATGCTACCACATTAGACATTTTACTATAGAATTATTTTTTATTGATTTATGAATACTCAAATTATGTTCTATGGATATTTTAATTTATTTCTAATGTTTCATTGACTCTGATTCGTAATTAAAATTTCCTCATATTATGAATTAGCTCATCACCTCTAGTTGGAAGACATTAGTGTATAGTGAGGAACACTTGAGGCCATGTATCATCCTCATCATGGGGGAACTATATAGTAGATTCAAGAATGGGGTGTTAAAAGTGGAATCTGAGATATTTATTTTGTTTTAATATTTTGGTAGGTTGAAGACTTGCTATTTTTGAATCTGTTGTTACATGGAATGGACCTCATACTGGTGATCTCAGAACAATTTTACCTTGGAATGTCCTTCTTAATAAGTGAACTTGAATGGGGTTCTTGGTCTATGTGATTTTTTATATTGGAATATAGTCAATATGATGTGTCTACTAGAAGTAGATATATATAGTTATTTTACTTTCCATATTGGTAAGAATATCATGTACATGGATCATGGTTGGCAAATAAGACTCACTTGGAATACGACAACATGTTTGTGAATTTTTTATTACGATATGATCCACTATTTAATGTATCCAAAAAAATATATGTGGTATTAACCATATAATTTTTTTCAGAAATTATTTTATGATGAACAATTGTATTTCCATCTTATTGAAGATCATGTGGATCCCGGTGATGGATGTTCTATAGTGGTGGGTATGTAGTCTATTATGAGAGGGATGTGTAAAGACCCTTGGTGGTTTGGTGCATGCATATAATTCTTATATAATGTTCTTTGGAAAATAATAATATTCCATGTGTATATAGGTTCATTTATATATTTTTTTAAAACGTATATTTTATTTTTCAATATAACCTCTTCGTGTTAATCTATTTAATTGAACTACGTATTTATATGGATATGCAAAGAGGTTTGAGTAATGTCATATGAATTCCTTGTTATTTGGGATTTGGAGAACACAAATTTTTCTTGTATGGAGGTTTTTTAATCGGATACATCACATTGACACCAATACCTATTGGTTCTAGTTGTGATTTTTGGTAGTGTATTGGGAGTGTTGGTGTACTCTATGGTTATTGGAATTATGAAAATTTGGTTGGTGTTCATGTTTTTATCCTTATAATGAGTGAAATGTATTAGGATTTTGGATGGGTATGACATGAATGAGTATAATGGATAATGGGGTGGGTTTGTGATCATTGATTATATGTGATAGTAATCATTGGTTTGAAATTGTGGAATGTGAATGGGTAGCATATAAACATGCACAAGATAGGTTTGGGTGAGATCGAGGTAGTAAATGAGAAATAATTTGTTAGAATGTTCTTATAATATCAATGTAACATTAGAGGGGTAAATAGATCATGTGTGTGAATTTTAGTGAATATAATCATTGTGTTAGGAATTTATGTTTTAGTTAAGTGTATTGTCTCCATGTTTCATGGATCGGTAGAATGTTCTTGCTATGGGTTCGTTGAGAATTGTTCTGTGTATGGGTGAAATTCAGATGTGTTGTAGATGTTTTTCAGTTGGAAGCCACCCACTGTCATGGTAGTCCATAGTTCAATGAAATGTTATTTATCCCTCTACATTGGGAGCTTATATTAGAAATAGATTGGACATCCATGTAAAAATTGACATGAGACAATTCCTTGAAATTATTTGTCAAAGTTGCATATTTTTGGAACCATTAAATGTTTTACTATATGATAAGTTTAATGGAAGAAATATGTTGGGAATATAAATTTTAGATCATATGGTGTGATCCTCACTATTATTTGAATGTTGAATGGGGAGGGTGGTGTTCCTAGTGATATGTGAATATGAAACATATGGAGTTTTTCATTGGGGATTGGGTATTATTGGGTCAATATTGTTCAATTGTTATATTAAATAACTATAATAAAGTATTCCATTGATACTTTCTTTTGGGTAAAACAAGTAATCAGTAATGAAACTTATATCATAATGAGGATAAAATCTGTCATGGTTGAATTATCCTCATATCATATAGGTTGCAGATCTGGTGAGTCTTGTTAGAGACACAATCATGCTGACACCAAGGATCTACTGTGTTAAAAGGATCTAATTTGTTCTGGTAGTATATAAAATTCAAGATATTGTTTTTTATATAGAATTTAATGTATAATTTATATTGTTATTGGAATCATGATACAGTGGTGGGTGTACAATAGTGAGTGGGATTGGAGATACACTAGTGAACATAGTGAGAGTATGGTATCCAATGTATGTGGTTTCTAGTCCAAGCATTCACCCAAATGTTTAGTATTAACCATTTTTTTAGGTGTTATGAGTTATTAGGAATCCTCCATGAATAAATAATTATGACTAGTCTATTTGATAACATGTTGGTTGAAAAAAATGTAATTTTAATTAGAAGTCACCAGTGAAAGTATATATTGAATTTTCATGAGGAATTGGAATTAGTGATGTGGAATAAAACTTTATCATGATGGTAGACCACTAGAAGAGTGTGGTAATTTTTTTATAATAGCAAGGAGAACCATAGTTTTGGATCAACCTTAGTTTATGTGAAGCCTTATTGTGGGAATCCTAATAATATTTTAAATGAATTATTTTACAAAACCATAGTGTATGAAGGGATATAGGTAAAGCTATGTTCATCCTCAATATAAGCACTATTGAAGAGTGGGTGCATCAAATTTTGGATCATGTTTTCCCTGTTTTTTAGTTTTTTTTAAATTTTAGAAGAATTTGGAATTCAAAGATAATGTGTAGAGTGATCATGGTTAATTAAAGACTAAGGTAGGTCTTAAATTATTGTCCACATGCTAAAACCTATTATCAGGGATTGTAACAGAAATGTTGGTGAGTTCTTAATGACCTTGAAATTTCATGGTTATTTGTTTTTTAACAAATATTTATTTTTTTTCTACAGAAGGGTTCATTCCTTGAATTTTTATTTATATCAGAAATCATAGGGTTTGATCTTCTCAATATATGTTTTTTATATATAATGAGGCTTAGTTATTGTATAATGTTCATAAGATGGTGTCATATAAGTGATTTCTTAGTTGATTTTTTAATTCTAGTAGTCTATTGAATATGATTTCATGACCCATGTGGGTCACACCATGATGATTTTTACCTTAGTGGGCCCCTATTGCAAGAAATATTCATCTAGAGAAGGGAACCAAGCACAAGGAATCCTCTTATAAAGGGAGAAAGGATGTTGGAAAGGCCTATATATTGGGATGCATCTGTGTCATGAATTCCTTGATCTACGAATTAATTCCTGGATCTACGAATTAATTCCTTCTATGACCATCTTGTTTTGAGTCATAATAATTTTATTATTTACTTATAGATTTCATTGGAGTTATAGGTAGAAAAAATTAGGTTTTTAGAAACATGAAAGGGATCATGGTTCTTGTATGGTAGGTGTAATTGTGCTGGTAACCATTAAAAAGAAGTGTTTTGGAAAAGTGAGGATTTCAATTGTTCCAACACAGTTTTAAAACTATACAGCCTTATGTTGACACTTTGCATCTTCGGTGTGGGGAGATAGTTCACCCAACATGTAACATCTGAGGTAAATAAAGAATATGAAATTTTCATATTAATTAATATTTGTGAATAAAATATTAATTTTAATTTGAAGGGAATTCTATACTTGTTGGCGTTCTTAGAATGAAATAGTGGGTTTATCTAAAATTACAAGTTTCTCACAAGGCTAATATATACTGAAAAAATTACAATATAATTTTATTTTAATTGTTAGATAAAGCCTAGACATTTTATTAACAAGAATTAACCCAACTTACTATAATATAATTAAATCTGAATTTAAAAAAAGTTCCATTTATTTAATAAAATTTAGGTGCTTAAAAAATAATGAATCCAATTTAATTAATTAATACTCTATTATTTTTAATAGGTTTTTATACATACTCTACATTGAAAACTCCTTTTAAATATAAATTTTTTCACTTTTATATATTCTATTTGAAAAAATAATTTTTTTTCTGTAGACGGACATTAAAATTTACCTTGGATGAAATTTAGGCATTTTTCCTATAATGTTTATTTTTTAATGAACATTCAAAAATACTGCATTTTAAGCCACCACTTTATTTTAATATAATTTATTTGTATAGAATGATTGTTCTATTTATTTGTTTTAAATCTTAATTGGATTATATTTTTTTCCAATTAATCTGATGATGGACATTTTATGTAATTTCACTTATAAATTGGTCATAAATTTTTTTAATCTTTTGATAGTTATTAATTGTTTAAAATACACTTTTTAGTTTTGACAAGGGGAATAAATATTAAAATAATTTTTGGAACTTTTTTTTTATTTAGAAAAATTGATTCCATATTTGGAATCAAAAGGTACAAATTCTATAATTAGATATCTTTTTATTTTATAAATTATGAAGTGTATCTTCAGTAAATATTTTAATTACCATGGTTAAAGGGTAAATCTGGTAAGTAAAGGTAAAAATAATATTATAATAATATTAATTAACCATAACACATGTCCTAATCCTACCGGATGATACATGGTCAACCACCTACATCCTTGGGTCAATTTTGGTACCCAATGGAGACACTTGTATGTGAAAATAATTTTTTATAAAAATTAATGTAATTTTAAGTAAAATGTAACTTAAACATATATCTTTTAGTAAAAAAAATTTATATGTGGTTATATAAGTGATAGGTTCAATAATAAATATTCACTAGAAAGACAAAAAATACTTCATACATCATTTTATTTTATTTATAATTTTTAGAAATTAAATTAATATATATATGTACGACACAATGATTTTTTAATAATTACCTCATTAATGAATGTTTTAAATAAATGAGATTATAAATATTAAAATAATTTTATTTTCTACCTTTTGATGTCATTAACGAATTTTTGAGATAATTATGACTTGTTATCATTGAATTAAAAATGGTTTCTATAATTAATCATTTTTTTTGGAATTTCTTAAAACACATTAATGATACGAATAGTATAAAATTTGAAAAAAATGAGTTTTTAAGTCAATTAATTTTTTATTAAATGATAAAATAGTCCTAAAAACCTTTGATTTGTTAAAATGACATATATAATGTTACCAAGGTCATCAATGATCCATTTGTGGATTCATGTAATTTTATTGTAATATATTGACCATATATTATGAATATACAAGAAAACATGGTAAAAGTTAAAGAAGTTAATAAAGGGTTAAATAAAAAAAGAAAAGGATTAAAAAAATCCAATAAAAATCCAATTCATATTGGATGATCTTATTTATAATTTCATTCATTTTATCTTAGAATATAATTAATTTTGGGCCTTTTGAAACTGAAAAACTTTTTTATAATAAAATATTACATTAAATTTTTTTTAAAGAGCCCCTCCACCCTTATAAAATGAAATCACCAGTAACCCAGTACTCACACCTCTCAAGACCTTGTATTATCCAAACTATAAACCAATATGATTCTAAAATCTATCTCTTCCTCCTAGAAGACATTCCTTAGGCATAATAAACTTCAAGACTTCCTTTTGGTTCAAACAAAATTGAGTTACCCGATTTAATGGTAAATATTCTCTCTAGTTATCTTATTTTATTTTCATTCTCCACCTCCCCAAACTCTTTTTATTCCACTATTTAAAAACAAAACCACTATATTAAATATAATATTATTTTTTATGAGAATTATTAGAACTAAAATTTGAAACAATTCCTTCTAATGGATTTTGTTCATATTGTTTCTGTGGACAGTGAACTACTCCCTCACGAAATGATGATTATTCAATTATTTCTTACTACCGCATATGGTGGCCATTATGATGGTACATTATTTATATGTGATATATATTATATTTATATTGTTTCTATACTTCTTTATTTTTCATTTATAGCATACCTTTATTATTTCTGTAATTTGTATGTACCATAATTTCATTTGGGGTTCTGCAGATTACCGCCCACTAAAAGTGAAATGACTTATTTATGACATACATGGAATGTATAAAGGATAGAGTTAATGAAATTACATATTATATTATACTCTAATTATAATATACCTATGTTTAAATATGATTTCATTCCATTAAATATGAAATATAAAATAAAGTAGCGTTCATGTGTACGTATGACCTACTGTTTCCATGAATAGTGCATTTCATTTCATATATCCAAATTTTATGTACTATTATAAATACACACATATATATATAATGGATATATATGATATATATGATATCTAAATTTATAACATCATTATGGAGATAATCATCTTTTAACCCCATGGACAACTATTGACTACAAGAAGTTCACTTTTGACTAAAGTACCAAATATCAGAAAAATGATAGTTAGTGACATAAATGTTTATATAATGTTTATAACGTGTTAATAAGTGATATAAGATTAATAATAAACTTGTAAAAGGATTGGATGCATGTATAAATTAACTTTAGTTTATTATTCGGGTGAATAAAGAATGAACGTGTCAAGTCGGACACAAGGAAAATGAACTTCTTAACCCAATTTCCATTCATTGGGATAAACATATACTTCTATATTATGTTGGACTATGAATATGTGTGAATGAAATATGATTGTTTTAAACATAATATCCAATTATATTTAGTGTATTTATATTTTTCACACATAATTATGTCATTTATTTATCATTAATCTAATGGTGACAGCATTATAAGTTACTTTGTTTAAATATATTTTCATTGAGGAATGATTTGATTTCTACATGACTATCATTTACATGGTGTACAAACTCTATTGACTTTTAATTTCTTTCAATTGGAATATTTTTTATAAAAATCATTTTACTAAATGAAAAAAAGAATGTTTCATCTAAACGTGCATGACGACAATGACCTTTATGCCATCGTGAGAATTATTAGATATTTGGATTTATAAACAAGTCATAATGTTTTAATAGGAAAACAAATAACCTAAACCCATTTGACATAATTTCTTACTGAAAATTGTTTTTGTATATCAATGTTTATTTTGATATCATAAAATGATATATTGTGATTGAGATGTGGAAGAGTAATCTTTCCATCAAGTTTGTTTTATGTGTTATGAATATGTTATGGTTCATGGGAATTGATTATGTATACAGGTGGTTACATGATAAACCAAGTCAAGTGAGCCTATGATAGCTCTACAATGCACTAGGTAACATAAAGGAGGTAAATTTTATGATTCTTCTAATAGATTTAGGGAATATATTGTGATGGTTATTCCAAAGGTAACTCCCAACGTATCTGTGAAAGCTATAACATATGTATGTTATGAATTCCAAAATTTACATTATTGATTTATGATTTAATTGTATAATTCATAAATAATATGATTTCATTAGCTCTGTTAAAGAGCTTATATTTTGTATTTATTTATGGACTAATGTTTTCATTATTAATTTAACAAACCTTTATTAGATTTTTATCCTCATCCCATGTCTTTGAATTGTTTTTCAAATGGTAAATGGAAAGGTAAGGAAATGGAATAATTCAAGAATATTTATTTCAAGAAAATAATTGTTCTTTTCTTTTAAGAGTATTTATTTTATGAAAAAATAGATATTGAGTAAAAGGGTCTAATATGTAATATTTGAAATGTAATGTAATAGTTATTGCCTAATTCTCTAGAACTCTAAAGATGAAATGGTCTTCAATTTGAATTATTAAATTAATTCAAGATTATGTAATGTTTAATGCGCCAACCATATAGATGGTATGAAAGGTCGTTTTAGAAAACATTAGGAGTTATAATATTGTTAAATTAATATCCATAAATTAGTTTATGGTATGATTGAAATTATATAGATTTTATAGATTTCCATATTGCTTTGCCCAAGATATTTGTGTGTCTAGAATGGTTTTTCTTAGAGAAAATAGGGTAGTTGTGTAGTGATGGAATACACATGGAAATGCCTTCCAAATCGGAAACCAGAGATGGTTGTAATATGATTAGAACATTTTTTTGTAGTGATGGCTCAGTTGACTCAGTTGATAAATATTGGTTTTGTTTTTTATGATGATATTTTGGTTTATTCTAAAAGTAAATCGGAACACGAAAGTCATTTAAGGGTTGAATTGAAAACCATAAAAGAGATGAAACAGTATGTGAAATTCATCAAGTGTGGGTTGTGGTTAAAAAATTCATTCCTTGGTCAAATTGTTTCTAAAATTTGGAATAATTTTTCATATTTTTAAAACAATAGTGGTTGAAGAATGTCCATGACCCACAAATATAACCATGCTTCATAGTTTTCATTCATTGATATGCTATTATAGAAGTTTTTTTTTTGAGAATATTTTAGTGTTATCTAGACCATTGACAATGTTAACTTTAAAAGGTGTTAGGTATATCTAGAAAAAATAATTTATTTATTTCTTTTTGGAATTTAACACAATATTGTTGAATGCTCCAGTTTTGGAATTTCATTCCATGTATGGGGAATTTTTTGTATACATTGATTCATATTTGAGAGGACATGGTTGTGACCTAATACAGAATGATCGATTAATTGCTTATGCTTCACATCAGATTAATCCTCGTGATTTAAATTAATGTAAATATGATTTGGAATTATTTTCTGTTGTTTTTGCTTTAAAATATAGAGTCATTGTCTGTATGTAGTTAAATGAGATATATATACTGACAGAAAAAATGTTTGAATTATATAATCACTCAGAAAGAGTTGAACATGAAACATAGGATATGGTTAGAAATAATTTATGATTATTAATACATGATTCAATACCACCCAGGAAAGCTAAATAAACTGGCTGATGCATTGAGTCAAAAATGTAACGCTACATTAACCATTATACATTTGGAATGAGATTATTTGATTTTTGATTTCAGGAAATTTGTCATAAAATTTTTTTGGGCAGGAAATTCCGCTATTTTGTTTTATGTATCAGTACCATCATCCACAGTAAACAGAATAAGGAAATCTCAGAAGTATGATAGTGAGTTATTGTCACACGCTGTTTTTTTTTCATTGTATTGATTCGGTCGATTGTAAATACCGATCCTTTTCATGAGTATTTTTTGAGATTAATATTGAGTTTTTAAGTTTCATATATGTCTATCCACAATAATTTGGGATCCCAATTCCCCATTTAGGAGTTTTTTAAGAAAGGGTGGTTACTTCACGATTTGGGCCAACCGTGAGCCCATTTACAGTTTTAATAACCGAATTTGATTCTTTTATAAATATTTTTTTTTCAACCTTTTTCACCCATTAAACTCCCCACAGGTCCTATACTGACATATTAAGACATTAATATCAATTTTTACCCCATATAAATTCAAATTCATGTTGAATTGGGATTACTTATTTATGTATTAGGCCAGCCCATGGGCCCATTTCCTGTTTAAAAAAAATAATTGTTTCTTTTATATCAAATTAAATTTTTAATATTTTCACTGCATCCACCTTCCCATTGAATCCAATACCCCTATACCGACCGCAATTGTTTATTTACCCTCTTTGGAGCTCATATGGGTCACACATTAGGTTGAAAGTTCTCAGGTGGCCTCAAATTGCCCAGAATTGATAAGGTAAATAGTTTTATACATAACTCATTCAATTTGGGATCTTTTAAAAAAAAATTCTTTCTCGAGTTCTTACATACCATAGGCCACTCTACAAGAAGTTTATCCCATTACCATTTCTCTATGGTTGTATATATAATGGAATATGAAGAGTTTTCTAGTGGAGAAGATGAGATTCCATATGCTTTATCCTCCCTCATCATCCTCATTTCAATTTTTCATGGTTTTATAATCACCCCTAGTAATGATCGACCTGGGGTTCTATTGTACCATGGTTTTTATAGAGTTTATATTAATTTAGGTCTGGTATTCATAGGGTTAGGGTTTATAAACCTGCAACGGGTGATTTCAGGTGTGAGTATTTGTTATGCCAGGGATGTGAGGTAGGATATCCCTTTCACAAACCATTACCATTTAAGTTTCATCATTTTAATTCTTTTATAACCATATTAATATGAAATTTGATGTTGCGAAACTTTTTTTCTAGTGGTTTTTTTTTAAATTTTGTTTTGTGACTTATTCTGTTAAAAATATAGTTTTTTTAGTATTAATGGGCACTCCTCTTAATTGATAAATTATTACATGAGATTTAGCACATTGTTTATGGAATTTTTAATTTGTCTCAGTATCTTGAATAACTTTATTTAATTAAAGTGGTGTATTATCCCCTTTTAAGTGCTTAACACAATTAGTTTATTAAGAGTGCATGCAATGTGTTCGGTAAATTGGCTGGTTGGCTTTTATATGTCTACTGAAATTTAAAATAATTTGTTTGGATTTATAAATATATTGGCAGCATGTAGAAAAATTATTTTGTGATCCTTTTAAGTCTTTAAAATTTTTATTTTATTTTATAAACAAATAGTTTTTGGTTTACAACATGTTTTTGTACGAGTTGCAAGAAAATGGCCCGTTTCACATTCTTATAAAAATGGTTTTGTTTTGAATATATCAGATGAGTTTTTTAAGGGATTTATGAATGTGTTTTTATTTTTTAAATTTTGTGTACAAACCACCTTAATAAAATTTAAATTCATAACTTTGTCAAATGTTAGTTCTGAGAAATTGTTTAAAGGCTCGTTTGGAATTTCAAAAAAATGAAGAATTAGTGTTTTACTTATATATAACAAGTTGTGTCAATTGGGATTGATTTATGATCCATTAAAATATTTTATTAAATGTTTTTAGGGCTGAAAAATATGGTTTTGTATGGTTTTGATGTGTTTTTATAATTGAATGAGTGTTTTTGAATGAGTTTTATGGGAAAATCCTCAATACACTCCTTGAAATTGTTTTATGAAAATATTTAGTGGTTTGTTGATTTGTGAAAGAAATGTGAAGAAAGTTTGTGGGATGATTTTGTGATTATGGTTTGGGAATGGACTTTTTATGTTGAATATCTATTTGATAATATGTGTTACTTGATTGAGCACTAAAGGGAATACCTGGTATCTAGGTGAGCGGACGTGTACTAGAATGCTAGTGATCTGTTGGGGTTTGGCCCCTGTTACACGTAGAAAGTTTGATGATTACAAAACTAACTAAACTATGATGATTATGATGTTGGGGGACCACTAGGTTATGGTTATGATCCTTAATAGTGTCTCATGTGCACGAGAACGGATATTTATTATAGTTACATTCATCGAGATATGAGGTGCCTGGGGCTCACAACTGAGCAGTGCCTAGTGGTGTTACCGTGACTTGTACACATCAGATCTTTTGTACTCACTGTCGGAATAAAGTGTGTATGGTTTCTAAATTCAGTTGTGTGTGTGATTTATTTAAAAGTTATAATTATTTAAGTAATCCCTTTTGAAAACTATTTTCATTTTGACGTTTCACCTCTTTGAAAGTTATTACTAGAATTCTTGTATATAAAACATGCTAGTTTTTGTCTGGTAGTTTTTTATAGCATGTGACCTCATATAGAAGACATAACTTTATATTTTTATTTAAAACATGAAATTTATTTTTCTTTTATATTAAAGGATGTGCATTGGGAATAGAATATTGGGCTAACCTACTGAATTTTAATACTCATGCCTATTATCTTTTTCTATTTCTAGCCCTTGTGCAGGTTTCACCTTGAGTTTGGTCACCTTGGGAGATGTGTGATAATTTTTTGGAGAGTGAAAAGTGGTGTCACATTGAGTTAGTTGGTTAATGGGTTTTGTCATTTGAGTTGTTGTCTTAGTTTTATTTTCAGTTTCTTGTACAAATAATGTTCACTTCAATTTCTATATACATATATTTTCGGATTTCCATTTCATTCCACTGTTTGTTTGATTGTTCATATACGGGAGAAATAGTTCTATTGTGTACTCTATTAATTCCCTTGGTACTTCTCGCCATCCCGGGAGGATCATGAATGCCTCTCGGGACTGGTCGCAGGTTGGCCTGGGTGACCGTTTCAGGGTCGACTTGGACTGGTTCGTGACAAAATGGTATCAAAGGAGGTCTGCTCTTAGGAGATCGTTCTTTTTAGAGCTCCCTTTTTATTTTGAGGATGTCAAGTAGATGGATTCTTATTTTTGGGACATGAGGGGTAAGTTCAAAAATAGATTCACGAACTCTTTCTCATTCTAATCCTCGGGTTTCCATGGGATATCTGGTTTTATTACTATCCTATGTTCTTGTTGATTGTTTGGTGTTGGGATATGACAAGGGGAGTGTGACTAATGACCTCTGTGATCTCGCAGGGCTTGGAAAGCCATGTTGAGCTTGGGAATGGTCCTAATACGTCTCTCTATCTTGGTTTTGTGTATCACATATGGCCTCCAACCATATGGTCAACTCACCCACCAACACTATTTCCCTTTTTTGGGTCCCTTGAGCCATTCTTTAATTATGAATTTTTGGTTTTAAAATCCTTGTGTGAGAATTCTGGACATGGGTTTTAATGGAAGTATTATATTTTGAAAATTGAAATATGGGTATTTCAAAAATTAAATATAATAATTTTTTTTGAAGGTTGTGTTTTTGTTAAAAAAAATGGAGCGAAGTGGAAATGATTCAATAGGATTGGATTATCCATAATCTAAAAATGTGGTTTGTTGGAATAAAATGTTTCTAAATTTTGAATCATTTTACGGTGATTCTGGATCTTTGTTTGAAATGGGGTAATTTGAGATCTTAAATTTTTTTTGAACCAGATAAACTAGTTTTGGAAATTTGTTTTGATCAGTTGGTGTTTTCCTAGAAAGGGTATTGGTCTCTATGGACCTTGGATTATGAAAATATACCTTGGTGAATTATAAAAAATGGGAACGGGTTTTTTGGAGTGGTTTGGTTATTTTAAAAATTTTTTAAAATGAAAAGTGGTTGGTTTTTATGTAAATGGTTCTTAATTAGTTGTTGTTTTTTTGTTAATTATGAAAAGGGTTTTTGACTTGGTGGTTGGTGTTCCTTTTGAAGGTAAATGATTTTTGGAATTATGTTGTTTAGTTTTAGCCATTGGTGCTTTCAGGGATTCTCACATGAATGTTTTTATTGATATATGTAAGGATGGACTATATGGAATAGTGGTAGGGTGCCTAGGGTGGAATGGAAATGTTCATGTTGGTGAGACATTATGAAACATCATTGGTGAATGTGGAAACCCACCACGTTATTTTTTATGCAAAAGTGTTTTGAGCTGAAATTTTTTGGCCATTTATTCTTAACCAAAGGTTATGTGGCTAGTTTTTTTGTATTTCGTAGAATAACTGTTTATTCAGTAATCTTACTTGTGATCTAGAGTTCATACTCTTGTTGTATTTTGAGATGAGCTCTTTTTGCGTGCTCGGTTTTGGAGTAGTTTTCATAGGGTTTCTAATGATGTGTTTGATGTTGTGATGTGTCCATGGATAGTTCTCCATTGGAAATTTTTCCTCCTGATCAACCTAAGGATTCATTTAAAATGTAAAATCCACCTCTTTTGATGAATCCTCAACCTGTTTTTTGGAATAGAGAGATCTTTGGGAACTATTAAAAGTGATTCTAGGTCGTGATAATTCTTTTGGACAGAAAAGTTGTGTTGGGTGATGTTGATGTGTTTCACCATATTCCTTTTCCATTCTTCCCATTATTTAGAGTGAGATAGAATTTTGATATGTATCTATGATTACCTATTTATATGAAGGTTTCTATTTGGTGAGAAAGTGAGTTTTTTAGTTGTTTGATCCTCATCACCTGACTGTGGTGCAACAGATGCATCAAGAATCAGGGCTCCAGTCATAGGCCTCAGAGTTATGCTTTTCACATAGTCAGGAAATAGATAGAGGTGTAGAGTGCTCAATTAGGATCCTGCCTCCACTATTTTGGTAAGTTAGTTTCTATGTCAATGTTTTGGTTCCTCCTTTCTATGAATTTCATTTTGTCGCAACAACTGTGGTGGACTTACCCCTCACACTGTGTCTATTGTTATGCCTTCATGGATGTGGGTTTTCAATCAATGTCCATGTGTGACCCGCCAGAGAAAATCAGGTGCATTCATGGTGTTAACTATTCATATGTGGAGAGTTTTGGGTAGTTTATTTGTTTCTATTGTGGTTTCAGTGGCAAGATTATTTGGTCCCCTTCCCCCCATCCCCGAGTGGTGGGGGTCCAGATATGTGCTGAATGTGTTGGTCAACTTCTTTCCCCTCCATTCGGGAGTGGTTGTTTTATATGTTCATGTTGTAACCCTATTAACGTGGTATTTTATGTTTTTTTAGGAGTGTTTTTTTGGGCTTTTGTGAGTAAGGAGGAATTCTAGCTCATGTTGAATTCTTGTCTCTTTGTTGCTAGTTGGTTTCTAATGGTGGGGAGACCCACCATGGGTCTCATGGATTTTCATCCAACAAACTTTTCTAGTGATTATTTTTTATTAATGGTGGGGATTCCATTATGGAATCTCCTGGAATATTTGGGTTTTGTGAGTGCTCTTTGGTTTGGGTGTTGGTTGGGTTCATTGGGAGAAGGCCCAACAATCGTGTTCTTGTCTTGGTTGTGGAGGTGGTGGCTTCATCTTTCTGTTGATTCTATGGACGTGGTTGTGAGTTGTGTTTTGTTTCTGTAAGAGTATTATGTTCCATTGTTGGTGATTGAAATTTCATTATCTTTAGAGGATGGATTATTTTTTTATGTAATCCTTTGGTTTTTTATTTTTTCAGCTGGAAAGTGTTATGGCTTTCTAGAGGCGGAAAGCATTAATGGTGGGGAGGATTGTCACACACGGTGTTTTTTGTCTTTGTATTGATCCTCTCCATTGGATATACTGATCCTTTTCATGGGTATTTGGTGAGATTAATCTTGAGTTTTTAAGTTTCATATATGTCTATCAACCCTAATTTGGTATCCCCACTTCTTGTTTGGATGTTTTTGATGAAAGGGAGGTTACTTAATGATTTGGACAACTGTGTGCCCATTTTCAGATTTAAAAACATAATTTTATTCTTTTATAAATAATTTGTTTTGAATATTTTTTCATCCATTCAACTTACCACTTGTCATATATGGACATATTAATGCTTCCATAGCCTTTTTTGGAACATAGAAATTCAAAATCATGGTGAATTGTGTTTACTTATTTAGGTATTGGGCCAGCCCATGGGCCCATTTGCTGTTTTTAAAAATATATTTGATTATTTTATATATATTTCAATTACTAATATTTTTTGGTTATTCTACCTTCCCATCAAAAAAATACCCCTATACTCACCCCCATTCTCTATTTACCCTTTTTGGAGCTCATATGGTTCTCAGATTAGGGAAATCGTTCTCAGGTTGCCTCAAATCGCCCAGAATAGATAAGGTACGTAGTTTTATACATAAAACATTAAATTCGTGCTCTTTTTTCAAAAAAATATTCTTTACCTTGTTCTTACAGATATTAGGAGACTCTCCAAGAAGTTTTATCCCATTAAATTTTCTCTATGGGTGCAGATCAAATGGAATACGAAGAGATTTGTAGTGTAGAAGTTGAGATTCCATATCCATTATCCTCCCACTTCTTCCTCCATTCAATTTTTCATTGTTTTTTGTTATCCACTAGTAATTATAGACCTATATTTATGTTATACCATTGTTTTTTATGGATTTAATATTCATTTAGGTCTGGTCTTCATATTTTTAGGGTTTATAAACCCGCGACTGGTGATTCTGGGTGTGCTTTTCCGTTACGCCAAGGATTTGAGTTAGTATATCCCTTTCAAAAACATTTATCATTTATGTTTCATCATTTTAAATCTTTTATAACTTTATTTATATGATATTTTCTACTATGAAACATTGGTTCTAATGGTTTTGTGTTAAAATTATGTTTTGTGACTTATTTTGTTAAAAATATTGTTGTTTTGGTATAAATGTTCACTCCTCTTATCTGATAAATTATTCCATGAGATTTCAAATTTGGTTTATTGTATTTTGAATATTAGTCAGTAGGTTGAATAAATTTATTGAATTAAAACGTGGTATTATCCCTTTTAAGTTCTTAACACATGTTGTTTTTTTACAGAGTGCAGGCAATGTGTTCGGTAAATTTCCCTCTTGGATATTATGTGTCTATAGCAATTTAAAATATATTTTTTTGTATTTATAAATATATTGGAAGCATGTAAGAAACATATTTTAGGATCCTTTTATGGCTCTCAAATTTTGATTTTCTATCATAATCAAATGGTTTTTTTTTTACAACATGTTTTGTCCTGAGTTGCCAGAAAATGGCTCGTTCCACATTCTTATAAAAATGGTTCTGTTTTGAATATGTAACCTAATTGTTTTAAGGGATTTATGAATGTGGTTTTGTTATTTAAATGGTGTTTACACACCTCCTTAAAAAATTTTAAATTCATAACTTTATCAAATGTTAGTTTTGAGAAAATGTTTAAAGTACCATTTGTCCTTTCCTAAAATAAATAATGAGTGTTTTACTTATATAAAACAAGTTGTGTCAATTGGTATTGTATTATGGTCCCTGAAATGATTTTATTAAATGTTTTTAGGGATTACAAATATTATTTGGTATGGTTTTTATGTTTTTATATAATTTAAAGTGTTTTTTAATGAGTTTTATGTGCAAATCCTCAATACAGTCCTTGAAATTGTTTTTCGAAAATATTTATTGGTTTGTTGTTTCATGAAAGTAATGTGAAGAAAGTTTTTCGACTATTTTTTTGTTTCTATTTTTGGAACATAATTTTGATGTGAAATGTGTATTTGGTAATATGTGTATCACCATTGAGCTCTAAACGGAATCCCATGTATCTAGGTGTGCAGACGTGTATTTGTATGCTAGTGATCATGTGGGGTTTGGCCCATGTTTCGCATAGAAAGTTTGATGATGACAACACTAACTAAACTATGATGATGATGGTGGTGGGGGACCAATATGTTATGGGTATGCTCCCTACTAGTGTCTCATTTTCATGAGAAAAAATATTTGTTATGGTTACTTTCACCAAGATTCGAGGTATCTGGGGCTCGCAACTGATTAGTGCCTAGGGGTGTTACCGTGACTTGTTCTCATTGAATATTTTGTAATCACCATCGGCATACAGTGTGTTTGATTGCTAAATTCAGTAGTGTGTGTGATTTATTTAAAAGTTAAATTTCTTTAAATCATCCCTTTTGAAAACTATTTTCATTTTGAAGGTGTGCTGCTTTGAATGTTATTACTAGCATTCTTGTATATAAAACATGCATGTTTTTGTATGGTAGTTTTTTTAAAGCATGGGACCTCATTTATAAGTCCTAATTTTATATTTGTATTTAATACACGAAATTTATGATTCATTTATTTTAAAGTATGTGCATTGGAAATAGAATATCGGGCTAACCTACTTAGTTTTAATACTAACGCATATTGTCTTCTTCTATTTTAACACCTTGTGCAGGTTTCACCATGACTTCAATCACCTTGCTAGATGTGTGATCATTTTGTTAGAGAGTGACCAGCGAGGTCACATGGAGTTATTTGGTTATCAGGTTTGGTCAGTTGAGTTGTTGTCTTACTTGTACTTCTAGTTTCTTGTACAATTAATGTTCAGTTCAATTTTTATATAAATGTATTTTGGTCTGTCCATTTCTTTTCGCTATTTTTTTGATTGTTAATATATGGGAGAAATCGTTCTCTTGTGTACTCTATTGATTCCCTTGGTGATTGTCGCCATCCTGGATAGATCATGAACGCCTCTCAGGACTTGTCATGGGCTGATCTATGAGACCAGTTGAGGGTCATCATAGACTGGTTTGTGACAGTTGTATAAAGAGGGATAATTGGTTCAAAAGGGTATATTTCCAATGTTTAATATTGATATAGACTTTATTTTAATATTTAAGAATAGATTGTGTGTGCCCTGTGATTCATAGTTAAGGGAAGAGTTGTTATGTGAAATTCATAGTTCTCCATTTTCAGTTCATACTGACAGTACAAAGATATAGAGAGATCTATTGGAGTATTACTGGTGGGATCAAATAAAAAGATATATTTCTGAATTTACTATGAAAATATTGACTTTTCAACAAGTTAATGTCGAGATGAAGTTATCTAATGGGGTGCATTAGGCTTTAATAGTACCAGAGTGTAAATGAGAATGTGAGTTTGTGGACTTCGTTGTGGGATTACCAAAGACATCTTGATGTAACCATGCAATCTAGGTTATTATTAATTGATTGACTAAATCTATTCATTTTCTTCCTATTTGATACACTCTGTCTCATGATTATCTTTCTCGATTGTATATTAAATCTACTGTTATGTTACGTTGACTTGCTATGTCCATTGTATCTAATCAGGATCCCAAGATTACTTCTATATTTTGGAAAGGCATTCAGAAGTCATTGGTTACTAAATTAAATTTTAGTACTGCTTTTTTTCATCATTCAGATGGGCAATCAGAATGAACTAATCTGAAATTAAAATAAATTCTATGTTCTTTCTCAATGCATTATCGGGGATGCTGGGACCAACATCTTGTTTGGTTGATTTTTATTATAATAATAGTTTTCATTCAAGTATTCCTATAGAACCATTGGAGGTAATATATAGAATGTTGGGTTGAACTCTAGATTTTTGGGATGATGTGGGTGAATGAAGTTGATGGGACCAGAATTGGTAGATGAGATAGAAGAAAAAGAACATTTCATTCAGAAGAAATAGATAATAGCTTAGATTAGGCAGAAAATTTATACGGCTAACCATTGGAAGGATATTGTTTAAGGTAGGTGATCATGTATTTATCATAGTATCTCCATGTAAAAGTGTGATGCATTTCGGTAAGAAGTTAAAGTTGAGATCGATGATAATTGGAACCTATGTAATCCTAGATACAGTTGGATCAATTTCCTACAGTGTAGATTTACCTATAAGTTTATCTCGGGTACACATTGTTTTTATGTTTCAATTTGGAGAATGTATATGCCAAATCTATCTCATGTTTTTAGTAATTAGGTAGTTCTGTTAGAATAAAATCTCTCTTATGAGGAACAACCAGTCCAGATACATGATGGAAGAGAGGATATGATGAAGAATAAGGAAATTCATCAGGTAAAGGTTTCCCAAAAACAATATTTTTTTAGAGGGAACATGTGAATCTGAGAATTCTATGAGGGATAAATAACCACATTTATTTGATAATTGAGTAATACTGTGAGGACATAATTTCAAAAGGGGGAAAAGATATAACATCCCAGGTAAATAAATAATATTAAATTTTAATATTTAATAATAATTTTGAATTAAATGTTAATTTTCCTTTAAAGGGGATGAAATGTTCTATGGAGTCCTCGACACTCAACAATGTGTTTCATCTGAAATCACATGTTGTAGACAAAGCTAAGTCATACTAAAAAATAATAATATTATATTATATTATATGGTAGTTAACTCCTAGTATTTTTATTGGTGGGAATGAAATTAACTAACTACAATATGATTATACATGTTTGTTATATGATATTACATTTATTTAATAAAATTTAGAGGCTTGAAATGAGTATGAATCGAATTTTAAGCACAAATACTAAAATATTTTTTAATTGTAGTTCTACCGACTCATGATGAAAAAAACTTTTCAAATATAGTTTTTGTTACATTTATATGTTCAATTTGACGAAATTATCATCTTATTTAGAAGTGGGAAATAAAAATTAACTTTGGATTAAATTTTTTTATTTTTTGGATAAAGATAATTTTTTTATGAATAATGAAAAATACTTCATTTAAATTCCAAACTGTCATTTAATATAATTTACATATATAACTAGATTGTTATTTTTACAGGATTTCAAGTTTAATTGGATTATATTTTTACCATTTAATACAATTTTGGTCATTTTATATAATTTTACATTTGAAATTGTACATAAACAAGTGTCAATAATTTGATAGTTATTAATTTATAAAAACACACTATTTTGGTTTGGATAATCAAAACTAATTTCAAATTAATTTCTGCCACTTCTGTGTTTTGAATATAGAAAAATTGATTCCATATTTCCTATAAGGATGTCCAAATTATGTAAATATATAACTATTATTTTTAGACATTATGAATAGTAACTTCGGTAAATATTTTATTTACCATGGTTAAAGGGTAAATATAGTAAATAAGTGAAAAAATAATTTTATATTAATATTAAATTACACTAAAACATGACATAATCCTAGTGGATGATGTATGTCCGACCATGGTCATCTATGGGTTGATTTTGGGACCCTATAGTGCCACTTGATAATGAAAATTACATTTTATAAAAATTATTATAACATTAAGTAAAATGTAACATGAATATATATCTTTTTGTAAAACAATTTTAATAGTGCTATATATGTGATAGTTTCGACAATAAATATTCATTATAAAGATAAAAAGATTTCCTACATCATGGTATTTGATTTATCATTTTTAGAAATTTTATAAATAAATATATGTATGACAGAATGATGATGTAATGATTACCAAATTAATGATTGTTTTAAGTAAATGAGATTATAAATATTAAAATAAACATAATTTGAAACTTTTTATGCCATAAAAGATTTTTATAGATAATTATGACCTTTTATATTTGAATTAATGAAGTTTTATCTAATGTGTAATTTTGTTTTAGATTATAAAAATTTTCATAATGTGAATAGTATAAATATTAACAAAAATGAGTTTTTAAATTAATTAATATATTATTAAATGATAAAATAGTTCAAAAAATATAATATTCATCCTAATGAAAGATATAATGTTAAAAATTTCATTAATAATAAATTTTGTGTTTCTTAATATTTTATGGTAAATATATTAACCATATAGATGAATATACAAGAATACATAATAAAAGTTAGGTATGTTAACAAAGGGTTCAATAAAAATGATAAGGATTAAAAAATATCGAAAACCTATCCAATTATAATTGGACGATTTTAATTAGACATATATTCATAGTATCATCTAATTTAATGTTTTTTACCTTTTCAAATAGAAAATATGTTTTAAAATAATATAATACTTTCGAACATTCTTAAAGAACCCATCCTCCCACTTATAAAATGGTCATCACCTCTAACCAATTAATCACCCCAGTAATTCTCCTTGTCTCATTCATCCTCTGGACAAATAATCTCCCAAAATCAATATCTTCCCTCGATAAGCCTTACCTATGGAATAAAGAACTCCAATAAATATGTTTGGTTTAAACAAGAGGGAGTTAACCGATTTAATGGTAACATCTTCTCTCAAGTTGATTTCATTTATTTTCCTTCTCCAAACCCATAATATTTTTTGATTAAATTGTTTTATAAAAAGAAAAGTATATTATATATAATAGGATTTTTTATATGAGAGTTATTATAACTAATATTCTACACACCACCATCTAATGTATTTAGAACATACTTTTTCTGTGGATGACGAATTACTACCTCACGAAACGATGATTGCTCTATTACCTCCTACCACCTCTTATGGTGGAATTAATGATGGAAATGAAAATATATTTGGTATATATTATATATATATTGTTTCTATGCTTCTTAATTTTTCATTTATAAAATTAATTTTTGGGTTCTATAAAAGGAAAATAGGATAATTTAATATGAGGAAATGCAGACTACCTCCCCCTCAATGTGATAAGACTCGTTCATTCCATACGTGGAACATACAAAGGATATAGTTAATGAATTTATATATTATATTATACAGGAATTATTATATACCTATTTATCGTTAGGTCTTCATTCATTTAAATACAAAATTGAAATGAAATTTGCGTTCATGCCTACCTGCGGCCTACCGTCTCCATGAATGGTGCATTTCTTTTCTTATCTCCAATTGTTATGTACTATTATAAATATATATATATATATACTAGATATATATATTATATATATATGATATCTAAATCATGATTATCATTCTGTAGATAATGTAATTTTTAACAAATGGATATCTTGTAATTATAAGAAGTTCATTTTTGACTCAATTTCCAAATATCCACTAAACAACCCTTATTAACATAAATGATTATGTAATGTTTATAACAGGATAATAAGTGATTTAAAAGGAATAATAAACTTGAAAAAATTTATAAAGCGAGTAGAAGTTATCTTTACATTGTTATTTAGTAGATTAAAGAACGAACAAGTCAAGTCATACACAATGTAAGGCAACTTAGAAAGTGTTGAACATGAAACATAGGATATGGTTAGAAATAATTTATGATTATTAATCGATGATTCATTACCACCCAGGAAAGCTAAATAAATTGGCTGATGCATTGAGTCAAAAATGTAACGCTACATTAACAATTATACATTTGGAATGAGATTATTTGATTTTTGATTTCAGGAAATTTGTCATAAAATTTTTTTGGGAAGGAAATTCCTCTATTTTGTTTTATGTATCAGTACCATCATCCATAGTAAATAGAATAAGGAAATCTCAGAAGTATGATAGTGAGTTGTTGTCACACGCTGTTTTTTTTTCATTGTATTGATTCGGTCGATTGTAAATCCCGATCCTTTTCATGAGTATTTTTTGAGATTAATATTGAGTTTTTCAGTTTCATATATGTCAATCCACCATAATTTGGGATCCCCATTCCCCTTTTAGGGGTTTTTTAAGAAAGGATGGTTACTTCACGATTTGGGCCAACCGTGAGCCCATTTCCAGTTTTAATAACCGAATTTGATTCTTTTATAAATATTTTTTTCCATCTTTTTTCACCCATTAAACTCCCCACATGTCCTATACTGACATATTAAGACATTAATATCAATTTTTACCCCATATAAATTCATATGCATGGTGAATTGGGATTACTTATTTATGTATTAGGCCAGCCCATGGGCCCATTTCCTGTTTTAAAAAAAATAATTGTTTCTTTTATATCAAATTAAATTTTTAATATATTCACTGCATCCACCTTCCCATCGAATCCAATGCCCCTATACTGACCGAAATTGTTTATTTACCCTCTTTGGAGCTCATATGGGTCACAGATTAGGTTGAAAGTTCTCAGGTGGCCTCAAATTGCCCAGAATTGATAAGGTAAATAGTTTTATACATAACTCATTAAATTTGGGCTCTTTTTAAAAAGAATATGTTCTTTCTCGGGTTCTTACATACCATAGGCCACTCTACAATAAGTTTGTCCCATTACCATTTCTCTATGGTTGTAGATATAATGGAATATGAAGAGTTTTCTAGTGGAGAAGATGAGATTTCATCTCCTTTATCCTCCCTCATCATCTTCATTTCAATTTTTCAGGGTTTTTATAATCACCCCTAGTAATGATCGACCTGGGGTTCTATTATACAATGGTTTTTATAGAGTTTATATTAATTTAGGTCTGGTATTCATAGTGTTAGGGTTTATAAACCCGCAACGGGTGATTTTAGGTGTGAGTATTTGTTATGTCAGGGATGTGAGGAAGGATATCCCTTGCACAAACCATTACCATTTAAGTTTCATCATTTTAATTCTTTTATAACCCTATTAATATGAAATTTTATGTTGCGAAACTTTTTTTCTAGTGGTTTTTTTGCAACTTTTGTTTTTTGACTTATTCTGTTAAAAATATAGTTGTTTTAGTATTAATGGGCACTCCTCTTAATTGATAAATTATTACATGAGCTTTAGTACATTGTTTATGGAATTTTTAATTTGTCTCAGTATCTTGAATAACTTTATTTAATTAAAGTGGTGTATTATCCCCTTTTAAGTGCTTAACACAATTAGTTTATTAAGAGTTTATACAATGTGTTCGGTAAATTGGCCAGTTGGCTTTTATATGTCTAATGCAATTTAAAATAATTTGTTTTGATTTATAAATATATTGGCAGCATGTAGGAAAATTATTTTGGGATCCTTTTATGTCTTTAAAATTTTTATTTTATTTTATAAACAAATATTTTTTGGTTTACAACATGTTTTTGCACGAGTTGCAAGAAAATGGCCCGTTTCACATTCTTATAAAAATGGTTGTGTTTTGAATATATCAGATGAGTTTTTTAAGGGATTTATGAATGTGTTTTTATTTTTTAAATGTTGTGTACAAACCACCTTAATAAAATTTAAATGAATAACTTTGTCAAATGTTAGTTTTGAGAAATTGTTTAAAGGCTCGTTTGGAATTCCCAAAAAATGAAGAATGAGTGTTTTACTTATATATAACAAGTTGTGTCGATAATTTCATTTCAGGATGTGCGGACTACCGCCCCCTCAAAGTGATATGACTCGTTAATGGAATATGTGGGAAGTATAATGGATTTCCTTAATGATATTATATATGATATTATAATGTAATTATAATATACCCATGTATCATTATATAATAATTCCATTTAAATAAGGAATATAAATGAAAGTAGTGTTCATGCGTACGTACAGCTTACTATCTCCATGAACTGTGTATTTCATTTCTTATATCCAAATGTTATGTACTATTATAAATAAATATATATACTAGATATATATTATATATATGATATATAAATCATGAATATCATTCTGGATATAATTAACTTTTGACCATGTGAAAAAACAAGTAATTATAAGAAGTCCATTTTTGACTCATGTACCAAATATCGACAAAACGAACATTATTAACAAAAATAATTACATAATTTCATGGTAGTAAGGGATATAAAAGGAATATTAAACATGAAAAATCTTCATAAGAATGTAAAATTATCTTTTGTTTATTATTTAGGAGATTAATTAATGTTCGAGTCATGTCTGGAACGTGGTAAGGGAATTTGTCTCAATATCCTTTCGTTTAGGATTATTTTGTTTTAATACACGACATTATTTTATATGATGTAGAAGAACCTTTTAATTTGCATTTCATTCAAAGGGAATAATTTTCCTCGAATCATTTTACTAAAATTTTAAAAAAAGAATGTTTTTTTTAACGTAAGTGGTGATAATGACCTTTCTACCACCATGAGTATTATTTAATCCTTGGATTCCTTAACAAGCCATAATGTTTTTCAAAGGAAAATAAAATAACATATACTATTTTAGGTATTTTGGTATTGAAAAAGCTTTTGATTATGAATTTTTTAATGTCAATATATTTAAATTATATATTATGATTGAAATGTGAAAATTTTTCTTTCCTTTATTATTGTTTTAGGTGTTATGAATATGTTATGGTTCATGGGAATTATTTATGTATACAGGTGGTTTCTTGAAAAACCTTGGGCAGGTGAGACCGGGATAGCTCTCAAATGCATTGGCTAACATGATGGAGGTAAACATGAATTTTTTTCAAAAGATATTTAGGTACAATACTATTATTGGTATTCCAAATGTAACTCCTTGTGTAGTTGTGGTAGATAAAATGTATGTGTGATATGAATGACACAAGGTACCATTATGATTTATGTTATCTATGTGTTATTCATAAATATTATGATTTCAAGATGTAATTTAAAGAGCTTATGTTATGTATGCAATGATGATGTAATTTTATCTTTCATTGTTTTATATCCCTTACTGAGATTTTTATGCTCATCCCATGTTTTGAAATGTTTTTCATATGACCTAAAGTTGAATAGGGTCATGAATGGGATCAAAGAAAAGTCAGGTTGTCAAAAACATGTGTCAAGACATGAATCTTTTTTCAAGAGTTTTAATTTTATGAAAAAAATGGAAACATGGTAGAAGTATCTACCTTGTAATTTTTGAGATTTAATGTAATTGTTATGGCCTAATTCACTAAAACTCTAAACCTGAAAAGATCCTCAATGTTAATTATTCATTTAATTTAAGATTATATAATATATAAGGTTGGGTCCTAATAGATTTTATCAGAGGTTGTTTTAGATAACATTAGGAGATATGGAATTGTTAAATTAATATCCATAAATTAATTTCTGTTAATATTGAAGTGATATATGATTTTCAGATTACCATGTTTCTTTTCTTAAAATATTTTTGTGTTCAGAAATGTTTTCAGCAGAGGAAACAAGGAAGCTATTTTGAGATGACATTTGGGGGAAGACAACCTTCAAAATCATAAACCTGAGATGGTCAGAATTGGAACTCAACTGTTTGTTATAGTCATGGAACAAATGACATAGGCTACAAATGATGGTGATATCCATGCATGAGATCATCCATATAAACCACAGAGGAACAAGTCTGTAGTGTAGCATTTCACGAGGCAACATCCCCAATCATTTAGAGGATCATCTGACCCCGTGCTCGCAGAAGGGTGGATTAAAGAACTGGAGAAAATATTTGATGTCATGGGGTGTTCATAACATCAAATTTTTAGTCTTAATGTTTACATTTTTGAAGGTGTATCAGATCAGTGGTGGTCAATGGTAAAAAATATTAGGGATAGTGAGGATATTTATTCTCTTGATTGGGATGAATTCGAAGGTATGTTTCTTGAGAAATATCATCCTACGGTTGTTCGGGTTAGGATGGAAAACATTTTCATGAATTGAGGTAGGCTGAAGTCTTATTGGATTCTTATAAAGAAAAATTCACTTGACTGGCAAGGAATGCTCCATATTTCATAAGATGTCTTGATAATAAAATCAACATTTTTTAGTCCAGATTAAAGCCAATGTATCGAAGGGATTTTTCTTCTTTTGAGTTAAAATGTTATGAAAAACATGTTCATTGTGTGGAGAAGGTGGAAATGGATTTTGATGTTGATCAGGTGTGATTTGAAAAATAATATAATAAGCAGTCTAGGTGGAAGACGAAAGGGATGAACTCCATAAAAAAGAATGATGGTATGAAATGCAGTTTTTCAGTTTGTGAAAATTGTGGTAAAAATATTACTAGTGAATGTATTTTTAATTATAGTAAGTGATACCAATGTGGAAAAGTGGGACATAAGACACTTAATTAGATAGAAAAAGATCAGGTTAGTGGTAAGAAAAAATCTGATTTATAGTTAGTAAAATTATTTAAGTGAAATGAAATGGGTCATTATGAAAATGAGTCTCTAATAAAGAACTCAACTGAGGGAATGAAGCTAGATACAAGAATAATGGAGTGGTGAAGTCCTTTGCAACTACATCAGCAGATGATGGGCCATCAAATGAAGTATTATCAGGTACACTATTTGTTTTTCAGATTATGCCAATGTATTGTCTGATTCAGGGCCTACACACTCTTTCATTTCCTAGAAGTTTTCTAGTTAATTGGTAATTAGATATCAGTATATGAATCATGATATTATGGTAAAAAACCATGAGGAAATGTTGTAACAAAAAGAAATTATAAGAACCTTCTTATCCTTTTCTGTGGAATGAATCTACATATAACCGATATTTTTTTCCTCTAGTAGAGTTTGATGTTATTTTTGGTATGGATTGGCTTTCTGTTTTTCATGCTAAGATTTACTGTATTGCTAAATAGTTTTATTTTCAGAATGATTTTTAGTTTGTGTGTTAGAATGAACCATTAATTTTGATAACATATTAGGAAGCTAAGAAACAAGTAAAATATGGAAATGAATGTTACCTTGCACATATTTTTGAAAACAAAGGAACTATTCAGATTAATGAATTGACAATGGTAAATGAGTATCATGATGTTTTATCTGATGAATTTTCCAGTATTATACCTGATAGGCAAGATGAATTTACTATTGACTTAGTTCTTGATTCTAAGACAATTTCAAAACCCCCTTATTGAGTGGCTCAAATTGAACTTTTAGAGTTAAAGAAGCAATTGCTGGAGTTATTAGATAAAGGTTTCATTCAACCTAGAAAATCACCAAGGGGTGCTTCTATCTTTTTTGTTAAAAATTAAGATGGTTCAAGATACATCACATTAATTATAGAGGATTTAATAACAACAATATTATGAACTAGTATCCTTTTCTTCATATCGATGATTTTTTTTAGATCATCTCTAGGAGGATCAGTATTTTTCAAAGATCGATATGAGGTCGGGGTATTATAAGTTGTATGTTAAGGAAACAGACATTCCGAAGACCGCATTTTGTACTAGATATGTTCATTATGAATTTCTAGTTATTCCTTTTGGGTTAACCAATACACCTACAATATTCATGTATCTTATGAATAGAATGTTCCTTGAGTTCTTGGAAATGATTGTGGTTGTTTTAATTGAATGTATTTTGGTTCTTTCTAAAATAAACGAGGAGAATGAAAGTAATTTAAGGATTGGCTTGAAAATATTAATTGAGAAGAAATTTTATTGGAAATTCATCATGTTTGAGTTCTGGTTACAATAAATTTCTTTCTTTGGTAACATTGTTTCAAAAAATGTCATAACAGTTGATCCTACTAATACATAAGTTGTTGAGTAATTGCCAAAACCCACAAATATAACTGATATTCATAGTTTTCTTTGTTTGGATGGTTATTCCCGGAGGGTTATAGAGATTATTGCATGGTTATCTACTACAATGATTCAGTTAACTTGAAAAGGTGTTAAGTTCATTTGGATAAGACAATGTGATGATGTTTTTCAGAAATTTAAAAGAAGATTGGTGAATGATCAAGTATTGGAACAATCTTCCAGAAATGGTGAGTTTTTTATTTACATTGAAGCTTCATTGAAAGGACTTGGTTCTGTCCTTATGAAGAATGATCAGTGAAATCCTTAAGTTTCACGTCAGTTGAATCCTCATGAATTAAATTACACTACCCATGATTTGGAATTAGCTACTGTTTTTTATTCATTAAATATTTTTAGGCATCATTTGTATGGAGTAAAATATGAAATATATAATGACCATAACATATTTGTGTATATATTTACTCATAAATAATTGAACATGAGATAGAGGATATGGTTGTGATTAATCATGGATTATGATTGAATTATCCTTTACCATTTGAGAAACGAATATAAAGTGGCCAATGATTGGAGTCGAATAAATAATGCTTCATTGACCTTCCAACTTTTGGAATGAGATTATTTGGTTTTTGACTTGTTGATCTTTATCATTGAAGTTGTTGGTGTAGGAAATTCATCAGGTTAGCTTCAGTTTTCCATGAAATCATCTCTATCATACTGAATAAGGAAAGCACAAATGAAATATTGTGAGTTACATAAAAAGGTAGAGTTGGTTCAAAATGGTATGTTTCCTGAATTTAATTTTGATAATTATTGGTTTTGGAGGTTTGGTAAGATATTACGTGTACCTTGTGATTCATAGTTGAAGTATAATTTTTTATATGAAGCTCATAGTTTTCTATTTTCAGTTCATCCTAACAGTACTAATATGTACAAAGATCATCATGAGTATTACTGGTGCGATGGAATGAAAAGAGATATTGCTGATTTTATTGTGGTGTGATTGACATGTCTGTGGGTTAAAGTAGAGAGGAAATTATAGAATGGGACTCCTCACTCTTTACCGGTTCTATAGTGGAAATGGAATATATATCCATGAACTTCATTGTGGGATTACCAAAGAAATCTCGATTTAATAATGAAATCATAGTTTTTGTATATCAGTTGACTAAATCTTCTCATTTCAATCCTATTTATGTTAACATGTCTGTAGATGAACTTTCACAATTCTATGTAAAAGTCATAGTCAGGTAGCACGATGTTCCCCTCTACCTTGTATCTGATCATGATCCTAGGTTTACATATAACTTTTGGAAAGTACATTAGAAGTTATTGGGTACTGAATTAAATTGAAGTACATCCTTTCATCCTCAATCAAATGGGAAGTCAAAATGAACAATTCAGACCTTGGAGGATATGCTACGTTCCTGTTCACTGGATTACCTGGGATGTTGGGACTAACATATTTCATTGGTTGAATTTCCTTTAAATAACTGTTTTCATTGCAGTATATTAATGGCTTGATTTGAGGAATTATATGTAATGCATTGTCGAACTCCAGATTTTTGGGATGAATTAAGTGAGTGGAAGCTGATGGGACCAGAATTGGTAGAAGAGATGGCAGAAAATCTTCATTTGATTTAGAAGCACATAAGAACAGCTCAGACCAGGAAGAAAAATTATGTGGATAATTGGAGAAAGGATCTTTTTTTTGAGGTAGGTGATCATGCCTTTTTAAAAATTTCTACATGTAAATGTGTGATGCATTTTGGTAAGAAGATAAAGTTCATTATGAGGTTCATTGTACCCTTTGAAATCATGGAAAATGTTGGATCAGTTTCTTACTTTAAAATCCTAGAACCGCAAGCCACTCAACGGGTGCCCCGAACATGGTTGGTCACATGAACTCATGTGCATTTCCCCAAATGCCAAAGGTTGTCGACTAATAGATAGTGCCCATGTTTGATAGTGGGTAATTTATGCCCTCATTTTTCAAAGTATAGCACAGCGGAAAAGATGAATGACATACAACAGTGGAAGTAGTAATCAATATACAACTGAAATGGAAATCCGTAGTAAAAGGGAACCAGATGTCATATATATAAAGATGCAGCATGTCATTAATTCTATGAAAGTACCCAGAACAGGATACACTGCAATACAAAGCAATACAAATCAATGTACAAGGTACAGCCAAACAAAACAAGGAGAGTAAATAGAACATAGCAGCATCACAAGCCTAAACTCGGTCCCATGCTCTCCTACTCTTATGCTACAATCTTGTACCTGGATGGGGGAAATTTCCCCTGTAGGCACCTGCAACAATGTAATATTTTTTGGGTGAAGACTTGACCCAAATAGGGTGTGAGAAATAAATCCCTGTATCCACCCACCAAAGCCATCTTCCCCACTGTTAGTGAAAATGTGCAATTGTAGTGTGTAGTAGTTAATGCAATAAACTAAGAAGAACTCAAAAGTAACTAACTATACAAGTTATATTGCCATTTCAATATTCATTTAACCATTCCATGACTGTGCTTTAACATGGATGGTATAACAAATGAAAATAATTTCAGTGAATGTTCATGATAACATTGTCCTCAGACATACTATCCAAACCCTTAGGTAATCAGAATCGAAACCCATAGGTGATTTATCACAGGAATAAAAAATATTTCATGTAGGAATGAAAGTTATCACCCACATTCCTAGAATCTACTGCCCACAGGCATGAGAAGAGTTTCCCACAGGCTAAAGAAACATTGCTCTCATGCTATACAAAACACTGCCCACAGTCTAATAAACACTACCCTCGGGATAAAGGATATCAGTTGAGGCCAAATCATAATAATGAAATTTATATAACATTTTCTCAAGGAAATTCAATGCACAATATAATCATGACATACCCTCAGGTATCCTGGTGAAATGGTTAAACAGAGGAACGCACCCTAAGTGTGGTCATGGGTCCAAGTAGTGATCCCAAACAGTAGTTTAAACATATCATTATATTAAATATACAAATCTACATATCTTTTTAGAAAAGGACACATCCATACGACACCCCAATCATGGGTTTTGTATCACAATGGTACATAAATTCAACTCAAAAGTTTGATATAAACACCGGACCACCTACATCAATCATCTCGGATCAGTATATGTGAATGACGCCTCCCTAGAATCTCGTGAATGATGTAGATCTGGGATAAATGTTCACTCATTCAAAATCAGATAACCTTCCCTAGAGAAATAATTTGTTGGAACATAGAAAGGGGAGGTAGGTCTTACCCGTGCAATTCATAGGAGATCAATGTCGTAGGAATCGGGTTCCCGGTGTGCGGTTGGGAGATCACCAAAGTTGTGGCCTCCTCTCACTGCTCCAAAAAGAACTCAAAGCCTCCAACACCAAATGAGGAGGATACTGCCCGTTTTATGCGGAAAAAAACTACACGGTGTGTACTCTCTAGTACACATCGTGTAATTTTAATTTTATATACTTTTCACTAGGCGGTTTCATTCCACCGTGGCATTGTTCATCTATTTAGATGAGTACATGGAGTGTATTCCAGATTACACGGTGTGTATTGTCACTTCGCTGGCAGCTGCCTCCACTACCTTACTGTTCACCTGCCAACTGATTACACATCGTTTAAATACTATGTACATGGCGTGTAATTAGTTTTTACACCCTTTGACGCCGACATGCCTATATACCCTGTGTACTAATCCCACCCAACCAAAGTACACGGCGTGTGGAAAGGTACACGTCTTGTACCGACATTGTTTGGGATTTTTTTCATCTTCCTTATTTTCACTAAAACACTTGAGGAAAAAGGAAAAGAATAAACTCGTAACTCTGGAATAAGAACCTGGTTCATACAAACATACCACCTTAATGAAATTCGTCCCCAAATTTCCCTTCTAAGGGTGGTGAAGATACAGCTGTGAACAACTCAGGCCAATGAGCACGTACATCGGTCTCCCGCTCCCAGGTTTCATTCTACACTTGGCCATGCTACCATAGCATCCGTATTAGAGGAACATACCAGCCTCGTAGAACCTTCGTTCTCCAATCAATAATATTAATTGAATTCTCCCCAAAGGATGCATCGACCAGAATCTCAACCTCTTCAGGCTGAAAGACGTGATACAGGTCTGAGTGAAAAAGGTGTAGCTGAGATACATGGAAGACGTCGTGAATGGACTGGTACCTATGTGGTAACTGCAACTGATTGGGAAATAGCCCAACTCTCTCTTCAATCTCAAATGGCCCCACATACCTCGGTGAAAGTTTAACCTTCCTCTGGATCCTCCTTTGTCCTAGCATAGGTGGAACACACAAGAAAACATGATCCCCGACCACAAACTCTATGGGTCTTCTATGGCGATCAACATAAGATTTCTGATGAGACTATACATTAAATATCCTCTTCTGAATCAACTCGACCTACTCAAAAGTCTCCAGCATGAGACAAGGTCACGGTACTACTACCTCACCTGCCTCCATCCAGCACAAAAGTGATCGGAAAATACTAGCATATAAAGCCTCGTATGGTTTTACCTCAATAGTTACCTGAAAACTTTTATTGTAGAAAACACAACCAAGGGTATATGAATCTCTAAAGATCCCCCAAATTCTAGGATTCAAGAAAGATGCATTTCCTATAGCACTTGTAGCATACGATCTTATTGGCCATCGGTCTGAGTGTGCTATGCTGTCCTCAGAAGCACCTGTGTTCTCAGGTCCCACTGAAAACATTTCTAGAAAGGAGACATACATCGGGCATCCGTATCTGAAACAATAAAACGTGGAACCCCATGAATATGTATCACCTCTCATATATACAAATTATTGAGATCGTCCACACCGAAGGTCTCTTTGATCGGAAAAAATTGAGCTACTTTTGCGATTCTGTCCACAGTAACCCACACAACTTCATTTCCTCAAGGTGACCTCAGCAACCAGGTCACAAAATCCATCGCAACATCATCCCATTTCGTCTATGGAATGGGTAGCTACTATAATAGTCTGACTGGCCTTGGATGCTCCGCCTTCACCTGCTGACAGGTGGAACATCTTGTAACAAAACCAGTTACTTCCCATTTCATACCCAGCCACCAATACTGACGTATCAAGTGAAGGTATATCTCGATAACATCAGGGTGCACTTCCCAAGATGAAGCATGAAACTCCCACATCAACTCCTCATGTATATCCCTTGGAACCCACACACGTCCATGGAAACTTAGTTCCTTATCATTGCCTATCGACCATCCATGAGGAGGGTCCTCACTTTCCACAGACTCCCATAGAGCTAGGACTTCTGAATCTGATAGATATCTCATCCTCACTCTATCTAGGAGGGTAGAAATCACATCATTGTTTGAAATATAGGTTTGCCTCTGACTATCCTACACCTCTAGATGCATCTTTAAGAACAAATCCATAAGCTTCCACTCACCATTGGATTCTTTCACTACATATGTCGGAGTATTCCTAATCAATGCATCAACTAATGCATTACCCTTACCGGGTGTATAGGAAATCTCAATGTCGAAGGACTGAAGGTATTCAACCCACCATCGATGTCTCAGGTTCATGTCACGCTGAGTAAAGTTGTATTTGAGATTTTCCTGGTCGGTGAAAACCACAAAATGCTCTCCCAAATGATAATGTCTCCAACATCACATCGCATGAACAACTGTTGCCAACACGAGATAAGGAATCGGGTAATTCCTCTAATGTGGCCTCAACTTTTGAGACCCGTACGCAACTACTCGGTCGCCCTGCATCAACACTGCTCTCATCTCAATACCTAATGCATCACAGTAAACTGTATAGCTCTTCCCTTGCTCCAGAAGTATCAAGATTGGTGTTGATATCATCCTTCCCTTCAGCTCCTGAAAGGTTGTCTCACATGCTTTTGACCAAAGGAACTTCAAACCCTTCTTAGTAAAACTCATCAACGCCAATGCTAAACGGGATAATTCCTTTATAAAAATCCTATAGTAACCATCCACCCCCAGGAAACTCTGTGTCTCAAACACGTTCATAGGCTGCTCCCAGGAATCTACTACTCTCAACTTCTCTAGGACTACTACACCTCCTGACTCTAAGATAATATGACCAAGGAAGTGAATATGATCAATCCAAAAGTGGAACTTTGAGATCTTAACATTTAACTGATGCTCTCTCGATGTACTCAAAATGATCACAAGATGGGTGGCATGGTCGTGTCAAGTGTGAGAGTACACCAAGATATCATCCATGAATACTACCTCAAATGAATACAGATAAAAATGGAAAACATGATTCATCAGAGCCATGAAAACTGCTGGCGCATTCGTGAGTCTGAAAGGAATATCCAAGTACTCGTATAGACTATATCTGCTCTGAAAAGATGTAAGTGGTATGTCTGATGGTCTAATGTGTAACTGATGATATCTGTATCTCAAGTAAATCTTATAGAACACTCATTCTCCTCGAAGTTAATAAAAATTGATATTCAATCCTTGGTAAGGGATATCGGTCTTGACCATCAACTGGTTCAACTTCCGATAATTCACACATATTCTGAGTTTACCATCATCCTTCTTCGCAAAAAGTACCGACGAACCCCAAGAAGAATTACTGGGTCGGATAAACCCCTTTGCCTAAAACTCCCCTAACTGCCTCTTGATCTACTGCAACTCTAGTGTGGCCATCCTATAAGAAGGAATGGACACTGGTGCCTCTCCAGGCACAAGATCAATAGTGAAATTCACATCTCATTTCGAAGGAAGATCTAAAAATTCATCTTGAAATACATCCTTGAAACAATCAATTACTTAAGAAAAAAACTTATAAAAAGCGCCCTGATCATCCAGATATAATCATGAAATCTGGGCTGTGAATCCACCTCGTCAATGATGCTCAAGTCCTACTCAACTCTCTTGGACATCCCATTTACCTTTTTATAGAAACTCTTCGTCGTCTAGTGACGTGAAACTCACCCTGCGATGATCACAATCTACAAAGGCTTGAAAGGTTACCAACCAGTCCATCCTGATTATGAAATCATAAGTTGTCGTCTCTATGACATTGAGGTACCATTGAAATTGAAACCCACCATCCTATAGGGGGAATTCCTTGCACTCAAACACACTAGTCGTTCTAGTTCTCAACGAAGTGTCTAGCGTCATAACATCAGAAGAATAAAAACACAGAGCCGAAGGCTCTCTACAACAGGAACAGTTATAAATCTATGTGTAGAAACTGTATCGAAATGTACTAAGGATAAAACAGAAGCTACTATAATAGTACCTCTGATAGTGGATGGTCCAGGTTCCTGCTCTTGTTGGGTATGTTGCACTGCATATGCCTGCCCAGTGTCGCGGCCCTGCGACACAACCTAGCTACCCTGAGCTAACCCACCCTTCTGCCTCTTAGATCCTACTGTCTGGCTACCACGGACACGAAAACCATCTCTCCCTACATGCCCTGATATATTCCAGTTTCGCGACTGGTAAGAAGTTTATGGTCCCGCTCCTGCATGCGGAGTCCGCACAGAACCTCTCTCTCTAGCCACTGGTAGAATCTCCCTGAAAATCGCTAGAGATGACCCATATTGCCGCAAGCTCGGAACTCCACTGGGTATTAGGAACACTAAGGTCACCTGTTCCCCTCTCTAACGAACTATTAACAAATAACCTGGACACCAGACGAAATCATATGGCTAGTACTACTAGTGTGCGAGAAATCTAACTGTCTCTTCCTCTTGCTGGTAGAAATAGTACCAGAAACTGGTGTGGAAATGCCCGGTCCCACACCACTAGCTTCCCGCAGGTTTCGCTCAGTAATCAGTGACTGGTTCACAATAGCATGCACTTTAGGAAACTAGAAAATATTCACCAGTGCACAGATGTTATATCGAAGACCATCGTCAATGAATCTTTCCCTCAACGCCTCATCACCCACCGGAACATGTGCAAAAAGCTATATCTCGGTGAAGAGGGAAGAATAATCCATCACTTAAATGGATCCCAACTAATGATTCATGAACTCTCGAGCATGATCTTCCCTCAGTGTCTCTGTAAAGAAGAAGTCATAGAAGGATGCCTGAAAATCTTCCCACGCCATGTCTCAGTGATGCTCAGACAGGGTGGTAACATCCCACCATCTTTTGGCCGAATCACGTAGCATGTTTGTAGTGAGCATGACCCTTCTCCCAGGAGGCATCTCCAGATGCTCGAATATTTTCTACATCGAATCCACCCATGACTCTACAGCATGTGGTCCGTCATCCCAAAAAAATGTATAAGGATGCTGCTGCTGGAAGAAACGCATTATCTCTACTATAGATGTGGCGGCCTGTGGTGCTACCTCGAAGGATGGCATGAACCTCATGAAGCCTTCACAGAACTGTGCATCCACGTCTGTTTCCGGTATAATGGGTGGAACCGCATCTGAAACTACAGGAAGATCCACTACTAATCCATTTCCCACCATCTCAGGAGTATAATTGTTGCCACTTTCCAGGAGAACAACCAGTGATTGTCCCGAAAGCATTACTCTACAAGGTCAAACACATTCCTTAGATCAAGATTAAACAAGACTGAAAATGAGGAGACCAAAAATGGAACAAGATAATGAAAGAATTAATGATTTACAAAACCTGACTACACAACATGTATAAATTCTACACGACGCGTTATCACATGCCATCCACATGAGCATGTACTCCAATTCAAACTGGTTGTGTAACACCCCAAACACACAACGTTTCTTCGGAATACATGTCGTGTACTTGAATCTTCCTTCCCTTCCAAAGTCCTCCTACACGGATAAGCCACACGATGTGTACATGGAAGATAACACCGACCCATGTTGATAGTGACATGGTCAGGTACTTGGATCAAACTACACGGAGAGTTCAAGGTTGACACGGAGTGTATGTCTTAAGGGTCTGCCATATGTGTTTTTACTTACAAGGGAAGATGTAGGGTCGACACTACATGACATGTAAAACTGGTACACAGAGTCTGTCCTCCCCAAAACATTCTTATCCTATGTCTCTGCCCACACTACATGTGACATGGTAAGAGACAAAACAACGTGTATTTTAAGAACATGACGTTTATTAAAAAAATTCCATTTTTTCCTGAATAGAAGAACACACACATTTTGTCCAAGGAACTACAAGGTTTGTCTCTTTGGTTTTCCAGAGAGTAAGCCTTAGAAACTACTTCGAAACCCAGAAAAACATTGAAACAAACATCTAAGTGCCAAATTCTGATCTGTGATGTCCCATACTCCCTTTTAACCAATTCATGACATCTTACACATGTTAAAAAAAATTAACATGTCGACGATCCACTAAATTCCAGTCATTGAGGGCCCATACTCTTCAAGAACCAAAGTTTGTAATTAATTCAATCAAAACCTCACACAAATAAATTCCATAAATTAGCATGTATTTATCAATGAAGCTATCAAAACATCATGCTTTTCTAGCACAACAACTATCACAACAACATGCAATTTATAATGAACCTACATGGCATGGAATGAATGCATGAAATGTGATTTCTAGCATTTCCCTAAATGATGAATGAGACGGAATACCCTCATCTCATCTGGTTTCAACTAAATAGAACCTACTAAAAAAACATCACACCACAAGTGTGTCACCGAATGGTGAAATTCAAATCAACTTAAAAATTTGGAAAATCCTCAAAATTGCAACACAAGGAAAATTGGCTTCTCCCTGTACACGAGTTAGCTATACCTAGTCACAGATTATTACCGACCATAATATTCCATCCTATCCCTAACTAGAGCTCCAAACAGTATGTCAATGAAAATAACATATCTGATACAACATTGTAACAACCCGGATCCAGAAGCCACTAAATGGTTTCCCTGAACCAGGTTTGTCACATGACCTCAAGCGCATTTCCCCATGTGCCAGAGGTTTCCGACAAGTAGTGTGGGCCTAGGGCTAATAGTGGGGAAACAATGAACACATCTTTCATAGTGTAGCACAGCAGAAAAGATGAATGGAATACCACAACATAAATATTAAACAATATACAATTGAAATGGACAATTGTAGTAAAAGAGAACCATCAGTCCTATTTATAATGGTGCAGCATGTCACTAATTCCATGAAAGCTTCCAGAACAAGATACACTACAATAAAAAACAATACAACTCAATGTATATGGTAAAACCAAACAAAACAAGAAGAGTAAACAGAACGCAACAACATCGCAAGCCTAATATCGGTCCCATGACCTCATACTCCTATGCTACAATCATGTACCTGTATGGGGACCCTTTCCCCTATCAACCCCTGCAACAACGTATGTTTTTGGGCCGATGACATTAACCAAACAGGGTGTGAGAAATAAATCCTAGTAGGCACCCACCAAAGGATTATGCCCAACTATCAGTGAAAAATGTTTAGCAGTAGTTTGCATTAGTAAATGCAATAAAATAAGCAGTATTCAAAAGTAACTAACTCTACTAGTTATATTTATATTTCAATATTCAATTAACCATGCTATGGTTGTGCTTTAACATGAAAGGTATAACATATGAAGATAAAAACAATGAATATCCATGATAACACAGTCCTCATACATACAATCCTTACCCTTAGGTAATCATAATCGAAACACAAAGGTGATTACCCACATGCATAAACAATATTTCCCGAAGGCATACGAGGTGTTTCCCATAGGCATATAATCTACCACCCACATGCATGATAACAGTTTCCCACAGGCTAACGAAACATTTCCCTCATGAAATTCAAAACAATGCACACATGCTAATAAAAAATGCCCACCGGAAAAAGGAATAGGGCCGAGACGAAACTATAAACAACATATTTATATAACATTTTCTCAAGAAAATTCAATGCACAATATAATCATGGAATACCCTAGGGATCTTGGCCAAATGTCTAAACAGAGGAACGAACCCCCGGGGTGGCCTTGGATCCCAGAAGTGATCCCAAACAGCTGTTTAAACTTATCATTAGATTATCTATACATTTATAGATATCTTTTCGTTAATTTCTACAGCCATAAAACACCCCAAACATGGGTTCGTAGCACAATAGTACACAAATTCAACTCAACAGTTGGAAATAAACAATAGACCACCTACCTCGATCGTCTAAGATCGGTATACGTGAACGACATCGTCTGAAACACCTGTGAATGACATAGATCTGGGATAAACAATCACTCATTCAAACTCAACTTATTTTCCATTGGGATAGAATTGGTAAGAACAACACAAGGAGAGGGGAGGGAATACCCATGCTATTCAAATGAGATTGATGACCGAGGAATTTGGATACCGGTGTGCGGTCAGGAGATCTCCAAAGCACCATCCTCCTCTGACGGCTCCAAAACAAACTCAAAGCCTCCTCTACCAAATTAGGAGGCTAATTCCGAATTTAAGCGAAACAAACAAACTACACGACATGTACTCTCAAGTACACAGTGCGTACTTTTCATTTTAAATTTTTCCCCTAGTAGCTTCTTTCCACTGTGGCACTATGGATCTGTCGACATGACTACACAGCTTGTATTCCTGATTACATGGCATGCACTATCGCTCTACTGGTGGCTACCTCCGCTGCCTTTATATTCACATGTCGACTGATTACACGGCGTGTAAATACTATGTACATGGCGTGTAGTCAAGTTTTACACTTTTTTTCACCGACAGTCCTATAAGCCCTGTGTACTCATCCAAAACGTCCAATGTACATGGAGTATGGAAAATTATACAGTGTGTACTCACAAAATTTTGGATTTTTCCCCTTATTCATTATATTCTAAAACAATATTAAGGAAAAAGGAAAAGAAGAAACTCGTACCTCAAGAAAAAAAACCGGGTTCTTACACTTATAAAGTGGATTTACCTCCAAATTTATCCCAGGTATACAATTTTTTTCATATTTCAATGTTAAGAAAGTATATTCCAGATCCATATCATTTTTTAAGTCTAGATGTAGTTTAGTTGAAATAGAATATATCACCAGTCATGATTCTTGAATGTAGAGATGATGTTTTTTGGAATAAGGTAATTTACCAGGTAAAGGTTTTGTGGAAAAATAAAATGGTTGAAGATGAAATGTGGGAATCTGAAAATGCTATGAGGGATAAATACCCCCACTTATTTGATAAGTAAATAAAATTGCGAGGACACAATTTCCCAAAGTGGGGAAGGATGTAACATCCTAGGAAAATAAATAATAAGGCATTTACATAATTATTCATGTTTGTGAATTAAATATTAATGTTACTTTAAAGGGGTTTCTATGTTTAATGATGTACCTAATACGCAACATCGTGTTTCTATGAAATCATATGATGCACACTAATAATATAATATTATTATTTTAAATGGTGGTCATCTCCTTGTTGTTGTATTAGCATGAATGAATATAACTAAAAACAATATTATTATACATGTTTTTTAAATGTTTTTACATTTACCAAATAATATTTAGAGGCACAAAATGTTAATTTTAAACATAATTTACCTTAAAAGGTTGATTTACTACCTTTTGATGGAGAACCCTCATTAAAGGTATTTATAGTCACTTATATATGTTCTATTTGACCAAATAAAATTCTTTTTTAGATTCAGGACAACCAAATTTAATGTGGGTAATTTTTGGTATTTTTCTGATAAAATTCAATTTTTATAAATAGTGAATAATAATGTTTTTTAATTCAAAAGTGACTTTAAATAATATTTCATTATATTCTTAGATTATATATTTAATTGGAATTATTGAGTAATAATATTATGTTTTTACCATTTAATCCAATTTTGGTCATTATAATTAATTTCACTTTGAAATTGGACATAGACAAGTATCAATCTTTTGATAGTTATTGTTTCTTAAAAACAGACAATTTGTTTTGATAGTGGGAATTAATTTTAAATTAATTAATGCAACATATATGTTTTTAATATTTTAAAATAGAAATCATTTTTGAATTTGGAATATAAAATAAATCATAGGTGGAATTTTTGGTAGTTTTCTGAAAAACGTGATTTTTTTATTAATAGTAAAGCCACTAAATAGTAGTTAAAAACTTACATTTCCATTTAAATGAAATTTTACCACTTCTGTTTATTTAATTATGAAAATCTAACATCCATGGTTGTTATTAGAAAGTAAAATTTTGTTCAATAAGATGAAATATTTTTGGTGAATAGTAACTTTTGACTTTTATTTACTATTGTTAATGGTAAATAGGTTAATTCATGGAAAAATGAATATTCTAATTATATAAAATTTCCTTAACACTTGTCCTGACCTTATTGTTTGAGTACTTTAAGAGCATGGGCATATTTAGGTCAATTATATGACCCCATGGAGCCACTTGGGAGGGATAATTACACATTATTTTGATTAAATTAAAGAAAAGTAAAAAATGATATAAATAAATATCTTTTAATAAATTAATTTTTTACATTTGGTTACATAAGATATATTTTCAATTATAAATATAATTTGGAAATCTAAAAATTTTCCTACCTTATGGTATTTTTTTATAATTTTTAGACCTCATATAAATTAAATTATTTATCACCCAATAATGATGTCGTATTTACCTCATAAATAAATTATTTAGATAATTAATATTATAATTAATAAAACAACTTCCAACACAACTCCTATTCGTATTGGATGATTTTATTTCAAAAATTAGTTTTTGTATCTTCATCTTCAAAGTGTCTTGGATCTTTAGTAACCGAATATAGGTTTATAATTAAATAATATTTCATAACGTTCCTAAAAATCACCTCCTCCTCTTATAAAAAACCCTCACTTATAACCCATTCCTCACACATCTAATGCCCCTTGGATCATCCAACCCTGGCCCAAATAATCTCTTATGATCCCTCTCCTCCTCATAGAAGCCTTAACATAGGCAGAAGGGACATGAAGAATTCCTTTTGTTTAAAACCAATGGGAGTTACCGAAATTAAAAGTAATGGTTTCTATTAACTTCTATTAATTTATTATACTTCAATAACCCCTAAAATGTTTTTATTCCTTTATTTTATAACAAAAAAAGTATACTAAATATACTAGGATGTTTTTATGAGAAGGAATCAAACTACACTTAAACACACCTTCATCCAATGGGTAATGAACAAACTGTTTCTTTGAATGGAAAACTAACACCTCAAAAAACGATGATTGTTCAATTATCTCCTACCACCTCTCATGGTGGAAATTAAGATGAAACTATATTTATTTTTTCTTTATTATTCTTTATATTTCTTCTATATCATGCCTTTATGGTTTCTACTATGGGTTAACGCTATAATTTCCTTTGAGGAAGTGTGGACTACCACCCCATCAAAGTGATATGACTAATTAATTCCATTAGTTTGATGTATAAAGGATGGATTTAAAGATATTATATATCATATTATACTAGAATTTTAATATACCTTTTATCATTATGTTTTGATTCCATTAAAATAAGAAATATAAATGAAATTACCATTCATGTGTACGTTTGTCTTACCATCTCCATGAATGGTGCATTTCATTTCTTACCTACAAATGTTATGTACTATTATAAATCCATGAGTATACTTGATATATATGATATATATAATATCTAAATCCTTAATATTATTCTGGATATAATGAACGTTTTACCATGTGATTAACTTGTATTTATAAGAAGTACATTTTTGGCTCAATTACTAAATATCGACAAGACTAATGTTATTAACTTAAATGATTACATGATGTTTATAACATGGTAATAAGTTTAAAAAATGGAAAAATAAACTTGAAAACGATATTATGAAAGTATAAATTAACTTTAGTTTATTTTTTAGGAGATTAAAGAATGAACGAGTCTAGTCGGACTTGAGGTAAAGGACATCATCTCAATATACTTTAATTGAGGCATATTTTTTTTAATACATGACTTTCTTTTATACGTTGTATAAACAACTTTTAATTTTAATTCCTTTCAAAGGAGATATTTTTCTACGAAGTGTTTTACTAAACCTCAAAAAAATAGTTTTTCTTTTTTAATGTAAGTGGCAACATCAACCTTTCTTCCGCCGCGAGTATTATTTGATCTTTGGTTTCCTTAACAAGCCATAATGTTTTTAAAAGGAAACTAAAACACCATAAACTCATTTATATATTATGGTATTGAAAATGATTTTTAAAATGTATTTTTATTATTTCAATATATTTAAATTATATAATGTGATTGAAATGTGGAAATTTTATATTTTATTTATGTTTGTTTTATGTGTTACGAGTATGTTATGGTTCATGGGAATTGTATACGTATAATGGTGGTTCCATGATAAACCTAGGTCGGGTGAGCCTGAGATAGCTCTCCAATGCATTGGGTAATGTGATAGAGTTATACATGAATGTTTATCCTATGAGATTTATGGAATAAACTGTGATGGGTATTCAAAATATAACTCCCAATGTAGTTGTGATAGCTACAATTTAAGTGTGATATGAATCCCATAAGTTACCTTTATGATTTATGTTTTATATGTGTTATTCATAAATATTATGAGTTTATGAAGTATGATAAAGAGATTATGTTATGTATGAAATGATGAACTAATGTTTTCCTTATTTGTTTTATAACCCTTGCTATTCTTTTTATTCTCATCCGGTGTTTGGAAATGTTTTTCACATGACCTAAAGATGAATAGCGTTAAGTATGGGATCAAGGAAAAGTCATGATGTCTAAAACATGGGACTAGACAATCATCTTTTTTTCAATAATTTTTCATTTTGTGAAAATAATGGAAACTGAGTAGAAGTTTCATCCTTGTAATTTTTGAGATTTAATGTAATAGTCATTTCTTAATTCTCTAAAACTCTAAACCTGAAAAGATCCTCAATGTGAATTATTCATTAAATTGAATATTAGGTGGTGTTTACGGCTGGGACCTTATAAATAAGCATATTTTTAATAACATATATTAACTTTATTAAATATTTTCTATATGTTTGATACGCCGATTTAATTATTTTAACTATTTCAGGTGTTAACCGCCTTTTTTTGAAGTATGATTTGACATTGGATTTATTGTTTATATTAATAATATTATGATTTATCTATATTTATAATGTAAATATTAAATTAAATATCATATATATTCAGTACATATGTAATTATAATAATCATAATGCTTGGGGATATGAAATAAAATGCATCATTCAAGGAGATTGTAGGTTGTACATATTCCATTACGCTACATTAATTTATTTTTCCTAAAAAATTGATGAAAAGGATATTGTAACTATATAAAATATAATTCCAATATCCTATATATGACAAATATTTTTTTTATTAATATTATCATTAATACAAAATTTATATAGCGTGAACTAACCACATTATTTTAAAGAGGCGGTAGTCGACACTACCACAAACATTGTCATCATATTTACAAAAAATGGAATGTATAATGATATATATTATAAAATAATTATAGAGTAATAAATTCATTATAAATATCATATATATCATAAAAATATTTCTCCCATCATAATTACAACTATGAGAGGCGTTAAAGGAAGAACAAATAATCATCGTTTCGTGGCGTAGTAGTTCACTATTCAAATAAACAATAAAAATGTTACCCATTACATGGGGGATGTGTGTAATTTTAGGTTGATCCTATAAAGTAAAAACATCATAGAATATTGAAGATAATTTCCTTATTATATAATCATATAATAATAATATATTAGCAATTGGAGAATGGAAATCAAACTAATGACCTAAATTTATGCTACTACCTCTTAATATGGTAACTCCTTTTGGTTTGTACCAAAGGGTATCATTATATGGATATAATACAAAATGTATGATTATAGTTTTAGGATATGGATTTTTGGAGAGTTTTGATGTAGTGTTTGAATGAGTCGATGTGTCTTGAGAGGTGTTCGTAAGGGGTAGATTGTCTGCCTTTCTATAAAGGAGGGGTTCTGGCACTCTTATAAATAAAAAACATATTCATTAATGGGAAGTCTATCTAACCTAATGAGAAAAAAATTGGTACAATAATGGATTAAATAGGAATTATGGTTGATAAAAAACTATACCACAAAAAATATATTTAATTTAATAATTAGATTCTTTAACATCTATGATTCCTCAATTTTATCATTTTGGTTATTACTAAAAAATCAAATTTTAACGTATATAATTTATCCATTATAACAGAAAATGTGATTTATTATAAAAAATAGAGAATATTAATTATTTATATGTTATATAATTTCTAAAATATAAATTCCATGTTTTTTGGATGTTATATTGAAATCAAATTCATGTGATGCAATAAAACTCTGCCTAAACCCATACCATGTTAAAATCATTTTTAAAATAAATGGGTCAATATGTTAATTATAAAATACAAATCAGCACATTAATATATCGTTTTTAATATTCATTAATACTTAAGAATAACTTTTCATAATAATGGTTTTTTTATAAATTTGGAATCATTTAATAAAATATCTACTATTATAAAATAACAATAATGTCAATTTTGGCATTTTATATTTAATATTAATATTAATATACGAATCTAAAACTGGAATTAAAATATAATTTCTTTAAATATTTTTAATCCTATATATTAATCCATATAAAATAACTAACGAAATTAAATCAATCCATTCACTTCAAATTTAATATTTAAAATATCATATAATTTAGTTAATTAATAAAAAAATAATCACAAAATTGGCGTTTCATTAGAATTATATATAAATAATCAATATCTAAAAACTATTGATAATTATTATGATAAACATAATCCATTTATATATCAAAATGATATGTATAACCTAAAATATAACGTTTTTTACATATATCAAATTTTAAGATAAGGAAAGTTCCCTTTTGATCTTTTTATATAGCATTTTTTATAGGTAACATCAATTTATTAATTACTACATAACAAATTAAATTCTAAAAATATTGGGATATTGTAGAATTATTGGAACCTCATTGATTTTGGACATGTTTCCTTGTCATTTGGGTCCTTAATATGATGATTTATTTCCACATGAAGCTTAATTTTACCTGAATCACATTAATTAATTTTAGTCAGATTCATAAATATGTTTGGTCAATAATTAAATATATCTTCATTGAAAAAAAATATTATTCATATCAAAAAAATGTATGCCCATTATTCAAATTTAAAATAAAATATGTGTTAATATTAAGATTAATTCCCATCCCACAGACTTGGTGGGAATGAGGGTTTTTGAAGTAAAAACATTAAAATGTTCAATGTGTTTTTATATATAATTTCAATATGAAAATGATTCCAAAAACATAAATTAAACTAATATATATATAATTTCAATATGTTTTAAATTTATAAATGTTTTCTTTACAAATAATATTTATAAAATCATAATTTTTTTAAATAGGTCCACCATTTAGAGACCATAAAACATATTTTTACATATAACTCAAACCAAAATTGTGTTGTGGGTAGAGAAATCTTAATGTTTTTTTTGTACGTAAGAATATTATAAATAGAATCAAAATTATTTTAAAATGAATGATATTTTATAGTTTCGGAGTGTTAAATATATTTTGGAATTTTAAATTATTTTTTACATAGTAAGAAATACCTAATGATTTGTAAAAGTAAACAAATCATAAATATCAAGTTAGAGAATCCCAGAAAAGGTAGAATTATAGGAGAGAACCATGGGTAATTTTATATTTAATATATCATGAGAAATAAATTTGAATAAATTATTTAAGATATACAATTACAAAATTAAATTTTTAATCTTCCATTGTAAAAATAAAAGATGGGTAACCATTGAAATGGTATGGTGGTATTTAGGAGAGTGGTTCCAAACCACTGATGGTGAAAATCAATCATATGTATGCGGAAGGATGACTCAAATATCTTGATCAATCGATTTAAAAATCTTGTTAGTTAATACTCATACCATCTTCAAGATATTGATTCGGGTTTTACTGATTTGAAAATTCATAATCCAGGGGGAGCTCTCTTGAGTGTTCATTGTCGATAATTAGATACTTTTGATTCTCATTTTGATGCTAGGATTTATGTTGGTTAAGACCTATATCTACCACTATTTTTCCAGTTTTTATATCTTGTATATAATATTGGTTTTATTTTCTTCCACATATAACTACTATTATATATATTATTATATATGTTCCAATATAGTTTTAAAACATAGAGAATGTAATTTATATTATAATATATGATGGATATGAACCCTATGATGTAAAAAATATTTCCTTCATCATACATGCTTATATTGTTTTTTTAAATACACTATTTATGTATTGGTTATAATTCATTTCTAGTATGATATTATAAGGTTTTTTTATTTTCTTAAGGGGTACAATAAATTCCAAATATAACTTTGTTTCCCTTAATATTTATTGTATGATATTATAGAATTTTTTTATTTCATTTAGGGTCAAGAAGATGTCCATGTTAGGGAATTAAAAAATACTTTCAATGAATAGACTAAGTAAGTGATATTTATAATTTCACATAGATATAATCATCATGGATAATGAATTAATCCTTAAACATTGCTTAACTCTATAATTTTGGTACAATATTAAGTTAATAAAAGTAGTTTGATTATAGATATGTTCCTTTTTATTTATTCTTTATTGTTAGTCTCGTGCATTTTGAGAAGCTTTATTTTTTTATAAAAAACATTGAGACATAAAATATAATTTTATTCTATGAGTTAATAATTATTTTTATTAAACATTTATTGATGAATATATTGAATTATCCACTGGTTAGGAATATATTTGATCAAGAGAGTCCAACGAGGTGTGCTAATAATCATTGGGTCTTGTTCTACAGAGTAACTCAATGAAAATATACTATTTATTAAATGATATTGGTTTTATTAATTCTACATCTTATGAATTTTTATGGAAAAGTATCCAAGTATGAGTTATAATATTGGGTCAAGGATTTTTATATCCACTTTGAGTATACTAAGACCCTTAATTTCAAAGGATCATAATTTGAAACTATTATAATTATGGGGATTTATTATATATTGATGGATGTGATTATTGAAGCATATAAAGATAATGTTTTTTCCTAAATAATATTATTTTATTTTTGGACCAATACAATCAGGATATCATTTATTTGGAAAAATATTGAGTTTCTATTATTTTAAATTATGGATTGATAATAACGAGGGAAGACATTGAATTTTTTTTATTTTTCCTTCTTTTTATATCTTTTATGTGTGCCAAGAAATAATAATTGGATAAATTATTCCATATAGAATTAAATTATCCAATTTAAAATTAGTTTTTGGTCCAATTATTTACATTCAAATATGTTTATAGTTAATGTTTTAAATTGAATATTGAGTGATATTGGCTTTCCTTCAAGTAAAACATTGATAGAAAATCGTCAATTTGGTAAATGTGATGTATTGAATACCTGACCATTTTATGTCAAATTTATTATTATTACACATAGTATGGAGTCTATGTTGTAATATAACCCATTCAAAATCATAAAGATTAAATTAAATATAAAATAATGAAATAATAAAATAAAAATTGTAATTTAATAATAGTCATAATATTTAGATCAATCAGGAATTTATAAATTTATCATACCACCAACAACCATCGATAATTCCAATCAACAATTATGTGGTGGGATTATCATAATTTTTGATTGATACTAGAAAATACTATAATACAATTGATAAAATGGGGAATGAAAAATGAATTTTGGAATCTATCATTTGGAGAAATATAGAGAACTCTCTTTGATTAAGAACACTGGAGAACACTAAGAACCACAATTTAGTTCTCTCAAATGGAATGAGGAATTCACATGTCCTCTTTAATATTTTTATAAATTGGGGTTTTCAATATACATTAAGGTATATAAATTCATATTTAATAAGAATAGGTGTAATATATTTATTCAAAGGGTTATAAGGGTCACAAAATTACATTCGAAAGTGGATTAAGCCGCAAAAAATAGTTTGGGTGCATAAATTTTCCATTAAATTGGTTAAGAAAAGAAATGGAAATGAATAAATTCCATCATATTGTAGGTTTATAAATTTTATAAATGTAATAGCTTATAGAATACCAATATTAAAATTTAAATCCCATCTCATATTACGAATTTTTCGTTAACTCGTTCTAATGAATTAATAATATAAATAATTAATTATTTATATAATAGTTCCACATTAATTGTTTAATTAAATTATAATTATTTAATAAATATTTTCAAACTCCAAACCACATGTATAATTTGTATAAATTAAAAAAAGAATTTAATAATTATCAATTCACATTAAAATAAAAATTCAAAAAGAAGTATCTTATATGTAACCCCAACAACCATCGTAAATATGTAAATAATTATTAATGTAAATAAACCTTATAAACAAATATGTGGGTCTAGAATTGTTTCATATCTACCAAAATTACAAAGTGGTTTTCTCTGATACAATTCTTATCAATTCCATTATCATAATCTCATTATTCTCAACATTTAGATTAATCCGAAGACATTAAAAATTTTGATAATGTATTTTTTTATATCATTAAATAAATATAAAATTATAATGATATTATATAATTAAATCGTAAGTGACTATTGTTTGATTTTAATTCAATTTCTACATCAATACCCATTTCATGACCATGAATTCATAACCTACAATATAGATGGTCATGTCGTATCATGGTTAATCAAATCCCTTCACTGGATTAATGTCACACTCAATTACATTATATTATGGAAAATAATGAATTGGAAGTAATTTTTTGTAGATGTATATAAACTCCGAAGAAGGAAAAAAATTGAAACCCAAATGTTAAGGCATCAATTGAGAATGTTCACAAAATCAACACCAATGATATATATATTTAAATCCATGTTGGGTAATTTTAGTGGTTCAATTTAAAATATAATTTACTAAATCTTATCTTATTAGTGATTAGATAAATATCAATAGATGTAATCTTACCATCACTACCCAATATGATGATGATATATTAGAGATAAAAAGATAATTTATAAATTCTAAGTGTATTTAATATCACATTATAAGTTCTATGATATAAAACCAAATTAATGATAATATATTCCAAATTATATATACTACACTATATAATATTCCTACAATCCGGTAAAACATTATTTATTTCATTAAACAAACACTTGAAATATCTATCTTATATTAAATTATTCCAAGCATGTATCCATTTCATAGTGAACTAGTGTAGATTTCATTATATTATTATTCAATTCCATTTGTTTGGAGATCAAAAATATTATCCACTTTATGAAATCATTAAATAATATTATTACCTCATTCAATTATATCTTTAATGTCATAAAATAAAAATAGAATATTCTTTAACGTTTTGTGATTCCTAGGTTAATTATCATGTATAATCGATCCACTCTTATAATTGTACTGTTCAATATGATTAATAATTCATTAGAAAACACAAATTTTAGTAATTAAAACATTTACCTAATCATACTTCATACCTATATGAAATTTTTTTATATAACTACATTCTATTATTTATTCAATAAATATTGGTAGTAGGTACATTTCTATCTTTTGATCCATCATTATGAAAAAATAAAAATCATAACTAAGATCTACAGTCATCTTAAATAGTTCTGAATGTATCATCTATGTAAATATTTTCAATGACTGTTTCCTCACTAATGAGGATTATGGATGTATCCTTAGTTTATTTCTATTAATAATAAGTATTTATCATAATAAAATAATGGAATTAATAAGGATTTAAATACTATAAATTCATCTTATTTAATAAATATGATACATTAGAATGATTATATATCATACCATACAGGATTTATCCTATCACCAATTAAAAAATATTACACATGTTTCAATTTTATTACATAATTGAAGGAAACTATGCCATTAAAGAAATTTTTTATATTATTATAATAGTATATTTTTTCAACATTTCCTTGTTAAAAATTTATAATACATTAATAATTTGTGTTTCATGATAATGAAAAATAATTTATTTATATTTATATATAAATATCATTATACCTAGTACATATGATTATTCACAATGATCGTTTAATGATATAAGATTTTGTAATTTCATCCCTCATTATGACATTAGGATTTGATATTTTATTTTAACTATGTCATTAATAAAAAAACTAGTAAACCAATCCATATATCACTATATTTTCTAGATAAAAAGGTATGTATTTATTTTTTTAATGATAAACACATTGATTACTTTATCAAATTGAAAATTACAACATTAAATCCAACTCTTGGATGCTATTTTCAACCCAGAAATTGGTTGTTGTCTGATTCAAATCTTGTGAATTTTTTTTTCAATGAAAATTGTTTTTATATCATAAATTAATCCCTAATAAAATAAAATTAATGAAATGTGTGTTTGAAATCCAATTGATAGAAATCAATACAATTAATCCCAATTATGGATAAAAGCTTTATTGTTTTTTTATCATAACCATTAGAGAAAATGTTTTCTTAGAGTCAATACTATGTATTGTTTTAAAACAATTAAAAATATTCTGATATTTTTAGATTGACACTATATGATGCAAGTTAATCTTATTGAAAAAAGAAAACTTACACCAAATGGAATTTATCCTTAAAGGGGATCAACTGTGTGAAAAACATAACTATTGAACATGGATTTCATTTTAGCTTTTTCTTTAAGAATTATAATATTTATAATAAATTACGGAATCAATGAAATTTATTTGATCATAATCTATGATAATTATAAAACAATTATTTTAAATGCGAAATCCATATCACTTTGGTTCTAGAAAAATTTAAAAATCTTTCTTAATTATTGTATATACAATATTTATTCATTGTCGATAACCCTATAGGTTTCTAAGACATATGTCCCATTGAAACCCATTCATATTGGAAGATGAATTATTTCTCCATCACATCTTCTATATGAAAATGTCATTATCATTGCCAATAAAAGGAAAAAATTATATCAATAACATTAATCAACACATTTAGCACAGTGAGATTGTTTCAGGATAGTATACTAGTAGGATCAATTCATCTGTATACTTTGGAAGAAATTTTCCATCCACCAAGAAGAATGAAATCATCAACGAGTTGGGTATTCATGAGGGAGATCTCCCCTTCACTTAGATAATGGTGACTTTATTTTGAGAGATATTAAAGGATTAATATTTCTCTAGCATAGTTGGTTTTATGAGAAGGAAACATTCCTCTCGGAAGTGTAAAAATTTATCCGTGGATGGTAGAGTGTGCCTTGTGAAGTTCATAATTATATCAAAAAATTTCTACTTGTTCATGGTTTACATGCATTCGATTTAATTAATTGAGAATATCAATGTCTCTATCAGGAAATTCATTTTCACTGGTAGTACCACTAAGAAGAGGCTTGTAATGATTCCATGGAATTTAGTGTGCTAACATTATTGAGATGGGGGTTTATTTATCAAAAATCTATAATATTTCCATTATTCTCTACATGTAGGATTTATATATTGGGTATTCCACACACATTATGAGGCTCTATCTTTTCCATGAGATATATTCATACACAGAGTCAAATCAGGCAACCTCAATTACATTAATTCTTCTATTGGGCCGTATTTTAGAAACATATTCTATAGAATTGATGCAAATTCATGATGGTTGGTTTCAAAGGAATCCTCTTATCTATTTTGGAAATTCTATTAGACTGGAATAAACTATGAAGACTTTGATCGTAGGGATATTTCCAACCTTTGTTTTGAAGTGTCAATCAGAGATCAACTTTGTTGTATGGAAGCTATTCTGAATAAGAATACTTCCATTATAACGAAGTACTTCTTCAATTCTAGGTTGGACTTCATGGCATGGGAGATGTCCTCTAATGGGATCCTCTCGTCCAACATATTTTATAATCACTCTTTTGATAGTGTTTCAGCTTTTCAGTGGATGGGTAATTTAAGAACCCGGTTTTTGCTGTGAAAGACTTTGGAATATTCATGATGATATTCCAGAGCAGTGCCTTCGGATGACATGCGATTCCGAGTCCCAGAGTGGCCGGAATTAAATTTTCATTGCGCTCACACTGGAAACGCCAAATAAATTTGATAACTCCTAAATGGTGATCTTGATCGGAGATCCGAGTGTACGGATGGATCTGGAATGGGGTGTTTACCCTAGAAACGACATAAAACATGTCGGCGTGGGACATTTTGACACCACACCCGCTTATGGAACGTTAAACAGATAAATTTATTTATTTATTTATTCGTTTAATGTTGAAATGCATGTATCTCTTAATGGTGGCTCGGATTGGAAAACTGATGGCACCGTTGAGTTTGGAGTGTTCTGTTTACCGAATGAGCTGTATAGGTTTCGCGTGTGCGGGCCGTTTGCGAAAAATGGCCCCAGTGGGGTTTTCGAAATTTGGCAGCCTCAGGTGTAGAGTTTAATAACTTTTGAACAGGGTCTCGGATTAAAATTCCAAGGCCGCAGTTGTGCTCGAGAGGTGGTGTTTACCATAGAATAGGCTTAACCACGACCCCGTCGAGTGTTTCAGGTGAAAGATAAATTGGGGGTAAAATTAATTAAAAATGTAATTAATTTCATTTATTTAATCTCTAACCCCACCCCTCTCCATCCCAATTTCCCTTCCACCTGGTGGACGAGCTCAACCAAGGAGGAGACCTTTCCCTCTCCTCCCCTGTCCAAGATGAAGCTCCGGCGGATCACCGAGAAGCATCGGGTTGCGCCCTACAAGGTAGGATCTTGTTTCCATTTTAGTTTCCCACACGATGTTCATACTAAATTCACAATATTGAATTGATGTAAAATCTGCACATGAAGCCAATGATCGGGTAGTACATTTTATGATCTTTCCGTCACATATTTCGGTTTGTAAATCCGAGTTCCGGGGACCCCACAAACATTCCCCGAAGGATGCGGGTTTAAGGCTGTTTTCCAGTGATTTCTGAGGTTTTCCGGTTGGTTTTGGGGGTACCGGCAGCAGGTGGGGAGAGCGCTGGCTTCAGGAGGACGATAGATCAGGGCAGTGGCGGCACTGTCAGTCGCGAGGTGCGCCGGCCAGGTGCGCTCGGTGGAGGAGCCCGAGGCCAGGCCTCGGGCATGCTGGGGAAGACAGGACTCATGCAGCGCGGGTCCTGTTGGTTGTCAACGGAGACAGGCTGCCTGGCCGGTCTATAGGAAGCGAGGACCCGCACAAAGCAAGCCCTGTTGGGCGATGAAACAGAACCAGCCAGCAGGCCGGTACGTTTTATAAAAAAAAATTATATAGAAATAATAATAAGAATAATATGTTTATAATAATAATAATAATAATAATATTATTATTATTATTATTATTATTATGGAAATGGTTTATAAATCATAAATCATCTGCAGGGCGTCCATTTGGGGCACCGTCAGCGGCAGCGCGGAGCTCGTGTCAAGACAAGGTTTTGGATATGGTTTCGGGGATTTTTAGTCCCCAAAACGAGGGACTCGGTGGCGTGACACACCGTTAAGTGCCCGTGCGTTTATCCGAGAATCTTGTGTTGAGCAGCGCTGATGCATCGGATGTCCGCATTGCGTGTCGTCAGTTGCGTTGGGACCCTGGCGCCAGGGCGATGCTTTCCAGGGTGGTGTCGGGCATTGAAGCTGGAGTTGAGGCATGGGCCCCATGTCCCATCTTTTGAGCTGCAGTCAGCGTTTAGCGACTTTCTCATCAGACGTTCGTTCGGGGCGTGCGATCAGTCGTTTCTGGGTGTTTTTCCGAGGGCATTGCAATGGTGCGATCTGCCCATGCTAATTCGAAATGATGGTGCGGGGCCCATGAGGGTCGTTTGGGCATCGACAGTGATTTTCCATCTTTATTACCTGACGACAATTTTGGACAAGTGAATAGACTATTTTGTGTGCTTTTTCGAGAGGATCACAACGGTGTGATCCGTTCGTTGAGTTTCGGGACCGGGTTACGGGTCCCATGAAGCACCGCTCCTGTACGGTGCGCCAGAATGCATCTTTTTCTCCGGATATCCATTGCACTCAAGTGAGTAGTTCTTTTGACCTGTTTTACTGTGGGGATCGCAATGGTGCGATTCGCCCGACTGATTTCGGGGCCGAGGCTCGGGATCACAGGACGCCATTCGGGCATGAGGCGGTGTTGTTGACTTTTCCATTGGTTATCCGTTTGAGGTGAGTGATTAGTCTATCTCTCGTGTTTTTCTGCGAGGATTACAACGGTGTGATCTGTTTGGTTGTGCGGAGCCTTATACGTGATCTTATTAAACGTGGAAATATGAAAGGTTCGCCGGCGGCAGTTCCTCTACTGTGTTTGTAGTGGACCCTTGGCGTGTGATTGCGTGCACTCCCGTGTGAGTGAAGTAATGATTGAATTCATGTGGTGGGTTTTTCCCCAGTCATTGAGGTGACAAGATGAAGATGTTGTGTCAAGCCTTCGCGTTTATGTTGGGTGCTGGGTGCACGATAGCCCTTGGGGTGAAAGCGAGGTATACTATGGGATTATACGAGAGCACTTGGAGGTACGTGTGGTATGTACCTGAGATGTTCGTGCGCATGGTTGGGGTTAACGTGGGGCCACAGGTCGTCTGGTACCCAGATGCATGGCGAGCTCTGCTTTGCGTACTTTGACCTCTCGCGATGTAGAGGGTCCCTCTGTGCTCTTTTGTTTGACCAGCAGGGTGGAGTTTTTCCCATGGCTCTATGCTCATTTGTTTGACCAGCAGGGTTGAGTGGTTTCCCTTGGATTCATTCTCGATGGATCGGCCGGTAGCGGTGCTTGTGACACCCAGTGATGGAACATGCGTTGAGCCTCTTTTGGTTAGTTGTTCTGGAGTTGGGTGGTTGCACGATACCCACTTCGTGTTCGGTTGGCCAGTGTTTTACCCTCCAGTAGAGATGGCCAGAGTAGTTCAGAGTTTTACCCTCCAGCGGGGCTGGGCAGTGGGTTACTCATCGGCTTCTTCAGTTTTACCCTCCAGCAGGGCTGGGCAGTGGGTTTCCCACAGACTCTTAGGGTCTACCCTCTAGCAGAGACTAGGCAGTGGGTCACCCGACGCACTTAGGGTCTACCATCCAGCAGAGATTGGGCAGTTGGTCACTCGACGACCTCATAGGGTCTACCCTCCAGCAGGGCTGGACAATGGGTCACATGTCGTCTAGTTCCAGGTCTACCCTCTAGGAAGGCTGGCCAGTGGGTCACCTGTCAACTTATTACAGGTCTACCCTCCAGCGGGGCTGAGAAGTGGGTTTCCTGATGATGTATTAAGTTATATGCTCCTGCGGGGCTGGGTAGTGGGTTACCTGATGATGTATTAGGGTTTACCCTCTAGCAGGGCTGGGCAGTGGGTCACCCGATATCTGGTTATGAATTACCCTCCAGCAGGGCTAGGTAGTGGGACACATGTTTTCATTCCAGGCTCAATCCTTTATACTAGGCTATCCAGTGGCTTTCCACCTTGATTACTGGAGCGGGACCCTTGGTTATACGGGTTAGTGTGGTGGAGACTTTGAATTTGACAGACCTCTTGACTGTATGACGGTGACGAGGTGTGGTTTGACTTTCCCTAGAACTCTCACGTATGAGGGGTTCTTACCCCACCGAGACGCATTCTTGTGATGTGATCTAAATCTGTGCAGGCGATTCAGTGCCGTCCAAAGCGGATAGTGTCGAGGTGCGGTGGTTTGAGCCCCTTGCTTGTAGTTTGGGGAAGACGTGTGTGATATTGGGCATCGATGGTGTTTACTCCTGGGACTGTTGTCGAATCTATTCTTTGGCTGAGCTACGGGATAGATATCCCCTTACGACATTGTTCGAGCTTCTTACTGAGCATATGCATTTGTATATACCTTGTTCCAGAACACACTACTTGGCTTTGGTTACCCTCCATCTAGGAGAGGCGAAGACGCGCGGGGTATGCCACCTTCTTTCCGTGTCTATCCTTTAGTGATTGGATGAGTCTACTCTCCTTCTATAGGTATCAGAGACTCAACATGAAGTTCATCTTCTCACCGTTTCAAGATCCTTGTGTCTGGACAAGTCTACCTTCTTTCCTATTGTTGGGTTGAGCTGGACTCTTTACGGCACTCTCTGTTGTACTCCTTTACTATTCATGTTCTCTCTATTTCTCACCCTTCGGTACCTCCTATATTTCTCCCTCGAGACTTCGGGGTATTCTACAGAGTATTTTTATACTCAAACCTTCTTGGTCTTTGCCCGCACTTGGTGTGCTCTTATAGATGACGGAAAGGATGGTCATGACTTCAGTGGAGCTTAGGAGTTCACGAGCATGGACTGCATGCGGTGTTCGGATGTAGGTTCCAGGTGGGGGACCCTTCCAGCTGTTTTCCTTTTTTTTCCTTATTCGGGTTTTGGAACCTTTATTTGGTTGGACGCGTGTTTTCCCCTTTTATTTTTATTTTATTTTCAGCTTTTACTTTGTAATGTTTAGAGGTAGATGCACAACTGTTGTTTATATATATTGATGTTTCCCTTTTTCTTTAATTGTCTTTTCTTTTACTCTGCACTTCTGCATTGAGTGCGCTACGTGTGTGCGTGTACAGGTACATAGGCAAAACCCTCCCCGAGTTGTGGTGAATTCGGTGCTGGTCACTGGCCCCTAGCCTATGGAGGCGGGCTATGTGTAGTTGTGGCTCAATCCCGAGTAGGCTCGGGTCGTGACAAAGTGTTATCAAAGGTGGTTTGTTCCATGGGACGCTGTTCAGACGTCCCTAAAATAAAAGGAATTGGTTGGGATTTATGGAAATAGTGTTAACGTGTCTCGAGAGCGGCTCTCAGGCCAGGGAGTCCAGTGATGGTGCAGTGGCCGACGTATCCATTCACCAGGACCCTGATAACCCGCTTGTCAACTTGGAATGCTGAGACACTTGTTCCAAGGGAAATTGTTTATGCATCACATAGGACTATGTCCTGACTGTCCTTCTTGAGTCAGCTCCCCATCGTTGTTTATGTTGGTATATACATTTATGCTCATCTGACCGCGACACTCCTTGATAATATTCAGGATTTCTCCGCTAAGATAGCCATCTATGATACTAGCTTTGGTTCATGATGAAGACCTTGTGTGCTACGAGGACACAGTCCAGGACCCATCATGCGAGCGCCTTTCTCCGAGTGGGCCGAATGCAGCACCCCCACTTGTTGAGCAGCATGCAGTTTTAGCAGACCAGGCTAAGCTTGAGCGCAGGTTGAGCGCGCTCCGCGAGTTCCAGCGGCAGAGACCACTATGGTTCAGTGGTGAGATAGACCCTCAGGCAGTAGAGGTTTGGCTCAAGGTATTGGTTCGCCTTTTCAATCTTGTACAGACGCTGAAAAATCAGAGAGTGGCTTTGGTAGCAAACCTTTTTCATGGAGCAGCTTGGCGTTGGTGGAGTCTGGTGACTCATATTCTTGATGAGTCGTCGCTTTGGTGGGACGACTTCCAATTGTTGATTCGTGAGCAGTTTTTCCCCTCCTTCTTGCGCTCCGTTTGGATTCAGGAGCTCCTGCAGTTTCAACAGGTACGGATGATGGTGGCCAAATATGCGGCTAGTTTCGCAGACCGTGCAGGCTATTACCTGGACTTGGTCTGTGACGAAAACATCCGAGCGTGGAAGTTTGACCAGGGTCTCCATCGAGAGATTCGTGATGTAAAAGTACCATTGGGATTTTCCACATATGTCGGGGCTCTAGAGGAGGAACTAGTGATAGAGACCTTCCTATCACGTTCCGGAGATGGTGGTGGCAGCAGACACGTTGGAGCCGAGACATCTGTCGCTGCTAGCGGGCAACGGTAAGCAGAACCTCGACGCAGGTGGTTTCTGACAACCGGACATAGGGGATTGAACGTACACCACAGTGGCGCCGAAGGGCACCAGTGCCTCCCAAAGAGAGTCGGTTCTATGTTTGCAATGGGTGAGGTCACCTGGCACGGGACTGCCTGACCAGACATGTGGAGAGCTTCGGGCAGGCAGTAGGTGCACCACCACGACAGAGGCAGCGCCGTGATCGGAGTAGCGCTCAGAGAGGTGGTGCTAGCAGAGGAGCGGGAGGAGCTGGTAGTGGGGGACAACTTTAAGAGGTCTTCCCATCACCACTAGGCGGCCCACGTCAGGCTCCGAGAGCTGACAGTTGGGACCACAGACAGCCGCGAGATTTGGATGTCTACTATCCTGTAGAGCATGAGGTGAGAAGAGGTATTCTCTATAGCTCTTCTACCTTTTTGTAGTTGAATTTTTAGACACTGTGTGTGAACTGCTTTCCTCCCTTCTCCTTGTTTGATGTGTTTCAAGGGTGTCGTGGGGCGTTGAGTGTAACCCAGTGTTAGTAATGTAAAATGCATGGGACCTTTTTCACTAGTTGATTGTGTCGACTCCTTTTCCTTTTGAACATGTAGAAGAGACTTGGTTGTGGGACATCGACTGTGAAATCTTGTGCGATCATATGTCCTTGGGTGTTTCACCATATGGATATTCTGAAGGAGGGAATCATCGGGCCTTGTTCCAGGTACATGCGGTGATTCCAGTCATGGCATGTGACGTAGAGGTTCGGTTGGGAAGGTGAGATACCCCCGAGGGCCTTCGAGCCATTTGAGGCCGTGAAATGGGATGACGAGGTACCCTACCACCTTGCCCTAACCCCAATGTCTGGAGTGGGTGCACAACATCGGCAATGGCTGACCTCATGTGAATGGATCAATCCTTTGGTCTGTGTGTGGTGGCGCAGAGCTGTGTGTGGGTTCTTCTGGGTATGGGAAAGCCAGGTGTGGGCTTAGTACCCTGTGTTGCTCCCTAGTTTTGCTTTTCGGAGATGAAATTTTTGAAGGAGGGAATGATTTAAGAACTTAATTTTTTCTATGAAAGACATTGGAATATTCTTGATGATATTCCAGAGTAGCGCCTTTGGACGGCGTGCAATTCTGAGCCCTGGAGTGGGCGAAATTAATTTTTCAGGGCGTTCACACTGAAAACGCCAAATAGATGTGATAAATCTTAAACGGTGATTCGGATTGGAGATCTGAGTGTACTGATGGGTCCTGAATGGGGTTTTTAGCCTAGGAACGACCTAAAACATGTCGGCACGGGACGTTTGGACCCCTCGCCCGCTTCTGGAACATTAAATGGATTGATTAATTAATTTATTTATTCGTTTAATGTTGAAACGCAATTATCTCTTAAACGGTGGCTCGTATTGGAAAACTGAGGGCACCTTTGAGTTCGGAGTGTGCCGTTTACTCTAGGATGGGTATAAGATACGAGGGCACGGGCCGTTTGTGAAAAATGGCCTCAGGGGCGTTTTCGTAATTTGGTGGCCTTGGGTGTAGAGTTTAATAACATTTGAACGGGTTCTCGGATTAAAATTCTGAGACAGCTGCTGTGATTGGGAGGTGGTGTTTACCCTAGTGGGGCTTAACCTCGAACTCGTCGAGTGTTTTGGGTGCGGGATAAATTGGGTGTTAAATTAAATAAAAAATTAATTAATTTCTTTTATTTAATCCCTAACCCCACCCCTATCCTTCCCCATTTACCTTTCCCTTGGCGGATGAGCTCAACCAAAGAGCAGACCCTCTCCTCTCCTCCCCTCTCCAAGACGAAGCTCCAGCGGATCACTTAGAAGCTTTGGGTTGCGCCCTGCAAGGTGGGATCTTGTTTCCATTTTAGTTTCCCGCACCATGTTCGTACTAAATTTACAATATTGAATTGATATCAAATATTCACATGAAACCAGAGATCGTGTAGTATATTTTATGATCATTCCATCTCATATTTCAGTTTGTAAACCCGAGTTCCGGGGACCCCGCAAACATTCACCGACGATTGCTGGGATAAGGCTGTTTTCTGGTGATTTTTGAGGTTTTCCGGTTGGTATTGGGGGTATCGGCCGCAGGCGGCACGTTCTCTGGCTTCAGGCGGACGACGGAGGTCGAGGCCGCCAAGAGTGCATCCGAGCAGAGATGGCGTGGGCGGCCGATGGAGCGGGACAATGGTGGCGCTGTCTGCGGCTAGGTGCGCCTGCCTGATGCGCTTGGCGGAGGAGCGCGAGGCCTGGCCTCAGGCATGCTGGGAAAGCTAGGACCCACGTGGCGCGGGTCATGTTGGTTGTCAACGGAGACCGGCCGCTTGGCCGGTCTGCAGGGAGCGAGGACCTGCACAAAATGGGTCCTGTTGGGCGACGACACGGGACCGGCCAGCAGGCCAGTCCATTTGTTAAAAAAAATTAAAATATATAGAAAATAATAATAATAACATGTTTATAATAATACTAATAATAATAATAATATTATTATTATTATGGAAATGGTTTATAAATCAAAAATCATCTGAAGGGCGTCCCTTTGGGACACCGTCTATGGCAGTGTGGAGGTCGTGTCAAGACAAAGTTTTGGAGATTGTTTTGTGGATTTTTAATCCCCGAAACGAGGGTCTCGGTGGCATGACACCCCGTTAAGTGCTCGGGTGTTTATCCGAGAATCTTGTGTTGAGCGGCGCTGACGCATATGATGTCCACTAGGAGTGCCATCAGTTGTGTTGGGACCCTGGCATCGGGGCGAAGCTTTCCAGGGTGGTGTCAGGTGTTGAAGTTGGAGTTGAGGCGTTTTCCCCACGACCCGTCTTTTGTGCTGCAGGCAGCGTTTAAAGACTTTCTCATCAGACATTCATTCGGGGCGTGCGAACAGTCGTTTCTGGGTGTTATTCCGAGGGAATTGCAACGTTGCAATCCGTCCGCTCTAATTCAGCATGATGGTGCGGGTCCCATGGGGGTCGTTTGGGCGTCGACAGAGATTTTCCATCTTTATAACCGGGCAACCGTTTTGGACAAGTAAATAGTCAAAGTAGTGTGCTTTTTCGAGAGGATCGCAACAGTGCAATCCGTTCGTTGAGTTTCGGGACCGGTTGCGGGTCCCATGAAGCACCTCTCGTGTGCGGTGCGCCTGAATGCATCTTTTTCTCCGGATATCCGTTGCACTCAACTGAGTAGTGCTTTTGACGTGTTTTCCCGAGGGTATCGCAATGGTGTGATGCACCCCACTGCTTTCGGGGCCGAGTCTTGGGATCATGGGACGTCGTTCGGGCATGAGGCTGTGTTGGTGACTTTTCCATCGGTTATCCATTTGAGGCGAGTGAGTAGTCTATCCAATATGTTTTTCTAAGAGGATTACAAAGGTATGATCCATTTGGTTGTGCGGAGCCCTATATGCGATCTTAGTAAATGTGGAAATATGAAAGGTGCCCCAGTGGCGTTTCCTCTACTATGTTTGTAGTGGACCCTTGGCATGTGATCGCGTGTTCTCCCATGTGAGTGAAGTAACGCTTTAATAGATGTGGTTGGTCGTGCCCCAGTCGTTGAGGCGGCAAGTTGAAGATGTTACGTTACTTCTTCGCATTGACGTTGGGTGTCGGGTGCACGATACCCTTTAGAATGAAAGTGAGGTATACTCTAGGAGTATACAGGAGCTGTAAAGACCCTTAAAATTCAAGGGAATTTTTTTTTCTAAATTTTCATTGGGATTTTACAGGAATGCATTTTTTGACGGTGCCTCATTCCGAGGCCCGGTGTGCCCAGAATTTTTTTTTCGATGTTTAGCTTGGGTAAGTTTAGTGAATGAGCGAGCGGATTTTTCTAATGTTTTAACCTATGCTCAGAATCAGAATCTCAAGGCACCGATGGAATCACAGTGCCGGTAATTTCTTAAAAACACCTTTTCTGGAGTTGTGTTTGCTCGGGTTTGGTTTTTAATTTTGGAATAATGTTATGGAATAAAATCAAAGTGGTTCAACCGAGATTTTATTTTTTAAGTCTCTTAACATATGTTAAGTGGATGATGTGGGACCCACAATATCCTACCCACTTGGTAGGATATTTTGTGAGGTGGGACCCACATGAGCTACCATTTCTTTTCTTCTTATGTAACGCACCCGCACCCCTATTAATGAAGTCAAACCATGCGTTTATTCTGGTTAAGAAACGCCTCATTAATTTGGGCGGTTAAATCATTACAATTAATTCATTGAATTGATTGTTTCTTTTTGAACTTAAAAGGTTGACTCGTGCGTTAATAAAATAAGATTGTTCTTATTTTATTTTTGTAGGAACTTGTTGCATGGAGAGGATTTGGAGGAAAGCGTTCTTCTCCGACGAAGAACGCGAAGAATGCGAAGAACGCAAAGAACGCACCGATATCCGACAAAGAACGCCAAATCCTCGGAAATCAACGATGCTCCTTCCGTGACGTTTCTTTCACGACGATCCTTCTCTTCCGCAAGGATCCTCTTCTTCTGCGATGGTTAATTCCGCGAAAAACTCTTGTTCGACGACAACGTTGAGGTAGGGAATAATTTGAGAATGATTTTTTCCATTGATTATTTAATTCTAAAGAAAACAAAGAAACACTGATCAACTTATTATCTAGTTGATCCGCGAACGTTTTCCTTGCGGGTTGGGAATAATTTGTTGCGGGAAGTTATGGGGGTTTATTTTAGTGTTGACCGTGATCTCATTTGTCACCATTCTTGGTTTCAATTGGTCCTCCTGTTATCATTATAATGGTAGGAGGTCGGACCACATGAACACGGACAACCCTCCTCCCCCCTTGTTTGTTTGAATTTGTTGCGGCACTTGAAAGGCAGTGCGGTGCCGTTTCACCGTGTGGAAATGAGAAAGAACGCGGCGAAGAAGGGCTTCACCGTCACACCGCGCCGTTGAGGCCGAACGAAACCACAGGCGGAGTCGGGGCCGCAGAGGCGATTTGAAGACACCGTAGTTTTTTGTCGAAGTGCAGATCAACGGACGATGGTGAGGAGATCTGCAAAGGCGTTTTGAAGCTTCCTTAGTAAAGGTCGGGTCCAAGGAGGACCGTTGGCGAAAGAGGCAAGGAAAATGGACCACCGGAGCACATCTGGTGGTCCGCAGAAGACTCCCACGGCGCGCCACACCGACACGGCGGCCAGAGGCAGCGGCCGACACCGGCAGGCCGCCACGGTTGACTCCACGGTGGTGGGCGGCTGGTCCTATGGCCGCACGGGACAAGAGGTACATGACATCATGCCACGTCCGTTGACAGGGAGTGGCCCCCGCGCGGGGGCCTCTGTTTCGTCTAGGGGGGTGGTCCCCCCTTGCGCGGCCGCTTGGCCAGCGGCAGCGTGCCAGAACGCCGGGCCGAGCCGCCCAGCCGGACCGCCAGGCCGGGACGCGCCCCAGCGGGTCGGACCCGGACCCGGGTCGGGTTGACCCGGTTCGGGCCGACACGGACCCGGGCCCAGACCCCCCGTTTTCGGACCTCGTTGGTCTATTGCCCATAAATGGGGTACGGACCTCCGATAGACGTGCCGTCAGTTGAGTAGAAATCCTTGGATCTAAGTGGTCATTTCGGTATATTACACCCAATGTTTCAGAGTACATTGGGTTTGGCCGGGTTGGTTCGTACACGAAACTAACCGGGCCCTCGGAGCGGAAACACTTATATCTTGAGCTCCGGATGTCTGATTGATGTGCCATCTACTTTGTTGGATTCTTCGTGAGGAGACGGTACTTTTGGATTACTTCTCCCATGGTTTGGTCGCATTTTGAGTATTTCTGGGTTGGATTGTACCCGAAATCCAACTACGCCCCTCGAACGGAAAAGCTGATATCTTTCCGACCGGACATCCGTTTGACGAACCGTCAGCGGCGTTGGTGATCAAGTTGAGAAACGGACCCTATTATTATACCATATGAGACTTCGGGGTACAGTTGAGATACAGTCTGGTAGGTTTGTACATGAAACCAACCGGGCCCCTGGGACGAAAAAGCCAATAACTCACAGACTGAGCGTCTGATTGACGTGCCGTCTGTTGCGTTGATACCCCAATGATGAGGAAGTCATTTGTGATAATTCTTCGTGGGACTTGTGATACTTGGAGTATCGACCTGTAGCTCGTGGAGCGGACCCTCCCGGATACGAGCATACAAAATAAGGAGACCGTGTAGCTGGGTGTGACTGATGACTGCTTGTCCAATTCTATTCAGAGTGACTAGCATAGCCCAGTGGGGAGAAATACATTGTGAGGTGGAAGACCCATGACAGAGGAGCACTACTATGTGATGTGGCAAACCAGTGATACTCGACAGGAGGAGTACCTCTGTAGGCTATGAGCGGGAGCACTACTGTGTGAGGTGAAGACCCATGGTGGAGGATCACTACTGTGTGAGGTGGAAGACCTGTGGTACTCGACAGGAGGAGTACCTCACCAGTCTTAGGTTCGTGAGAGGTACCTCAGAGTCGTGATAGGACCACTGTACACTCTAGAGACGAGGCTCTTCAGCAGTTACGGTTTTGATAATGAAAATCCTGGTTTGAGCTGAGTCTATAACCTTTGTGTTTACCTCTTGATTGAGATGGGTCACTTGATAACATAAGTATATGTTTGGGAATATACTTGGGTAGTGGTTATCCGATGATTTCATAATCTTATTTTTCCTCATGATTGAGATTGGTTACTTGATAACTTAGGTATATGTACGGGCATATACCTAAGTAGAGGTTATCTGTTGAGATATTCTTTGTGGTTATCTTTGTTGGTTTTAGTGAGTCCTTGAGGGTATTGGGGTACCTAATGAGTATCGTTATACTCACCCCTGTACGGGATATGCCCGCATCTCGTTGTGTTGGTTGTAGACGACAGGCAGCGCTGACAGAAGCCGAGTGTTTGAGGACTGGACGGTACCCGGAGGTGGATCTCACGACGAGTCAGTATTCAGAGGAGGTTGACGGGCGAGAGTGTTGTGGAGGCTATCTATACCTACCCTTCAGGTAGGATCCGAGGTGGACGATCCAGGAGCTGCGCTATCCATACCTACCCTTCAGGTAGGATCCGAGGTGGACGACCCAAGAGACCCTTCCATTATTCCAGCTGTTGTATTTTTCTGTTGTACTTTGTTCAGTTGTAGCTGTACTTTCAGTTGGGTTTATATTCTGGCCCATTTACTTTTCATCACTCTCTTTTGTACTTAGTTTTTACTTCCGCTTGTACTCTGTGGTATTTTGTTTTCCATTATAAAGGCAATGCATTACCAGTTATCTGGATTTTCGCATTTGGTGATAGTCTCCATCCCCTGGCTTATGGAAGGCGGGCTTGGGGTAGTCATGGCACGGGACCCGAGGACGGGTCGTGACAAATTTGTATCAGATGGAGGTTCTACCGCAGAACTTATAACTCTGATGTTTTTATTTATGTGAAGCAATAGTGTTAAGGGTTCCGAGTGTGGTCTTCAGTTCAGGGAGTCCAGTGTTGGTGCGGGCGGCAGGCGTATCCATACACAAGGACCCTGAAAACTGATTTCCGACTTTGTGCATGAAAACACAGATTGCGTGTGTGTTTCCAGATGTTTTTTTTAACATCCAGATCAAACCATGTCACCTCACCAGGTATAAATCGTTTGACCATGTCATGTTTGTTTCTTTCAGGATGCCTCCCCGTGGACGACCAGCTAGAGACCCGAGAGTTGTTCGTACTGACATCCCACCGAGCAACGTCGCCTTAGTACATGGCCATATCTCAGTTGTTGCACCATCGGAGGCACCAGCGGTACTACTACCCATTGGGCCAGCGATGCCACCAGACCCAGCAGTAGAGGGTGCATGTCGCATGAGCGCACTACACGAGTTCCAGTGCCAGTGGCCACCCAGGTTCAGGGGAGAGACGTACTGGCAGGCGGCTGAGGATTGACTGGAGGCTGTGGTGAGAGTCTTCAGGCTAGTGGGGACACCAGCAAACTTCATAGTGATCCTTGCTGCCAGCCTTCATCAGGCAGCAGTAGGCAGATGGTGCAGCCTGATGCTCCAGATGCATGATGAGGCGCCTCTTCTATGGAAAATCTTCGAGAGCCTGTTCCAGGCAGAGTTTGTACCAGCCACCCTTCGAGCGGTGCGTATACAGGAGCTACATCCGCTGCTGCAAGGCAGAATGACAGTGGCGCAGTATTCAATGAGGTTCACAGACCTCTCGCGATACTCCATAGATAAGGTATGGGACCCGTTCTTCAGGGCCCAAACCTTCAAGTAGGGGATCAGGCGAGATATTAGAGCTTATGTTGTTTCCCACAGCATTCTGACGCAGAAAAGGGTGTTGGAGAGAGCCCTCTTAGTGGAGAGTTTCCTTGCTGAGCAGTCTCCAACAGCAGGACCCACCACTAGCCGACATGTGGAAGAGTCTTCTGTAGCAGGCAGTAGACAAATGATGCAGAGGACCAAGAGGACTAGACCTACAAGTGGTCGACCGTGTGAATCAGGGTCAGTAGTGCGAGGCACCAAGGGGAATGACAGATCCAGACCTTCCATGTAGTGTTACTCCTACGACGGGATTGGTCATATGGCACGTGACTGTCCAACCCGCCATGCAGATGAACAGTAGTTAAATGAAGAACCTCCCAGGCATAGGTAGAGGTTCGATCATGGCGGACCGCTAGGAGCTGAAGGCTGAGGGAGGGGAGCTGGCCGTGCAGTTGGAGTTGGACGACGCTTCGCGGTGTTGCCACCACCACCACCAGGAGGTCCAACCCGACCGTAGGGAACATGTGGACATGGGAGAGCTTAGCTTCAGGTAGCAGAAGCTTACGACTATGGAGAACCGGAAGCGAGTGGACAGGATCAGAACTAGTGGTTTCCTTTTATTAATTGTATATCTAGTTCCATGTTGTTGTTGTTTCATTTGTGTCTTTCTACCATGAGCTGCAATAATATAATGACACTAAACTATGTGACATATTCTTCCTTCGTTTTTGAGTACTAATAGGTTCCAGTTTAAAATGTTGACTTGATCATCACTTTTGAGATTCCTATTGGAAGAGACCCAGTGACCTCACGCTGATGCCGATAGTGTGACTCAAACCTTAGAGGCGAGAGTGACGGTTGGATCTCGTGGTAGTAACGTCGAGGACTTACAACATCGTCCATGGTATGAATCATCATTCATGTCCGGATTGACTGTATTAAGAAAAGAATGTGGTTCATCCAGGGGATGCGACCGAGTTTCTCTTTTCGGAAAAGGAGAAATTTTAGCATCTCTTTCAGATCATAGGCAAAGAAGGTGCAGATCATCCAGGAGCGGATGAAGACTGCACAGTGCAATAAGAAATAGGAAACTGACACCAATTTTAGTGACTCAGGAAGTTAAATGTTTCAAGAAGTGGAAGCTTTAAGGAGAGATGAGTCTGCAAAGAAGCAGACGTAGAGGCAGAGCTATGGGAGAAGCATGAGTTTGTGTACGTTTTAACATGCTATAACCACCAGCCTTAGTTGTCCCTGCCAGGCTCAGGGAGCTGGAGGGCAGGGGAAGAGGGTAGTTGTGTGTGGTTAGGGAGAGTGACCCGATGACTCAAAGAATGATTCGAGGGACAGTCTGTGTCCACAACTAGCTGCCATAGTAACAGACGTTGATACGAATCATTCCTTCCCTCCATGAATCTTTTCCCAGACCTAGAGTTTCTGGTAAGCTGTAGACTTGACCCTCACGTCTGGAGATACCTTTGGAGAAGAATCGATAATCACAATTACACCGACAGTGTGATCAGACCCTCGAGGTGAGAGTTTCAGGTGGAGTCTCTTAGTGGCAGCGTCGTGGTCTTACGACGTTGGATTGAGTATGAACTGGGAAAACATGGTTCATACACAAATTGACAGTATTAGGCAAGATGGATGTGGTTTAACTACGACGTCGGGATGTGTTTTTCCTTGGTCGGTGAAAATGAAACCATAGGCAGCACGGGAGGGTGCGACCGATCACTCTTGAGTCGGTCAACCTTACCCTCGTGGTAGTAGTCATTTTGAGTTCCAGTTCTAACAGTAATTGGAGACCTCTAGAGTTTGAGGATGACAATCACGTCCTTATACGGGTCTCACCTCGACGAGGTTTACGGGGATTTGGCCAAGGTGGCAAGTTATCTCCGAGGTTCAGCGGACCTTCTTAGGTCCTCAGGTGGGTAGGCAAAGTGGTTTACTGCTTAACCCATCCACCTCAGTTGCACCAGGTGCACGGCAACTTCCGTGTATCTCAACTGAGGAGATACACGCTCGACCCTTCACATATCACCGACCATGAGGGGTTGGACATTGGTGATGTGGTGAATTCACGGAGGTTCCAGAGGGGATCGAGGATCGACAGGAGCGGATCCTACGAGGACGGTCGATTTATCGGGTGCACTTACTTTGGAAGCACGAGAACCTCCAGGTGAGCACATGGGAGAGGAAATCTCAGATGCATGCTCAGTACCGCTTTTGTAACCCTAGTTTGTGTTAAAGCTTTACGAGGACGTAAACCCCTGAGGTGGGTGTAATTTAAAGACCCGTAAAATTCAAGGGAAATTTTTTTCTAAATTTTCTTTGGGATTTTACAAGAACGCAGTTTCTGACGGCACCTCATTCTGAGGCCCGGTGTGCCCGAAATTATTTTCTGAAGTTTAGCTCGGGTATGTTCAGTGAATGAGCGCTCTTGATTTTATAACTTTTGAACCTTTGCTTAGAATCAAAATCAGAAGGCATCGATGGAATCACAACGCCGGTAATTGCTTAGGAATATCTTTTCCGGAGTTGCGTTTGCTCGAGTGTGGTTTTTAATTTTGGGATAAAGATAGGGAATAAAATATAAGTGGTTCAACTGATCTTTTATTTTATTTAAGTCACCTAACCTATGTTAAGTGGATGACATGGGACCCACAATATCCTACCCACTTGGTAGGATATTTTGTGATATGGGACCCACACGAGACACCGTTTATTTTCTTCTTAAGTAACACACCTGCACCCCCTATTAATGAAGTCAAACCATGCATTTATTATGGTTAAGAAAAGCCTCATTAATTTGGGTGGTTAAATCGTTACAATTAATTCATTGAATTGATTGTTTATTTTTGAATTTCAAAGGGTGAATCGTGCGTTAATAAAATAAGATTGTTATTATTTTATTTTTTTTGGAACTTGTTGCATGGAGAGGATTTGGAGGAATGTGTTCTTCTTCAATGAAGAACGTGAAGAATGCGAAAAATGTGAAGAACGCGAAGAACGCACCGATCTCCGACGAAGAACGCCAAATCCTCGGAAATCAACGACGCTCCTTCCGCGACGTTTCTTTCACGACGAACTTTCTCTTCAGCGATGATCCTCTTCTTCCTAAAAGGTTAATTCCGCGACGAACTCTCATTCGACAACAACGTTGAGGTAGGGAATTATTTGAGAACGATTTTATTCCCTTGATTCTTGCATTCTAATGAAAAAAAAATAAACACGAATCAACTTATTATCTTGTTGATCCGCGAACGTTTTCCTTGCGGGTTGGGAATAATTTTTTGCCGGAAGTTATGGGGGTTTATTTTATTGTTGATCGAGATCTCATTTGTCACCGTTCTTGGTTTCAATTGGGCCTCCTGTTATCATAATAACGGGAGGAGGTCGGACCGCACGAACACGGATGACCCTCCTCCGCCCTTGTTTGTTTGAATTTGTTGCGGCATGTGAAAGGAAGCGTGGTGCCGTTGCACCGCGTAGATACGAGAAAGAACATGGCGAAGAAGCGTAGTGCCGTCACGCCGCGCCGTTGAGGTCGAATGAAACCGCATGCAGAGTCGGGGCCGCGAAGGTGATTCGAAGACCCCATAGTTTTTTGTCGAAGTGCGGATCGATGGACGATGGTGAGGCGATCCTCAAAGGCGTTTTGATGCCGTCGTAATAAAGGTCGGGTCCTGGGAGGATTGTTGGTGAAAGCGGTGAGAAAAACGGACCACTAGAGGGCGTTCGGTGGTCTGCAGAAGACTCCCCCGGTGCGCCGCCGGGAAGGGGCCGTCGCGGCTGAAGCCTCGGCTGCGGGCGACTGCTCCTACAGCCACGTGGGACCAGAGGGACATGGCATCGTGCCACGTCCGTTGACAGGGAGTGACCCCCACACGGGGGCCGCGGTTTCATCCAGGGGGGCGGTCACCCCTTGCGCGGCCGCTTGGCCAGCGCCAGCGAGCCAGCGTGTCCGGCTGAGCCGCCCGGCCGGACCGCCAGGCCGGGCCGGGCCGCGCCAGCCGCGCCCCCACCGGGTCGGACCTGGACCCGGGTCGGGTCGACCCGGGAAGGGGGGTCGGGCCGGGTCGGTCCGGGCCCAATCCTCCCGTTTTCGGACCTCTACGGTCTTTTTCCCATAACATGGGGTACGAACCCCCCCGATTGACGCACCATCAGTTACGTAGAAATCCTTGGATCGAGATGGTCGTTTTAGTATATTACACTCAAGGGTTCGGAGTACTTTGGGTTCGGCCGGGTTGGTTCGTACACGAATCCAACCGGGCCCTCGGAGCGGAAACTCTTATATCTTGAGATCTGAATGTCTGATTGAAGTGTTGTGGACTTTGATGGATTCTTCTTGAGGAGAAGGTACTTTTGGCATACATCGCCTGATGTTTGGACGCAGTTGGAGTATGGTCAGGTTGGATTGTACCCGAAATCCGACCGGGCCCCTGGAACAGAAAAGCTGATATCTTTCCGACCGGACGTCCGTTTGACGAACCGTCAGCGGCGTTGGTGATCACGTTGAGATACGGTCCCTATGAGTATACCCTATGAGACTTTGGGGAATAGTTGAGATACGGTCAGGTTGGTTCATACATGAAACCAACCGGGCCCCTGGGACGAAAAGGCTAATAACTCACAGACCGGGCATCTGATTGACGTGTCATCTGTTGCGTTGAGACCCCTATGATGAGGCGGTACTTTGAGATACTTCTTGGTGGGACTTGTGATAATTGGAGTAATGACCTATAGCTCATGGATCGGACCCTCCCGGAGAATATAATACAGAGTACAGAGACCGTGTAACTGGCTGTGATGGATGACTGCTTGTCTGATTTGATTCGGAGAGACTAGCATAGCCCAGTGGGGAGCACTACTTTGTGAGGTGTAAGACCCATGGAGGAGGAGAACTACTATGTGAGGTGGTAGACCCGCGGTACTCGACAGGAGGACTACTTCTATAGGCTATGAGGGGGAGCACTACTATGTGAGGTGGGAGACCCATGGAAGAGGAGCACTACTGTGTGAGGTGGCAGACTCGCGGTACTCGACAGGAGGAGTACCTCAGCAGTCTTAGGTTAGTGATCAGTACCTCAGAGTCATGACAGGACCACTGTACACTCCAGAGACGGGGCTCTTCAGTAGTTACGGTTTCGATAATGAAAATCCTAGTTTGAGCTCAGTCTATGACCTTTGTGTTTACCTCTTGATTGAGATGGGTCACTTGATAACTTAGGTATATGTATGGGAAAATACCTGGGTAGTGTTTATCCGATGAATTCATAATCTTGTGTTTCATCATGATTTAGATGGGTTATTTGATAACTTAGGTATATGTATGGGCATATACCTAAGTAGAGGTTATATGTTGAGATCTTCTTTGTTAATATCCTTGTTGGTTTTAGTGATACCTTGATGGTCTCGAGGTCCCTACTGAGTGTAGTTATACTCACCCCTACACGGGCTATGCCCGCACATCGTTGTGTTGGTTACAGACAATGGGAAGTGCGGATAGAGGCTGAGTGATTGAGGACTGGATGGTACCCGGAGGTGGATCTCACGACGAGTCAGTATTCGGAGGAGGTTGACGGGTGAGAGAGTTGTGGAGGATATCTGTATCTACCCTTCAGGTAGGATCTGTGGTGGACGATCTAGGAGCTGCGCCATCTGTACCTACCCTTCAGGTAGGATGTGAGGTGGACGACCTAGGAGCCGCTTCCGTTCTTCCAGCTGTTGTCTTTTTCTGTTGTACATTTGTTCAGTTGTAGCTGTACTTTCAGTTGGGTTTTTATTCTGGCCCATTTACGTTTCAGCACTCTCTTTTGTACTTAGTGATTACTTCTGCTGGTATTTTGGGGTGTTTTGTTTTCCTTTATAAAGGCAATGTCTTCCCAGATATCGGTATTTTCACCTTTGATGCCAGTCGCCAGCCTCTGGCCTATGGAAGGTGGGCTTGCGGTAGTCACAGCACGGGCCCTGCGGACGGGTCGTGATAGGAGCGCTTGGAGGTATGTGTGGTTTGTACCTAAGATGTTTGTGCGCTTTTTTGGGGTTAACATGGGGCCACATATCATTTGGGGCCAAGGTTTATGTCAAGATCTGCTTTGCGTACTTTGACCTCTCGCGATATAGAGGGTCCCTTTGTGCTCGTTTGTATGACCAGAAGGGTGGAGATTTTCCCCTGGCTCTGTGCTCGTTTGTTTGACCAGCAGGGTTGAGTGGTCTCCCCTGTCTTCGTTCTCGATGGATCAGATGGTAGCAGTGCTAGTGACACCCAGTGATGGAACAGGTGTCGAACCACTTTTGGTGAGTTGTTCTGGAGTTCGGTGGTTGCGCGATACCCACTCTGTGTTCGGTTGGATAGTGTTGTACCCTCCAGTAGAGATGGCCAGAGCAGTCCGGAGTTTTACCCTCCAGAGGGGCTGGGTAGTGGGTTACTCATCGGCTTCTTCGGGATTACCCTCCACCAGGGCTGGGCAGTGGGTTTCCCACTGACTCTTAGGGTCTACCCTCCAGCAGAGACTAGACAGTGGGTCACCCGACGCACTTAGGGTCTACCCTCCAGTAGAGACTGGGAAGTGGGTCACTCGACGACCTCTTAGGGTCTACCCTCCAGTAGGGCTGGGCAGTGGGGTTCCTGATGTTGTATTAAGGTCTAACCTCTTGCGGGGCTGTGTAGTGGGTTTCCTGATGATGTATTATGGTTTATCCTCCAGCAGGGCTGGGTAGTGGGTCACCTGATATCTGGTTATGAATTACCCACCAGGAGAGATGGGTAGTGGGACACCTGTTGGCATTCCAGGCTCAGTCCTTTCTACTAGGCTAGCCTGTGGCTTTCCTCCGTGATTACCTGAGCTAGTCCCTTGGTTATAGAGGTCAGTGTCGGGACGACTTTGACTTTGAGATGTCCTATCGACTGCAGGACGGTGACTAGGTGTGGTTTGAATATCCCTAGAACTGTCAAGTATGAGGGGTGATTTCCCCATCGAGACGCGTTCTTGTGACACGATCTAAAACCGTGCGGGCGAGTCAGTTCCGCCCAAAGAGGATAGCGTCGAGGTTCGGTGGTTTGATCCCCTTGACTTGTATTTTGGGAAAGACTTGCGGGATGTTGGGCATCGATGGAGTTTACTCCTGGGACTGTTGTCGACTCTTTTCTTGGGCTGAGCTACGGGACGGAGATCCCCTTACAACATTTTTCGGGCTTCTTTCTAATCATAATGATTTGTATATACCTTGTTCCAGAAACCACATCCTGGGTTTGGTTACACTCCTTCTAGGAGAGGCAAAGACGTGCAGGGTATTCCATGTGGTTTCTGTGTCTAGCTTCCCATGGTTGGATGAGTCTACTCTCCTGCTATAGGTAGCGAAGACTCAACGGGAAGTTTATCTTCTCATACTTTCCAGCTCCTTGTGTCTGGACGAGTCTACCTTCTTTCCTCATGATGGGTTGAGCTAGACTCTTTACTGCACTCTCTGTTGTACTCCTTTACTTTTCATGTTCTCTCTACTGCTCACCCTTCGGTACCTCCTTTGTTGCTCCCTCGAGACTTCGGGGTATCCTAATGAGTATTTTTATACTCACCCCTTATTGGTCTTTTCCCGCACATGGTGTGCCCTTGCAGACGATGGACAGGTTGGTCGTGACTTCAGTGGAGCTTAGGAGTTTAGTAGTGTGGACCGCGTGTGGTGGTCGGAGTCGGGTTCCATGTGTGGGACCCTTCTAGATGTTTTCCTTTTTTACCTCTTTCCAAGTTGCGGCACTTTTTAATGTTGGGAGCATGTTATGACCCTTTTCGTATCAGTTTACTTTCATTTTGTACTTTTTACTGTTTAGAGGTCGATGCACATCTGTGGTTTATATATATCGAAGTTTCCATTTTTCTTTACTTGTCTTTTCTTTTACTTTGCACTTCTGCATTGAGTGTGCTGTGTGTGTGCATGTACAGGTAATTAGGCAAAGGCCTCCCAGAGTTTTTGTGCCTTCGGCGCTGGTCACCAACACCTGGCCTATGGATGCGTGCTTGGGGTAGTTGCGGCTCGAGCCCGGGTAGGGTCGGGTCGTGACAGGTAAATTGAATTAGGGCATCCTTAAATCCACTCATGACATTTTTTGGGGAGATTAGTGCACATTAAGCTTCCAATGGATAATCATATTCAATAATGTCGTATATACCTCTACTCTAGATGTGTCATGTATCACCAATATATGGAAGATATTGATTATCTATTTCTCAGTGGTTCTAAATATTCAATAATGTAAGTGATTGTATCCATAATCATTGAAGTGCACCTACCATGGGATAATTCGATGGATGATGGTATAATGAGTTTCCATTTTATTAATCTCTCATCGTTTATCTCATTTTTATTTCTCAATAATGCAGTGCATTTAATCTCACTTATCTGGCATTATGGGAATATATTCATTCGTGAAAATTAGGAATTTTTCGATGGTGTGTTGATTTATGGAATCCTAATTGGAGTGCGTAAGGCTGTCATCCTGAGAGAAATGTTCTGTAGGAACTCCATCCAAGATTTGTCAGTCCTAACTACTGTGGGTGTCAAGGGAAATTTTCCACCACATATTGGGATAATTTATTTGTTCTGGAACACACCATTTTAGGGTTGTATAAACATGAATTCAAATGTCACATCACTATATAATCCGGGTGATTCATTTATCCCATAATTTAAAACATTTTGTAGGAATAAATTTTTTTTATATTAATATTTATTACCACAAATTCTTATTTGAAAATATTTCTAATTATAGAAACACTAAATGTCATTATATAGACACGTTATTCTATAATTGATTTTAAAAATAATTACTCACAATTAAATTTAGATCACCAAAAAAAACATTACAGAATATAATCATTCAATATATGATGGGTTATATTAATCAGGTGCAATAGTTTCTCATTTTCCCTAATAACCCAGAGTCATATATATCAAATGATTCATTATCTTGTAAGTATAAAAATACCTGATTACAGTGTCCATGAATGTGATTCTTATTAATACCATAATGGAAAATATAAAAAAGTTATGTGGGATTCATGCCAATTATTCTGAAATATTTTCTTTAAACTATTGATAAGATTTTATGAATCCAATTTATATAATTCAATAAAAAAATTGCAAAACAATAAAAAAATTTATTCATATAAACATAAAAGTCATTGTTAATTTTTAAAAATAAGAATCAACCATTATCAAAGAATTATAATGTATCAAAATATTAGATAATGTATTGTAAATGATAATAATAATTAGAATTATTGGATATAGAAGTAGAAGAGGTAAATTTTCATTTTACATTAATAATGTTGTAACTATTCCTATATTATAAACTCATAGGCCCATACCCACCATAATGAATATATGGTATACTTTGAGAAGCATTGAATTAACAAAAATATGAAATGAAAATCTGATATCAAAGATCCTTTATTCAGTGATTAAGAAATATATTCCCATAACAAATAGTTCATAACACATATGATTTTTTTATTATATTATAATTCATTCAATCACATAAAATCATTCCCTATTTCTATATAACATTTAAAAATTGAAATCAACTATTTATGGAACAGAAAATCTTATTTCTAGGAATCCTTTTAATAAATTTAATATGTATTTTTTTGTACTCGTGAATATGAATAAAAGTACTCCAATGGTATGGGTTGTTCATGAACAATGATGTAGTCATATATTAAAATAAAATCACATATATTATGATTAAAATCAATGAAATTTTTACCATTAAAATATTTGGTGTTAGTGACTGATTTCACAGATAAATTTTACTTTTTATTCATTTCCATAAATATAAAAAACAAATACCTCATGGAAATATATGTTTACTATATTTTTTGAAATAACTGAAAATAAGATATTTTTCCCATTTTTTGTTGTTTATTTTAAAAATTCTGATAAATAATTTATTTAGTGGCTATTTTGTTAGAATAACCACTAAATAATCATTAGAATAATTTTTTTATTAAAACCTCTATTATTATTTTTAAACTATAACATCCCCTTCCCTTGTAGCCTCAACGACCTATATTTACTTGTTACCCCATCATCCTTGACTTCAGCAATGTTCTTTATTAATTTCCATCAAAACCTATACCTCCACTACATTATTTTATATCTTTCTACCCCAGATGACCACTCATTATCAAGATTCATTGGTTGGATGATGTTTATCCATTGAATTTAACTTCATCAATGTACAAATCAATTTTATCTTATATATTATTTATAATTTAATCATTAATGATAAGGTAATGGAAATGGTTTTTGTTTTTTAATTGAGTTTTGTAAGGTCGATGATGGTAAATGTTGTCTCATAGTGTGATTATGGTTTTTCATGGGGTACATTCCATTATTTGTAAATACCAATCTATTCTATTTGAATTGTATTATCGAATATGATTTCAAGGAAAAGGATTCAAATTATTTATATTTATTATTTATGTTGATTTAAATTAATAAATAATTTTTTTTCATCTAGCATATTGATTATACAAGACTAATATAGATTTTAACTGAAATATATTAATGATGAATGAGTTGAATAAATTTTATCTATTTTTATAAGATATTGACATGAAATTTTTGATTTTTTTTATTTTATGAAAAATTACAGGCTTATGTTTTTTTGATAGGATAAATACTATTTAAACTCTTTAAACGATTTAATGATGGTTGTGGAAAAAAATTTAAAAATATTAGAAATATTTATTCAATATTACGATAGATATTAATTTATTATGTAATTATGAATAATAATAAAGGAAAAATTTTATTTTAGTGGTATAATTGTTCTATTGTGTTGCTATGTTGGTGGTAGAGGCTTTGGTGCGTTTTATTTGTAGGCGGTTGATAACTGTTTGTTTATTTTTAATATGGATCGTGTAATCTTATGATCTATATGTGTGTTCAAATTATATAGTGGTGAGGAAATTATGATAATTTTTGACCGATCATAGTATTATAATGTTATCAAGGCATCACAAATAAGATGAATTTCATAAATAATCTAAAATTGAAATAGCTTATTTAGTATAATTATGGGATGTATGATTAATAATGATTATTTGTAAATATTATCGTGTAAATTTTATTTGTTAAATCTAATTAAAAGTTACTAAACGCTAACTATGTTGTTTTTGTAGTGAAATGTGAAGTAATAAGCTTTTAATATAACATTGTCGTGGTATTTTTCATGGCACATATGACATGGCACTAGGAAATAGTTCTAAAAGTGTCTTTTTGTATAAATATACCCATAAGATTTAATTTTTTGAATTTATACATATCCATTGTATCTTTTTAATGCATTACACACCTTCACTTGAGTTACGTGACACGAATGACAACTATATAAGGTTTTAGAAGAAATTGATTCATAAAAATTTATTTTAATATTTCAAATTTAATTAAATCAAATAACCGAATAACATAAGATTTAGATTAATTGACATGGAACAATCACAACACATTATAACTTTTTTTATAATTATTAAAACAAAAACGTCTTTTTCTCAAATAAGTATAATTCATGCTATGTTTTCTAAATATTGAGGAATTATTAACATATATTTATGACACATGATTTCTACCATTTTTCTAAATTTTTAGGATTCATCATGACATTAATTAAAAAGATATCGATATATGGAAATATAGGAGATCATTGGACTTTTGAATATATTATGTATTTAGATTCCAATATGGATTGTCTGTAAAATTTTTAAGGGTATATATGGAATTATAGAAAGGTATAGTTAGAATATTTACCCTCTATAACGTTATGGTATACATAGAAATAATTTTTACTCATCATTTTTTTTATTAATATGTATATTACATGGGAGTTGTATTTGTGGGTCTCTTGATATATTAACTATAATTTATTAGTTTATATATATATATATATATTTTAAATATATTTATTATTTAAATTTTTAGGTAATATATTAATAATAGAAAGATGTTGAATTGCATTACCTTGGAACAAATTTTCATATGTTATTAGTTTAAGGATTAATTTTATATTTCACAATAACAAATCGATCCATGAGAATATAAATTAAATTCCCATGTATTAAATGTTAATTCAAATTATTGTTAAAGAGATATAAATTATTATAGGAAATGATATTGAAACTATTTCTCCAGAATTTGTGTGATATACATGGAATGTATATTAAAAATTTTAAAAAAAATAACATTGATTTTCAATATTAGAATAAACATGTATATTCCACAATGCTGGATAATAAAATTCAAAATCGATAAATTATGATTTTGACATAGTATGGAAACACTATAAACACATAAATACATTAGTTAATCAAAATATTCTTTATAAAATTGAAAATTATGATTCCAAAATAATAGAAAAAAATATAAAGATGATAAAATATAAATGGATGTGTTTTTTTTATAATAAATAGTAAAACATTAACGAAGAAATGCATTCCTTTTCTAAATTAGGAAATTATGTAATTCCACACCCAGACAATGAATTTCTATTTTGTTATATTTATTTATTCATAATTTTACCTTATCAATGAGTTTAGGGTTGTTTTAACTTATATTTGGATGTGGTGGTGTTACAGTGATTATCACATTACTACACAATGTTTGGTTAAAATTGTGCATCTTAACTATGAAAACAATATGGTGATGAATACAATATCACACAACATCATTGAGATAGTATGTCTTACGTACGCATGTTTAGAAATTTTTTTCATAGGATGGATAAAATGTGGAATATGTTTTTTCCATTATAATTATAAGATATTAGAATATAGAAGAAATATTTTTTCTACATTATCATGGAAACAACACGTGAATATGATGTGTAAGATGAAATAAACATGAATGAGTTTGTAGAACAATAACTTATTCTTACGTGGATTTACTACAAATATCTCCACATTGTATCTAGAGCTGGTCTCTTTGGAATATCATGACTTATAAATATTGTATAAGTATGTTAAGAGGTGTAATAGGAAGAGGTTTGATAAATAATAGGCTCAAAGGGGTCCAAGGTATTCAGAGGGAGGTACCCTGTTATATTTGAAGTGAGGGGATTATTTGGAATCTCTCAAAATATTATATTAATATATACTAATTTTAAATTTTATATTGATATATAGAGTTTTATTTGGAAGAAAAAATTAGTATGGGTCAGAATCCTCAATACCAATATTTATTATACATGTTTAGGTAACATTCATGCCCTTATCAGATGGATCTAACCCATATTTAATCCCTCTAGCTCATGGCAGGACAACATGACTTTTTACTCATTATGGTATAATACAGTTATTCGAAAATGATATAGGAATCCTAAAAGGATAATTTATAACCTATATATCTGAATATGAATCATTTTTTCCAAATTGTATATTTTTATTATTTTCATATCATTTAATAAAATATTATTTATTTTAAAATATAATTAATGAAAATTTGGATACTATTCATTATCCGAATATTACCAAAATCAATTGAACATGATATATTCAAGCGATACTTTCTACTATATCATTATAATGTCAATGTTATCAATTAAAATTTTGGATAACATTAATTATGAAAATTATATTTAATTTAATATTTTTAATATCATTTACTTGATATTTCAATTAATTAAATAGTTATTGTATCATCATGGTATAAGCCTTTAAGTGAATTATGTGTTTCATATAAATTTAAAAAAATTATAATAATGAAGATAAACAATTTATTTTGATCTTTAATATTTGTAGTCTAGTTTATCTTCTATATAACCGTATATTACAAAATGATATAAATATTTTAAATATGATAATTACATCTTTAACTTCTCTTTAAAAAATAAAAAATTTCTCACTCTCATTAAAGTGGATAAAAAGGTTATAATCTTAAAACAAGGATTATTATGGACAACACCTACACATATTATGAAATTCTGTGAATATTTTGTGTAATTTAATAATTTTTATAATATTATTTTACACATAATTAAATGACTTACCTCTGACTCTGTAAAAAAATTTCAAATGTTACTATTCCAAATGCCAAAAAATAAAAGAAAAATATTTACATACATTGGACCTCCTAATTCTGAATATTCTATAATTTTTTAAAATTTTAAAAATCATATGATTCATTAATTAATTTAAAGTAAATTACCCTGATGAAACCAGAGAATATGTTTTTAATATGAAAACGTTCAAAAAATTGAATGGTTTTTATATCCAAATTCAATGTTCATTTGATTCCAATGAAATAAATATGACTAAATGAAAAAAAATTGATGTAATTATAATTTAAAACCAATTAAACATATAATTAAATGGTATAATATATTTATATGAAAACAATTAATTTTAAATAAAAATGAATTATTATATCACTATTTTTTAAAACATGAAACATTTCAGAAAATATCAGAAATGATATGAAATATTTTATCACTATTCATCAAAACATGAAACATTTCATAAAATATCATAAATGATCCAAAGAAAATTTTGATATTACTCCATTAATTAATAATTTTATTCTGTCAAATATAATCTATTAATGTTTCTAAAACATGATTTAAAACATGTGCACCATCAAAAGGTGTTAAAACAGCCTTTTTAAAAATATTTTATTTTAATGCATAATATTTGAGTAATTATTATCTTATGTACAAAATATTTTTAATGATTATTGAGTATATATATTTCATTATGTGGATAATGTTATTTATTAAAACTATTTTAATGGCCAGGTTATAAATATAATTTATTATTAAATAATGATGTGTATTAATTCATTGTTGCATGAAACACATGATATTAAATTTATTTAAAAAGTAGAATTACCGTAAAACCACTGGATTTTACTATATCCCATCTATAAAAAAATTTCATAGAAATTTCTATAATATCACCATTTATAAATATTTTGGGATTTCATCATCAAAAGTTCCCTAGTTTCCCAAATTGCCTCATAAATTTTCTGATTTTCTATCTATATCATTACATGTCATGTCATATTATTCCTCAACACTGCTTCTCTAGTATCAAAAATCATTATAGGATCATCATTGTTGGATTAATCATGTTCTAATTTTGATTATTAAAAATTGAAAACATGTGATTGGTCTGGCTTATACATCCTTAGTAATGATATGTTGAACACCTTTGGAACATTAGAACGGTGTAGAGATATTACTAAATGGTAAGAAACATAACCAATTCTGTAAAAAATATAGAATGATCTGATGTACCTGGGGCTTAACATTCCATTATTATTGAATCTTATAAAACCATTACGTGGATATACCTTCAAGAGAACATTAAATTCCACTTGATATTCCAAATCCTTCTTTTAATTATCAACAACTCGATTTTCATACATTGAGCTTATTTAATATAGGTATGAATAGACATTTCCATTGATATTGTTTCATCAACATGTTCTTGGTATACATGATTCCATTCACCAAATTCATCTATGAATGTAATGTACAAAATCTCATTGCATTTAATTATTCATATGGTTCAATTTTATTACTTTAATGGTAGGTATTGATATAATAAAATTATACCATTGGTAAATACTAATCCCATATACCCATAAATTATGGTGAAAAAGACCTCCAAATGTCTTCTAAAGTTTGAAATGTGCTTTATTATTTATCAGTAGTTTGAGGATGGTTTGAAATTCTAAAATTAATCTCAGTAATAATGGTTTTAAGAATAATTTTCTAAAATTATGGTGTAAATCATGGACCAAGTTCAAATGAAAAGGTGTTTATTTGGGAAGGTGGTAAAAAATAACCCATATAACATCTTTAATTCTAGGATCCCTTAGTAGTTTTCAAAATAAGTCCATTGTATAGTCATCCCTTTTATAAAAAAGTGTCGAATGTGGATTCATGACCCCTATAGGATATTGTCTCTTAGTTCCCACTTGTTTACAAAAGAGAAATGTTTATACATAATCAGAAAATACCTTCTTCATATTTCCCTACCCAAAATTTCCATTCAAATATATATATATATATACACACACATATATATATATTCGTGCTACCAATGGGTATAGATAAATTCAGAATATTTTCATTATCCAATGATTTCCATTTCCTCTTGGGTATATGGTTACCCTAAAGAAACATTTCATATATTCTGATTCCATCATCACTTCCAATGTCTATCCCTTTTAAATCACTCATATATTTAATTTTCATTCATAATTTATCATCATCATACTGAGAACTTTTTACCCTATCCAATAATGTTGGTTTGCAAACTATTTGTAAAAGTAGTGATGCTTAACCTTCCTTGTCAATCCCCATATCCATATTTACTAGATCCATGAACACAATATACATTTCATTTATTAATTTTTTCATAACCCTATGATCCTTCTCAGAGCATCTTCCTCCTTTTTTTCCTTAAATGTGTAGTAGTGCATTGAACAACCATAACCAATTATTAACTCAAGACATATTATTTGTATCATGTTGAGTTCTTTTTATAAGAAAATATATTTCAAACTCTATTAATATATATATATATCACATAGTTTCCCTTAGAGATAGTTTCTCTATATCAATAGGGAAAAAATTAATGATTCTTGTTAATAATAATGATTTGAATAGTTTATTTCATGTTATTTGACATACAGGATGTGTATGAAATAACCATATCATTCATATAAAGGAAAAAACAATTCAATTCGATGCTACATCAATATAGGAAAAAACCACCATTTATTGATTGTAATGTCCAGATCAGAGAATTGAACAATATACTATTATATTATTAAAAACTCATTGCACATTCTTTTTTCCATGTGAGCGTAACTCCTTTATATCTGATCATGGTTAATGGTTTATCCAATTATGAAAAATAATGAACTAAATGTTGATAGTATACTACTTATTTAATGAAACTATGTACCTTAGTTATTCTCATTAGTATAGGACATTTTTATCGATTATATAGATAAAATATCAACAAATATTTCACCCTTGAATAAAATATGGTTATGAAAAGATATTTCCTGAAGCCATAATTAAATCATTCTAAATTTATAATATAACACTTCCATTATGAATGTATTTTATATTATCCATAAGTTATTCTCATGGTTTAGATAACTTTTAAAAGACACTATAATTTAATTAATTAGCTCCACAAAAAAATCTTCTTTATATTCAATAAATACTATATTCATTTGATGCAATAAAACGTTGGTGTATTAATCAATCCATATATATGTACTGTAAACATGAAATGTAAAAACCAAATATGAAATGTTGTGTTTGGGATGTAATCCATTTATACTCATACTTGATGATATCCTGATGGAAGATCAATTTTGAAAAGAAATGAGCTCCAATAATTTGATCTAATAAATCATTAATGTGGTGAAGGGGATTCCTGTTCATTATTTTTATAGAATATATTTTCATAAAACCGAAACAAAGCCTCACATATCTATATTTCTTCTAAATAAATTGAACATGGGATCTTCATTAAGAAACACTAGTGGTAATAAATTCCTTTTCATCCATATCCATTAATTGTTTATGAAAATTTATTAATTACACTATGGATATTATAGACGGAGTATATGATATTGGTCTAGCATCAAGGATTAGAATAATTGAAAACACAAAATTATTCTCTGGGTGTGTATAGGTAATTCTTTAAGAAATACATCAACATATTTATTTTTTATAAGCATGACTTAAATTTGATGATTACATTCTCAATCCATAGTTTATTTCTCTTCCTCTCTAATAATTTCTCATACATGATATACAAGGGTTCATCTAGATAATAATAAAATGATGATGTTTCTACATTAATGATAATGGATTCATCGTCTTCCTCAGAAATTTTTATTTCTCTCTTCTTGAAAAAAATGTTCTCATCATATTTTGAAATCTAGTGCATACTGAAAATTCTATCAAAGTAAAAAATGTGTATGAAAAAAAGGTCTACAAGTAAATCACATTTAGCGGTCAAAAATGGGACTTCCTGAGTCATCATTGTCTCCATGATACATTCCATAAGAGTTTTTATGGACCACTTATTTATTAATGAAAAAGGGAAATATTTAATTTTCATAGAAAACATAAATAATATAAAAAATTCAATGATCTTTAATAATATAATACATTAACTATGTTTATGGAGAAAATTGATGTACTTTCCACCACATCATTGGGACATCAACAAAAACATTATTGATATCATATGATTGGCCTTTCTCCCATGTAATTTTCTGGGGAAACATTCTGAGAAGCATTGGAAACACATTTCCATAGTGTCTGATTACCTTATAGTTAAAACATTACACATTATAGTGTACTCTTTTTCTATTTTTATCACAGTCCTGGTGGCCTTTTCATCCACACATGTATCAAAATCCCATGATAATAGCCATATTCTATGAAATTGTTCTATAAATTTATTGTAGGATTGAAATTACAGACTTCCATTTTTCTAGTTTCATTTATTTTATTCTCAATTCTATTCTTCATCCCTCTTATTCTATTTATTTAATTTAAATTAATAACAACTAGAGAATTATTTTTTTACATTGATAGAACATGAGACTATATCATCATATGATGTGAAATTTCATGATGTGAGTTCACTTAAAAAGAATAGTTTTCACCCATCAGAAAATCAAAAAATCATTCTTTGTGGATTATGTGTGTAATCTATTACAAGAAATTGCAACATTATAATGTCATCATCATTCATATAATCATTCTAAACCTACTTTTTCCTCAGACTAAGAGATTTACTCTCCATATAATCTGATGGTTCACGTTGGAATTATGGTTCCACAAAAATTTATATCAAATCCATATATTCCATGTTTTCAATTTCATACTCCTCCTTAGTGTTCTGAATCTGTGATCACCATTTATTTGTATCCCAGGAGAGTAGATAAACATCTCTGTCCTCCATCTCCATTTAATTTATTCCCAAAGAAAGAAATATATTATTTAATTAATATAACCATTGTTAATATACAAATGGATTTATATTACCATTAAATATTAGAAGCGATTTTTTCATTAATGATTTGAACATTACTCATCAAAATTATGGATTAGGATGTTCCATGTGGTAATGTTTGATGATCATAACCAATGTCAATTATCACATTATAGTTATAAGTTTCTTGTAACTTGTTACAGCCCTAGACCTAACATTATTATATTACTCAAGAGGAAAATCCCTCAAAAGATTATGTGCACTAATATTATTCCCATTACTTCCACTATATTCCATATCTAAATAATGGAATTCAATAGATTATGATGTCAATCGATGTACATAATTTTTTACTAGTAACAAATAAGATTAATTAAAATATTTATGCATGGATAATCTTATAGTAATATACATGTTTTATTTGAGGAAATATTTACATTTAAATACATCATAGTTGTTTGTAATGAAAATTTGAATTTTCTTATTAATTCACCTATGGACTATCCAATCAGGTTCACAGTAAGACACATTTTCATGATCCATGTATCACCGAGTCTGGTATGACAATCATTTTCGAAGTTGTAACCCCAATGTACATCTATTTTATATCCACTACCATTTATATAATATAGATTGGGATTTATTTACAAGAATTCAAACACAATATCATACTTTAAAAAATATATGGATGCTCTTCAATTATTATATTCAAATTATATCTTATGGGTATGTTCCCTAATGTTTTTTTTCAAAATATAGATTCCAATTTTTATACTAAACATTATTGGATAAAAATATAACGAACATGACCTCATTAGCCAAGAGCTAGTGCCCCACTTTTTTACATTAGATAGATTAATGATTCAAATTTTTATGAAAAAATATTTTTATGTGGATTGGAATCAATATTACATACATAAACCATATTATACATTTTAAAACATAAAAAACAACATAGAAAATTCTTTTAGAGCACCATTGTTTTTATATATTAACCCTGCATATCAATTATGATACTTATCCTTTCACCCTTGAAAAAAAACAAATGAAATGGGTGATCTGATATACTAAGTAAGGTTAACTGTACAATTTAATCTATTATGATTACTAATAATAAACAATAATGAATTATGTAAAACTAAGACTCGATCAATATAATAATAACCAGGAAAATAATATGGAAATAATAAATGAAAATCAAACAATTCTATATGAATAACCACTTATATATATTTTATTAATAAAATTATCACAGTGAATATAAATTACTTTTATCATAATGAGGGAATGTAAAATGCCATAAATCATAAAAATACCATGAAGGCTTTATGTAAGACACCATACATAAATGTGTAAGGCCTCATCCAATATCCCAAAATGTTTTTATATTGAAACCTACTAATAGATTTAGGGGATATATCATTACTCAGATATATTTTATAATTTCCATTACATTCCTCATATGAATACATAATCAACTAAACATTTTTATTCAAAAACTTGTTTATGAAATTTGAATACCTAAAACATAAACCCTGAATGTAATCATAATATCACATCCATATTAAAACTTTTCATGAAAACTTAAATAAAAAATTTTAGATGTTATAATATCATATAAACATCAATTACAAATTATATCCAACCATGTATGATGATATATAGGAATATTATATACCAAGTTTAATTAAATTTCTAAAGAGTTATCCCTTTTTATTTTTGATACATTTATTTAGGAAGTTGCGAAATTATAAAGAAAAAATTTTCTTGCAAAATTGATGTTTAATTTTGTACATTAAACTTCAAAACATAAATTAATTACTATATAATTAATTTATCCTCATATCATATAATTTAGAAAACATACCATCAATATTTGTTTCGAAAAATTTATTAGTTACCTCATTTGGAAATTAATAAAAATATTTGCTACATTTTGATTTAAAACGTATCATCAATGGTAAAATGAAATGAAACCTTTATTGGAATATTATATGGATATTTTGTATTCCATTTTTAAGATACACGAACATGGATGTCAAATATTCCACAATAGATACTTATAAGTAAACAATCCCAAATAATGATGAGATTGTGAAATAACCCTTACCTTGTTCTTTTCATTAGTTAAATTTGATTGAACCACCTATATAATTTGTTAAAAAAATTATTTAATTTATACTAGAACCATATCCATATTTATGATATCATAAATTATCTTTTTATATTGTTTTTTTCATAATATTATATTACTACCATTGTTTCTTATGTTCACTACTTTATTTTCATATCCAAGTTTTGTTGCCCATATCATGTGTGTAATGAAAATGATATGTATCGTTCACATACTGAATTATATCATGATCTTATATATTATATTACCACATAATATCCATTTTTAAATCCTTTTTGAATTGTCAATGTTGAAAATTAATCATTTGTTTAATGGACAGAATATATTATATGTACGCATGAGTGGTTATATCATTCCTCTAATGGTGAAAGTGTAAGAAATTTGATAATATATTAATTAAATAGAAACAATAACATGTAATATTTATTATTTATATCCATTATATATATAATTTTACTAATAAATACAATGTGGTGTTGGAAAACCGATTCCACCATGTCGTGGAGACTATATTACATACATACGCACACACAATGATTTTATTTATCATAGGATAGATAAAAGGTGGAATATTGTTGTACCATATTCATAATAAAATCTAAAAATAAATATTATACTATATTTATAACTTTATTATTTAATCAAAAAATAAATATTACATGGAAGATGAAAGTATCTGGAATGAAATGGGAAAATAATTACCTCTTCTTTAGTGGAATTCTTTTAGTTTTCTTCTCATGCAATCTAGAGTTGATATTTTTAGAACACGAGGACATCTATAACATGTATAAGGATGTTGTGAGGATAAATGGGTGTATGTTGGTAGAGATATAAGTTTCAATGGGGTGTTATCAAGTGAGGGAGGATGTGACCTTTTATAATTGAGTTGAGGGGACGTTTTGAAAACCCGGAAAAAATTAAATTTATATTAATTAATTACTTTTAGAAATATCTCCATAGTAAGATATTTAGAAGAAATTAGAGTATAGGTATAAATAATCTCATCAAATAATTTCAGGTTTATGTCCCATTCATACACTTATCTCTAGGATGTATACCTAAGTTAAACCAATTAACTCTTACCTTGACTATTATTTTTTACTATTTATTGGTTAATATATTTATTCAAAAATTCTAGATGAACCGTATAATCATCATTTATAAAATATATAAATTTATAGAAATCAGTAGATAGAATTTTTAATTTTTATTAATTTTATATCATTTAATAAAATGTTAATTATTTTAAAATATAACTAATGTCTATTTGGATACTATTCATTATTTGATATTTAAAAAATCAATTAAACAAAATATCTTTAAACCAATAATTCTAATATACCAGTAAAATGTAAAATTTATTCTTCAAATTTTTGGATTACATTATATATTATATATTATATTTATTTTAATACTTTTAATATCATTAATTTTATAATACCTTAAACTAAACATGTATTGAATCATCATTGTATAAGCATCGAATGCAATTATTTTTTTATTAAAAATTAAAAATATATTATAATAATAAATATAAAATATTTATATATTCAATTTACTATTTATAGGCTAAATAATCATTTTAATATACCTATATTAAAAATGGTATTGTTATTTGAAATATGAATATTACATCCTTAACATCTCATTAAAAAATTATTATAAATGTCATAATTTAATCCATGTGGAATATAAATGTTAAAATATCATCCCAATGAATAATTTGGTTAAAAAACACTCATAAAATAGAAATTAGGTAAATTTTATGGTAATATTCAAATATGTATGATATTATTTTTTACCATAATTACTCGATTTACCATTTACTGTATTAAAAAAATTATTAATCATAAAATTCTAAAAGAAAAACATAAAAGAATGTTATTTTCAAATTTTTGACCCACATATTCAAAATATTTAATCCATTTTCAAAAAATTAAATCAAATAAGTTACATGAATTATTTTAAATATCATATAGTTGACTAAATGAGAAAACATGTTTTTAATGTGAAAAATGCCAAACGATTGAAATGTTTTGTATATTCAAATTAATTGTGAAATTTTTACAACTATATAAATTGTGTTAACTAATAATAAATGTACATATATACATTAAACCTATGTAAAAATATAATTTAACACTAAATTATTTACAAGAAAATGATTTTTAGTAAAAATGAAATATTTAGTCACAATTCATCATAACAAGATAATTACAATAACAATACAAAAAAATGAACCAAATTAATTTTTATGATAAATATTTCAGATTATATACTTATTTATCCATATATAATTTATAAAATTGTCAAAAAAATATATTTCAATCAAGTGAACAATCAAAAGGATATAAAAACTCCCTTACAAAAATATAGCCTTTTGATACCTAAAATTGTATTCATTATGTCCATAAAATTACATGGATGAATATTAAATATATTAATTTCTTGATGTGTTTAATAATATTCATTCATTATATTTTAAATGTAATGTTGTAATAATAATTTATTAATATATCACGTTTTGATCAAACACAATGTTTCATGAAATGTATGCTATTAAATTTATTTAAAATTAAAACATACCATAAAATATTTGGGTGTTATAGATATAGTTTTAGAGAAGAAGATGAAATTTATATATTAATCTTGATATTGATACTATGGATTCATATTTTATTTAATTGAGGATAAAAATGAATGTACGTATTAGTAATAGAACTACAAATAAGGTAAGGATAAAAAAGTGGTTAACAAAGAAATTTTTTATTGGATAAATATTATGTATTTTCTTACTATTAAAATATTTTTAATATAATTTTTTTTATCAATTATCTTATATGAGAGAAAACATTTTACATTAGTTTTTTACATTTCCAATAATAATAATAATACAAATCAATTAAATTATTTTATGTATTTAAATCAGGGTCCTATGAATCATTCTTAGAGGTTCCATTGTTACAATATTTGTGGTATTATGTTGTACAAAATATATTTTGTGATGGTTGAAAAACCAAAAAAATGTTTTATTTAATTTTTTAAATTAGTGTTTTGAAGAAAGGAATATGGGTTTGATGAAATTAAATATTATTTTATTCTAATGAAAGTGAAAAAATTTTAAGATATGTATAAGGAAAGAATTATAATAATGAATTTTTTTTTGAAATCTCTCTGTTGATCGATATCTCTAAATTAGAAGAAAATTATCCATTTAGTTTTTGTTTCCCATGTAAAATGGTATATTATATTATTAATATGAGAGAGGACGAGTGGTGTGTTTTAAATAGATAAAACCATGATACATTTATGATATGGTGGATAATGGTGAAGAATAAATCCCCTAGTAATATCATTGTGAGAGTTTTATCCTCGGGGTTATTGTAAACACTGATACTATAATGGCAGGTGAAATCGAATAAGAGGAAGTACTTTTAAAAATAAAATATAATAATAATAATAATTGGTGGAAACTAAGATTATTATTGCATTTAATTTCTTTTTTGAAATATATAATTTTATAAATATGAATTTTATGACCTGTAATTTATTTTTTGGTTTAATTTAAAATCTTATTTTTATTTTATACTATAATTCCACAATACAAGATGTATCATTATTTAATATACTCATTGGAAGGTGGTATCTATAAAACTATTTTGAAATATAGTACAAAAAGAGTAGAAAATAATATATATAATATGGCATCACATTGTACTTTTTTGAACAAACATTTTATACTTTTTATTAGTAACTTATCATCTCAAATTATTGTTTCATTCATCGGTATTCCCACTATTAAGGATATTGGTACATCAGGCATTTATAATTTAAATCAGTAAACATAAAGTGTGTACTCGTATGATAATTTTAAAAGAATGTTTTGAAACATGAAAATATAATTTTTTGGAACTTCACAAATTCAAAATTTTTATTATATATTTTACTGTTCTTTGTAGAGTAGCTTCATTCCATCAACACGCACAAAATTATAATAACAAAATATATTTATTTTATTTTATTTACTTCATTTGGGGTTTAATTAGATGGAAAGAAAAATACTTTCAAGGAAAAAAAATCATGAATCGATTAACCCAAAATTACTCTCATTCCAACTGAATAATATATTATCATGAAATGAGTAAGAAGGATTACTCTATGTAAATATTTTATCATAGAAATCACAATAATTTTGATGAACCCATAATTATATTACATTAAATTATTAACATAGAACATACCACCATAAAATATTCCTTTTATCTCGTTTTCATTTGTTAATCATGTTATGAATTAGGAGATTGTTGATTAAATGCTGTATCATTCTTTACGTGATAATTTATCTTTTCATTGATTCAGTTTATATCATGTTAGATACAATCAATTTAGTTAAAAAATAATTGGGTTTGTGATAATCATGTGGGGTTTTCATGATAGTTGATACATCTTATTTTACATTATGTATAGTCAGATCAAATCATTTTTAATCTGTTTAAGATATTCATTTTCAATTAGAATTATTTTACTGTAGTTATACTAAGTTCATTTAGTTTTAATTATATCTTATTATAGTTGCATCAAATCAGCTTATTTTTTTCAAAATTGGTTTAATATTGAAATATTTTATTTAGTTAATGTTACAAGTTTTTTGAGAGGTCCAATTTATTTTCATTTATGTTAAATTGATTCAGTTTGTTAAATTTGATTTGACACACTTTAACATTGTTTTGGTCAATCGAAATATATTTACTTTTATTATTATACATTTTTTTATTAGTGATGTCCCACATCATGTTGAATTTAGTTGGGTCTGTATGTTTATATTATATTTTGTTTTTTTGATATTTCTATGTCATGTTTTTGGAAATTAGTTTCATTTGGATTAATGAATTTATATTATATCTATATCAATTTATGTTAGTTTTATAATGATTTTAATTTTCTCAATTTATTATGATTTCACTAATATTTTTTTGTTTTGACTCATGTATTGTCACATAATTTAGTTAAACAATATTAATGGGGTTATGTGAAATTTAATACAATAAATCAAAGGAACCACTAACTTCTATGCCACTCATACTCTTAAATTATTGGTATCCTATATATTAAAACATTTCCTTAAGCCCTTTAAATCAACTATAAAAAAATCAAACTCACTTTTTTCACAATAGTTTTAACTAAACCAATAATTTTCTCTATATATAATATTCTCACCATTTATGTAATATATATAATTTCTGTTTAAATCGTTGTAATCCATAAAAATAATCTATAAATAGTAAAAATAAAATAATTATTATAATTCACAAGATGCTCAATATTTTATACCTAAGAACCTAGTAAATACTAAAATAAATAAGAATAAATAAATATTTTATTATGTATAATAAAATTTATGAATAATAAATTAAACACATATAGAAATACATACCATTAACAAACTAATAGATTGAAAACCTCCATTACTGTTAATATTGAGACTCCTAAGAAAAATCACATAACAAAATATGAAAAATTATTAAAATTTCAACAATAATAGAAAATACAATCCTTAAATATTTTAACATACCACTATTTATAAGAAAATATTTATGTAAATGAATATTATGTTTAAGATATGGTCTCTTACCCATGGGTTTTCCACTGTTTCGACCTCAAATGGAGAGATAATTATCTTAGAACAGTATAACTAACTAGAGAGAGAATTACGTTATATTTTTTAACACCAAGGTCTTGAAAAAAATAATAATAAATTAAGATCATATAAAAAGGAAAAATTAATAATGTTTAATAATACAAAACGTTCTATTGAACATATTTATATATATATAAGTAATATTAAATTTTTCTATCAATTTTTGTTTTTTATCACTTCTATATGCATAATATGTTTTTAATATGTTCACTATATATGAAATATAAAATTTAGTAATGATTGAAAATATAGGAAAGATGGACAGAATGAGGTTTTGAGTAGTAGGACTATATCTATTAGAATATTTGTGTGTACCATGAACAAAATTTATGAAAGAGTACGTGGAAGAATATCATTTTTATCTCACTAATAAGTTGTGTGTGTCACTTAATTCATGGTAAGATTGCATTTTTTTTATTCAATTCTAGTTTCATACTCGATTGGGTTGACTGTAGCAGGGTTTACTAGTATGCAATAAATTTTATTGGCTATAATATCATGTAATTATTTCCAACATGTTTTTTATGGAGCGAGAAACACCTAATGGCCCTCACATCCATGATTCGTTGACATATATAGCGATGGAATAAATTCATTGGATAATTTAGCCAATAAATTTATGAACACAGATTGGTCGATAGGATTGGATGTTGGTCACATCAATTGTTTTTAGGTGGAACATTTGCATGTTATCATACTATCATATACATTTAGGTTTTGTTCATGAATCCTGGGTTTATTCCCATGTATGTTTATATTGATTATACATAGGTAACAATCAATCATGATTACACTTCAATTTTTAATCACCTTTAAGTATATAAGGTTCTCTATCAATGTTTCCATTTTATAGATTCATCATGAATTCATTAATCATTTATTGGGATGAAAGTGATTTTAAGACATATAATAGGGCACATTTATGTTTACCATAGTACAGTGGGGACGAGAGTTGCTCTGATGATTGGATCAAACCCATAATATGGTATTCCACTATTTTATTGATAGAGGAATTAAAACCCACATAGTTTGGTGTCACATAACTAGAGGCATCACATTTTAAGTTCATGTGATCTGGAAACAATCATGTGGTCTAACATCATGTGTCATGGATTTTTAGGGGACGGGTGCCTGGTCATGGTTGTTGCATGGCTTACACTGAGGCTGATCGGAATACCGAGAGGATATATGGTCTCTCAGGTGGATTTGTTCCTATCGGGAATATAGACCACAAAACATTAGTGTGATTTAGTTGTTGGGTTTATACATCAAATAGGATTCCAATGCATCCCCATTAGATATGAGTCAATGCTGATGTATTTTTGGAAGGATATGACTTATAATTTATAAGTTGCACAAATGGTTGGAATCTGGTGCTTACATCTTGGAAGAAGGATCATTTGATACTACTTCCTTGGAAATATTTCCCTTTAATTTTTTATATATGGTTTGAAAACTATTTCCTTGTAGGAGGCCCATCTGATTTGTTGGTTTGGTCAAACATAAACGGAGAAGGCCAATCCGGTACATTGGGATCATGTGTATGTCAGGATCACAACTAACATATAGGTACACATAAGTCATTATCGATGTGAGTAACAATAGGAGGTATTGGATTTGAATATTTAACATCCCATTCCATTAGTATATAGAGGGTGATGATGCTCATACTAATAGGAAGAGAGGGGGTTGAATGTACCCATTACCTATCTTGTTATTATATCCAAAATAATTACATTTTAGAAATTACTCAAATATGTCCTGAGCATGTGAATAGAGGAGAAAAGGTCCCACATTTTACAATAAGGATATAGACTTACTATATAATGGATTCACTAAAATTGGTTTCAATATAGAGCTTAATGTTCAATGCACGCCCTCATAGATTGAAAATGCCAACATTTCCTCTCATTTACCATAATGGTGAGGTTTATGTGAGAATCTTGATCCCATAACCAATGTTACCATTTGATTGTAATCTTGGGTACATTTTGAGTATCTATAATTCTATTGAGACTACAAACATAACATCACTTATCATGAGTATGTAAAAATGAATGGGCACAGTGATTATTTTGATGATCTTATCATACGTGACTAGTGGATTTGGTAAAGGCCTTGGCCTAAATTAGTTCAAATTATTCACTCAGGGGAAAACATGAGGGATAATGACATGACTTTAGGGGTGTTTAGAACAAGAGGTTATAACTCCATAAGATTCCCTAGTTCCCAATGAATTTTTCACATGTGGTGGGGTTCCCTGCAAATAGAATATTTCAATTTGGGTAAGGGAGTCATATGTTTATTTTCATGGACCGTAGACCATTTTTGAGCACACATAGAATTTCTCTACAAGGGTAAATGATCCCTCCATGTATCATATTTCTACATTGGTCAGAGTTCCTTCCATACATAATTTGGCAATACAGGGTAGCATTCCACCCACATGGTTTTTTCATTGTACGATGCATATACCAAAAGGGCCCATTTGGTTTCACCCAATGGGGATTACATCCATTGGGGGTGTTTGGTGTTGTAGACAACTAAATGTGTTTATATATTTTGTTTAATTCAACACCGAGGTATTTTATAGCGGGGAATCATTGAAGGAGTTTATCTGTCACAGCTCCACAATTCATCTCTCTTCAACATCGTTCATCCATGTGTGGCCCTCCATCCATGTGTTGTTCTTGATTTATCTTCCCATTACATTCTATTTACAAATAAGTAAATTAAATTGATATCGGCATAGTCTTCCATCCATAATGGGCCACATGAATATTTTATTTTGATCCCATGCTAGACATAATATGTATGCGGGAGCCATTTGTGAGCACCAAAATCCACACCGTGCCTTGCAGAAAAATATTGTGCCATTTTCAATATCTGATGACACTAAATCTCTCCCCATATGATTTATTATGAAGAGGGGGTATCATTTTATGAATAGAAAGCATTTTCACCATCCACAAATGACTTAGTTCATCTACAACTAATTCACAAAAGGGAGGAACACCACACGATGAGACTTCTTATAAAGGTATTTTCCATTCATAGATTCCATAATCCTTCACAATTTAATCCCATTGAAAATCATGTTTTGAATACATCCTTTGTTTTTGATTCTTTTTACAAATTAATTTATCTATATTCTTTATATTTGTAGAATATTTAGTACCAAAATATTCACCCCTTAGAATGGGTTCTGATTTGTATGAATATGATATTATCCTGATTTAGAAAGTGATCCTATTTTGAACTATTTTGTAGATTAATCATTCCATGAGCTGTTATTCATTGGCCAATACTTTTGGGCCAATTCAATCATAGACCATTTTTTTCTTGGCACATAGATTTTTGATAATTGATAGTTCAATGATTGATACATCCACGAACCTATGGTCTGTGGGAATCTTAATAAATTTCCATTTTTTATTTATGCTAATTTATATACAAACCACCTTAATGTATAAAATTGTATGGTCCCTTCCCAGGATACTTCTATTACTAATACATATCCTTATACAATGGGTGTTTTTTATAATTTGAGTAATGGAAGAAGGATCTACTTAATTCTATCAAAAATACAAACATCAGTTACCCACTTCTCCACCACCTAAGAAGACATCATAGTATTGGGCAATGATCATATAAAATCATAGAACGCTGGCCTTTTTATGTATTTGGGATTCCATCTGACATAGATATCCTGAATTCTCTCTCCTCAACTCAACCTATCTTATGGATATTTAACAACATTAATATTCTCCAATCTATCATTTGAAAAAAGATTTCATTTTTTAGAGTGCATTTCAACAAGATATATTTTGATTTATAGTCCTCAGTCATTTAAGGAAACATTAAGGGGGCCAGATGAAAATATTATTTTATATTTTAGCATTTTGTGGAGAGAAACTGTAGACAATCCACAAGGGTGGATATCAAATTGGACCTTCATCATGGGGGTTCATTCGATATTTTATGTGTATGGAATTTTTAGATTCTCTATATCTACAAGGAATTCGAATGTAGTTTGTAGGTGGTTCAATTATCTAAGGCAGAATCTTTTTTGTAGACATATACCCCCTAAATAAAGGCATTATCTATTATTTATTGAGCTGGTGTATCCCAGGAAAAATTTCTTTTCATCAGGTGCATGGGAAATTTTTTTATAGTGATTGGAAGATCCTAATAATTTCACTGGTTCTCATTGTCAATTATATGTATGGGATGTTTTTTCCAAGCCTTTCTACCTGGGATTATGATGAAAGGACATGTCATCCATCCCAGAAACTCACTAATGATGAAAATTCATTTTTAATGATGATAACCCTCAGCCCAAAAAATAAATTCCATTTTAAAATTTGATTAATTCATTTTCCATGATAGGTAGTCAAGAGCCCCATTTGTTGGGACCAAGATATTTATTATACATCAAAACTCAATGGAAAAGTGTTACCTATAGGCTTATTCTGGAATAAGGAAGATTCAATGAATGGGGTTGGAAAATCTGTCCATGTTTATAAATGAATGTAATCTACTAGTGCATAAATTTTATACTAGGGTCATAGTTACAACTTTAAATATGGTGGATCAATTAGGCACTAGTATGTGAGTTAATCATATTTTCCTAGTGTTGGTAAAACTATCACATGTCTTGAGTAGGAGTATTCTAGGGAGGACACTATACCGATTGCTAGGTCACCTCAATATTGTATTAGTCCAAATTGCATCTCTTATGGGAGGATACTCATATATCAATCAACAAAAAATCCATGGATCTTGTATCTAACTATAATTAAAAATCATTGGTGGGGTAATGTCATTAGAATCAGGTGAATATGAGTTTAAGGAACACTTCATCCTCCATAACCATTTAACATATGAACCATACCCTCCTCCATCATGTATTTTTGACAATAATGACTCCAAGGACTTCATCAAGAGAGTCAACCTTTTCTCCAATAGAGAATGTATAATGTTTTCTAGGATTTAGTGGGAAGTTATTTATGATTTATATGAACGGTATATATTTTATCATAAATTCAAATGTGTTTAGATGAAGTGCACCTCAAGAAATAATAGTGTATTCTACTATGGACATTTAATCACTTCTCTATATAAATTTATAGTTTAAACTGTTTAGGATACCCCACACCAAAACTAAGTTCCTCATTTTGTGTATTTCTATCCTACCCCATCTGTATCATATGAAGAGACTTAGATACAATCATACCTAACATATGAACCAGAAAAAACACATTTCCCATTGGCATGGCCTGCATGTTGTCTATGGAAAGGGTATAATTGAAAAAATAATCAGAATTATAGGCCTATGAAGTAGCTAATAAAATACATTATATTTGAACCTCCCAGTAATATCTTGTGGGATTGGGGTACAACAGCCTATGATGTCAAAACACCTTTATAATATCAAATATGTATCCATTCTGTTTCCACTTTCCCATCCAATTAGAGATAATGGGACTCCCTGGGGAAGGCCCATTTGACTCACTCTTTGTGGAATTTTTTGTCAGATAATGAGTTCAAACATACTGATTATGTTTATATATCGGCTCCTAGCATCATCCTTTACAACAATGAAACTGAAAAAATGGATGTATTTCTTCATAATATTGATGATTCAATACATTTCATGGAACAACATCATATATACTCTTGGTGATTTATCCCCGTGATGAGGAATGTGGTTGATGAGGATTATGATAAAAGGAAAATTCTTATAGGGACACTGATTAGGTCAACCCTCTTACCACGATTGGGGTGGTTAGAATCATAATTCACCCCTAAGTTGTCACAATTTCTCATTCATAAAGGGTTATATAATAGATGAGGTTCCATGAAAAAGATTATAGCTATCGTAACCTAGATCACTTCCCTATGGGATCATCCCACATTACCCAACACAATTAATATTGCATTTCAACACTTATGGATGAATTTTTATACTTTGAGGTCTATTATATTATATGTAGATATATGGTTAATACTTTAGAAAGATCCCCAAAGACTAATGGGATTTGGATCTGTCATTTCTACCATGTGGATTTCTGTTCATGAGTATTCACATGTATGACATCCTAGACCCATATTCCACTTACTTGGTACCCCTATATCGGTGGTCCAGATGGCCTCAATCACATCTCCCCGAAAGACAGAGGTTTTCATCTAATAGGAAATTTTTAGGGCGTGTCAGTTTAGTGACTAATCCATTGTTACCAAGGTGTAGCACAAAGGGTAATTATAAACATTGGTAAATAGTGGAAGAAATCTAGGTAAACATAAGGCATTATTGAAAAGAGATACAACAATATAAATAACAAAAATAACTGTAATAGCATCCAACTAGTGGTAATATGTCCTATAACTAGAAAATTGCAAAACATGGACATAATATAGAAGGAAAACATGTTCCATATAAGTATAATGTAAATAAAATATTATCTATATAATATCATGCTTTATCATGGTCATCTACTATCATGAACCATTCAAAACAGAAAACATTCAAGTGTTTGTAGTTATATGATTCTCTTTGTAAACAATTCCACCCAAGTAATCATCTCTAAGTTCAAAATTGGGCCCAAAGAGGCTGTGTGATAAATCTCAGTGGGCCACCACCATATTTTTCTATGACATCTATCCAATGTAATGAAAATATTACAGTTTACAAACATGTATATATAATGTTATACAATATAACTTATCTAAATACCCAATTACATGCCTATGATTTCAACGGCTGTCTAAACATGTCTATAATTAATTATTTTATTTTTTCTAGTTTATAAAATAAGTCACATGTTATCAATTTTAATGGTTCCCAGTTGTAGCAAGGAAATATGTAATGTCATTTAATACATAATGGGTCGTTGTTATTCACCTAAGAATCCTAGACCATAGCAGTTTCTAACTCCGTTGTACGTGGTTCTATCAGAGGGTATGAGTGTAATCCCTAAATCATATTACAGTGAAATACACAATAACATTCCTATCAAATACAATGTGAGGAATGGGGGTAAAATGGTGGTATAAATTAATAGGGACCTTTGGGATTCTACCGTGGAAGCTACTTTTCAATGCTGGATCCATGGAGTGTAACGAATGAATTTTTTAGTTTTATTTATGGGATACTATAGTATCATACCAAGAATACCAAAAAATACAAGTATCTGGATCATGGTAGGTCTCAACCAAAGCATGCATTATCCTTGAATCAGAATGGGGTTCTAGAGTGCTCTTAGAATTCTCTGACCAGAATCCAAGGCGAACATATGTTATTTCATGTGGATTTATGATTGAATTCATGTAACCATTCATTTTGATCATTCCTTTAACATAATTAGATTAATAAGGTCAAGTAGCATTCAAACATTTAATCAAGTCATTTAGTTCATGCCTTGGTTCTCATTATCGTTATCAGTCCATATAGCATGAAACCGTTAATATAATCCATTTAAATAATATTCTATATTAGTGGCTCGTTGAAATACCTTAGCTTAATGTGGAAAGTGGTTCTATGGATTGAAACCTACTATAAATTTACATTTATGGCCAATTCATATACATAGTATACATTCCAATTCAAAATTCACATTTTATTGTCAAATTGAATCCCTTACCTTATGAAGGTCACATTTTGAGAAAACATGGTGATTTCCTTTTTAAATGATGATATAAATCAATCCCTTTAACATAGAAACTCCTACCCTTGTAATGGTCAAGACATGTCACACACGAACGATAGTGAAAACATGTCAAAATACTAAACCACAATTAATGCATAAACTTTGACATTGATGGGATGGATTTTTGGTGTAAACATTAACAACTAATATCATATTTGTAATGAGAATAACCGTATTGTCCAAATGATTATTAAAAAATCATTTAAATTCATCAAATGGAAATCAATAAAATTGGTGGGCCCCACACAAAAATTTTAAAATCAAGAGAACATTAGGGATGAGTTATGGACCACCCAATATAGGCTTGTATCAATATCTTTATCTTGTATTGGCCCTTGTTTTAACTTGGATCAGAGTAGGTCTATGAAAAATAGAAAAACTCTAATACCCCGATAACTAGTTTGAGTCAATGATAGAAGTGGAAAGGATTAAATGGACTCAATACAATAGTTTTGTGCATCAAATGTGATGAAATGAATCTTGATCAGATCATAGATGAAGGATATCTATTTATCCCTACTTATGGCCTTTAAAAGGATCCAAAATGAGATGAAATGATGTTAATTTCTTGTATATGGATGATTAATGAGGGTAAATTGATCATTAAGGGAATAATAGAAAATTATCATGGAAAATGGGTTGTGCATGGATTGATCAACCATGTACGAAACATGAAAAGTTACATGGGAAGAAAGAAATCATGCATGGCTAGGATTCATGGTGGTGCAAAAACTGTGTGGTGTGGTTCTATCTGAAAATTTAAATATATAAAGAAATCAAAACCATGATTCAATCATTTACTAAACATGAAACATGGCTAGTTTCCCCAAAAATATGGGTTTCAGATCCGAATATTCCACAGACACCACAAATACATTTTCTATCTCATTAGGAATCCTTTTTAGTTATAATATAATAATTTAGAATAAAATTTAAAGGATCCATATAGGAGGGAAAACCCTAGATATTATAGTACTCTCCCATTGAGAGAATCCATCCCCGAGTATACTTTCTAAGGGTGAAGAAACTCTATCTGAGAATAATTATGGTTATTGAGCATGTATCCCCATCTTCCGGTCCCATGTCTCGTCCAGAACTCGTCCATTCTACCATAGAACCATAATACAGGGACTATCTAACCTCAGAGAAGCTTCGTTCTCTGGGTAATTTTGAATACAAGAGACTCTAGAATGGTAGCATCAGTATATAACTCATCTTCCATGGGATCAAAAGAATGAGACTGATCAGAATGATATTGGTGAAGTAGTGATATATGGTAGACTCCATGCATGGAATGGTACATATGAGGTTGTAGAAAATGATAGGTTGTTATCCTGACACTCTCTAAAATCACTAATGACTCTAAACAATGAGGATATAGTGTTCCATACATTCATAACCATCTATTACCTACCCTATGTGATACTTGAAAAAAAATATGATCACCATCCTTAAACTAAAGTTGTTGTCGACAACAATTGGTATAATATATTTTTATAGACTGAGGATTAGTCATAAACATTATAATTAGATGAACCTTCTTTGCAGTCTCCTAAATGAGTGGATGTGTGGTAGGGCTTCCTCCCCTATCTTTAGCCAGCATATGCGTTAATGGAATGACCTACCACATAAGGCCTCAAATAGATCCAACTATATTATCATCTGGAAGTTATTATTATATGATAACATGATTAGAGGGATGTGATTTTCTTATGATCCATCAAAATTAAATACACATTCTCAATTCATAGAATCTATAACCATTATTTCCTTTTCTGATTGTTCATTTTTCTCTAGGTGAAAATGTTTCCATAAAAGCACCATTCTTCCCATAGCGTTCTATAATACATGATAGAACCGTGAAGTGAAATGAGAATCCCAATATAAAATGATAGTAAGAGGAACCTTGTGTAGTCATATGATCTCACAAACATGCATGGATCACATCTCATCTACCATGAATGTCTCTTATATAAGAATTAAGTGGGATGATTATAACAAACCTTCATTTTTATTAAAATCTTAAACATGATTTATTACACAAACATGTACATAATACAAAATCTAGGATTGAGGGGCATATTTTCTTGAGAAATAATAACATTACATAATAATTTAAAACATAAAATAGAATATCTTTATGGAAAACTGTTTTTAGATGACCACAAAATTATTTCGTACATAGCATTTCATGGGATTACTTCAAGACAAACCTCAGAAAATGGTGAGCTATAAAAACATATTGGGAGTAAAAAAGTCAAAACATGAATAATAAAATACATGTTAGTCAATAGGAATATAAATGGATTATAATGGAAACAAAAACATAAGGGAATGATATATCATGATTATTGTGACATGGAGATGTGGAAACAACATTTAACATGATATTAGCGTGAGCCAAGGCTCATTTCACATGGATCATGAGTAAACCATCAATGAACATGAATTATAATGAGTAAACCATAATAGATCTATAATTATCTTGAGTAAACCCTCATTGTATTTGATGTATCGTGATATTAATCTTTATACAATTAATTGGAGCGCTTTCAGGGAACACCTTTTTTGATCATTATATTTCATGCATAAGTGTGCCACCGATATCATTAAACATGGATTAATGAAGCATCAAAATTTTTTCCATTAATAAGAGATATGTATTACACAAAATTTTGTACTCAACAAATATCTAAATTTTTATAAAGGTGATTACCCTCGATAGAGATTTTTTTTTTGTATTTACGTACAAAATTATTTTGGCATGAGAAATTTTGGTATAACGACGACAACATAACGACATTAAATAGAAATAGTAAATTGGGAAGGTGATACATAAAAGGTTATATCATGATTTATACACGAATTATAAAGTAATAGTGTGATGAAACATAATATCCCAACATGTGTAATGGAATTTAGATGCATAATATAAAAAAATTTCTTGAATATAAATTAGGAGAGAGAAACCACTTACAGAATTACATCATGGTATCGAGTGTACGTGGGTGGAATTAATGAGATAGAAAAGTGTCTCTAATAATTCAAAGATATATAAGGTAGTGTGGGGGAGGTGAAAAATCATACCCCAACATTTGAAATTGAAAATAAAAATGCATAACAATTTAAGGAATCTTTGTCATAAATATGGATGGAAGGAAATTAAGGATCCCTTAAAAAATATTAGCATGATAACAGGTGTACATGGGAGGCATTAATGATAGAGAATGAGGTATCTCGTCATTCAAACATAAGGAGGGAAGTATGGGTGAGGTGATAAATCTTACCCCATATTTTTAAATTGAAAATAAATGTGCATAACAAAAATATAAAACACGGACAAAAATGAGAATGGATGAGATCCCTTACATGGAAGTGAGATCCCAAAGGATTGGGAGAGGCCCGAGAGAGGCATATTTGGGAGCATGGGGCTCCTTTGAATGATTTTAGAGACTCGAGGGTAGGTTTGTTCGAGATCCAAATTCTTTTAGTGAAGAGAAATGTGATATTGTGTTGGATTATTTATGAAAGGAGAGGAAATTATAGATTATTTAGGTTTTCAACACTACACATTAATCTAATCAAAACGACAAACCGACCCTTGGTTTTTACCCATGTTTTTTGACAAAGGATAGTGGAAAAAATTATTTTATAATTCTAATGTCAAAAACTATTAAAATATTTGTTTTTGTTATATATGTGTTAGTCAACCTCTCCTGTAAATTATTTAAAAATTTTAAAATGTTTAACAACTCTTGGTGTGTCCACTAAGGCTTTGAAAAATAAAACCAAAAAATATAAAATTATATTATTTTAAAAGTAAACCATATAATGGACATCCATACCTTTTATAATATTTTAATACATCACCATTGGGTAGTAATGAAGTCCTAAAACAGAATATTTATTTAAACGATAACTAATTTTTATAATAAAATTTGACTGCCTCAGATAATTATAAAAAATTCACCTTTGTATATTTTTGACATCATTATTCCCAAAATAATATTAATTTTATCTAAAAAATATTATAAATATGTTAATTTTAACATTTAATATAAAAAGTGACATTTATCAAAAATTCATTTTTTTTACAAAAACAGTTGTAAAGCTTTAATAAAAATCACAATTTTATTCATGAAAATATTACAATCATTTATATCCAATAAAAATTAATTTAGTAGAAATATTTATTTAAAATATGATTTAATAAAAAACTCCATTAATTCCTCAAAATAGATTTCATAATTGAATATTTAATAAAAATACTACAGGTTCTTTAAAAACCATTTACAATGTAACCATAATGAAATAAATGTATATTCTTTATAAAAAAAATAAATAACCTAATCATAGTGATATGGTCTTGTAACATAACCCCTTATAACACCCGCTTAAGACCTCACTGTAAGGTGAGAAATGGTGAAAAACTCATTGTGCGACTTAGATAAAATCACTCAGGTGGTAATCTCTATTAACATCCACTTCTCCCGTAGGCCAATCCAATCAATATTAATGTGATTAATCTCAATTTGGATAAGGACTAGAGTGATTCCCAATGAAGATACATCCTTTATGAGCTCTGACAAATAGTCTTAGTATAGAGAAATTCTACTAGATGAGTCCATAACATCTTTTTTTGTATAAATTTATTTTGTAAATACGTATATTAATAGGAATTATATGGTCACTATTCAATTCTTGTATTACCAATAGTAACAATTCATAATGGTATTTTAAAATCAAAAAACATAAAACCAAGGAAGTTGATATGTTTGATATAACCCTTATATATAAAAAAATTAATTATATCAAGAGGAATTTTCATTAATAAAAGTATGGGTCCTTAAAATATTCATCATTATGAAATTTCTCCCATGAGATTTTCTTTTCCCACACCAAAAAAGAAAATATTATCTCTTCATCATCTCATCCTCTGATTCCAACATTGTTTCATTAATAATGATGTTTCTACACAACACCTTGACGAGGGGAATTGTCTTATTTCGTAGAACTTTTTCCTTATGATCTAAGATCATCACCGGCTCCTCTTCATAGAAGAGGTCATTCTACTATGGTTCCACCTCTAGATTGAGTATATGTGGTTGGTGAGGTTTTTACTTCCTCAAAAGTGATACATAGAATACTTCATTTACTTGAGACATGTTTTGTAGGAGTGTTATTTGATAGGCAATTGGCCCAATGTGATCAAGGATCTCAAAAGGGCCGATGTACCTTGGAGTATTCTTCCTCTCGTATACAAATCTCATAACAATTTTCCATGGTGATATGAAGAGGAATACCATGTCTCCAACATCAAACCGTATGATTCAACGATGATTATCAACATAGCTCTTTTGTTGACTCTGAGTAGACTTAATGTGCTTCAATATGGTCTTAACCTTCTCCAATATTTCCTAAACCATTTCTATTCCTAATATTTTTTCCTCTAAAACATCATCTAATTATGCCGATGTTCTATGACTCATTCCATAATGGGCTTCATGTGGAAACATATGGATGCCTGATTGGAAACTATTATTATAAGACAACTCAACCTGATTAAGATGTTGATCCCTTACACTATTGATGTTCATTGGTCATGCTCCCAACATGTTCTCTAGTGTTCCGATAGTCTTCTCAAATTGGCCATCAGTTTGAGGATGATATGTCGTAAAAAATAATAACTCAGTATTCTGATCACGTTGGAGACTCTTCCAGAACTTATATTTGAGTCATGGATATCAATGAGATATAATTGATAGTGGTAATTCATAATGCCTTACCACTTCTCTGATGTATATATGTTCCATTTTATCAAATAATAAATACTCCTGAATTGCAAAGAAGTGTAATGTATTTTGATGATGATCCATAACATCCCAGAAAGAATTGATTCCGTTGGATGTCTTTGGATTTCCGATGACAATTTCCATGGTGATGTTCTCATATTTCTACATTTGTAAGAGTAATGGTTGCATCATAACTTTAGACTTCATCCTCTCAACCTTCACTTGATGACATACAAGTCACTATTATTTATACTAAGTGATCTCATTATTCATGTTATCCCACCTATAATTCATTCATTGTGTTCAATACATCATTATGTTTCCTAGGTGATTGGAGAAATTCAAACTATATGTATCATCCAAAAGTTCAATCGTTAACTATGGATTTGATAGAACACAATGCCTTGTCCCAAATCTCAAAATTCCTTCATCATTAACATTTAACTCTATGGAATTACCTTTTCAAATATTTGTCACTATCTTCTAAATTCCCATGTCATCCTTTTGAGCATATTTTAACCATTCCAAAACTTATTGTTGAACAATAATTTGTGGAAGGAATAATGATGTTCCCTTCTTTATGATTCACATGTCAATCTTCATTAAATAAAAGAAGATTGGATAATTTTCAATTCACGTCTATTATATAATTGATAGGTACTTTCTATATAGAGCATCTACAAACTTGTTTTATTTCCTAGGTGGCAATGGATTGAGCAGTCAATGTCATTGATCTACTCTAACCATATTCATTGGTGTAGGTTCATCTTTTTTTATGTGAATATATACAAGAGGCTTTGGTGATCCATAAATATTCCACACTTCTCCCCAAATTGGAAATGCCACAACATTTTTAAAGGGATTATTACTAAAAAAACTATAGATCATATGATGGATAGTTTTTCCTCATGATCATTCAATCTTATTAAAGCAAAGGCAATGAATTTTTCATTATTCCTCAAAACACATCCCATTCCCTTCTTCGAGGCATCCTTGAATACCAGAAAAAATTTATCCATTTATTGGTAGTTTGAGGATGAGTATAGTGATAAGCCTATTTTTCAACAACATGAATCTATATTCACATTCATCACTCCATGAAAATATGACACACGTATGAGTTATAATGCTAAGAGTATTTGAAAATCATGAGATATTTCTCAAAAATCCATGATAATATCAAGCTAACCCAAGGATGATACAGATATCTGTCATAGATGTTGGCCTTGTCCATCCCTAAATTTCATTTTGGATGGAGTTATCCACAGATATCTCATTTCTTGTTGTGATATAACCCATTAATGATACCTCTTTCAACCATAACTCACACTATCTATTCTTTTCAAAGTGATTCTCCTTTTGAATGCTCTCTTTTACAGTGCTAAGATGCTCCTCATGCTCCTATTTGATTTTTGAGTATATTATATTATCATCTATTAATGCTACCATATATTTTTCGAGGTAATAAATAACGACTCGATTCATCATGCCCATGAAGATTAATGGAGAATTAGTGAGTCCAAATGGCATTACTATGAATTCATAATGCATGTATGTTGTATGAAAACTAGCCTTGGGGATATCCCCCCTTTTCACCGATAAATGGTAATATCATACATGTAGATACACCATGAAGAGTTATTGTGCCCCACATAGTTTATAGAACTAGTCATAAATTCACGGTTGAGGAAACTTCTTCATTATTGCAATTTTTTTGAGCTCATGATAATCAATGCAATGGTGAATTGACCTATCCTTCTTATTATCGAATAGGACTGGAGCACCTCATGGTGAAGCACTTAGACATCTATACCTTTTAACTAGATACCACTATAGTTTTTTCATTATTTCCCTATTCTCTAAAAAATACATTCTATATGGATTTTTGGTTATTGTAAATGCACCATGTATAATATCAATCTATAATTTAACATATTTTCTAGGAGAATGACCCGAAAATTCCTTACGAAACACTTCAACGAATTCCCTCACAATAGGCATTTATTCAATGATGGATTCCTCTATAGACTCAAGCATATAAGAATGACATGAATGCTCCTAGAGGAATAATATCCATGATTTAGATGATGGTGATTTGTAATATTCATCATAGTCCATACACTTGAATAGAATCGGGGGTTGATTCTCCATATAGTGAGTGATTTCCCTCTAATGACATATTGTGTTGGTTCTATATTGGGAAATCCAATCCATGAAAATAATTGAATAAAATTCCACTAGGCTCAGTGTTATGAGGTTCTCCAGGAAGATAGATTATAAAATTTAGAAAGAGGATAAGTTATATTAATGGGATGCATTGATTGAAATGTACCCAGGTGCTTTGCTATTGAAGCAATGAACAATTGTTTGATGTTCAAACAGAGCATTATTCAACTATATCATTGAAGTGATTTTTTCTAGTGGGAAATTAATGTACAGGTTCCCTTCTCTTCTAAACCTAAAGCACTTCCTCATCCCCTTCAGGAAATTTCTTGGGTGATTATTTCGAGACCTCTAACAAGTGGGGTGCGGGAATTTCATAGCAGCATGGGATTTATCCATCATATTGAATGAATTAATGTATATTTTCCTCTTCATATACCCATAATACCCATAATATTATCAGATATCCATATAGCATTTGAGGGCAGGTTGAAAAATTTCTTCATAGCTATCGAAGTCATGGATGGATAGGGTTTTCCATAGGCTATGTTTTATCCCACTAAAGAAATCACAAACCATGAATTCAGGGGTAATGACAATGCTAAAGGATTATTATGTCTGTCGTGTAAATTTTTCCGCATATTCTCTGATGGATTCTTCATCATCATTCATGAGGTTAAGGAATTACATTTCAATCTTATGACGGAGGGTGCATATAAAATATTTATCAAAAAACATTTTCTCAAAAACCTTGCATTCCAATTAATTGATTTCATCCTCAGGATTTGTATTTTGGATCAATGTTCACTCTTTATTAGAATCACCCCCATATGATAAGAATCCATAATAACCGTTTATTATTAAAAACATTGAAAGATGGAGAATATCATTTCAATGGATTTGATCTGATTTTCGGTGATTGAGGGATCAGATGATCTATTACAATTAAGAGGCATTTGTCTCACGAATCTCTCGACTTTCTCTTGTATTTTCTCGCTGGGGGGGGGGGGTTGAATGATCTTATTGACCAATAATTCTGTTCAAAACACTAGCTATGTGAGTGAGTATCATGAAAATGTTTGTGATTTCTTCTCCCATTCGATTGGGTCACTTATTAGAATAGTTATCACATTGATATCCGCATCAGTTTCTAGCCTGATTACTCCTATTCCCAGCGATTGGATGAAATAAAATTATTTTTTGGGGGTAACACATATAGGGGAATCCAATGAAAAAAAGGAGATCATATAAATTACAATTATTTTGTTAACATATGAATTTATAGGCTTTAATCTATGCTATCACGGATCTATATCCCCACATATATTTATAGGTTAATTTTTTGTTCCCATATTATTGGATAAAACTAAACTTATTAATTTAACTAATCATATCCCCTAGGAGTTCCATAACCAAGAGTGCAGTAATGCCCATTTTCATGTAGTATTTCGCATTAATCTCTAGCTCAATGTGGTGTTTTTGGGTCTTACACCTAGATACATCAGGGCTAGATCCACCTCAAATTGTTTTTATCCAGACATGGATGTATTTTCATGATATACCACTTACTCTATACTCACCCAAATCTAGTGATTTTTTTATTATAATTTGTCATATCTCTAATTCTTTCACTATGGATTTCAAATCATAATCCCAAAAATAAGTAAACATATCCTCTAATACATACTATAACAACCATACTCATTATTATACACATAAACATGATTTATTACATAAAATTTCACTTATGAAAACTCCAAGGATCAAAAGGTCTAGTGTCTTGGGAATTTAGAAAAAGTAAATAACAAACTAAAACCTAAAATTCAACATCATTATTGAAAAAATCTTTAACATGACGACAACATTCCCTCATACTTAGCATTTCATTGGATAAACAAAGCACATAATAGGAAAAGGGTGATATATAAATCAAGTAAGGGAGTAAACAGGGTATAAAATAAAAAATATTATACATTTAAAGAAATAGTCAAATCAATGGAGAATAAGTGAAACATTAAATAAATGAATTATATAGAATTATTATCCTGACATTGAGATGTGGCAACAAAATTTAACATCTTATTAGCATGAGACATGTCTCATTGCACATAGAGCATTATCAAAACCTCATTGAACTTGAATTATCTTGATTAAACTGTTGTTAAACCTGAATTAGTACGAGTAAACCCTCATAGCACTTCAGGTATCATGATACTAATATTTACCCAATGAATTGGAGTGCTATCAGGGCACACCCTTCTCAATCATTCCATTTAATGTATATGTGTGCCACGTAGATCATAATACATGGTTTCATTAAATATCATAATTCATTCAACAATTAAAATATGTTGAATAAATAAATGTATTCCCTCATTCAACATTACATATGCATAATGGTGAATACTCATGATAGAGATATTGGTATCGTATTCACTTACATGATGATTTAGCCATGGGAAATTTTGGTGTAACTTAGATAGCATAATAACATCAAATAAAAATTTTACAATTGGATGATTAGAGAGAAAGGGTTATATCTTCATTTATACATGAAAAAGTCAATAAGGGGGTCAGTACCATCATGTGTAACGTAATTTTGTTTCATAACTTATAGAAATTTCATGAATGTATTTTAGGAGAGAGAAATCCTTATTTAATTTCTGCAAGGTAATGTGAGTATTTGGGAGGCTTTAATGAGAGTGAAATGAGTATCTGATCATTAAAAATTAAAGAGGGATGTATATGGGAGGTTCAAATAGTACCCAAACATTTGTAATTAAAATGTAAGCGAATAATAATATGTGGAATAAATGTCAAAAATAAGGAAGGAAGGATATTCAAGATCCCTTATAGAATTTTAACAGTGTAATGGTTGACCATGGGAAGAATTAATGAGAGATAAATCAGTCTATAATTATTCAGAAATATGTAGAGAAGTATGGGGGACAGGAGAAATCATACCGCCGACATTTCTTATTAAAAATAATTGGATATAACAACATAAAGAATATTGGAATAAACGAGGAAGTATGAAATCATTTACTTGTAAGTGTGATCCCAAGGGCATTGGAGAAGTTTGAGATAGTATTATTGGTATATTTGGTCACCTTGGGAGGATTATAGAGAGATTATGGAAGGATTTGGTTGAGCTCTAGATTCTTTAAGTGAAGAGGAATGAGATATTGAGTGGGTTAATAAAGGAAAGAAGAGGGAATTATTTATTATTTAGTTTTTGGACAACACACGTTAAACTAATCCAAACGACAAAACATAACATGGTTTTTTAAAAATCATATTGGAAAAATTTATTCTATAATAAAAATTTCTGAACTTATTAAAATATCTGGACTTCTTAGGAGGAGGTGAGTCAAACACTCAAGGAAATCATTTTAAAATTTTAAGATGTTTTATATGTCAGGGCGAGTCCACTAATAATTTTTAAATAAATAAAAAACATCTAAAATCACATTATATTAAAGGTAAAACACATATTGGATGAACAACCCATTCATATTATTTTATTGCGACATTATTGGGTCATTATGATGTCATAAAACTAATTATATATTTTAACAGAAATTAAGTTTTTACCTAAAATCCCATCGTCTGAGAAAATTATAAAAAAGTCACCGATGGATAATTTCAATGCCCTGATTCCAATAATAATTTTCATTTTTTCAAAATAATTTTCAAAATATGTGAGTTTTTACTTTTAAAATATTGGCCGACATTTATAAAAAAATCATGGGTTCTAAAAAAAATCGTTTTCAAACATTAATAAAAATCACCATCATATTCATAAAAAATATATGATCATATGTATTTAGTAAAAAAAATTAGTAATAATAATTATTTAAAATATTTTATAATTAAAAATCCAGTAATTTATCGAAATATATTTCATAATTTAATATTATATAAAAATAATATTTTTTCATTCAAAACCATTTAAGAAGTAAAAATAATAAAAAGAATGTATATTCTTTTTAGAAAATAATGTACATAATTGTAGTGATAGGGTCTAGTAAAATAATCCATTATAACCCTTGTATATGACCTAAGGGTAAGATGGGTGACATTTTTAATATGTTGGGATGGCTCTAATAACAACATTTTGGTGGTAATATCTATTAACATCTACTTATCACATATGTGATCTTGTGCAAGCATAACATATTGAAGCTCAACTGGGGATTGGTCACTTGTAGAGCCCAATTATTCTACCTCCTTTCCGAGATTTGGAAAAACAACTTCGTATACATCGAATTTAGTGGATGGGGTCATCACATCCTTTGTCTGGGTGAATTGGATTTGATAAATCCATCTATTTTCACTAATAATGTGTTCACTGTTATATAGTTTTATTATAAAAGATAAAAAATCATAATGGTATTTTAAAATACAAAAACATAAAACAATGATATTTCATACGTTATATAGTACCATTTTACTTTATAAGAAATTTAATTAGATCAAGAGTATTTTTCATTAATAAATGTTTGGGTTGTTACAATAACTTCATTTGTTGGCAAATAACCTCCAATATTGCATTGATACCCTTTAGATAACTAGGTAATCAGTGTAAAAACCCATGGAAACATCTTCCCATTTCCATTCTGGGAATGGAAGTTGCTATAGCAATCCCACAGATCGTTGGTTCTCCACATTCACCTACTGAAAGTAGGAACACCTGGCTATAAAGCCTTATATCCTAAATTTCATCCCAATATTGAAATAATGGTCTCATATTTCTTGAGACATCATTGAGATGCCAATATGAACTGCACAATGATAAGCATGGGACTCTTTCATGAACTGCTATATCATATTTGTAGGGACCCATACATGTCTAGGGATATTCATGATATCTTCTTTTTACACATACCAATTTGATGTCGGGTTATCTCTTCATATACATTGTAGGAGGATAAGGCCTTCAGGATATGAAAATTGACTACTCTTCACCTTCTCAAAGAGGGATGAGGTAAATATGTAGGATGAGAGTTACGAATTCACCTGGCTCTTAGGAAACACTAGATGAAATTCAGAAATAGGTCCATTATCTTCCATTAATCAATGGCATCCAATATGGACTATGTTTGAGTTTTCTGACTTAGAACATCTGCAATTACATTTCCCTTTATAGGGTTATAGGTAAGCTAAAAATGATAGGATTTTATATATATGAACCATCTCATTTTTTAGGTTTAATTCATTCTAATAAATTAGATAATATGTAGGCTCTTTGTTGTCTATGTACACCACAATTTTCTCATCTAATATATAGTGTCTCCAACTGGGTAAGGCAAGGATATCTACGGCTAGCTCAGGTTCCTAAATTTGGTAATTTACCTAATGAGGCCCCAACTATCATGATCTATATGCAATGAATATATCTTTTCACATCATCACTTCTCTTAGGATGATGACTAATACATCACATATTATAGTATAACCAAATCCAGGCTATGGATGAGTTAGAATACGTGTCGATGAAGACTAAATTTCTACAAATGAAAGGCTTTCTCACATTCTTCTATCCAATGTTACTCGACACCCTTATATGTAAGAATAGTAAGACGTGTAGTATGATATGAGATGTACTATATGAAATTAATGTAATATCCAGTCAACCCTAAGAAACACTGTAGGTCAAAAACATTCATTGGATTTTCCAAGGAGACTAAAACACTAACCTTTTTTGGGTAGACATATATGAATGATTCTAATATAATATGACCCATGATGTGACCTTTTTCAATCTAAAAATGGAACATAGATAACATGGAATAATGAAAATTTTCTCTCAGTATACTCATAATTATCTCCAGATGTTTTTCATGGCCTCTATGAGTGAAAATTCACCAAAATCTTTTCTGTAATGACTATAATAATATGATCCCAATAGAAATGGAACACCCTATACAATGGATCCATGAAAATGACATGTGCATTCGTATGATCAAATGGAATATAAAGGTACACATATAGACTATACCTACTAATGAAATTTGTTTGAGGTATGTATGATTGTTTGAATCACACCAGATGATAACCTAATCTCAGGTCAATCTTGGAGGAGACCTTGCTCCTCTGTGCAAGTCTAAGAGATCATCTATTCAATGAAATGGATAAAAGTTATAGACCATATGTCCGTAGCACCTTCGGTAATCCATGCATAGGCAATGGTTCCATCATCCTTCTTGAAGAAAAAAGAATAAGAGAACCCCAAGAGGACGTATTGGGATGTATAAAGCCTTTGGACTCTAAATACTTTAACTGTCGGTGGATCCCATGAAAATATTTTGGTGACATCCTCTATAGTGGAATGAACACTAGTGATTCTCCTAGAAAAAGATAAATAGTATACTCACCCTCTCTCTAAATAGTTAAGATAGAAAATTCATGGGTAAAGACATATTCTAAATGATCCACTACTGGAGGGAAATGAGTTTGGTGAAAATAATGATCCCCCATGAAGGTATTTGTGATCAGGGTGCTCACACCTCCTAGACCATAATGTTATGGCCCATCTACACAAATTCTATCCTCTGGTGATTTAGAAGATACTATTTGATGATATTTGTTTAAAAATTCAAGATTGAAAACAAATCTTCATGTCTCAAGTATGACATCGAAGACAATTATCATGATAACAAAGTGGTTCCATAAGTAAAAGTAACAACCTACCACAACGGGATAGTCCCTGCCCAACCGTATTCCCTATTTTCATACCCCTAATGGTGTGTCAAGGGTCATTATTTCACATTAATATGGTATCTACAATTAGAGACATTTTATAATATATAGAAAGCTAAAAGAGTTTTAAGAACCTATTTAAAATAATGATGATATTATAGTAGAGGTTACTAGAATTGTACCTAGTACTATAGATGGTCCCACATCATGATCCTTTGGTATCATCTATAGTGAATTCAACTAGCATGACCCGCGACCATATACAATAGCTGAACTACCATGATCATAACTACTCTGCTAGCACTGCTGGTTATCAGGGGTCTAGCGACTATTGGCATGATCTCATCCTCAGCCACACCAAATTGTGCTATAAAAACTCCTAGCCTGACATGAAATAAAATAAATCTCGCCTAAAGTTCAAGCTTGTGTAGGTACTTTTGCAACTGAAGATGGTGGAAAGGTCCAACAGAAATAGCGTGGAGCTATCAAAATGGGCCATCTGGTTTCCACTTCACTGATGATAATCCTCTATGGAATGAATACATACACAAAAAGATTTACTAGCTTTTCATAGCAGAAATACCCTAAACATAGTACTATACCATTCACTCATGTTATGATTTTTGGTATGATTTTTTGTATGATTCTGGTTTAATATTGCAAAAAATAGTAGGCAGATAAAATATATTCACCTACATAGTGGTGGCATTTTTGATCCCTTCCTCTAAGCGTCTAGCACGTGAAATATCATAATCAGTTATAAAATATAAAAAGTGCTGTAACTCATTGAAACATGCAGAATATGCCATTACATAAATAGAATCCTACTATAGATGCAAGAACTCTCTATCAATATCAACGCTCATCATATGAGGAAAAAACATATCATAGAAGGTAGTCTGAAAATTAATCCATAACAAGCCGTCATAACGACCCACCTGGTTAATCATGCCCTACCAATTATTTGTTGAATTCTGAAGCATATATATTACATTCTTGACCATCCACTCTATATAATTTTTTAGATTATTAAAGATAGATTTGTTGGCTTCAAGACAAGACTCAGTAGCCTGCAAACCACCATCAACTAATATATTAGGAGGATGGTTCTTTTAGAACTCAAAAGTCTATCTGAAATCATAGGTTCAATCCATGGATAAACGTGAATGGATTGCATCTGATGTAGGAAAATATCAATAACATGTGTATTAGTGGGAAAATTTGGTAAAACAGGCGGTGCCTCATGTGGACCACATGAAGATAAGACTGGCAACTCAGGGCCAACCATGTCTTGAGAGTGGACGTTGACACCTTCATGGAACCGGTTACGACGAAGTAATGAATGAATTGGTCTAAAATTCCAATCAAAATCCTTATAAAAATAAAATCAGTATAAATATAACATCACTAATAGAAGCTAAATGTTGTATAACTCACTAACCCATGCATACTAACCCAACAACCTACTTAGACAACAAGGGTTTGAAATGTCATAAAGTATAAGTTTCATTTAATTTTATTTTTAATTTATAGGCTCACTTTTTTACCGTTCATAAATATGATAAGGTTGGAATCAGATGTGAAAACATTTCAATTTAGAAATCATATTTTACCTTTGAATGGATAAAAATTTCCAAAGTAATAGTTCGCATACAACTATCCCTTGAAATGACACCCATTTACATATAATATAATGGGTGGACTCGATAGATTACTCATCCTAACCCTTGAGGCCCCAAACACCTAATTAATGCATTCAATAAATCACTCATTCGAAACCAACAATAAAAAAAGATTAATCAAACTATCACAACATCAGTTAGCAATCACTATCATATCATGAAATGAAAATCAGTGAAATGCACATATATGGAATTTCAGTATGCATGACATGTGAATTCTAGGTTCATATAATTATCCAATTATGAATGATCCTTTCCATCATATCATTAGGCCATGGATAATATAAAATCATTAAATAGAGTAATAATAAGCAACACCTCAAAACAATTGTGTCACCTAATGGTGAGATAATATTTACCGTACTAGGAAAAAGTAGAACGTTAAATTTAATTTCCTAAAAATGTTTTTTACACTGAACACTTTATTTGTGATAACTTGTCATATCTTGTGACTATTTCATAATAATTCATAATCTCTAATCTATAGTCTCCAAATATTAAATCATGAATGGAAATGTCCTTTGATTCAACATTATGATCTATCGGGCACAAATTCCACTTAATGGGTGCCCCAAGCCCAGTGGGCCACCTGGCCTCAGGGACATATCCCTGAATTCATGACGTTTTTGACTATCTGTGAGGGCCTAGGAATGGTCAATGGTGAGTATTTTCCCTCAATACCAATGTGAAGCATAGCTGTTGAATACAATTATAGGTAAATATAGGAAGAAATATATGTGAACAGAAGGAAAAAAAGAGACACTAGTAAAAATAATTGAAGATACTAGAATTGTATTCAACAACTAATGATATGTCATGTCCCTAGAAAGAACGAATACATCGATATAAGATCGCATAAAAAATATGTTCCACATAATTCTTGTAGGAAATCAATTACAATCCCTAGAATCTGAAGCTTCTGCTCGATCATGTTCTATCAAGATCCATACTAAATAGAAATCAATCAAGTGTTTAATGTTGTATTCCTACCTTCATCAACACCTACAACCATGTAGTATATATTGGGTACACAATGGTACCCAGAGAGGGTATGAGGAAAATCTCAATCGGCCACCACCAATATTTTCTATTACATCTGGCCCATGTAATGGAAATGAAATAGTGTGAAAGAATGGACTTATAAAGTAAAGAAATATAATGGAACTAAATAAAAAATTACCAACATCATCCCTCATATAGTGTATAAATATGTCAGTAATTCTTTATTTGATTGTTACAAGAGTATAAATAAGTCAAATTTTAGCAATTGAAAATGATCAAAGTTGTAATAAGTTAATATATACTAATATTTAAAACAAAATAGTTCTTTGGTATTCACCAAGGAAACCTAGACATAATGGGTCGCTAAATAACTTATAAATATGTCTATATAAGGGTAATATGGTATTACAAGGAGATTATTTCCAGGAATTGCACAATAACTTTCCTACCAAATCAAACGTGTTCATCCATCGTAAAATGGGGCTATGCATTAACTGTGTTGTAAGGACTTTAACTATGGAACCAAATTGGAAATGATTGATTCAAGGAGTGTATCAAATAAATCCGATATTTACATTGATGGGATAGTATAGTCTCATACCATAAATCCAGTGAATTGAAAATTAGGGTGGTCTAGGTGGGTCTCAACCTAAGAAGGTCGTACCCCTGAATCAGAATGGAATCCTCATGTGCTCCTAGAATTCTCTGAACAGAATCCCTGGATATCCTAAGTCATGCCCTTATTATTTAATTATGAAGTCAGGTAACATTCCATTTGTTTCATGCCTTTCCTTTCATTATATTTATATGGCCATGAAGAATAAAACCTTTAATCAAATCTTTTGTTTCATGCCCTGTCATTCATTAGTGTAATAAGGACACGTTGCCTACTCCCATCCATTTAATCCATTTAAATAATATTCCATATTCATGGTTCATTAGGTCACCTTCAATTATTGTCTAAAGATATTCCACATATATTAATCAAACTAAACATTATCATTTAAGGATAATCCATTCACTAAGTATACATTCCAATTCACTTTTCACTTTTTATTGTAAAATTTAAGAACTTTCCTTTGGGTGTCAAGTGTTGAGTATACAAGGTAATTTCCAATAGTAAAATCAAAATATAAATCAATCCACTTAATGTAGAATATTTGACCCTTAAAATGGTCATTTTATGGCACACCTGAATAGTGGCACGAGCATGTCAAACACTAAACAATAATTATGGTATATCTATTGGCATGGAAGGGCTAGAGTTGTGGGGGTAACCACTAAGAAATAATCAGATTTATTGAAATATCATAACCATATGGTTATAATGGTTATACAATTTGGATATAAATTTCATGAATTATATCTAATCAAATGGGTTGTCCCCACACAAAAATTCTAAAATCAATGAACATTAATAACATGTCAAAGACCACCCACCAAAGGCTTATATGACTCTCCTCCTCTAGTATTGGCCCTTTATTTGGATCATATCAGAGTATGTCTATGAAAAATAGAAAAACTCTCAAACTCCAATAACTAGGTCGAGATAAAGAGATAAGAGGATAATCTTAAATGGACTCATGTGCTTATCGTTGCAACTCAAATGAGATGAAGGGAATATTGAACGGATCCCGAATGAAGTAGATATCTTGATCTAAAGATTTTTCCTTAAAAAATCTCTTAAATTATTAGGATAATGTGTTAATCCCACTATCTCACACATTATGAGGATGAATTAGGGTTAATATATCATTTAGGAATCAACTATAAGAATACCCTTGAAAATGGTATGTGCACGGTTTTTCCTCACGGACTGATAAACCATGTGAAAACTGTTCATTGTTAACTGGGATGAAAGGAAAATTGCACTATTAGGTCACAATATCGTATGAAAACTATGTGAAGTTGTTCTGTTTGTAAATTTAAATCTTCAAGGTTATCCAGACCATGCACCAACTATGCGCTGACTATGCGACAAGGCTATTTTCACCAAAACGATGGGTTACAGTATTTTAAATTTCCCTAAACACCCATAAAAAATTCTCTTTCTAACTAAGAATATATACTAGGTCCATAGTGAATATTTAGGCCAAAATCTAATGGATCCTTACTTGAGTGAAAATCATGTTCGTACAATAAGAGATGACTATGTATCAGGAAGTGATTCATACATTCTTCCAGACCTTCAAGGAAAGTGCTAATTGGACTGATTGAGTAGAATAATTGGAAACAATCAAAGAGATGAAAAATAATTACTATTAAGAAGTTACAGATGATCATTTAAACTGAAATATCATTGTTTTTTTATTATTACCTTATACACTTATTCCACATAATTCTAGGAAGATGGGGTGATTCATGAGGCATATGCTTCCCCAAAATACACCCCCAAGGGTACTACAACTAGGGAGAGTGTCCAGTCTAACATGTGAGATTCTATAGGGGTATCCCATGGAACCACATAACATATGGAAGTGGTATTTCAAGGTATAACTAGGGTGTTTCAACCTCTATCACTATTCCCATCTACTTATAGGGGCTAATCCTCATATCTTACCATGAGGTTCTTTCAGGAATCCCATATGTCAACATGTATAATTTCATGGATAAAAAGTGATTGTCACACTTCTATTATATTGACCAAATATTAATTTCTGACAACTAATCATTCTCATAACATGGTGTTGGCCTGATAAGTAATTGGGTGAAAATTGACTATTCATCTATAGGTCATTCATTAGAGGTTAAGGAGATATAACCAACAGTTACACATGAACATTACAGGGAATATAGGAAAATTGAGGAGATTGGGGGAATCCTTAGACAATGGGGTAATATTTTCCAGACCAATCAATATCCACACCAATAGTGTATGTTTCTTTAGAGGATGAATCCTACGTTATGCATATTGATCCATCTTTTTTGATGATGAATGTATGGACCTCATCAGTAGTGGTTGAACTAGATGGGAGAGAAAATTTATGGAGAGTATCACGGGGATCTGAATTCATGTCATATCAAACACTACTGATCCAATGAATTATACCCCCCATGGAGGGGGATCATCCGAATTCGATGTTCCAATTGAGTAGATTGATCCTGATTCACTAATGGATACAACCATATTGGATGGAGTAATATCGGATCATTGGGAAACAAAATATGTGGTTGATCCTATTTATATGATGAATATTCATGAAAACATTGTTCTTTGCATGATTTTCATAAATCTACCAACCTCATTAATCATGGGACTGCGAAATGGGTGTCTCTAGATAAAACTAATTTCTATTCAGGATCTAATGATACATAACTATAATTATGAAGTGTTCATGACACACTAGGGGTATGTGATGTCGATATCTGGTAAATAAGATGTTATTTCACTTCCCCTCCAACTAAACCCTTTTTCTATTTCAATTTAAATACCCACAGGTTTAAAAAAAACTGATTTCGAGATCTTAACCACATAATATTGATGTTATAGTTAATGCTTAGATTTTCCTCATCTCACTACTATAAAAGAAGCGACTGAATAGGGGATGAGTCACACTGAGGTTATAGAATTAAGACCCTCTCTGGTGGAACACATTCGTAAATATACCCCACCATCAGAGAATTACTCTAAGGCAACCCCAAAAAAAATGTATGACCTTCGTACTACCTATTAGAGGATACAAAAGGATATGTAGATGTTGATCCATTAATAAAACATATAATGATTTCCATATAAACATACCAAGTTACATCACTCTTTTTTATTCCTTGGGTTTGGTGGATTTGACTATCACGTTATGTACAATATCATGAAGATGGTAATTGATTATTAGGAGAGAATAGGAATGGTCCACTCTCAACATTTAACTATAGAATATGTCTCCTACCTTGCCTCTATGAGACTGATTCTCATGAATTAATCTTCTCACAATTCAAGAATGGTCATGGGGTGTCATGGTGAAATTATGGAGCAACGCACATCAGTATAAAAGCTTCATAAAGAGGAAGATAAGCTTATCCAAGAACTTGAACAAATTTTTCATGTGTTTGCACACACATAGGAACCAATCAATGAGGGGGAAAACTAGAAGGGTATGAAAAGGTAAAATTTGTTGATTTTTAGAAGGAATATGAGTTTCACGATGGAACATTCGCTAATAATTCAACTATTTTTAAGATTCATCAAGATATAAGTGACTCCAACCAGGTGTTGTTGTTTATTTGCAACTCTACCATGTGACTGCAATGATCACAATTTCCGAGTCATATAGAGAAGCACCATGTAGTGGATAAACTGTAATATTTTCAAGGTAATGGAAACATGTTTGTTCAGTTTTTTTCTAATTTATCATTTCCTATAATGCTAGTAAATTATAACTAGTCTAATATGGAATGGAAATATCAACCTAATTTGAAGTTAAGTCACGATATGGGATAATAAAATTGAATTTATCTTGGCATGTCCTATATTTATACTAGTTCAAGTGACTTATATAGTTTATTTTTAACTAGTAATTGGGGTATATGAAAAACCCTTAAAACATAGTTCCTTTTCTATTATCACCCAAATATTTTCCTATTCCCAATGTGGAGTAGACTCGGTGTGTATAAAGTGATTTTTTTTGTAGGCTACAGGTTGTGGGTATATGACCTAATAGGCTTTGGGTATCTTTATTCCATTATTTCCCTATATTTTTCCTAATACATACGACGTGTAGTTCTAGCGTGGTGATACATGACATTTACATGGGTTTTTTATTAATATTTTTTTACCTGGAGCATTTTTGTCTCCCTTTATTGGTCGTTCAATGCCTTTTGAATCATATTAACATTACTGATTTTCATAGGATGAACTAATTGAACCATTAAATTGGGGGATAAGGCCCCATGTATTTTATAGGTTGATAATGACATAATATTTTTTACATATTGATAAGGTACTTTTTTGACCCTGTTTTATGACTTTTGGGTATGATAATTGATATGCACCATGGAAGCCATGGGATGTATATAGATAGGAAGAGACTCTCATAAAGGCGAATTTTCCTTTGGTTGAAAATAATTTTTTAGGGTGACTTATAGAGAAACAATTAGGGAATTTTGGGAATTTTTTAACAAATATATTCTTAGTACACTATCCATTCATTTCTTATTTCTATGTAATTTTTTCTTATATCACATTTTTTAGAAGACCACAGTTGGTGGTCAGTCGGTTGGGAAATGTTTGAAAACAATAAACATTTCAATATCAATATTATATAGGAAAAAATCCTACAATTATTTTTCTTGTGTAAATGATGGTAGATGTATTGTGTAGTTTTATGTATTTTTTTGAGGAAATAGGTGATATAATGGAAAAAAGGTGTAAAACACTCATGTTTTTCATTGTAGTCTGAGAAGGAAGGTTCTGTCATCTTGAGACATGAAGGGGTAGTGGTTGTAAACTGTAATAATGGGGTTTTATAAAAACAAGAAGTGTTATGGGCTCTATATATAATAGGAAAAACATGGGTATGAAAAGAATCTCCTTGTAGAGACCCGAAGCTTAACTTACATGGACATTACATTAATTTTGCAGAATACATAATATATAACAAAAATAGACACACACAAGGACTGTAATAGTTTAGTTTCTTTGGAAACATGGAAGATAATCTTCTAATCATGGTGAAAGATCTTAAACATCTCCCATAAAGATCTTCCACTTTTTTTTCCTTACCTAAAACCTTTCTTTTTATCCTAGGGGAAAATAAAACATAAAAAGGGTTAGGTAAAATGCTCAGTAAGGGTAAAAAAAAGAAATATCGATCACACCATATTCATAAGAACATATCTTTTGGAAATCTTAACCGACAAAAGAGATCATAATTTCATAACATGGGATAAATCATAGTAGTGAAATGTAATCCCAATAATCATATTTTAAAACATGAAACTTTTTGGCATACCCACATAATCATAGATAATCATTTCTTATTAGTCAAGACTCATAGCCAAGACTATCTTAGTGGACAATGTCCATTTCTGAACTGAGTTCATTCCTTGTTTCAGTCCTGTTTCACTGAACCAGTTTAATATGTCGTTCCAGCCATGTCTATCTCATGAGATATAAAATCTTTTCCCAGTGCATTGGAGGGAGATATAGGTCCCACCCATCTCATAATGATACCATTCATATGTGTGCCACAAAATCACATATCATACGTCATTTCATAACCCATGTAATAAAAATGGGATTCTTAAACAACATGACATCATAAAACAAATCATATAAGATAAAGGAATTTATAAAAATAATTCCATCACAACATAATCAAATCAATGTAAAAATAGGGACAGAAACAGAACCCAATATTATATTAGATGGAAAATAATTTTGATAAAACACTTGAACTCCATTCTTGAGGAAAATATCCTTTCTACTTCAAAAACATTTTCCTTTCTTAACATGTCAAACAATTTAAAACTAAAATAGGTTGATTAAAAATAAACTTGAAAACTTGTAACGTATTCTTCTTGGAAATAATGTTTTTAAAAAATACTTTCATCCCGTATAAGTTAAAAAATATTCTTCTCGTACTTTTGATGGAAAAGTCAAAAAGTACCTCGTACGAAAAATGACAAAAGTTTCCTTTCATATCTTTTACTATAAACTCACCAAAGGGGAAAAATGGATTTAAACAATTTTAGGTGGATGGAAATAATATTACATATTGAGGAAACATGGATGTGGATGATAAAATACACCCCAGTAAATACCAAAGTATAAACAATCTCGGATAAAAATGAGATTGCGATATTTCCCTTACCTTAGGTCTAATTTTCTTCGTAAGTGTCCGAACCTCCTGGATAATGATTCAAATAATGTCATTGTCTTATTACAGAATCATACTCATTGTTATTATATCATATATGGTTCACTTATGACTTTATATTACCCGTTCTTTTTTAATTCTTGTTAAAGTAGTGTTTTGGGTAAAATCGTCTCATTTGTCATTCGTGTTTTAACTTGTAATTATTCATATGATTACATAGATCATGATTACTTAAATACAGAATGTAAAACATGATTTATATATAATATATTTTCAAAATATACATATATATAATCGATCGATAAATGGAATGAAATAAACCGTTCATGAAGACGGTAGGCCGTATGTACGCATGAACGCTGTTTTTGTTTCCTTATTGAGTTGAATGGAATTAAGTAGATGACATAAATATATATACACACATAAATCCAGTATCATTATTATGTCATATATTTCATGATTACTTATTATATATACTTTATAATCATTCATGAATGGTTAACATGGAGTATGAATCTCATCGCGTTGTGGAGACGGTAGTCCGTACGTACGCACGAGCAATGATATCGTTCTCATGATCATGGAATTGTATTGGAGTGTATGTATACAATTTCAGAATCCATATCACTTTAAAATAATCATATATAGTTATTATGTACACCATTATACCCATCCAAGTAAGGTGGTGGTGGAAAATAGATTACACCACGACGTGGAGATGGTATTCCGTACGTACGCACGCGCGGTGATTTCATTTTCCATAGGATGGATAGATGGTGAAATATGGTTGTTTCATGCTTATAAAAACATATCCGTATATGATTTATACTGATGTTATTACTTCATAATTAAACAACTGTAGAAGAAGAAGCTGAAGAATAAAGAAAATTGAATGAATCGATAACAGATATTACCTCTTCTTTGACACGCCTATTTGAATCCTCCTCTTAGGTTACTAAAATTGTTCTTTGAAGAAGATCAGGACATCTAGGAGGTTTCTAGGTAAGTGGAGAAGAGAATTTGTCAGGGGTTGGCCAGTCTTGAATGCTTAAAGGGGTGTGAGGAAGAGAGGGAGGAGGTGGTCTTTTATAAGGGAGGAGAGAAGCACCTTTGGAAAAACTAAAAATATTATTTTATTATAAAACCATATTCGGTTTTAAATTTCTCGAAATTGATTTATTTCAAATCTAAGTTGGGTATGGGTCTAAATACTCTCATCCAATAGAATTTTTACAAGTTTATTTTACTATTTAAACCTTATCATTTAGATTTAACTTTACGCTAGATAATTATACTTTTACCATGTCTTTTTGTGTTCTTACACTATAAGGTTAATATACATACTATAACAAGACAAACGAACACCAGGTTGTTTATTATTAATATATATAACCTTATCTAAGTCATTTGGTTAAACCTTATATTTTTAGGAATATAATAATAATTAATAATATAATATTTGTTTTAAAAACTATTTTATTTTAATTTTGAAACTATTTGGTAATTGATTTTATTGTAAATCATACCAGAATGATTAGTTCGAAATAAATTAATTAAATCAATAATCACATGTCATATTAACATAGAAAATTCATTTAATTCATTAAAAGTCTCAAATTACATTTATTTGTGTATTTATAACATCAATTATGTCAATATTTCATTAATAAGATAATTACTGTAGCATCATTCTATTATAAATAAATTAAATTATTCTGAATCTAAAAAATACTAATAAAATATAGTTATGTATGAAATCTTTTTATCTTTCTAATGAATTTTTATAGTCTAATTTATATTATGTATAACCCTATATTAAAAATGATTTACTTATTAAACATTGATTTTAACTATTTTAACCCTTCCTTAAATAAATTAATATTAAATGTCCTCATCTAATACAAGTGGGCCTAAATGGTCATATTTTATTCTTAAGGTTGTTTCTGGTCGAATTAAACTTATTCAATAGAATTAGGACATGTGTTAGGGTAATAATAATATCATTTTTACCCTTAATTACCCTATTTACTTTTAACCGTGGTAAAAAAAGTAAAAAGTTACTATTCACCAAAAATTATTTTAATCTCATTGAACCAAATTTTTGTCCTTGATATTAACCATGTCTTTCAGATTTTTGAAATTCCACTCACTGAAGTGGTAAAATTATGTTTTATGAAAAATTCAATTTTTTAACTACCACTTAGTGGTTTCACTATTCATCAAAAAAATGAATGTTTCCAGAAAAATAAAAAAAATTAGGCCTAAGAAATATTTGATATTATGAATTAAAAATTGATGTTTATTTTACCGAATTCAAAACATATCAGTTACATTGACTAATTTAACAATTAATTTCTGTCGTCAAAACAAATAGCGTGTTTTTAAGAGATAATAACTATCAAAACATTTACACTTGTTTATGTCTGGTTTAAATGTGAAATTACATCCTATGAATAAAATTGTATTCAATTGTAAAAATATATTCTAAATATACTTTAAAACCACTCAAATTAATAATTTATCACTATTAATTATTTCGATTAAAAAGGTAGTTTTTAATTAAAATTTAGTAATTTTCACTATTCATCAGAAAATGAAAGTTAACTGAAAATTACCAAAATTTCACCCTAAGCTAATTTCGATATTCTGAATCCAAAAATCAAGTCCATTTTAAAAGATAAAATTCATATAATTTCAAAAAGTGGGTATTACTATTCATAACGGCTACTTTATAATAATATTATAATAATATCTCTTTTAGTGAAACTCAGTGTTGCGTACTACACATGCTATCGAGGAAGGTCGTGATTGCGTGTAATGCAAGGAAAGTCAAGGATGCGTGTTTTGCAAGATTCTTTTGGTGTAGCGTATAACACAAGACATTAATGAAATTAAAAAGAATATTTTATATAAAATATCGGGTTGTTACATTCTACCCCCCTTAAAATAAATTTTGCCCTCGAAATTCGTCGGGGTTATAAATGGTTTTCTACTCAAAAGATTCTTTAACAGAAACCCACATCGTAAAAATGAATATCAATACTTGGCTTTAAAAACTAAAGTATGAAATGTAACAGTTACCCAAATTAACTCATCACTGGGTTTCCACGTAGGAGAACGTAGGAGAAAATATGGATATGGAAGAAAAATCTAACCATCACGTTTTGATGGAGAGTGGTAGAGAACATGGCTATGAAAAATCCATCAATCACAAAGCCATAAATTTATGATGATCTAAGGTACCATCCGATTCATTGGATATAAGAGCACTAGGACAACATTTTTTGTTTCCAAGATCATTTCCCTAAAGTTGATGAAATTGGAATTAGAAGAAATACTTCCGTGATTTTGGTACAGTCTCACCATTGGTCATTCTTTGGACAATTTCCACTTCATCTATTAAATAAATGAAGTTGAATTTGTCATTCGTGATGTGTTAGCAGATCATGTGATACAATGATCGGTTATTCCATCTGTCTCAAACAAAAGGTTAGAAAAGTTATCAAAAAAATACATAAGTCCATATATAGTGAGATTAATCATATATGGTTCCTAAAATGGACTTATACTTAATATATCATACTTCTTAATATAATAAAACTAGTTTCTACTAAATAGGGACTTTCTGTAGGTCAGTGGTAGGCGATAAAGTCCAGTCGCACTTCGGTTGTGGGTTCGATTCTCACAACCTTGTCCGACGCGATGGGTTGTCGCCCATCCTGCAGGTTGTCCTTTTTCTAAAACAACATTACTATAACATCCCATAAATAAGATAAAAAAAACTTTTATCCTTAAAAAATACTAACTTATGTCCAACATATTCCATTCCAACACTGCAATCCAATCTCATATTATAGTGAAAACGATTACGAAATAGTTCAATCAACTAGCATGTTAATACCATCTTTGATCCCCATATATCATGAGATATGTCTTTTTGGTCACATTACAAACATTCAAAGGCCTTAATCATGTATTCTCTTGAAAAAAATACTGAATACCCAGTGAATCATAGTGAAAGCATGAGTTCTGTCAAAAGTTATCTCTTTTCACATACCAAAACCTCGATCCATGAGATAACTATATCCTTATATCAGTCATGAGCTCATGAATACTGTCAAACATTTCATTTTCTCATTTTTCCTTCATTATGCGCATATCATCTCTTATTCCAAAAATATCTCAATCACTTTCCATGGTTACAGGTACCATAAAATTATTGAAAACCACAATAGACCAATACATAAATATTCCAATATTCCACGATACTATATACAACATTATTTTGGAATCCCATTATATAAACAGTTAATCATTCCACCACATCATTTTCATATTCAACATCGCCAATAGTGATTGCATGTGACTTCCCTTTGTCATTTTCCTTAAGTGGTTTCTCATGTCGATCATCACTAACCCTTGGATTAGGGAATTTATTAGCATAATGCCCCATTTCCTTGCACTTGATGCATTGAAGTGTTAGTGGTGCGTTCTCGGAAGTCTTTTCTTTATTCACATCATTAGAAACTCTTTTCCCATTACTTCGACACTCAGTTGATCGATGACCTTCTTTCCCACACATAAAACATTTTATAGTCCCTTTAAGACAATATCCACCATGGTTCTCTCCACACTTTGAGCATAAGTAAACATTCATATTTTTTTCACCATTATTATGAGATTTCTCCTCGAATTCCATATTTCCTTTCTTGTCAAAACCATGAGATGGATATGTAACACTAAATTCCATTTCTACCTTAATAGCACAACACACAATTTCTTCATAGCTACTGAAGTCTCTTATAGCTAATTCCCTTCGAATATTTGGTTTTAATCCACTGAAGAATCGATCAACTTTATTTTCAGGTTGGATGATAAAGCCATATGCATACCTTGCAAGCCTTGTAAAATTCGCTTCGTATATACCAACACATTCATCATCCTTTTTCTTTAGTTCAAGGAACTCCTTCTCCATCTTTGTTCAAAGAATACGAGGGAAGTACTTATTGAAAAATAAGTTCCTGAACTCATCCCATTCCATGGACTCAATTTCATCTCTTCACCTCGTATTCTTGATAAGATTCCACCATTGATCAGCTTCACCTTCCAAACGATATACTGCTAAGATGACTTTATCATGTTCAGAACATTGAAGAACTGAAAATATCATTTCAGTGGTACTGATCCATTATTCAACAACAAGTGGATCAGCAGACCCACTGAATGAAGGTTGATGTTGCCTCATTAAGGACTCAATAGAATATTGTTCCCTTCTCTCCTCATTTGGAAGTACAGAATGATTCATAGCTTGTGTAAGTATAACAATAGGATTTTTCACTCCATCTCCCATAACATTTATTTGTTCAGGAGGACTATCATTTCATTTTCCATTACATTGATCAACACGGTTCCTTCGGGTTCCAGCCATCGTCTAAAACCCAAAAACAATAGTGTAAGAGGCAAAAATCATGCTAGGCAATACAACATAATAAAGTGGGAGTACCATCAATATCTAACATCTTAGGTTTAATTCTAAGATCGTTACCATAATTCTAGGACTATAACCTATACGTATATTAATCCTTAGGGACATCCCTAGACATACCACAGAAATATATCTAGGTATTTTACTAATGTTTTCGCATCCTAGTTTCCAAAAGCTGACTAAACCTTTCCTCTGATACCAACTTTAGAGACCCGAAGCTTAACGTACATGGACATTACATTAATTTTAGGGAATACATAATACATAACAAAAAATAGACACACACAAGGATTGTAACAGTTTAGTGTCTTTGGAAACTTGGAACGTAATCTTCTAATCATGGGGAAAGATCTTTAACATCTACCATAAAGATCTTACACTTTTTGTTTCCTTACCTAAAAAATTTCTTTTAATCCTGGGGGAAAATAAAACATAAAAAGGGTGAGCTCAAATGCTTAGTAAGGGTAAAAAAAGAAATATCAATCACATCATATTCATAAGAACATATCTTTTGGAAATATTAACCTTCAAAAGTGATCATAATTTCATAACATTGGATAAATAATAGTTGTGAAATGTAATCCCAATAATCATAACATAAAACATGAAACTTTTTGGAATACACACATAATCATAGATAATCATTTCTTATTAGTCAATACTCATTTCCGAGACTATCTTAGTGTACAATGTCCATTTCTGAACCGAGTTCATTCCTCGTTTCAGTCCTGTTTCACTGAACCGGTTTAACTTGCCGTTCCAGCCATGTGTATCTCATGAGATATAATATCATTACCCAATTCATTGGATTTAGATAAAGGTCCCACCAATCTCATAATGATACCATTAATATGTGTGACACAAAATCATAAATCATACATCATTGCATAACCCATGTAATAAAAATGTGATTCTTAAACAACATGACATCATAAAACAATTCATATAAGATAAAGAAATTAATAAAAATAATTCCATCACAACATAATCAAATCAATGTAAAAATAGGGATAGAAACAAAACCCTATATTATCTTAGATGGAAAATAATTTTGATAAAACACTTGAACTCCATTCTTGAGGAAAATATCCTTTCTACTTCAAAAACATTTTCCTTTCTTAACATGTCATACAATTTTAAACTAAATGAATTTGACTAAAAAAAAACTTGAAAACTTTTAAAGGAATCTTCTTGGAAATAATGTTTTTTAAAAATCTACTCATGTCATATAAGTTAAATAAATCATTCTTCTCGTACTTTTGTTGGAAAAGTCAAAAAGTACCTCGTAAGAAAAATGACAAAAGATTCCTTTCATATCTTTTAATATAAACTCCCCAAAGGGAAAAAATTGATTTAAAAAATTGTAGGTGGATGGAAATAATATTAAATATTGAGGAAACATGGAAGTGGATGATAAAATACACCCCAGTAAATACCAAAGTATAACCAATCTCGGATAAAAATGAGATTGTGATATTTCCCTTACCTTAGATCCAATTTGCTTCGTAAGTGTCTGAACCTCCTGTATAATGATTTAAATAATTTCATTGACTTATTATAGAATAATATTCATTGTTATTATATAATATATGGTTCACTTATGACTTTATATTACCCGTTATTTTGTAAATTCATGTTAAAGTAGTGTTTTGGGTAAAATCATCTCATTTGTCATTCTTGTTTTAACTTGTAATTATTCATATGATTACATAGATTATGATTACATAAATCCAGAATGTAAAACATGATTTATATATAATATATATTCATAATATACATATATATAATGGATCGATAAATGGAAAGAAATACACTGTTCATGGAGACGGTAGGCCGTACGTACGCATGAACGCTGTTTTCGTTTCCTTATTGAGTTGAATGAAATTAAGTTGATGACATACATATATATACACATAAATACATTATAATTATTATGTAATATATTTAATGATTAATTATTATATATACTTTATAATCATTCATGAATGGTTAACGTGGAGAATGAATCTCATCGCTTCATGGAGACAGTAGTCCGTACATACGCACGAGTGATGATATCATTCTCATGATCGTGGAATTGTATTGGAGTGTATGTATACTATTTCAGAATAAATATCACTTTACAATAATCATATATAGTGATTATGTACACAGCTATACCTATCCATGTAAGGTGGTGGTGGAAAATAGATTACACCACGGCGTGGAGGCGGTATTCCGTACGTACGCACGCGTGGTGAATTCATTTTCCATAGGATGGATAGATGGTGAAATATGGTTGTTTGATACTTATAATAACATATCGGTATATGAGTGATAGTGATTTTATTACATCATAATGAAAAAACTGAAGAATAAGAAGAAGTTGAAGAAGAATGAAAATTGAATGAATCGGTAACATATATTACCTCTTCTTTGACACGCCTTATTGAATCCTTCCCTTAGGGAACAAACAATGGTCTTTGAAGAAGACCAGGACCTCTAGGGTGTTTTCCAGGAAGTGGATAAGAGAATTTGGCAGGGATTGTACGAGATTGAAGGCTCAAGGTGGTGTGAGGAAGAGAGGGAGGAGGTGCCCTTTTATAAGGGGGGAGAGGGGAACCTTTGGAAAAACTAAAAATATTATTTTATTATAAAACCATATTCGGTTTTAAATAGCTCCAAATTAATTTATTTAAAAACTAAGGTGGGTATGGGTCGAAATAATCTCATCCAATAGAATTTGGACAAGTTTTGTTTACTATTTTACCCTTATCATTTAGATTTAACTTTAAGTTAGATAATTTTACTTTTACCGTGTCTTTTTGTGTTCATACACAATAAGGTTAATAAACTAACAATAACAAGCCAAAAGAACCCAAAGTTGTGTATTATTAATATATATAACCTTATCTAAGTCATTTTTCTGAACCATGGATTTTTAGGAATATAATAACAATTAATAATATAATATTTGTTTTAAAAACTATTTTATGTCAATTTTGACACTATTTAGTAATTGATATTTGTGTAAATCATAATAGAATTAATAGTTCAAAATAAATTAATTAAATCAATACTAACATGTCATGTTAACATATTAAATTATTGTAATTCATAAAAAGTCTAAAATTATATTTATTTGGGTATTTATAACATAAATTTTGTCAATATTTCATTAATAAAATAATTACTGTATCATCATTGTATCATAAATAAATTACATTATTTAAAGTCTAAAAATTACAAATAAAATATTTTTATGTATAAAATATTTTTATCTTTCTAATGAATATTTATAGTCTAATTTATCTTATGTATAACCATATATTAAAAATGATTTACTTATTAAACTTTTATTTTAACTATTTTAACCCTTCTTTAAATAAATTAATATTAAATGTCCCAATATAATCCATGTGGGCCTAAATGGTCATATTTTATTCATAAGGTTCTTTTTGATCGAATTAAGATTATCCAATAGAATTAGGTCATTCGTTAGGGTAATAATAATATCAGTTTTACCCTTAATTACCCTATTTACTTTGAACTGTGGTAAAAAAAAGTAAAAAGTTACTATTCACCAAAAATTATTTTCATCTTATTGATCCACATTTTAGCCCTTCATATTAACCGTGTCTCTCGGATTTTCAAAATTCCACTCACAGAAGCGGTAAAATTAACTTTTATGAAAAAATTTGTTTTTATCTACCACTTAGTGGTATCACTATTAATCAAAAAATGAAAGTTTCCAGAAAAATACCAAAAATTAGGCCTAAGATATATTCTATATTATGAATTCAAAAATGTTGTCTATTTTACCAAATTCAAAACATATAAGTTACATTAAATAATTTAAAAAGTAATTTCTATCATCAAAACAAATAGCGTGTTTTTAAGAGATAATAACTATCAAAACATTGACACCTGTTTATGTCTGTTTTAAATGTGAAATTACATCCAATGAACAACATTGTATTAAATTGAAAAAATATATTCTAAATATACATTAAATCCACTCAAATTAATAAATTATCACTATTAATTATTTCGATTAAAAAGGTTGTTTTTAATTAAAATTTAGTAATTTTCACTATTCATCAGAAAATGAAAGTTATCCGAAAAGTACCAAAATTTCAACCTAAGCTAATTCTGATATTCCGAATCCAAAAATGAAGTCCATTTTAAAAGGTAAAATTTATAAAATTTCAAAAAGTCGGTATTACTATTAATAACGACTAGTTCATAATAATATTATAATAATATCTCTTTTAGTGAAACTCGGTATTGCGTACTACACACGCTATCGAGGAAGGTCAAGATTGCGTGTAATGCAAGGCAAGTCAAGGATGCGTGTTGTGCAAGCTCCTTTTGGTGTAGTGTATAACACAATAAATTAATGAAATTTTGAAAAATATTTTTCATAAATTCTCGTGGTGTTACACTCCTCAGTATGAATTTTTCTCTTGTTGAGAGATATTTCTTTCTATTCAACATATGTAGAGCCACCATGGCATATTGTGAATAGTCAATCATAGGTTTTCTTGGGACATTAACCTTTAATATCCAATGGCCAGGGAGGAATATATTGATTCATACATTCCATACATATTGATTGGTTCGGGAAAGGAGCGTGACTTAGCATGAAAGGGTAATTTCATGATGGAATTTCTGGGGAAAATAATTGAAACGTTACTCCTATATATATTTTATTATGTTCCCGAAATAGGTAGAACCAATTTATAAGGATTGGAATATTTTATAATGTATAACAACATATGCTAGAGACAATTTTCTAAGAGTGGGGAAATTGTTTTCTTATGTATGAACTTACCAATGTGGAGGGTTTCATATTTTACTTTCATATTTAGTGTTATTTAATGCATGGGAACATTGGGGGAAACATTTATTACTATGCCTAGAAATATCCAGTGCAGGTCTGACCCATGAACCAACAAGGGTTATATTCAATTTTCATGTTGTTGGGTGAGAGGTTTAACGACCGAAATCAGCCATCATGAAGACTAATTTCATGAAATTATGTCCTTTCTATAAAATTCATGATCAACAGGACCATAATCATACCATGATTATTGGACATGCCTCAAACATGAGGCTGAATAAATGTTTAAAAAAAAATAGGTGATGTCTTAGATAAAGGAAAATGATTCATGGCATGGAATCCATTTTGGAATATAATGGCAAGAAAATACTCAACTAGTGATGGATTTTTCTTTTGGTTGATATACAATTTTTGTGGTAAACATAGGTAGAGACATTTTTGGAATATAAAACGTAGTCAAATAAATGTGACCTCAAGACACTAAACATCCATTTCTAATGGCCATAGAACAATTTTGATGATTCCAAATTACCTAGGGAAAATAGTTTGATAAATTGAAAGGATCTTTTTTGAAATGTATGAAGTATTCAGACAATGATTTTCCATAGAGTAGGAAACTCCCAATATAGATATGACTCGTACGTAGGGGGAATATTCAGTTTTTATAACTGGACACCAGATTGGAGATTCGGGTGCCTATAAGCATCCGATGGAAATAAAACTCAAGTTGAATATAGTTGTGGTGAAGCGGGAATTTTTTGGATATATGACTCATACATTGAGAGAAGGGAATTTATGAACATGACATGGTGTATAAATTATAACACCCAAGATTCCACGATACATTTCCCTTTGAATAATACAAATAACTTGTGTTGTACGCAACTTAAATTTCAAACACACCAAAACAAATCAAACAAGACATTTTGAATTGTAATACACACTTTTTTAAATTTTATAAATTTTACATTTCAAAATTGACTTCATTATTGGATTCGGAATATCAAATTTTTCTTAGAGTGATATTTTTGTATTTTTCAAAAAACATTCAATTTTTGATGAATTGTGAAAAACACTGAGTAATTGTTTAAAATTGACTTGTTAATAAAATAAATATTTATTTTATTTTATTTTATTTTTTGGAAAAATATATTCTTAATACCTATAAATGTTCAATGTAATTCATTGGAGTCAATTTATAATATCTTTAGATATATAAAAATGTTTTTGAACTTTTTACCGTATTCTACACACCTCCAAAGAGCATTTGCAAATCTGCATAAAAATTAATCTTACTGCTTCTGTGAGTTAAATTTAAAAAAATTGAGATACACCATTTATATCAGTAAGTAAAATGTGGTTCAATAACAAGAAAATATCTTTTGGTGAATAGTAACATTGGACATTTATTTAACATAGTTAAAAGTAAATACTATAATATAGTGTACAAATGATATCATAATTACACTAACAGAAGTCCTAATTTTGTTGGATAATTATAATTAGGCCATAAAAAAGTGTAGAAAAAAAATTTGATCCCATTTGGTCCACATGGATTATATTAGGATATTTATTATTATTTTATTTAAAGAAGATTTAAAAGAGCTAAATTCAATGTGTAATAACAAACCCATTTTTATCATAGGGTTACACACAATATAAAATAGAATATAAATATTAATTAGAAAGATAAAAATATTTACTAAAGAATTTTGATTTCTTTAATATTTTTAGACATTATATAATAAAATTTATTTATGACACAATGATGATGTAGTAATTACATTATTTATGAAATGTTAAACCAATTGATAATATAAATATCCAAATAATTGTAAAATGAAACATATGTTGAATTCCACTATTTCCTAGGTTAATATGACATGTTAGGGTTGGTTAAATAAATTTTATTCTAACTTATAATCTTTTTATGTCTTTCATAATAACCCAATACTAAATAGTGTCAAAATTAACAAAATTGTGTTTTTTAAACAAATACTATATTATTAATTGATATAATATTCCTAAAAATATAAGTATCATTCAAAGGAATTAGATAAGGTTATATATATATATATATTAATAATTAAGCTCTTGTGGTTCTCCTGGATTGTTATATTATGTTTATTAACCGTATAATATAAAAAATACATAAATGCATGGTAAATGGAAAACTATTTAACTAAATTGTTATTCTAAATAATAAGATTAATATGATGACCAAAAAATGTATAAATCCTATTGGATGAATTGTTTTGATACCCATCCCCTCATTTTAGTTGAATTAATTTATTTTGGAGCGATTAGAAACTGAAAATTATTTTATTATAAAATAATATTTCATGCTTTTCCTAAAGTGACCCTCGCCTCTCTTATAAAAGGGCACTTCCCCTTCCCTTAATTTCACACCACCAAAGCCATTTGGCTCATCCAGAACCCACCAAAATATCCTCCCATAATCCCTCACTTCAATCTAGCATCCTTAGTTTGATCATATATCCACCCTAAGGAGCCCTTTTGATCAACATAAAAGGAAACACCCGAAATAGAGGAAATAATTTCACCACCCTCGTTCATGCTCCTTTCTTCTTCCACATCATCTTTATTTGTTGTTTCTTTATAAAAATAATATAATACAGTACCTTATACATAATTTAATGTAATTATAAATATGGTAAAACCATTTTTTTATTCTATCCATCCTACAAATTAAAAATTCACCATACGTGTGTACGCACGGCTTACCATCTCCATGTCATGGTGTAATTTGTTTTTCAAACACATCATTATTTGGATGGGTATAATAATGAGTATAAATGAGTTAAATAATAAATATAACATGTTAATAATTCATTAGATATTATATAACATCCAATTACATACTATTTCAAAATCAATATAATGATATTGTTGCTCATGTATAAGTATGGATTACCTTCTTCACGAACAGGATAAGATTCATTACCAAACGTAATCATTAAATAATAATATTAATTTATGGATGAAAAATAATTTATATTAAAAAAAATATCATTCTATATATGAATAAATTACATCCTATTCAAAAATTACATGGCTTACATAACCCTGAATATAAAGGAAATGAATCTGTTAACACACAAAATGATGATACTACTGAAATATTATTTACAAAGAAATATTATAAGATCATATATGATATCATATTTACTTATATGGTACATGTATAGTTTAATAATTATTATTTAAATATTATACAGGAGTTTAATGTACCCTTGACCAAGGAAAAGTACATGGTAAGTCTGAATTTCACAATTTCTTTATTATCCGAGGTTGTTTTTACGTAAGTATCTACTGGGTCCTACTTATCATCCACATCTCTATTTTCTAAAAAATGTAATTCAAAACATTTTAACTATTTACTATAAAATGGTTTAAAGTCTTTTATACCCTAATTCGACCACATATGTTTATAAAGGAATCATTCTGTCATTTTTAAACAATACACTTTATGATATTTTCGACAAAATTAAGGTAAGAATGGTTTTTTTATTTATACGGCTGGTGTGGATATTTTGTACCATTATATCATCGTCAAAGCATACGATACAATATTATATGAATATTTTCAAAATAATTTTTTTTCTATTATAATTATAATACATTTAAATGATTTCAAAATAGAAGAAGATATATCTCTAAAAATGTTTTGATTTAATTTATGTCAACTTCTTTGATTGATTTTAATCTTTTTTGAAGTAGAATTATTATGATAAAAAACATCCTTATTGTATTGTTTGTTTTTTGATATGTTTGACTGTGGATATGTTATTTTTACGCCATTCATGGTTTATAGATTATGTAATGACATTTCGTATGCTAGTTTTAATATGAATGTTTATGTTATGTTTAATCATTTTCACATGAGGAATGAGTTAGACTTAGTATGTAACAAGTTGAACCCGCTACCACTCCTCGATGCATCGGTAGGTCTCATGTGAAAAACTAGTGTCTTGGAACAAGTCCATGAAAAAATATTATTTGTGATCTGGGCACAAGGCCTTGACTATGTTGTTATGATGTCTGGAATTTTGCATTCCATCATTATGAAATTGGATATTGAAATTGAAGTTGATTATTAGACTTATAGAATATCCATGTGAATATTTAAATGGAATTATTTGATTTTATATTTTCCATATTATTCTGAAGATTATGTTTAAAAGCCATTGGTTTTAGTCTTATTAATTTCCTTAAATGTTTATGCTTATTTAAGAATGTTCCTCTTTATTGTTAGCCTTACTGAGCATCTGAGCTCACCCCTTTCTATGTTTTATTTTTTCCATGAGGTGAATAAGTTCTTAATGGTTGACCTAAAGGGATAAGCTAAGAATATAAGTGTGTTTAAGGGGGATCAAATGTTGTTGATGTTTTTATTTGATGATGTAATATAAAACATATAAATCTATATAGTACTTCCATGGCTACTAAACTATTCGGTCTCTCAGGACATGATTTCTTGTATAATGACTATGTTTTCTAATAATGCACGGACTCTCAGTAACTGGTGTTAGGGAATTACATAATGAAGCCTTGGTGTGATTTCCTCTCTAGTGAGAGAATCATGATTGGGATATGTAGTTTATTGTTTTATGACAATGAAATCGACAACACTCTATAATGTAATGTTGTGATGATGTAGGGAGAAGTTATATTCTAATGGGAGGATCAAAGTAAAAATGATGTAAAATGATGTGAATTTGGGCATAATAGGATCCCTAAAACACCACACACTGCTAAATTAAACTGAATCCATGGGGATAGATGATTGAATAAGTGTGAGGTTGGGCCGAAAGATGAAATTTCTCAATGTCACAACACATCCAATGTTGATGGGAATCAATCCATTAATAGTTCTTGATGGATTACTCCCTATATAGGTTCTGTCCATATGCAGGGTGGGGTGAATTTTAAAATTGATGGTGTCTATACCATTATTTATAATCTAAGAGTCCCTAAATATTAAGTATTGACTAGAATTAAGCAATATGTAGTTCTGCAATATGGCAAGGTGGATGACTGATGTTGTGGTCAAAGTTATATTAGGTGAGAATACCATCACATTGTGAAATTTAATGCAGTATAGAGAAGAAATTTATCATGTAGTTTTTCATCATCCAATGAAGATGTCATTTTACAGAACACATGAATAAAATTTAGGAATATCAAGAAAGGTTATTTAGACATGAAACAGATGTGAGGGAGGAATAATGTGTAAACCATGGTCCTGGGGGTTCTCATATCGAGTGTAATGATACATGGAATTGAAGATAGTGGGTCTTATGGAGGTACGATAGGCATCTCTGTCGGTTGATTTTTCCGATGGATGACGGGCCTCAATTTTTGTGGGAATGTTATGAATATCCCTACGAGAAAGTTATAAAAAATAAAATAGTGGTGTCCCAAAGAAATTTACCTTCCCCATATGATGTTCGTAGATGTATTGTTATGTTATGAAATTTTCTAGGGCATAGGGTTTTATGGATGTAATAGGTGTGACAAAAAATTAGAAACATCCATACAATGATTGGATGTAAAGTATTAATTTTCCAACATAGATCTAATTCATACATAGGGTTGGAACATCGATCCATTGACAAATCCCTAATGTTGGATCTTGATAATAAAAATTCTACATATATAATTATATATATATATAAATAAGATGGAAACATTTTACTTTTTCCTTAATCCAAGGAAAAGACATGGATTCAAGTCATGAACGCCACTACATATCCTGTGTTGATAGGAATCAAGAAAAATTTTATTATTTGAATCCTCCCTGTACAGATCAGATTCAAACATGGGGAGGGGTGGTCAATTTTTGTATCTAGACCCAGGATTAGATATCTGGGCATCACTACATATCATTCATTTTCTAGAATCATGATTCTTGTAGATCGAGATGGTATTATTTGAACAGATCTAGTTCACACATCTATAGAGGGTTACATTACATAAATAGTCTTATAGGTTGGACCTAAATTTAATTCCTCTACATCAAATTTGTTTGTACATAGGGGAGGAATCATTTTTTCATTTTTATAAAGGACATTTGTATGGGGTCTGGATTTCACTATGTATCTCATTATGATGATAATAAAGGAGGCTCTAGTTATCAGAAGTTCCCTACACTATTCTTACCTGTGCACAAGGAGGATAATATTTATTCTATTTGTATCTCGATTGTAACCTAGAATCATGGATTCAATATATATCACATCAAAATGTGAATCAATTCACACATATTTATATGTGAAACTAGCCTCTAATAGTTTGATAGATTAATAGAAAGGGGTTAAATTTGACTCTTTCTTGGGGGTGTAGAAACCTAGATATAAAATATTGGAATATCTTTGTATCATATATAGATTGAAATAAATCCATATATACTTCGGATTAATTTTGAATTTTTCTATTGTTAGGTATGATTGTGGATCACCTGATGTAAAATATTATGGATATGTTTTATTTTAGGTCACGCGGTGAAGGATAGATGTTGTACTTTAAATTCACATAACCAAGATGAAAAGTGAGATATTTGGAAAGGATGATGTCATGAACAAGTGAGAAACTCATTCCATACATGAATGAAGACCCTAAGGCCATTTAGTAGTAAGAAACCCTAGAAAAGGGGAAATTTATGGTGGGGCCCATCATGCGAAATTCAGGTGTCACTGTGGATCCTATTGAAATGAGAATTAATATGCATGTAGTTTTTAGTGGTATTTATTCATGTAGGGATGATTCACAAACACAAACACATATATATATATATATATACGAAATTTTGACCATTATTTTTGGGTTGTTGATCCATGATGTTAAATATGTGAATACCATCGTATCTTATATATAACGGGATCAAGTGCTACATAATTCTTATATATGGAATGGTGGATGACTATTAAAAAGGGAAATTTTCTCAATGATGATTACACCGTGGTGTTTTGTAGCTTAATGTCATGCGATGAGGAACAATATTATAATGTTTAATGTCATAATATTTGGAAAATTTCTATCGAAATTAGCGTCATGTGGAAAGGATTATGTTCAATGTAGTTTAACATCACATGGTAAGGATATAGGTTTTTACACAATTATGTGTCTAGAAACTTGTACATGCTCCCTAATGTTTTATGTCATGTGATTAGGAAATGAAAAATATTTGAATACATGAAATAAGTCAATAATAATATTGCATTGGTGGGCATTGAAATGATCATTCCACCTATTCAATACAAGGAATATGATCCATTGGAGTAGACCTTGTGTTTGAAATAAGGTCCATCCCTTTTTGGCTATAGCTACAGAGGCATTTTTGGAGCATCATTAGAGTACACAAGACCAAAACCATATTTCCTTAATGGAATGATAGAATGTGAAGATTTTTTATAAAGGAATATCTAATTTAGTTTTGGTGAATCTCTCAATGATTTATGGTTTGTGTTATATTTTCATTGAGTCACATTTATTCATCCATTCATTCCTAGGATTCCTTATCTATTGATTGTTGATCAAAAATGGAAATGCGTTGTGATAGAAACTAAACATTGATGGGTAGGACCACCAATTTCACATATATGAATTATTGTGGCGGTTTCATGAGTGCCAGTGGGGGTAATGATCCACTAGGCCAACAAAAAATGATGGAGCTTCCCAACAATGATTTCTTATCCTCATACAATATTTTTTGGAGTATATTGGATGGAGTCTTTTGGAAGGACTCTATCTATCTATTAGATTCTTCATGACAATTCAATGAATGGTTGGTATTGATACCATACTCGGCATGTAGTTTCTACAATTCATTAGAATATAAATTGATTCCATTGTCCATCAACATTGTAGGATGAACATAAAATCTGGTAATGATGTTGTCTTTTCACAAAGATGAAAATATTTTGTTCCCCAACCACTCTTAGGAGTATATATTCTTCTAATTTGAAAAACACTTATTGTTATAAGAATATACATGAATTTGTTTTCCGTAAATGGAGGACATAGTCCCAGGGTATCCATTCCCCATATGCTGATGGTATGGTAGTACATGGATATATGAATTAGCTCTGGTTGGTGGATGAAATTGGAATTAAACTGGTAGGAATGGAACTTCCTCATCAACTCATTAAAATACTATTTTATTGTGGTCCAATAGAATCTATGAATTTTAATTTGATCGAAAATCATGGATCATAATTCATGGGAACTTTATGCTCTTGTGTTTACATATATCATGAGAATAGTGTTTTCTTCTCTATCAACACACCCAAGAAGGACTTGAAGAACGAACCTATTATGAAAGATGTTTGGTTTATTTGTGCCATCATATATAATGAAATTAATTTCTCATCACTAGATTTTCTCCCATCCATCTCAGTGTAGTGAGAGCTCTCTATTTTAATGGAAATCTACAATTTGGGTCATACAATAGTTGGTAAGACTATATGGTTCAGGGATTGTAATAATCTCGTTAATCTATTCTTTGTTGGTCTAAAAAAATAGTGGGACTATTTGGGGGGCTCAATGTTGATGATTGATTCAACTCTGTCTGGATTACCTAATGTAGTGGATTCATTTTACAAAGTATCTGCCTTTGTATTTATTAATCATGAGACATGAGTTATTGTCTCAAATGTTGGGAATTATTTTATTATTCCTTTTACATGGTCTTACAAAGGTATTAGTTAATCTTTTTTTATGTAATAGTTTCCATTACCCTTCATGATTACCAATTATGAATCATATTCATTCATAAAGGGTTTTAATTACACTTGAAACACTTGTTCTATCCCTATAATGGGAGACCGATATTCTATATAATTGTTTTTTCATACCTGTGATAGAAAGAAGATGTATGGAATGATTGTCTTTATTGGATTTAGGAGTATTAATCCCAACACCCCATTACTGAGCTTCGGGTATTCCATAAAATTTCATATCAGACATCTTGATGAATCATTGAAATTAATATCCAAGATCTTGGGGTCCTTATGAATAGAGAAACCCTCTTCATTGGGAAGTTCAATATTTGATGTGGCCAGTTTTTCTATGGAGTGCTCAGCCAGAAAATATACTAACATATTCCCTTTGATATCAATCTGTGGAATGAACTATATATCAAAAAAAATATATGATGAACTCCAACCATGACATACATCTAGTCTGCATTGAAAAGATGATAATATATTTGAGTGAGTTTCTATATGAAAACACACATAACTCGTGGTGCTACTGATATTGCCTCAATTTACTAGACTGATATTATTAGAATTATACAACACCTCTTGAAGATTGAGTAATTATTCTTAGCATTATTCATTGTTCTGATGTGACAGTAAAGGAAATTTTCACAACATGAATCATTCATCTATGCAGGGAAGTCCCCATGGATTTCTATTGGGAACACACATACATAATGAGTGGTCTTCCTTTGACAAGTGTCATCAATAATTGCATACATAAGATAAATTTCTTAATACGGTCTAATTCTACCTTACATTCACCATTACACTGATATGAATCCCCCCATATTCATCATCCTAGTAAAGGGATACCGTTTTCCTACAAGGATGGGTACCAATTTCAAAATGTAGGAAAGTATCCCTGATATTCCTCTCAAATTTGTTAGTTTTTATGAGGATTCTTGATATGTATTTACATTGTCTTGTCAGGAATGACATCGATTCCATAAAAGAATATTACCAATCCATAGAATTTCCCCAAGGTAATTTCCAAAGAACATTTCAAGGGGTTCATTTTCAGATATTGAGGTCCTGATTCATAGAGGAAATCTTCAAGATCCACCTTGGGGTCTGATTTTTTTAGATATTTTACCACTAGGTACTCAAACAAACATTCTACAAACATTCCCATGAAGGTTGTGAAGATTAGATTCATGTCATGTTGATATGTTTCACCGAGATTCTTCATGAAAAAGTGAATCACCTGATTATAAAATAGTTCCTAAGGGCACAAAATATGCTGTATTTTCATCCTCTCATGCCCTTAAAATTTTATTGTATCCTAAATAGTAAACCATGAATGAGTGATCCTGATATTTTATGGTTTCATTGATAAATAGTTTTCTAATCAGTACTACGAAATCATCTTTCGGTTATTACTAGTTGAGATTTATGAAATATTGGGAAATTTAGATTTCTTCATTATTTCTTTGATGAGGATGATATTGGCTTTCTATATGGGATATTGGACCTTGTGAATGAAGGCATCAATGGTGATAATTTCAACATCATCCTCTATGTTTGCAGCATGTGTTAAGTGCATCCATCTGCCTAATTGTTTATAGCCCTGATGTTCTTCTGGTGGGAGTATGTAGTGAGTGGACACCTAGATATCGATTCCTAGAATTTATTTTAACATACAATCTAAAACATATCGATGTTGTGATAATAAGGAGGTGTATACCTCTTCATCTTCAGAATACATGGTTTCACTAATCTCGGTGGTCGTGAATCTTCATCTGTACCCATATTTCATTCCCTGAGATCCTCACTGGCCATAGACACACATCACTGAAATTATTTAGGGGTATACCAAATGCCTTCATTATTTTCCTATTCTACATATTCATAATGTATTTTAGTTTAATTATATTGTTTAGTTAGAGAAACAATTTCTGATATGGGGTTTTCAGACATGGGATATGAGTTGAGATATTTTTATCTAAAAGATGCAGATGATTCTTCAGACCCAGATGAGTGTGGGGAATTCTCTATAGAGGATGGAATGAGGGATGGAAGAGTTTCTTAATCACCATTAGCCGTAGTGGGTAAGGTATGAACTTTTAGATCATAGATGATGGATTAAAGAAATCCCCATTATTGTATTCACCAATATCATTGGGGTCAGTACATTTTTCAACACTCTTTGACATCAATTCCATGTCCCAAATCATGATGACTATAGAATACACATCTGAACATTGAATCACACACCAAAATTGGTAGATAAGAAAGATGTATTCCTCATCGATTTCATTGAATGCTTAAATTGGGACCTTTTACCTTCCATTTGGGATCGTTATCTAATCAATACCATCAATCGGGGGTCACTTCCAATTCATCTCATAGACTACTATAACAATAAAGTTTGACTAGTTGAATTAATATGGAGCCTCACCAGTGTGAAATGTCACATTTTTTTAAATTTATGTAATATTTGATGAACTAATGGTATGATGAGGGAATCATTGGGTGATGCTTCAAACATGGAATTTCAAGTTGGATGTTAAAGGACAAGTTTTTCCAAAACAAAAAACATTTTGTGTTGTCCAGACGGTCTCCAAATCGTGATTTTTGCATCTTTTTTACATCTTATTATAACTTTTTTAACAAAACAACAGGGGTACGGAAGAGGGTGTGGGGTTATTCTCTTTGTCATCCAAATGTTGAAGTGTTTGTGGTGAGATGAGATTAACTCCAGATCTATTATAAATGATGACTATTCAGATATCAACATCATTAATCTTGCAAGCCACATATAAGGCTTTGATGTGTTCGGGCATAATGGAATCTTCATCTTGATCTGTGAAAAAGGTAATTGTGTGTAATTATTAAATATTAGTATATGCCTGAAAGACCTTAGGTGTGGAAATATTGAATTCAAACTCTTGTGGGATTATCAAAGTTTATATAATTACTTCCCTATTGTTCTTTAAAAAAATTATTGAATCCAGGATTGATTTTGTGTAATATATTTAGGGTAACTATTTCAAGATGTCCAATTTTTTATCTAAATTTTGGCACATACCAATGTGGGGATAATATTTAATTAGAACTTTAGGGGCCATAATATTATATGAATATGGATTGAACATTGGGAAAGGTTCTAAATGGGATTCTTACTTTGTGGTTTGGGTCAATAAGGTATGCCTATTCCAAGAGGGTGATTAGAAATCTATTCATCTTCTGATGGATATTCCATTAGGATTGGGAATGAGTGGATCCATGTAGGTGTATGGGAGATTTACAATTTTTTCTATTGAAGGGGTATTTTATGAGTGTTTTTAACATTGATAGTTTGATCATGGGTGAGACCATATGTTTGGTTCCTACCATGGATTTGTCTTCCTCAATATCCATGACTTCTGGAGCCTCTTCCTCTAGATTCCTGATTAGATACAAGGATCTAGGTTTCATTTCCAAACACTTCATCGAGAAAGGTATCCATTACGTGAGTCACATTAACAGATCTATATATCAACTCCTCATTTGTAGACGACTTTTCCGGATTGACATCATTTGCTGGTGTTAGAAACAACTTACAATTTTTTCATCAATGAAATTTCCATTCTTATAATTATTTCGTACAATCTAAATCACATAAAATCACATTAACAACACAATAAAATATTTATAAATGAATAATTAATGAAATACTAGGTATTTCCAGAAGTTATGCAACCTATACCAGTGAAATTTTTAGTTTATCATTATAATGGTAATAAAAACCTTACCAATAGTAGACCATCCTATATAATAATAACATATCTTATTAATTTATAAATATAATTTAGAAATCATATAATTGAAAAAATGATATAATATTTTCATATTATAAGTAAATATATGTTTTATAAATTATTCATTAATTATGATATTTTTATGAAACATCAGAGTTTTTTTAAAATTTTATAATTAATATAATTTTAAAATAAAATTATATTCTATAAAGTGTATTTATAAATTAATATTTTATTATATAATGATTCTAAAATAATTTTTTGATACCATAATTATTATATCAAATTGTTACAAAATCAGAAATAATTTTTACTATTTGGGTTTTTGAAGTATAAAATGATTTTATATAAAAATTAAATTTCTTATATTTAGTAATCTATTTTCATGAAATTTTTTTTGTTTTCAAATTGTAAACTTCAACAAAAGGGTTTGGGTAAATTTTTTGTTTTTTAAGATACCCGAATGTTTAGTGAATAGAAAAATAATGTAATATACAATATATATACATTATAATTTAAATATACTATTCAAGGAGTACTCTATTATGTAGGAATCAAAATCTCTAATTATCCTTCTATATATACTTCATTTATTAATGTAACTATGACTGTTTTTTGCCTTCAAGCTAAATAATAAGGTAATGATTAATATAATGAGAAAACACTCCTCTCCCCCACTATAAATACCACTCGTCACCACCTCTTCTCATCAAGCCTTTCAAATGTATAGTTTTTAAAAATTTCTTCTCAAATAACCTACCAAGACCCTCTCCACATCTAAGACCCATTGGTATAATTAAAAGAGAAAAACCATATCCCTATGTATGTTCTAATGGAGTAGAAATTCAAAATGTGAATTCCATTTTCTTTTCATTTAATTTCATTAAATGTTATTTTCTTTTCACACTCTATACTCACCTCCCCCATCTCTATGATGTGATAAATTCATTACCTAATTTATAATTTTTTTTAATCTAATGGAACCATAAATAATCAATCCTCTTCTACACTTTCTTTAATTTTAGTAATGATAACTCAATCCAGTCTATGTTAATTTATTTTAATCAAGGATATATATTATTATATCCCTTTCCCACATTCAAGGATGGTGTTAAAAAACGGTTCAAAAATATTTTAACATTAATTTTAGAACACATTTTATGTCATCTAACTATCTTATTTATATAATAAAAAATTATAAAACTAAATGAGTTCTTTATTTTTGAAACAACAAAAATTAACCCAAACAATTATCTTTAACAATTTATCTAATGATTTATCTTCATTTTATATAACCAAATTATATATAATATTTATAGAACCTTTGTAATATCATAAATAACATATAGTTTTAATTCTACATAATTATCCCCATTTTACTTAATTTTCTATATAAGTAAAAAATTAAACTGATCATCAATACCATCGAAACCGCCACTCTTGAAAGATGAAATTGTTTTTTATAAATAAATAAAAGTCCATAAAATATAATACTAAATTTATAATAAATTTAATAAATTTATATATTTTTCGTAATTAATTAATTAATATATTTTATTTTAATTTTCATGACATAATTATCATGTTCAAAACAATTTCAAAGATAAGGTGATGGATTCTTTCAGAACTTCCATTTTTCCTACATGTTATGTTTTATCTACCACTACTCAATTTAAATGTTCATTATTATTATTAACCTCTTTTAAATTTTATGTATTTGTTCAAAAATAATGTATCCAGATCATATAATCATTATTTTATGGGGAAATTCATGTGTTAAAAAGATTATTTTTTTGAATCTTCCTGATAAGCTATCCTGGTTGAAGGGGACTTCCGGATATATTACTCATTTTCAAGATCTCCAAATAAATTATTTAAATCAATGATTATTTTTCCAAATTCACTCAAATTATTATAAAAATATTTTTTTTACTATTTCTAGTTTTAATGAAAATGGCTTCCTCTCTTCCATTTAGAAAAATATTTAATAATTTCATTATACTGCAGAAAAATGATTTATTTATAATGTTTATTAAACACCAGTTTTAAAATATTTCACCTCAGTTTGACATCACATATCATTATCAATGCCTTTATTCCCTTGTAAATGTATTTATACTATTTAAATCCATTAATTCATGGATTAAATTATGATTTTCTCTTTTTATGTTTTTTGAAATGATTATGATAACAAATTCAATCCATGGGTAACCCTTATGTTTATGTTTTCTTATGTTCAAATGATTCATTATATAGAAAACCTATTCATTATCATATTATTATTGGTGCACCAAAATAGTACTCTAATGCATCGGGTTCTGTAATGTCTCATGAGAAGTTAGATTGGGACAAGGAGTGAACTGGATTGCTTTATGAGACTTCGTCTACCATGCCTTGGTAGTAATCCTTGACTAATGTTTATGTCATGAGATAAATTATATCCACATTCATATGATGTCATGGTTATAGTATCCCATGTTTTACATGTTATTAATCCTTATGTTTATTCTTGTACCATGCCTTTATGATGTCATGAAATGTCTTTGACACATTTTCTATGTTTTATTTCCATCCTTAATGCCTTATTGGTATTTTTAGCTCATCTCCTTCATTCATGTATTCCCATAGATATCCTATTCTAATATAATGGCTCATTGTAGTAAGGAACACTTTTTGATGATTAAATATATTTTTTTTATTTTTTAGGATGTTTAATTAGGTACCTAATATCCATGACACAATACATTAATATCCATTTACTGTAATTTAAATTTTAATTATTCTTATAATCATGTAATATTATGTGTAATATAATTGGGCCACTACATTTGGTATCATATGAAATTTTTTATTTTTTTGGTATGAGGATTAGAAAACGATAGTGAAAGCCTTCTGGATAAGATTATTTATAAGAAAAGGTAATTAAATTTTCGTATGTATAGATTATGTGGTTTATCGAGAAAATGATTTCTGGTTAGGATACTATAGGAGGAATTGGATCTAGCATAGGTGTTCCTAGGGGTAACAAAATTGTCATGGTGTTCTAGGCCTAACACGGGGTATCATAGTACATGAAAATATTCCTTACAGCACACCTGCTTTGACACACCAAGGAATTATGATTTGTTAATTCATAAGCTCATTATTAATCACTATTAATAAATAATTACTATAAGAGTATATGATAGGAATATTCTATTGGATAATATAGTGGAAAATATGATTCACAATTTAGGATATAATTTTTCATTATTAACTTAACCTTTTATGTTAAATGTTTATTTTTTTACAAGATTTTTATCAAATTATTTAATCCCCAAAATTCTACATTATTTTTCTTGGATATCAGAGGGAAATATGAGAACACAATCCAACAATCAATGTGATTTGAAATGTGATGATTCCCTAATGAGATACCGAAATATGATTGGAACAGGTGAAATTTTTTTTGAAAGTACATTCTCAACTGGATGAAGTTGTGACTAATAACTTGAATCATGTTAAACAACTACATTCTAATAATAATGATAATGATTCCACCGAATCCTTCATGCAGAAAAGGCCTCAAATTATTTTTTGATCATTAGATCCCCTCCTCACATAAGAGTGGATTAACTCCTAGGAGAAGATACAATTTATCCTCTTGTCCACAAAAGAACATAAAGTTGTGCTAGTAGTCTACCATTTTTATAGGGAAGAAAATAAGTGGTTGAAAATGATTAAGAACACAATGTCTACATAGTAAATTGATTACATGGATTCATAGGAATTCAAAATAATATTTTTCAATAAATATTTTCCCAAAACCCTCCAACTCATTATGGAACAAGAGTTCATTGGTCTAATAGATAAATAAGAAATTTCTATTAGGGAATATGTGGAAAGAATCATAAGGCTTGTGAGATATGCTTATGGATTTTTCATGAACTCTGAATGAATGGGGGATCATATATTTATAAAAAAAGACTAGTCTAAGAAAACCCTCGGATATTCGAGACATTGACAATGATGATGAGATTGTCCTTTGTTGTATTAAAATTGAAATTGAGGTTGGATACTCTTCGTTTTCTTGTGGGAATAGGGAAAAAATGTGGATAATGGAGATTAATACGGGTGGATAAAAATATAAAAACCATGACTGAAAGAATACCCCATATCCGACATGTCAAAAGTGTGGGAAGAAGCATCCTAGAAACTACCTAAAGGGAACCAATAAATGCTTCAAATGAGGAATCAATGTGAATATGGATAATCACTAACAATGTTTTATAGAATATCCCACTAATTTGGATGAATAAAATAATTTTCAGATAAACCATTTTCTAACTGTGACGTGTTTCAACTAGAATGAGAATGACCATTACACAATCCATTCCCTATGATAGTGGTTTTAGAGGTAATCAATAAAAAAATCCTCCAAAGGAGAAAGGATGTACATATTATGTATCTAATAGTGAGGTAGAGCCTAAAAATGAGGGGTTGATTGGTATGTAGGTTATTCATTAATGAATATAAATGATTCTATTTGATATGCTTCTACACATTCTTTCCTATCATTCATGTTTAGTATAACTATTCAATCACCACCTCAAAATTTGGTGTTTCAGTTAAATATGAGAATATAAAATGGGGAAATTATTACATCCAAATATTATAACTACTACCCAATTAATGATTATGGACTGAACCCCTCAAAAAATATATTCAATCATCATTTGGTAGAGTTTTTTTATATATAGGACATGGATTCTCTATCTTTGTACAAAGTCAACATCAAATATCGTGAAAGGGAGATCATTATTCACATCGTGATGCATCCTCCATTTCAATACATATGTGAGGAGGAGGATCAATAACAATAGAAATCTACATCTCAATTTTAGAAATTGTTTCCTTATGAGAAATAATATCTATATCAAATTATTGATTTAATGGAAGAAATCATGTTCGAAGATATTCCAATTGTGTGGCAAAACACAAATGTGTACCCCGAAGAGTTTCATGGGCTAATTTCTAATTGAGAGTTTGAATTCATAATTGAAAATATTCCTATATCATAGATTTTATAAATGAATCCTTATATATTTTCCACTGTTGGGATTGAATATATAATGAAGCAGTTACAGGAGAATCTGGGCAGGGGTTTTACACACCTGATTGCCTCACTATGGGGTGTTCTAGTCCTCAATATCAATATGAAGTATGGATCCATGTTACTATACATTTATTATCATGAGGTCATGAAAATAATGATAATGAACTTGTATCCCCTTCAATGGATGGATCACTTGTTTTATCACCTTCGTGGGGAAAATTATTTTTCTATGGTGAAACTTTGATCGGGATATCACAAATTCCTGGTGATAAAGGAAGATATTCCCAAAACCTCAACAGAAAAGGGAAGAGTCACAAAATAAGTTTATTGAGTTCATTAGATCCTAATAATATCAAATTATTGAGTCTAAAATTGATAGTAATAGAGGGAATACAAATGATTCAAGCAACAAAAAAACTAGAAGTGCCAAATTGATTCAATGAGAGATGGAAGACTTATTCACATTTCATTTGATGGCCATATGGGAATAGAAAGTGGCCGGAATTCTAAAAAATATTCCCCTGGGGGAATAGAGAGTTACGTATCCCATACTACTCAATCATAAATTGGAATTATCAATGTAATTTCATAGAGTTAATCGGTATGAATGCTACAGGAAGAAAATATGCTAGGTGATTCAATGAGAGGCCTTGGATGAAGATATTTTACATAATCTATTTCAAACGAGATATAGAATATATAAGTTCATAGTTAATCCATTTGGGCAAAGTAATTTTAAAAAAAATAGTCATGGACATAAATTGTAGAGTCTTTAGATATTACCTTGAAAATTATTTGGTAGTCTTTATTTATGATATTATAATATAATCTAAGACCAAGGAGGAACATGATGTGAATTTTAATACTATTCTAAAAACATTTTGAATTGATCAAATATAATTAACATAAAATAACTATGAATTTTGGATGAAGGGAGTAAATTTTTTTTCCATGTAATCACCAGAAAAGGGATGTTTATAGACACTTCCATGAAAATGATTATAGATGAGTAGACCAAAATAATATCTATAATGGAGATCATTTTCTTCTTTACTCTATCCATGTACAAACGAATATTTTTGAAGAACATCCTGTAATATTAAAACCCACTAAACAAGTAGAATCATTTAGGGGTAAAATATTCATGGATGCAAGAATTTGAGGAAGGATTTATAGAGAACAAGAAGAGTCTTATCACTACACCAGTACTCACACATCTGAAAAGTGGGGAAATCATTATGGTGTATGGGGATGCTTAAAATAAGGTATTAGTCAATATATTAATGATAATGATAAATAAATAACCTAAAACTCAAGGTATATGAAAATACCTGAGTAATACAATTGGAATTCAGATCTAGAGTTGGCACGTATGATCGTTATTTTGAAAATCCAGCAGCATTATCTCTAGGGAATGAAGTGTGAGATATGTACTTATTATAAGATATTGAAATATTTATTCTCACAAAAGGAACATAATATGAGACAAAAATTATGGTTATGGATTATCATATATTATGACTACTCTATCGAATACCATCCTAGGAAGGAAAATAACGTGGCAGATTCTCTATGTAGAATGGATCATGTATATTTATCAATTAATAGAACTGAAAAGGATTGAGTATTATTAGACCTACAGATTATGGACATTGGAATCATTATGGAAGGATCATAATCAATCATTTCTTAAATTATTTCTCTCAAACTATTATAAGGAAAATAATGGATTCCCAAACAAATTATGTGGAAAATTATAAAAATGTTGAATATATATGAAATAAAAAATCATATGAGTATTAAATTGATAAAGAATTATTAAATAGATTTGGGTCAGGAAAATATTTACCATCCAATACAATGAAAAATAATATCATTTTATTTATGAACATATCTCAAACTTCTACAGTCACCCAAGGAGCAGTAAAATATATTGATATCTCTAATATCACTAATGGTAGGACAATATAAAGAAGGAGATCATTGAATATACAACAATATGACCAATTAGTCAATAATTTAAGGATGTGAGTAAAATGTATAAGTGGATGACACAACCATTACCCACAAAATCAGGGATGTGTGAAAAAATCTTGGTTTATTTTTTTCATTTGATGTCCAATGATGTCTAGAGGAAACAATGCAATATGGATTTTTTGTGGATCATCACACAAAGACATTTCTCTTTATATCAATTCGAGAGGACTTATCACTAGATCAATATGCACGAATATACACTAGAGATGTTGTAAGGATATATGGAGTACCACAATATATTTTATCTGATCGAGAACTCGGATTCACCTCTATGATCTTGAGAAGTTCCAACATGCTCTTAACACTGAGTTGAACATAAATATAACCTATCACCCTCAAACTGATGGGAAATCTGGGAAAACTCTTTAAACTAGAATACATTATGGGATTGTGTTCTATGGACATCCAAGGATTTTGGTACCAACATCAACCATTGCTTGAAATATCTTACCAATTTAGTTATCAATCCAATATCCAAATATCTTTATATTCACCACTTTATGGAAAAATATATAGGACACTGGATTACTGTGATGAATTCGGTGAAAATATGTTTCTAGGACATGAAATGGTCTATGAAATATTGGAGAAGGTGAAACCTATTTGGTAGCACATCAATGCGTCCCAAAGTATATAGTAGAACTATGATGAATATTGTTCCAGAGTATTTGAGATTAATATTGGGGACACAGTATTTGTCCAAATGTCTTCGTGGAATATGATCATTAGATTTAGGGAGAAAGAGATGTTGATACCCTGGTACATCGACCCCTTAAATATTCTCGATCATTTCGATATTATGTCCAATCAACAAGAACTTCCACCATCCATGTATCTAGTTAATTATGTATTCCATGTATCCCTTTTGATGATGTACATACAAGACCATTCATATGTGTGGAATTAAAAATTGGTATAGTTGGAGAATGATATCTCCTAAGAGGACTACACAATAATGAAATTTCACCCTTGATACAATGTTCTATGCAACAAGACTACTCACATGGTCAATGTACTATGGTGGAACCATAAGTACTAAGATTAAACATGGGAATTGAAGATGAAATAATGGATAAATACCCTGACCTATTTAGTTTTTATAACTAAATTTCAAATATGAAATCTCATAATGGTGTAGAATATAACAACACAATTTTTTTATCAATGATGTTCTGCATCTTCTAATTAATTCATAAGCAGAAAATAACATAAAATAAAATTATAATCAAAATAAATACATTATAAATGGTGAAGTAATTAAATAAAAGGTATTTCTATATGTTATGTTGCCTATAGATATGAAATAGTAACATGACCATTAGAATGGTAATATGAAAAATATTTATAGTAAACCATCCAATAGAATAATATCTTCAACGAAGAAGTATAAAAAAATTTAGGCATCGTATAAATGAATATATGATATAATTATATCATAGTATAAGTAAGAAAATGGTTTTATAAATATTTAATTATGTTTTGATATTTTTTTTTAAAAAGTGTTTATTTTAATTTTTATAATAAATATACATTTTTAAAATAAAATTTATATTAACAAAATGTATTCCTAAATTAATATTTTATGATTTTATGATTATAAGATTACATTATGAGATCATAATTAATTTTACAATGTTTTACAAAATGTTTTATAATACAAATGTTTTTATTTATTCGGTAAATTGCGATATTAATTGAAAAAATTATTTTACATGTTATGTACATTATTTCAAATAATGGAGTTCAATGTTGGATTCTATACATTGAAATATCATTAGGGTGATTTTTTTAATAGAAAAATATATTAATTTATGATATAAATATATTATAAGATAAATATACTCTTTCTTTAGTCATCAATAATTTAAGATAATCTATAATTATTATTATCTATTTATGTTATTTATTCATGTTAATATCAGTATATATTAACGTGATTAAAATTAATAATGAATAAAATATTGAGAAAACACTCCCCTCCCCCATTATAAATAGCACCCCTCACCACCTATCTTTGTTACAACTCTCAAGAATTTACCATTGCCCAATTTATGAGAAAATATTTTCCCAAGACACTCCTCCACATCTAGGATCCATTGTTCTCATGAAAAAAACAAAGCCTTTTCCCTAAGGAGGTTATCATGGAGGGAATATTTAGGAGATAAATTCCTCTCTCTTTTCCTTTAATTTATTTTAATGTTCGCTAATTTTTTTATTATTACCTCATCTACACTCATGAAAGTGATATGGAAACTCTATTAACATTCAAATAATATAATTTTTTAATGATAATTGAACAATATGTAATCAAACCAACTCTCATTGATCATATATACTAAAAATTAAAATGTTACCAATAAGGTTTAAATTTATCACCTTCAAGGATAAAAAATGTTCATTTTCCATTAACAACTTCCAGGACGGTCTTAATAATATTATAATGGTTTAAATATATTATAAAATTAATTTTTTGAACCTTTTTTATTTTCTTTAACTAACATATTAACATAATAATAAATTATAAAACAAAATGAGTTCCTTACTGTTGAAAAAAAAAATTAACACAAATGATTCTCATTTACTATTTATCTAAAGATTCATTCCTACTATATAATAAATTAATGATTTATAAGACCAATTAACTTATGTAATATCATTAATACCATATATTTTCAATTAATGATAATTACCCCCACATTACATGATTTTCAATTCAACTTAAAAGGCAAAAAACTAATGAAAACCTAGGAATTGAATGCTTCGAAATGATAAAATTGCATTTTAAAACTCATAAAAAATAACAATAAGAACATAATAATATTATATTAAAAAAATACATGTATATAATTTTATCATTTATTAAAAAAATTTATTTAATTTTATTATCTATGATATTAAGATCAGCTTCTGAATAATATTAGATATAAGTTAATAGATTCATTCTGAACCTCCATATTTCATTTAGTTAATGTTTTCTCTCTCGTTGTCCATTGAAAATATTTTTTATATTTTAATTAATTTTTCTAAATTCATTTTATAATTTTCAAAATCATATATCTATATCATATCATAATTTTTTATGGGGAAATTAATGTTTTAAAAATGTCCCATTTTCTGTTATTCCTGAAAAGTAATCAGTATTGAAGGGAATTTCCCACTTTCATACTCTTTTTCAATTGATCTCCATAAAGGATTTTAATCCACTGTTATTCTTTTAAGTCCCTGCTTATATTTTATAAAAAAATAATAATTTAATTATAGGTTTTTGAAAAATTGTAATCCATTTCATTTAAAAACAATCATTAATATATTATTTAAACTACAAAAGAATGTTTTATTTACAATGTTTCTTAAACACCATTAATATGTGACATAATCTATGTTTGAAATCAAATATCAGGATTAGTTCTTATTTTCATTTATTAATTTCAATGTTTTAACAAAATATTTTCTTTTCTGAACTCCATTATGATATTCCCCTTTTTTATGTTTTTTTTACAGGATTATGATACCTAATACTTCCATGGTTAACCCTTATGTTTATGTCTGATTCAATATGAATGATTTTTCATATGGAATCAAATTCATGAAAATGATATGTTGTGTGAACATAGATAGATCACCACTGCAGTTGGTAATGTTTAGTCTAATGAGACATCTGGTTTGGACATGAAGTGAACCAGAGTCCTTTATGGGACATTGTCCACCATGCCATTGCATTTAACCTTTAATCATGATTATGTCATATTATATGTTGTTTCAAAAATCATATAATGTTCTATTTACATGTTCCAATTGTATACATGTTATTAATCCTTATGATTATTCAATTTTTGGCCTTTGTGTTATCATGATATGCATTTTGACCCGTGTTGTTTATTTTATACATATTTTTATTACCCTACTGGGATTTTTTTCTCATCTGTTTTGTTCAAGTATTATTCTTGTTATCCTATATTGATATAATATCTCAACAGAGTTATGAGTTCAAAATGAAGATTAAATAAATTTTGTTTTTATTTATGAAGATGTTTTAATATGTACCTAGTCTCTAGGACCCTATAAATTATGTCCTGTGTATTGTAATTTGATGATTCATTTTGATTAAAATCAGGTTATAATTTATATAAAATACTTGGGAGTAATAGTTTTGTTTTCAATGGTGTTTGACATTCCTTTTTGTCTGGTTTTATAATGGATGAGATTGTAAAATAATACTTTGTCTATATAAATATTTCATCTTTTATCACATTATTTCTTACATTATGGTCAATCTACTTCATGGACAGTCATCATTTAGAGGGTTGTGGGGACGAGGGAGTTGGTTGTGTTGAAATATGAGTAGTCGGGGGAAAAGTTTGATGTTTAAAAAATTATTGTAGAATACCATGAGGTTGGTTGATGTTAGATTAATTTATCTAACTATCAAACATTGGTTTTATATTGCGGACAACATCTGGCACTAGTCTCCGTAATCTATTGATGTAGTGGATACGAATGGCACAATTGATGACCATGCTCCATGTTTGACTATCGTGAAATCTATCATTTCCTACATGAGGTTGTTGGTGATGACAAATTCTGGAATGGTGTTTCCTAATATCTAGTGAAAGGGAAAATAATTTGGATTGTCTTCATGACTAACCACTCGAAACATTTCTATTTTGGTGGGAAAAGAAAATTTTAATTCATAGACGGTATAAAAATCCACAATATTGTTCATCTCCTAATGTGTATACTTTATTCCTTTGATCCCAAAATTTAATTTTCATGTGTCCCCTATCATAATTCTATCTAGGAATTGACTGTTTTCGATGCCCAGAGTCTCATAATGATAAGATATTAACCATGGATATGGACCAAGTGCAGGGGATAAATTAATCATGACAGATTTCTCATCAACACTTCACAGACTTCTTCCTGGGAATGGTGGGGTTACCCTGGACATTAGTTTAGTCCATATTATAGATTATTTTATTATTTTTCCAATAATAATGAACTCCTAAAACCCACATAATAATCATATCATCATGGGTATTGGATGATTCAAATATTTGGTTGTCCCATTCAATTTTCCAATGACGTATAAGAAACTCTCATTATAATGATTTTTTGTTTGAGAGGTCACAAACTATTGCCTTTGGAAACATTGACTGGAATAGTAAAATTAAATACCACACGAGGTCATCCCATACTCATGTTGATCGAGCTGATAAACTAGTGTACCGCACAAAGAACAACTTTTTCATTGTTTTCATGAAGCATATGATTTTCAGTGATGTTATTGCAATGGGTTTTCCATAAGGGCATCAGAATAAGAGGCATTGTGCCGCATATATTATTTTGGTTCACATATTCTATTGAATATTAGGAAAACATGACCTCAGAAAGTTTTAGAAGGTGGAGTTTGGCTCACCCAATTTGTGTAATGATCTGTTCTGACTATACAAGAGCATATCTATCTTACATGGCTTCCTATCTAGTTGTAAAGGATTTGATAGTATTGTTAATACCATGATGTGTGTCTTGTTAAACATAATCTAGGGCAGGCACTATAGGGGGATATATTTTAGGTTTTTTTGTTAGTACATGAGTGAGATATCTGAACGAGGGAATCATTGGAGTTTTTCCTTACACATAACCTATTTCTTTCTTTAATGGGAGGAAATCATGACATCCTTTCATGATTGTGTCGTAGTAGGTTTATGATCCTGACACCATGCTGGGTGGATATCTCTGCCTTGATTCATCTGCAGGTATAAACCCTTGGGGTGAGTTACATGTTTTTAATGTTTTAGCTGAGGCTCTGCATGAGAATAATATTCTATTTTATGGATTCCTCATAATAGCCCATCATTGATTCGCCGAAACTCATTCCATTTATCCAGGTTTTTATTGAATCTATTCTAGACTTAAATGGGCACATTCTCATTTAGATCATGAGATGGATCATAAGTGACCATGGTTTTGTTCTTATCTTTATTTTGAATTTAGGAAGTATGTGGTAGAGGATTTATTAGGGGAACACCCAAATTATAGGAAACCATATGGTTTTTGTAAATTTAAACTTCATTCTTAATGTGGATAAGATTCTGGAAGGAACAATAAAATCATTTCCATTTTTTATTTTCATCAATTTTGGTCTGTTCAATAAGATTGATGTCAATGATGTTCACCGATGCATTACACAATGTGGGTGGAATACCTACTGCTGAATGGTAGGGTCATTCAAGTCTCTTATTTGAATTTCTCCATTAATTATGGGTTATGCATTGGGATTCTTGGTAAATTGTAACATGAAGGAAACCTCTATATAACCATTCCACTTTTATCCCTTCTATGGGTAACCAATCACGAGATGGGATGGAATGAAGGACCTCCCTACAGGTCATCCTCCACAAATGGGAAAAGTAAAAATTCCATTGGGACGGTAATTGAGATAAAAATGACATTATCCATGGGGGTTGTATTAAAACATATACTACTGTGGTTGATAATAATAATGAATTCTTCTTGATCTCAGTCATTACAGTTTGATGGTGAGAACGATATGGTGTCGGGTCTACTGGTAATGTTATTGTTTATGAGGAAAATAAAAATTCATGTCGATTGGATTCTCTTAAGTGGGATTCCTATTGAATGTTATTAATTCTCTAGTTCATGATATTTCTAATGGATTTCTCCCATAACTCTTGATGCTTCTGATGCATACTCAGTAACGGTCCTTGTTGGGTTCTTCACCTTTTGTCAAAATGGATTTCATATGATTTCAATCATAGGATAATGGAATTATAGGTTGTCATTTGTGTTTGGTCTAATTGGATGGGATGCGGGGTGAAGTTCAAAGCTCCACGCACTCCCAATCTCTATATATGACTGCCATATGGGTCTTCCAAATAAGATAATGGAACTAATGCATCCCATAGATGAAATTTCATTGGATACCATTATTCCACCTCTCTAATTATGGTCACAAAATTGTTGAAAGGGCTTCCAAGTTAAAATAACAATGAATATCTTCTATAATTTTTACATGGAATTCATGCCCATTATAGGGTAATACATTTTTTTATTCCGGGGGACTAGAGTGTTCGAGATATTGAGACACATGTTATGTATGAATTTTTATGGACACTCCCTTGGTATTTAAAACTGATAAGTAGTCATATGAAAATACATAAATAAAAATTCATCACTATATATAATTACTCTCAAAAGTAACAAATATTTTTGTTCATGCATAAGAGACTCATATATATTATCATCCCAAGATGGATTTTTCATTATGAATTTATCACAAGTATAATTGCTAGTAGATGTCTCATTGAAATTTTAATAGTCACTAGGTTCCATAGAAGATGACTATATCCCAAAGATGACTCCTAGTTGAAAATGTATGTCACTTTTTATTGATTAGGTAAATGACCTTCTAGACCCCATCTCTCCAAGAGTATTAGAATATGAGGTATCTTCTACTATTGAATCATAAAGGGAATTAAATTCCAACCAATATAGAACATGAATTTGGTGAGTACCATCACAATTAAAGCTATAATGGAATGAAATACAATCATGGATTGATGATTGACTATAATATAATATCTATTGTAGATACCCTATTGACGAACATTAGGACTGACTACATCAAGGGGGGTTATTTTTAGTTTTTGATCTTCTGGTCCTAAAAAGGGATACAATAACAACTAACAGTAGATAGGATCTGATGATTGGTCATTTATCATCCATGAGATAATACTTCATGGAATATTTACATAGGATTCCTTTCAGATATTCCAGTAACAATATTTCAGAGGGGGACATTGCAACTGCTTCTAAGACATCTAAAATTATACAATGGATTTTCAGGATCATGAGTTAGAAGAGATATGTTTTTAAAGGAATCAAGAACTCATGATTATTTTAGAGTAGGTTCATTAATATAACCATCGTTTCCAATAGCCTTTGGCATGGTTTTTCCGGGGTTCTCTCTTGTGGAAAATTGGGGATGCCTGCTATGGGTGACAAAATTCATGTATGGTTTGTTATTTGAGTAAATAATATGGTGTTATTGGGATAATCTATCAAGGATATTGAGTGAAACATGGGATATATTCCTACCATATAGATGCCACTATTGTGGATCAGAATCCCCCATTTGAAACAAGTTTTTGTTAATGATCTGAATATCTATTTATCGCAGGACATTACTAGTGACCCTCTTGAATGGGAGCAGGGATGCAAGCCTACTCCAAGAGGGCAACCATATTTTATGGACTAATCACCCCACTTGGGTATATTAGTAGTGGTCCGGAATCCATGTTATTTATATGGACATGGATTCTTCTTGACATTCCACGATGATATGGTCAGGAATTGATAACAAATCCTTTATCACTGCCATGATGTGTCAAGAGTTTTATTTGGGTGGAATGAAAATATAATCCCATTTCGATGTCCAATTTGGAATATTTTTCTACTCTTATCCATTATTTTCTTCTAGTGAATAATGATAGTTATCTTGTGAAGGGTAATATGATCAAGTATTATCCTAGTTAACAGCTTGGATATGTCAATAGTTTTCTCTGGTGACCACCGTATTTGTCTACTGGGATACACATACAAGAGAATGGATGTGATTTTTATCATTTTACTCTTTATTTTTTTATGTTGGATGATATGTGTCCTTAATAAATTGACTCTTCTATTATTTTGGTGATATTTAATATGATTTATGGGATTATTGTTTGTGAGGAGTGATTTATGTAAAAACATATATTATCCTATTTAAATGAATGGATAGATATGTGGAAGTAGAAATTCTCACCTATTCATAGCTGACAGCTTTATTTTTTGTTTGAGTGGATTCAAGTGAATTAGCAGGTATTTTCATTTACGGATATTTTTTCTTCCATATTTTCAGGGCATGATTGGTGATCAATAGTGGTAATTTTCTCCTCCTCATAATTTACCACCATATTTTCAGGGGATGATTTTTCAGAAATGATATTTATAAGTACTTGTTATGAGTTTTTTGATCGTCTCCCATGTAGGCTGCTCGAGGGATTCTGATTAGTTGGACATTATGAGGAGCCCTCAGGTTGATATCCACTGTAGTGTATGGTTTTAGGGACATATGGTGCATGCATTGGCAATTTCAAGAAGGGTACCTTGGTTGGAATACCTATGCTATATAATTGGAATATTTAGTGATTAACTCATCAGTATCCATGAGGTTCGGAGGCACTCATCATTGTGTTCCATGGAAATATTCCCAAAACAGATCGAAGCAAGCAGTGGAGCCACGTTTTTCTAGACCATTGATAATTGTTTGATGGATGAATGATCGAGCTTCATATAATGGAGAACCATACTTTCTGCCTCTATTGTGGGAAGTGTACCATTTTTATGGTAATCCATGACAAGTGCATTTGAATAACTATGTTGTGGATTCTGGGTGGGCTATAGTGTTCTCTACTTCATCGAGAACATGACTTCATGTGCATCTACTTACGCACATCATTGAGAAAACTAGCGACATTCCATTGGATTTTTGAAAGATTTGATGGGTTCCTATAATATATCTAACATATAAAGAGAACAAAAAACCATAAAATTAGTATATGATAACCTTATGAATAATTTATGGTATAGATTTGCCATCTTCCATTATGGATGTAAATGGGGCATGATTTTCTGTAACACTGACACCATGGATTATGACTCATTCTAGGTTCCCAAATTTTTTCAACCCTAATGTGTGTATATACTCAAAAAAATTGGTTGGATAGGGACTAGGTTGTATATCCCATTTATCTCACAAATAACAAGCTAAAGTCATTCCATTCATGCTTGGTTTACCAATTTATGTTTCCCTCAGAGATGGGGATAGGCCTGATTGGGTTAATTATAGGGGGTTAAATAGTAATTATTCGCCGATATTGGGTATGTAATTATAGAATGGTATCCATTAGGTTTTTTTCAAAGATCAAGAAATACACAATGTTTTTCAGATATAGGATTTACGGACCTAATTTCAAACGGATGGAATATATCAGTTGATTTAGCTGGTGACACTAATGATCACACATTGGACGAGATGATGGGATTTCAGGTTCATCACACAATTTTTGGGGGATCTATTTTCTAATCTAGGACCGTCATATTGATTTTTCTCATGTTCATGAATCCATGGTTAATTCTTATGTATTTTTCCATGGATTATCCCATGGTTACCATCATTCATGATTACACATCAATTTGATATCACCTTAATGTATATGAGGTTCCCCATCAATGTTACACTTTTATGGGTAGATCAAGGATTACCTAATCATTTTTTGTCATTAAACATGTTTTAGGCCATGTTGGTGGGTGATCAAGATTTTAACCTCATCAAGATTTTAAGAGAGTTGTTTTCAAGTTGGGATCGATCCCATAAGTTGAGATTCTAAAATATCATCATGAGAGTAATTAGAACACATGTATTTTAGTTTCTCCTAGAAAGACATATCACCTTTTAATACCATGAGATGAGGACCTTACCATGTTTTTTTAACTTTATGCAAAAAGGAAATCAAGGAGAAGGTTGCATAATTGAGGATGGTGTGGCGATTATTCCATGTAGGCCCCTAATACCTAGAGGACATATGATCTCCACGGTGTATGTGAAACTATCAGGAATGTGGAGGAGAGAAAATTTTGGTGATTTGGGTGTTGGATTGGGACCTCAAAGTGGACTCCCACATATCCTGGTTAGTTGGGAATAAAATCCCACATAGTCTAGAATGCATATGGACTCTTCCTTAATAGAGACCCATTATGATTGAAGTGTCGGATCCCATCTATAGGGAAGGCCCATTTTATTTTTCTTCATTATGAATATGACCATTTGAAGGTTGAGGTATGGTTTTAGGACTTATACCATAGAGGAGGCCCATTTGAGTTTTTGGATCAGGCTTACATCAATAGAGAAATACCATATAGTATTATTGGATCAGGTGTATGTCATAATTTTCTCCAACCTTTATGACCAAGGGAGTCATGCTCAACTTCAGAAACAAGAGGAGGTAGTGGATTTGATGATATCATGTCATGTTCCATCCGTTAATAGATGGAAATGAAGTAAAAAGTGAGAGGGGGAGTTAAGATTGAATTTGAAAATTCCCTCTCATATTATCATATCATATATAACTAAATTGTGTGAATTATATGAATACATCTCATGAATGTGAAAAGAGGAGAAAACCTTCTTCCTCCAATAAGAAAGGAGTGGGGAGTAGTCGAGAATGGTTACACTAAAAATGGTTTCCGGACAAAGGGGAATGTTCGACATTGTCCCTCATCGAATAGAAATGATAACTATTCCTCTCAATTACTAGAATGGTGAGGTTCAAATGAGCATCCCGAGGCCATAACACATAATACCATGAGAATGTATACATTGGGACATTCTGAGGATCCCCCTTTCAATGGATATTACCCAGTTACTCCTCTTACCACATGAATGAAAACCTAAAAGGAAACATTGATTTTCTAGATGATCTTATTATATGTGTTATGTGGCATTTAAAGTTTCCATGTCCTAAATAGTTTGAAATTATTTGTGGATGTACCAACATGGTGTCTGATGATATGATGGAAGTGTACAGTTGGAAGCCAAGGGTATAAAACTCTAGGATTCTCTAGTAGGCATAACATTATCTCATGTTCGGTGGTGTTACATTGGAATATCATATTTCTATGAATGTAAGGGATCCATTATGTCCTCTTATGGTATACTTATTGGGTTTATCTAGCATAGCATTATTCTATATATTATTTGTTTGGTTGATTTAGCATGTTACTCTGCATGGATGAGTTCCTACCTCATTGTGTTTTTTACACAAGGTAGTGTTATACCTATATAGTGTTTTTCTATGTGGGTTATTTATACATAATGAGGCAATTGGTTTTTTCTGTATAGAGATTAGGTATGCATAGGGTTTTTATGATTGCATACCACTGAATATGTTTTTATTTCCTCCGTAATTCTATGTGGTGGGTTTTACCTAAGGTGAATCAATAAAGTAGTCCTCCTTTTTTGTGCCACTCTTTGAATCTCTTAAACTTCATTCATCCAAGTGTGGCCTCCTTCCATGTGTCGATATCAATTTTAGTTCGCATCGAGATTTATTTTTTGTGATGTAGAACAACTGGTACTTACAAATATAATCATCTATAGTGGGCTGCATAACATCTTTTGCAGGAGAAAATTATGGATATAGTCAATAGGGGGAACCTTTTTGGCTACCAGAATACTCATCCAAACCCACAAAACACATTCATGTCATTTGTGAGGGATTACGACCCTACCTCTCTCATTTAAGGATTTAGTACGTGGGGTAAATTCTTTGGGGAATAGAAATCACATCCACAATTCTCAAAAAATAATGTTCATTCAAATGTTCTTCACGGACTTTTAGAATTCCATTCGATGTAGTAGCCCGCGAAGGGATTTTCCATTCAAGGTTTACATTACCCTTCAAAATTATTTCCTATTAAACATTTTTTTCATAAATTTTTTCATTTATTTGTGTTCTCCTATTCCTAAAAAATGGATGTATATTCTTTTTTTAAAGATAATTTTCAAAACCCAACAATGGAACATCTAGAGAGAGTAATGGTGTGGGTTTGGGATGTTTGTAAAAAAACACAAAAATGTTGTATTACTGAATATTAAAACATTTTTTCAATTATAATGTTATGTAGTTACATGATATGGTATTCATAGTACATTTATATTTGGAAATTATTATTATTATTATTCATTATTAGTTATATATTATATATAATTTATTTAATATATCATGTGGTGATTTTAATAGTGTTACTGGGGAATTTCTCAAACCTTCTGTATTTCATAACCTCATCCCTCCAACGATGCCCCTCCATAGCTAGAAATGGAAAATTATATATAATGACCCCCTGGGTCCTACCACTAATTGGCCCAAGGGTGGTGACCAAATCCAAGGATATAAAAATAACACATAATGGGAGGAATTACCCTTTTTATAGTAACCAAGATCTTGAGATAAGATGTATCAACCAAAAAAACTAATATATATTTATATATGAAATCTAAAACCATCCATCATGAATGTTTCGAACAATAATTGATAAAAAAAGAGAATCAAATGTCAATACAAAAATAAAAGCTATGAAGAGAAACATAAAATGTCCCCAACATCCATGCTAGTACTACCTAACGAGGTCCACGTAGACCCCAAATAAACATTAATTATTTATTAAACATAGGCTGATAATACATGTGTACTCAGTTGGGAAAAACCATGGTCTCTCATGTAGAGGTGGAGAACCATACAAACGCCACGATGAGAAAACAATAGAATCCAAAATCTCTTAATATGTTATACTTGACATCCCAACCACATCAAAGGGACTCTCTCTCAAAATAACACATGTCATATAAAGTATTATAGAGAACATCATTGATTGGGTAACCCTATCCAGTTTACCACTGATTAAGCAAACTGACACCATAACGACAGAATTCTAGGACCTTCATCCTCTTCCAAAAATACCAAACATCATCCCTCCTGCAAACACCTTGGACCCAAAACCAAATCACTTAACACTAATAGACACATGGGCCACAAACCACACCACATATTAAAGACAATACGGAACCACAATACATCTCATCCCTAATAAACCTAAGAAGAAAAAATAATCTCATCCGAAAGACACATGAGAAGCACAACTTGCATGCACATAGTTAGGCCTTGCATACCCCAACCTTCTAGAAGTGTCTAGGGTAGCCACTGCCTGGATGTTGGAAGGTGGAAGAGAGGATAACTATTCATCCAGCCTCCAATAGGTTTGTTTTTAAAAGGCACCCTCCTCCATGATAACGGGGGTGTTCAGTGGATAGTTATCAACTAGGGTAGGTGCATATAGAAATCACAAGGAACTAAATTTATACATATATATATCAAATACATAGCCCAACATATTTTTTTTCCAATCAAAAAAATTCCCCAAAACTACCTTTGTATCTACCTATAAATGCATGTATTAGAAAAAATGACTATCCCTTCCCTTGTTGATTAAAAATAACTCTTAACACCTAGTCATTTTGATGTAATTAAGTATTTACTATTTTTTCATCCCTACTCATGAAACTAAATACCAAAATAGATATCCTTCCTCACAAACAAGCCAAGAAGTGGAAGAAAAATATAAAAAATTCCCCCTTCACATTTCCTTGTCGCATAGCACCCAAGCCAACAACTACAATCATCCTTCATTAGTTTTATGCCTCCATGTCCTATCTCACAAAAAGAAAACCCCTCAACCGACTGTTGTCCTAGGAAACACACCTCATCACAAACAACCAGACATCTCTACTGTATAACAACTCCACACCCAATACACCTAGTAACAAAAACAAACAACAACAAGAACCTGCATCCCCAAAGATCGATATTTTCCCATCCATTATACCATAATTTATTCTATAAACCAAAGACTTCATTATACCACATGTACCACCCCATACACAAATCCATGTTCATAGACACAACCCCACACAACAAACAGATGACACCAAATATAACAGATCCAAACATATCACAAAACCTCACTAACAGGGCACGGTCTATTCATATTTAACCAACAATCATTCTTTAGGTCCACTTTGATGATTTAGGAGTTATCAAAGAATATACTTGATCCTTGGGAAACCATTTTTTTAATCGTATATACATGGTTAATCAATTTCATAGTTACAAATTATTAATAGGGAATCCAAAAAACATATAGGAATCGCCTATGTTTAAAAAATGGCCATATAAGACAAAAAATTCAGATGGCATACATCCAGAACAAAACACAACATGGATCAATGATAATAGATAAAATTAAATGAACATAATCATTATATTCCATCCACCTCATTTATCACATCATTTAAAATGAATTCAATAATATTTATATGTAGAAAATTGTAATCCTATGCCACATGATACACAATTGAATGAGAAATTATGTAATCACTACCATCTGGCCATCTATGGTTGAAAACACAACACTCCTTCAGATGTAGTTGATAAAAAATTCATTGAAAACAACTTTTCAATACAATGTATAACACTACATGATTGCATATGTAGTAAGAAGATACCCCTGCTAGAGTTATCTTGCCCTAGCACCAGTCTACATCCTTGGAACATAATAATCTACCTATTCATGACTCCAATGAGGTTACTCAATGCCAAGGAATGGAAATACCCAATATGTATTTTCCTATATCATGGTCTATAGTAGGTGAATTAAAAGAGTGTGAATCTACCAAATCAAAAAAATCACAAGAAAGAGTATTGAAAAAACTGATCATACATTGATTTATTTATCACCCAACTAGAACAGCTACATCTACATAATGTAACTAACCACATGTGGATCATCTTCCCATCTACAGATGATCACCTCATAGTCAATTACAAAGTCAATTTCATTGATGATAAACCTGAGGTCATCCACAATGTGGACTATCTGTACATAGTGGAGTACAAGCCACTTGTTTCTACTGGTGAAAGGGAATTGTAGAAAACTACTACTGAGGTGGGCACCAGACCTACCCACCTCCACCATACTAAGTTCTAACAACCATAATGCACTACATATGATGGTGAACATAATATCCATATATAAAATACATCTTCTCAAGGACTACATGTAGGGAATTAGTACCATACGGTTGAAACAAAATCATCGATGGTCGACTGCCTGTCATATTAAACCTAAATATAATGGGTGACTAAGGACTACTACTTGGATCCCTTCCCTTGGAGAAACTATGATGGACCCCCTATTGTTGTAGACATCCTCTTGATTGAATTATGTCAGCTAACACTTCATTAATATGATCCTCAATCTATTTCAGCATGGTTAATCGAGTAATAACGTACAAGATAAAAGGACAATGTGATTCCTCTAAGCCTTTTCCCCAATACATCTTGCATGGAAGGAGATGTGGAGAAATCCGATGGAGATACATATACATGTACCCCAAATCCTGTACCAAAATAATTCCTTGCATGATGGTGATTAGCACATACCACTTCATAGCCATCGTGATCAATGGAACAAATTCTACATTGAACAGCATCAAAAAATAGACCCATAGAAAATAGTCATCATTTTTGTCACCCAGGTACAATATCCACCAATGATGTGCAACTCCTCTCATCTGACTAACCACCAATGGAACCTAGTAATCCATCACATCTCGGGTAAAGCTAATGTTGGTCCGAATCTATTCGATACAAATATTTGTCACAATGTCTAAAATGACACCCATGTACATTCCTAGTGTCTTCTACTAAAATGATATAGTGTCTTCTGCAACTGGGCATCCTAGTCCATTGGATCAATGCTCTTCCCATCTACCAGATCACTTTTCCAAGCCTCAACAACCTTATCATCATATAGGAAATTTCCAGGTGCCATGGATGAAATGTATACAAAGAACACTTAATCCTAAGTGTTAAGTAATGTTATATAAGATTAATTATATATTATTTTTCTATTTAATTACTCATAATTTCCCAAAACACCCTAATTGATATAGAAAAACATGTCATAATGATTCATGTACCATTCCAAGGGTCTATAAAGTAAAAATTGGGTGGCCTCACATGGTCATTCGGTCGACTTATATTCTGTCCATCGGATCATGGGGGCCCTAAAATCTCATTTCCTTGCTTGTCTTACCTAGATAATTCCATGCACGAAGATCACATAACAATGTTTCCCTACCAACCCATGCAATCCTCATTATGCATAACACCAAACTCCATCCTATCTCACAACCATCATCCTTGATACTATTATGTCCTGACCCATCCCTTCAAAGGGGCCCCTCATGAGCTGGAAATTGAGAAAGAGATATAATTACTTCCCTAGTACTCCTTTCATTAGGTTCTGTGGTGGAGACCCGTATCAAGGGTTTACAAAACTCATAAAATGGGATGAATTACACTTTTTATACAAACCCTGATTGGGAGATAAGTTATATCAAACAACAAACTACTCCAATACGTATATATATATATTTAATTATTAAGTAAAAATGAAGAATTCCCACATGAATACTTCCTAATGTAAATAATAATAAACTAAGAGTCTCCAATGTAAATACCCAATGAAAAGATATGAAGTGACACATCAACTTTCCATAAAATCCGATCTTGTACTTCCCAACATAGTCCAGATAGTACCCCTAAAAACCTGAATGTAGTTTTATATGTAGGTTGATCATACATGTATACTCAGTAAGGAAAACCGAGGACTCTCATGAACATTTAGAGAAGCATACTAATTCCCCCACGAGAAAATAACAAAATTTGAAAACACCTAACTAGTTATATTCTCCACCCCAATATCTTCCAAGGAAACCTCACCAAATTATACATGTTAAGTAATGTAATATAGATCATATCAATGAAATGGTACCCCATACTATTTTCCTACGAATGAGTCACTCTCACACACTATTATTATATTTCTTAGAACTACCACCTCTTCTGAACATACCAGTCCACATCCCACATGCCGACACCTGGGCCGTAAAACAACATCTCTTCCTACATTTTGACACAAGTTCCCAAAACTAAAAAACATACAAGAAACCCATGGGAACTATAACACATATCATCATGAAGACAGCTAGGAAGCACAATGCATCTCATCCCAAATACACCTAGGAATCTCAACTCAAACGGACACACCTAGCATTCACAAAGTAAAACTACCCCGATGAATCCCGGGTTGTCATAATCTAGTAGAGGAAGCAAATAAGATTGTGTTTCCAGCCATCGATCCACCCCAAGGGACACTTGGTAATGAAACTGTCCCCTTGAAAATGGGAGTGTTCAGCGCATAGTGGAAAATTATGGTGGGGTGTATATAAAATTCACATAGAATTACATGTATATAAATAGGTATCAATCACTCATGTAAACCTACGGATATTCCAAACAACAACCATCTCACCAAAAAACATTACAACAACCACTGAATGCACTTATCATGACGAATGATAGTCAGTTACCAAGTTGATAAAAGAAATCCTCTTAACACCAATTTCTTTTTTAAATTATTAGGAATTTATGATTTATTTCATCCCTACACGAGCAACTATGTATCACTACACACAACTAGCCTCAAAACCATGTCTTGTAGAGGAATAAAACAATTCAAATACATTGAGCTTTTCAATTACACCACAATTAGAACCAATGAAAAAAACTTCAATAGTTATTTATTAAAGTCATACTGTATTGTCCTTTCTATCAACCTCAAAAAACTAATGAATAGCTGAACCCAGAAACACACCACATAAAAAACGAATCGATAAACAATCTATTTAACAACACCACAACCGTCACACCCAAAAAAAATAAATTAAATCACAACAGGAACCGGTAGCCATGCTGCTCGAACTCTACCCATCCATTTTATAATCAATTTATCTATCATCATTAGATTCCATTATACCACATGTTACACCCCATAGACATGGCCAATATCATATACACAACCCCACACAACCTCACATGACACAATACAAAAAAGATCCCAACGCATCACATGACCAAACAAATAGAGCAAGATGTATTTATTTTTATGAAACAGTAATTATTTAATTCCACTGGATTCATTAGTGATCACAGAATAAGATCAATCCAGCGGAATCCTTTTATATAAATTTATCTACGTGGTTAAAAAATTTAGCAATTACAACTATCCAATAGGGAATCATTATAAAATATAAAGAATTTCTTCTGTTATATCAACGGTCCCCATTCATAATGATTTTTAGAAGGAATATAAAAATGAAAAAAAACATGGATTATAGATAACATATTAAAAAACCATCATCATCTTCCCCACCCCCTAATTTATTTCTCGGTTTATAATGGATCCCACAATAGTCAGAGGATGAAATAAATATACCCACCACACATGATACATATTAAAAATAGATATTAAGAAACTACTACCTTGTGAAACATACAATCAAAACCTCCTCCTTATACAAAACAAGGAGTGTGCCAATAGCATGATGATCCTCTAGGGGGACATGATCCAAGGGGATCACAAAATATAAATGATAACTTTGGGAACAAGTATTATAGGTTCCACAATATTAATAGAATGGGAAGAGCTCAACAAAAGAAGGGTCTTAGATTTTGAAAGGAAATATCCTAAATGTATAGAGGAAACAGTTCCAAATTCCATTATTATATGAGCATGGTCAAAACCACATGATTTAAGAGTGATATTGACCTTATAGATGTCAAAAAATATATTGCTTTTGAAATGGCCCAAATACTGCATATATATGGTGTTTAACTCACATAACATTAATTGAAATTAAATGGTAAAATTTGGAGAAGCTAGAAATGAGTCACTAAAGAAATTTGCTGAAATGAATCTCCAATTCCACCTAATAATGCGACTCACTAGCTCCACTCATTGATACCACCGACCAATAGTGAGTCACTAATGTGACCAACTATTGCTACCTACCGACAGCGAATCACCAACGCAACCCAAAAATAGCACATCATTGACGTGACCCATCGATGCGACCTATTGATAGTTTGTCGCAGATGCGACCTACATATAGTGATTCACTGACATGACCTATTGATAAGGAGCCACTGACGCGAACAACCAATAGTTAGTCACTGATCCTAACCCTGCATTTTAAAAATTGAAAAACAAGGAAACTCATGAAATTCGTCACAGTCACCTGCAATATCACATAAAAAGATGAATTTTTTCTAAATAATGGACTGGAGGCTTCCATGCAATTACATTATATCATATTTCATGTAGTTTTATTCACTATATTATAGGTATAGATTTTTAAAACCAAAACTAAATATGATATTTAAATTTATATATTCACTATATATATTATTGTTTTATTTGAACACTACTAAATATGGTCTATTACAAATAATGTTATTATACATTTAAAACCATGGCTACATATGGGACAATAATTAGCTGTGGATTTTTAAAATGCTGCTATATTTTGGCCCACATTACATGTGGTTTTCTAAACATTTATAAAACATCAAAACCTAATGTGAGTTATTATTTAGAATATATTTTAATAAAATAATGAAATTTTTACTAATAGAAAACATAGATGAGTATTTCCCAACCACCATGAATTTTTTTAGAAAAGGATTAAGCTATCACTAAACAAATAAAACCACCAATATGTGTACTATTTCTAATAGTTATTTTTTGATCATTATGACCATGTATGTTATTATTCATCATGATCACTTATTTAATATATTATCACTAAAATAGTTAATATAAATATTGTCAATATAAAAGCCCAATATCCATACTTTTTTATATCTATACTAATCAATGGTACTCTAATAAGGTATTTATATTCTTGTAAACAAAACATGTCATTTATATAAAATTAATCACATAGATATTTAAGTAAAAATCATATAACCTAAATTTTCGGTTGAAATTTTTAATACCATATTTCTAAGAACAAATATAAATAGGTTTCATAGTCAAGTTTATCTCAACATTGATGTTAGGAATACTAAATAACTTTTTTATCAAAGAGAAGATATAATATAGACTCCGAGCTAACCATGACCCATCTTACTGATCTATTATGGCCTTGAGGAATATGATTCTTTTTTAGTATGGTCTTAAAATATATTTAATTAATTAATTTATATTTATTATCACCACTAACACGTTATATATCATATGAACATAATAATACATTATATTAAAAGAAGTTTAAAAGTATGTATCTCATACAAACATAATGAATATTACACATAATAATTTCATCACTAATTTCGCATTCAACCACATATAATGGATAAAAATTTAATCCTTGTTTGTAGAATAATTATATAAATCCCCATTTATTTTAATAAGACATATGATCAAGAATCCTTAAGCATTTGGAATGTGATATTTCACACAAGTTCCATATTGAAACAAACTATATATAATTAACCATATAGGCATTGATCCAATCATTTAACAATTTATTAATATTTCTTATTAGTCAGAAATGAATTTTATATATTAAAAATATATTATAAGTTATTAAAATATTCAAATATTGAGTTTATTCAATTTTCATTTATCGAGTATGGATCTAATAACACAGTTAGTGTCGTTGGATCAAATCCGTTATATGAACACATTTAATTTGAATCCCATAAGAAACTTTCATATCAATGCAATAACCCAATTACATAGTCTACATGACTCATTGTATCTCATGAATATATAATAGGTAATTAAAGTCACTTAAAAATAATATTACATGAGAGTTCCTAGGAATAAGTTATCCCCCAATTTTTTATACCACTACTAGTTTAAAAAAAGATTAAAACCCTTTAATCATATTTTCTGACGTAGTAAGACCCAACCATAACAGTAAAAGTAAATAAAATAAATAACAATAAAATAATGAAAGAAAAACACCCTATTAATGGCGTTTAAATTATTTTGATCATGTTTGAATTTAAGAACACATTTATCCCTCATTTCCACCTTTTAAATACAATAACCAATTCCCTATAATGAATATCATTTTGTATAAGTGATCATAGACACTCCTCTAAGAAATGTTTTTGAATAATGAATGATAATTTCACTAGAGAAACACTTAAATGTGTGTACTTTAGGGTCACTAAGATCCACCGTTTCATTCTATCAAATGGAATGAATTATAAACCATTACACTATTTTGTTTAAATGTAGTAGAGAATAAAAAATACTAGGGAGTTATAAATTATTATCAAACAAAATAAGGTATAATAGACATCCTCGAATAGTGATTTGATTCATTAAACAACCCCAAAAGAATTAGAAATCCCAAAACATCATGGGAGGTGAATAAATGATCCTCGAAATAGGTTAATGTATTAAATAGAGGAACTTTAATAGTCTACTATGGTGGAAATAATATTTTTTCACTCTTAATGGGCCATGGAAACCACAAACTAAATGTCCAACCAAAAATCCCATTTTGGATTTACCATTTTTAAATGTGAATTTTATAATAAAATAAATAACTCATTATTTGTATAATAATAACAAAATAATTATATAAATAAATAATCCTAATTTAACAAAAAAAATTAATTTGTAGAAACTAAAATAATATTTTTGTTTGTAAAAAACATGAATATATTTACACATGGACTACTCACATTAGTCCCAAAATCCCAATTTTTAGAATCTCATCTATAACGCCGAGGTCCCATTATCAATTTGGAAATTACATGGGATCACAAATATAATTATAAACTATGTGTGGTATCTATAATTATGTGACAATTTTTTAAATTAAAATGTATTTTAGTGTGATACAATCTATTACATGATGGTTATAAAATTTTATATATCCATAACATTGGGATTAATCATGAAAAATGGATAATATCATTCTCTTATAATATATATGTTTTACTAAATCAAATTTTAATATATATCTTATATAATTACATCATATATGATTTCATGACATATCAATACTCTAATTAAATCAAAACTAAATTGAGGGGTTTGATTTTATAACCCTTCATATGTGTGGAAATATATTATCATGTATAATCAAATCCATTTTCTTCGTTAGTGTTATACCAAATTACACTATATTAATAGAAATTACCTAATTAATTTATATTTGTATCCATATATGAAACAGAACAAACAGGAAACATATTTTAAAATATCAGGTTAGAGGACCTATCACCAATGTTCACATATGTGACACCATTGACATTAATATGGTAGTCCATGTGTTTACCTATAAGTACATGAATCCACGAACACATCCACCAACATGTATCCCATTAGTGACCTGTAATTTATCTATTGATATTTTGATATTCATAATTTAATTAATATAACATCACAACCAAATATGATGATCATCGACCAAGAATCATCAAATTAGATATATATATTAGATTGCATTGTAATAATTTCATATCTCATTTTCTTTTTAAAAACACAAATAAGTGTTATGGAATTGAAATTATTACACATTATATGATAAAATAATTTCCTAATAAAATAACAGATGACTCATTTGAGTGAATAAACATTAACATTACAAATATTTGTTTATGTGTTGAAATAAAGGCCAAATCATCATTTATTCTCCTAGAAGTAGACGATCCTATATTATTGGATTCATGAGTGGTCATTTCATACAAAAATGAACTAATTGTTCCATTAAATCTATAATAATACCCTTTTAAGTTCAATTTGGATAGAAATAGGGCATTATCAACACTACTCAAATAAGGTAGTGAGATCCATGAACCCCATTTGACTCAAAATTGTCACATTTAGCCAATTTTATAGATTAATTACAAAATCGACCTCATTTAGGGTATCTCTGTTACATAAATAATAGGGGAGGTTAGATTTATTAATATAGTAAACCTTCATATAGTATGGGGTAATATATGTTGGGGAAGAATGATGGTACATGTAGGGGTTTTTTATTATAAGATCTAAATGTGGTAGTTATATGTAATAAACCAAGATTGACCGACCCAAATTGATTTGACTCTTGTAGTGGCATAAGAACATATGAATTCATTCACATCAGAGAGTGGTATTTTAATATTTATAGTGGTTAACTGATCTACATTGGATGACTATACCATCTAGTTCCATCGAAATCTATAGAATCCCCTGAAAAATGAAAAAAAAATATGATATTATAATTTGGCATAAAAATAAATGTTATAGAAAATAGATAAATTTAAAAATAATATAATAATTCTATAATAATATATATATAAATTTCTATTGATAATCATAACCTTGTATAAGATTTCTATTTATACAATTATTTAAAATCAAAATAAACTTATAAATAAATGGGGGGGACACATGCTTTTTCTTCTATGACTAATTACACCCTCCATATCCTTGTTCAGAAACACTAGCTAACCGACCTTTTCTAGGGTTATCACCATAAAAATATATAAAACATGAGATCTGCTATCATAATAAGGATCTGGTGTTGGGTGTGATAATAATACTCTACAAGAAACCAATAAATATATCCCAAATAGAATCCAATATATATATATATATATATATATTTATATATCGATTTCCTGTAATAACTCAATATAGTCAGAGAATTTTTTGTATGCATCTATGTCTATTTTTAGTGTTAAATAATTCCTTACGATGGTTGACTCGTACCCTCATTTTTTGGGGATGGAATTGGATGTTTCTATTATATAATATGAATAACTTGTGTGTAAATTATATATAACCAATCATATAATCTGTCAATGAAAATATGCTATCAGTATATCATAATATATTGGTGAATCTTTCATCACAAATACATTGGTCAAGGTGATTGATATATTAATGAAATATATATATATATATATATATAATTATTTTCACAACATAATAAAGGGAAAATTTGATGATGTTTTACGAATAATAAATGTTAAAATGATGTATCTCTCGGTGAGTAACATGATAACAATATAATCATTATTAGGTTGAACAAATTATCACTAAGTGAATGATTAATCACTGTGAACATATCTATAGGGATAATTATTTTTCACAAAGTGATTTATTTATCATTATATTACATAATACACATAATGTATGAATTATAAAACATCATATAACCACACTCATATCACAATGGAAAATGAAATATCATATAATTAATGATGAATCACATTAAAAATAATGGGGGGAATAGTGTATCATTAATTGAAAATCATGGTTAATATAATAAGGTGGAAGATCTACATTGTTCATACTAATAAAAATGAATTACATAACCCAAATACCACATAAAATATGAATGATCATTCTGCACATTAAAAATAATTTGTGTGAATGACATACCTCTATAAGTGGTGAACCAAACTGGGAATGATACTGAATTATTTATCAATACATGGAATGATATGAATGTTCTCTTGGGTTAATGTAATTGATGAAATTTTATATTCATTAATATTATCAATAACATTTTAGAGAAGTTATATCATTATATTTTATAGATTGTTATAATTAATCATTTTATTTTAGATTATCTCAATTATTTTTTTATTAATATATTCCAATGTGATTATGGTGATTTAATATGTATTATAATCAATAGTTATGTTTCTAATAAATATATTATGAATCTATATAAATTAATTTCCTTGTAATAATATTTTGAGGATTGAATGAGTATGTCTCAGAAGATAGACTCTAAATTTTTAAATTACAGGATTCCATTGAGACTTCAAAAGTGTCATTTCATCTCGGGAATAGAGAATCAATAATGGATTTCCTATTTAATTATGGTAATATCTATTAGACTCCACATGTATTAATCATGTTTTAATTATCACAAATCCTATTACTATTAATTATTCTCTTTAGTATTTACAATTCTTTTGCAAGATAACCAATATCACCTGTATTATCAAGCCTTTACATTTATGATTCATGTTATCTTACTCACTACTAGTTAAGCTTAAATCCATATTCTTCATATTATTGTGTAAGTATAAATATAGATATTTGTCTATGTATAGAGACATCGTGATGTTTGACACAGTAAGACATACTATGTACAAGACACTGTCACAGTCAGACAGACACCGTGACGGACACACCGTGAAAGAAAAACCGTAACCCAGACACCATGAAGGACAAACCGTGACCCAAACACCTTGAAGGAAAAACTGTGACCCATACACCGTGAAGGACAAACCATGACCTGGACACCGTGAAGGACAAACCGTGACCCGGACACAGTGAAGGACAAACTGTGACCCATACACCATGAAGGACACACCGTGACCGAGACACCTTGAGAAAGACACCGTGACATGGAGACACAATGAATCATATACCGTGGAGCATATACCGTCAAGAAGACACCGTTTACATAATCACTGGGACACCATTACTTAACTTTTTGTTAATATTATTTAAATAATGCTAACGATCATATTTGATGTTTTTAATTCAATAAATGTTATTTAATGAAAGTTGTTGGCATGTCAGGAAACCGTATCTCATACCTATGAAAAGGGAATCATTCCGACTTCCAGAACATGTGGACTATATGGAATATTGAGCTATAGTACACGTACACAAGCGTGAAAATACAACAAGAAGAACTGACATACGCCCGAGTGCACTGTGCTGAACTGGATGAACAATCCTGATAAAGAATGAGATTGCTAAACATTCAAAGAGCTCTCATAAGTGCAATCCCACACCACTGAATAACACATGATGAATCAAGAGATAATTCTCACTGGTGGAATACAAGATGAACCACGACACTCTGTTTTTCAAGAGAAAATACAGAGAAGAACTCAGAAGCAGTTCTGCTGAATCCAACGATTCCAGAGCTACATTCCTAATCACTAGAGATTTCTAAACTATTATATGTTTTCTCTAAGTGATTTGTTTATTTAATTTCGAGAAGTGTGGTGTACTCTGTATATCTCACACACAATCACACTATTTCCTGCACTGAACTGGAGGATATCAAAATCGTCACTCAAAAACTCTTAACTAATGATTACCAATGTCAACTTTGGAAGAGGTCGTTGTGTGGCCTGGTAATTATTTTGTTTCCCACAATGAACATTGGTGGAGGTCTCTGCGTGGCCTGAACAGTTTTTTAAACTTTTGTTAACCCTGATCCAGGGTGTGGATAAAATTTATATAAATTTGAGAGGACTAATTCTCGTCTTGAGACTGAACCTCTTGTTGAATCTGTTGTGTATCATTAGTTTAAGTTTAAGGTATACTACATATATCTTTTATATTCTGCTGCTATTGCTTTGAAATAAAAGACTATTTTAAAGCTACATTGATAGTTAAATTAGAAAGTTTATAAAATTATTGTAAACTAGTAAGTTAGTTTCAAAAGATAATTTAATATTCAGATTATGTTAACTCAGACCTAATAAATCGTTGAGAAACTGATTAAACATTTACACTCTGTATAGATTCACTACAGTTTATCTTTGTTTTTAATTTGGGGGATTTTAAATAGACAATATTTTAACAGAAATTTTTATTGGAACTCAATTCACCCCCCTCTTGAGTATCCACTCCGAACAACATTTGGTATCAGAGGATTGTTTTTTTTAATGAATTTTTGAAATACTCTGTTTTTCAACAGTGATTTCAGTTGCATCTTTAATGATCTTAAATTCTGTTAGTACCAAATTTTATCTCTTTAAAACTATTCCCTAAAATCTAGTTATGGATAATAGACAACAGGGTGCTACTACTAACATGACACCTTTATTTAATGGTACAAACTATGCCCAATGGAAGCTTAAAATAAAAATTCATTTGGAAAGTATGGGTTTTTATATTTTGACTAATATAGAGTCTCAATATAAAATTCCAAAAACTGAAAGAATAACTTGGGATGAACCTACAAAGACTGCTTACAATAATAATTGTAAAGCCACGAATGCCATGTACTGTGCTCTAGGAGATGAGGATTTTAACAGAATATTTTCTTGCAATGCTGCTTCTGAAATTTGGGATACTTTGGGTGTTTCTCATGAGGGAACAAACAATGTTAATGAAATGAGATTAAATACTTATACTATTAAATATGATAATTTTAAAATGAATACTTATGAACCCATTTCTGATATGTATATTAGTTTCATTGAGATAGTAAATACAATTAAATCACGTGGAAAGGTTGTTCTAGAAAAAAACAAATTATGAGGATACAGAGATGTCTACCAGACCGATGGAGAGGCACATATGTTTCAATCAGAGAGTCGTGTGACATTGGAGCTCTACCTGCCAAAAAGCTGATTAGTAAGCTTATGATGTATGAGGAAAAACTCAAGGTGAATAAAGAGGAAGATGATGAACCAAAAAAGAAATCAGTGGCTTTTAAGACTACTGCTTCAATGAGCAAGGAAAAATAAAAATCTCAAATACAAACTGACAGTTCAACAAGGGAAAGTTCAGACTCTGATAGTGATGCTGAAATGGATCAAATAGCCAGAAGGATTAAGAAATTTTATAGGATGAATAAATTCTTCAGAAAATAAAATTACAAGGGAATTTATGATAATAAGGTACATTGGAAGAAGGACTGGAGAAAGGATGATAAAAGTGATGAAGTTGTTTGCTACTAGTGCAATATAAAAGGAGATATTAAAGTAGACTGCCCAAAGCTAAAATTCAAGAATAATTATGATTGCAAGGAAATTAAGTACAAGAATGCTATGAAGGTTACCTGGTGTGCTTCTGAAGACAACACAAGTGAATCTGAAATGTCTGATTCTGAAAAGAAATGTGCCAACATGTGTTTCATGACAAACACATCTGAGGTATCCTTAGATACTCCTGCTTTAAATTCCTATTATTCTGGAACTGAATCTGATTCAGATTCTGAAAACATGACTAGTGAGAAATAATTTTAATATTGTAATATACTAGAAGAGACATGAAATGAACATAAGGATAAATACAAATCATTGAAAAATATCATTCTCTCACTACAACTATTAAAACTGAAATTACTATTGAAAAGGATAAAAATGATCAACTGTTAAAGGAAAACACTGAACTGAAAATGTATAATGAGCATCTTAGAAAATACATAGAGAAGTTCACAAATGGAAATAATACACTAACTCAAATGCTAGGAATGCAAGTGGCACCAAAATACACTACTGGAATATGCTACAAACATAGACATAGACAGCTTACCAAGAATAGATTTATTTCTAAATCTGGACAGAATATTACTAGTTTAAGTTCTGGAAAATCATTTTCACCAACTGGTTACTCACATATTTATAGATCAAATAGTCTTCATCTTTAAAAATCTTGTGACTAAAATTATATGTGACCCAGAAGATAAATTTGGGTACCAAAATCCTTGATTTCTAACTTCTCTGGACCCATGAAGATCTGGGTACAAAAATCATATTCTATCTAAAACTGTTTTGTAAGAAATCTGCATGAAGAGTTCCCACAAGATGACATGGTATTTGGAAAGTGGATATTCAAGACATATTTATGGGGATTACTCATGCTTCAAGAGTATAATAAAGGTTGATGGAGGCTATGTCACCTTTGGTGATAATTCTAAAGGAAAGATCATCGGCCTAGGCCAAATTGGTAACACTAATTCAGTTTTAATTTCTACAGATTTATTTGTTGATGGACTGAAATATAATATGTTAATTTTCTCTCAATTGTGTGATAATTGTTTTAATTTCATGTATGAAAATGATTCTTGTAACATTTCTATTTCTGAAAATGTTTTAGTAATCTCTTCTTTACATAATGAAAATGTTTATGCTATTGATTTAAATTCATTAGCTAAGAAAAATGTTACTTGTTAAAATGATTTTCATAAAGATTCATGGTTATGGAATAGAATATTTGGACACTGCAATATACAGCCACATAGGAAAATAACTAAGAAAAACATAGTTAGATACTTTCCCAAATTTGAGTTTCCAATGAAAAATTTTGTAATCCCTGTCAAAAGGGAACACAACATAGTGTATCCTTTAAATCAAAGAAAGAAGTCTCAACTTCTCAACCTCTAGAGTTGGTTCACATGGATTTGTTTGGAACATCTATAGTTTCTATAATAAATGGGAATCACTATGTATATGTCTTAGTAGATAAATTTTCTAGATATACTTGGGTATACTTATTAGCTCACAAAAGTGAAGCTTTCTCTTACATTGTTAAATACTCTAAGTCTGTAGAAAACTTTAGTGGACTTAAGATTAAAACCCTTCGAAGTCATCATGGCCATGAGTTTGAAAATCATGAATTTGAATCCTATTGCTCATACAATTGCTATAGTCATAACATTTTTTCTCCTAGGACACCTTAGTAGAATGGTGTTGTATAAAGAAGAAATAGAACCCTTCATGAAATAGCATGACCTATTCTTAATAAATATGACCTGCCTATTTACTTTTGGACTGAAGTTGTAAATACAGCATGTTATATCATCAATAGAGTCTTGATTAGACATTTTCATAAGAAGTCTCTTTATGAACTATGGAATAATAGAAAACCTAAAGTTAGTTAAATTACAATCTTTGGCTGTAAAGTTTTTATTATTAATACTAATGATAATCTTGATAAGTTTGCGTATAAGAGTAATGAATGAATCTTTTTAGGATATTCTATAACCAGCAAGGCCTATAGAGTTTTCAATAAGAGAACCATGTGTGTGGAAGAATCTCTTCACATAAAAATTGATGAAACTGCTCCACATGAATCTAAAACCTCTCTCAAAAATCTAGAAAAAGATTTATCTGTTTTTGACCTTAATGAAAAATATAAAGAACCTACTATAAAGACATCAAGTTCTGGACTTCTTCCAGAATCTGCTCTTAATGAGCTAGAACCTATAGATGAACCTGAATTTCCTAGTCCTACATCTACTAGATCGACTAGAATTCTAAAGAATCATCCTTTTGATACTGTTGTAGGAAATCTGGATAGGGGGACACAAACTAGAGATTCTCTTAATAATCAGGTTGAACATGAAGCCTTATTTTCATAGCCTGAACCTAAAACCATTACTGATTCTATTAATGATGAATTTTGGTTGATTTCTATGAATGAGGAGATCAATCAATTTGAAATAAATAATGTTCGGAATCTTGTGGAAAGATCTAAGCACACATTCACCATAGGCACTAAATGGGTGTTTAGAAATAAAGTAGATGAATATGGAAACATAGTTAGAAACAAATCTAGGCTAGTTGCATAAGGATACAGTCAAGAAGAAGGAATTGAATGTGAGGAGAATTTTTCTCGAGTAGCCAGATTAGATGCTATTGGGATTTTACTTGCTTATGTTGGACATCTAAATTTCAAACTATATTAAATGGATGTTAAGAGTGCTTTCTTAAATGGATATATTGCTGAGGATGTTTTTTTGAACAACCACCTAGATTTAAAAACCCTCATTTTCCAAACCATATTTTTAAATTATCAAAATATTTATATGGTTTAAATCAATCTCCAAGAGCTTGGTATGATAGGTTAAAAACTTTTATAATTTCCAAATTTTTTAAAGAAGGCATAGCTAGTCTAAATATTTTTATAAAACGAATTTATATTGATGTTATGGTTGTAAAAATTTATTTAGATGATATTATTTTTGGATCTTCAAAAACTACAATATGTACTGATTTTTCTAAAATGATGAAAAATGAATTTGAAATGAGTTTAATGGGTGAACTCAAAAAATTCCTTGGATTTCAAATCTTTCAAAATAATGCTGGAATTATTTTATCTAAAAATAAATATAATAGAGATCTTATAAAACGTTTTGGATTGGATGGAACCAAAAGTAGTGACACTCCCATGAGTACCATCTGTAAGTTGGATCTTAATGAAGATGGTAAATTTGTTGATCAAACCACTTATAGAAGAATGATTGGAAGTCTACTCTACCTGACTGCTAGTCGTCCTGATATTATTCTTAGTGTGTATATGTGTGATCTTTTTCAAGCTAACCCTAAAGAGTCATATTTAAATGCTGTAAATGGAATTTTCAAATACCTCAATCTTTCTCCCAATTTAGGACTGTTCTATCACAATGGACAATCATTTGAATTAGTTAGTTATTCTGATGTTGATTTAGATAGATGTAAGTTAGATAGAAAAAGAATTTCTGGAACATGTCAGCTTTTTGGCAAGTCACTGGTATCATGGTGTAGTACGAAACAAAATTATGTTGCATTATCTAATGCAGAAGCTGAATACATAGCTGTTGGAAGTTGTTGTGTGCAAATTTTGTGGATGAAACACACATGACTAGACTATGGATATCAATTCAAACATGTCCCAATAAATTGTGATTACACAAGTGCTATTAATATTTCTAAAAATCCGGTTTCTCATTCTAGGAGTTAACATATTAATGGAAGACATCACTTTTTGAGGAATCATTATCAAAAAGGTGATATAAATTTGGAATTATTTGGTACTAAATATCAACTTGCTGATATATTGACTAAACCGTTAAATTATGAGATATTAGACTACATCATACATGATCTTGGCATGATTAATCATAAAAAGATATCTTAATGATCTTAATGTTTTAATACGTTACTGTATTTTACTTTACAGTTTCATGCTCACTATTTTACAGTTACTGTTTCATGCTTACGGTCACACCGTTAAGACCTTGTACTCACAGTCAATCAACTCATTGTCTCACCATGACTACACTGGATGGTCACTATCTCACCGTGATGATCACTAACTATCATTCCATGATGACTGTTTTTTAAACACCGTAATGCCTACTCACGGTCTCACCGTGAAATTTTTTGTTACTATTATTTTAACTCGTATCGTGGTAATTTTTATTTCACAGTTATTTGATTTCCCGTGTTTTTTTATTATGATTAACATTCCCAAATGATAAAACATAAAGTTTTCACTCAATGTCTCGCCCTAACTCTCTCCATCTCTCTCTCTCTCGAACCCTCTTTACCTTGCGAGCCTCTTCTTCGTTATCACCCAAACCTTCAATAGATGCCAAGGATGAAGCATCTGTCTTCATCTACCCCTGAGAAGCGCTGCTCTATAAAACAGAAGAGGATACCGAGGATAGCTCCTGAAGGACCTCTAAACACAAACCTGGTAAACCGTACCATAGTTCCTGAAAAATAAATTTGCCATGAGTGGCTGCAGTCTAGCAGACACTACCACAAAAACAGTTTTTCGCAGCGCCCCCCTTTATCAGTACTAACGAAAAAGTGCTGATAAAGGGGGGTCTCTTTATCAGCGCTCAAAAAAGCGCTGATAAAGGGTGACATTATCAGCGCAAAAAAAAAAGCACTAATAAAGGGCCGTCTTCAAAAAAAATTAAAAAATTATTATTATATTAATATATTAATATATAAATATAGTTATATTGTTATATAAATATAATATATAATTTTTAAATATATTTTAGATAATTATAAATGTACATTTACACTTATTATACTTAATATATAAGATATTTAGTGAAAATGACTTCTTAAAAAATTAAAAAAAAATAATTAATAATTTGATAATAATTATGGAGTAATGGTCATTTAATAACAATTAGAGGACTAAAAAATTAAAAAAAATTAAAAAAAGATCCAAAATATGTTGAAAACGCAACTCAAAATTCAAACGGCCATAACTTTTGATCCGGGTGTCCGTTTGAGCTCTACGACATATCAAATCGCAGCCCTCGACGAGCTCTACGTCGCTGTGACTGGGTGGGGGACCCTGGTCAAGCATTCTTCGTGGCCAAAAGAGGCCCAGAAGGCCTCCAAAACTATGTTTTTTGTCTGGGTACCCAGATTTTTTAACATTTTGTGGATTTTCAAACTCATTTAAGGGGGTATTATTGGATTTTTTTGGCGGGAACTGAATTTATTCCAAGGTATTACATTAACATTGATATTATTTCTTTGAAATTTCAACCTTTTTTATAATAAACTGCTATTTATAATCAAATATATAACTATATGTACATATTTTTTATATATTCGCACCTAAAAATCAAATTTGTTAAATAAATAATCAAACATATTTACATATAAATTATATTAGCTTTATCTAAATAATAACTAATATCCATTTTATTTAAAATACCAATATATGAATATTTATATACCTATATATTAATCTAACTATATATATATATTAATTTTACTATATATATATATATTAATCTAACTATATATATATATTAATCAAATAACTATATATATATATTAATATAACTATATATATATATATTAGTATTACTATAAATATATGTATTAATATAACCATAAATATATATATTAATATCACTATATATATATTAATATAACTATATAACTATATAACTATATAAATATGTATTCATATAAATATATATATGTTAATATAACTATACATATATATATTATTATAAATATATATTACTATACGAATAAATATAACAAAAAAAATATATATATATAGATATAGATATATATTAATACCACTATATATATATATTAATATTACTATATATATTATAATATAACTATATATATTATAATATAACTATATATATATATATATTATAATATAACTATATATATATTAATATAAACATATATTACTATACAAATAAATATAACTAAATATATAAATATATATATATAAAGATATCATGAATTGGAAAGCAAATTAAAATAGTGTAGTGGTAAGGGCTTAGGCGCGCAGGTGGGAGGTCTCGAGTTCAAATCCTGGTGGAGGCAGGGGTGCGCGCGCATGGGGAATATTTGAGCAAGCGTTGATAAAGTGTGGAGGGGGTTCTTGGGGTGCTGTATAGGTGCCGAAAAGCGCTGTAAGGGGGGGGGGGGTTCAAGCGCTATAAAATCCCCCCCAATTGGCATTATTTTTTAATTTTTTTTAATTTTTTTAATTTTTTTTTAAATTTTATCAGCGCTTTTTTAAAAGCGATGATAAAAGGGTCCTTTATCAGCGCTATAAAGGAAGCACTGATAAAGGAAGTGCTGATATAGGACCCCTTTATCAACGCTAAAAAAGCGCTGATAAAGGGGTACTTTTATCAGTGCTTTTTTGAGCACTGATAAAGGGGTCATATTATCAGCACTTTTTTAGCGCTGAAAAAGGGGTCCTATATCAGCGCTTTTCAGAGCGCTGATAAAGGGGACCCCCCCTTTATCTACGCTGGCTTTATCAGCACTTTTCTAGCGCTGATGAAGGTCATTTTTAGCGCTGATAAAGGCCGTATTTGTAGTAGTGAGATCGTTGGTCCTAAAAATCATGAGAGAACAAGGTTTGTTTTAATGGTTCTCTAGATAGGATAGACCAATTTACCTAATATTGGTATCTCAATTATACCTACATGTGAAGTTTTCCTTTGATTTTGGAGAAATATTTTTGGTTACAAGCTGGATATATGGACAAAAGTGTCCATTCTCTTCGAGGTTGTGGGATGTATGCCTAAGGATTCCACATGATGGAGTTTGTGGAGACTACCAGAGAGACCCTCCTCTTTCATCTGACATCATCTATCTAGATGTTTTTTTTAACCTTAACTGATAATGGCACCAAGCGAAGGGCTATAGCTGCAGAGCTAGATGGAGAAAGTAGACTACTATTCAAATTTGTTCAGAATTTGATCAGTCCAACAAAATGGGATATTGTTATAATGTAGTATTAGGATGTGTTCCAAATTCCGCTATTTAAGAATGGCCATAAGATCAACCTATGCATGTATGTTATTAACCATATCTATTAGCTGATTAAAGTCACTTCCAATTCCACCACCTTGTTTTACTCAAGTTTGATTTTAGCCATTCTACTTTCCAAATGAATGGTTTCACCGAATGAAGAAAAGTTAGAAGACATTGATTTATGCTTATCCAAGACTATCATCAGAAGGATGAGTATTAGTTGGAACCCCTAGAAGAAGCAATTAGTTAAGGAGAATTATTAATTGTATAAGATGTTTAATCCTGTTGATTATCCAAGATGGCCAAAGAACCTAGCTGATCCTGGTCTGGATCCAGATGAAGTGGCTGAATACTCAGATGCTGAAGAAGAAGAAGAAGAAGTGGAAGCTGAAGTACCACCTGGAGAAGAGTCTGAAATACCTCCAATGGACGCAGCTCCAATGGACGCAACTCCCAGTTGAAAAGCAAGCCAATCTGGAAGCACTGCCTATGGAACAATCAGTTCCTGAGATAATTCCCTCTACTAAAAAGAGGATGGAAATTTCCTTTTAGATGGAAATGAAAGAGTTTTATGAAGAGATTAGAGATGATCCTATGGATCTTGACATTGTTGATAACCCTATAGTCTCTGAAATGGAAGCACAATTTGAGGGGGAGGAACCTCAAAACTGTGAGACTAGTCCTGCCATGTCTGTTGAATCTGAATCTGAACATGGTGATGAGTCATACTTTGTGTACACTCGATATGTTTTCCCATGATTTTATGATGTGAATGAGTCACAGAAAGTGACTACAACTGGAATGGATCTCTCTTCTGTGTTTCAACTAATGTCTGTAGCTCATCCAGAACCAGAACCAGAGCCCCATTCTCAACATGGATCGAAATCTGAGTCTGAAGATGACTCTGAACCACAACCAGAACCAGCTCCACTACCTTTACCTACAATCTTACCTGAGCAACACACATTTGTAACTAAAGACGATCTGAAAGTCCTTGGAGAGACTCTTTTATATGGTGTTGAGAAGATCTTATCCCCTCAACCTCATATAGTAACTCAACTGAGTCAAGAATATGCATCAATTCTCTTGGAAAATATTGTATTGCATATTCAACAAAGGGTGATATAAAAATTTCAAGAAGTCAGAGAAGAAAATAAGCTAATGAGTTGTGATGTTGCAAACCTGAAAAATATTGTAGCAAACATGCAAAATGAGTTGTCTTTAAGATTAGAGCATGCCCCTATTTCTGGCTCTGCACATGTTGTTGCTTCTATTGAGCCAATTGATTCCACCCTTTCTAGAGATATTGTTTCTCAAGTGTATCCATATATACATTCTTTTTATTATAAGTTTGTAAAATGACACACAAAAATGCTCGAATTCATGAGGGAGCTTATAGGAAATCTGAATAAGCTCACAAATGATTATACTAGATGCCTGCAAAAAGTTCTGAAACAACTCAATGTTCTAACAGAAGCTGTCAAGGCGTCTCCTTCTTCTGGTCAACCTTTTTTTCCACCTTTGGTTGATTCTCTGCTGAGATCCATAATCATGGAAGAACTTCAGAATGCCTTTAGTGGCTTCGATCTTTCTTCTTTTTCAGAAGTGGTTAATAACAGTGATCCTGCATTTGACTTGGTCAGGATTCATTCAATGATTTCCAGTGATGCTCAACAAGATATCACCATGAAGATTGATGTGTATCTCAACCATATTTTCTATAAAAGTGATTTGACAGATCACTTTAGATATCTTGTAGATAATTTGAGAATCCATCCGGTAACACAATCTTTTAAAGCTCATTTTCAAAAGCTTACAGAGTTCACCAGATTGTTTGACAAATTTATGGAGAATATGGATGATTTTGAAAAGGCAATGCAATATGGTGGTGAGATCATTGCTGGTTTCATAAATCTTTTAAAGTCGTATCTTCATGTGTCTAGTAATACTATAGTTTCTCCAGCTGCTGCACCCCTTAGACCTAGTCTACATACCCATGCCTCCACTTCCATGATAGTCAGCCAAGCTCTTTCTCAGATCCAGCCAGTCATTCATGACCAACCGCAGCCTAGATCTTCTACTGATCCTACTTTGGATCCATCCATATTTGAAGGTCTACCCTTACCCTCCTTGTCGACCACATCTGTTCCTTCCTCGACATCAGGAACCACTCTTGATGCTGATAAAGGCAAGGAAAAGGTGGATCCCTGAATAGACCTGGGACTATTTTCTTTTTTATTTTTTTTGATGGAATGTAATTTGTTGATTTACTGTTTGTATTTCTCCTTTCTGTTTTATTCCAAACCTTATTAATGAAAAATGCAATGTTTCAATTAATTCTATCTGCTTTTTGATAATCCCAAAAGCGGGAGAAACAAGTACAAGTATTAGTATTAGTATTATTTAATGTTGCATTTCATTAATATTTTTCCCTATACATGATTTGTGATCATCAAAAGGGAGATATTGTTGGACTCCTCTTGTATAAATCATGTTATAATGATCACAAATACTATTACTGTTAATTAATCTGTTTAGTATTTACATGTCTTATGCATGATCAGCAATCTCAACTATATTATCAATCCATTACTTTTATGATTCAAGTTGTCTTACACTTTACTGGTAAAGCTTAAATCCATATTCTGTATATTGCTGTCTATGTCTAAATATAGATATTTTTTTACGTATCGAGACACCATGATGTTTGACACAGTAAGACCGACTGTGTACAAGACACAGTCACAGTCAGACAGACACCGTGACGTACACACCATGAAGGAAAAATCGTGACCTAGACACCGTGAACGACAAACCGTGACCCAGACACCGTGAATGAAAAACTGTGACCCATACACCATGAAGGAAAAACCGTGACCTAGACACCGTGAAGGAAAAAATGTGACCCAGACACCTTGAAGGACAAACCGTAACCCGGACACCGTGAATGAAAAACCGTGACCCGGACACCGTGAAGGACAAACAGTGACCCCGACACCGTGATGGACACACCGTGACGGAGACACAGTGAGCTAGACACCGTGACATGGAGACACAGTGAATCACATACTATGGAACATATACTGTGAAGAAGACACCATTTACATAATCACGATGACACTGTTTCTTAACTTTTTGTCAATATTATTTAAATAATCCTAACGGTCATATTTTATGATTTTAAAGAAATAAATTTTATTTAATGATAGTTGTTGCCATGTCAGGAAACAATATATTGTAACTATGAAAATGGAATAATTCCTAGTTCCAGAACGTATGGAATATAAGGAAGATTGAGCTGTAGTAAAAGTACACAACTGTGACGATACAACAAGAAGAATAGACATATGCCCGAGTGCACTTTGCTAAACTCGAAGAACAATCCTGAGTAAGAAGGAGATTGAAATACTTTCAAAGAGCTCTCATAAGTTCAATACAAAACCACTGAAGAACACACGATGAATCAAGAGATCATTCTCACTGGTGGAATACAACCTGAACCACAACACTATGTTTTTCAACAGAAAAACCAGAGAAGGACTCGGAAGCAGTTATGCTGAATCCGACGAGTCTAGAGCTTCATTACTAATCACTAGAGCTTTATAAACTCTAATGTGTTCCCTCTAAGTGATTTGTATATTTACTTTCGAGCAGTGTCGTGTACTCTGTATATCACACACACACACACTGTCTCCTGCACTGAACTGGAGGATATCAAAATCCTCACTCCAATACTCATAACTCATTTTTACCCACGTAAACAATGGAAGAGGTCCTTGTGTGGCCTGGTCTTTATTTTTTTTCACGAAGAACAGTGGTAGAGGTCCTTGTGTGTCCTAGATAGTTTTGTAAACTGTTGTTAACCCATATCTAGGGTGTGGATCAAATTTATATAAATTTGAGAGGACTAAGTCTCGGCTTGAGACTGAACCTCTTGTTAAATCTAATGTGCATATTTAGTTTAAGTTTATATTTTACAATATATATCATTTATATTTCGCTGCTATTAATGTCTATGTTAATAAATATAATTCTCTCATTGCAAGACTCCATACCAGATATTTTTTTTAAAAATTTTCCATACTCGTTCTATTACCTCATCCATTTTTATGACCCACATAGGTCATAAAGAAATATCTCCTTCCAATCAAAATCACCATCATATAAAAAATATGATGATATAGGAGTACCAATGACATTGTAAGATCCACAAAATGGAATCTACCTATGACATCCTTCAAGCACAAAATTTGGTGAGCCGACATCACCCGATAAGGGCTAGTTCTATGAATGTAACCCCCATTACAATGATCTAATACTTCTTGATCATATACTCATAGTATGATTTCCACTACATTACATACCAAAATAATGTGGACCAAGAAGAACAATAATTCACCCTTACAATTCATATGCCACCAAGGAGTTCACCTACTAACCCATATCTCTAGCATCGTCATGCTGGTACCCTATAGTAACCCAATGGTGGAGTAGTCCAACGAAAATTTTCCATTTATGTCCACAAATGAACTCCAAGGTGGACTCATCAGAGGGATGAGGGATTGAACATTCATAAGAGGGCTCATATTCATACTCCTACCAATGATAGCTGCCAATATACTCTTATAGGAACAAGTAAGAAGGATCATAACCCCGTTAACTCTTAATGGATCTACGAGAATATTCCCAGAACCATAAAAGTGAGGGATATTGTCCCAACTCCTTCATAAAATCATTCCATAATAAACTAGCAGGAATCAACCGGCACGCTCATATCCCTGATTTCTTAGAACAATTTTGTGGGCATGCTCCATCAACAACCATGGGGGAGGCTTATATTCATACCTCCATGCATGAAGCCCATTAGCATACTCTGATGTGACATGGAGGGGAACAATGGGTGTATATCTCTTCCTCAATTGAAGGTATCTTTTAATAGAAAATTGAAATGAAAAAATGTACTACCATATATCCCTACACACACTTTTCTAAAATTCAAATTCACATTCACCACAATTGAAGAGCTCGTCAATCATAATATGGGACTATAAAAGATAATATGTTAGGTGTATAATCTTATCCATATAGCCAAGATAGATCAATACTCTAATCATCATGATCATGTGGTTGTACTAGAGAATGATAACATTCTTGATACCTCCATGGAGGATTATGGGAATATTATAATGAAGGGAGTGGCATCAACCTTTCCTCATACTCCAATTTTATTGTGTAATACTAGATGAGAACAGAACATGCCTCATGATAGAGGCACATGCATGTCAATATGTAATGCATCATATCCATAATGCACAAGATTATGTACATATCCCCATCCTGGAACATAATAAAAACGTGACAGGGGAACATGCCTCATGATAGGTCCATATTACTATCAAAAAATATTGTGGCCATATTCTAGTAGTTCACATAATAAATGCGCATATCCATAATTCCATAGATCAATAAATTCAAAAGCATCATTCTTAGGAAATACTGGAGGAACTTCATATTCTGTAACACATTCCTGAGGTCCATCAACATATTCAATAAGGGAATTCATATTTAGACTAGTCTCGTAATTCTATTCCAATAGAGGTAAACAAGGTGAGAGGCTCACATGCATTCGGGAAGGCTCATACTCTTTCCAGAAAAGTCCAACATAATATCCCAAAGGCTCAAGATTAGGCTCATACTCATGTCTGGATGGGGTATCACCAAGTCAAAATAGAATATGCCCTTGGAAAGGCACATCTACCTATGAATAAAGAGATATATTATCCACATATCTTGATTGCATATTAGGAGTGGGATCCTATTCCCACAACAGAAGATGGTTATATACATGTTCTGGAAATCATCACACAGAAGGCTCGTATCCCTTAAAAATCCTAAAATGAATGTCGAAATACTCTCACCATGATTCTAAACATAGATAATATTATAGATCTACTCAGTGAAAGTGTCATTGAGGTTGTTTGAGACATATCCTCATCACCAAAAGGGTCTTTCAACTCTTCTTTTGAACTAGAAGAATGAGTAATTCATTACCATGATTGTCCTCCTCTTGGTATTGTGGAGATGGATCACATGGAATCTACTCCTAACACTGCTGTGATAACCCTCCCTACAGTGATATATACCATGGTAAAGGTAATAATACCTTTTTCAAATCACATCCATATATAGTGGTGATCCTAACCCCTAAACCTTCATACCGGGAGGGGCTTCAAACCCAGGGTAAACTGTATATGGTTCCCCATCAACTTCCAGCAGCAATATATTAGCATCAGTATGAAACCATCAGATACATACTATATGGTATGAACTGATGGAGGCATGTAATTATAATGTGAGGATCCTGAAATCAATATATTGTGAGAGTTACCTAGAGACAACCTCCCCATCATGTTCTGTACCCTCGCTACAACCATCTATGATATCCCAGATGAGCTAGAAAAGAAGTTCAATCCTTATCTAATAATGAATATGTGGGAAAATCATCATAGATTGCAAGATCGATATCAAACTATTTCAGGATATGAGTGTGACCTTCATAAAACTAGGATTCAATATTGTCATCTCGAACTACCTATAATCTCTAGGGCATGGGAACTAATACCATAAAAGATTATTTCAAATCTAAACATCATTTCTTCAATTGGATTGGGATTCTTCCACGGCTCATGTCTAAATCCACATCATGCATCCGAATTCCAGGATGGGGACAGTATGATGAATTTATGTTTTCTTCTCCCCAGAGCAGTATATCCCATCAGACAAGGAATCAAACAATTATATACCCTCTGGGGAAATTAAGGTATAGGTTAATTCCCATGCATGTTGGTCATTTAAACAAAATTTCCATACTTCATTGGTTCCTAGACATCATATATGGGGAGATTTGATAAAGAACATGATTCCAATCAAGGACCCTCATTATAATATGAGAACATTCCAGACATTGAAATCCAAGTTTTGATCACCAAGAAAAATTCCCATATGGAACAACTGTCACCATGGGCTACAATCATACCTAGTTCCCACGTGATACAGGTTATGTGACATCACTAAGACCAATGTATTATATTCAATTATATCCATCTAGCTATAGATTCATCACCCGGTGCAAGTAGAATATATACTGGCACCTCCAAAATATGTGTATTCAATTCCATAGATGATTTAGGAAATTCCTTCGGTAATAAACTGTGACCTTCAAGACATTGGTTTGGGGGAATTTATATCTCAATCCAAAAATCTAGGATCATTGTACTATGAAAAGATCTGGGAGACATCAATAGTGAGTTTAGATCATTCCCACCCAACTAGGCTTGGGGAAATTATATCCTCATGTCTATCCCAAGAATAATCATCTCCCTAACCAGGGTCATGGGATCCTTGATAACAAGACCAGAAAATACCAGCATAAGCCCCAAATGACCCCCTCTCTACTTGGATAGGAGAAATTTCCTCATAGACAGCATAGATAGAATCAGTGTTCTCTAGGATGGAAGGATGAAATCAATGGTCGACATCCCACCTATTCATCGCACTATGATACAAACAATTATTTTTCAGGGCACTCTTAAAAATCATGACCGAATATTTTTTCATGGTCATAGTTCATAATATGAGAGGAGAGTAATGTGCGGTGATAGAAATTAGTCATCATCAGGGTAACAAATAAAAATGGACCACCATGGCCAAGGTTTCTAATAATGACCCTAATGGAATCGATGTAGAATCAGATTATTACGATAAATGATGTGGCAGAACCACCATTTCTAAGTAAGCCTATGTGAATGTCATCACTATTAATATGTCATACATTATTCAAGATTCCACTGTAGAGGTCCACAAAATTTAAATAATTCCTTAGTAGGAGGGTGATTTGGATACTCTATATGAGGCTGCACAAAATCAAAATCAAAGAAGACATCAAAATTTGGCAGCACCAAATAAAAAGTTTCCGCCTCCTTGGTAGAATTTTAGAAAAGATAAAAAATATATATGACTTAATCATAGTTTCCATTTGATGAATAATAGTTGTCAAAATATGACTGTGAAATATGAGATCCCCAAATAATCAATTAGGAACTACATATGGGAAATATTCCTAATGGGTATCGTCTCCGTCCCGAGATTAATATTCTACCACCCATAGATGATGCACCAGCAAGAGTGATATCTAAATACTATATCCACATTGGATCTGGACAAATATGATATATAAATGAGGAATCCAAAAAGGATTGGTAAATCCATATATTATGAATACATCATCTCCATCAAATGGATCATCCTTCAGTCATTGTAATGATAGAATATTAGTGGGAGATGAATGTGGGACTACCACATTAGACCCCACTCACTCCAAATAGACGAGGTGTGGTTTAGATAGTAGTTCTATGATATTTACATTAGGGTATAGAATATATAGCTACTCAAATGGAAACCATGGAAGGGATACATGAATATGTGTAGCTTGAATGGAATCCATATCCTGAATAGTTAGATGGCACTCCACCTCCACCAAAATTTGGGAACACTAACTTTTCTACCATTGAAAATGCAGGTGACCATGAACAGAATATCCTGCATTTTGAATCATGATGTTGTCCAAGATGGGACCCTTAGATCAATAGTAGGGGACGGTGATATGGTGATTCATTAAAACACTAATAGGGACAACCTTGGATTTCTACAATAGACCACCATGGGTATATGTTACTGGATGGGAAGACCTTTAGTGTCTATTCCATTACCAGTTCAATTCAACGCTAAGGAATACAATGATCGTCAACATCACCAACTAAAAATACAATGAAAATGAGAGGGTTTAAAATTTCAAAGAAAGGTTGAAGGGGTTGATCTATTCACTCAGAATACCTCTATCACTGGAGAAACTATTAGAACACTATTGTTAAAATGTTAGGAATGAGTTAAATAACCCCCTAATCCCTAGGAAATAATCAAGATGATTCTGATAGTTCTCTAAAAAACTACATCTTTATGAGGCTATTCAGTGAACCCAATCGATTTCTTGGATCATGCCCATAGAATAGTGGAAAAATCTAGAATAACAGATGCTACATCTATCACTCTCAAACCCATAATAGTTCCCATCCAAAAACCCATAAAATCTATGAATTACCCATCACCTCCTTTTGAGTGACAAAAACTGCAAAACCACCCCTTTCCCGAAACTTAGTGAAATAACGGTTTTAAGGGATTTGAGGAAATGATGAGAAATGTTATCCTCTTATGGAATGAAAAATTCCTCTATGAATTCATGTAAGCCATTGATTATTACCTACTCACACTTCCAAAACCAAGGAGGCCTTATGAGGTCTACCTCATAGACTGTCTTGATTAATACACATTCCACAAGGTACTGTGTAATAATAACCAAAATATTTTTGTATTCATGGATGTTTAGAAAGGTGTGGTTAACTTTTGATAGCTGATGGTTGAAAATTATCCAGACTAGGTGTCTTATATAATCATCGCCCAGTCAGAGGAAGAGGAACACTGGAAGAAATTAATTTTCAGTAAAGTGAATAATATTAACATCACGATTACTCAGAAAAAGTTTATCAAGCTTGTGTTCTTGGAAGGAACAATGGTGTAATCTTAAAATAGCTCCACCACATAAGAAGGAGGCCTCAGACATTCCTCTATATAAGGATGTGACCACTAGAAGTAGGAAGAAATAGTAGAGGAAATGTGATATTATACTCCAAAGGAAGCTCTATATCTTACAGATTTCATCTATATGACATCCACATCATGGGAACTACTCCACCAAATGGAATATTCATTAGAATAAGAGATCTCATTATCTTCACCCAACACAATAAAAATATAAAACCCCTTTTACAATGATGATTATGCACCATAATATTATTTTCCACTATATAACAAGGGAGCTGAAGGCCACATGCACTAGTTCTTAGGATAAACTGGATAACAAGGATGTGATAGGACTCAATTTTCAAGTGGTATCCCCATGGAGGAGATATATATATTTTTTATTCAGGGGAAAGAACTTTATCATGATTATAGGGAGCCTGGAGGTGCCTTAGAGCCCTCCAGCATTCTCCCACACCAAATTTTATCTCATGACCACTTAGTGTGGGTTCTGTCTGATCAGCCCTAGAAATGGGGCATGCTAGCTCAGCCTGCTCTACTGGTAGTTGATATTCCCCCAACCTCAGCACAAACACCAGGTCCATCTGACTCAGATGCTCTAGCTCCAGAACAAGATACCTATGACCACCCACTTACTGGGATGTTCCATACAGTAGTTCAAAAGAATGATGTTACGAAATATCTAACTACAGTCCTATACAATCAATCTATCCTGGATACAACTCCTTAATTCAAAATAATTCATAGAGACACACCTTAAACATCTTCAGAGAAGACATGAATTTCAGAGAGAACCATGCAATGCTATGGTATACCATGTGGAGAATAGGTCCTTTGGATTCCATGTTTCCATCTCATTCACTTATCATGATTAAGAGGATTCTATCAAAGGGAACATCAGACACTTATAAAACTCTTGAAGGATAAACAATGTAAATGTCCAAAGGATACTAATTGATAATAAATCTTGTACTAATCTCATACCATCACAAACAATCTGAATAATTTTTTATGGTGATTGGGACTTATCCCATAAAAATTTGAACACTCAAGGATATGATATGTTTGAGAAAAGGACGATCTAAAAGATCAAGATAAAAGCCTACATTGGTGAGCTCACATAATATGATTAGTTCCTAGTTATCTAGTATTACACGCCATGTAATGTCTTTCATGTATGGACCTTGATCCATAGCCACCTCATGTTACTATCAACGTTATTTAAATGACTAAATTACCACCATAAATTGAATGATTGACATACTACATGATGATAAATCCACCATTGAGACATGTAGAGCCATATATAACGAAATATTTTTATATAAGAAGGAATTTAAATACATTTTGTAGATAATGATATTGGGTTTGCAAATCCTAATAGATTAGGGACTACCTAATGAATCTTTGGGTTGCTTGATGAGGATTATATTATCTCCATAAACATGGTCAAAATAGAAGATCCAATTCTATAGTTCTAATCATCTCCCTTCCTCAATGACAATCAACTATGTAATCACTACGTGGTGACTTAGATGATAAGTGATAATAATGTTCCTTATCCTATCCTCCCTCACCTTTAGTGTTTTAAAGAGACCCCAAGGTAATCATCCTCAACCGAATATGCCTCGACAGACTTAGAAATGGAATAAGAAGAAGAGGAAGATCTCAGGAAGGACCCTCCAACAATCAAGGAAGGTTTTTCGACCCCTATATGATATCATACAATTAAAACTAAGGATAAAAGAATATCGATAGCCTTATTTAACTAGTTCCACCATACCGCTGAAAAGAAAGGGATTTACATTGCTAATGTTAAGAAGCACTGATATATTTTTCCTAGAATTTTACAGAATTTACAAGATTGAATCTATAAGATGGTATTCCCGATCTATGAATACATGATGATCGTATAGGACTCAAGATGGAATCCTAGAGGATACACCCCTCTCATTGAACCAATGTAGAGGTGGATTTGGACTATTTGATCAATGTACAATTGTTTTCTTAATGCACCATATCAAAGATGGATTTCCAATATCGTCCCCATCAACAAGAAAAATAAGTAGATTGGGGTCTTCATTAATTTCATATACCATAATCAGCATTTTATAAATGGTGATTTCTCATTACCGATCATATTAATCATGATCGATGTAAATTATGGATTCCATGCCCCTTTTCTAATGGACTTGTACTCATGGTATAATCAAAATATGAAGGCCCATAAGAATGAAGATGTTATTTCCTTTAGAGCACCTCAACTATTCTTCTGTTATCTGGTCACACCATTTTGATTAAAGAAGTCAACCACCACACATCCGCAAGGTATGAATCACGTCCCTAATCCATTAAAGGGAATGATAATTGTGTGTTTTGTTGACTACTGGGATGTTAAATCCCATAACCAATGGGATCAGTTCACATTCCTTAGAGAAATTTTTGGCAAACTATGAGAGTAAATTATAAAGTTGAATCCCCTAAATTTCACTTTTAGGGGTTACAACAGGAGGGTTCCGTGACTTTTTCATCTTCCATTTCAACATTGTTGTTTACCTAGAGAAGAAAAATTCCATCATAAAAATGTGAAACCATTAAATATGAAATAATTGAGGTTAATCCAAGGGAAGCTATCTTATATTCAATTATTCATTGTTTACACGGTCAGAAAATCTCTAATGAAGAAGTGATTCTCCTATCAATGAGATGATGAATGTTAAAATTCATTTGAATGTATCATGCAATGCATGCTTCACCTACCTATTTAGTTTCCTTCGATGGAATGGAGGCCACTCATCTTATATGTGGCCACCATGGAAATCTCATTGGGTGAAGTCCATGTATAAAAAAATGATATTGAATATTATAATAGACTCTAATAACTCAGTTGAACCATTCTAGTTACTAATACATGATATTATGATGTTGAAAAGTACTTCATCACAATAGTCTTTATAGTGAAAAAGATGAGTAATTACATTAAACACATGAAAGTACACACGGTCGTGTGTGTAGATCCTATCATGTAAATCCTTAGCCATCCTACATTGAATGGGTGTTGGGATAGAAGGGAATTCATTCTACAGCAATACGAATTTTAGTTCATACCTTGAAACTCAACAAAAGGGAAATCTCTAACTGACACCCTCGTGGCACATCATGCCCCATAAAATACACAATTGTACTCCATGTTCCCTAAATAAGAGGATTTCTATGCTCATGAAACATGCAGGAAATGAGATATATATTATAATAGCATCATCTAGAGTCCTATCAGCACATGGACAGGAACCCCCAAACTCAATTGAGTTTGTTTAGTGATTGTATTTGTCTCTCTAGACAATGATTTTTTTCTCTACTCATTTTCACAACCTCTAGGATACACAAATTATGAGGCTGATTACAAATACCTCACCACATTATTAGAACTATACATACATCTGAACATAGCCAACATGAATATCAAATGGGATTCTGATTTCGTGAAAAAACCGATCAATGGTGAATGTGCACTCACAAAATAAGAATCATTCATCCTCAATGGTTATATGAGGAGACTCATGGAATAGATACTCTTCAATCCCACATTTCCTTATAACCCATGATCATAAAATTCTCATTTTGACTCATTGGATAATTTAGATTCCATCATAGACAACCCCGACATGGAGGAATCCACCTTCTATATTACACATCGAAGAATATTCTCTTCGATTGTGGTTTTTTATTTTGTTGAAATCAAATAGGTCAGCACCTCCCCATAGCATGATGAACTAGTAATCACCCCGGTGTGGATGAATCCCATAATTAGCTATATTCAAGATATGACCCTCCTATTAGATCATTCTAGTAGAAAACATATTTGGAATATGGATGAAAAATTCACCCGGAAGGATAGCCCTAATGATCCAAAAATCCTTTCCAAGCATTGATTTGATAGTGTTCTACTTAGGAACATAGTAGAAGGAGAATTTCACTCCGTCATGGAGGAAGTCCACACACGCTCTTGCAGAACCCTTCAATTTGGAACTAGGCTTTCCCACCAAATTAGAAGGACATGTTATTACTAGACAAACATGAGACAAGTGTGGGTGGAATTCACTATGAAATGGAATTCATTATAGATCCACTAAAATTTCTTCCACAATCCCCCAAATTTTTTTTATAAATCTAAATATTACCTTCCAATTTACTATAAGTGGATATATGTTGTGGGGCCATATCCCCCAGTAACATTCATGTAGTTCAAGTACATTCGTTCTACTACCGACTTCTTTTCCTAGTGGGTTGAGGAAATACACCAAAAGGATGTTGGGACTAATAATATCATTAAATTACTGAAGTCCCATATCATCACTGGGTTTGGAATATCATACCCAATATTGATGGACAATGGCATGAAATTATTTCCAAAACAGCTTAAAATATATTACTAAGAATACAACATCATGTCCAGTCACTCATCCTGCTATCATTATCTGGAAAATTGATATATAGAAGCTCTCAAAAAGACTCTATTGAACATACTATAGAATATTGTTAACAAGGAAAAAAAATTTGGGCTAGAAAACTCCTACATGCTTTATGGGTGTACCATACCACCATGAATACATACTAGAAAATCTACAATCGAGTGGAAACTGGTCCTAATGACATTATATAAATATATATTAAGAGATATGATTGAGGGGTTAAAAGGGGTTATTAAAAACACATGAATGAATTTTTCCACGCATGTCAGGCTCCATAATTGGGTCATAATATACTGTTCTAGAGAAAGACTACATCATAGTAATGTCTGCAATTGCTCCCATAAATAGTAAATCAGCCACATGATCGGCCTCCATGTGAGCATGGGAGACCACAGAAGTAAGTTGGGAAACACTATCAAGTCATTCAATCCAATGATGTAACATTCACTAGGGAGCATTACGTGTTTGACTTTTTATAGCATGAACAATAATTTCGAAGTTAGATTCCATCCATAAAAGGTTCCGGTTATACTGTAAAACATGTCCAACCGAATGTATCATTTCCCATATCAAAGCTCCATAAGAAACCTAAACACTAGTATAATTGTAGAAACACCCCTTCACAAACACAAAATAAGTTCTAAAGATACATCCACAACATGATGGTATCAGTGTTTCAGAGGCTACCCCATCAACATTTACATTGATCCAAGGGTTGATTGGATGTATCCAACAGGGGTATTAGACATTTTTTGGTTCTCTTAGCTGACCCAACAAACCTAGTAGGCAATGAATGTTTATGTCCACCATGGTGTTATGCATAATACCTATTTAGACAATATCATCAGACTAAACCTCTCAATGAATAAAAATAATTCACTATGACAAAGTGGTGTGTTTTCTTCTAAAAATCATCATGTTCTAGGTTCTCTATATAGAAGAAAAAGAAATTGTTGAAGCTGCTAACTGCAGGTTATGAACCTCCATTTATAATTGTCATTGAATAAAGAGCTTTTGAAAAAATGATAAAGTAAACTTGTCTCAAGATGAATCCCAAACAATGAACCAACATAATCACATATATCCTTATAGATTATGCATGATAGGAAAACATGATGTAAATTTTCTTCAGCATCATGACATAAATGAATAAAGGATGCATGAAACATAATAGTTTTATTGAGATGATCCAAAGTGGATAGTCTGTTTTTCCTATTTTTCCATAAGATAACATACATAGTTGGAAAAATAAAATGATTGTGGAATCAATGAAACCATGTTGGTGGTTGAGGTAGAAGATACATGTTCTATTCTATATAAATCCATGGTGGGGAAGTGACCAACATGATTCAGTTTTTAAATGATAGTATCATTTTACATAAAGGTGTATTGGTGTATTTCAATCTAGGACTATGATGTGAGACAGGTTTTAGAGGCAGAGAGATGTATTAATAACTCATTTATGGACATGTGTCTAATCTAATGTTGGTGACTCATGTCATTCGAAAATGGGTAATCTATCCATTCAGTTTTCCAACAATAAAGAATGGTGTCCCAACTCAACATTTGTTTGAAATCACACATTAGACACATAAAGGATTTCTTGATAGTGCTCTATAAATTTGAGTAATGGTAATATCAATAACCATTAATCATCACCTTGCATACTTCTAGGAAATAATTTCCGTACTAATTGGTGTACTGGACCGAGGAAGTGTTTCCCATAGAGGTCAAGCTTCCCCCTCTTGAAATAGAAATTTCCTGACAAATCATAGATGAAGAATAATATCTAAAGAGGATGGATTAGTAGGAATGTTTATATGTGAAAAGGATGAACACACTGCACCACCTTATGGACAACCAAAACATGATTGTATGAGTCTATAATAAAAAACAGTTTCCCCCATTCATTTATACAAGGATAATTGGTGTTGGCCATCAGAATTACAATGGTACTGAAGGCGAATCCCCCTACATTGTAACCCCTATTTGATGGTCCTTATTTCATATAAAAGTTCAACCAACTGGGTTCCTATTCGGTGGACACCATGGAATGAGAGTGAGTCACACCACCCACCAATGTAATATTTATCAAGAAATACTTCACATCGCTACCAGTAATATGACATCATCATTTATGTACATCCCACCAAATTTCTTCCCCTCAAGTCATTAAAAAACATTTTATGACTCATCCAGACAACATTATGTTAAAATATACAAAAATAATACTAGAATCAAGACATTAAATAGTACATCATCTTTTTTCCTCACCGCAAGGCATTAAATTTCCTGGCATTCCAGAACTGTGTATGGATTGATTTTTGTATCAATATGATATATAGTAATTCCCAAACCTTTACTCCTAGGTCCATCCATAGAATTATATTCCATTAACAAAGGGTGATCCCATTCTCTTACCCAATTCCATTAATCTATAGTGATTCACAATTTGTCTTTCTATTCATGTTGAGTCACTCCTGTCTTTAATGGTTGATGTTAAATTGCAAAACCATTCTAGAACTATATACAACATGATTCCCATTGTGAATGGAATACATAGGGATTCCGTGATTTAATGTCTTGGTCCAACCAATACAAGGTATGAAAAGTCTTTCTCATACCACTTTTCTATCTCAACAATGTAGGAATATCTGTGTCATTCATTTTTTCTAAAACCAAGCAAGGCTCATGTGAGATTAAAAATTTGGACAATGTTATTCCCTCGCAATAAATGTGCAAAGTTTTATTATGGGTGAATTACCATCAAAGGTGTACCATGGGTCCTTACTTCTTGATGATAAACTAAACAGTTCTCTAATACTATACTTGGTTTTATTCTCAATCCTTATGAGAATTGTAGTGACGCCCAATCCTCGACTCTCATGCCCAACCACAATTCCCCAATCAATTCAATAGGGATATATTTGTTCTTTACCACTTTGAATTACACAATATGAAACTAGAAAAATATGTCTTAATTAAATATCATCTTCATGAGATACATAGCGATAGAAAAAAATTTCACCCTCTAGACCAACCATGTGTATGGCCCTTTTTGGCCCCATTGGATAAATCGTTATGGAGGGGTACAAGGATTTTGTGGGACATAATTGGTCCTCATTCATGTAAATTTTCTTCATTTCACCAAAAATCACATATTCACATGGGGACACACATCTTGCAGTATTAACCACATAGTTCCCCTATAACACAACATAAAACTGTTCTACGACATCCTCACTGCATAATGATAAACTGCATAGATTTCCAGAACTACATGTGGTTTGATTGTCATTTTCAAGTGATACAAAGTTACACCTAGTCTCATCCCTTGGACCCAAACATGATATTATTTTTTCTTCCTATCAGTTTACATATTTCCTCACCGTATGATGTTAATATAAATGGAGATGAATGTACATACCACATAAAAACAATATTTTCATACCATCTCCTATTTTTCATTCCTTGTCAAAGTGACACAAGAGACGTACCTCCATAATCTATATTATGCGGTGTTTCAAACAGTGTTTATGTGAACATAAAATTATTATTCTACACACTATGTATTTAGTACCTCAGATAGACTACAACCATCCATGGCCCTCAGAAAAGACACACAGATTCAAGGACACGTTGCTTGACTATTCATACATTCCCATGGATCCTGTATATTCTCATATTTCCATCATCAAAATGTGTAACTTTGAAAAAGGGTACACTGATTCTCATGTTCATCGACACCATCATAACATCACTAAACACAGAAGTGAGTTTGAACTACTCCTTGTATTATTGTCACATATGATTACTCGTGACTTTAGAATCATTTTCCATGATTTATAACATTTATATTCCACTTAGTGTATAATGTTGTAGATAATTAAACTCTATGTATAAAAATTATCCTCGTGTGTCACATCCTTCATATTATTTCCATGAAAGTCATGAATGTCTTGTGTATTTCTTTTGTTAAAAGTTGTACGACCATAAACTCTAGCACATAATGGTACAAATCAAAATACATTAAACTACTAACAAAAGCGACAAACATCTCATTAGTATGAAAACCCATAAAGGGATAAATGATGAAAATTTGAATCTGAACCCACTAAAATATTCATTCTCACAGTTCAGAAAAAAAAAATGCTCTATAAATAAGAAGAATAAAGGACATATGTTCCATAACCCTAGTAAAAGGGAATAAATACTCACTAGACACACCATCCTATAAAAATTTTAATTAAATATACATGTTATCTCCACACTATGAGAATATTGTTTCTTGGTGAAATGGTAGAGTTTAGGGAACTGATACCCTCCAATAATTTTTCATCATCTGCAAACCACACTTCTTGAGTTGGGTGTTTCGAATCACCATTACAATCCAAATACCTTGTCATGTATATCCATCATGAAATTCAATTATCATGACATTGAATACAATCCTATGGCTGCGGTATACACACCAATGGTTTTTTACATAATGAGTCACTCTGAAATTGTACATTTACATCCTTGTGAGCATTGAAATCATTACGGCATCACTCGGCTTCTCATTATTTCTGAACCACTCCTTGTATGGTTTTCCCAAATAATTCCCCAAACTCATGCACATTATATCATGATTTATAGTCCTCACAACAAAATATCCAAAATGATTTGATACCCTCAATGTTAAATCACTATGTTCCACTTCCTTCCTCATGGATGTAATGTAACACTTAATTCTCAAACCATTAATTTCATATATTTCATAATTAGAAACGATAGGGTATGGAGCCCGAGCATCAATTTATGAGCTAACTGCACTAGGGTTTTATAACCCTTCCTTTATAACATTCAACACATATCAAACATCATCATATAGAAATCTGAGTCTTTAGAGATCATCCATAGCCATTGTAATGATGTGGAGATCATCATTTCATGTTCTTTCTACCGAAAAATAATCCTATTTACCAGCCTACAAAATTCATCTTATCCTTTCCATAAAGGAGCTTTGATCCTTGTGCAAATATGAAATTCCATGGCGAAACTTGAAATTTCAATATGTCATGGGGAATTCTCAACATGTATGCACCACCTCATATTTAAGGACTAAAAATTTCAGGTTATCATTTACATCGTCCAAATTGAAACTATCAATATGGACTTATTATCCCTAGTATTTTTTCCTCATCAATATTACAAACACAAATATTCCATTGACCATGGAAAAAATAGTCAGCCTCATGGAGTGTTTTCTTGACTCTGAATACATGCCCATGGATCCTACATATTCACCTATGGCCATCGACCAAAAAAGTAATTCTGCAAAATGGAATTCTGAAACTCATGAGAATCAATGAATCCACTATAGGATAAATCACCTCACATTGTTTCGGTTCATTACTAACATGTTTTCAACATATCCATTGACCATATAGTCATTCTGAGCTAAAAGACCCAAAAATAAAGAAACATATGTTCCGAGCTAATAGACCCTCAACTAAAGTAAGAGATTGTCTTGTTATAAGGACATTAAACTAAAGAAAAATATTGTCTGACTGAATAGAATCTAAACAAAAGCTCAAGGAAATTTTTGTGAAACCCCCTACATGGACCTATCATGCTATATATTCATTCCAAAAACATGAAATGAACTAATTTATAGAATTTATCTCATACCTGTAAGTTCATTACACACGTCAAGTACTCCATCAAATTCATTACAAATATGAAGATGAGTATCAATGATGATTCGTAAAATATTTAAGCATCAAAAAATCAAGCACACCGTGAAGAAAAGGATGAAAGGATGATATCAAATGATGTTCGACAATCATGTTCATAAAAAACATATAATAGTATGGATATCCATATAATAGGGAATATCCAATGAATTTGAGAGACAATGTGCAATGGTGAAATTCTTATGCCATTATTACAGCTGCTTGGATGACCCTTTACGATAGCCAAGTCTTTGATCCAGTAGAGAAATAGAATGGAATATTTGATCCATATATTTAGTGTCTACCGTTGCAGCACACTGTATATTCTCCACCATGGCTATGACATCAGTCTTGGCTTTCTCTACCATAACCTGGAGTCCTTGGATCCCGAGCATGGTCATATAAAATATCTATAATGAATACTAAAATCAGGATATCTCTTTAAAAATATTGTCAATATCAAACTAGAGATGACCAATTTGACCATCGCATCTTTAATTGTAACTCAGTCAGCATCATCAACCATTTCTCATTAGGTAGATTCAATCACAACATAAATATAGTTTTTATTCACTAACGATGAATCCTTAACTACTAATAACCTCACCTTAAGGGCCTTCTTTTGTTTTTATAATGATATTACCTCATTCACCTGTTATTGTAACAATTAATAATAAAATAACTCATAGCTAAGGGTGAGAAAAATGAATAATATATGACATCATTAGTATTTCTACTCATCCTGGTCGTTTCAAACAATAAAATTCATATCTCCCTCCACATATATCACTAAAATGATTGGTATATTGATGTAGACATATATCCATTATCTTAGGATGTCTTGGTTACAAGAACATATTCAGGAAAAATGTCAATCAAGGATTGGGTCATTCCCATGGTCATCAAATATGTGGGGAAAGAAAATGCATTCACACTGGTATATTGAATGGGATGAATTCCGAGAGAGGTAGGAACTGATTCTTCTGATCCCTAAGGTGTGGGTTCTATAATAAGGGATGTTGGAGTATGTCACTTATAGGATAAATAATGTGGTGATACCAATTATCATTAGTATTGTCTAAGGTTAGAATCATACCTCTTTTATTAATATCACATGTTTTGTCCACAACCTCATTAAGATGAAACTTCATCTTGAGATGAATTGTTTCACACTTCCTCTAACACCTGGTTTGTGAAATAGGCATTATTTTCATTTTTTGGAATGTGAGTTTAGAATGAAATTGTTGGAGGGTTGTTAGAATTAAAAAATGTATAATTCATTGTGAAAAGCCATGAAATTTTCTGGATCTCACCTCTATGATGGATAATGAAATGTAAGAATAACTACCAACATCAACACACTGGAAAAACTCCTCCATCTATGATGGATAGAATGGTACACTGGCTAAAATGTTTTCATAAGGCATCAAACACAATTCAAAATGACCCTCAACCATGTATATTTCTTGATGGATTGGGTCTACTAGTAGAGGATCTACTGAATCTACTGAATGCTCACCTGCATCCTTACGAACAATCACATTATCTTTTAAACAATCATGGAGGGAACCTTCTTGTTCTTAAAAAATCACAAATTAACTACCAGAATAATTGAAGATAATGAGGGATATTTAATACCCTATATACTTGGAATTTCCATATGAGAAGGTTGTGAAAATTTTGATTGCATCCTTTTCTTTTTCTTATTCATTTCTAATTAAGGACCTCAAGAGGGGGTTGAAGTTGGAACTATCACACCATAATGGGAAATCACCACCCTTAATCGAGCCTTTCATCATATGGACCATTCACCACAATATCCAATTTCATCACCAAATTCCTCCCCCATGACCATACGATGGGGATTATTTTTATTGGAAGGTAGGAACATAGATGTTCAGTAACATCCTCTGGTATCCTTACATATAATGAATGTTAGAATTTTGGCATGGACACTGTGGCATATTATGAACCACAATTGAGTCAAACTCACCAATTACTCAAAAATATGGTACCCCTACTCATCCTTAGTAATCTGAAGAGTTCCATGGAGGACCATTCAGTGGACTCATGAGGAATAAAATATCCAACCCCAATGACTCATGTAGACTACATCAATGTATCCTTGGATGGCCCACAACTCCTCATGATGTTTTCAAACGTAATATAATGAGGCACAATGATATAATAAAATCTATCCCAAACAACCTCTAATGGGAACAATATGTCCCATTGGGTTTCCTTTGAATACATGGCCTTACAGATATCTAATTTCATAGATTAAATGGAATTAACATGTCCCAAACATCCCTTTTAGCCATATTTGTACATCCCTCTGTCAGAAATGGAAAACATTTAACCTCCTTGTGTGCTGCGAATGGATCTTTTGACCTCTTGGAATCCAATTGATTCCTTGGCCTCTAATTGTGTTCAACAATAAGGTGATATAAATACCCACTTAAAAAATTTTATAATTGTATGTTTGTATATGAGTAGATCCAAATATCTACATAAAATTGCAATAACTCGAAAGCAACATCCTAAGGGGGGAGGCATATTTGCAAACCAGTTTCTTTTCTAGTTAAATTTCGCTAAAATTGCTGACCTACAATCATGTTCTTTTCAAATCAAAACTATACAGTTCTAGGACACTTTGATTGGATTCACAATAATTGGAAGGTAAAACAGAATCATGCATTCCATTGGAAGATGAGTACCCCGTTGACACAAGAGAAATAATCCCCTCCCAAAGAAACATCATATAGGTTCTCCCCCTAAGGCTATCCATACCATCATTAATAAATATTCCTATCAGCACAAGATCATATTTCTTACTGGAGAAAAATTCTATATTGTTTTATGAAATCCTGGACATCCAAATATATCAATATAATGGTTCTTACACTGTTTATACAACGAAGGAATGGTATGAAGATTGTATTGTGGAATTCCTAAATGTTTTGATATTCATAACCACTAAGATGTGCCCCCATCCCACCATATAGAACCTGGAAGGGTCATGTGATAATATAAGAAGATTCTAAGTTATAATTTTGATAAAGGTGGCTATAAGTCATTCCTAAAAAGGGATCTCATGTCCATGGTTCTCATCCCTAACCATATTATTTTCCATAATAAATTTTGGAGACTTGAACCCCCCCTTATATTCTGTCGGGAGTAAGTACCCACTCAAGTACATGGAGCCGAAGCCATCAAATTGGACCAACAGATGAACAACAAGCAAAACCTCCCATCCCCTATATACGAACATCTTACCGTCAACCATGGGATAATATACACCCAATGAACTCTTGTAATCCTTCGTATGACTGGACATAATCTTTATGAAATCTGTGTCATAATGTGTCTACATAATAAAATACTCACCCCATGTTTTGAAGGGGAAATACTCCTTAGGATGGACACATTTTAGGTATGTATTCTCTAGTAAATGAATTATCTATCGAGTTATATAATGGTGTTCGGTCAATTCATCCTAAGGAGATTGGGGGGGGGGTATTTATTCATACATGTTATTAAGGTTATGTTCATCACAAATCTGTTTCATTTCTCAAAGACTAAGGCCGACATCGCAATGTGTGAGGTGAATGTTGTTTTCATCCAGGACCCAATGGCTGAACAATTCCACCATGAAATTATTATTGAAATATGTAAATTTTAGTTATATATAGATATCCTCATACATCCGAATTTCCTTCAGCGCTCTAGGGTGTTCATAATTAATTCATTTAACCCACAAGGGTAACCCATAGTTCATTCCAAAGATTCCCCCACATGTAGAAGTACCAATTAGAGATCGATCAATACATTTGATTCATGGCATACAAACATATTTTCATCTTATACATATGGATGTCCCAGTATGATACCTGATCAATCTCATCAATGTATGTCGACATTAATGTCAGCAGATGACCATCCTTATGGTCCCCCATAGAGATAAAGTGGCCCCGTTGGTGAAATGTTTTCATGATGATTATTTGGGACCTTCTATATCCTGATAGAGGGAATAAATGATGACTTCAGTGTAGGGATGGATACGTCATTATTATGAACAACCCCAAAAATGGTCAAGAAGTGAGAATGGTGATAGCTTGAGAATTTTGTTTCCATGAACATTAGCATAGTTTGCTGATATAACCAGACTGAACAATGACATGTTGGTTCCATGATCACTACCATTATCTCATGGAGGCCTATTAGTTCCCTCACCTTCCACATAGATTCATTTTCACATGGTTTATCCCAATTAGAAGCCATAAGACAATAATTATGTGGCACATGTCAGATAATGAAAACATAATATCTTGTCAAAAATAAGTGTATGAAAATTCCTACTGTTTTATGGGTATTGCATGAATCGGTAAGGAATTCATGAACAACATAAAGGGGTAAAAAATATCTTAATATTCACAGGACACAAAGATAATATAAACTCTATAAGACATCATGAAAAATTAATGACCGTCTTCAGGACTCACGAACGGGTGGCCTGAACATGGATACATGAATCACCAAAGACCGAATCATTAGTTCATTGAATCTCGTGATGCGTACAAGGAACAAGAATCCTCATATCCAATGTCCAATAAATCACTGAAATTCACTATTTTATGAAGTCCAATGAAAGAGATTTGGCTGAATAGAATTGTCTTTTGGACTCCTGGATATAGTTATTGACCATTGTTCATGGTATGATATTGCACCGAGAGAAAGAGAAATAATGACCAAGAAGATAGGTGTTTTTTGGAATGTTTTTTCTCTATCCCCTTACATAGAGGCTATTCACTGAACACTAAAGGTCACATTGTAGACAAATGTTTACCCAAATCAATAATTTGTGACGCTTCCAAGGAAATTGGATGACATTATTTTTCTTCATAACTGAGACATTGTCCACTTCAACTATGATCATGATGAAAGGGGGCATTTTATGGTGCATATTAAATAAGAATTTAAAAAATAAAAAGGAATAAATACCAAAATATGGGTATTATTTCCCCCCCAAAAAATTGATACAATGTCTTGTGGGTTGCCTAAGCATCCTAGAGGCTCATGATCACACGAAAATTTTAAGCTCATGTGAAGGATATATGCATGGTGCATAACCGGTGCAAAAATCCCCACAGATCCCCCTTTGATAATCCTTCCAATTCACATGAAGGCCCCTTAAACAACCAAATGGGTTCCCTCGGTCCTCATAGTTTATCATTGGGAAGCACCTATAAACGATCTGAAAAACTTTGGTAATGTGGGTAGGAAATATTCAAAGTTATATACCCCTAGTATTAAGGAATATCACAAGTCAAATCATCATTGGGAAGAATAAAATCCCATTGATGGTATTCAATCCTATTGACAAGACATTAGTACCATCAAGACATAAAACAATGAAGATAAATGGGAGGAGGTGAGAGGGGTTTACATTCATTAAAAGACATTCATCACACCCTATATGACATGAATGACACCATGAGTCCTTGAAGACATGTCTATTTCATCTGGTGAAACCCCATTTTATTATCTTCAATCCTGTAAGGAAGTACTTATGTTTGTATGAGAAACACCATAATGATAAAGGGACTATTAAATAGACATTTCCACTAAATTCTTAATCACACTCCATATGGATAGTATTTTTCAAGCACGACATCAACTGAAAATTGACTTATAATCTAGATATTACTCTTGAAAACTGAAAAAATCCATGAACAATCTAAAATAAAAAAAGGGGATGAAAAGGAAAGAGGTGATAGGGGTTCACTATCACCAAAAGGAATATGATACATATGTAGAGACTCAAAAGATTATTTGAGCTCCTATTGAAACATTTATCTCACCTCGTGAAACCTTGTGTCCTGTCAACCTTACATTTTGGAAGTCCTCACGCATGTACAAGAAGCTCTGTATTGCACTAAAGTGGAAAGGACATATTTTTTCATGTAATTCTTGATCACCCCCATGTAACCCCCATTGGTCACACTAAATATGTTCAAACAATAGAAGAATTAACCTCAATAACCAACATGAAATATCACATGAGTCCCGTAAAAATTTACATAAAACATAGGGGTTCAAATATGAGGAGGTGAAAGGTATATACTGTTTCTGAATAATATTTGATACACCCGGTGCACCTATAGTGAAATCTTTTAAGACACCAAGACAATTCTCCCAAGGGATCACGATTTAATTCCATTAGACACTTATATCTCATGGGAACCCCTATACGTGTCAATTTGATAACATGGATGTCCTCTGACATGAAGAAATGATCAAATACGTCTTTTTCAATAATCATATATATGAGTTGTTGAGGGAGGGAACACAAAAATGCTGAAAATCAAGCTACACATTTGAAGAAGTTCAAAACACAGACTCACAATACAACGTGGCACTAGGACCCTTCGTTAATTCCATCCTGGACTCACGCTAGATACACTATATAAAATATTGTGTATCTAGGGTGGAGATTCCTATAAATCCCCTACCCAATTTTGAAAAATGCACCACTACTATGAATGTTGGATGTCCAAATTCAAGAGGATTCGGCCGTAAATTTTAACAGGATTCTTAGAGTGGCAGATCATATGACTAAGATTCTTTCTGTCGAGTAATATTCTGGTGGACAACGAGAGTGGTCATGCACTAGGAAAAAAGTACTTCGTGGGATCATCCATATATCACAGAAATTATATCTAGTAGGTAATGTAAAGAAAATCACACATGCATGGAAGACAATGTGATAATAAAGATAAATATGCACTAAATAAAACTATGGTATTTATAATATAATGCTGAGAGCCAAGATCAAAGTCGAATGGATTAAGAGAAATACATGATTTCCACCACTCATTCACTTTTCATATGTCATAAAAAGATACATGGAAACCCCATGACTTGTCATGTTGATCATAGGAAATTCCTTCGGTATGCCACATGGGACATGCAGAACACATCATACATGTAATAATGTGTCACTCGACTCTCTCGTGGACACCACATTGATCTTGGAAACCCCGAAAATTCATCACCCATGAAAGGAGAACTCCCATAGACACATCACCTAACACATATAATGTTGTTATGACATGTCATCGGAGTCCTTTGAAAGCATGTAGACATAATTACCAATATCTCAGGATGACCTTTATGAAATTCAACTATGTCTTGTGATGCCGTTTGGACATGTAGAATAGGTCTCATGACGTCTCCGTGAGGTGTTAGACAAGATACATGACACCACTAGGACTATGCTAAAGTGAATCTTCTGAAACCCCATATAAGGGTTACGAAAAATTATGTGATGAATTCCATGACATTTCAAATGGGTAATATGACCCCCTCTATACAAGATATCCATGCCAATAGTGAATCCCAAGACATTTTTTTATTTCTCATCCTCTATGTGTATGCCTCAACCTACATGGTATCCCATAATTTGGTGACATTTCATTTACACTATGTCTATCAACATACCTACAGGGAATCTAATCACAGGATGATATTGATGATTATGGGTGTTTAAGCATCGATAAACAGGGCATCTCATGATATGTTGATATTTCCCAACCTCAGCATGTAATCCCTGACCAACATGGTAGCCTTTGTGTATGCCTCAAAACATATGAACTATGAAAACTAATATTTCCACCATAACTGTGATATGTTGAATACCGTATTAATTCCTAATATATACACCAAAAACCCTGAAGACCATCCCAATACATAGATCCCATATCCATATTCTATGTGGCTGCTCAACTTCTCCATCCTTATTTCTACCATAGACCATATGTAAAATGATCTTAGGGGGATGAAATTAACACCTCATTAAGAATAATAAATCATCATAATTCTTGGAACCCTCAATTTTTAAGTCTTTCCACAAGAGGAACAACAATAATTATGATTCCTAACAAATTCTGGATACATAATAAACATCACCCCAAGGTTAATGCTCCATATTAATCATCCTGGGAAATATCATCCTCTAATACACCTTACTTAATGAAATTGAATGTATTTCTCTCTACCACCTATTACTAAAAACTAGCACTGATCAAACGGGCTTATGAAATTGCACTGATCAAGAAATCTATACAATATAACTCAGGGTTATAAGGGAAGCCTTATTTTGTAATCCCCAATATTAGTAGAACAATAATAAACTATTATTCCTTACATAACAAGGATGCATATGACATCTTCCAAAGAGTCAAGCTCAATTATATGGTTTATTAGTACCATAAAGTTATTCTTAATTCGTGACATTAAACTACATTGGTCAAAAAAATTATGTGGGTTTTTATTCTTACGACAACCAAGATACCGTGTATGCCTTATGTCGGCTCAATCTCATCATCAGTATATTAATCACCTCCCAACATGGGAACATTTTCTGAAATTATTTGTAATTTATATTCAATATACAATCAACTTCCTATTATTGGGGAGTGATGAAGAACCTCATATACATACATATGGACTCACCCCATTAGGTCCAAATCTTTTTCATATAGAAGATGCTTAACACATATTAATTTCATTGGGGTAAATAGTCTCATATAGGTATAAGGATGTGAATCTCGAATATATCTTAAACCTATAAGATCATATGAGAATAGGAAATAATTCCCTCCAAAATAGTGTGATGAGCCCAACCTCCCATCCTATCAAAAAATGTGAGTTTGAAAGAGTTGATAGGCCTAAAACAAACAGATGACCATCAGTCTTTGGAATGCATTTTTTTACCCAACTATGGATTAGGGAACCACTGGGAGATTCATGGGAAGATGAAACAAATGTAATAATAATTGTGTATGATTGAGTGGGTCCATAAGATACCCATAAATTGTATCATCGAGAGAAATCCCATTACATGTTCCATGTTAAAACCAAATGAAACATATACCAAATGTATTAGATAGATTTGGACAGAATATGAAGATTATTGTGAATCAAGTGATGTAGTTGATGAACATTTGACGATTAGGTTAAATATAAGACTAAAATGGTATGTTGATGTTTATAACATTATTAGATATATGAACGAGGGAGTTCAAATAAGTACGATGATCATGGAATATAGTCACACATGTTTAATATAAATTATGTAACTTGATATTGTTGATAATTATTTTGAATATAATGAATGGATTTACGATAGGAATAAGGAGTATTATCAAATAAAAATAAATGAAACGTGGTATTCTGAACAAAGATCCAATAGTAGAAATGATACAAGTGGAAAATTAATTCTTTAAAAAAACTTGTTCAGAAGTGTATATTTTATATAAAACAAAAAAGGATGGTTTCAAAAAGAAATTCATATCTTAATGGAATTTAATTTGATGAAAACTTTTCCATGGTTATCATACAAGAGGAAAATAAAATATTTATCATCATTTTAGTACAGAGATTATTAAAGATAATTTAAATGGATTTGAAATATTTATTCCAAAAAGGTTAGACAGATGGATAAGTATACAAGGGGAATTTTTGTAGATTTATTTTATATTATAATTGTAAAAAGGTGATTTTGATACTATAAAATGCATAAATATTTGATGATAATGGAATTAATAACGTTTTATAATTAGAAAATCGAAACAAAACTTCATTAATTTAGATATTCCATGTTGATAAAAGTATTTTATTGTTTTATAGATTACCCAACTATAAGTTCAAATAATTATCCCAGAAGAAAAATATACACAGGACCCGATGATATTTTTTGTTATAGAGGTGTCCATAAGGGTGTATACACCAATTACCTTGACCATAATCCTAATAAAAGTTGGTGAAGATAATTTTTTAAATGAAATGGAATTAAGAATATTTATTTTAAATCCTTATATAAATGATAGATTCATGACATGACATAATATATATTGTTACTCGTTATTATTGAAATCAATCCAATACCATAAAATAATGTGTTTTTCTATAATATTGTATTTTCATATATACTTTAATTACTTTATATTAGTTATTGATGTATAATAATATAATATAGAAATATTTAAAAGATCATATAAATACTAACTATGAATGTGGATTTCATCCTATGAAGTCCACAAATAGAATAAAATATCAATTTTTAATAGTTGGGTTGAATTGAACAAAATGAAGAATTCATGAATTACCTTGAGATCTAGTAAATCTAAATATTTGGTTATATCATATGTAGTTTCACAAATGATCACGATGAAGACACAAGTTAAGGATATTATGTTTATTATTCAATATCATCTATTAATTTTCCACAATAAACAATGTATAATTAATGTATCCACTAATTAAAATAAATATATAATATCCCAAAATATTGATATTAAATATAATTTATGGAAACAATAATGTTGATGGGATTCAAAAATTTTCATCTTGTTAGATCCAATGAACAAAAAGGTTATTTCCTTCCCATGAAACATAAAAATGAGCATTTTTAAAATCCATTTTTTTAAATGAGAGGGAAACCACTCTAAAAAACTAAGGACTATCATTCTGTGAGTTTCATACTCCCTATATAATTGGTAATATTTTTTTATGATGGAGTGATGTAATCTAATAGGTATTAAACTTCATTTTATAAGATATTTTATTTTATTTATTGAGTGAGTGTAGAAAAATTTATTAAAATGATTTTCCATTTTTAAAACTAATTTATTTAAGGTGGTACCTCTTATGAAATTTTTTAAAGGAAAACATTGATTTCTAAAGAAAATAATATTTTTTCTATAATGAATTATCTTAATAATTTTTAGAGTTTATTAGTTATTGGCTCATTAAATTAAAGATGTTGATTCCAAACCCTTCAAATTCGATTTTCCTTTATTTTCAAAAAGTGGGAGAATGGAAGAATAAAATTTTAGTGACATTAAATAAATGAAGTGGACTCATTTGTATGTTAGAAATGATTATGTATTTGAAAAATAATCTAATGGGATGATATTTTGTAACCAATATACGTAAGATGTTATATTTTACCAATACATTAGTCAACATTAATGATTTCAATGGGGTATAGTGGTAGATGAGAATACATATTCATTAATAATTTGAGGAACCTGGAAGAGAAATTATATCACAATATAATTATGAGTATATCAAAGATGTATTTTTTAAGTATTATCTATGATATTATTTCTATATGTTTTGAAGGGATTCCAATGTTATTCAAATTGATTCAAATACGTGTTATGATGTGTGAAGATGTTATTTTCAAATTTTTCTTATAAATGGTGAAAATAAAATTCCATAAATGATTGTTTTTTGGTTTATAATAGATTTATAGAGAATTAAATATATTATTTCTGGAATCATGAGATTTCATCGAGATGTTAAATGATTCATTTTATAAATTTAATTTGGAGTAATTAAAGGAATTCCTATGTTTTAAGGGTAATATCTTACATTATATGTGTCATACTATTCTTGGTAAGAGTTATTAAATATATTAATGAGTTCAGAGATACATAATTAGAGACATTTATAGATATACTAGTTTCATACTAAAAACCATAATGGAAATTATGTTGTTTTATGGTTGATATAATTTTTTAAAAGGTAATCCATGAATTTAAAGCAGTAAAATTAATTCTGTATGAGTAACAAAAACATTATAATAGTGATTTTAAAAGACTCAAAATAAGGGTAGTATTATTTTATATGGATAATGTAAATGGTTAGTGGTGAGTTAAAATTTTTTAACAGAATACTCTATAAGGTAAATTCAATCTTATGAAACATTATATTCTTTACCAAAATGTCAAAATGAATGAGAACAAAATACATTATATATGATCCAATAGAATGAAATATTTTTATATTTTTTGATATAATAATTAGAATATAAGACAAAAATTATCTATAGAAATATACACCACACTTATTCAGTAGATATTTTGATTATTGATGAGAATGAATAATCAAGAAGGTGATTTTTTAAACAGAAGAAATGTTTCCATATGTTTCTTATAATGTTGCGATGAATCTATATGAATGAAAACATTAATGTGTAAGACATTATAATATATTATAGAAAACAAATTCCAAATGAATTTTATATTAGTTTTTAATAGTGGTAAAACACAACATACAAAAAAACAAAAAGAATCATTCACAATAATGGTAAAAACTAGTGATGAAAAACACAGTGGAATAGATAGAACCTAAAAAATCATGAACAATGGAGGATAACACTGTAAAATTAATAATATATATACAAGATACTATAATAATATTATGATAAAATAAATCAATGGAATATCAATTTTATAATAATGATGATAAGGACATTAATTTTCTTAAGAGGATAAAATGAAGTGTATATATAATTGGTAATTGGAACATTCGAATCTAACTAATAGAATATGACCTTTGGGATGAGATAATTGGAGCTAGACCATAATAAATTTTATTAATGAAATAATTGTTAAATAGTAATTAAAATAAATGTCTTAAAAAATTTATAATATCATTTGAAATTAATATATTTATTATTAAAAAATTACAAATTAATCAATGAATATTAATTAAATTACATATATACGACATTGATCATAAAGAATTTACTACAAGGTAGTGTATTTTTATTTCTGGTTCCAAAACATGAATATGAAATACAACAAGAGTATTATTTGAAAAATAAAAATATCATATAAATAAAAATATCTTAATAAAAATTAATTAAAATTTTAGTTCAACATATCAATATTATCAACTGTTTAATTTTCATTATTTTAAGAGAATATCAAGATTTTTACTAGATAATAAAATTCAAAAATTATATACAAGAAGTATTACAAAATTATTATTCATTAAAATTGATTTAATAATTATTTTAATTGTGTCCATTAAATGTTATGTTATATTATGAATATTATTTATTTTAATGAATAATTTTTTTTTTCAAAATGATATAATTTTTCTATGGTCTAAAATAAAATTTGAATTTTATGAAACATTAAATTTTTAAAAAATAATTATCACGTAGAAAAAGTTATATAAAATAATTGATTTTTGTACTAAAACATTATAATATAAAATACAATAAACTTTATAAAACCATGTGATTATACCATGTCTATGACAATTTTTTTCATTTTCTATGCCAAATAATTCAATAGAAAATGTTCAGAAATTTGTAAACAATCCTCCATTTTTTCACTACAAATAGACACCCATTATAACATTCCTCCAATCTCTATTGATATTGGGAATGAAATAAATTTGATGTTCTATCATGTAATAGTCCATTAAATGAGGTATTAATGTTCTATGATTTCATTCAAAAGACATAATAAGTTATCATTCAACGTTAGAGTTCCAAACAAGTTTTAATTCTTTAATTGTGTTATTTTTTAATGTATTTTTATTTTAATACTAAGAGTTATTATTTAAAAAATTATGAAATTCCTTATCATATCATTAATGATATATAATTTTACCTTATCTTTATGAATAATTCATATATCAGTATATTTTATAAACTCTCAAATAGTAAAAAAAGAACAAAATGTTTAGAAAAAGTTAGAAATTTTATGATTTCATAGAAATGGTGCATCAAAATTGATGTAATCATGTGGATTAAGTACCTATCACAAATGTGTCTAGGTGTAAAAACATGAATTATTTTTTTTCTATTAATTGATTGTTAAATTGGAGCACAATGAGTTGGACTAACTACACACCATGTCTGACACTCATGTGGGAAAGGATTTTGATAATTCACATCATCTTTATGAAATATAATGATGGATGACTTATTATTGATATACCTACACCATGAAATTATCACCCTCTATTACCATATAATTATTAATTTTATAATAATGCATACGATTTCATTGTGAATATTCCTACGGAATGAATTTTAACTAGTTAGATATATCATTCAATTGAATGTGGAAACAATGATAATCTATATGTCAACAATTTTGATAGGGATTATTACTGATTACATATTGATGATTATGTATTGGGATACATAGTGAACATTTAAATATTTAATTTTTATCCCTTCATTTCTATTTTTATGTAATATACATAATATATAAAGAGTGGGAATTTGTAAGTCTCTTGAGATAATCTAATTGTGGTTTTGGTTTAATTCTTACCCTTTTATGTATGTTTTCATACAACATGGAATTGATTGCATGATTATGATGTCTAATATTATTCATTATATCATTTTGATTTAATATATTGTTATCAATGTGTTTTTTTGTTATTATTATTTAATCAAAAAATTTATTATACTCACATTTTCATTTGTTAGTGAATAATTATATTCATTTTTTACTTCTATATTATTTATTTCATGCTTGTGATATTATATATTTTCTAATGTTATTACACTTACTCAGTACCTAAGATAAAACATTTATATTTATTCCCATTTCCCCAAAAATCCATGAATATTACAACATGTGACACACAGATAATCTAGGAGAAATATTAATGTTTTTTAATCTGGTGAAATAATTTTTTTTAAATGTTACTTAATGTCCATTCAGGTACCTAGTTTTTTGAGAATGATATATTATGTTTTCATCTATAATTTAATATCATAAATATTAACAAAATAATTACAATAACCCCTAATTCCTTGATATTAGAATTGGGGTTGTTATTGGTGGTTTTGGAGAATGATTAGTAAAATCATTAGTAACTTGATAGAATATAATATTGTTATTGAACATTACCATTTGAAAAAAAAACAGGACATTCTAGAAAAATAAATATATTATACAAAAGGAATAATATATATAATAATTATATACCATAACTTGTAATTAATTTTTCTTCCAATGAATAATTATCTATATACCATTTTTTAAGAAGACCCTATAGGAAGTAAAAAAATACATATCAACATTGGATATAAATTCCAGGATTTCCCCTCAGAGCTTTTGGATGAGGTTGGTGTTGGATTGGAGAATATTATTACTATACAATGGTATGTAACTCAGGATAGGACCAGTAATCATGACCATATAGAACAATATGTTCTTCCGTAGTATAGTGAATTTTTTAGTCCACATAATGAGGAAAAACGTATACAAATTAATGAATCCACTAATCCATTATTTTCAGTAAAATAAATTATGTATTTAACGAATTTATTCATTTATTTGGGATATAGTGGAAAGAAAGATATTATCATTTTTTATATCATATAATTGAATATAATGATTAATAATTGTATTTAATTCAAAAAAAAGGAGGAATAGATATAAATCATAGATTGGAATGATTATAAAAAAATATTAAAGGAGAAATATTTTACCCATGGGAATAAATCTAATATGGAATGTAATTTTTAATAATTTAAGTCAATATGATGAGGAACTTATGGATTATTATTATGGTAACATTATATGTCTTGTGATGAAGTATTTATATTATGTATGCAACTGTAAAAGCTAGACCATTTTTTCTATTATGGACTAAATCCAAGTGGGTGATGGTAAATATCCAGTATATAATTTTCTTCATATATGGAAATTGTTTAATGATTGATAAATATTTGGAATTATTGAAATAATTTTTTTAATGGAATGTAGTGGAATACGAGTGATCCTAGGAATCATATTGAATGAAATTGGGAAAAGGATATTATCAGAAGGTCAAGTTTCAGAATTCAAATTACTATGGGAAGAAATAAATCAGGGATAACATAAATGGAATGGCTGTTTTGAAAATTTTTCGTAATAAAGACCACTAGGATAACAAATTAAAAGGAATGAAATAATCCCTTAATGTCGAATTATTAAATTTCCATGAAATGATACACTATTCAAATCAATTCCCTAACAAGGAATAGAATATACCAAAAAAGAGGCCATGAATGAAAGGATGTGATTTTATTATAACAAAAGAAAAAAAATTATTTTTAGATGCTATTATTGAAGATAACTTGATCATAAACTCAACGTTACCTATTCCAATATTGATTATAGATCAACAGAATATTTCACATCTTGTGACTTTTTAAAAAAGAATTAATCGTCCATAGATGCTCAAAGGATGTATTTTTTCATTCAATACACAATATAGAAATAATAATTCATTGAAAGTGTGTTTCTATTTATATTTTCAAATTCTAGGAGGTTATTTAACAAAAAAACGTTTTTATACAATTGGTTTACTTTTACCTAATCAATGGGAGATATTGGATATCAATTTATAATAAAATAAATTGTTATTTTTAGAGGTAGATTAACATATATGAGGATGTAATTAAATGCATTTCATTTAAATTCGAATCTTCATTACATATGTCTTATAAGGAACCACCTATAGGGGCTCATATTATTTAACTTCATATAGATGATGAATCATTAAATCATAAGTATATCCTCATAATAGATGGTTTATCCATTTCTAGTGAATTTTTTGGCATATTTCTTAAATTATAAATTGTACATTCACATGACATTGATTTTGAGTTCTCTATCGACCACATCATTAATGAAAACCACTTTTTTCATCCCCCCTCTATAATGGATCCCCTAGTATTAGTGGAATTAAAGAAACTAACTCATGTCATATGTGATAAGGGATTCATAGTCTTTAGTGTTCAGCATTATGGAGAAATAATTATATTTTTGAAAAAAGGATGGGTATACAAGTTGGAACATAAATTATAGAGTAATAAATGAAATTAAAATAAAGATCAATTTACCTTTACCTAACATTAATGATATGCTTCTTTAACATCAATGAGATTAAAACATTTCAAATATGGATATTCATTCTGGTTTTCACTATTAAAATTTAATAAGTTCTATACACTTAATATAGAACTTCATTCTAGGTATGTGTAATACGAGTTCACAAGTATTAATTTTTATTTAATAAATCGACCATCATTGATCATGGATTTAAAAAAATATATAATTGAAGGATTATCTAGGTTTATTTAAATTTTTAGTGCAATATTTATATACAATAATTTTTATGAAGAACCTGGAGACCATTTATGAATTTACGTCAACACTCTATATAATAAGTGTCATTATGGGAAATTTAGAAGGTGTGTATTTTGGATTCAACAAGTTCCTTTTCAATGTAATATTATCTATAATTATAGAATATTAGTTAAATATTTATAGACAATGGTCGTTTAATAATGGACATTACAAATGAATATTATTAATATATATACTTTATTTTGTTTCTTTATTCATTATTAGTGATTCTATAATTATTTTCCTAATTATAAATTTTTTTTATCCAAGAAGACACGCAAAGGGGTGATATTGTCATGGTATCTGGGTTGTGATGTAATAATTTAGAATCTGGATAACATATAGTTTTATGAAATGGTATTGTCCTTACCTCCTAATATATAAAAATTTGTTATATATAGTGATTCATCATAGAATTTACTATGGTGATTACTTACATACAATGATAAAATTGGTTCATATGCATCAAGATAGATAAAGATACATTATTTTGACAATCCAACCCAGGACATTGAATTAGAGGTATTAATCATAACATTAAATGTATCGATAAAATGTCATTATTGTTAAATTCAAGATATATAAGCTATAAATGAACATTTTAAATATAAATTCACTTATAAATTTCACAACATGAGACCGAGTTGATATTCAGATCTAGTAATGGAATATGACTTTGTAATACACCACTATCCTAGAAAAATGGTGCTTGATGTATTGAGTATGGTGGATCAGGGAGTTAAATCCATTATGGTGATGGACAAGGATCCAATATTCCGAAATTTATTAAAGTATGATATATATGTAATTATGAAAATGGTAGCACCATTTATATTTTATGTAATTTCACAAAATTATGTACAGATGAAGATAAAGTGGTATCAATAGGATGATAACTGTTTACAAAAAAAATATTATAGCCACAGATAGTGTGAAATTGATATGCTTATTAAATAAGAAATGAAAGTTTATTTTTGAAAATAGATTATATATATACCATTAGTAGTAGTGGTGGATATGGAATATCTGGATGAAGAACATATCTTAAACATATATATATATATACCATATTTGTACCATGAAATAAATGGATCTTGAAAATCAATTCTAGTGGGTTAATATAAAGTGAGAAACTTCTAGCTATGTTTCTAAATTCCTGGTTTAAATACAAGTAAAGGCTGAGTGACAACATCCAAAGGGTTTGATGAATCCCATATATTTACTTATGTAAAATATATTAATCATATATGATATGTATTATTAAATGAATATTATGAAAAAAAATATCTTTAACATATTTGAATCCATGGAACAAAATAAGTTATTTTAGTAATATTATGTATTTTAATTATTTAAAATTATTTTTAAAACATATAAATAACTTTCATAACTCTAAAATTTAAATTAATTTTTGAAAAATGAATTTCATTTGTATTATTAATACCAGATTAAAAAGTTAAAAATAAATAATTTATTTTGGATATAAAAATTTAATATAATATTTAAAAAATAATAAATCTCTAAAACCATGAGTAATATACTGGTTTTATTTTTCTAAAGCCAATATATCTTCTGAATATTTAAATAAATCATATGAAAATCCTACCTCATTTTTTATAAATATCTACCATTTATCCCATTAATCCTTAGATAAAATGAATTGATCATGAATTACATCAAATTTTTCCTCTATATATAGTCTATCTACGTAGGTTCTGTGATTCAACGGATCTCACCTAAACCTTTATGATGATATCATTAATTATATGGGATTATATCCTATTCTATTACATTCTCATGTTATTATTTCATATTCCGTTTAATTTCAATATTAAATGACATTATGTATATTTTATAGATATTTATTATTATATTATTAATGATAGATCACCATTATATGACAGTATACTACAATAATTATCCGTTGATGTGATCAAACATTCCTATAAAAATAAATTATACAAAAAAATTATTCATTTAATAAAGTGTGAGATTCCATAGTAATGGAATCTCTATATGGTTAAAAACATCCGGATAATGAATATGAAATAAGTTAAACTATGTTTAAAAAATAATTTTTTTGGAAGGGTATTAACTAAATCATCACTCTCTGCTCATAATGTTTCCAAACTACACACTAGGGTTAACACTCCCAAGATATATACATCGAAAAAATAAAATTCCAATTATGAATACAATGAAATGATTAGATCATAATGATATCATTACACAATGAAAGTAATACAAACTAGTACATTATTATCCTTCCATCAATAATGTTACATTGAATTATATTTTTAATGATAATATTGTTTAATCTTCACCATGTTAACCACAACATTCCATTGAATGGGTAAATATTGATAATTCCAAAATGTATTCATTGAATATGTTTAATTTTGGAGTTTTTCACCGAGTATCAATTTATTATACATTGATTACATGTATATTTTATGTATTTAATTTGAAATTATTTTCTTATTATATATTATTCAATATTTTAACACTGTATTAATGAAATAATGGTGTAGAATATTTTTCACATTGGTATGGGAATAATAGTATCCTCTATGATGAAATCAATGATGTGAAATGAAAATAATATTAATACAATTCTTCTATTTGATAACATACTATGATGTGATACATAGTATTTATAATGTCAAATGAGAGTGCTCATAAGAGAATGAGTCTTCTTCTCCTAATGTTTACACATATTAATATCGATGATGAGTTATTATAAGACCCAAAATTCTTGTAATAATTTCACTTATTTCTGGGTTTTTATATATTTCTATATATAATCATGTTTGGGGGTCCATATACTTTATGATAATTATTATTGAATGTCATGACCAACAAAATTGGATTTACTGACAAAGACTGCCACACCATATATTGGTGTGATGTTGGGTATGTTGGGTGTGATCTGATTTTAATTTCACTAATTTATTAGTAGAAGAAGGATTTTCCCCTTCCATCATTATGTATATTGATATCACGATGCTTTGATTAGAATAGAAACATCAAATTAAATTCTATGTCCATGTGGTAATGAACAATTTATTTGAGATACTCAGGGGATTATTTTTCGAGTAAAAAGGTTTATGACACCATCATGAAAAATTATTGTAATGATATTCTTAAAAAAAATAATTATATATATTATTTATTCTTATCTAGTCATGTACTTTTTAACATTATGTACTTTCTCGTAAGCACGTTGATCCATTTTAATACAGTAATAATGGACTTTAGGATACAAAAACTAAAGCCAATGGGAAATAATAATTTAGGGTCACCGAATAAGTTACCTTGTTGATCATGATTAAATTATGATTTAGTTTCATTATTGGAATAAATATTATTCCAATGATTATAAAATAATTTAAATTCTATTATTTTGATTGCATTATTTATTTAATAATTTATTCATTGGCATATGAATAAAAATATATCTATTTATTATGACAAATATTTATAAAAATTTTATTCTTTGGTATGTGAATGTAATACTAATTTATGAATTAAATTTTTATTTCATTGTTCAAAAAATGTAAGTGGAGTTAAAATGTACCAATTCCATTTATAGTGAAAATATAAATTAATAAGTCATATATATAATACATGTTATTGTGATAGTTATAATGCACTAAAAAAATATAATATTATTATTATATGTCATGGGGTTTAACAAAGTTAATAAATATTACATAGTTATTTAAATGAAATGAATAAATATTTTAATAGAAATCCTAAATCTAGTTATAAATAGATGTCTATGTGTATTGTGTAGTGACCCTAAAATTGATAATAGTACTATGTTTAGCACAATGAATTCCTTATTTAATCCACCACCCCTATGACTCTCATGAATGAGAAAGACAAGAATGATTTCTTTTGGACAATATAATTTTTGATCAAGAACAGAAAGTGAAATATATTCGAATCTCTGTTCTAGTACCTCCCTATTTAGTGTTGTTTCTCATAGATCATAAAATCAATGTTTTTATTACCATTAGAGGGATTAAATCATTTAATCATCACAATTCAATGAAGGATATCATATTTGGTATTTTTAGATTTTCAACATTCACCAATAAAGAATGTTCATAATCCTTGTTATATATTTCTTCAATTATTATATAAATTATTTATAAATTTTAGGTTCACGATCCTCACATTTCGATACATGAAATGAATACTAAAATGAAAATTAGTATACTCTCACCACTACATGCTTTCACTATACCCAAACCAATATGATGTATCATGGCTGTGATGCATTAATTTATAATTGTTTATTTTATTATTGAACTATGCGTAATTTTGGATACATTTTCATTTCATGTCATTCATTATTTACACTAACTTCAATTATGATGTTATAGAAATATTAATCATGTCCATTCAATGTTTCATCTCAATAATGGTTTAATATAAAATAAATAATGACTATAAATTCCATTAGGATATTCCAAAGCTCTAGCTGGTAAAATTGTTTAACATGAAATATATCTAGAGGACATGCTCGATACCCATTCTCATTGTACATGGATATACCGGGAATTACCCGACATATTTACTTGGAAAATCTGGCTAAAAAAGATACATAGCACCTAGTTAGAAGTTATATGTGATGTAGTCTAGCTGCATTAACAATCCAAATCCCCATGCATGTAACTCAGTTACATGAAAAATGAATTACAGTACATGTTGTAATATTGTACATTATGCATTGTCTCCTAGATAATATAAGAATTAAAATAAATTACATTGAAAAATATAATATCAAATCCTTAATTAATTTAGTCATATATATTTCATGTTGGAAAATTTAATAATTTTTTAAAATATTTTTAAATATTTATTTAATTTATTATAATAAATATTTATTTATTTATTCATTCTAATAATATCCATGAATTAAATATAGTATGGGTATCTCCAAATAAGATAATATGATCATTAAATATATAATGAATGAATGAAAGAATTAATTAATTAATGCATGTTTATCTTAATAATATATAACAAAAAATGAAATGAACGGTAGGAAGTTAAATTTAAATATTACTTCATATATAATAATTCATGAGCTTGACCATTACCTGTGTATGCATAGGATGATTTAATATTGATATTTCATGGGTTTGAAATTAATTATTACCAAATTAAAAGTTATTTCCAGCAAGTAAAACATCCCTCAATCTTTATGCAAGACCTTCATGTCCATGTATATTTATTTCATCCCATTTTATTATATCCTTTGGTTCTCCTCACCACCATGTGAGTCCTAAATACATGTAATTAGTGGAGCATCTCATAGCTTGTAGAGGTTGTTCAATATGAATGTATCATTTTTCCATCAATGTTTGTACAAAAGTGTAAAGGTGGAATGATTTACCTAAAAAATGTAATGAAAAATGAAATAAATACTTCCAGGTCATAGGTTAATTTAATGTATGCCCAATGAAAAAAATATTACATAAATTGAATGAATGATTGATTTAAATAATAATTTCATTATGTCTAAGAAATTATTTATTTTATGGATGCAAGGATTTTTTCACTTAAATAAATGAATTAAAGTAAAATATTTAAATTTAAATAACTATATTAGGTGTAAATTATTTATATATAATGTTTAATTAATTACATAACATCCACATATTTTTAACATGACATATAATGGATTAAAAAATAATAGTTATGCATTATAAATTAAATAAATGAATTATGATTAAATGTTTTATCAAACATGGTTAATTAAAAATGTAATATAAACATAATTTTAATATTGAAATTAGTGGATAAAATTGGATAAAATTTATGAATAATTAATTAAAATCCCTCCTCATAATATTACATCATACTAAAATTTTCATTATCTAATTTGGAGAAAAATCAATATAACTATGTGTTCAACTAGCCCCTATTAGGAATCATCCATTTATAAGTGGAGTTAATATGAATGTTTTTGGATTAATTAACAATATTACATAAATAGTATTATCCATTTCTAGATGTGGTTTAATTTGGAGGAAAGTGTTGAGGAAATCTGAGTCATGATATTAGGATTGGGGAATCCAATAATAGAATCAAGGATATGCATACCCATAGTTGGAAAATTAATTCCTAAAGAAATACCATCATGAACACTGAACCACTATTTTTTGGGTTATATGAAGGGAAATACATATATTTTTTAATATAATGCTCTGAAAAATATTCATTATGATTTTTTGTTTATTCAAATTGAAACATGATAAAATAGTGCGATATTTGATAAATATTAATTAATTAAATAGGCACAAATAATTTGTAATCAACATGGGTAAATATCATCTACCCATTTAAATAGATGTATTAAATAAAATGTCCACTATATAAACAATACCTACAATAAATATTTGAGAAAGGAAACATCCTAACAGTTATTAACATCTTAGAGTGCTTAAGAAACCATTGATTTATTATATACCCTGAACATAAATCTTATGTGATATAATTTTAAATGCAATATCCAGCTTCTCATGAAGTGAGAGATGAATATTTCCTAGTTTATGATAAATTTTTGAATGATGTGGTCGATGTCCGACTGTTGGTTCTTTCTTTAATGTGTAGTGAACTTCTGAAGTCTCATTAAAGTATGGATTCATATATATTTCATTAGAAAATATGTGGTATTTACCAATATAGATCCATAATGGAGTGATTTGATATTTCAAATAAATATTTTAGAGTATCCTTTGTAGGGTTAACTACTAGGGCCTCATATGGTTAAACTCATTTTCTATATTGAGGACCTATAGGTTATTGGATTTAATAAACATGAAGAACAATGCTCTGATATTATTCTATAATAACTCATATATTGATTCTCTAGAATGTTTTGAATTTTACTATGACCCACATTGAGATGTATTATCGAGTTCTTACTACTCTTAATCTCTATAAATATAAGGATGAGAATCATGAAAAGCCTTATGTTCTTATGGTTAATAATCAGAATGCTAAGGCAAGGAGATATAATCACAAATATTTTTAACACCCTTTCAAGAAGGGGATGATAAGGGTGAATCAAGGTAACATGATGATCTCTCTTTCACATATAGAAAGAATGACTACTATAGGAATATAATCACTCATTCAATGAAGCATGGGGATCTTTTTGTGTATTTTTTAACATTTAGAATTTATATATTTTTAAAACATATGTATTTGAAACAACATGTGGTGATCCTATATATATATATATTTAAACATAGAAAACAATTATATTCATTGTTATTCACCACGGTAAGGTAGATATATAAGAATCCAATGGAGTAAAACATGATTTTATTAATATGGGGGACTACAACCTCACATTTCTGATTAGGATGATCTTTTATTTGTAAGGTTGTAATTATGTTAAATCTATATCCAAAAAATATTATATCTATATCCATACATGATATATATGGATTTTTTAAATTTGGAAATAAATATTTCATCTTTTATAATGATTACATTTTTTATGTTATGGATCATTTAAATTATGGTATTTATGTGTTGGATTATAAGAATCAGGTAATAGAAATTGATAACAAAGTTAATTTTCATGACTCATATTACACCCCACTCCGGAATCACTATATAGGTAATGTAAATGAAATGTGAATCCCTAAAAAACAAGAATATGGATTTTTATATTCTTTTGGTCTAAAACCATATTGTGAATATCATGCTTGATTACAAGGATACATGATCAAAACCCTATAGAGTGGGAAAGTAGAAAGGGTTGTGGTGGTTCATAATTAGTTCATGATAGTGTGTGTATACCATTTTTAGATAAAGGAAGTCATGGTTACTCATACTTCACAACATTTTATAAAAATGTCATAATATATGGATATGTCAACATTCTAGGATTTATGAAAAATTCTTTTGACATATACAACGAATTCAAGAATTAAGATAAACCCTATCTTGGTAAAAAAAATTCAAAAATTCTTCTTTGAAATTGGTGGAGAATATCATAATCAATACTTCATTGATCACTACATTGAGTTTAGGATATTATCCCAACACTCTCTTCCATATACACCATAGTGAAATTATTTAAGAGAGAGTATAAATGACACCTTTTTGGACATGGTGAGTTCTTTAATGACCCTGACCTTAGTATCATGGAGTCGATGCATTATATTATTTCATTGATACAATAAAAAATGATGTAGCGCATTAACAGTCTCAAAAGTATATCGTAATTTAAAAAAAATATTCAAACTTAAGTTTCACATTACATCATGATATGAAAAAAACATTTCAACTCCACTAGAAAATACAAAAACTCATAGATTATCACTACATGTAATTCAAAATACACATATTTGCATCCTATAGAAAAATATAACACAATAAAGTTGTTCTCTTAGATACTCAAAAATGTTATGTGATACAACAAAATATAAAAAAACAATAACCCATGGTGAATGAAAAAATATACCAGCCATTAGAACATAACCGTGAGCATAAAATGGGAAGAATAAAAGTTGAATAAATAATTACCTATAAATAATAACATGAGAGTGTAACTAAAACATAGATTCTCTAATAGTTGAATATTCACAAGTATAATCAATTAATCTTATCAAAATGAGGGAATGTATAATTATGGAAATCTGGGAATTACACACGATGACTCATACAAGATATCTATAAATAAATGGTTATTTCGACTTCCAAATCCATTTTCTTTTTTTCTCATAGGAATAATATATCAATAGTGGGAATATTGGGAGCCCATGAAAAACTATTTTTGTAAAATTCATTCATCATATAAATGTTTTTAAACAAAAAATCATTTTCATATGAATCATAAATAACATTCCCTAATAAATAAACATAACAATACAACAAAAAATGTATTATTTAGTGATTGGGATTTATCTTTCCTAGAAAAAAACAAATTTAGAGTCCCCTTTTGTCAGTTCTAAAATGATCATTGATAAATGTGATCTTCTACTATGAATTTTTAGCACTTGTAAAGAGTGTCTCCAACAATGGTAAAAAATGATGTTTATGACCCACATTTTTCAGTGTTTTTTTACAAGAGCTAATTAAGGCCCACCATATATTAGTTCTTTTTAAAATTACTAATAAATAAGGTTAGTTGTTATAACTTTTAACATAGCACTGATAAAGGGGTGGGTAGTTATCATCAAATTTTATGAATCGCTTGTAAATAACCCCCTTTATTAGTTTGTTTTTATAATCCCTAAAAAATAATAAATATAGAAATATTATTTTCATAAATTATTATATATTAACATATATATAAATATATATATGTGAATATAATATATATATTTTTAAATTTGTTTTTGATAATGTAAATAGTCATTTACACATAATATATATTATATTTAGTGAAAATTTATTATAATACAAACAATAAAAATATTTTTAAATAATAATTTTCCTATTATTAGGGATTAATAGTAATTTAATATCAATTAGAATAAAAATTCATGAAATTAAAAAAGGATATAAAAGAAGTTAACATCATAACTTGAACATCAAATGGTCATAATTATTGATCCAGCTGTACATCTGGGCTCTATGACATAGTTAATCGAAGCCTGCTATAAGCCCTATTCCCATAGGTACATAGGCTAACCTATTTAAAAAGGTTTAGGATAAAAATAAATATAATGACCCAAAAATAGAGTTTTTAGTTAGGGAACCTTTATTTTTTGGAATTAGATGGATTTTAGACACATTAAATGTGGTAAATTTACCCTTTTTTAGTTGGGATGTTATTTATTCCCAAGTCATAAATCCATATTGATATTTTGGTATTTATAATTTGAGAATTTTCACAATTTCTTTTAATTTATAATTAAATATATACATGTTTTCATATATTTAAATATACTAAATCAATCATACATATATATATATCATCATATTTACGTAAAATTTTATATTCTAATATATGAAAATAAATAAATATTATAAAAATGTATTTAAACAAATATCACACAATTTTTACATTTGAAAATATATTAAAAAATATGTATATATATATATAAATTAATAAAAAGGTATATATATTCTAATAGACTATATAAAAATGAATCTAATATATAATATATTAAAATAAATATAATATATATCACATAGACAAAAAATGTCGTATTAATGTATTTGAAAATTATTATATAAATATATGTATATATATATATATAAATGAACCAAAATATCAGAAAATTGAAAAAAAAACATGTTTTAGTGGTAAAGTCACTCCATCACTGATGGAGAGGTGCATGGTTCAATCCAGACAGGCACACATGAGGCCGTAAATTCACATAGAGATGATAAAAGTTGTTGTGTGGTGGGAAGCACTAATAAAGGGGGTGTGGATAACTATTAAATTTGTCATGGAAGAACTGTTAAAGGGATTGGGTGCATATTTGGCCAATAGAAAGTGGCCCTCTTTAACACCATTTCTTTTGTCAGTGCTAAAAATGTGTTATTAAAGGCACCCATTAATAGTGCTAAAACCCCTTTGATAAAAGCCCCCTTTAACCAAATTTTATTTGAACAGATAATAGTATTTGGATTTTAACCAAAAAAAAAATTATATACACATATACAGTGTTAATATATTCCTTTTCTAGTGTTATTAAATGCCTTTTTTATTAGTGTATTGACTAGCCATTCTGAGTAGTATGGTGAATGGTATCAAGATAACACATCCATGGAAAATATTATCATAAACCATTTAATAAAATATGATAGACTATAATCATAAGAGGTCTATCACAATAAATAATAATATTCAACAGTGGTTTTGAAAAATCATAAAATAATCTAATATAATCATCGAGGAATTGTTGAGGTAAATAAATTTTTTTTTTCGAATAATATTTCTTTTGGAAACATTTTATAAATCTACCATAATAGTTTTCCTAAAAATATTATCGAAGAAATATTTTTTTATTAATAAATTATTATTATTTTGTAAAAAATTTTAATCTTAAAATAGATTGTGGATTGTACATGATAATGGGTATGAAATGGGGAATTTATCTTAAACTGGGTTTTCTTATAACGAGGAAATGAAAAAAGAAAATATATAAAATATGTATTTAACCATAAAAGAAAGATAAATTCATATGGATAATTTATTTTGGAAGTTATAAATATAATTTAGAATAATTATATAAAAATAATGAATAATTTAATTGGTGTAAATAGCGAGAAAACATTACCCAAATGAAGAAAGTGGTTTGGGAAGAAAACCATACCATATGTTCAAAAGTGTTATGTACCGAAAATTATTTTCTTATATATTGAATATAGATTCATTGATTTAAAAATTAAGAACCAATTCAACATGTTTTATATTTATTATATTTTTATTATGTTCAAATATTTTCTTTTTTTAATGAGTTATGATGTTCAATTTCTTCATTCAAGTGTGTTCTTTTCCATGGATTTCATGACTGGATTAATTTTACACATATATGAAAGATCTTATAAAATAGATATAATTATCCATAATTGAAACTAAATTTTATTAATGAAAATACATAATATTTAATGGTCTTACATTTTATATTTTTTAATATATTATGAATTATTCCTTAGATAAAGAATTAATGATAATCGTTAAGAACATTTTGGAAATATTTCGATCATCAAGAACTAGTTTTGACTTATTAATTAATATAATCCAAATTTAATTTTCTATAATTATAAACAATTTATAATATGTATTACATAATATTGTATAACCTGATTTATGGTTTTATAACCATACATTACGACAATAACATAAAATGTGGTTACATTATCCATAATAGCGGTAAATCGTCACATCATGGACGATGCTTTCATTTAAAGAATAAAAGGTGGAGGAGAACGGGAATGGTGATGGATCATATTTTAATGTAATAAATTTATTTTATATATATGATATTGGAGTTATAATGTTTTTGTATATATAATATCTAGATATATAATATTAAAAAATGAAATTAAATGAAATTGATTGAAAATGAATACAAGATATACATATGGAATTCTTCTTCCTGAGAACACATTAAAGAAGATTGAAATAGAATTTTGGTGAGAAATGAAAGATCTGAAAGTGGTGGAGATGTTAGGTAGATGATAATAGAATAATATAATCCTGATAAATGGCTTTAGGTGTATGGGGAGAATATGTGGTGAGGGGTGATATTTATAATGGAGGAGATGAGTGTTTTCACATATTGTATTCATTTGTTTATTAGGTACCCTTAAGACTATTTATAGATTGATAATTATAGATGAATATGTTAAAATAATTTTGTATTGTTCGACATTTGGGGATTACATCAAACATGCATTATTTATGACCCAATAATTCATGTAATTTTTAAATATGGTAAATTATTATATTTTATTATTCATGACAATTAAACAATTTTAAAAAGATCACATAAAATCACCCAAATAATTTTTCGAGGTGTAGAATTAAATTTGTTTTTTGAAAATGATTTTCAAAAATAGAAAATTTTTATTTTTAATTAAAATCATCATTTATTGGAAAATTAAAATTTTAAAAATTATAATTTATTTTTAAACACATTTAATAATGAATTGATGTCTTATAAAATTATCTTATAATAATAATTATAACAAAGTTAAATAATGATTATATTTTGAGAAAATTAATTTTCTATTAAATCAATAATTCCAATATAATGTAGTAAATAAACAATTAAATATCACAAAAAACCAATACATCATTTATCATTTTAAAACATTTTATTACTTATTAAATGATATAAATATACCATATTTGAATTTATAAGATTCGAAAATTTTATTTAATGATATATATATGTGAGAATAATATTCAATCAATTAATATAATGAATATTATCGGTTAATTGAAAACAATATTTTTCAAATTTCACTATAAAATCGATATTAAAAAAAATATAAAATTTTCAACCTAAGATAATTTTTAACTTATTGGTTGAATATTTATATTTATTTTGTTTAATAGAATTTTTAAAATTTACAAAATCTAGATTAAATATATTAGTTACATTAAAAGGTGGTGAAATTTCCATTAGAAAAATATATCCTTTTAATGTGTAACATCAGATTGATTCTTAGCTTGTGCCTATAAAATTATTTTGATGACTGTCATAAAAAATTATTAAATATATAATATAAAAAATTAATTATTAATATTATTTATTTCTAATTTAATTGATATGATATAATGGTTATTTAAAAATGATATTTTGATTAAAAAATTTTTTTATTTAAGTATGGTGTTGTATGAAACCCATGATGCTAATAAAACTAATTTCAAAAACATACATATCATAAAATCTAGGGTTGTTACAATTTATCCTACTTTAATAAATTGATTCATCATAATTTGAAATTGTACATATAAAATTTAAATTTTGATAGTTCAAAATTCCTTACTTGGAAATCCATATTTGAAATCAGGGTAATAAAATATCATCTTTAAATAGGGAAAGGGAAAAGTGATGGTTACTACAGAAATAGAATTTTGGGTAGGATATCATTAGTGGAATGTGATAACATGAAAATTGAAGAGAAATATAAAAATCATTCATTGATGTATAATTATGGAGAAAATTGTATTTATATAGTTAATAATCATAATTCCATAAATACATGATTGGATAAGAAACCATTTATTTCTCATGAAATGTGTAATAAAATAACAATTTGATTTAAAATAATCTTCCAATAGTTTATATATTGTTTTAAAATCTATAAAATCATATGGTAAAAAGAACATACTTGCTTAATTTCAATATCATAAGCATAATATCATCCTTTTGTTTCGCTACGATCTATTTTCCCTCCATCCCATAATCATATAAATAAAAGTTCAAGATGATTTTTTCCTTCTTGGAGAACATTTAATGAATAATATGGTTCTTAAGTCATTCCATCATCTTTTAAATTATCAATTAAACAATAATGTTTGTCATACATCCTACAATATGTTAAATTAAACATTAATAATAATAAATTATATTGTTAATCCATTCCATAAGTATTTAACATCTAGACACATCTTAAATATATAGATTCAAAGACCATAGATTTATAAGAAATGTTACATAACAAAATATTATCATAAAAACATAATAATTTATCTCTCATTATAAAATATTAAATATATTATTACCTCGGTCACCTTTAATCATTTATAAAACATTCATTCTTCTAAGATTAAAATCTTAAATTTTCCATGAATCGAAACATTTAATAATTATAAAAAAATAAAAACTATAAGATCAGTAACCAGCTTCATGGACACCAATAATATCACATAAAAATATATTAAAATTATCTGAAAATAATGTACTTATTTTTTGTTTTCTTTTTAAATTTATCATTTTACAAAATGATCAAACTACAATAGGATCACTTCTCATGATTACTACATCTATTCATCGCATGCTTACAATTCCATAAAGAAGATGTACTATAGTGCATTAATTATATATCTCTTGATTCTTATAACCAATGTAATATTGTTAAAATACACTAATTATATAAGTATTGAATCCAAACATGATAATATTAATCATTACTCTTTGTATGTTCTCGTAGCATAATCTTAACCATGATCTGTTGTCCTATTTTTGTGTTTATTCCTTTAACACTCTAATCATTGATTTTCATAGTGTCCCACCACCTTTGTTTTGAAGCACTGAACATTGGAAATTATTTCCATTCCAAAAAATCATTATAATTTCTTCCTTTTTCACACATGAAGCAAACACTATTTTCTCTTTATTAAATTCCATGATGTTTCTTTCCTAAATAATCCCATTTTGGAAAATACTTCATTACCTTATATCTTTGGAAAAATAGTTTCACTATATTTAATCTTATACTCTTTCATACAATTTTAGGAAAAATAAATGGATAATTATTTCCCTATATTGTAGCAACATGAAATTATTTCCTCATATTATGAGAATATTTGGGAGGATACTTCCCATCAAAATTCGATCATAAAACCAAAAAATAAATGATCATTATTACTATTTGGATAATTTGAATTGATTTTCTTCCCACTAAATCTGTTAGGATCCATTTCAAAATAATAAAATACAATGGATTAGATAGTAACATTATGAAAAATAATGTATATCGCAATAAGTTTTAAATACATAACATAAACAGAAAAAACAATTTATATCTAACATTATAATCATAAGCATGGTTTCATTAGGGACATATTTATTATTAAATCCTTCATAATGGTTGTTAATGAAATCATGAATTATCCTAATAATATATAATGGATGTGTAAAAATAGGTTCACTGTAAGGATCATTGTCATTTACCAGGTTATGCCAATTTATTCTTGATGCACTTTGTCATTGGTATTTCCCCTTAGTACATATGTGCGAGGACCACATCAGTATATACTATCCAAATAGGGATTTATTGATGTGAGGTCCCACATAATATATAAAATACCAAAATTTTATGATATTTCTCTATGATTATCCCAAATGTATTTCATTGGCATATATTACCTATTTTAGGATTTCTTATTTCAATGGATTATAATAAATTTCATTTGTTTCCAACTATAAATACACCAAACCTAGTAACCCTAAGATGGTTCCTTAGATTATTACATTAGAATAATTTATAGGGAATCCACATCATGATGGATAGATGATATTAGTAGTTTTTTAAATCCATATACAAAAATATTTTCTTTATTAAAACATGAAAGACAAAACAAAATAGTAACTCCATTGGAAATATCCAAAAATCCTATAATATCCATGAATGTCATTCATAATATACATCTCTTCATCTTGGAAAAACATAAAACCTATGAATGATGAGATATTAAATTCATAGTATGGTTATGTGATATAACAGAAGCTAATATAAAAAATAAGTCATGGTGAATGACAAGAAACACATATCGTTAGAACATAATCTTGACAACTATATGACAAGAATAAAAGGATAATAAATAATTCCTTAAAAACAATCAATTGATAATGATTATTAACCATGGTTTTTATAAAAGTTGAATAATCACATGGGTTATCAATTATTCATATCATTCTGATGGAATGAATAATGCCGAAAATCATTAACATTCCATGGAGGAAATGTCCAAGTCATTTGGAAATAAATTGTTGAGCCTATTTCCAAATCCATTTCTGTTTTGTCTCATGAGGCCTACAAATGCATCAAGGTGCTATAATAGACCCCACATATCACTTAATTTGTCTCATTCATCCCTCACGTGAATGGGGTTATGAAAAAAAAACATATACATATGAATAATAAATACCAGACATCAATCTGTAATCCTAATCACAAACCATTAAGAGTAGTACGGTGAATGGTATCAAGATGGAACATCGATACTCAAATAGTTCATAAACTATTTAATAAAATTTTGAAGATGATAATAACAATATTTTAGTCCTAATGAATCATAATATTAGACTATTATGTTTAAATATATGAGAAAACACTAATAAAACAAATGTGTTATTCATGAGAGAAACATCTTGTTTACATTATAATGAAGATTGATTTTGGTAAAATCATTTTTATATGAGAAAATTGTTTATATAAAACTAGAAAATGAAAAAAGAAATATTTTCATTGAAAAACTGTTATATTAAAAAAATAATGGTGTCTTAAATATGATAATAGGTGAATCAAAAAAATGGGTAGAAAATCAAGAAGTTCCCTTTAATCTGGCATGCATATCTATTGGAACTGAAAAGTAATACATATAAAATGTGTATTTTTACATCAATGAATTACTAAATAAACAGGTTAAATTAGGTTGTAACATAAATTTATAATTTATAATATGAATATAAAAATAATGGATAATTAAATTTTTGTAATGTAGGTTAAGATATACACATAATGAAAATAGAGGAATGGGAAGAACCCCTTTCCTTATGTCTGAAAGTGTTCTGTACTAGTTCATAATGCTCAAATTAATGAAATTGGAATTATTATTATATTATTTAATATCATATTCAACATTTATTTCAGTTATTTTAATTTTATTAAGTTCATTTGTTTCATTTTTTATCAGTTATGAGATTCAATTTAGTTGTTTGGGAGTGTTTTTTTCCTGGTTTTCCTAATAAATGTAGATTTAGATATATATAGAAGATCATTTAATTTTTAAATACTTATCCACAAGTGAAATTATATGTTATTAATGAAAATAAAAATCATTTAATGTCCATATATAATTTTATTCTAGATAAATGGAAAATACAATAGATATATCATCAATGATAATTGTTTAGATCACTTTGGTTTTCTGTTTTATCTTCACAAACTAGTTTTTTATTATAAATTAATATCATGTATATATAATAATTTGGGAATAAGAAATAACTTCTAATATGTATTATAAAATATTTTTTCCATAATTATGATTTTATAACTACAAATTAAGGTGGTGATGTAAAATTAGGTCAAATCGTCCAAGAAGACGTTAAATTAGTGCATCAAACAATATGTTTTCATTTTTAGAATAAAACGGGGTAGAAGGAGATTGTTGACTGATGTAACATTAACAAAATAAATCTTTTTTTATAAGATACTGGGGTTATCTTTAAATTTCTGGTAGAATTTTCAATGATAGAATTAGAAGAAAAGAAAATAAATTAAATTGAAAGAGAACAAATAAATAGACATACCTCTTGAAATCTTCTCTTTTATAACTTCTTAATGTAAACATAAAATGGTATTATGGTGAGACCATTGAGACCATAACATGGAGGAGATATTATTGAGAGGAAATTTTCTAAATATAAACAATATTCATGGTTTAGTATGTGTGAGAAGAAGAGGTGGTGAGTTCTGGTATTTACAATGGAGGAGAGGGGAGTTTTGCCATAATTGTTTTTGCTATATTATTATTTTTACTCAAGAAAATGAATTTTTTTTGAATTATCTATAAATATAAAAAAATTATGATGGGTATTTTTATATTATATTCTTAAATTATACATACATCATCTCTCAGTCAATAATTCTTATATTTTTTTAATTTTTTAAATTACAATATTTCACTATCCAACCAAAAATCAATTATCTTATAATGTTCCCAAAAATTTACTCAAACAATTTCGTGATATGTTTAATATAAAAATGAACTCAATTTTACTAAATTTTTTTTTGAAACATTATGAAATTAATTTTTAAATAAAATAAAAATTTATTTGAAAAATACTGATTTTAAAATTATGAATGATGTCATAGTAATTTGAAAACATAACTAATGTCTCATAAAATTATCTAATATCCATAAGCCTAAAAAAATATCAATGATTGAATATATCATTTAATTTTTGTTTCTTAAATAAATAAGTAATTTATAAAATTGAAAATAAACATTAATGTCTCACAAAAATACCAACAATTAATTTATTATTGAAATGTATTTTTTTACTTATTTCATTACATTAATATAATATATTTTTATTTATAATATACCTAAATTGTATTTCCACATTCGTATTGCAATGTTCTATTTAAATAATTAATATAAAAAAATCATAGTTCAGTGTAAAATATATATTATCACAATAAATAAATATAATCATAATAAACTAATTTTTACAATTAAATTTTATAAATGAAGATTATTTTGTTCAATTTTTATAATGTATTATTATTTTGTTAAAAATAATTTGTTCCATTAAAATGTATTAAATTAACCTTCCGGAAAATATAGTCTTTTATTGTGTAGCATTTTTTTCATTCTTATCATCATCCTATAAAATAATTTGGATGAATGAAAAAATGTGACATTATATATATAATATATAAACATAATTTATACTATTAATTCCTAACAATTTATCAACTATGCTATAAAGTCTATTTTAATGTAATGATATTTTTTATATCGTTATTCCATTAATAAAGGTGTGGTGTGATCTTATATGGCCAAAGAAATTAATTTCAAAAATATACATATCATAAAATATTAGGGTGTTAAAAGATCAATGATGATCCGTGTTAGTCTTTCATTATCATTTTGTGGATATGCATTAGAAAAAGACTCACTTATACTAAACTACATACCAAAAAAATCGTTAAATGGTATTCTATATGAATATTTTAGTGGAAAAAACCATGTAATCAAGTTTAAATGTTTTGGGAAGAGAAGTATTAGTTTTGGCCTTTTCGGGTGAAAAATATTCACCTCGATGAACACAATTTGTCCCTTTATAGGTTATCCCAATGAAGCAAGCATATGTTACCTTTACGAAGCCTTGTACAAAAATTTTATAGAGGAATGACATTCTATATTACCTCAGAGGTGGAACATATATAAAAGTGATAGTCAGTGTTAGATAGAGATTTAAGAAGTTGAGGATCATGGCATATAATATTTGGTATAAGAATATATTAAACAAATCCATAAGGGAGAAATCACTATTCTAGTGACATGAGTACTGTATAAGAGTAAAATTTAGGATAGATAACAAAAATGTTATGGTTTTATTGTATCTATGTATGGTAACTAGTTATTGGTAGATAATAATCTTCATTTCACTAATAAGGATGGTTTTTGTGGAAAAATACATTTATTCTAAAATGGATTCCTTATAACAAAACTACGTATATATTTTGGTATTCCCTGTAGATGTAAATCCTTTTTTAGGAAATTTTTTATTCAATAAGAAACTAGATTGAAGGAAAAGTCAGTACCTGTAATGAAAAGTTGTATGAAAAATCATTTAAATATCATCATTGAATTAACTAAAAAACGTTTAACCCATTTGAATTTATAAATTCATCTAAATCCTACTTTTTATTTTCTACTAACATTAAAATGAAATTTGGAAAAATGTATTTCTAAAATATCCTACAATAATATGAACCATTATGAATGCGTCTATAGGGTAGAATCTGAAAGGTTTTGAGAATCTAAATGAGGAGAATAAGATATTAAAATTGGAAAATAAATTCATTAATGGATAAAATAAATATTCTACATAATAAAAAATACATTTTTATGATTCCATCATGATTTTTTTTTCATATAAGAAATTTTTTATGTTTGTTTCTGAAAAATATTACGGGAGTGAAATCATTTTATTAATATTTTAAAACAATTCAAATTAGTCATTGGAAATAACATACTAGTATTATAGTATTTTATGTCATATTTGAATAAATTATTCTCCATTATGGTCATGTATGAAGAGGAATATAATATTTGGATGAATATCTATAATGATAGTTCTATGAGACTACTCAATCTAAGACAATTCATATACATTTAGAAGATATTTAATTGATTTAGTTTGGAAAAAATCATATATGTGATTTTTTCCATTGTTACCTGGAATTATTATTTCTATTAAAATATTTCCTAAGACACATGAGGAATGAAACAGAATGGAAATAATTCCATACGCATCTGTGATTCACTCAGTCATTTATGTTATATTATGTACTAGACAAGATTTTTCCTAAACATTTAGTGTGGTAGGAAGATGTCAATTTTATTTAGGTGACCACCATGGGATTACAATAATAAAAATCCTCTATTAGTTTATTTTAATTTAGGATATATACATTTTCAATGGAAGAGATAAAAAATAGTCCTCATAAGATATAAAGATACTGGTTCCAAACTAATCTAGTTAACATGAAGTTCGAAAATGAGATACATATTCATTTTGAAAAGCTGTGAAGTGGTCTAGAAGATCTCAAAGAAGGATAAGGTAATATATTATATAATAGAGACTAGGTATATTTTATCTTCTTATGAAGATAAGTAAGTAGTATGGATGCAAAACTATATGCTAGATCTTTATACGGTACCAACCATATAGATCCCATCACACCCTCTTGTGATAATACTACAATAGTGGTTCATGTAAAAGAGATAAGTTCACATCAAAAAAAGAAAATACTTATAATGTATCATATATTGAGGGGTTCATTTAGATATATGAAGTTGCAGTTATTAGTATTTCCCTGGAAGATGATATCTGATATCCCATTATTAACTCAATGAGTTAGAAGAGAAATGATTATCATATGAGGTCTAGATGACTAAAATTCATAGGCATTTTGATCTATTATATGTGATTGTTTTTTAATGTTTGTGACATTAAAAAATTAATTGTACATTTATTATATGTATATTTGATCTATTGAATAATAATTTTACATATTATTACACATTGTTCATTGTTTCTACCAGGATCTATTGTAATAATGTCCAAGAGTATTTGTCACATTGATATTGTTATAGTTGTTCCCCACTGTGATTAATACCTTGATGTTCTCATAATATTATTTTAATACTTTTATATCATTGGATAACATAAAAATATTAGACACATGTTATTTATTCCATCACTTCTGAGTGACCATAAGTAGGCAAGGCTTCTTCTCATGATGTTTTCACAAGGTAATCTTCACGACAGAAGATTATGATAATAGAACTAAGTGGATGAATTTCACATTTTATTGTGTCATCATGTATTCCATTATGTGATATATTTTAGTTTTCCTTATACATTAATACTATCAAAAAATTTAGCCATGAATTGTGCAATTAGATTGTCTATACAAAACAATCACACCATATATTTTCATGAGGTATGGTATATTAGGTTTTCCAGGATTGAATGGTCATTAATTGATATGTTGAGGAAGGATTTTTGCATTCCATCTTTATGGATATTGATATTTAGTCACATTTTTTGGAATTGAATAGTCACATTAATTTCCTTGGTCATTGTATAACTGTGGGTTCATTTCAAATAGTCAATGAATGTTGTATCGATTTAATAGGTTGATGACCCCATTGTGAAAATTTCATAATGGGATATTTTTTAAAAGTATTTATATTATACAGTGAGTGTTTGTATGTGGTTTTTTAAGACCTTGACCCAGCTTCCCAAAGCAGTTGCATTAATTTATTACATATTTATGATTACATGGAATATAATCTATATGGAATGATTAGTTTATAAGTCTTCCAAAATATATTATATAAATGAACATTAAATTAAAATTCATAAAACCAAATACAGAATAGATATTACTTTTATAATTCCATTATTCTATAAGAATAAACCTATATAATAATCATAATAAACAACATATAAAATTTAAGATGTAAAATATAAGAATGGGGTAAGATCAAATGCTCAATAAGTGTAAATAATATAGAGGAAGCTATAATAAATAGGCATAAATTTTTAATGAAATATATAAAACTAAATTACAGGTCTTTAAAACATAATATTCATCACAATATAGAATGAATAAATTAAATAATTATATTTAAACATACACATCGATAATCAACAAGTCAAATAATCCCATGTAATATCAACAAGTAATCTCATAATGTGGGGATTCATAATTCAATAAATCATTACCCTAATGTCAAGGAATAATTCCAAGACCATACATAAATATTTAAAACCCCAAACTAGTTTCACTAATGAGACCTACTGATTTATCGAGGGGCTATAGCGGCCCTTATCACTTACTAAGACCAATGCATTCCTTATATGAAATGGTTTAAACGCCACCATCATAAACATACGTATGAAAACTAGAAAATTAATTATGAATCTTTAAACCATAATTTAGAAATTATATCAAAATAGATCATCCACATTCAAACTAAATCAAAAACCATTAAATGAAATATGATAAATTATTTCATAAGATAACAACCATAATTAAACATAATATTCAACCAAGGATGTGAAAATAGAGGAAAATAATCTAATATAATCATTTTAATGTTTTTGAGAAAATATACCTTTAAAATTTAAAACATTTACTAAAATTTTTAAAACTAATTATAAAATACACTTAAAAGGAGACATTTGAATAAAAATCTACCATAAAACGTTGAAATATTTGACATAAATCCCAAAATTAATATTTTAAAATATTCATGTATTTATAAATTAGTTCATAAATCACATTTTGATGATATAAACATGTACGAGAATATTTTACTAGAATAAATATTCAGAAAATTTAAATTTTTTCATTAGTTAAATATTTATTACTTAAAACACGAAAATATTCTTTTTGAAAACATTTTTAGGAATAGGTACATATCTAATAAATATGTCCCAGAAAATACATACACATAAACAATCTATGATAATAATTAGATTGTTAAATTAACCCTTATATACTGTCTTAATTGAATCCTTTTAAAAACAAATGAAAGAACAACAAAATAGACATACAATTTCCTTTATAATATCTTTATATTCATATAAATAATAATTTAATATAATATCAATTACATTTGAATGGAAAAGGATTATTTAATTAAACATTCAAAGCATCCCATACCAATATGAACATTTTAATCATATGCCCTATAACATAAAATGAGTATTTAAATAACATATAGATAATTTCTATCATTATATGAAATATAATAGGGGTTGTACATACACAACACTCAAGATGTAGGTGGCAGTCATAGCTTATATCTCACAAAAATTACAAGTGAGAGGGAAATTCCTATAACATAGGTACAATACACTTTGTACCAATCCAGAAAACATATATAATGGATATAAAAATATTTATAACTTCTAAAACTATAATAATAATATTTATGATATCATATATGATTCATTTATAAATTTTTATTACCTGTTTATTAATAATTTCCATGTTAATGTAACATTTCAAGTAATGCTCGATTTGTTTATCGTACATGTTTTGACTTGTAATTCATGATTCTGTTGTTTAGATCGTAAATTAATTATATCTAAAATTTAAAAGTAATATATATATATTTATATACGTCATAAATATTCTATATATATGTATATATAAAATATAGACATATTAAATTGAATACACAATTCATGAAGGCAGAAGATTGTACGTACGTGTGAACATTGTTATCGTTTTGTTATCGTAATGAATGGGAAAAAGGAAATGACTTATATGTATGTATATGTATATATATTATTCTAGTAGCCTTAATATTTCATATATTTCATACATATAAATTATATATATATTTAAAATCATTCTATAATGGTTAACATGGAGAAATAATCTAATCACGTCATTGAGACGGTTGGTCTTATATACGAACAAGGGATGCCATCAATCCATAATGGTAAAGGATTAGGAATTGGATGGAATATGAATTATAAAAAAATATTCATATATTTCTTTAATGGTTTATAATCAATTTTATACCCCATATAAATAAGGTAGATATGAAAAATATTTTACACCAATGTGTGGAGATGGATTTCCATACATACCTATGCATGTTGATATTGTTGTACATAGGCTGTGCAAAGGGAGGAATATATTTTCCCATAATCATGAAGAAATCTTGTAATATATTATATTCCATTGTTATTATATTATTATGGAAACAAATTAGTAAAAAATTTATAATGGAAAAAGAACCTTGAAAGAGTTGGTAAAACAATTACCTCTTCTTTCAGTTCCCCCTTTTTATTTTCACAAAAAGACTCTATAGGTAGGCATTCCCAAATTTATTGCCTTTAGGATGAATTTAGTGATTTTTTGGGGGGAAATGGGATTGTTTTGGAGGAAATTTAGGGCTTTAGAGGTATGAATATGTGAAATTGTGTAGTTCCTATTTATAATAGAGGGGATGTGCACTTTTGGAAAATCCAAAACTATTAATTGAATATAAAATTTTCTTCAATTTCTAATAGATAAAAAGTGAAGTGAGTTATTTAGAATCTATGATGAGGTATTTCTAAATACTCGATGAAATAAATTTTTGATATTTATAGGTCACAATATTAACCTTATCATTTTTCTTTAACAATTAGTTAAACTGTTTAACTCTTACCATGACAACATATCTTTTTACACTATGGTGTTAATATGTTACTATAAAATTAAAAAAGAACCCCAATTGATTCATTTATGACATCATTAACATTTTTCAAGTGAATTTTCATAACTCTAGTTTATGTGTATTTAATATAATTTAATAAAATACTTTTTAATTTAAAATCACATTAATTTTAATTTTCACAATAACAATTAATTTTATATTTTAAAAATTATAACAACTTGATTAATTCCAAAACAATACATTAATTCATCCTAGAAAAGTAAATTTATTACATAAAATTTGTGTTTGACATAAAATATTTCATAGTGCATTTATTTTAATATTACTGATATCATTTGTTTGATTCTCACTTAAATAAATCATTCAGTACATCATCATTGTGTAAAAAAAACTTTATTAATTTAATGTATATAAATTATTAATAAATTATCATGATGTAGATAGAAATTTTATACTTTGGAAAAATATTTATAGTATAATTATTCTTTTTTATAACCTAATATTAAAAATGGTTTAGTTATTAAAATTTTGAGTATGATATTATTCTATAATCTTTAAACAAAATAAAATAAATGTTTTATTATTATACAATTGGATTAGAAATACCGTAATTTTGGAATATGATTTCTTTTTACCCAAAGAAAAATATACAATTAAATTATGACAAGTGTTAGGGTTATTTTATAATTTTATAATATTATTTTTTTATCATTGATTACCCAATATACCCATAACCGTGGAAAATAAATAAAACATTACTAAAGTAACTATTCACTAAAATATGAAATTAATACTATTAAAAAAAATTCTATATAATTACAACCATGCATCTGAATTAATAAATATTAAATTCAATAAATAAGTAAAATTATATTCAATACTTGTTTACAATGATGTGGCTAGAAGGCGGGAAAAAGGGAGGTTCTTAAGATAAAAAGTTTTTATATGTAATTTAAATGTAAAAATGTTACCAATAACCTGCATTGGTTAAATATATTTATTATTTATCTATTTTACATTAAATAAATTTAATCTAAAATAATTATTTAAATGAAAAAGTTTATTTTTAATGATTACATAGTATTTTTCAATATTCAACAACAATATAATATTTTCATAAAAATACCAAAAAATTCATCCTAAGATAATTTTGATATTATGAATTCCCAAGTGAAATCAGTTTTGAAAAATGAAATGTAAATATTTTGAAATGTGGTTAATACTATTCATAACAAATTTTTTAACTACTAGTTAGATACATCATGCTGCACTAAAACACAGTGTTGCATACAATGAAATATAAAAGAGAAATTGAATTTAAAAAGATAAATAATGTGAAATCATTGGGTGTTACAAGTTGTCAATGTTGAAGCCTTATTTTCATTTTCTTCAGTGCCTCTAACCATTTCTAAATAGTAATCATATATATTTTGAAATTATTCCTAATATACGGGAGAAACAATATTAGAGGGTCACACACACAATGAGTATCCATTGATCATGATTAAAATCAAATTGAGTTTAATTAATTGAATAAAAATATATTTTAATATGTGGGGAATAATTTTATTAAGGTTCTATATTTCTCATAATTTATATTAATATTAAATCAGAAAATTATTTAATAAAAATAGATTCCTTTATTATAATGATTATTTAATAAATATCTATACGCCTCTATACGAATTACATATTTATTTTTGAATAAATTTTTTATTCAGCTGTTCAGTAAATGTAATCAGAGTTCAAATAGACCAATACAATTTACAGTGGCAAATATTAATTAACATTCATGTTAAATAAAATTTATAATTTTTCAATTATGTTTTCACCACAAAATAATAATAATTTTAATAGTATTATGTTTCATAGAGATTGTTAAAGGAAGTAAATGTTTTTTAATAGCCGACATGTAGTTAAATAATATTTAACATTTATTAAGTCACTAAAGATAGATGAAAATTTATAATTCATAGTTCATCCATAATTAAGCATATATATATTTTCCACACAATGAACTCTCTATAGACCCATTTTCTCTCACTCTCATGAACATGAAGCACTAGGTAGATTTCATCAAGAATAGAGAAAGGGCGATCAAGAATAAATAATTACTGACATTAAACTCATAACTCCAGAAATCATAGATAGCGTGTTGTTTCTCGTAGATAACAGGAACATGTTTGGATCACTTCTCATGGTATTATAACATTGAAAATTGGTATCATAATGAATTTATTTTGAATGGGAATTTTTGAGTGATAAAAAATAACCAATGGAAAATGTTCTAATTCGTATGTTTTATTTTCTTATAATCATAAATAAATTTATTTTATATTTGATGTGTAATATCCTCACCCTTGGTTTTACAAAATGATTGTCAAATAAATTTAATATGTCACCGACTTCCGCATGCTTTTGTTTCACATGAATTCAACAGATATCTATTGATTAATTAACCATAATTAAATATTGAGTTATTATAGGAGGATTACAATATATTTTATTTAAATTCATTTTTTACATTAGGGATATATTTGAAATATTATGTTATTGGTGTGCATAAAATAATATACCCCCTAGTGCTATAATAAATCAATTCAGAAAAATTATTTTTTATTTTATTTATTTAATACTGATTTATATATTATGTCTTTTAAAAATTACTTTAAGGTATGATGAAGATATTTTATGTGAGGCATTCCATCATGATGAGATCATTTATTTTTATCATTTTCTTTATTTATTGTTATTATATAAATTGATATATTTTACATCTATTTTCATTTACATGGAAATAATATATTCTTTTATTCAAAACATTTTATTAATTACCTGATGTGTTGGGTTGGATAAATCTTTTATCTAATGATTCATGAAACTTCTTTTTTAATTCTTGATGTTCCATTTGGGCCATTTGATAAGAAGGTTTATAAGTTGGCTTCATATTCAGAACTATTTCAATAGTAAAATCATCCTCTCGATTAGGAATTACACAAAGAAAATCATCAGAAAAAACATCACTGTATACATTTACCACTGGTACATCATTAATCTAGACAGTTCTCTTATCCTAAAAAATATGAGCAAGATAACTTTAATTTCCATCATTTATCAGTTTCATAACATCATGATACATAATTAATGGAATATGTTCATTCATTTATACTAACTGAAATTATTTCTGCAAAAACCACTTCATTTCTTCTACAATCTATCATATCATGATAAAAAAGAAAGCCAATGCACACCCATAATAACATAAATCTCTAGTGGAGGAAAAAAGGTTTAATGGTAAAATATTTCCACCGGTAATGATATAAGGATTATTATAATTTATTTTTTCCATAATATTTCCTCCATGTGCTATGACCATGAGATCTAGTTTAATTTCTAGAGGTTGAATTCCCAATTTTTCTGAAAATTTCTCTAAAATGAATTAATGTATAGACCTTAAATCAAACAACACATTTGTGAAATTTTTAAAGATAATAAATGTACCTGATACAGCCTCATTTGATGGATAAACATCTTTTGAAGTGTTTTCAATTAGAAAACCCTTCTACATTCTTTCATGCTAATTCCCTCATTGAATAACTATATTCAGAAAAAACATTAGAAAAATGACCAAACTCCTTAAAGATAAATATTCTCACCATTGTATACTCATTAACATTAGGATCATTTTCCTTTCACCCACGTAACATTTTCCCATACATAGCACATCAGTAGCATTTCACATAATTTATAAGACATTCACCAGGATTTCATTTACCATATTTTTCACACGAAGAGAAATTCATATTCTTACCTCCAGACTTCTTTAACGAGTTCTTCCCCATTTCTGGCCATTCTGACCGCCACTTATTATTGACATTCATAGGAACATATGTTTTAGAAAATGCTATATAAACTTTTTCAACAAAATTAACTAACATTTCATTGCTTTTAAACTCTCATGAATCCAATGATCCTCGAAAAAAGAGTTTCAAATAAGTGTAAAATCTATTAATTTTTCATTCAAAATGCCTAGTAAATTCCAGTACATACCTTGATATTGTTGTAACATTGTCTTAAAATTATACCACTGAATCATCATATGAATTCTTTAGTTCCATTATTTTTTTCTCCATTCACAGATGAACAGTTTTGGGAAATTATTTTTCCAGATAAAAGACACTTAAATTCATCTAAATCATGACTATCAAGATAATCTATTTCACTTTTATTTTTAAATAGAGACCAACTATAAAAGGATTAAACATCCAAACTATAAATGGATGGTATCACCTTTTGACACTTCAAATAACCCTTGATATCAAATATCTTTTCTATAGCATTGACCCATACTTCGGTTATCACTGGATCTGAGGGAAGACTAAGTGATGGATGAGGTTTCCGCATAAAATGCTCCACAAAAGACATGTTTCATAATGGTAGATAACATTACTCAATAACATTGATATGACCACCATTTATATATTGATCCAACTTATACATTGTTGTCACAAACTACTCAGTTTGGATTCCCTCCTTTTTGGGATGCATATTCGGACATGCATCAGCCTCTTGGTTCCATCGAACTTCAGTTTCCATGTATATTCTACAGAAAAGCATTATATAAAAACAATAAATAGATTTATAAACATGGAATTCCTTAAATTCTATATCATTTCAAATTTCCCTCGAGTAAAAATCAGTTATTGTATTCTTTAAAAATCATCCCAAAACATAAAGTTATCTAAATCATCATTTGATAACAATTATAAGACCCAACCTTAAAATGTAACTTAATATTGAGTTTTAGTCAATAATATAAATTATTACACATTTAATATCTTTTTGAATATAGTTTTTTAGATAAATAGCATACCTTACATACATAACATACCACATTCATACTAGATGATTCTACTAAAAACGGTTTCCATTTTATTCAAAATATAAAACATTAAAAAATAAAACATGATTTCTATAAAAAGACCTCATATAAAACATGATTAATCCATTATTTAGATTAAACCTCTTAATATACTATGAAAATAAATTAAAAACATAGGATGAGCATATAACTTAGAAAGGGATATAATGAAAGAATGTGTTAGTCATGTGATAACATAAAAACCATTAAACCCCATAATCATAAAAATTCATGTGCATAAGAACATAATGTTCTTTCTTTGGGAAATAATTACTATATCACACATACATACACCATTAAACATGGAATTACCTTTTGGTTAACATCAATACCCTGAGTACCCAATGCATTATAGGGCTATATGGGGGCTCACCCGTCATATCTTGAGCAATAACGGTATCAACCCAACATATCTTGAGCTTTTATGGGCTTAAACCAACATAAAATGAGCTATAATGGGCTCAGCCAAACATAAATATTGCCCAAGGAACATATCATGGTAATAATGAATCTTTAAATTATAATAAACCACTCATTCAATATATATATATATAAGAATACCTTTTAAATGTATTAAAGAGTTTTTTAAAATGATTTCAAAAGAAAAATCCCTTAAATTATAATTGGAGTGAGAATTAATATAATGTAATTGTTATGTCTACACACTATAAATAAACATAGGGAAACATAATATATACCAAAATTCATCACACCAATAATCTTAATACAATATAATGTATAAATAATAAGGCTAACCCAAATAATTAAAATTGGTTTAAAAATTTACTTACCTCATGTTTGTCTTATTTCAAAAATGATTAAATTTATTGAATAATGGTTAAATGTCTATTATTAATATCTTAAATAAACACATACCTCTTTATAATATCTTATATTATCATTTCATTTCATAATATTACACTTTAATTGCTATTATTTAGTTCCTTGACTTGTTTTGTGTGCATTTCATTACAGGATTTTCCAGCATTGGTTCATGATGGATATTCACTTCGATTAGAAGTGAAACTGCAGAATTGGAATGCAATGGTATTTACCAATATCCATTAGCATAAATTATAACATTCATCCTATTTTATTTTTAAATGATTATTATCTATATGTTAAAACATTAATGGTGTTTTTAGATCTTTTTAGTGGTTCTTTGATAATAACGACCTCATTTTGTTTTATAAATTTAAAAAATGAGTACAAAAGAATTCCACAACTATGGATGAGACATAATACATATATTATAACCTGATTAATATAGAATAATGTTTTCATTAACTGTCTTTAATTTATTTTTGTAAATTGAAATCACACAGTCCACGATGTTAGTAATTCGTCTAATCAGAGTCAATGTTTTTCTTCCATTAATATGTGGGAGAGGAGAAGAATAATGATTATGAATTTTCCATGAACATGATAACACAAAGAATATATATAATATTTGGATCTTTCATTATTATTTGGTAATTGGAGATGAGAAACAAATATTAATATAATGTTACTCAAAACAAAAGAATAGTTGAGAAAGCCCTTACCAAAATTCGGTAGCCTAACGACTAGAAATAGGTATTTAGAAAACATTAAAAAAAGTGTAGGCATGGTTTAACCATACAGAAATATATCATAATACAAAATAGTGAAATAATATGGTGAAAATAAGAACATGGTTTGGATTCTTCAATTCTATACCACATAAATGTGAACTTCAATGGAAAACGAAATAAGTTGAGTATTTTCTTACATTGTAGAGTAACTCCTAGAACATGAATGTTGGTAACATAGGGATTGAAGAAAAATTGGTAAGAATACTAGGATGATACATATGACATATATTCATTTATTAGTAATTTTTATTGAACTTAATTAATGAATGGGTTGGTATTTATTTAAAAAGTGTGTGAATATTTTAATAATTTTGAAGGGACACATTATTAGTGGTATTAGCAAAACCATGAGCTTTCCCATGATGTATGCACATGGTATTAGCCACTAGGGACACCTTACATCTTATTTTGCTGTAAAAATATAGATATAATTATTAAATCAACATTACATCATTAATGTTATCTTTAAACACACTGAAAATCAGAAATGTATTTTTACTATTCACAGAAAAATCAATTGTTTCGGAAAAATCCCAAAAAATCACTAAACCATTTACTGAGGTGTAGAATTCAAAAATAAACTCAATTTCTTGAAAATAATTTTCATTATATTATTAATTTAATTTTTAGATAAAATTATACTTAATTCAAAAATTGATAATTTAAATTATATAACATCTTTTATATCACATTGATAAATAAACCAATATGTAATTTTATAAAAGCCATAAGAAAATAAAATAATAATACAATTTTATATTCATTAGGGTTATATTAAATTTCATATTACCACTCATAAAGGTATGTTACTATTCACTAAATAAACAGGTTGGTTCAATCAGACTCCAAATAACATACATAACCCAATTGTAGATGTCCATTTTTTAAAATTCAAAACATTAAAGCAGGAAGGTTATGTTTAAAGGATAGTTATAATTGTATACTAAAAACAAAGTTCCATGAATTTCATTTTTTAAAACCTTGGGTAGTTACAACATATGATTAATAAATAATTTTATTTAGTAAATTTTTCCTCAAAAATCATTTTAAAAAATATTTTAAACATTTATTCAAATGACAATAAGATATTAAAATAAACTATTATTTTAAAAACTAATATTCAATTTTTTTACCAATTTCATTTAAAACCCATTTTTAATTCCAAAATTCAAAAAAAACATAGGAATTTGTGTTTTTAATGAAGAAAAATTGAATTCTTGTAAAGGTATTAAATCATCAAAAAAATGGTTATGCTATTAGTGAAAATCATTTTCAACGTATACAGTGATGTAAAAAATTTCATTGGTCATTTGAAAAGAAAGGAAACCATTCTATATAATTATTCTTCTTTAAAAATTAATTAAATAGAAATATTACTATTATTAAACCATTATGTATATATAATTGAATTCATAATTATATTTTATAAAATTTGACTTGAAATAGAAATATAGTTTGAAGGAAATCATTAAAAGATGGTTTTAAAAAAAGAATGTACCTTATAAATTTGGAATCATTTGTATCATAAAACCAAAAAATAATAAAATTAAACAAACAATAATATATTATTTGAATAGAAAAAATCTTTTTATAACATGTAAATGTTTTTTAAATCAACCTCATGAGGGAATACAGATTCATAATATAAAACTATGCCCCAACAAAGGAAAATTGAGACATTGGCTCTTAACATTAGTGTAATTTATCTTTTTTGTAATATATCATATTTAATAATAAACAACTGTTAATTATATAATTTCATAACACATTTTTAGGTTTATTTTCCATCTTAATTTACTTATTAAAATTTTAAATACTATTTAAAAATCAATTAAATTTACATATGGTGTTTTGATGATATTCATATTATTTGATAAAAATGATATCGATAGGTTGACAATATTCAAATACTTCATTATTAAAAATATCCAAAAAATAATCAGTCTTAATGATAAATTTTTAATATCAATGATAATTTCACAACAAATTTTAAATTATGGTTATGACTAATAGACTATTTTATAATCGTGGAGGCAATAGGTCATATATACGCATGAGTAACTTTTCTCTTTCTCTATGATCATTATGGAAACATTATAATTGTTATTTAACACTTATATAATGATCATCATATAATAAATGAAATATTATATATATATATATCATCCATGTAATTTCACGATGAAGAAAAGAGTCACATTGTTTCTTTGAGGGGATAGTCCACATGTACGCATGAATGACATTGTCATTTTTCATTGAGTGGAATGGTACGTAATAATAATATATATTATATTTTAATAATGATAATTAATTAATTAATATAATAAAAAATATTATGTATCACATGTATTAAATAAAATTATATTTATTTGATTCCACATAGAGAATTAGTGAAACAATATCACATCGCTTCATCAAGAGGAAGTTCGTCATGCACATGAGAAACATTATAGTGTCCAAAATGTAATGGAATGTAAGAAGGTTTATTTAATATCATAAATCCATAGGTATAATTATGTTAAAAATATCATATATATATACACACATTAAATATATCATTAAAAAAAGATGTGATAGGCATTGACGACAAATTAATGTCTTTGGTTCATTTGGTTGTATTCCTCGAAGCACATGAATGATGATTTCATTTACCAATTGATGGAAGATGAGATGCATTTTTTTATTACAATAACATAATATCTTGTAATTATATATGATATAATATTCTTATAATATTAGAATAATTGATTAATATTTGATGTTTCTGGATATAATGTCCCCTTTTTTGGACCAGGAATAAATTTATAGGAGATTTTATACTTTTATATTTGGTTATGGGATAAATAATATTCTGAAACTAAGATTGGAATTTATAGTATTGGATAGGTTTAATGTTAAATTTTTAGATGTTTTTTAATTATTGATATGTTTCTCATATGTTAAGATGAATTTTTGGAGTGTGTGTATAAGGCCTCGACCTTAAAACATTACTTAATATTGAATTAAATGAATAATTCACATAGAAGATCTTTTCAGGTTTAGAGTTTTAGAGAATTTGTACATAACTATTATATCTCAAAAGATTAGAAAGAAGACACTTAGACTAAGTTTCCATAAAATAAAAACTCTTAAAAAGAAACATATCTCGTTCCAAGTTTTAGATAGCATGTCTTTCCATGTTCTCATCCTTGACCCTATTTATCTTTATGTCCTATGGAAAACATTTCAAAAACTTGGGATGGGCATAGAAATCACAGTAAAGGATACACAATGAAGTAAAACTGTTATTTTTTCAAAACAACAAGTAAACCATGAATACCTTATCAAATTAATACTTTTCACCTTTACGAAGTAGTTAATACTCTTCACTGAATAAAAGATCATTCCTTACCCTTTTGTAACCAAAATATTACCACAAAACCCATATATATAACATGAAACTTATAAAGGTTACTTGGTACATAAACATACATAAATAGTATAACTATACGGCCAACTTCCACACATATCACTTAATGGAATAGCCATACAGCCAACTTCCATAACCAATGCATTGGAGGTTATTACGTAACCACCCGTCCGGGTATTCACGGCACCACCCATCATATCGTTTATCATGTAACCACCCGTTAAATGTCCATGTACCCTTATAAAAACATAATACATAAAACAAATATAATGGAAAGAAAACAATTCCACATTTCGATCAAAATATATCAATTAAATATATTGACATAAAAATTACATTATAAAAACCATTTTCAATACCAAAATACATAAAATAGTATATTGTATTTATTTCATTTTAAAAACATTTTGGGTTATTGAGGAAGCCAAAGACAAAATAATACTCCCGTTGGAGGAATAGTTCATTGTCACTGCATACGTTAAAATAAACATTCATTTTTTTCATTTAGTATAATGATTTGTAGAAAAATATTCCATTTGAATGAAAAGAAAAGTCAATTGTGTTTTATACAGCGTATAAAATAAAGTCTTGTATTAGAACAAAATATGCCTCAATTATAGGATATTGAGACGAAGTCCCTTACAAAGACGGTATCCTAAGATTAAGGATAAATCAATTACATAATTTATGTGTGAAAAATATAAATACACCCAATATAAGTGGATATTAAGTGTACAACAATCAGAGTCATTCACAAGTATTCATATCATGAAATATTCAAGGAGTATAATTTTAACCCAATGGATTGAAAATGAGTTGAGAAGTTCCCTTACAAGAATTCGACATCCTAATGACGTCACTTCAAAATTCAAAAAACGAGTTGATGAGAGAGAAAATGGTATCTCATCACTTGGACATAAAATTTACATCAATAATGATATAGAAGAACATATCCCAACATAACAATATGTAAATTAAAATACAAAGCAAGAATATGTATTTTAAAAATAGGAGGGTGAAAGGTTCCATTACCGACATGGGTAACTTTCGAAACGCACACCCCATGAAAGAAGGACTTTACATAATTTATGTAAATACCCATAAAAAATGTATATTACACATAGAGTATAATAATGGGTAGTACATACACCACTCAATGGAAATGGTGGAAAATATAGCATAACTCTCATTGGAATAAAAGTGAGATGAAAAATCTCTTTGAAAAACATGGAAGCCTAAAGACGCCACATAAAACATCCAAAAATGGATTTATGAGATCAAACAGGTTATCAAATAATATGAACATAAAAATTACAGTATTATTAATATAAAATAACATCCCCAAACATAAGATATAGGATCATAAAAGATATGACATAAAATAGAGTACTTAAAAAGAAAGAGAGAGGTAGGATCCCTTACCTCAAGTCTGACTTGACTCGATCGTTCATTAATCTCTTGAATAATAAAATAGAGTTAATTTATACTTGCTTAAAAAAATTTTATAAGTTCATTATACCTTTTACATCATTTATTAACATTTTATGAACATTATGTAATTATTTACGTTAATAACAGTTGTTTTGTTGATCATTGGTACTTGAGTCAAAAATAAACATATTATAAATACAATTTGTTCATGTGTTAAAATATACATTATATTAAGATTTATATTGATGATTTAGATATCATATACATCATATATATCCATTATATACATGCGTTTATAATATTACATAACATTTAGAGGTAAGAAATGAAATGCACAGTTCATGGGGATGGTAAGCCGTACGTACGCATAAATGCTACCTTCATTCATATTTCATATTTAATGGAATGAAATCATAATTATATAATGGTATATTATAATTAACATATAATATCATATATAATATCATTAAATCCATCCTTTATACGTCCCACATGTGGCATTAACAAATCAAATCACATTGAGGGGGCGGTAGTCCGCACATCCAAAAATGATGATATCACGTTTACCCATAATGGAAACAATAAAGGTATGAAATAAATGAAAAATAAGTAATCACAAAGAAAATATAAACATAATATATATAATATATAAATAGAGTGACATCATAATGGCCACCATGAAAGGTGTTAAAAGAAGATTGAACAATCATCGTTTCGTGAGGCAGAAATTCCCCATCCATAGAAACAGTATGTTCTTTAACCATTAGACGAAGGTGTGTGTAAGGGTATCTCGAATCCTTCAAATTACAACATCCTAGTATATTTAAGATACTGGTGTTTTTACAAAATAAAGGGATTAAAATATTTTAGGCGGATGGAGAAGCTAAATAAAACAAAATAACACAAGTGAATACATTACCATTAAATCTGATAACTATTTTTGATTTGAGTTCAAAGGCTTCCTTGGAAAGACTTCTTCCCAAAGAGAGGCTTCTAAGAGTAATAGAGGGATGTGGAGAGGCAAAATGAGTAGAGTTTGGATGAGCCAAGGGTTTGAGAGGTGTGGGTAAAGAGGTAGAGGTGGGGGCCTTTTATAAGAGGGAGGAGGGGCACTCTTGAAAACTTACTTCCTTATAAAATGATTTTCGGATATTCAAGGTCCCACAATTATATATTTCTAGGGTAAGGTGAAACGGGTTCGAAATAAACATATCCAATAGGTTTTTGACATGTGTAAGTCTTATATTTTACCTTATCTTCTCATTTTATTTAAATCGTTCATTAATGAGGTAATCGATGCATCATCATGGTGTCATAAATAAATTAATTTATTTAATGTCTAAAAATTATAAAAAAAAATAATATTAGGTAATAAATCATTTTATCTTTCAAATGAATATTTTTAGTCAAAAATATTAATTGTATAACCCCATGTAAAAATTGTTTAAGTAGTTCAATACATGTTTGTGACATTTTTATTTTAACTTCAAATAAAAAGTTATTAATGTCATTTTCTTACCCAAGTGGCTCCATGGGGTCCCCATGTTGACTCATGGATTTTCATGGTCTTCCATGACTCATAAAATATGTTTAGGACATGTGTAATGGCCATTTCATATTATTATAACATTATCATTACCTTAAATTACACTAATTACCTTTAATCGCGATTAATAAAACTTAAAAGTTACTATTCACCAAAAAATTATTTTAATCCCATTGAACCACATATTAGATCCTAATGACAACCATGTAAGTTGGATATTTTTAAACCAAATCATTTAAGTTGTAAAGATTCATTTAAATGAAAAATCAGTTTTCTAACTACCACTTACTGGTTTTACTATTCATCAAAAATTGAAGTTTTCCAGATAAATACCAGAAATTCACCATAAGCTATATTTGATATTACTAATTAAAAAATGATGTATATTTTACAAAATTAAATACATATAAGTTTCATTAATCAATTTAATAATTAATTCCCGTTGTCAAAACAAATAGTGTGTTTTTAAGAAACAAAATATATCAAAATATTGACTGTAGTTTAAGTCAAATTTCAAAGTGAAATTAATTAAAATGACCACCATTGGATTAAATGGTAAAATTATATTCTAATTTCAATTTAAAACCAATTCAAAATAAATTCTATTAATATATCTAAATTAGATTAAAAATGGGATTTGAATTAAAATACAACATTTTTCACTATTTCATTAAAAATGAATATTATCGGAAAAAAATAACAAAAACATACCCAAAGTAAATTATGATGTCCTGATTCTAATGAAGGATTTTATTTGCTCCAGTATATCATATAAAATTGTCAAAAAGTGGATTTAAAAAGGGTTCGCAATCAAATGGATGTTAATCAACCTTTTAAAGAATATTAGAATATATACACTTAAAATTGGATTTATTCGCATTTTAATCCTCTAACATTTATTGTAAAAAGTAAAAAATATTTGAAAAACATATATAATAATTTTATAGTTAGTTCTGTTCATTCCCTCCATTACAACGGCTATGTGTTAACTGCCATTTAAAATAATATTATTTTATTATTAGAGTGCAATGTAAGATTTCAATAAAACTCGTTTTTGTGTATTGGGTACGCCATCAAGCATAGTGTTCTCTTTAAAGTAATATTAATATTTTATTAAAATATATTAATAAATATGAAAATTTAATATTCTTTATTTACATGGGATATTTCAACTTTCCCCCCTTTTGGGAATTGTGTCCTCTCAATTTTAAAATTGTTCTAGGAAACTTCATTGAATGCCCCACATTGGAAAAAGAGTATATTAAACTGTCACTTTAAAAGAAAGAACGGGAAGTACAAACATCACCAGAGTTAACCCATACTAGGATTCCATGATGGAATACATGGACATGGATGAGAAAACAAAGGGTCATGTTCTGATGGGGAGTGATAGAAAACATGATTAGGAGAATGTTAACCACAAGAAAATCACAAACATGTGATGGGTTAAACGGTATTTGATTCCCCAGTAGGAAAAGTTAACGGAGAACATTTTTTTTAAGATAATTTTCATTGAGGAATTTATTTATGAGATTATCTAAATCCTAAGGGAACATACTTACTTGTCATGTAGACTTTCTTCTCTTACTAGATTTCTTACACAAACTAATATTTTCTCCAAAAGACGAGTATTTAGGATGACTTGTTCACATTAATATTGCTATAATCAACTACTAGAAAATCACCTAATCCAAGAAAGAGAACTATATATTTACCATGTCCTTAGACCCTTACCGAAACCAAAATTGTTATAACAAGATCAGATAATCCACAAAAGGATAATCATTTATAAGAAGAAAATCTATTCTTAATCTCAAAAAAATTTCCAACAAAACCCAAAGTTCAACGAAGACCATTCAATAAATAATTTATCCATAATATTCAACAAACTAAACCAAAATGAGATTGAAACCCAAATATTTGGAGGATCTAATCACATAGTCTTCCAAGGTAAATATTAATATTTATCTCTAACTAACATTATCTTCTCTTAACGTCTTGTATTGAAAAGTAATTAGTCTAATCACATATCCTCCATGATAGGATAATTATTTCCATAGATAACCCAAAATAAAATAATCTAACTAAAAATAATTATTCAAAATAACCAAGGACTTCATGTAGTCCAGTTGTAAGGGATATATATCAGTTGCACTTTGGTTGAGGGTTCGATTCCCACAGCTTGTCCGATGTGACTGGTTGTCACACGGTCTATGTGTTGTCCTTTTCCAAAACTATGTAATTCTCAAATCATTACCCAAAAAGAGATAAAATCATCAAAATAACCATAACATAATTTAACCTAAATTTTATCTCATTCCTTTCATTTTCCATCATATAGTAACCCATAATTACCTCAAAAGTAAGGAATATATAAACCCTAATGGTTACCATTATAATTATTACCTGAACATCCACATCAAGTTAGTTCTCTCGTGCATTAGAGAACCCACCAAGGTTCAATTGGTTAATCATGAGTCCTTGATAGTTGGTTTAGAATAACCATGAGATTTCTCATTGAATCCCCCATTTCATCCGGTCTCTTAATTAGAGAACCACCACAGTTTCCTTCAATCCCATTGTCACTTTGGTGCCTACTAAATCTATCCATTTACTAAAACCAAAAAAAAGTCAGTGAGATTATATCATTAGAATCATAATATAATACTAAGATATAATTATTAATGTTATCTTAAACTCATTCACTTTATCTAATACTATGACCCTTACTGAAATCCTAACCATTATGGTATTGTCACTTGTGCTTAAAGAATACCCTAACCTCTAAAGTTATCTAAACCGACCTTTGATACCAACTATAAGGCCCCAGCCTTAAAACATTACTTAATATTGAATTAAATGAATATTTCACATAGAGGATATTTTCAGGTTTGGAGTTTTAGAGAATTAGGAAATAACTATTACATATCAAAAGATTTCCGTGTAGACACTTCTACTAAGTTTCAATAAAATAAAAACTCATAGTAAGAAACAAGTCTAGTTCCATGTTTTAGATAGAATGTCTTTCCTTGATCCCATCATTGACCATATTCAACTTTATGTCCTGTGGAAATCATTTCAAAAACTTGGGATGAGCATCAACAGCCCAGTAAAGGATACACAAAGAAGAAAAACTGTTAGTTTTTCGAAACAACAATTAAACCATGAATACTTTATCAATGTAATAATTTTCACCTTTACGAAGTATTAAATACTCTTCACTGAATATAAGATCATTATATACCCTTTTGTAACCAAAATATTACCATAAACCCCATATAACTAACACGTAACATATAAAGGTAACTTGGGACATAAACATACATATATGAAATAACCATACGTTCGACTTCCACACATATCACTTAATGGAATAGCCATAAGACCGACTTCCATACCCAATGCATTGGAGGTTATAACGTAACCACCCATCCTGGTATTCACAGCACCACCTGTCATATGGATTATCACGTAACTACCCGTAAAAGGTCCATGTACCATTATAAAATCATAAGACAAAAAACAACTATGATGGAAAGAAAACATTTCCACATTTCGATCACAATATATCACATAAATATATTGACATAAAAAATACATTATAAAAACAATTTTAAATACCAAAACCCATAAAATTTTATATGGTATTTATTTCATTTTAAAAACATTATGTCTTGTTGAGGATGCCAAAGACCAAATAATACTCACGACACCAGAAAGGGTCGTTGTCACCACGTATGTTCAAATAAACATTCGTATTTGTCGTTTAGTAAATTTCTTCATAGAAAAATATTCCCTTTGAATTAAATGAAATGTAAAAGGTTTTTTATATAGCGTATAAAAGAAAGTCTTGTATTAGAACAAAATATGCCTCAGTGAAAGGAGATTGAGATGAAGTCCCTTGCAACGACGTTATCCTTAGATTAAGGATAAATCAATTACATAATTTATTTGTGAAAAATATAAATACACGGAATATAAGTGGTTATTAAGTGTAAAAAAATCAGATTTATTCACACATATTCATAGAATGACATATTCAAGGAGTACATGTTTATCCCAGAGGATTGAAATTGAGTTATGAAGTTCCCTTGCAAGAATTCGACAGCCTAATGGCGGCACATTAAAATTTATAAAATGAGTTGATGAGAGATAAAATGGTATCTCATCACTTGAACATAAAATTCAAATCAATAATAATATAGAAGAATATATCCCAACAAAAATATGTGTAAATTAAAAGACAATTATAAATGAAGTCTTTTAAAAGTAGGAGTGTGAATGGTTCCCTTACCGACATGGGTAACTTTCAAAACGTACACCCCATGAAATAATTACTATACAACAATGATTTAAATACCCATAAACGAAATTATATTACAAAAAGAGTAGAATAATGGGCAGTACATACACCACTCAAAGGAAATAGTGGAAAATGTAGCATAAATCTCATGGGAATAAAAGTGAGATGAAAAATACCTTACAAAAACTCGGCAGCCTAACTGCGCCAATTAAAACATCCAAAAATGGATTTATGAGATAAAATAGGGTATCTCTTAATATGAACATAAATATTACAGTATGAGGAATATAAAAGAACATCCCCAAAAATAATAAATATGATCTTAAAATAAATGACATAAAAGATAGTACTTAAAAAGAAAGAGAGAGGTAGAATCCCTTACCTCAAGTCTCACTCGAATCGATCATTATTTAATCTCTTGAATAATAAACTAGAGTTAATTTCTACTTTCTAAAGTACCTTTTAATGTTCATTATTCCTTTTATATCATTTATTACCATTTTATGAACATTATGTAATTATTTATGTTAATAATGGTTGATTTGTCGATCATTGGTACTTTAGTAAAAAATAAACATCTTATAATTACAAGTTGTTCATGTGGTAAAATATCCATTATATTAAGAATTATATTCATGATGTATATATAATATATATCATATATATCCAGTATATACATGCATTTATAATATTACATTACATTTAGAGGTAAGAAATTAAATGCACCGTTCATGGAGACGGTAATCCGTACGTACTCATGAACGCTACCTTCATTTCTATTTCATATTTAATGGAATGAAATAATAATTATATAGAGGTATATAATAATTCTAGTATAAAATCATATATTTTATCAGTAACTCTATCCTTTATATGTCTGACATATGGCATTGATGAATCAAATAACTTTTAGGGGGTGGTTGTCCGCACTTCCTAAAATAAAGATATCGCATTTACACATAATGGAAACAATAAAGGTATTCCATAAATGAAAAATACCGAATCATAAGGAAAATATAAACATAATATATATAATATATAAAAAGAGTGACATCTTAATGGACACTATGAAATGTGGTAAAATAGATTGAGCAATCATCGTTTCGTGAGCCAGAAATTTGCCATCCACAGAAACAGTATGTTCTTTAACCATTAGACGAAGGTGTTTGTAAATGTAGCTCGAATAATTCACATAAAAACATCCTATTATATTTTAGATTCTATTTTTCTTACAAAATATAGGAATAAAATTTTTTTATTGGTTTGGAGAAGCAAAATAAAACAAAAGAACACAAGTGAAGACATTACCATTAAATCAGATAACTCTTTTTGATTTGAGCTCAAAGGCTTACTTAGAAAGACTTATACCAAATGTGAGGCTTCTAGGAGTAAGATAAGGATGTGGAGAGACAATATGAGATGAGTTTGGACGAGCCAAGGGCCTGAGATGTGGGTGTAAAGAGGTAGATGTGGGGGCCCTTTATAAGAGGGAGGAGGGAACTCTTGAAAAGTTTCTTTATTATAAAATGATTTTCGGATATTCAAGGTCCCAAAATTATATATTTCAAGGGTAAGGTTATAATGGGTAGATATACTCCCATAAAATAGGTTTTTTATATGTTTATTACTTATATTTTACCTTATCATATCATTTTATTTAAATCGTTCATTAATGAGGTAATCGCTGCATCATCATGGTGTCATAAATAAATAAATTTATATAATGTATAAAAATTATAAAAAAATACTCCATGTTGGAATTATTTTTATATTTACAATTAATATTTATAGTCAAAAAAATTACTTGAATAACACCATGTAAAAATTGTTTTAGTAAAACAATACATGTTTGTGACATTTTTATTTTAACATTAAATAAAAAGTTATTAATGTCATTTTCTTACCCTAGTTGATCCATGGGGTCCCCAAGTTGACTCATGGATTGTCTTGGTCATCCATGACTCATCCAATAAGGTTATGACATGTGTAATGGTAATTTATTATTATTATAACATTATCTTTAGCTTAAATTACACTAATTACCTTTAATCATGATTAATAAAATTAAAAGTTTCTATTCACCAAAAAATTCTTTTAATCCCATAGAACCACATTTTACATCCTAATGAAAACCATGTACATTGTATTATTGAAAATAAAATCACAGAAGTGGTAATGTTTCATTTAAACGAAAAATCAGTTTTTTAACTACCACTTAATGTTTCACTATTCATCAAAAATTGAAGTTTTTCAGAAAAATACCAAAAATTCACCATAAGCTAGATTTGATATTCTGAATTCAAAAAAGATGTCTATTTTACAAAATAAAAAAAATATAAGTTTCATTAATCAATTTAATAATAAATTCCCCTTGTCAAAACAAATAGAGTTTTTTTAAGAAACAATATATATCAAAAGATTGACACTAGTTTAAGTCAAATTTCAATGTGAAAATAATTACAATGACCACCATTAGATTAAATGGTAAAAATATATTATAATTTCACTTTAAAAGCAATTCAAAAGATTGTCTAATAATATAAATATATTAGATTAAAAAGAGTATTTGAATTAAAATACAACATTTTTCACTTATTCATTAACAATGAACATTTTCGCAACAAAATAACAAAAACATTCACAAAGTAAATTTTGATATCCCGATTCTAAAGAAGGACTTTATTTGGTCCAATATAAAATATAAAATTGTAAAAAAATGGATTTAAAAAGGGTTCTCCCTCCAAAGATGGTTAATCGACCTTTTAAAATATATTAGAATATTTACGCTTAAAATTGGATTTATTCACATTTATTCCTATAACATTTATTGTAAAATGTAAAAAATATTTGATAAACATAAATAATAATTTTTTAGTTATTTCTGTTCATTTCTGCCATTACAAAGTCTAGGTGTTAACTTCCATTTAAAATTATATTATTTTTTATTAGAGTGAAATGTAAGATTTCAAAGAAACTCATTGTTGCGTATTGGGTACACCATCGAGCATAGTGTTCCCTTTAAAGTAATATTAATTTTTTATTCACAAACATTAATAAATATGAAAAATTAATATTCTTTAATTACCTAGGATGTTACATCCATCCCCCCTTTTGGGAATTGTGTCCGTGCAATTTTAAAATTAGGCTTGGAAACTTCATTGAAAGCCCCACATCAGAAAAGGAGTAAATTAAACTGTCACTTTAAAAGAAAGAATGGGAAGTCAATGGTCACCTGAGTTAACCCATAATATTATTCCATGTAAGAAAACATGGACATCGAAGAGAAAACAAAGGTTCATGTTCTGATGGGGAGTGATAGAAAACATGATTAGGAGAACATTAACCACAATAAAATCACAAACTTGTGATTGGTTAAACGGTAATTGATTCCCTAGTAAGAAAAGTTAATAGAAAACATTTTTGTTTTAAGATAATTTTCATTTTGGAATATATTAACGATCTTAAATAATTCCTAATAAAACATACTTACATGTCTTGTAGACATTCATCTCTTATGATATTTCTTACACAAACTCATATTTTCTCCAAAAGACGAGTATTTAGGATGACTTGTTCACATTAAGAGCGCTATAATCAACTTCTAGAGAATAACCTAATCCAAAAAAGTGAAATATATATTTCCCATTTCATTAGACCCTAACCAAAACCAAATTTGTTAGAACAAGATTAGATAATCCAGAAAAGGATAATCCTTTATAAAAAGAAAATCTATTCTTAGTCTCCAAACTTTTTCTGACAAAACACAAAGTTCAACGAAGACCATTCGATAAAAACATTATACATAAAATTATTCAATGTAAACCAAATGAAGATTGAAACCCGAATATTTTAAGGATCTAATCACATAGTATTCCAAAGTAAAAATTAACATTTATCTCCATATAACATCAGCTTCTCTTAAAGTCATGTTTCGAAAATTAATTAGCCTAATCACATAACCTCCATGATAGGTTAATCAATTCCATAGATAACCCAAAATAAAATAATCTATCTAAAAAAGAATTAGTCAAACTAACTAGGTGCATCACGTAGTCCAGTGGTAGGCGATAAATACAAGTTGCACTTTGGTTGTGGGTTAGATTCCGTCAGCTTGTCTGACGCGACTGGTTGTCACACAGTTTACGTGTTCTCTTTTTCCAAAACTATAAAATTCTCAAAAAATTCCCCAAAAAGAGATAAAATAATAAAAAATAACCATAAAATAATTTAACCTCAATTTTATCTCATGCCTTTCATTTTCCGTCATATAGTATCCCATAATTACATCAAAACTAAGGATCATATAAACCCTAATGGTTACCATTATAATTATTACCTGATGTTCAACATTGAGTTACTTTTCTAATACATCAGAGAACTCACCAAGGGTCAAGTGGTTAATCATTTCTCCTTGATAGTTGGTTTAGATTAACCATGAGATTTCTCATTGAATCCCCCATTTCATCCAGTCTATTAATTATAGAACCACCACAGTTTCCTTCAAACTCATTGTCATTTTGGTGCCTTCTAGATCTATCCATTTACTAAAACAAAAAAAATTCAATGAAAGTATATAATTATAATCATCATATAATACTAAGATATAATTATTCATGTTATCTTAATCTCATTCAATTTATCTAATACTATGACACATTCTGAAATCCTAACCTTTATGGAAATGTCACTTGTGCATAAAAGATAACCTAACCTATAAAGTTATCTAAACCAACCTTTGATACCAAATATAAGCTTCCAGCCTTAAAACATTACTTAATATTTAATTAAATGAATAATTCACATAGAGGATCTTTTCAGGTTTAGTGTTTTAAAGAATTATGACATAACTATTATATCTTAAAAGATTACAAATTAGACACTTCTACTAAGTTTCTATAAAATAAAAACCCTTAAAAAGAAATATGTCTAGTTCCATGTTTTAGAAGTCATGTATTTCCTTGATCCCATCCTTGACCATATTCACCTTTATGTCCTATGGGAAACATATCAAAAACAAGGGATGAGTATAAAAAGCTAGTAAAGGATACACAAAAAAGGAAAACTGTTAGTTTTTCAAAGCAACAAGTAAACTATAAATATATTATCAATGTAATACTTTTCTCCTTTATGAAGTAGTATATACTCTTCACTGAATAAAATATCATTACATACCCTTTTGTAACCAAAATATTACCATGAAACCTATATAAAAAACATGTATCATATAAAGGTAACTTGGGACATAAACATACTTACATTGAATAACCATACGGTCGACTTCCACACATATCACTTAATAGAATAGCCATACGGCCGAATTCCAAAACCGATGAATTGGAGGTTATAACGTAACCACCCATCCAAGTATTCACGACACCACTAGTCATATGGTTTATCACGTAACCACCCATCAAATTTCTAAGTAAAATTATAAAATCATAAGACATAAAACAAATATAATAGAAAGAAAACCTTTCCACATTTCGATCACAATATATAAAATAAATATATTGACATAACAAATCCATTATAAAAACAATTTTCAATACCAAAATACATAAAAGAGTATATGGTATTTATTTCATTTTAAAACCATTATGGCTTGTTGAGGAAGCTAAAGACAAATTAATACTTGTGGCAGTGGAAAAGGTCATTGTCACCGCGTACATTAAAATAAAAATTCCTTTTTATCGTATTGTAAAAATCTTCATAGAAAAAGATTCCATTTGATTGAAATGAAAAGTCAAAGGTGTTTTAAATAGCTTATAAAAGAAAGTCTTATATTAGAACAAAATATGCCTCACTGAAAGGAGATTGAGACAAAGTCCCTTACAAAGATGGTATCCTTAGATTAAGGATAAATCAGTTACATAATTTATGTGTGACAAATATAAATACACCCAATAGAAGTGGAAATTATGTGTAAAACAATGAGAGTCATTCACAGATATTAATAGCGTGACATATTCAATCAGTACAAGTTTATCCCAAAGGATTGAAATTGAGATAAGAAGTTCCCTTGCAAGAATTCGACAGCCTAACAGCGGCACTTTGAAATTCATAAAATGAGTTGATGAGAGAGAAAATGGTATCTCATCACTTGGACATAAAATTTAAATCAATAAGGACATATAAGAACATATCCCAAAATAACATTATGTAAATTAAAAGGCAAATCAAAAAATAAGTCTTTTAAAAATAGGAGGGTGAAAGGTTCCCTTACTGACTTGGGTAACTTTCGAAACATACACCCCATGAAAGAAGTACTATACAACATTGATTTAAATACCCATAAACTAAATTATATTACAAAAATAGTAGAATAATGGGCAGTACATACACCACTCAAAGGAAATGGTGGAAAATCTATGATAAATCTTACGAGAATAAAAGTGAGATGAAAAATCCCTTACAAAAAACTCTGCAGCCTAACAGCGCCACTTAAAACATCCAAAAATGGATTTATGACATCAAATAGGGTATCTCATAACATAAACACAAAAATTAAATTATTAGGAATATAAAAGAACATTTCCAAACATAATAAATATGATCTTAATATAAATGACATAAAAGAGAGTACATAAAAAGAAAGAGAGAGGTAGGACCCCTTACCTAAAGTCCGACTTTACTCGATCATTCATTAATATCATGAATAATAAACAATAGTTAATTTATACCTGATTAAGAACAATTTTTAAGTTCATTATTCCTTTTATATCATTTATTACCATTTTATTAAAATTATGTAATTATTTATGTTAATAACGGTTTTTTTGTTGATCATTGGTACTTGAGTCGAAAATAAACTTCTTATAATTGAAAATTGTTCATGTGGTAAAATATAATTTATATTCAGAATTATATTCATGATGTATATAACATATATATCATTTATTTCCAGTATATGCATGCATTTATAATATTACATAACATTTAGAGGTAAGAAATGAAATGCACTGTTCATTGAGACGGTTAGCCGTACGTACCCACAAACGTTATATTAATTTCTATTTCATATTTAATAGAATGAAATCAAAATTATATAGAGGTATATTATATTTACAGTGTAATATCATATATAATATCATTAAATACATCCTTCATAAATAACACATATGGAATTAACTAATCAAATCACTGTAAGGGGGCGGTAGTGCGCACTTCCTAAAATGAAGATATCATGTTTACCCATAATGGAAACCATAAATGTATGCGATAAATGAAAAATACAGAATCATAAGGAAAATATAAACATAATATATATAATATATAAATAGAGTTACATATTAATGGACCCCATGAAAGGTGTTAAAAGAATATTTAACAATCATCGTTTTGTGAGGCAGAAATTCGCCATCCACAGAAACAGTATGTTTTTTAACCATTAGATGAAGGTGTGTGTAATTGTAGCTCTAATCCTTCACATAACAACATCCTACTATTTTTTAGATATGGTTTTTGTTAAAAAAATAAATTGATATAAATATTTTAGGGGGTTGTAGATGCAAAATAAAAAAAAAACACAAGTGAAGACATTACCTTTAAATCAGATAACTCTTTTTGATTTGAGCTCAAAGGATTTCTTGGAAAGACTTCTACCCAAATTTAGGCTTCTAGGAGTAATAGAGGGATTTGGAGAAACAATATGACAATAGTTTGGATGAGCCAAGGGCTTGAGAGGTGTGGGTAAAGAGGTAGAGGTGGGGGCCTTTTTTAAGAGGGAGGAGGGGAAATCTTGAAAAGTTACTTTATTATAAATTGATTTTCGGATATTCAAGGTCCCACAATTATATATTTCTAGGTTCAGGTGATAAGGGTTCGAAATAAACCCATCAAATAGGTTTTTGACATTTTTATGTCTTATATTTTACCTTATATTCTCATTTTAAATAAATTGTTCATTAATGTGGTAATCAGTGCATCATCATCGAGTCATAAATAAAATAATTTATATAACATCTAAAAATTATAAAAAAATACTACGACATAGAAAATCATTTTATCTTTCAAATGAATATTTATACTAAAAAATATGACTTGTATAACCCTATGTAAAAATTGTTTTATTAAAATAATAAAAGTTTGTGACATTTTTATTTTAACTTTAAATAAAAACTTATTAATGAAATTTTCATACCCAAGTGGCTCTATGGGGTCCCCCAGTTGACTAATGGATTTTATTGTTCATCCATGACTCATAAAATAACGTTAGGACATGTGTAAAGATCAATTCATATAATTATAACATTATCATTACCTTAAATTAAACTAATTACCTTAAACCGTGACTAATAAAATTTAAAAGTTACTATTCACCAAAAATTTATTTTAATCCCATTAAACCTCATTTAACATTTTAATGAAAACCATGTTTGTCGGATTTTTGAAATTCAACTCACAGATGTGGTAATGTTTCATTGAAACGATAAATCAGTTTTTAACTACCACTTAGTGGTTTCACTATTCACCAAAAAATGATGTTTTTCAGAAAATTACAAAAAAAATATACCATAAGCTATATTTTATATTTTGAATTCAAAAATGATTTCTATTTTAAAAAATTCAAAACATATAAGTTTCATTAATAAATTTATAAATTAATTCCCATTGTCAAAACAAATAGCGTGTTTTTAAGAAACAAAATATATCAAAAGATTGACATTAGTTTAAGTCGAATTTCAAAGTGAAATTAATTTCAATGACCACCATTGGATAAAATTGTACAACATATTCTAATTTAACATTAAATACAATTCAATATATTATCTAATCATATAAATATATTTGATTATAATAAGGATTTGAATTAAAATACAAAATTTTTCACTTATTCATTAAAAATGAACTTTATCGAAAAATATAACAAAAACATACACAAAGTAAATTTGGATGTCCTGATTCTAAAGAGGTATTTTACTTGGTCCAATATAACTTATAAAATTGACAAAAGGTGGATTTAAAAATGGTTCTCTATTAAAAGGTGGTTAATCGTCACTTTAAAGAATATTAGAATATTTATGCTTAAAATTGGATTCATTCACATTTTAATCATCTAAAATTTATTGTAAAAATTAAAAAATATTTGACAATAATATATAATAATTTTGTAGTTATTTTTGTTCATTCCCGCCATTACAATGCCTAGGCGTTAACTACCATTTAATATAATATTATTTTATTATTACAATGCAACATAGGATTTCAAAGATACTCGTTGTTGCGTATTGGGTACACCATCGAGCATAGTGTTCCCTTTAATGTAATATTAATATTTTATTCAGAAATATTTATAAATATGAAAAATTAATATTCTTTATTTACCTGGGATGTTACATCCTTCCCCCCATTTGGTAATTTCATCCTCACGATTTTAAAATTGGGCATAGAAACTTCATTGAAATCCCCACATCAGAAATGGGGTAAATTGAACTGTCACTTTAAAATAAAGAAAGGGAAGTGCAAAGGTCATCTCAGTTAACCCATTCTAGGATTCCATGTACGTAATCATGGACGTGGAATAGAAAACAAAGGGTCATGTTCTGAAGGGGTGTGATAGAAAACATGATTAGGAGAATGTTAACCACAAGAATATCACAAACTTGTGATGGGTTAAACGGTATTTGATTCCCTAGTAGGAAAAGTTAACGGAAATCATTTTTCTATTATGTTACTTTTAATTGAGGAATTTATTTATGAGCTTAACTAAATCCTAAGAAAACATACTTACTTGTCATGTATACATTCATCTCTTACTATATTTTTTACAGAAACTCATATTTTCTCTAAAAGACGAGTATTTAGGCTGACATTTTCACATTAAGAGCGTTATAATCAACTTCTAGAGAATCACCTAATCCACTAAAGGGAACTATATATTTCCCATGTCATTAGACCCTTACCAAAACCGAAATTGGTAGAATATGATCAGATAATCTACAAAAGGAAAATCCTTTATAAAAAGAAAATCTATTCTTAATCTCCAACGTTTGTCCAACAAAACCCATAGTTCATCGAAGACCAATCGATAAAAAAATTTCCATAAAATTTTTCAATGTAAACCAAACTATGATTGAAACCCATATATTTGAAGGATCTAATCACATAGACTTCCAAGGTAAAAAATAACATTTATCTCTAAATAACATCAGCTTCTCTTAAAGTCACGTATTGAAAAGTAATTAGCCTAATCACATATCCTCCATGATATGTTAATCATTTCGATAGATAACCCAAAATAAAATCATCTAACTAAAAAGATTTATTCAAACTAACCAGAGACATCATGTAGTCCACTGGTATTCGATAAATACCAGTTGCACTTTTGTTGTCGGTTAGATTCCCGTAGCTTGTCCGATGCAACAGGTTGTCACACGGTCTACGTGTTGTCCTTTTCCAAAAATATATAATTATCAAAAAATTCCCCAAAAAGCGATAAAATCATCAAAAATAACAATAACATAATTTAACCTCAATTTTATCTCATGCCTGTCATTTTCGGTCATATAGTAACCCATAATTACCTCAAAAGTAAGGATCACATAAAAACTAATGGTTACCATTATAAATATTACCTGAACGTCCACATTGAGTTATTTCTCTCATGAATCATAGAACTCACCAAGGATAAAGTGGTTAATCATGACTCCTTGATAGTGGTTTCGATTTACCATGAGATTTCTCAATGAATCCCCCATTTGATCTAGTATCTTTATTAGTGAACCACCATAGTTTCCATCAAACCCATTATCACATTGGTTCCTTCTAGATCCATCCATTTACTAAAACAAAAAAAAGTCAATGAGAGTATATCATTAGAATCATCATATAATACTAAGATATAATTATTCATGTTATCTTAAACTCATTCACTTTATCTAATACTATGATACTTTCTGAAATCCTAACCATTATTGTAATGTTACTTGTGCTTAAAGAATACCCTAACCTCTAAAGTTATCTAAACAGACTTTTGATACCAAAAATAAGGCCCCAGCCTTAGAACAGTTCTCAATATTGAATTAAAAAAATAATTCACAAAGAGAAACTTTTCAGGTTTAGAGTTTTAGAGAATTAGGACATAACTATTACATCTCAAGAGATTACAAATTAGTCCCTTCTACTAAGTTTCCATAAAATAAAAAATCTTAAAAAGAAACATGAGTAGTTCCATGTTTTAGATATAATGTCTTTCCTTGATCCCATCCTTGACCATATTATTCTTTATGTCTTGTGGAAAACATTTCAAAAATATGGGATTAGCATAAAAATCCCAATAAATGATACAAATAGAAGGAAAACTGTTAGTTTTTCAAAACAATAAGTAAACCATGAATACTTTACAAAGTAATAATTTTAACCTTTACAATGTAGTAAAGACTCTTACCTGAATAAAAGATCATTAATAATCCTTTTGTAACAAAAAGATTACCATAAAACCTATATAAAAAACACGTAACATATAAAGGTAACTTGTGACATAAACATACATAAATGGAATAACCATGTGGTCGACTTCCACAGATATCACTTAATGGAATAGCCATACGGCTGACTTCCATACCCAATGCATTGGAGGTTATAACATAACCACCCGTCTTGGTATTCACGACACCACCCATCATACGGTTTATCACGTAACCACCCATCAAATTTCCATGTACCATTATAAAATCATAAGACAGAAAAAAAATATAATGGAAAGAAAAAATTTCCACATTTCGATCACAATATATCACTTAAATATATAGACATAAGAAATCCATTATAAAAACCATTTTCAATACCAAAATACATACAAGAGTATATGGTATTTATTTCATTTTAAAAACATTATGGCTTGTTGAGGATGCCAAAGGCCAAATAATACTCATGACAGCGAAAAAGGTCATTGTAACCGCATACATTAAAATAAACATTCGTTATTGTCGTTTAGTAAAACGCTTCATAGAAAAATATTCCCTTTGAATGAAATGAAAATTAAAAGTTGATTTATACACTGTATAAAAGAATTTCTCGTATTACAACAAAATATGCCTCAATGAAAAGAGATTGAGATGAAGTCCCTTACAAAGACAGTATCCTTAGATTAAGGATAAATCAATTACATAATTTATGTGTGAATAATATAAATACACCCAATATAAGTGGATATTATGTGTAAAACAATCAGAGTCATTCACACATATTCATTTCATGACATATTCAATGAGTACAAGTTTAACCCAAAGGATTTAAATTGAGTTAAGAAGTTCATTTGCAAGAATTTGAGAGCCTAACAGCGGCAATATAAAATTTATTAAATGAGTTGATGAGAGTGAAAATTGTATATCATCACTTGGACATAAAATTTACATCAATAAGTATATATAAGAACATATCCTCACATAACAATATGTAAATTAAATTTCAAATCAAAAATAAGTCTTTTAAAAATAGGAGGGTGAAAGATTCACTTACCGACTTGGGTAACATTCGAAACATACACTCCATGAAAGAAGGAATATACAAAATTGATGTAAATACCCATAATATGATGTATATAACAAAAAGAGTAGAATAATGTGAAAAAAATAAACCACTCAAAGGAAATGGTGGCAAATGTAGCATAAATCCCATGGGAATAAAAGTGAGATGAAAAATCCCTTACAAAAATTCGGCAGATTTACGGCGCCACATAAAACATCCAAAAAATGGATTTATAAGATAAAATAGGTTATCACATAATATAAACAGAAAAGGTACAATATGAGGATGATAAAAGAACATCCCCAAACATAAGAAAGATGAGCTTAAAAGAAATGACATAAAAGAGAGTACTTAAAAAGAATGAGATAGGCAGGATCCCTTAACTCAAGTCCAACTTGACTCAATCGTTCATTAATCTCCTGAATAATAAACTAGAGTTAATTTATACTTGCTTAAGAAACTTTTTTAAGTTCATTATTAATTTAATATCATTTATTACCATTTTGTTAAAAGCATGTAATTATTTAAGTTAATAATGCTTGTTTTGTCGATCATTGGTACTTGAGTCAAAAATTAACTTCTTATAATTTCAAGTTGTTCATATGGTAAGATATACATTATATTAAGAATTATATTAATGATTTAGATATCATATATATAATATATATCCAGTATATACATGCATTTAAACTATTACATAACATTTATAGGTATGAAATGAAATGCACCGTTCATAGAGACAGTAAGTCGTACGTACGGATAAACACTACCTTCATTTCTATTTCATATTTAATGAAATGAAATAATAATTATAAATAGTTATATTATAATTCCAGTATAATATCATATATAATATCATTAAATCCATCCTTTATACGTCCCACATATGGCATCAACGAATAAAATCACTTTGAGGGGGCGGTAGTCTGCACTTTCTAAAATGAAAATATCGTGTTTACCCATAATGGAAACCATAACGGTATGACATAAATGAAATATACAGAAGCATAAGGAGAATATAAACATAATATATATAATATATAAATATTGTGACATCTTAATGGCCACCATGGAAGGTGTTAAAAGAAGATTGAACAATCATCGTTTCGTGAGGCAGAAATTCACCGTCCACAAAAACAGTATGTTCATTAACCATTAGATGAAGGTGTGTGTATGTAACTAGAATCCTTCCTAAAAAAAATTCCAGTATATTTTAGATACTGGTGTTGTTACAAAATAAATGGATAAAAAGATTTTAGGGGGTTGGAGAAGCAAAATAAAATAAAAGAACACAAGTGAAGACATTACCTCTAAATTATATAACTCTTTTTGATTTGAGATCAAAGGCATTCCTGGAAAGACTTCATACCAATGTGAGGATTATATGAGAAATAGAGGGATGTGGAGGGTCATTATGAGCAGATATTGGATGATCCAAAGGGATGCGAGGTTTGGGTAAATAGGTAGAGGTGGTGGCCTTTTATAAGAGGGAGGATGGGCACTCTTGAAAGGTTACTTTATAATAAAATGATTTTCGGATATTCAAGGTCCCAAAATTATATATTTATAGGGTAAGGTGATAAAGGTTCTAAATCCACCCATGAAATAGGTTTTTGAAAATTTTAAGTCATAGATTTTACCTTATCTTCTCATTTTATTTAAATCATTCATTAATGATGTAATCACTGCATCATCGTGGTGTCATAAATAAACTAATTTATTTAATGTATAAAAATTACTAAAAAATTACAATGATGTAGGAAATCATTTTATCTTTCCCATGAATATTTATATTTAAACATATGACTTTTATAACCCCATGTAAATATTTTTTTAGTGAAACAAACCATGTTTGTGACATTTTTATTTTAACATTAAATAAAAAGTTATTAATGTCATTTTCTTACCCAAGTGGCTCCATGGGATCCCCAAGATGAGTAATGGATCTTCTTGGTCGGCCATGACTCATACATTAAAATTAGGAAATGTGTAAAGGTCATTTAATATTATTATAAAATTATCTTTTCCTTAAATTACACTAATTACCTTTAATCACGATTTAGAAAACATAAAAGTTACTATTGACCAAAAAATTATTTTAATCCTGTTGAACCACATTTTACATCCTAATGGCTACCATGTTTGTCCGATTTTTGAAAATTAAATTATAGAAGTGGTATTGTTTCATTTAAACGAAAAATCTATTTTTTAACTACCACATAGTGGTTTCACTATTCATAAAAAATTGATGTTTTTCAGAAAAATACCAAAAATTTAACCTAAGATATATTTGATATTACGAATTCCAAAATGATGTCTATATTAAAAAATTCAAAACATATAAGTTGCATTAATCAATTTAATAATTAATTCCCATTGTCAAAACCAATAGCGTGTTTTGATGAAACAAAATATAACAAAATATTGACACTAGTTTAAGTCAAATTTTCAAAGTGAAATTAATTCCAATGACCACCATTGGATTAAATGGTAAAAATATATTCTAATTTCACTTTAAAATCAATTAAATAGATGATATTATCATATAAATAAACTAGACAAAAAAGATTATTTGAATTAAAATACAACATATTCCACTAATTCATTAAAAATGAACTTTATAGAAAAAATAACAAAAACATAAACCATGTAAATTTTCATGTCCAGATTCTAAAGAAGGATATTATTCGGTCCAATATAACATATAAAATTTTCAAAAAGTGGATTTAAAAAGGGTTCACCATCAAAAGGATGTTAATCGACCTTTTAATGAATATTAGAATATTTACGCTTAAAATTGGATTCATTCACATTTTAATCCACTAACATTTAATGTAAAAAGTAAAAACTATTTGACAAAAATATATAATCATTTTTTATTTATTTTTGTTCATTCCCTCCATTACAACTACTAGGTGTTAACTTCCATTTAAAATAATAATATTTTATTATTAGAGTGCAACGTTAGTCTTCAAAAAAACTTGTTGTTGCGTATTGGGTACACCATCGAGCATAGTGTTCCCTTTAAATTATTTTTAATATATTATTCAAAAATGTCAATAAATATGAAAAAGTAATATTCTTTATTTACCTGGTATGTTACATCCTTCCCCCCTTTTTGGAATTTCATCCACGCAATTTTAAAATTGGGCTTGGAAACTTCATTGAAAGCCCCACATCGGAAAAAGAGTAAATTAAACTGTCACTTTAAAAGAAAGAAACTGAATTACAAAGGTCACCTGAGTTAACCCATACTTGGATTCCATGTAGGAAAATATGGACATGGAAGAGAAAACAAAGGGTCATATTCTGATGGGGAGTGATATAAAAAATGATTAGGAGAATGTTAACCACAATAAAATCACAAACATGTGATGGGTTAAATGGTATTCGATTCCCCAGAAGGAAAATTTAACGGAAAACATTTTTTTAATTTAATTTTCATTGAGGAATTTATTTATGAGATTAACTAAATCCTAAGGAAACATGCTTACTTATCATGTAGACTTTCATCTCTTAATATATTTCTTACACAAACTCATATTTCCTCCAAAAGACGAGTATTTAGGATGACTTGTTCACATTAAGAGTGCTATAATCAACTTCTAGAGAATAACCTAATCTACAAAAGATAACTATATATATCCCATGTATTTAGACCCTTACAAAAACCAAAATTGTTATAATAATATAAGATAATACACAAAAGGATAATCTATTATAAAAAAAATCTATTCTTAATATCCAAAATTTGTCCAACAAAACCCATAGGTCAACGAAGACCATTCGATAAACAATTTGTCCATAAAATTTGTCAATGTAAACCAAACTAAGATTGAAACCCAAATATTTGAAGTATCTAATCACATAGTCTTCCAAGGTAGAAATTAAAAATTAACTCCAAATAACATCAGCTTCTCTTAACGTCTCGTATTGAAATGTAATTATCCTAATCACATATCCTCCTTGATAGGTTAATAATTTCCATATATAACCCCGAATATAATCATCTAACATAAAAGAAATAGTCAAACTAACCAGGGACTTCACGTAGTCTAGTGGAAGGTGATAAATAGCAGTTTCACATTGGTTGTGGGTTTGATTCCAACATCTTGTCTGACGCAACTGGTTGTCATACGGTCTACGTGTTTTCTTTTTAAAAAACTATATAATTCTCAAAACATTCTCCAAAAAGGGATAAAATCATCAAAATTAACCATAACATAATTTAACCTCAATTTTATCTCATTCAATTCATTTTCCGTCATATATTATCCCATAATTACCTCAAAATTAAGGATCATATAAATCATAAGGGTTAGTATTATAATTATTACCTGAACTTCCACATCATGTGGATTCTATCATGCATCAGAGAACACACCAAGGTTCAAGTGTTTAATAATGTATCCTTGATAGTTGGTTTAGAATAACCATGAGATATCTCATTAAATCCCCCATTTCATCTAGTATTTTAATTAGAGAACTACCACAGTTTCCTTCAAACCCATTCTCACTTTGGTGCCTGATAGATCTATCCATTAACAAAAAACAAAACAAAGTCAGTTTGAGTATATCATTAGAATCATCATATAATACTAAGATATAATTATTCATGTTATCTTAAACTCATTCACTTTATCTAATACTATGACCCTTTCTGAAATCCTAACCATTATGGTAAAGTCACTTGTGCTTAAAGGATACCCTAACATCTAAAGTTATCTAAACCGACCTTTGATACCAACTATAAGTCCCCATCCATAAAAAATTACTTAATATAGAATTAAATGAATAATTAACATATAGAATATTTCCAGGTTTAGAGTTTTATTGAATTAGGACATAACTATTACATCTCAAAAGATTACAAAGTAGACACTTCTACTAAGTTTCCATAAAATGGAGACTATTAAAAAGAAACATGTCTAGTTTCATGTTTTAGATATCATGTCTTTCCTTGATCCCATCCTTGACCCTATTCATCTTTATGTCTGGTGTAAAACATTTCAAAAACATGGGATGAGCATAAAAATCCCAGTAAAGGATACACAAAGAAGGAAAATGCTAGTTTTTCAAAACAACATTTAAACCATGAATACTTTATCAAAGTAATACCATTCTCTTTTATGAAGTAGTAAATAATCTTCACTGAATAAAAGATCATTACTTACCCTTTTTTACAAAAAGATTACCATAAAACCCATATAAAAAACACATAATATATAAAGGTAACATGGGACATAAACATACATAATAGGAATAAACATACAATCGACTTCCACACATATCACTTAATGGAATAGGCATACAGCCGACTTACATAGACAATGCATTGGAGGTTATAACATAACCACCAGTCCTGGTATTCATGGTACTAGGTGTCATATGGTTTATCACGTAACCACCTGTCAAATGTCCAAGTACCATTACAAAATCATTAGACATAAAAAAAATATTATGGAAATAAAACATTTCCAAATTTCGATCACAATATATCACATAAATATATTGACATAAAAAATCCATTATAAAAAACATTTTCAATACCAAAATACATAATAGAGTATATGGTATTTATTTCATTTTAAAAAAATTACGACTTGTTGAGGATGCTAAAGACCAAATAATACTCATTGTGGCAGAAAAGTTCTTTTTCACCGCATACGTTAAAATAAACATTCCTTTTTATCTTTTAGTAAAATGATTCATTGAAAAATATTACCTTTGAATGAAATGAAAAGTCAAAAGTGTTTTATACAGCGTATAAAAGAATGTCTTTTATTAGAACAAAATATGCATCAATGAAATGAGATTGTGATGAAGTCCTTTACAAAGACAATATCCTTAGATTAAGGATAAATCAATTACATAATTTATGTGTGAAAAATATAAATACACACAAAATAAGTGGATATTAAGTGTAAAACAATCAGATTCATTCACACATATTCATAGCATGGAATATTCAAGGATTAAAAGATTATCCCAAAGGATTGAAATTGAGATAAGAAGTTCCCTTGCAAGAATTCGACAGCCTAACAACGTCACTTTAAAATTCATAAAATGAGTTGATGAGAGAGAAAATGGTGTCTCATCACTTGGACATAAAATTTAACTCAATAAGGATATATATGAACATATCCCAAAATAACAATATGTAAATTAAAAGGCAAATCAAAAAAGAAGTCTTTTAAAAATTGGAGGGTGAAAGGTTCCCTTACTGACTTGGGTAACTTTCGAAACATACACCCCATGAAAGAAGGACTATACAACATTGATGTAAATACCCATAAACTAAATTATATTACACAAATAGTAGAATAATGGGTAGTACATACACCACTCAAAGCAAATGGTGAAAAATGTATGATAAATCTCACGAGAATAAAAGTGAGATGAAAAATCCCTTACAAAAAACTCGGCAGCCTAACAACGCCACATAAAACATCCAAAAAATGAATTTATGAGATAAAATAGGGTATATCAGAATATAAACACGAAAATTAAATTATGAGGAATATAAAAGAACATCCCCAAGCATAAGAAATATTAGCCTAATATAAATGACATAAAAGAGAGTACTTAAAAAGAAAGAGAGAGGTAGGACCCCTTACCTGAAGTCCGACTTTACTCGATCATTCATTAATATCATGAATAATAAATTAGAGTTAATTTATACCTGATTAGGAAAAATTTTTATGTTAATTATTCCTTTAATATCATTTATTACCATTTTATTAAAATTATGTAATTATTTATGATAATAACGGTTTTTTTGTCGATCATTGGTACTTGAGTAGAAAATAAACTTCTTATAATTAAAAATTATTCAAGTGGTAAAATATCCTTTATATTCAGAATTATATTAATGATTTAGAAAACATATATATCATTTATTTCCAGTATATGCATGCATTTATAATATTACATAACATTTAGAGGTAAGAAATGAAATGCACCGTTCATTGAGAAGGTTAGCCGTACGTACCCATGAACACTATCTTCATTTCAATTTCATATTTAATAGAATGAAATCATAATTATATAGAGGTATATTATATTTCCAGTGTAATATCATATATAATATCATTAAATATATCCTTCATACATCCAACATATGGAATTAACTAATCAAATCACTTTTAGGGGGTGGTAGTCTGCACTTCCTAAAATGAAGATATCATGTTTACCCATAATGGAAACCATAAAGGTATGTGATAAATGAAAAATACAGAATCATAAGGAAAATATAAAAATATTATATATAATATATAAATAGAGTGACATATTAATATCCCCCATGAAAGGTGTTAAAAGAATATTGAACAATGATCGTTTCGTGAGGCAGAAATTCTCCATCCACAGAAACAGTATGTTTTTTAACCATTAGATGAAGGTGTGTGTAATTGTAGCTCGAATACTTCACATAAAAACATCCTAGTAATTTTTTTATACGGTTTTTGTTAATAAATAAATGGATATAATGACTTTAGGGGGTTTTAGATGCAAAATAAAAAAAAGAACACAAGTGAAGACATTACCTTTAAATCAGATAACTCTTTTTGATTTGAGCTCAAAGGATTTCTTGGAAAGACTTCTACCCAAATTGACGCTTCTGGGAGTAATAGATGGATTTGTAGAGACAATATTAGAATAGTTTGGATGAGCCAAGGGATTGAGAGGTGTGGGTGAAGAGGTAGAGGTGGGGGCCTTTTTTAAGAGGGAGGAGGGGAACTCTTGAAAAGTTACTTTATTATAAAATGATTTTCGGATATTCAAGGTCCCAAAATTATATATTTCAAGGGTAAGGTGATAAGGGTTCAAAATGTACCCATCCAATAGTATTTTGACATGGTTATTTCTTATATTTTACCTTATCTTCTCATTTTAAATAAATTGTTCATTAATGTGGTAATCGGTGCATCATCATGGAGTCATAAATAAAATAATTTATATAACATCTAAAAATTATAAAAAAAATACTACGAGTTAGGAAATCATTTTATCATTCTAATGAATATTTATACTCAAAAATATGACATGTCTAACCCTGTGTAAAAATTGTTTTATTAAAATAATAAAAGTCTGTGACATTTTTATTTTAACTTTAAATAAAAACTTATTAATGTCATTTTCATACCCAAGTGGCTCCATGGGGTCTCCCAGTTGACTATTGGACTTTATTGTTCGGCAATGACTCATCCAATAAGGTTAGGACATGTTTAAAGATCATTTCATATAATTATAACATTATATTTACCTTAAATTAAACTAATTACCTTAAACCGCGAATAATAAAATTTAAAAGTTACTATTCAACAAAAAATTAATTTAATCCCATTAAACCTCATTTTACATCCTAATGAAAACCATGTTTTTCAGATTTTTTAAAATCAACTCACAGATGTGGTAATGATTAATTTAAACGATAAATCAGTTTTTAACTACCACTTAGTGGTTTCACTATTCACCAAAAATGATGATTTTTAGAAAAATACAAAAAAATATACCCTAATCTATATTTGATATTTTGAATTAAAAAATGATTTCTATTTTAAAAAATTAAAAAAATATAAGTTGCATTAATCAATTTAATAATTAATTTCCATTGTCAAAACAAATAGCGTGTTTTTAAGAAACAAAATATATCAAAAGATTAACAATAGTTTAAGTCAAATTTCAAAATGAAATTAATTCCAATGACCACCATTGGATAAAATTGTAAAAAAATATTCTAATTTAACATTAAATCCAATTCAATATATTATCTAATCATATAAATGTATTTGATTAAAATAAGTATTTTAATTAAAATACAAATTTTTTCACTTATTCATTAAAAATGAACTTTATCGAAAAATATAACAAAAACATACACAAAGTAAATTTGGATGTCCTGATTCTAAAGAAGTATTTTATTTGGTCCAATATGACATATAAAATTGACAATAGGTGGATTTAAAAATGGTTCTCCATCAAAAGGTGGTTAATCGTCCTTTTAAAGAATAATAGAATATTTATGCTTAAAATTGGATTCATTCACATTTTAATCATCTAATTTTTTTTGTAAAAATTAAAAAATATTTGACAAACATATAAAATCATTTTTTAGTTAGTTTTTTTCATTCCCGCCATTACAACGCCTAAGCATTAACTACCATTTAAAATAATATTATTTTATTATTAGAGTGCAACGTGAGATTTCAAAGATACTCGTTGTTGCGTATTGGGAACACCATCGAGCATAGCTTTCCCTTTAATGTAATATTAATATTTTATTCAGAAATATTAATAAATATGAAAAAATAATATTCTTTATTTACCTGGGATGTTACATCCTTCCCCCCATTTGGGAATTGCATACTCATGATTTTAAAATTGGGCATAGAAACTTCATTGAAATCCCCACATCAGAAAAGGGGTAAATTAAACTGTCACTTTAAAATAAAGAAATTGAAGTGCAAAGGTCATCTCAGTTAACCCATTATAGGATACCATGTAGGTAAACATGGACGTGGAATAGAAAACAAAGGGTCATGTTCTGAAGGGGAGTGATAGAAAACATGATTATGAGAAAGTTAACCATAAGAATATCACAAACTTGCGATTGGTTAAACGGTATTTGATTCCCTAGTAGGAAAAGTTAACGAAAATAATTTTTGTTTTATGTTACTTTTAATTGAGGAATTTATATATGAGATTAACTAAATCCTAAGGAAACATACTTACATGTCATGTATACATTCATCTCTTACTATAATTTTTTACAGAAACTCATATTTTCTCTAAAAGACGAGTATTTAGGCTGACTTTTTCACATTAAGAGCGCTATAATCAACTTCTAGAGAATCATCTAATCCACAAAAGGGAACTATATATTTCCCATGTCTTTAGACCCTTACCAACACCAAAATTGTTAGAATAAGATCAGATATTCCATAGAAGGAAAATCCTTTATAAAAAGAAAATCTTTTCTTAATCTACAAAGTTTGTCCAACAAAACCCATAGTTCATCGAAGACCATTCGATAAAAAAAATTTCCATAAAATTTTTCAATGTAAACCAAACTATGATTGAAACCCAAATATTTGAAGGATCTAATCACATAGACTTCCAAGGTAAAAAATAACATTTATCTCTAAATAACATCAGCTTCTCTTAAAGTCGCGTATTGAAAAGTAATTAGCCTAATCACATATCCTCCATGATATGTTAATCATTTCGATAGATAACCCAAAATAAAATCATCTAACTAAAAAGATTTATTCAAAACTTACCAGAGACATCATGTATTCCACTAGAATTCGATAAATACCAGGGGCACTTTTGTTTTGGGTTTGATTCCCGCAGCTTGTCCGACGCAACTGGTTGTCACACGGTCTACGTGTTGTCCTTATCCAAAAATATATAATTATAAAAAAATACCCCAAAAAGAGATAAAATCATAAAAAATAACCATAACATAATTTAACCTCAATTTTATCTCATGCCTTTCATTTTCGGTCATATAGTAACCCATAATTACCTCAAAAGTAAGGATCACATAAACCCTAATGGTTACCATTATAATTATTACCTGAACTTCCACATCGAGTTAGTTCTCTCATAAATCAGAGAACTCACCAAGGATCAAGTGGTTAATCATGACTCCTTTATAGTTAGTTTCGATTTACCGTGAGATTTCTCATTGAATCCCCCATTTCATCTAGTATCTTAATTAGGGAACCACCATAGTTTCCATCAAACCCATTGTCAAATTGGTGCCTTCTAGATCCAACCATTTTCTAAAACCAAAAAAAGTCAATGATAGTATATCATTAGAATCATCATATAATACTAAGATATAATTTCTCATGTTATCTTAAACTCATTCACTTTATCTATTACAATGACACTTTCTAAAATCCTAACAATTATTGTAATGTTACTTGTGCTTAAAGGATACCCTAACCTCTAAAGTTATCTAAACCTACTTTTGATACCAAAAATAAGGCCCCAGCCTTAGAACAGTTCTCAATATTGAATTAAAAAAATAATTCACATAGAGAAACTTTTCAGGTTTAGAGTTTTAGAGAATTAGGACATAACTATTACATCTCAAAAGATTACAAATTAGTCACTTCTACTAAGTTTCCATAAAATAAAAAATCATAAAAAGAAACATGAGTAGTTCAATGTTTTAGATAACATGTCTTTCCTTGATCCCATCCTTGACCATATTATTCTTTATGTCTTCCGGAAAACATTTCAAAAACATGGGATTAGCATAAATATCCCAGTAAATGATACAAAAAGAAGGAAAACTGTTAGTTTTTCAAAACAATAAGTAAACCATGAATACTTTACAAAGTAATACTTTTCACCTTTACAAAGTAGTAATGACTCTTACCTGAATAAAAGATCATTAATAATACTTTTGTAACCAAAAGATTACCATAAAACCTATATAAAAAACACGTAACATATAAAGGTAACTTGGGACATAAACATACATAAATGGAATAACCATGTGGTCGACTTCCACACATATCACTTAATAGAATAACCATACGGCCGACTTCATACCCAATGCATTGGAGGTTATAACATAACCACCCATCCTGGTATTCACGGCACCACCCATCATATGGTTTATCACGTAACCACCCGTCAAATGTCCAAGTACCATTATAAAATCATAAGACATAAAACAAATATAATGGAAAGAAAAAATTTCCACATTTCGATCACAATATATCACTTAAATATATAGACATATAAAATCCATTATAAAAACCATTTTCAATACCAAAATACATACAAGCGTATATGGTATTTATTTCATTTTAAAAACATTATGGCTTGTTGAGGAAGCCAAAGGACAAATAATACTGGTGACAGCAGAAATGGTCGTTGTAACCGCATACATTAAAACAAACATTTGTTTTTGACGTTTAGTAAAACGCTTCAGCGAAAAATATTACCTTTGAATGAAATGAAAATTCAAAGTTGTTTTATACACTTTATAAAAGAAATTCTCGTATTAGAACAAATTATGCCTCAATGAAAAGATATTGAGACGAAGTCACTTACAATGACAATATCTTTAGATTAAGGATAAATCAATTACATAATTTATGTGTGAATAATATAAATAAACCCAATATAAGTGGATATAAGGTGTAAAACAAACAGAGTCATTCACACATATTCATTTCATGACATATTCATGGAGTACAAGTTTAACCCAAAGGATTTAAATTGACTTAAGAAGTTCCTTTGCAAGAATTTGATAGCCTAACAGTGGAAATTTAAAATTCATTAAAAGAGTTGATGAGAGTGAAAATTGTATATCATCACCTGGACATAAAATTTACATCAATAATGATATATAAGAACATATCCTCACATAACAATATGTAAATTAAAAATCAATGAAAAAAATAAGTATTTTAAAAATAGGGGGTGAAAGATTCGCTTACGGACTTGGGTAACATTCGAAACATACACCCCATGAAAGAAGGACTATACAACATTGACGTAAATACCCATAATCTAATGTATATTACAAAAAGAGTATAATAATGTGAAAAAAATACACCACTCAAAGGAAATGGTGGAAAATGTAGCATAAATCCCATGGGAATAAAAGTGAGATGAAAAATCCCTTACAAAAACTCGGCAGCCTAATGGCGCCACATAAAACATCCAAAAATGGATTTATAAGATCAAATAGGTTATCTCATAATATAAACAAAAAAGGTAAAATATTAGGAAGATAGATGAACATTCCCAAACATAAGAAATATGAGCTTAAAATAAATGACATAAAAGAGAGTACTTAAAAAGAATGAGATAGGTAGGATCCCTTAACTCAAGTCCAACTTGACTCAATCGTTCATTAATCTCCTGAATAATAAACTAGAGTTAATTTATACTTTCTTAATAAAATTTTTTAAGTTCATTATTCCTTTTATATCATTTATTACCATTTTGTTAAAATCATGTAATTATTTAAGTTAATAATGCTCGTTTTGTCGATCATTGGCACTTGAGTCAAAAATTAACATCTTATAATTACAAGTTGTTCATATGGTAAAATATACATTATATTCATAATTATATTAATGATGTAGATATCATATATATAATATATATCTAGTATATACATGCATTTAAAATATTACATAACATTTAGAGGTATGAAATGAAATGCACCGTTCATAGAGACAGTAAGTCGTACGTACAGATGAACACTACCTTCATTTCTATTTCATATTTAATGAAATGAAATCATAATTATAAAGAGTTATATTATAATTCCAGTATAATATCATATATAATATCATTAACTTCATCCTTTATACGTCCCACATATGGCATTAACGAATCAAATCACTTTGAGGGGGCGGTAGTCTGCACTTCCTAAAATGAAAATATCGTGTTTACCCATAATGGAAAACATAACGGTATGCCATAAATGAAAAATACAGAAGAATAAGGGGAATATAAACATAATATATATAATATATAAATACAGTGACATCTTAATGGCCACCATGGAAGGTGTTAAAAGAAGATTGAACAATCATCGTTTCGTGAGGCAGAAATTCACCATCCACAGAAACAGTATGTTCTTTAACCATTAGATGAAACTGTGTGTATGTAACTAGAATCCTTCATAAAAAACATCCTAGTATATTTTTGATACTGGTGTTGTTACAAAATAAATTGATAAAATGATTTTAGGGGGTTGGAGAAGCAAAATAAAATAAAAGAACACAAGTGAAGACATTACCTCTAAATTATATAACTCTTTTTGATTTGAGATCAATGGCATCCTTGGAAAGTCTTCATCCCAAAGTGAGGCTTATATGAGAAATAGAGGGATGTAGAGATTCATTATGGGCAGATATTGGATGATCCAAGGGCATGAGAGGTTTGGGTAAATAGGTAGAGGTGGGGGCCTTTTATAAGAGGGAGGAGGGGCACTCATGAAAGGTTACTTTATAATAAAATGATTTTCGGATATTCAAGGTCCCAAAATTATATATTTCGAGGGTAAGGTGATAAGGGTTCTAAATCCACCCATCCAATAGGTTTTTGAAAATTGTAAGTCATAGATTTTACCTTATCTTCTAATTTTATTTAAATCGTTCATTAATGATGTAATCACTGCATCAGCATGGTGTCATAAATAAATTAATTTATTTAATGTCTATAAATTACAAAAAATTACAATGATGTAGGAAATCATTTTATCTTTCCAATGAATATTTATATTCAAACATATGACTTTTATTACCCCATGTAAATATTTTTTTAGTGAAACAAACCATGTTTGTGACATTTTTATATTAACATTAAATAAAAAGTTATTAATGTCATTTTCTTAACCAAGTGGATCCATGGGATCTCCATGTTGACTAATGGATCTTAATGGGCGGCCATGACTCATACATTAAGGTTAGGAAATGTGTAAAGGTCATTTCATATTATTATAAAATTATCTTTACCTTAAATTACACTAATTACCTTTAATCACGATTTAGAAATCATAAAAGTAACTATTGACCAAAAAATTATTTTAATCCCGTTGAACCACATTATACATCCTAATGGAAACAATGTTTGTCCGATTTTTGAAAATTAAATTATATAAGGCGTATTGTTTCATTTAAATGAAAAATCTGTTTTTAACTACCACATAGTGGTTTCACTATTCATAAAAAATTGATGTTTTTCAAAAAAATACCAAAAATTAAACCTAAGATATATTTGATATTCCGAATTCCAAAATGATGTATATATTAAAAAATTCAAAACATATAAGTTGCATTAATCAATTTAATAATTAATTCCCGTTGTCAAAACCAATAGCGTGTTTTTAAGAAACAAAATATAACAAAATATTGACACTAGTTTAAGTCAAATTTTCAAAGTGAAATTAATTCCAATGACCACCATTGGATTAAATGGTATAAATATATTCTAATTTCACTTTAAAACCAATTCAATAGATGATCTAATAATATAAATAAATTATATTAAAAATATTATTTGAATTAAAATACAACATTTTCCACTTATTTATTAAAAATGAACTTTATCGAAAAAAATAACAAAAACATAAACAATGTAAATTTTCATGTCCCGATTCTAAAGAAGGATATTATTTGGTCCAATATAACATATAAAATTTTAAAATAGTGGATTTAAAAAGGGTTCGCCATCAAAAGGATGTTAATCGACCTTTTAAAGAATATTAGAATATTTACTCTTAAAATTGGATTCATTCGCATTTTAATCCACTAACATTTAATGTAAAAAGTAAAAAATATTTGACAAAAATATATAATCATTTTATATTTAGTTTTGTTTATTCCCTCCATTACAACTACTAGGTGTTAACTACCATTTAAAATAATAATATTTTATTATTAGAGTGCAACGTTAGATTTCAAGGAAACTTGTTGTTGCGTATTGGGTACACCATCGAGCATAGCGTTCCATTTAATTTAATATTAATATATTATTCAAAAATGTAAATAAATATGAAAAAGTAATATTCTTTATTTACCTGGGATGTTACATCCTTCCCCCCTTTTGGGAATTTCATCGAAGCAATTTTAAAATTGGGCTTGGAAACTTCATTGAAAGCCCCACATCGGAAAGAGAGTAAATTAAACTGTCACTTTAAAAGAAAGGAACGGAAGTACAAAGGTCACCTGAGTTAACCCATACTAGGATTCCATGTAGGATTAAATGGACATGGAAGAGAAAACAAAGGGTCATGTCCTGATGGGGAGTGATAGAAAAAACGATTAGGAGAATTTTAACCACAATAAAATCACAAACATGTGATGGGTTAAATGGTATTTGATTCCCCAGTAGGAAAATTTAACGGAAAACAATTTTTTAATTTAATTTTCATTGAGTAATTTATTTATGAGCTTAAATAAATCCTAAGGAAACATACTTACTTATCATGTAGACTTTCATCTCTTACTAAATTTCTTACACAAACTCATATTTCCTCCAAAAGACGAGTATTTAGGATGACTTGTTCACATTAAGAGTGCTATAATCAACTTATAGAGAATCACCTAATCAAAAAAAGATAACTATATATATCCCATGTATTTAGACCCTTATGAAAACCAAAATTGTTATAATAAGAACAGATAATACCCAAAAGGATAATCCTTTATAAAAAAATCTATTCTTAATATCCAAAATTTGTCCAACAAAACCCAAAGTTTAACGAAGACCATTCAATAAACAATTTGTCCATAAAATTCGTCAATGTAAACCAAACTAAGATTGAATCCAAAATATTTTAAGGATCTAATCACATAGTCTTCCAAGGTAGAAATCAAAAATTATCTCTAAATAACATCATCTTCTCTTAACGTCTTGTATTGAAAAGCAATTAGCCTAATCACATATCCTACATGATAGGTTAATAATTTCAATAGATAACCAAGAATATTATCAAATAACATAAAATAAATAATCAAACTAACCAGGGACTTCATGTAGTCCAGTGGTAGGCGACAAACAACAGTTGCACATTTGTTGTGGGTTTGATTCCAACATCTTGACTGACGCGACTGGTTTTCATACGGTCTACGTGTTTTCTTTTTCAAAAACTATATAATTCTCAAAACATTCTCCAAAAAGGGATAAAATCATCAAAATTAACCATAACATAATTTAACCACAATTTTATCTCATTCCATTCATTTTCTGTCATATATTATCCCATAATTACCTCAAAAGTAAGGATCATATAAATCATAATGGTTAGCATTATAATAATTACCTGAACATCCACATCATGTGGATTCTATCATGCATCAGAGAACACAACAAGGTTCAAGTGGTTAATTGTGACTCCTTGATAGTTGGATTAGAATAACCATGAGATTTCTCATTAAATTCCCCATTTCATCCAGTATTTTAATTAGAGAACTACCACAGTTTCCTTCAAACCCATTCTCACTTTGGTGCCTGATAGATCTATCCATTAACAAAAAACAAAACAAAGTCAGTTTGAGTATATCATTAGAATCATCATATAATACTAAGATATAATTATTCGTGTTATCATAAACTCATTCACTTTATCTAATATTATGACCCTTTCTGAAATCCTAACAATTATGGTAAAGTAACTTGTGCTTAAAGGATACCCCAACCTTTAAAGTTATCTAAACCAACCTTTGATACCAACTATAAGGCCCCAGCCATAAAACATTTCTTAATATTTAGTTAACTGAATAATTAACATATAGATTATTTTCAGGATTAGAGTTTTATAGAATTAGGACATAACTATTACATCTTGAAAGATTACAATGTAGACACATCTACTAAGTTTCCATAAAATGAAAACTATTAAAAAGAAACATGTCTAGTTCCATGTTTTAGATATCATGTCTTTCCTTGATCCCATCCTTGACCCTATTCATCTTTATGTCTGGTGTAAAAAATTTCAAAAACTTGGGATGAGCATAAAAATCCCAGTAAAGGATACACAAAGAATGAAAATGTTAGTATTTCAAAACAACATGTAAACCATGAATACTTTATCAAAGTAATAATTTTCTCTTTTAAGAAGTAGTAAATAATCAACACTGAATAAAAGATCATTACTTACCCTTTTTTTACCAAAATATTACCATAAAACCCATATAAAAAACACGTAACATATAAAGGTAACTTGGGACATAAACATAATTAAAAGGAATAAACATATAGTCGACTCCCACACATATCACTTAATGGAATATTAATACGGCCGACTTCCATAGACAATGCATTGGAGGTTATAACATAACCACCAATCCTTGTATTCATGGAACAATGTGTCATATGGTTTATCACGTAACCACCCATCAAATGTCCAAGTACCATTATAAAATCATTATACATAAAACAAATATTATGGAAATAAAACATTTCCACATTTCGATCACAATATATCACATAATTATATTGACATAAAAAATCCATTATAAAAACCATTTTCAATACCAAAATACATAAAAGATTATATAGTATTTATTTCATTTTAAAAACATTACGGCTTGTTGAGGAAGCTAAAGACCAAATAATACTCGTTGTGGCAGAAAAGGTCTTTGTCACCGCGTACATTAAAATAAACATTCCTTTTTGTCTTTTAGTAAAATGCTTCATTGAAAAATATTACCTTTGAATGAAATGAAAAGTCAAAAGTGTTTTATACAGCGTATAAAATAATGTCTTGTATTAGAACAGAATATGCCTCAATGAAATGAGATTGTGATGAAGTCCTTTACAAAGACGGTATCCTTAGATTAAGGATAAATCAATTACATAATTTATGTGTGAAAAATATAAATACACACAATATAAGTGGATATTAAGTGTAAAACAATCAGAGTCATTCACACATATTCATAGCATGGTATATTCAAGGATTAAAAGTTTATCCCAAAGGATTGAAATTGAGTTAATAAGTTCCCTTTCAAGAATTCGACAGCCTATCAACATCACTTTAAAATTCATAAAATGAGTTGATGAGAGAGAAAATGGTGTCTCATCACTTGGACATAAAATTTACATCAATAAGGATATATAATAACATATCCCAACAAAACAATATGTAAATTAAAAGACAAAGAAAAAAAGAAGTCTTTTAAAAATAGGAGGGTGAAAGGTTCCATTACCGACTTGGGTAACATTCAAAACATACACCCCATTGAAGAAGGACTATACAAAATTGATGTAAACACACATAAACTAATGTATATTACACATATAGTAGTATTATGTGCAGTACATACACAACTCAAAAAAATGGTGGAAACATACACCCCATGAAAGAAGTACTATACAACATTGATGTAAATACCCATAAACTAAATTATATTACACATATAGTAGAATAATGGGCAGTATATACACCACTCAAATTAAATGGTGGAAAATGAATGATAAATCTCACGAGAATAAAAGTGAGATGAAAAATCCCTTACAAAAAACTCGGCAGCCTAACAGTGCCACTTAAAACATCCAAAAATTGATTTATGAGATCAAATAGGGTATATCATAATATAAACACAAAAATTAAATTATTAGGAATATAATATAACATCCCCAAACATAAGAAAGATGAGATTAATATAAATGACATAAAAGAGAGTACTTAAAAAAAGAGAGGTAGGACCCCTTACCTGAAGTCTGACTTGACTCGATCCTTCTTTAATATCCTGAATAATAAACTAGAGTTAATTTAAACTTGTTTAAGAACATTATTTAAGTTAAATATACATTTTATATCATTTACTACTATTTTATGGACATTGTTTAATTATTTATGTTAAGAGTGGTCATTTTGTCGATCATTGGTACTTGAGTGAAAAATAAACTCTCTAATAATTACATGTTTTTCATGTGGTAAAATATACATTATATTCATAATTATATTCATGATGTAGATATAATATATATCATATATATTCAGTATATACATGCATTTATAATATTACATAACATTTAGAGGTAAGAAATGAAATGCACCGTTCATGGAGATGGTAAGCCATACGTACACATGAATGCTACATTCATTTCTATTTTAATATTTAATGAAATGAAATCATAATTATATAAATTTATATTATAATTCCTATATAATTCATATATAATATCATTAACTCCATAATTTATACATCCAACATATGGCATTAACGAATCAAATCACTTTGAGGGGGCGGTAGTCCGCACTTCTTAAAGTGAAGATATCACATTTACCAATAATGGAAACCATAAAGGTATGACATAAATGAAAAATACAGATGAATAAGGAAAATATAGACATAATATATATAATATATAAATAGAGTTACATCTTAATGGCCACCATGAAAGGTGTTAAAAGAAGATTGAAAGATCATTTTTTCGTGAGGTAGAAATTCTCCATCCACATAAACAATATTTTCTTTAACCATTAGACGAAGGTGTGTGTAAGTGCAGCTAAAATCATTCACATAAAAACATCCTAGTATATTTATGATACTTGTGTTGTTACAAAATAAAGGGATAAAAATATTTTATGTGGTTGATGATGAAAAATAAAACAAAATAACACAAGTGAAGACATTACCTTTAAATCAAATAACCCTTTTTGATTTGTGCTCAAAGACATCCATGGAAAGAATTCATCCCAAAGTGAGGCTTCTAGGAGTAATAGATGGATGTGGAGAGACAATATGAGCCGACCTTGGACGAGCCATGGGCTTGAGAGGTGTGTGTAAAGAGGTAGAGGTGGGGGCCTTTTATAAGTGGGAGGAGTGGCACTCTTGAAAAGTTACATTATTATAAAATGATTTTATGATATTCAAGGTCCCAAAATTATATATTTCGAGGTTTATGTGATAAGAGTTCGAAATTAAACCATCCAATATGTTTTTGACAAGTGTAAGTCTTATATTTTACCTTATATTATCATTTTATTTAAATTGGTCATTATTTAATAAAAATATTATTAATTCTTATAAAAAATTTATTAAATAATTAAAATAATTTATATATTTTTAAAAATTATAATTTTCCCCACCTTGACTGGCATACTCTAAAATACCATATATTTGATCTCAAATCCAACTATTGATCCCTCTACCCAATTTTTATCCCTCTAACCACCACCAGATTCAATACCAAATCCCACATTTATTCATTATAGCTAATACATTCAGAATGATATATCTAAAATGTTCTAAATCATGATCCACCATTCAATGTTGAATTTATTCTATCCCCAACGCACATCATTCATAGAAAATGTTACATTTTTTTTCTCATGAGGAATATTTATTAATATATTCTTCTTATCCAATATTTTAGACAATCATTTAGAGCATCCCGTTTATATTTTGGTAATGTGAAATCCCTAACTCCAATTTCCAAATACATACCCACCTATCTTACCTCCTTCAGTCCATATAGAAAATTGTGTATATGTCATATGACAACATGCTCTATTATTTCAATGACAGATCCCATTATTGAATGAACAAAAAAAATAATGTATTTTTTTATTCACTAATATTTCATCATATAGTAAATAATTTCTTATTCAATATGTTTAAAATATATCATTTTCAAAGAATATATAAACAACCATGTATCATAAATTGTACGTGTTTCATTGAAGAATTCATGTATATGATTCCAATAAGATAGATGGTATATCTCTTGTTTAAGTGACTACTAAAAACTATTCTCAGCATTATGATCTCCAATAACTCAAATCCATTTTTTTTATATATATATATATATTAAAATTTTGTTCCCCCTCTATCCATGTGTCAAATCCTCAAAAAATTTCAAAGAATCCCCCCACCTCGGCTCCTATCGAAACCGTCCCAATTAATATTTTTATTCTACTCCATGATATGATATATGTTTTTGTATTAATTTCTGTTATCTCCAACTATATCCTCTACCATTATCTCCTCCACATTTATCTCCTTCATTGCCAAAGTATTAGCCAAGTCCTCCACCATCTCATCCTCTCCTACCTCCAACTCCACCATGGTATCCATCACTAACATCAATTATGCCTCTAAATATACCTCCATATCCATCACCTTATCCTCTTCCAACTTTGTCTCCTTATCACCCTCATCATTGGTCTTTACATCTCCTTCACCTCTCAATCTCCATCAATACACTCATGACACTATGATTCCCACTCCTCCTTATCTCGACCCCCTAATTCCATAATAAATCATTCCAAATTAAGAAATCCTTGGCCCCTCTCAATTAAATAAATTTTTTCATGGTTTTAGAGTTGTGTGATATTAAAATTGTGATGATCAATTATTCTAGTTTATGGTATGTTCTCAATCAATTTAACATTTACATTTAGTTTTATGATATTTATATTTTTAATGATTCATGGGAATTGTTCACTAATACATGATTTAAGTGGTATATATTAATAGATTTCTATAATTTTCATATTATTGATGAATATGATTAATTAATATTTTTTATTGTTTAATTTATACCACTTCATACCTTTGAATCATATTTTTATTTCAATTATCAAACATAAAGATCATGTATTATGTTTGATCTTTTGATTGTGGATTTCCTGGTAGATCATTTTATGAAGGTAAATTATAATGTCTATATTAATTTTTTGTTAATTTATTAGATAATTTTCATCTATTTATATTTATTCTTAAAGGTACCATTGTTAAATTTCAATAATTTTTAATAATTGTTTTGGAAATAGTGAACCCATGATAATGTTTTTCATAGTTATATAATTTCAAAATATAATAACAAATTAATTATGTTGTTTCATTATTAAAATAATTTTTATGGATTAAAAAATATACATTCATTTAAAGGAGACTTATTATTTTTATAGTTATAATAAATTAGGTTTATTGATTATATAACAACACAACTACAGTATTAACCTTCAATCTTATGGGTATTCTAATTGTCCAAAACAGAATCATTTCACGTTATGAAATCATATAGTACTAACATTCAAGAATACATGTATTCTAATGTATTTCATTTAATTAATTTTAAAATATATTCCCAATTTTTTATTTATTTTAACTACATCATGTTATGTCTCAAATTTTAATTTAATATTCAAATTTTTTGATAACTACAAATCTATATATTAATAATGTATGTATTAATAATTTTTTTAATAAATCATTTTATTCCCATATATATTCAATTTTGATTATACATCTCATTAAACCTAGTACTATATAAACTACATAACATCTTTCAATATGTCTAATAAAGGATTTTATGGATTCTTTAGTTATCAACTATGTCATTATAATAATGAATATTTTTGTTTAAGACATAGTATCATTTTAGATAAATTTAATGGGGGTGAAATAGATTAACACTCCACTAGAGGAAGTTATATCTCTCTGCCACTCTCATAGCATAAAAATATAAAAGTTTGAGAATTCCCATACTTTTTCCGGGGATAGAATAATTTTATAAAAAATAGGAAATCCATAATATATATAGAAGATGAAGGGATTATATATAAAGTTTTAAATTAATTCTATTATGAGTCAGTTGCAATGATTCACTAGGTGAATAGTTAATTCTTTCAAACACGAGTACATTAATCCATGGAATGGTATAGGTTTAGACTTATCATGCTATTTATCTTGTAATTCACATGTGTCTAATAAATGGAGGAATCAGGAAATCACATGTGGCGTGCATTTTAGGAATTTTAGGCATGCTATTAGATTTTCAAAGACACATGATATTATAATTATTCTATTTCATGTCATCTATCATTCAATTCTCTTATCATAATTTACGCAAATAAATCAATATCAGTATGAAGTATTATATTATTACTTCACATGATCTCTATCTTAGAATTAACATGTTTTTATGTAAGGGTAGTAGAATTATATCTCAATAGGCATGCATGTGATGATTTCTGTCTATTAAATTAGATGATTAATTTTATATGTTATTGAACAAATTCTATTGGATTTTTTTCATTAACTAATACTAATTTAATTTTTATAAAAATTTATTCCAAATGTGATTTCCCAAATAACAATGTAAAATTATGAAGTCATATGACAATTTCCTTTAACCGTACAACTATTTTAAAATCATTCTTTATATTTGTTGATTTTTATATTTTTTCCTGTATATCTCATTATTTCTAAAAAATTTATTTATTCATCATGTTTTTAACCATTTCAACAAAAAATTATCTATAAATGTTTATTATCAATGCTAATTTTCATAACATTATAACAGTTTTATATTATATCATTTATATATGAATTATTTATTTTTATTTATGTTTCTATTGTATAATAATATATTTTAAATAATTTTAGTTTTAATTTTGATTTAATATCGTTAAATTTATTTCAGGTACTGTTTTCTACATTAAATTATAATAAGTATATTATATACCATTGAATTCTTCCAATGTGATACATGTTATTAATATGTTCTATCAGTGTTCATTTATGTTAATCATATCTCACTAACAAACCTACTTTATATGAATCTCTTACATATAAAGAAGACCATGGTACTTCTTCACAAAAGATAGTTAGAGATTAAACCAAAAATCCAACCTTGCAAATAATTGTTTATTATTTAAAAGTTTTATTTAATTTTCGTTTTCACCTTTTTATGTCCCATATTATATTAATTTTTTTTTTATCTTGTAATCAGGACAAAACGTTTTGAAAATACAGCATTGATTCACCAAACATAGATGTCATCAGTCAAATACTAGTTTAGTTATTTTTTTTATTTTTCTACAAATTGATGTTTTTACAAAAAATCATCAATCATATTTGATAATAAAGAATGATAAACTTATAGATCATAGAAAATTAGTTTATGATACCTTTTATTACATGATAGTGTGTATATATATGGGTTTTTTTGATATAGAAAGATAAAATCTTCATATTTTTTAATAAGGAATATTTGAACAAAAATCAGACCCTTTACTGTGTCTTTATCATTATTTCCCTCCATGGTAATGTGACATTACTATTCATGATTCATATCATAAATTTTGATTCCTAAATTTAATTATATAACATTAAACTCCTATATAATTAATTTTTTATAAATATCGATTATTATTATTATTATTATTATATAATTTTCCTTGTTTTTTCAATACATGTTTTCTTCTATGTGTTTTTATCAAAATAATATTTTAAATTAGTGTTCAATAATAGGTTTTTTTAGGTAAATAAATAGCAACCGATTATCATAACACCAATTATTTATCCCATTAAGAAACAATTAATGTGTGTATTTTATAAAATTAGTCATTATGAGCTATTTTAGAATATTTATAAGAACATTCCTGAAGTGATGGTACATATTTTTATAATACAATATAATCTATAATTTAATTAAATGTTGAAATATGAGTTCTAGAAAAAAATCTAATTTTTTCACTTTCTGATTCAAGGAATCTCCAAAACAGTAATAATCATTCAAATAATAATATTTTTACTCCAATAACATCTAAGGATTCTAATTAAGATCAAAGAGTAAGAATTAAATCAATATATTAAAATAAATTGGGGTATGTTTCGTATAATAAAATATCATTTTTTAATTTTTTAATACAATTAATACTAATATAAATTTTTTATTTATAATATTTTTTTCATATGGGTGGTGTTTTTTGGGAAATGTGACAGAACATATGTTATAGATAACTGATGAACTATGTGCATTCAGGTTTAATATTTTTTCTGTCCAAAAACATGATAAAAATTATAAAATAGAATACGAATACATTATAATATAAAATAACATGGATTATTTGAACATATATATATTTAATGAATTGGATAATAAAAAATTCATGATAATATCTATTCTGTATATGCCTCACATTAGCATTAACCATGTTTGTCAATCTAACTATACCACATTGCTTCTAATAAATTAATTATTGGTTACGACTTCATATTTTCACTCCATTATTTTTTAATGAAATTAAGAAATTTTTAATAATTTTAATCAAGATCCCTGGAGTGAAACACATCTGAAATTTAGAATCGTATTTCATAATTTATTTAATTCCCTTTTTAAATGACAAGTTATATAGAGATTTTTTATCACCGGATTATTACCAATGAATATTATCCAAATACCTCATGATATTTTATTATTACACCCCATTTTCAATTATTTTTATTTAAAACGAATATAATTTTATATTTCTTAATTTATTTTTTTATAATAAGAAATGAAAAATATCAATTATTACAAGCATATAATTATAGGTTTCAAATTATATAACTATGGTATTATTTTAAATTTAATTGGGTTACATAAAATAAAATTATGTCTATCCTCACACACATTTTTCACCATGATACCTATCATATCCATATTTATCTGAAATAACACAACTATTCCATGCCTCTTATCACCTAACAATGATATTTTCCTGAGAATTATGGAATTGTTGTTCCATTATTCATCCTTCTCAAGTTGTATTATATTTATTTATTCAGTCTATGGGTTAATATTATGCTCCACTATTGTCTTATGAACCTACAACATCTATCTCTACATTCTTTATCTTCTTTCTCTACACTATTCTACTTCATTGAGTTTAGCCAATTATAATTTTCAATATAATTTAACACAATTAGGATTCACCGATAATAAAAAACATGGGTGTCTTATGATAAGTAATGATGTTATTCTTCCACTTCCCCTTCTTTTATTATAGAAACATACATTTCAAAATGGTTCTTTTCCTTGAATTGAATTGAATATTATTTCAAATCATTATACCTTTTCATTATAAAAAAATAATGATATTATCCCTAATTAATGGTTAGTTTTATATGGTAATATATTGTAAATGTTCGTATAATGTTCATGAAAAAACCATTAATTTTTTAGTTTTTATTATTCCAATTCATTTGTGAAATCATGTATTTATATAGGGTATTTTTGATATTTTCATTAATTCCTAACAAGAGATAAATGGAATGATTCTGATAGTAAACATGACTACTCTAATTGATATTCAATAACTAGAATAATCTCTAATATATGCATTAGATTATGTCATATTATTTATATTGGAAATTATCATATGGATTATTGTGATTCTATTCTCTTAAAGGTGTCCTATAAACATCATATAGTGATATATTCATGGGGTCATTTACCAATGAGAAAAAAAACATCTGAAAAGGGTTTTTCTATGAAACAAAATCAACTAATGTAGAAATGAATGATGTTCTTTCTTCATATGATGGAATTCATATAAATTAATTTTCTATAATTTAGGGGTTCTACAATTTATTGTTTCACGTGTAATTCAGTTATTAAAATGTTTATAATTTCATCTAAATTCAAATGACCCTGTAGGCTCATAATCCAAAGGTTTTGTGTGACAACACTTTACTTATTATATATTCTTCTCTAAAAGGATCAATTTCGATGAAAACTATACATATCCTTCTTTTTTGTTATATAATTATTGTCATGGTTGTGATGTTGGTTTTTAGAGTATGATGTTAACACTGTAGAGGAGTAGTCTAGTTCTTATTTCTTATTTGTAGTTCAGAGATTTTGTAATTTTCTCTATAATTCTTAATATAGTGTATTAAATATATATATATATATATATATATACATATATTGTAGTGTATATTTTTTATTTTCTATCATTATTTTGAATGTGTTATTTTTCGATGAATGTTTCAATTTTGAATTACTATTATAAATATATGATAAAATATTATTTCCAATTATATTATTTATCTCTTTAGACAATAAAATGATAAACACATATTGGAATTATCATTTAATCCTATTATAGTATCAAACTTCCTCAAAAAAATAATACATTAATCTCTATATACATTAAAAGGTTTTTTTTTAATATTTAAATTAATTTTTTGAATATAAAATTATATATTTGTAAAAAAATTAGTCCTTACTAATATTATGAATTTTTATTTATTAATTGAATTTTTTTATTATTCTTCTTCAATAAATATTGTCTCTAAATGTCTATAGTATGTAATTTATCTTAATATCTTGAGTAAGATTGGTTAATAGATACAAATTGAATTAAAAATAATTTGATTGAACTATTAGTATATGTTATGTTCTATGTTTTCAATGATTTAAATTGGTTTTCATCAGATATTTTCAGTCTAAGACCATATCATTGTAGACATTGTATCTAACTGTAGGAATTATACCTAAATGCTTGCATTTTATATCCCTAAAATGTACTAGAATATATTACATGATTCATTTCATCCAAAATATTTCAATATCTCACTAAAATATATATTAATATAATGTGTTCAAAGGAATTTATTTCTGCTAAATTGAATTCATTAAACATTATTTAATGAAATGTATATATAATCAATAATTTTATTTTAATCCTCATGTAATTTTTAATTTTAATTTATTTCATTCACCATGATCTTAAAAAATAGTTTCTTACAAAGTTATTCAACTATTTCAATTATTAAATGTCGTTATATTAGTGTATATAATAAGATTATGAAATATAATAATTCTATTTTTGTATTATCATGCATTTCACATTTTCATATTATTAATAAAATAGTTTCAATTTTTTAAAATAGGAAAAATAATTGGTAAAAAAAATTCCAGTATTCATTTCACCATATATTACAATTTTATTTTCAATATAACAATATCATTACACATTGAAGATATAGTAAACAATAATATAAGTGAATCATTTCTAATTATTCTGTCATTCTGAATGATTAGAAAATTTTCAATAGTTCAATTTAAAATATAATAAACACATATGAAATAATTGTTTCCATAGTTTAATTTTACCAATATTTTATGAATATTATCCTTCACATAATTTAACATTTATTTATGTCTTACATTCAATTAATTAATTTAATTTAATTAAGAATGATTTCACTATGTTTTAATATATTGAAAAACCATTAATTTCTTTTACGTACTATGTATTTTTTGTTCTAATTTATTTCATTTAATATTGACTAAAAAAAAGTATTCTCCAAAATTATTACACTATTTCTATTTTCACTGTCGTATAATTGATATATTTAATTCAATTTAGAAATTAAATATTACAATTTTTCTAGTATCATTTATTCCTCAAATTTTTCATGGATTTCAATTTCTTAAATTTTTCAAATTGAAAATTATTACCGTCACTTTTTTTGTATGTTGAAATTTGTTTATATGATTTTTTTAAAAAAATAGATGAAATAATTAAGGATCAAATCCATTTTTGGAAGTAAATTTTCTATACTATAGAGTGTTCCATTAAGTACATGTGCCGCTTTCTCATATATCTATGAACTATGTGTCTTATTCCCAAAAACTGATTAGTACCAGTTATACTTTTCTCTAACATTTTTATCTATTTATGAATCTCATTTTTATAAAACAATTTGTCACTATATAATATTACTATTTGTATTTGATTTCAATATTAATTGATTATTTCATGAAAATTTAAATTTTGGCTGCTAGTATATACTATATACCATTCCTCCCATGTCAACATGGATCCTCCAGAGTAGAAATCAGCCTATGTATCTACCTCTTCAAGAACAATTCCCCTCACCACTAGAAATTATAAATATAATTCCCAATACCATATTCACACATCACTATCTAGTTTCCTCTAAATATTCCATTCACTAAATGTAACCATATCTTTATTTTCTATATTTTTTTACCCCACATAGACTACACATCCACCTCTCCTTGTGCATTTGGAAACACTCTCCTCATTTGTATGCCTTTATTTCTCAACCACTAAATCACCTTTTTGTTTCATCCCTTCCACCTATCTCCACCTCTACCTACTGCATCCACTATCACCTCTTCCCCCACCCACTCTTCTATTTTTTACAACCAGATTTTCCTCTAACTATACCTCCACTCATCCTTACATCCCCCATCCACTTCCCTACCTCACAAACTCCAACTCATCTTCCATACCACCATCTCCACCAATGTCCTATCAGCTCAACCTACACATAATAATTCATTTTAATCCCTTATGTACCTTTACTATTAAGCACCGATATGCTAATTCATTCCTTTATTCCAATAACTTATGGATCAACCAAATAAATTTTTTTCCATATCAATTCTCAAATAGATAATTTATTTCAAGCTACATTGTAAAATTAAAAAATAGAATCATTTTATGGTGTCATTGATTCCCATTTCCACAATACAACTGGCAATAAATATATAAAACATAATTTTTATTTCCCTCAATATTATTTTATTACAATCCTCATACACTCTCCTAAATTTTTTAGTAATTTTTTCCACTATCTAATAATTCATCGATAAAAAACCTAAAATTTTATTCCTCTCACAATTACGATTTCCAAAAACCAATGCATCATCCACTTATCACTAATCACATTTTACATGCTCTACAATTCGGTATTTTCCAATTAGGTCTATGTCTATTTACATCATCTTATAAAACATTTAAAAATAACTTAAATAATTTTTGGTGGATTATTTTTTCTTCATCCCTTTTAACAAAATACATATATTATATTCAACAATTTGTAAAGAAATATTATATAATTCATATTATATATATATTATACATATTTTAGATATTATTCATAGAAAAATTACATATCTTGTACAAGTATATTTCATACCTTATTCATGCATATCTCATAACCATATATGAATTTTTTTACCTTATAATTGTTCCACAATTAATATTTAAAACAAAAATATATTAGTTTTTAAATAATTGGTTAAATATATAATAATTATATTTTTATTAACACTCATTCTTTTACATTTTTATATTTTTTTGATAAAGTACATATATGATGAAATAAACATTATATCATAGAAATATTTTGGTCTATATTTGAAAATATTTGTTCATTATATATTCAAAATTTATCATTATTTATGCCAAATTATCCATTTTCAATCATTGTTTTTGTTTATATATGTTCATATTTGTTCATGTTTGATGTCTTTCCATAACCCACATGTGTCTTCAAGATCATTCCACTGATAATTTTCTACCTCACATTCTTAAAATGTCTGACCTTCTCATTATTCTTTCTACTCCCCACTTACCCCACAAACACCTCCCCATATTCCTCTTCCTTAATGTTTGAAATCCTTGAACCCACAGCTAATATTCTAATATGTGTCTCAATATTATGGATTCATTAACCTAAACCCAATAGCAATGTAGGTTTGTTGTAACCATCATAATTCCTCATGTACATGACATCCCTCGATCCTCCCCCAAATTCCTTCTCCACCATGTTCAAAAACTCTGATTTTACCCCCATTTTTCAACATTAATAGACATTTTTTCACTCATCACATAATTTGACATAATTTCCTCCACAAATAAAACAAATATTTAAATGGAACCATTCCTAATATGTTTATGTTTTCTATAAATCCCCACCCTTGAATCGTGGAAATCCCATCACCTCCCATCAAAGTACAAAAACAATGCAAATCTCTCAAGCATGCATAAAATAATCTATTGGAACCTCACCTCTAACATCCACTTCAACTTGTGACATCCTTTAAATCCTCAAATTATTTTTCCACTACCACCATATTAAATATGTATCCTATATCATCCTCTCTTGTTCCACCCCATTAAATGTACTCTCTTTTTGTATTACCATTTTAATAAATTAATAACTACACGTTTATTGAGATTTTCTCTACATTAATGAACCAAATATATAATATTAAATATAATGGATAAAGTATGAATAAAAATTTTACTTACAGGGTCATTGGGTGAATTCTATTTTATATTTTTTTGTATTATTTTAAATAAATCCATTTTTGGAAAAAAAAATCTTCAGAGAATCAAACTTGGAGACCATATAGATGTAAATCCCTACCTTTCATATACAAATTCCCATTTATTATTTTTCATATTTCTTCTTTAACTGATTGTGGTATGTTTTTTTTGTTATTATTTTTCGAATTTAACTAGTATGAGATAAATGATATATTTTTATATGAATAATGCTTCAGGGTAATCATACTATGAATCCTAACATTATTAGGGCATTAATATTTTTTTAAAATGTGGTTTGTATTTTTTTATAATTAATGGGATTATATTTATAATTTATGGGTTAGTGTGAGTTCATATTCATGAATTTTTTATTTAACCTTGAAAATGTAACATTATTTTTAAATTATAATAATGTGATTTAATTGGTTCCCTTTAAATTCTAAGTTCTTATATATTCATGTGTATCTTATTGAATTTAGTGAATGATATTAAGTGTTCATCTTTAAAATACATGGATCATATAATTATTCTATAATTTTAATGGTTTTCACTAAAGATGTTATTTTATTCTATAATGATTTCCCAAGGGGTCTTCAAGTTGGGGAAAGGACAATGTATGTATCATCATACATTTTATGAAATTGTAGTAATATGTTATTTTCATAAAAACAATATGTTTCGTAAATTTTATATCTATAATTATAATTTTATGACAAATTTTTATATTAATATTATCTTCATTGTATCACTATATTTAAAAAATTATTAATTTTTTTAATTTTCAGTTTAAAAAAAATTAAGAGATGATTTTTTCATTTCTGGTTTTTATTTCATGTCGCATGAATTGATTGATTTCTATATTTTAGGATTTTGTGGAAAATTTTCATGGATAAAATTATGTTATCAATATTATATATTTAACTGTTAAATTATATAGCTATCTGTAGTACTTAAAAATATTGACCCCTTATTAGTATATTTTTATCTAAAAGTGTATATTATCCCAGGGATGTTTTAGAATTTCTTAATGGAAATATATTATAACAAGATGAACTAACTATTTATTTACATATATGTATTTAAATGTAATTTTAATTGAATTAATATATATAACTGAATTATTTGAATTTATTTTTATTTTATTACATAATGTTTTTTTCATGTTACACTATGTTTCGAACATAACTTTTGAATATTATTTCATATTGTAGAAAAATGATTTCATAACCAATATATTCATATATATATATATATATTCATGTATATATATATATATCCATTTTTCTAAATAATTATGAACTGAATATGTTCTTTAGTAAAATAACTAAAATGATACAATGTTTTGACCTGAAATAATTTAGTTTATTATTTAGAATATATATGGTTTAAATAATGACCCAATTTATTGTTAATTGGTTGTTTTATATTATATATTTACCATATTTATGTTTATTTCATATAAATATAATGGGAAATGTTTGTGTTAATATTTTATTTTGAAGATGATTTTATCTCATGATGGAGATCCTTCCAAATTTTCGCATAGATTATAGTACATGATGGGTTAGTATACATTTCACTGTTATTAATTTATTCCATTATTTAGTAACTACTATTTTTTATAATATTTCTTTGATTGATGATTACATTGTTTTTAATTTATTTTAGTATATGAAAACACAATTACATATCCTTTTGATATTAATTGTTATATAATGAATCACATGTAAAATGAATATTATGTAATAGAAATTCTATTTGTCTTAGAACTAAATTTTCTTACTATCTCTAGTATTAATAACAATTGATAACTTTGTAGTATATTATTTTTTTAAATTTTTAGTATCAATGGGAATTTTCATAATTTATTAGTGGTTATATATTATATCATTAGTATATTAATTAATTTTCTTTTTATTAATTTTTTATAGTTCAATTTTATATTTTAATGATATGTTATCTTCAAAATTGAATAACTAACAATTTAATTATTTTATTAATATTTTAGTTTTCAATTTTTTCGGATAAATTCTACATTGATGTATCTCCTGACTAATTATATTATGAATTTTTAATATATAACCTTTAACTATTTCTTTTGGTTCAATATTATAGGATTATTATTCTCCAATACCAATTTTTTTTTTCAATTATGTACTTTGATAGTTCTATTACATGTATTAAGAATTTTAGGCTACTAGGATAATGAATTTTTTGAACGTGATACATATTCAAAATGATTTATATTTTAATAAAAACAATTTTTTTATGTATTATATAAAAATAAAATTTTCTTTAAATTTTTTTCATATAAACCATCATTATTAATTTAGACGATGTTGTTGTTCAATAACATCAATATCAGAAAATTAAAGAAGGTTTAAGTGCACATAACATTATTCAATTTCTTTAGTAAACGTGAAGGTTATTTAATATACTTAATTTCTGTAAAGACCCGTAAATTCCAAAGATTTTTTTTTAATTTTCTTTGGAATTTTACAAGAACGCTGTTTCTGATGGAACTTGATTCCGAGGCCCGGTGTGCCCGGAATCATTTACCGAAGTTTGGCTCCGGTACATTCAGTGAACGGACGAGCATGTTTTTCTAACTTTTGAACCGGTGCTCGAAATCGAATTCTGAGGGCACCGATGGAATCATAGCGCCAGTAATTGCTTAGAAACTCCTCTTCCGGAGTTGCGTTTGCTCGGGTGTGGTTTTTAATTTTTTTGGCTTAAAGTTAAGAAATAAAATAAATTGTACCACAGACATTATTTTATTTCACTTAAGCTGCTTGGAAGGCACTTGAAGCCACTTAAAGCAGCTTAAGTTGAGTTGTTGCGGATAGGGTGCCATCGAAAAATATCCTACCCTCTTGGTAGGATATTTGTGAGGTGGGAACCACACGAGCCCCACCGTTTCATTTCCGCTAAGTAACGCACCCGCGAAAACCCGTCATTATGAAAGTCAACTGAAGCGTTTTCTTAATTTCTTAACGCACCAATTAATTGGGCGGTTTTCTTCGTTGAATTAATTGGGCGATTTATTTCGTTGAATTAATTATACGAATTATTGGGTCATTACTTATCTCTTTATTCATTTCTTAACCGGTTTGAAATCTGTTGGTGTAGTAATAAAATAAGACCAATGCCGCATCTTGAGGATTACACATTGGTAGGCCTTTGACAGAATTCTTGTTCCTTCACCCTTCTTCACGAAGAACGTGAAGAACGCGAAGAACGTCGGCCTCCGACGAAGAACGCAGAAATCGCAGAAATCGACGACGCGTTACCGTGTGCTGTGACGCCGACGTTTCCTCTTCTACGATGTTCCTTCCTCCGCAACAAAATCATCAATTATCTGTTGGAGGTAAGATATTTCGGGTTCCTTTTAAAACTCCTTTGTGGTTTTTATCAACGCACAGATTTAATTATTATTAATTAATTTTTTTAGTTCTTGAACCTCAGAGTACGTCGACGTGACTCCCTTCCGTGACGACGCGACACCCTTCCGCGACGCGATGATCGCCTCCTTCCGTGGCGATCAAGTCCACGCAGAACGTGCGTGCGACGACTTGACGTGGTAGGGATTTTATTTTGGAAATACCTTTATATTCCCATGAACATTTCTTTAAAATTAAAGAACCAGTGTCATATGAACAATTTTAATTTATTAAAATTGTTGTTTCATGTGTTGAATAAATTCTCCCGTTGATATTATCTAACGCGGAGGGTGCGGGCCAAACGAAAACAGCCAGAACACCCTCTGCAGATTTTTTATTGATGTGTGGATCGATGGGAGAAGAAAAACGAGGCCGCAAGGTGATTTTGAGGCCACCGCAGTGAAGGCCGGGTCCCAGGAGGACCATAGGTGAAGCCGGCAGGAGAAATGAAACACCGGAGCGCGTCCGGTGGTCCGCAAAAGGCGGTGGCGGTGTGCCACGCCGGCGCGGCGGCGCCGGCGACTGACGGTAGCGGCGTGCCACCGGAATGGAGGCGGCCGACGGTTCGCCGCCGGCCTCAATCAGCGGCGATGGGCGGGGGAGCCGCGCACCCCGCCCGTGGTGTCCTCTCGGCCGCGCTGGCCGAGCCCTGGCCGGCCGGTCGGGCCGGACCGAACTGGACCACGCCGGGCCGGGCCGGGCCGACCCATGGGGGGGTCGGGCCGGGTCTGCCCGGGCCTAGACCCGCGTTTTCGGACCACATTCGGTCAAATGCCCATAACTTGAGCTACAGGCCTTCAAACGACTCGCCGCCATCGGCAACGTGATCCTTGGATCGATACGATCGTTTCGTTATATCAAACTCAAGGTTTCGGATTACTTTGGGTTCGGCCGTGTTGGTTTGGATACGAAACCAATCGGGGCCTCGGAACAGGAACACTTATATCTTGAGTTCCGGACGTCCGATTGACGTGTCGTCGACTTTGATAGATTCCTCTAATTGAGACGGATCTTTTGGCTTAATCCTCTCAAGGTATGGACGCAGTTGGAGTACGGTCGGGTTGGTTTTAACTTAAAAACCAATCGGGCCCCCGGGACGAAAAAGCCAATAACTTCTAGACCGGGTGTCCGATTGACACGCCGTCTCATAAGTTGCGTTCATGTTGACGATACATATCTTTTGGCATCCTCTTCCTGAGTTTTGGATGCAGTTGGATAGTGGCCGGGTTGGATCGCACCCGAAATCCAACCGGGCCCCTAGAACGGAAAAGCTGATTCCATTCCGACAGAACGTCCGTTCGTCAAACCGTTAGCGGCGTTGGTGATCTCATTGAGGAACGGTCCCTATGAGTATACCCTATGAGTGTTCGGGGTATAGTTGAGTTACAGCCAGATTGGTTCGCACATGAAACCAACTGGGCCCCCGGAACGAAAAGGCTAATAACTCACAGACCGGGCATCCGATTGACGCGTTGTATGTTGCATTGATACCCCTATGATGAGGCGGTCCTTTGCGATACTTCTTTGTGGGACTTTTTGATAAATGGAGTGTCGACCAGTAGCTCGTGGAGCGGACCCTCCCGGAGACAAGCGTACGGAGTACAGAGACCATGTAGCCGGCAGAGACCTGAAGACTGCTTGTCCGATTTGATTCGGAGTGACTTACGTAGCCCAGTGGGGAGCACTACTTTGTGAGGTGGCAGACCTATAGCTGAGGAGCACTATTATGTGAGGTGGCAGACCCACGGTACTCGACAGTAGGAGTACCTCTATAGGCTATGAGGGGGGAGCACTACTGTGTTTGGGTGGAAGACCCCGACGGGAAGCACTACTATGTGAGGTGGCAGGCCCGCAGTACTCGACAGGAGGAGTACCTCAGCAGTCTTAGGTTAGTGGGCAGTACCTCGAAGTCATGACAATACCACTGTACACTCCAGAGATGGAACTCTTCAGCAGTTACGGTTTCGATAATGAAAATCCTGGTTTGAGCTGAATCTTCTGACCTTTGTGTTTACCTCATGATTGACATGGGTCACTTGATAACATAGGTATATGTATGGGCATATACATGGGTAGTGGTTATCCGTTGATTTTACAATCCTTGTGTTTCCTCATGTTTGATATGGGTTACTTGATAACTTAGGTATATATATGGGCATATATCTAAGTAGAGGTTATCTGTTGAGATCTTCTTGTGGTTATCCTTGTTGGTATAGTGAGACCTTGAGGTTCTCAGGGTCCCTACTGAGTATCATTATACTCACACCTGCACGGGTTATGCCCGCACCTCGTTGTTTTGGTTGCAGACGACGGGCAGTGCAGACGGAGGTCGAGCGTTCGAGGACAAGTCGGTACCCGGAGGTGTACTACACGACGAGTCAGTACCAGGAGGTGGACTACACGACGAGTCAGTACCCGGAGGTGGACTACACGACGAGATGACACACAGAGGAGGTTGACAGATGAGAGCGTGGAGGATGTTATCTGTACCTACCCTTCAGGTAGGATCCGTGGTGGACGACCAGGAGCTGTGCTATCTATACCAACCCTTCAGGTAGGATCCGAGGAGGATGACCTAGGAATTGCTTCCTTCTTCCAACTGTTTGTCTTTTTGCTGTTGTACCTTGTTCAGTTGTAGTTGTACATTATTTTGGGTTTGTATTCTAGCCCATTTAATTTTCATCATTTCTTTTGTACTTAGTGTTTTGATTCTGCTTGTACTATGTGGTGCTTGTTTTCTTTTATAAAGGCAATGCCTTCCATGTTATCGGGATTTACGCCTCTGGTGCTAGTCGCCAGCCCCTGGCCTATGGAAGGTGGGCATGGGGTAGTCACGACACGGGCCCCAAGGACGGGTCGTGACAAATTGGTATCGTAAGAGTTCGGTTCTACCGCATAACTTATAACTCTAATGTTTCTTTATATGAAGCAATAGTGTTATGAGTACCGAGTGTGGTTATCAGTTTGGGGAGTCCAGTGTTGGTGTGGGTAGCCGACGTATCCATACACCAGGACTCTGACAACTGTTTTCCGACATTGTGCATGAAAACACTGATTGCGTGTGTGTTTTCCAGAAGTTTTATTTAAATGTCAGCTCAAACCAGGTCAAATCACAAGGTATAATCTTTTGACTGTGTCACGTTGTTTCTTTCAGGATGCCTCCCCGTGGACGACCAGCTAGAGCCCCGGGAGTGGTACATACTGACAGCCCGTTGAGCGACGAGGCCTCAGTACAGGGCCCTATCCCAATTGAGGCACCAGCGGAGGCACCGGCGGTACTACTACCTGTTGGGCCACCGATGCCACCAGCCCCAACAGTAGAAGATGCACATCTCTTGAGCACACTGCATGAGTTCCAGTGCTAGAGGCCACCCAGGGTCTAGGGAGGGACGGACCCGCAAGTGGCTGAGGATTGGCTGGAGGCTATAGTGAGAGTCTTCAGGCTAGTGGGGACGCCGACCGAGTTTATGGTGATCCTTGCTTCTAGCCTTCTTCAGGAAGAAGCAGGCAGATGGTGGACCCTGATGCTTCAGATGCATGATGAGGCGACACTTCTATGGGCAGAATTCGAGAGCCTGTTCCGGGCAGAGTTTGTACTAGCCACCCTTCGAGCGGTGCGTATACAGGAGCTACTTTAGCTGCGGTAGGGCAACATGTCAGTGGCGCAGTACTCAGAGAGATTCACATCCCTCTCGTGCTACTCCACAGAAATGGTACGAGACTCGTTCTTTAGGGCCCGAACCTTCGAGCAGGGGCTTAGGCGGGAGATCAAAGCTTCGGTTGTATCGCACAACATTCCGACGCAGACAAGAGTGTTGGAGTGAGCCCTCTCAGTGGAGAGTTTCCTTGATGATCAGTCTCCAGTAGCAGGACCCACCACTAGCCGGCATGTGCCAGAGTCTTCTGCAGCAGGCAGTAGACAGATGACGCAGAGGTCCAAGAGGACTAGACCAACAGGTGGTCGACCGCGTGACTCATGGTCGGTAGTGCGAGGCATCAAGGGATGTGATAGAGCCAGACCTGCCATGAAGTGTTACTCCTGCGGCGGGATTGGTCACATGGCACGTGACTGTCCGACCTGCCATTTAGATGACTAGTAGTTAAATGAAGAACCTCACAGACAGAGGCAGAGGTTCGATCAAGGCAGAGGAGCTGGCCAAGCAGCAGGTGCTGGAGGACGCTTCGAGGTTTTTCCACCACCACCACTAAGAGGTCCGCCCCGACTGTAGGGAGTTGGTGGAAATGCGAGAGCTCAGCTTCAGGCAGCTGAGGCCTTCGATCATGGAGCTCTTGGAGCAGATGGACAGGAGCGGAACTAGTGGATACGTCCTTTGTACTTCTAGTTCCTTATTGCTATTGTGTAGCATCATTGTATTCTGAGCTACTATAATAAAAGACACATAATTTTGTGATGTTTTCATTCCTGTCCTCTTTTGTTGTGTTACTAAGAGGTTCCAGTTAAGACTGTTGACTTGACCCTCACATTCTAGTTTTCTACTGAAGGATACCTAGTGACCACACACTGATGCCGACAGTGTGACTCAACCCTTGGAGGCGAGAGTGACAGTTGTATCTCTTGGTAGTTACGTCGAGGACTTATGACGTCGTCCATGGCATGAATGCATCATTTATGTCAGGATTGACTGTATTAGGCAATGAATATGGTTCATCCAGGGGATGAGACTGGGTTTCTATTATCGGAAAATAAGAAATCATAGCAGCTCTTGTGAGACTAGATAAGGTCCAGGTCATCCAAGAGCGGATGAAGACTGCACAATGCAGTAAGAAACAGGAAACCGGTGCCAGTCTTAGATATTCGGGCGTGTTAAATGTTTCAAGAAGTGGAATCTTTAAGGATAGATGAGTCTGCGAAGCAGAAGGCGTGGAGGCAGAGCTAGGAGAGCATTATGAGGTAGTGTACATCTTAACATGCTACAACCACCCGCCTTAGTTATCCCCGCCAGGCTCAGGGAGCTGGAGGGTGGTGGAAGAGTGCGGCTGCGTGCGGTCAAGGAATGTGACCCAATGGCTCTAGAAATGATTCATGGGACAGTCTGTGTCCACTACTAGCTGCTGTAGAAACGGATATCGATATAAATAATTCCTTGCATTCACAAATCTTGTTCCAGACCTAGAGTTTCCGGTAATCCATGGACATGAACCTCACATCTGGAGATTCCTTGGGAGGAGACTCGATAATCACACTTACGCCGATGGTGTGGTCAGATCCTCGAGGCGAGAGTTTCGGTTGGAATCTCTTGGTGGCAGCGTCGAGGCCTTACGATGTTGGTTTGAGTATGGACTAGGCAATCACAGTTCATACACAAATTGATGGTATTAGGAAAAAAGGTTGTTGTTTAACTAAGAAATCGGGATGGGTTTTCCTTGGTCAGTGAAAAAGGAAACCCCAGGCAGTGCAGGGTAACACTTGCACAGGAGGGTGCGACCGATCACTCTTGAGTCGGTCAACCTTACCCTCCTAGCAGTAGTCGTTTTGAGTTTCAGTTCTAACAGAAAATGGAGACATCTGGAGTTCGAGGATGACGACCACGTCTTCTTACAGGTCTCACCTCAATGAGGTTTACGGGGATGTGGCCAGGGAGGCAAGTTATCTACGAGGTTCAATGGACCATTCTAGGTCCTCAGCAGGGTAGGTGAGGTGGTTTACCGCTTGACCCATCCACCTCAGTTGCACTAGGTGCATGACGTTTTCTAGGTATCTCAACAGAGGAGATACATGCTCGACCCTTCGCATATCATCGACCATGAGGAGCAGGACAATGGTGATGGGGTTACTTCCACGGAGGTTCCAGTTGGGATCAAGGATCGACAGGAGCAGATCCTATGATGCCGATCAATTCCTCTGGTACACTTTTTTTGGCAGCACAGGAACCTCCAGGTGAGCACATGGGAGCGGAAGGATCAGATGCGTGCTCAGTACCGCCTTTGTATCCCTAAGTTTGTGGTGAAGCATTACGGGGACGTAAAGCCCTGTGATGGGAGTAATGTAAAGACCCGTAAATTCCAAGGAAATTTTTTTCTTAATTTTCTTTGAATTTTTACAAGAACTTAGTTTTTGACGACACTTGATTCTGAGGCCCGGTGTGCCCGAAATCATTTTCCGAAGTTTGGCTTGGGTACGTTCAGTGAACGGACGAGCAGGTTTTTCTAACTTTTGAACCGGTGCTCGGAATCGAATTCTGAGGGCACCGATGGAATCGCATCTCTAGTAATTGCTTAGAAATGCCTCTTCCAGAGTTTTGTTTGCTCGGGTGTGGTTTTTAATTTTTGGGCTTAAAGTTAAGAAATAAAATAAATTGTACGAAAAACATTATTTTATTTCACTTAAGCTGCTTGGAAGCCACTTGAATCCACTTAAAGTAGCTTAAGCTGCGTTGTTGCAGATAGGGTGCTATCCAAAAATATCCTACCCTCTTGGTAGGATATTTGTGAGGTGAGACCCGCACGAGCCCCACCATTTCTTTTCCGCTAAGTAACGCAACCGCGAAAACCCGTCATTATGAATGTCAAGTGATGCGTTTTCTTAATTTCTTAACGCACCAATTAATTGGGAGGTTTTCTTCGTTGAATTAATTGGGCGTTTTATTTTGTTGAATTAATTCTACGAATTATTGGGTCGTTACTTATCTCTTTATTTGTTTCTTAACCGGTTTGAAATTCGTTGGCGTAGTAATAAAATAAGACCAACACCACATCTTGAGGATTACACGTTGAGAGGCCTTTGACAAATTTCTTGTGCCTTCTCCCTTCTTTGCGAAGAACGTGAAGAACGCGAAGAACGCCGGCCTCCGACGAAGAACGCCGAAACCGCGGAAATCGAAGACGTGGCACCGTGTGCCGCGACGTCGACGTTTCCTCTTCTGCGACGTTCCTTCCTCTGCAACGAAATCATCAATCATCCGTTGGAGGTAAGAGATTTCAGGTTCCTTTTAAAACTCCTTTGTGGTTTTTATCAACGCACGGATTTAATTATTATTAATTAAATATTTTTGTTCTTGAACCTCAGAGTTCGTCGACGTGAAGTCCTTCCGTGATGACGCGACACCCTTCCGTGACGCGACGATCGCCTCCTTCCGCGGCGATCAAATCCACGAAGAACGCGCGTGCGACGACATGACAAGGTATGGACTTTATTTTGGAAATACCTTTATATTCCCGTGAACGTTTCTTTAAAATTAATGAACCAGTTTCGTATGAACAATTTTAATTTATTAAAATTGTTGTTTCATGTGTTGAATAAATTCTCTCGTTGATATTATCTAACGCAGAGGGTTTGCCGCCGGCCTCAATTAGCGGTGAAGGGCGGGGGAGTCGTGCACCCCGCCCGCGGTGTTCGCTCGGCCGCGCGGGCCGAGCCGCGGCCATCCAGTCGGGCCGGACCGAACCGGACTGTGCCGGGCCGGGCCGGGCCGGGCCCAGCCAGGTCGGACCCGAGTCGGGTCGACCCGGGGGGGGGGGGGGGGGGTCGGCCCTGGCCAAATCCCCTGTTTTCGGACCACTTTCGGTCAAATGCCCATAACTTGAGCTAAGGGCCTCCAAACGACTCATCGTCAGCGGCAACACGATCCATGGATCGAGTCGGTCGTTTCGGTATATCGAACTCAAGGTTTCATATTACTTAGGGTTTGGCCGGGTTGGTTCGGATACGAAACCAACCGGGCCCTTGGAGCGGGAACACTTATATCTTGAGTTCCGGACGTCCGATTGACGTGCCGTCGACTTGGATAGATTCCTCTAAGTGAGATGGATCTTTTGGCTTAATTCGCTCGAGGATTGGACGCAGTTGGAGTACGGTCGGGTTGGTTTTAACTTAAAAACCAACCGGGCCTCTGGGACGAAAAAGCCAATAACTTCCAGACCGGACGTCCGATTGATGTGCCGTCTATTACGTTGCGTTCCTGTTGAAGATACGGAACTTTTGGCATCCTCCGCCCGTGTTTTGGATGCAGTTGGATAGTGGTCAGGTTGGATCGCACCCTAAATCCAACCGGGCCCCTGGAATGGAAAAGCTGATACCTTTCTGACAGAACGTCCGTTTGACGAACCGTCAGCGACGTTGGTGATCTCGTTGAGAAACGTTCCCTATGAGTATACCCTATGAGTGTTTGGGGTATAGTTGAGTTATGGCCGGATTGGTTCGCAAATGAAACCAACCGGGCCCCTAGGACGAAAAGGCTAATAAATCATAGATCGAGCGTCCGATTGACGCGCCGTCTATTGCGTTGAGACCCCTATGACGATGCGGTCCTTTGAGATACTTCTTTGTGGGACTTTGTGATACATGGAGTATCGACCAGTAGCTCGTGGAGCGGACCCTCCCGGAGATGAGCGTACGGAGAACGAAGATCGTGTAGCCGGCAGAGTCCTGAAGACTGCTTTTCCGATTCGATTCGGAGTGACTTACGTAGCCCAGTGGGGATCACTACATTGTGAGTTGGCAGACCCACAGTGGAGGAGAACTACTATGTGAGGTGGCAGACCCACGGTACTCGACAGGAGGAGTACCTCTATAGGCTGTGAGGGGGGAGCACTACTGTGTTTGGGTGGCAGACCCCGGCGGGAAGCACTGCTGTGTGAGGTGGCAGGCCTACGGTACTCGACAGGAGGAGTACCTCAGCAGTATTAGGTTAGTGAGCAGTACCTCGGAGTCATGACAGGACCACTGTACACTCTAGAGACGGATCACTTCAGCAGTTACGGTTTCGATAATGAAAATCCAGATTTGAGCTGAATCTTTTGACCTTTGTGTTTACCTCATGATTGAGATGGGTCACTTGATAACTTAGGTATATTTATGGGCATATACCTGGGTAGTGGTTATCCGTTGATTTCACAATCCTTGTGTTTCCTAATGTTTGAGATGGGTTACTTGATAACTTAGGTATATGTATGGGCATATATCTAAGTAGAGGTTATCTATTGAGATCTTCTTGTGGTTATCCTTGCTGGTTTAGTGAGACCTTGAGAGTCTCGGGGTCCCTACTGAGTATCGTTATACTCACCCATGTACGGGCTATGCCCGCACCTCGTTGTTTTGGTTGCAAACGACGGGCAGTGCTGATGGAGGCCGAACATTCGAGGACAAGTCAGTACCTGGAGGTGGACTACACGACGAGTCAGTACCCGGAGGTGGACTACACGACGAGTCAGTACCCGGAGGTGGACTATACGACGAGACAACACACAGAGGAGGTTGACGGACGAGAGCGTGGAGGAGGCTATCTATATCTACCCTTCAGGTAGGATCCGTGGTGGACGACCAGGAGCTACGCTATCTGTACCTACCCTTCAGGTAGGATCCGAGGAGAACGACCCATGAACTGCTTCCTTCTTCCAGCTGTTTGTCTTTTTGCTGTTGTACCTTGTTCAGTTGTAGTTGTACTTTCTTTTGGGTTTGTATTCTGGCCCATTTACTTTTCCTAATTTCTTTTATAATTAGTGTTTTTCTTCCGCTTGTACTCTGTGGTGCTTGTTTTCTTTTATAAAGGCAATGCCTTCCCAGTTATCGGGATTTACGCCTTTGGTGCTAGTTGCCTGCCCCTGGCCTTTGGAAGGCGGGCTTGGGGTAGTCACGGCATGGGCCCCGAGGACGGGTCAGGACAATTTCCTTTGAGATACATGACATGTGATCTTTATTGACTATAATTGTTTCATATTAAAAAACTAACAAATGTTTAACTAAAAAATTCACACAACAGGACACTTTCAGCATATAAGTGATCTCTTCCATGAATGAAAACTAGCACAATCACTATTTTAGTAATGCAAATAGTTCATGGAAAATAAACAATATATAGTATATTAACAATATTGTATATTCTATCATTTTTCCAACAACTCAAAATAGAATGAAACCAATTATTAATATTAATATTAATTATCTGAAGAGGATCAATTATAGATGAGTAGTTTTATAAAATTCAAAAAATATTTATAACCAATAATATATGTGACTTTTCTTGTTCTTAATCATTATGTATATGTTAGAAATTTAATACATCAACACAATATATTTAATGTTTATTAATATATATTTTTAGTTTAACACCCCAAGCTTCCACGGTACGCTTCTCTTTGAATTATACAATAGCGTCTTTTGTACGCAACTTCAAGTTCTAACACCACAAAACCAATCAAACTAGCTATTGTGAATAGTAATACCCACTATTTGAAATTTTATAAATTATATCTTTAATAATTTACATGATTTTTGGATTTAGATTATCAAAATTAGCTTTTGGTGAATTTTTTGTATTTTTTTTATTACATTCAATATTTTTATTAATAGTGAAAAACACTGTGTATTAATTTAAAACCAACTTTTTATAATAAATTATTTAAATTTATTTTAGGTCAAAATAGATACATAATACCTATATAAATTAAATTAAATTCATTGGAGTCATTTTATAATAATTTTCGATATATAGAAATTTTATTGAACTATTTACCGTCTTTTACCCACCTCCTTAGAGAATTTACAAATTTACATAAAACATAATTTTACCACTTCTGTGAGATTAATTCCAAAACTCTAAGAGACATGGTTGATATATTTAAGTAAAAAGGGGGTCAATAAGAGGAAAATATTTTGTCGTGAATAGTAAGTTTTTACTTTTATTTACCACGGTTAAAAGTAAATAGGGTAATTAAGGGTAAAAATGATATTATTATTACCCTAACACATGTCCAAATTCTATTGGATAAGTGTAATTCGACCAAAAACCCGTAGGAATAAAATATGATAGTTTCAAGGAATAGATTAGGACATTTATTATTATTTAATTCAAAGAAGAGTTAAAAGTGTTAAATTTAATGTTTAATAACTAAATCATTTTTGAAATAGGGATAAAAATTAGATAAATTTTACTATAAATATTCATTAGAATGATAATTTTATTTCTTAAATAATGGTATTTTATTTATATTTTATAGACATTAAATAATTTAATTTATTTATGACACAATGATGAGGCAGTAATTACATAATTAATGAAATATTAAAATAATTGGTATTATAAATATACAAATAAATGTAATTTTAAACTTTTTATAAATTCCACTTATATAATAGAATACTATGAAATGATATGGTTGGTTAGATGAATTTTTTTCAAATTAATAATGCTATTATGAATTTAGAAAAAACCAAAAACCAAATAGTGTCAAAATAGACATAAAAGTGTTTTTAAAACCAATATTACATTATTATTTGATATTATTTTCCTAAAAATATATGGATTGGACAAAAGACATATATAATGATAGGTGTACAATTAATGAACCACTTGGGGTTATTTTGGAAGTATAATGTATATTTATTAACAATATTATATAAAAATACAGAGAAACATGGTAAATGTCAAACCATTTAACTAATAGTTAAATATAAAAGATGAGGTTAATATTGTGACCCAAACCGATGTAAAACCTATTGGATGAGTGGTTTGCAGCCCAACCCCACCATATATTTTAAATAATTAATTTTTCAGCCATTAGAAACAGATAATTATTTTATAATAAAATAATATTTCTAGCTTTTCCTAAGGTGCCTATAACCCCTCTTTTAAAAGGGAACTTACCCTTCTCTCTAATTCATACCTTTAAAACCATTTCACTCGGCCAAACCCTTCCCAAACATGTTGTAAACTGTCATACCTTCATCCTAGAGGACTTACATTAGTTAGATAGACAACCTTTGGAGCCCTTTTGATCAAATCAAAAAGAAGAACTTGAAGAAGCTGTAAATATTTTATCACCTCTTTCAAGTTCATATCTTTTTCCACTTCCTATTTCATTACTGTTTTCATTATAAAATAATAACATCAGAATATTCAATATACTATGACGTTATTTTAAATATGATACCACCATATTCATTATTATATCCATCCATTTAATTACATATCACCATACATACGTACGTACAATGTACCGTCTGAACATCATACTGTATTTGTTGTTCAATAAATCATTATTTGGATTTGTATAATAATGATGTTTAATTAATGTAAATAATAAATATAACATGATAATTATTATTTATATAAGATATAAAGTCTAATTATTTATTATTTTAATATAAAAAAATGATAGTGTCGCTCGTGCGTACGTACGGATTACCGTCTCCATGAACGCGATGAGATTCATTCCCCAATGTGTCCATTCAGGACTAATATTCATTAGATGAATAAAAATAATGTTTAAAGACTTAATATCATTATAAATATGAATAATATACATAATATCCTTAAAAAACATTACTTACATAATAATACATATAAAGGAAAACTAATCAGTTAACTTCCGATACGAGGATAATACTAAAATATTATCAACAAAGCTATATTAAAAGATCATATATGATATCATATTAATGTATATGATTCATGAATAATTTAATAAAAATTATTTCACCATTATACAGGAGGTAACCTACCCTCGATCGAGGAAAAGTACAAGGTTAGGGTTAATTTTACAATCCTTTTATTATCCGAGGATTTTTATACGTAATTATCTACTAGGACCTCTTTATCATCAACATATATTTTTATTAAAAATGTTCTTCATCTTTTTTTACTATTTACTATATAATGGGGTAAATTTATTTATACAATTATTTGACCTTATATGTTTTGAACTGAATCTTTTCATCATTTTCCAAACAAGGTACTTTATGACCATATCGACAAAATTATGGATAGGAGGCTTTTTTAAACTTGTACAGCGGGAGCAACTATTTTCCACCACTATTACAACGTTGAAGATTCCATTACAAGGATATAAGAATATTTTGAAAATAAATGTATTGTTGAAATGTTTTAAAAAAAGTAAGAGATATTTCTCTAAAAAAGGATTTGATTTCACCTATGTCAACATTCTTTTGATGGATTTTAATTTTATTTGATGTTGATTTATTATGATACAAAACATCCATATTGTATTGATGGGTTTGTGATATGTTTGAAAATGGATGTTTTATTTTTTCACCATTCATGGTTTATTGATAATGTATTTACATTTCTTATGCTATTTTTAATATGAATATTTATGTTATGTTTATTCCTTTTCATACGAGGACTGCATTGAACTTAGTATGTGACGGGTAGAGCCCGCTATAGCTTCTATATGCATCGGTATGTTTCATGAGACAATCTAGTTTCATGAAACAAGGACATGAAAAATTCTTATTTTACATCTTGGATCTAGGCCTTGAATATGTGGATATGATTTATGGCATTATGGATTCCCTCATTATGAAAGTGGCTATTGATATTACATGTGATTATTCGACTAGTAGAATATCCCTATGAATATGAAAAAGGCGTTATTTGATTTTATATTTTCCATATTATTTTGAAGTATGAATTTAAAAATTATTTTTTTTATTATACATTGCATTAAATTTGTATGCTTATTTATGAATTTTTCTTCATTATTTATATCCTTCTGATCATCTAAGCTCACCCCTTTCTATGTTTTATTTTTACCAGGATGCGAAGAAGAAGATTATGACTCATCTGTAGGGATAGTCTATGGGATCACAATGTTTTTGTAGTTTTCCATTTTATCATGTAATGTAAACCATATTAATGTATCTAGTACATCCAAGGCCACTAAACATATCGGTAATTCGAGACTTGATCTTTTAAGAGCATGTTAATGATACAAAATAATTCACTAACTCTATGCTTCTGGGTTTGGGGCATTACATTGGTATCAGAGGAAGTTTAGTAATAACCATAGAATCAAGATTAAGGAAAACTTAGATTTGAGCACATAGCCCTGAGATATACTTTTAGGATTAGTATAGAAGAAATTACTAGAATTTTCATATAATAGATATTTTATGAGTTTTCCAAACAATACATCCTTATCTAGATACGAGTAGGTAGAGGCAGCTCTGGAACAATAGTACCTAGGGGTAAAACCCGAAAACACAATATTAATCTACACTCTAACAGGAATTGGTGCACGACAACAGGCCTTGTTGCACTCTTGGTTACGACACACCCGGGGGATATGCTTAGGATAATTTTCATTTTCTTTAAACCCATTATTAATGGTTTATGATTATATCCTTACTCAATGAAATCATTTTTTTTATTATGGATTATATGCATAAAATATTCAAATTATGTTAATTATTTTACAAGTATGGAATTATGTATTTCGATTCATAAACAAATATAGTTTGTGCCAATGATTAGAAATGACTCCAAGTGGAAGGAATGGAAACTGTATTAATGCTAACACTACATTTTGGGATTTACCTCCTGCTCAAGATAATTATAGTAGAGTTGGTGAAACAACTAGTTCTGATCAGCTTATCACCATGTTGAGACAACTCGCTCAGGTTATGAATAATAACCATACCCGTATGGGGAACCCTGATCTGTAGCATGGAGGGTTAATGTTAGATCACTTCATGAGTCAAAAACGACAAACATTCAATGAGGGTACAAATCAACTAGTAGCTGAGCAATGTAAAAATTCATTAGAGATAATATTCCACACCTTGAAATGTATCGAAAGAGAAAAAGTTATCATGGCAGTTTACCGCCTCACTGGAGATACTGATATATGGTGGTCATTGATTCAAAACACAAAGTAAGATGATTATGTATCAAATATGGAATGGGGGATTTTAGAGAAATTTTCTTATAAAAATACTTTCCTCATGACCATCGAGTAGACATGAAAAGGTAATTTCTGAGTCTGAGGAAAAAGTAGGATCAGAATGTCACAATGTATAAACCTAACTTTTTTAGGATATCGAGATAAGAAAAAGTATATATATGTTACCCAATAAGTAATATTGACAGTTTCTATGAGGGGTTAAAACCATTTTCCTGTCGATAATTAGTCATACAATCCTTATCATCATACAATGATATTGTCTCATCTGTTATCAATACTAAAAAGAATGATCTTAGTCTTACTACTTTAAAGCAAATAAAAAGAAGAATAGATCTATATAAATCTCCAAAAATGGAAATAAGGGGAATACGGGGACATTGGAATATCCATCCCACAGTAACTATTGGATGAAACACCATGGAACTTTCCTAATGGTAATGGGAGTCTGTTACAAGTGAGGTGAAAAATGCGACCAATCTCGTGATTGTAAGGGGAAGAAAGAGGATGTCAATTTTGACTGATACAATTGTAGATAAAGGGGGAATTATGCGAATTATTGTCCTAAGTGTCAGGGGAAATTACCTCAGAAAAGGGAAAGGGATCAATGACAAGCTTATGATATCACTACTACTGAGGTTGAAGCTCCGAAAGACGTAGTGGAAAGTAATTTAATGGTTTCCTCAATTTTATCAAATTATTTATTTGATTCTATATCATCGCATTGTTTCGTATATTCCATGTTTGCTAAAAAATAGATATTTCCAATTTGATTTAAAAATTGAGTTGACAGTAAAATCTCCTCAGATAAGTATCAATACAGCAATGTTTTGTGAATCAGACCCCATTATGGAATATAAATTTTCTTTATCTACTGGTCTCATCATCATATCCATGATTCAATTTTATCTAATCCCAGGTATGGATTGGAATTCAGACTATGATGTAAAAATTTATTTTAAGAAGGATGAGGTTATTATTTATGATGACAATGATAAATAACACATTATCTTAAGAGCAGAATCATCATGACCTAATTCTTATCTATATTTAACTATAATAGCTCAACTAAATTCAATTAGTGGGGAGGAAGAGAATGAAATAATAGTGTGTGGGGAAAGGAATGATCAAATAGAGGACGTACCTATTGTGAAAGAATATGTTGATGTGTTTCCAGAAGATTGACATGGACATCCTCCAGAACAAGAAATTGTGATTTCCATTGATTTAATTCCTGGATAAATGCCCATATTGAAGACCCATTATATAATGGCCACTGTGGAATTAGTGGAACTATTGAAACAACTAGAGGAATTGAGTAATCAGGTAATTATTCACCATAGTGTTTCACCTTCAAGGATACCATGTCCTTTTTGATAAGAATAAAGATGGATCTATGAGGTTGTGCATTGACTTATGGGAGATCAATGCTATAACAATAAAGAACGCGTATCACCTACCTCACATTGATGATTTATTTGACCAACATCATGGATCTCAAATCATTTCAAAGATTTAATTTCAATATGGATATCATCAGTCGTGTGTGAAGAAGGAATACATTCTGAAAACAACATTTTGAAATAGGTACAGGAATTTAGAGTTTACAGTAAGGCCTTTTAGATTGACTAATGCACCCTCTGTCTTCATGGATCTAATGGATAGAGTTTTCAAGTAATATCATGATGACATTGTAGTGGTATTTGTTGATGATATCTTGGTATAAATTAAAAGTGATGAAGATCATGAAAATCACATTCACATTATCATGAAGACTCTTAAAAAACACGAATTATGTGGGAAGTTTAGAAAGTGTGAATTCTGTCATTAATAGATTTTGTTCTTTGGCATATTGTCTCTAAGGATGTAATCTCTGTTGATACTTCTAAGACCAAGTAATTACAAGAATGGCTATCACTGAAGAGTAAAACTGAGGTATGAAGTCTTAATGGTTTTGTAGGTTATTATCAACATTTTGTCCCGAATTTTTCCTTGTTGGATAACACATTAACAAAGCACACATGAAAAGGGGTTAAATTTGTTTAGAAAAAAGAGTGTGAAGAATGTTTTAATGAATTGGAGATTATATTAGTAAATGTTCCTATATTGAATCTATCATCGGGGAATGATGGGTTTGTTATTTATAGTGATGTATCAAAGAAAGGATATGGTTGTGTCCTTGTGTAGAATGACAGGGTTATTACCTATGCATCACGATAGCTAACAATTTATGAGAAAAAATATCCTACACATGATCTCTAATTAGTAGTTGTAACATTTATTTAAATATATGGATACATTATCTCTATGGTGAAAAATGTGAGATATATACCAATCACAAGAGTTTGAAGTATATTTTCTCATAGAAAGAACTCAACATGAGGAAATGGAGATGGCTTTAACTACTCAATGATTATGATTTCATGATATACTATCACACTGGGAAGGAAAATTAGGTGGCATATTCTTTGTGTAGAAATGATCATGGAGTTTTGAACAAGATGGTAGTTAAAAGGAATATTATTTTCATGGATCTTGTAATGATGGATATGGGAATTACCATAGAAGGTGAAACATTAATGCATTTTCAAATGGTTTCCAAACCATCATTACTGGAATGGATAAAAATATCTCATGATGACGATGAGGAGTTTCAAAAGAAGATTAAAGCTAGGAATGATGGGAGATTGAGTGACTTCATATATGAAGATGGAATATTGAAATTTTGGAATGAACATTATGTTCCCGATATAACTGATCTAAAAAGAGAATTTTTGGATGATTCCCCTAGCTCAAATTTCACTATACACCCTGGGAGAACCAAAATGTATAGATATTGGAAGGAAGATTTTCGGTGGGACAAAATGAAGAGGGAGATTGTGGATTTTGTGTCAAGATGTATGGTTAGCCTACAACTGAAAGCTGGAAGACAACATCCTGAAGAAGTCATGAATCTTCTTCCTATACCTGAGTGGATATGGGATGATATCATGATTGACTTTGTCATGGGGCTACTAATGACTCCTATAAGGAATGATGCTATAATGGTCATTGTTTATTGTCTTACCAAGTCAGCACATTTTCTTACTATATGAAAATATTTACCACTTGATAGTTTTGCATGACTAAATATTAATAATGTTGAATGACTTCATGGAGTACCACTTTTGATTGTTTCTGATTGTGATCCCCATTTTTCATCAAGATTTTGGAAAAGACTTCAGAAAACCATGTATATTGAACATCATTTGAGCGCTGCCTACCACCCCTAAACTGATGGACAATCATAATGGACTATTCAAACCTTATATGACATTTTGAGATCATGCTCACAAGAATTTCAAAGAACGTGGGATCAATAATTACGTCTGGTAGAATTTTCCAATAACAATAGCTTCCATTCAAGTATTCATATGGCCCCATATGATTCCTTATACCGAAAGAGATGTCGCACACCACCCAGTTTGGATGATGTTCATGCTAGAAAACTCGTAGGCCCAGAACATGTAGAGGAAATGATGGAAAAGTTGAAGGTAATCCAAACCCACATTATGAATCTCAAACTAGGAAGAAGAGATTTGTCGATAACTGAAGGAAGGATATAGAATTTCCAGTATGAGATCATGTTTTCTTGATGTTATCTCTATGGAATGGTGTTATACATTTTGGTAGGAAGGATAAATTGAGTCCCATGTACATCAGACCTTTCAAAATTCTATTATGAATTTGGGCTGTAGCTTACCATTTGGAAATTCTACCAAGCCTCTCCAATGATCGTGATGTATTCCACGTATAACTATTGAGAGAATACATTCCTGACCCAACACATGTACTCACCTATATGGAATTAGAAATGGAATTCGATCTGTCTTAATGCGAACAACCTGTCAAGGTTCTTGATACAAGTGAACAACTTCTGAGAAACCAGATGACTCGTCTGCTAAATGTTCTATAGAGAAACCATAAGATGGAAGAGGCATCGTGGAAACCTAAGGAACTTATGATGAACACCCACCCGAGTATTTTTATGTAGTAATATTATAGAAATTTCAAGAATGAAGTTATTTGAAAGTGGGAGAATGTTACACCCAAAGTTTCAATGGTATGCTTCTCTTTTAATAATACAATAGTTTGTGTTGTACGCAACATCGAGTTATAACACACCACAACCAATAAAACTAGACGTTATGAAAATTAATACACATTTTTTGATTTTTTTTAATTTTTTCATTCAAAATGGACTTCATTTTTAGATTCATAATATTGAAATAAGCTTAGGTTGAATTTTTGGTATTTTTCTGAAAACGTTCACTTTTTTATTAATAGTGAAAAAAACTAAGATATAGTTTTATACACATTTTTATTATTATGTATTTAAATTTTTTTATGTACAAATAGATACATAATACCTATAAAAGTTCAATTTAATTAATTGGAGTCATTTTATAATAATTTTAGATATATGAAAATTTTATTGAACTTTTTTCTGTCTTTTACCCATCTTCATAGAGCATTTGGAAATTTACATAAAACATAATTTTACTACTTCTATGAGTTGAATTTCAAAAATCAGAGTTACGCGGTTTATATTATTAAGTAAAATGTTGTTTAATAAGATGAAAATAATATTTGGTGAATAATAACTTTTTACTTTTATTTACTACTGTAAAAAGTAAATAGGGTAATTAAGGGTAAAAATGATATTATTTTATCCTAACACTTATCATATTTCTATTTGATAAGTATAATGTGACCATAAAAAACCTTAGGAATAAAATATGCTCCTTTTGGTCCACTTGGATTAGATTAAGACATTTATTATTATTTAATTCGAAGACGAGTTAAAAGTGTTTAATTCAATGTTTATTAACTAAACCATTTTGATATAGGGTTACACATAACATAAATTCTACTATAAATATTCATTATAAAACTAAAAATATTTCTTACATAATGGTATTTTGTTTATATTTTTAGAATTTAATTAATGTAATTTATTTATGACACAATGATGATGCAGTAATTTCCTAATTAATAAAATATTAAAATAATTGATATTATAAATACACAAATAAATGTAATTTTAGACTTTTTGTGAATATAAAAAAAATTAAGATTAATATGAAATGTTAGGGTTGGATAGATAAATTTTTTTCTAAGTAATAATGCTGTTATGAATCCAGAAAATTCAAAATACAAAATAGTTTCGAAATTGATATATATGTTTTTAAAAAAAAATATTATATTATTAATTGATATTATATTCTTGAAAATATGAGGTTCCACCAAAAGGATTAAATAATGGTAGTTGTAACATTAATGAACCACATGGGATTTTCTTGGATATATATAGTTAGTTTATTAACTATAAATTATAAAAATACAATGAAACGTGGTAAATGTAAAACTATTTAACTAAGAGTTAAATCTAAATAAAATGTTAAATATTGTTCCCTAAACCTATATAAAACATATTGGACGAGATTTTTTCAACCAATACCCATCTTAGACTTTAAAAAATTTATTTTGGAGCCATTAGAAACTGAAAAAAATTATTATAAAATAACATTTCTATCTTTTCCTAAGATGCCTCTCACCCCACTTATAAAAGGGCACTTCCACTTCACTCTAATTCACAGACTCATTGCCATTTGGAACGACCAAAACCTGCCCAAATACCGTCTAAATTGCCCCCCCCCTTCATCATATAGGCCTTCCTTTTGTCAGAAATCCATCCTAAGGAGCACATTTGATTAAATCAAAAGGATGAACTTAAAGAAGAGGTCAATATTTCATCACCTCTTTCAAGTACATTTCTTCTTCCACATCCACTTTCATTGTTGTTTCCATTCTAAAATAATGAATCCAGTTTCTTCTATATGGTTTGATGTTGTTATAAATATGTTACAAATATATTTATTATTTTATCCATCATTTTAATTATATGTCACCAAACATGTGTATGTACAGCTTACCATCTCCACGTCATGGTGTAATTGTTATTCAAAATAGAATTATTTGGATGGGTATAATAATGATGTTTAAATGAAGTAAGTAATAAATATAACATGATAATAATTCTGTATATATGATATAGCATCCAATTATGTATTATTTTTAAATCAAAATAATGATATTGTCGCTCATGCGTACGTAAATATTACCGCCTCCAGGAACATGATGAGATCAAATCCCCATCATATCTATTCAATAATAATTTTCATTAGCTGAATAAAAATAATTTTTAAAGACTTAATATCATTATGAATAAGAATAAGATGCATCCTATCAATAATAAACATTAATTATGTAACAAATCATATAAATGATAACAAATTAGTTAACACCCAAAACGTCTATAATAATAAAATATTATAAATAATGAAATATTAAAATAAATATAATATCATATTATTGCATATGATTATTGTATAATTTAATATCAATTATTTCACCATTATACAGGTGGTTAACAGAACCTCGAACAAGGAAATGTACAAGGTAAGGGTAAATTTGACAATTTCATTATTATCTGAGTTTTTATATACGTAATTATCTACTGGGACCTCTTTATCATCCACATCATTGTTTCATAAAAATGCATTTAAATTTTTTTTTACTATTTACTAGATAATGGGGTAAAGTCGCTTATACCCTTATTTGACCTTATTTGTATTGAAAGGAATCTTTCCGTTATTTTCCAAACAAGGTAATTTATGACCTTTTTGACAAAATTAAGGTAAAAATATTTTTATCACTTATATGGTGGGTGTGGATATTTTCTAACGTTATAACATCGTCGATTCTTCACTTACAAGCTTATAATAATTTTTCCAAATAAAATTTTTTTTAAATGATTTCAAAATAGAAAGAGATAGTTCTATTAATAATGATTTTATTTTATCTATGTCAACATCTATTGATATAATATAAGAATATTTTATGTTGATTTTTTATGATAAAAACATCCATATTGTATGGAATGTTTTGTGATATGTTTGACTATGGATGTGTTTTTATACACCATTCATGTTTTATGGATAATGTATGGACATTTTGTATGCTTTATTTAAAACAATGTATATGTTATGTTAAAACCGTTCATATGAGGAATGCATTGGACATAGTTTGTGATTGGTGGATCCCGCTATAGGTCCTCGATGCATCAGTAGGTCTCATAAGACAAACTATTGTCTTCGAAGAAGGCATTGAAAAAATCTTATTTTTAGTCTTACCACAAGTCCTTGACTATGTGGTTATGAAGTCTGGAATTATGCATTCCATTATTATAAAAGTGGCTATTGATACTGAATGTAATTATTATACTAGTAGAATATCAATGTGAATAGTTAAATGTCATTATTTGATTTTATCCTTTCCACATTATTCTGATGATCATGTTTAAAAATGCTTTTGTTTTGGTATTATACATTTCCTTAAATGTTTATTCATATTTATGGAATTTTCCGCTTTATTTTTATCCTTACTGAGCATCGGAGCTCACCCCTTTATATGTTTTGTTTTTCATAAGATGTGAAGAAGTATATAATGACTGACCTGCAGGGATATAATATGGGATCTCAGTGTAGTATATGGAAACAATGTTATTGTAGTTTTCCATTTTATGATGTAATGTAATCCTTATGAATATATCTATTACATATATGTTAACTAAAGTAATTGTTCTCTAGATACTTGATCTTTTGTGATCATTCCAATGATAAGTAATAAAGCACCGACTCTAGGCTTCTAGGGTCGGGGCGTTACATTTAGCCACAATTTTCAATTTTAGTGCATCATCTCTATAACCGTAGTAACATTTTATCGTAAAATTAGTATCAATTAGTAATTCACATTTTACTCGTTTTTATAAATGAAAATAGTTTAAAACCTTATAAATCATTACCTTATAGTTAGAGGTAGGTTCATCAATCATATAGTTTTCAATTATTATTACAATTTAGTACTGTTCGTTTCAATTTATTTCTAGTTTTTTCATCGTATACATTGTTAAATTACGCTTCATTATATTAATGAGATGCTGTGTCAAATAATTTCTATAAGGTGAATACCCATTATGTACTACCTAACATGTTACTCTACAAATCTATCCAAATGGTTATTGACATATTAGATTTATACTGCTTAAAATTTATTTTTTTAGTTTCTTTTTCATTTGAACAATTTTTATATAAATGAATGAAATTTCATTATTTTATTGGTTTCATAGATAGGTTATGGTCCTTTAATATTCTGAATATAATTTCTCAGATATCTTTGGTGTGAATGATTTTAATCACCTCTTTAATTGTAAATACTATTTTCAAATCATATTTTCCTCATCTACAATTTATTATTACTAAATTGCGTAGGTAATATTAATATAAATCCATAAAAAATATCATTTCACATAATGGTATAAAGATGGAATTCCCCGTACACATAAGAATTCAAATATAAATATATTATATAACGTAACTATTAGAACTAGATCATTTAGAATCCCTAAAATCCATGTAATATCATGTCTTGTATTGGAAGACATATTTATTTTTATAAAAAAATGTTTTCTTTTTTTTTATATGAATTAAAATAATTGAAAAAAAATTTACAGTGTTTTTTTCTAATGAAATTTTCAAATTTAATTTTATAATAAATTTTTAATGGGTTATTTTTTTCAATTTTAAATATGTATATGATCATGAATAATTTCTTTCCATTACCATGTATTTTAAAAAATATTTATATTTCCATTTATTCTTGCTGAACTATCCATATGTGTTAATTAATTCAATTATTTATATATATAATATCTATTTTATTTTGAATAATTTCCATTACTCTTAAATATTTTATTCAAAATAAATTATGAAATTATTTAGTGAGTTAATACACATAAAAATTTCATGCACACCTACATCGATATTGTATAGTTATAGTATGGGTTGTTTTTCACTGATTTTGAATGTTATTATTTATTGCTATATTATTTATATTATATTACTCACTTCACAGAAAATGTATTCGATGTAGTGACTAGTAAATATTTTGGTTTTGAATGTTTTTCCAAAGGATATTTCATAATTGATATCAATGGATATACATCTACATCATAGGTGAATATAAATTATTCCACTCTAGATTGATGAAAAATGAAAAAATTAGTAAAAATAATTAATTACTATTATTTGATATATTGACATGCTTTCCTCAAATATAATATTTTTTATGGTTTACAAGCTTAGAATTATACGAAATTTTTTGTTTCTTTCATAATTTTATATCATTTTCTATCCTACATCAATTTAACATATCATTTCAACGGAACTACATCACCATCAGATGATATTAAAATAAATTCCACTCAAGATCATTGTAGTATGAGAAAAATGGCTAAATATAATAATTATCAATTAATTAATATATTCCACAATTTTCTCTAACAGTAATGTTTGTTAATATTTAAAAATTATGTATACTCACAATGATTTTTATTACATAATATGTGTCTTATAATTTCCCTCTCCATCCTCAATTTATCATAAAATTTCCATAGTTCATTTGATTTGGACATATGTTGATTTATAGTATCCATATTTTATTTGTTTGGGTTTCTCTGATTAAGATATCTATATTTTATGTGTAAATATAACATTAAAAATTTAGATTTATGTGTTTAATGTCTAATGATTCGATAAAAATAAATTATTAATAAATATTATATCTTCATTAAAATATTTCATAATACCTTCTCATTGGAGATATATAGAAAAGAAATTAAAATAAAAATATTCATAAAATTATAGATGAATTCAAATATTTCAAACATGGAACATCAACATAAAAGTAAGACTAAAAATAGTTCCATTTAAAAATATCATCAAGAAAACAATGTTGGAAATGTAATAGTGAAAAAAATTTATTATCATGTGGTTGATTATACATTCCGATATCATTTACTAGGAAAATCGATTTCAATTAACTAAAAATAAATACATTTAGTTACATTTTATTTAATATGTACTTATTACAATTTTCTTCATTTTATATTGTATCATACTATTTTTTTTGTAATGATCATTTTAATTTTTTATATATATCACTATGTACCATTCATTTTCATGAATATGTGTATAATTTATATTAAATTTGATATTGATTATATATTTATCTAACATATTTCTCATTTTTATATAATTCATATCTATACTTAATATTTAAATAATCTAATTTTACGTATTATACAACCAATACTATTACTTTTTTATTTCTATCAATGTAATCCATTTTTTTATTTTGTTACATGTATCTAATTTAGGTAATTGTTATTATAAATTTTAACTATATCTAATTAATATTTCAATTATAATAATTATAATAATTTATTGTTTAAATAAAGAATAGTTTATTTTCAACCGATAGTTTTATCTTTTAAGTTGACACATTACTATATAATATTTTCATACTAAAACCCATTTTAATTTAAGGATGCTCCCTTTTAATTATTGATGAATACATCATTTCAATTAAATAAATTTATTATATTTGGTGTATGTTTGTAATAATTAGAATTCTAATTTTTCTACATTATTATTTTCAATAATTGAAGTGATTTCAATAATGATTCCAAGTAGGTTATGTACAAATAATTCAATATTTTGTTTTTTATCCTCATTCATATTATAATATTCAATTTCATTTCATTTCATTAGTAACTTTTTTATTTAGTAATATTGAAAATATTTTTATTTTCAATTATTTTTCAGATACATATTGAGTTCTCTAATTTATCAATTCTTCTATCAATTTTGTATTTATAAAAACTCCTTTCACAGACATAATTGATTTATCTTAGATTCCTCTCATTATTTTGATCAATACAATGAGCCATATTCTGTCGTTCATATTGATAACCTAATGTCACTCTATCTATCATCAAAATTATTACCCCCTTAGTTTCAATTAATCACTTATAGTCATATTTTAAAACTAATTTATATAGTTTAGGTATCAATAATGATTCCATTTATTCAATTATGATTCCTTATTTACAATGTATACTACTGTTATATTTTCTTACTATAAAATATGTTAATATATTTCTAATTTCATCTATTTAATTCTACATTCCTAATTATTTATTTTTCAATCATTTACTATATATAATTTAAAAATGATATAAATATATTCTAATATATTCTAATTATTGTGTTTTAATTATTCTTTGTATAATGAGAAATAATTGTTTTTACTCTTTGGTACTCTCATCCAATGTTGAAAATGATTCCATTAACAAATATGAATAATCCATCTATTTTATGCAGTACATTATCTAAGAACATTCCATAATCTATTTATAATCTAGAATGACTATGTGTAAATTACTAGGTAGTCTCCACCAATGATAAATTTTTTTTAAAAAAAACTATAAATAATCACTGTATTTTCGATGGATATTATCTATGAATGATCTCTAATGAGAAAAATAATCCATAAATTAAAATTTATGTTCATATTCTATTGTTTATTTAAATTTAATTAATATGTGTGTGATGAATAAAATGATCCCTATCTTGAAACCCTTGTAGCTCAACAAAACTATTTAATGAGACAAAACTAACATGTATTTGTTGTGACTAATATGTATTATTCACAATATTAATTTTAAAACTACTATTTATTGATAACATATATGTATTTTGACCGTTGTTTTTATGGAAATTTATTTATATTAATACATTTTATATAGGAACTAATATTATAATCTGACATATATGAAAACTTATTTCTATAAAAAAATAATTAATTTATCCTCTGTTTATGGATCAGAACTATTATAATTTTCTCTTCATAACATATAAAATATCACATTTAATGTAAAAAAATATTTCATATAACATATATGCATTTTATTCAATAGATAATAGATAATATTGATAATTGATTTGTGTTTTTCAGAATAATAGTTATTGATCACAATATTACTTTCAAACATATATATGTTCATAAACAATATCATTTGATAACATATATTTTATCTCATCAATACATATTTTAATAATGTTCAATTACGTGTTTTGATAAAAAAATATTTTTTCCTAAAAAACTGTATAATATGAAAAATGTTTGAATTATTATGCATACAACAAAAGATATTTCATTTATTTTTTTTGATAAATATATGTTAGATAAAAATATTATTTCTAATATTAAATCATCAAAACCCATGTTAAAATATATTCATAATATATATTATTTCATATTATATATGCATCAGAACTAATATTATATATTTTCCATTATTACAAATTTTTTATAAATGGATTTTCATGTTTAATAAATTATTAGTGTTTAATTAACAATATTCATATGAATACCATTATTGTTGATGTATTATTTTATTATCCCCACTTAGAAATTTGAATATGAGGTTTATGTTTGAGTTGTTTAGAATTATATATATATATATTAAATGTTTTTCTGATTTGTTATCCTGCATTCATTAAGAATATTTCAAATAACAAATGAATTTAGTTTTTCTAAAATCATAAGATCACTAAAATTTCTATTCAATGGATTCATATGTTCATTGAATATGAATTAAATATAATTCATGGTATGCTAAATATTACCAATTGATTATAGATCTGATAATTTTATGTAATTTATTGAATATAAAATTATTTCATAATTGATTAAATCTATATGATATTTTTTTTTAATTTTCATCTAATGATGATGAACTAACTCATGTATTATGATTTAAATGATGAATTTAAAATTAAGTTATTGTCCATAATTTCATATATTATATCCCATGTTTAAAATGATTAAATCAACTATCACAAATAAAAAGTATTTATGAACAAAAATTTTCATAAGTATTTAATAATGAAAATAAATGAAAATAACATCCACAGATAATTAATAAAAATAATAAATAATTATTATTTTAAACATAAAAAATATACACATGTAAAATGTACTATATCTATTATAATTTATTAAAACACTTATCGTGTTCAAATGATCATGTTTTGTGTTCACTTTTTATTTTTTCTTAACATCATTTTCTGATGTTCAAGATGAACTTAAAATTGTTAAGAGGACATACCACTACTAATGAATACTTATTTCGGATTTTAATTATTTTTCATTTACTCTGATGTGTATTAATTCATAAATTATATTCCCATTATATATCATTTTAATAATAGTAAATATATAAATATTGGTAAGTGTAGTGGTGTGGGAATCATTAAATCCACATCTTCTAAACATCATTTATTCAAGTCAGATTCATTTTCATTAACTTTTAAAATTGTTATTGTTATAATTTCCCACATTTTTATCAATTTTTTCTTGTTTCAATAACATGGGGGTGTTGAAACCTTATTGGATAGGTGTTCCTTCCAAAATAATATACCCAAATAAACTGAATGTTCAGTCGAATATGAAATAACTGCATCACCATTTTTCTTCATATTTCTTTATCAACAATGATATTTACTATTTAATTTTTGGATTAAAATCCACCATTATTATACCTCTTGTAGAAGACTCCTCCAAAATCTCATTAAAAGTAACAATATCTATAAATCTATTGACATGATCATGTGTTTTTATTTTTCTCAATATAACTGTCACGATACACGAATTTCATTGTTATATTCATAAAATTTGAGAATTTTCTTTATGATTGTCTTTTAACCCTATCCATAAGTCATATAGGTTTTCCTTTTAATATAATGGGTTTGATCTATTTAATTTGTTATAATTATAAATTCAAATTATTTTTAATTATAAATTAAAATCAATGTTATGAGATTATGTAATATAATATTCTATTTTTAGATTTTGGAATATTATCTTTTTATCAATCTTAATTTATATATATGGCATTATCAATGGTTTTCTGGTCACATATTAAAAAAATATTGTTATTAGTTTTATATCATGTGATGTTATTTTTATTTGTTATCACCTTTTATTTTTTATTAATTTGGAATTTTTTCTCTCAATAATTAAAGTAATTTTTTTATTGTTGATTATTTATTATTTTATTTTCATGTTCGTAAATGAAATATATTTCATTATTGTTGTGTTTATGTGATTTGAACAACTCTCATGATGGTACAAGTTTAAAGGGGACTGATGCAGTATTTCCTAAAATCTAGGATAGGTGATTGTTCAAACACATAAGGGTTGTCCACTTCAATCAATGTTATAATTGAGAAGTTTGGTATCCCACATATACAATAGAAGATAATCGATTACGTGAAGTGATTGGGATTCAATAATAATAATTCCGTATGATTACGGGAATTATATTATTGAATAAGATTCCTTTATTTCTATGTAATTTATCTATGTTTTAATCTATTTTAATTAGGTTTTAATTTTTTCTTAGAGATTTTTTTCATATAATAAATATTCAACATGTATTTAAATTATATTTTAGCATTTTTTGCCAATAAAATCTAAATTTTATGGGGTTTTAAATAAGATAATTTTAATATTATTATAAAATAATATGTGATAATATTTGACAAATAATTATAATAATAATATAAGATAAAATTTTTATAAGGATTATTTTAACCAAAAAATTTTGAAATATATTCTACAAAAATATAGTAATTTTTTTATTTTTAATAAATGTTAATAAAATTATCAATATAAATTAGTGATATTAATATGTTGCTAAATTTTTTTCCCATACGTATATTATCAGTTTGCTATTATTATAATTGAAATATAATCATTTTATCTATTTTAATGAAATTTAGTGATAATTTATTTACAAAAATGTTAGTCACATAGACATATCATATGGTTAAATACTTCTATAATAGAAAATATATATTTACTCATAGGTATTCCCACATCAGAAAAAGTGTAATATTTTTTAGTGATTCCAGTTATATCAACACTGTATTACAGCCTATATGAACAGACTATCTTTTTTATAGACACTGATGGTGTTGGTAAACATAGTATATATCACACGTAGTTTGGGCTACTGATTTCTACATGAAAAAATTATCTCCCGACTACAGGTTATGATATTGGATTATACTAGGTGTTTTCATTGATTTAGAAAAATTAGAGTTTTGAGGTATTGTATTAGCATGTACATGGGATACCTTTTGGATATAGATTCTTATTATAGTTATTATTTAGTCACAATATACATGTTTACTGTTCATCATTTTTTATGTAAGTTTCACGTATGAGGCAGCATGTTCATACATAGTTATATAATAAGTTATTACCAATTTATATTTATTATTTTGTTGGACCCTTTATTCATATTTCTTTTGATGTATTCACTACTGATCCATAGGGTATAGTATCCCCACTATAGTAACATGATACCCTCAAGGATATTTAGTAACCTATGACTTGTGGGCAGACACGTTAGAGGACAAGTGGCCAACCAGCTGAAGACACCATTTTAGGTTCTCCTAGGTTATGATTATTCAAGTGGAATTAGATATTATATACTATTTTATATTAATATTTTCTATGTTATACGTGTGACTAGGAATTTATTTTCAATTGATAAATAGAATTTTTCTTGGTCATGTCGACCTATGCATGGGGGAATGATCTAGTCGTCAGGGATGGGACTATTGTCCATGTTGCTTGATTTTACAGTTTATTATTGTTTTACCATGTGTGAATGATTCAATTTTTAGTTATTATCAATAAATTTACCTTTTGGCTTGGCACATTAGGTAATGGATTTATTAGTAAATTCTTCACTTTATGAAAATATATTATCAGATTATGAGCATATTCTAGGACATCTAGTCTGTATATCATAACTTCTTGATATTTTTGGGTTGCGTCGTACATTATTATTTATCAAAATTTTATATATATCATAATTTTTTGTTTCCATTCTTAGATAAATATTTATTTCTCAATATATCATGCTTTATTGTAATTTCTAAAATATATTGGTTATTAATTTCTCTCAATCAACCTAAATATATTTTTCCTATATAGATTGATGTTCGAACATTAACTAACCATTTATGGTATGTTTTTACTATGAGAAATTGGGATCCTTGGATACAAATTTAATGGTTTCAATTAAATCGGTTACAATTTTATAGGTAATATTGTTTAGAGGACTTCATAAATTAAAAAATTGAAAAATAGGTAATTGTACAATAATATATTGACTTGACACAATATGAGATCAAATGTAACAACCAAGTTATAGTAACCTGAATTGTTATTTTATCATATAAATTCATGTACCATTATAATTTTTAATTATAAATCATTATATATGAACCCTAGTATATGATACAATGTAATTATTATAGAATATGATTTCCTTGGTGAACGTTATTATTGGTATAATTTTTCTATGATAATCCATGTAACTTAATCCTTAAATAAAAAATTGGACCCATGATGGTTAGTTATGGAATCATTCTTATAAAATATTCCCATTAATGGTGTGTTCAAATATTAAATAAAATAATGGTTATGTTTTTTCCTTAAAGGAGATTCCAATTTTAGTTAATTGTGTGTTTAATTAATATGTTGGGAATGATTTCACTTATATGTGAAACTAGATTGATAATATGAGAACCTATCATGTTTTCCATACTTCGTAACAATCATAGTAATTATATATATAGGGTTTGATTTTCATATATGTGCTGGTTTTCTATTTTTAATATAGTCTATTATGTACTGTTACATATAAGCATATTGTGGAATCATACATAAAAAATTCTCTCACACTGATAAACTAATGTTTATCTACTTTTGAGTGTCAATGATATGATTTTTTAGTTAAATAAAATTTCAATTGAATCATATATGTTATTTTATTCTATTACATGGAAGTGATCATTTATTTATCCAAGATAATATTAAAAGAATTAATTCTAAATGTATAAAATGGTTTAAAAGAAATTATGAGATAGTATTCAATATATCACATGGTGGAAAATGGATAATATTATGAATATAATTTTCCCTTATAACTCATATGCGGTATCGATATAAAAAGAAATTATGTAAATGTTTTTAGGAATTATCATAAATAAAACACCCTGAAATGGAAACTTTTTTAATTTTTTTAGTTAGACACTCACATAGGTGTGATTATAAAATGTTTCCTTGATTGTTTCCTTCAAAAGGAACAGGAGTGTTTACCTAGAGACTATAATGATCACATCCATGAATGTGTTGTACATAGTTGTTATGGGGAAATTCCTTGTGATATTTTTTTGGCATGAAAAATATCATGATTGATTCCTTGTGTGAATAATTGGTCATCCCAATTTTTTTATGTACATCTGAACATACATATTTTTTAGATTCCATAATAAGTGCTTCATGCATGATGTTATGTCATCCCATGTAGGAATCATAGTGACAATATCACACCCTTGTTTTGATGGGTGTTCACCCTATATGATGAGTCTTCTTTCAGGTATTATCATCATATAGTGCTCTTGTTAATTACCTTAGATATCCCTCAAGAATTATGAACCACCATGATGATTGTGTGATATTTTATCCTTTGTGGATAGATGCCTCAAATTGTTTTTAGTAAATTAGAGTATTTTTGGATAATGAATCATTGAAATATTAAGTTTCATTGGGTCGTGAATTAATATATATGGAAGGACCTATTGTAATATTTTTTGGTCATGGTTGTATGTGATGTTACACATGGTGACAATTCAGATTTACATTGATTCATTAAATCATGTAAAGTTGACAGGAAATTAAATTAGTAAATTAAAACGAAGTGGTTTCATGATTCCCTAGAAGGCATCATGAGTACCATAATGCTACATTCAATGGGTTTCTCTATAGTAGAGTTACCTAGGTGTCAATATCTCATTGTGATCATTTTATATTTCATTTTGGAACGAGTAGATGATTGTCTCAATGATTCTGAATTGAAATTTAAAAACCATTAGATGGTATAAAACAAACAATCAATTTAAATTATTTGTATTTTATTCTAATAAAATGATGCATGTTGACATTACACAATGGGACATTTACACATACTTCGATTAATGATATTGATCTAGCATAATTTTAAGTGTAAATTTAATAACTCTTATTGTGTTAGCTCTTATATAATCACATTGGCCACATATTGAAACATCCTTCATTGATGATAAATTAGGAAATATTGTATAAGTTTTCATTTTTGGAAATTTTATGTAGAGAGACTCTAAATTTGGTGAATGTCACATCGATCTTGGTGAGAGGTTGATTTTAGGTACTGAAAACATGACTATAAAAGTCAATTTGAAATTGTCACAACAGATCTCAAATCCCATGATCTGTTGGGATTTATCCTTCATTTAGTAGATTAGATTATGGGTTTTTAGAAATTAACCATGATTTCAGAATAATTCTCAGTGTCATATTAAGGCTTAGTGTTTGTAAGAGATCTATGAGATATGATCGGTCAGTAGCTGATGAATTATTTCAAGGTTCCACATAAAATTTGTTATTGTTTGAGTGCCCAAAAATTATGGAGTTTCGAGAGTGGGTTGTTATTTGATAATTATTTTACTTTCTAATTGATGTCTGATGATGAGTTCCAATATTTCTCCATTCATGGTGAGATTTTCATGCCATGTAGCATGCTCTGATTGAACTAACAAATGAACAACTCAATATAGGCTTAGTTGGGTTATGAATGGGGTGATATGAGATTATAAAGTCACAATATATCTAAATATTGGTCTATGATTTTTTTCATGTGGTAAATTTTAAATAATTAATCGGTGAGTGGCCTTGTGAATGATGAGGATTGGTTGTTTTTGTTTGATGCATATATAAATGGTGAACCAATGAAATGACTAGATTGAAGTTAGTGGATATGTTGAGGACAATCATGGGTATATAATGGTCGTAGTAAGATGGATGAATGGTGTATTAAAATGTTCCTGCTTGTTCGGTACATGTGGAGTCAGGTTCTGTCTAAGGGTAATGTTGCCTTGTTGACAAAAGAATAACACATGAAGAGAAATTCACACCAATCGATAACATCTTAGTGTAATTTTGATTTGGTGAAATCATACCCTATAACATTATTTCAAACATATTTTGATGGCATAGAATTCATTATATACAAAGATAATTATGATAATCCCCTTTTCTATTGTTATTAATGGGAAACTCATTCGTGAATTGAAGGATCAGTATAAAAAATTTCATTATGGTGTGGCTTACCACCATAGGTTGTTTAATGGAAACCCTGGTTAGGGTAGAGTCATGACTATGTGGGACCATTCATTGGAATGTAATTTTTCACATATATTCCATGTGATATATGAAACTACAAATTATATTATTAATAGGCATTACCAAATGTCGTTTATGGACATCACTGAATGTTCTTGAGGCGATATTATGGTATGAGTGACATGAATTGATCACCTCTTCCTATGATTTTTTATATAAATATTAATCCATGGGTGTTGTAACATATATTAAATCCATTAATGTGTTGTGTTCTGTGGGGAAACACATTTTGATCTTTTTTATGAGGGGACATGTGCAATAAAAAGGTCAACTAGGGTTTTTGAAGTATAAGATGACATGAACAAATTAATTTGGTTCAATCAAAATTTGAGTATTTATATAGATACTAGTTTTGTAACTATATCATTTACCTTATTGGGATTACTGCGTTTTGTTTCATAACATAAGGGTGATTATGATTCCAATGATGTGCATTATCTGAAAATTCCAAAGATATGGCTACCATGATTTGGAATTGGTTGTTGAAATATTAATCCTCTGTTAGTGAGAACTATATACTGGTTAATGAAAGAGAGGATGAAGAGATCATGTCTTATGATACATGGGTTTGAGATTTCCCTAAATAAATTTTTTTATAGTTCTTGTGAGTAGAAGGTCGTGTTTCGATAGATTAAAATAATTATGTAATAGAGTTCACGGAGGTGCGTTTAGAATTCACAAATGTAAAACAATTATTTGGATGGAACATCAGAAATAGAGTAGGTTTGGTGATGATTCCATAATTTAATCCATGATTCATGGGTTCAAGAAGATCTTTTAGGGGGAGATTATAACATCACTCATTTTTGATAGGGTTGAAATTGTCTATATATTTTCAATGTTTCTTTTTATTAAGGGTCAAATAATAATCTGTGAATCAAATTGGATCTTTATGTGTGGGATGACAGAAAAGTGACCTTTTTAGATGTTTTTAAATCCCAAGATTTGTTTAAAATGTGATAATGAGTTCCAGGAGCATCAACCTCTGAAAAATATTCTTTGGGAAACATATTTAGGGGCATAAGGGATATTTAAAACAATGTATCCAACTAGAGGGAAATATATGGGAAAAAATTGTAGTGTTACAATGTTATTTATAATAAGAACCAGAAAGAATGTGACCATGTGTATAGTTGGAAAAATGATTAAAAGTAGGTTGCACAAGATTCACATTGATTTAGAGCTCATTTTCATACTCTGTCAAGGGTGTGACACATTGGAATGTAAAACTGTATGGTTCATGTACTATTAGCTAAACCTGGAATCCAAATAAAAAATCTATTAAAATTAGGAAAATTGAAGAATTCACAGGCCTCCTTGAATTTATTTTACCACATTTTCATCTCTCATATTTGTAATATTCCTCTTTTCTGTGCACTAATCCTCCTAATACCATGGTGTGATATACCTCAATCTTGATAATGTTCATATTTTATCAAATGAGTTGGAAATAAGTTAGTGAGTCTAATCATTCTCTTAATAATTTTAAATATCTTCATATAAATATATAATGGTATATTTGTACGAACAAATTCATCCTATTTATAGTTCATTTGTCTAATATTTATTTTTCTCTCATTCTGGTTTGATTCAACACCCGATATTGGATGAGTAGACCATCATAAGATTACTATATGTGGTTTTTAACTTTTCCACTACCATATTGGTGTTATATATGTTGTTTTATAGTGAATCACACTATAAATTTAGATCATTTCTTCTTAAATTATTAAATCATTTATTTTATATGCTATTACACCCCTATGTATGGTTCGATTTTATCAGCCTGAACAGACACCACTATTGAGGTGGGATTTTTGTAATGTAATTATTTTTTCACCATTTGGTTGAGATGAGATCTAATTTTTTTATTTGCTGATAGGTATTAATTGAAATAATTCTTAATCATTATCAACCTCTATTAACAATATTTCAATGAAGAATGATGAGTTTAATGAAATGGAATAAATGGGGTCTATGGAATGAAATGGTCAATCCCTCGTCTAATTCATAATTATGTAATTGATTACTGAAGTGGAATGGGATCTAACATGGTCATTCATCTTATCACTTGTAAAAAAAATTATTAAGTAATTTAATATGATAAATAAATTTATAAATTGAATGAAATCTAACATGTCCCCATGATCAATTTTAGAATTTTTTTTAAACTAATTGATTAATGGAATGGAATGTAATATGGAATCCTTCATTATTACATGTATGTGAATTGATGATAAAATGGTTCTGTTGAATTAAATTATATAAGGGAATTAACACATATTTAGAACATAAAATAAATATTTAAATTAATATGGTAGTGGATGGAATGATATTTCCCTGATATGAGGTGTCATGGTATTCCATATATTCCTACTTATATACATTATATTCGATTCTTTGGAATGTCAACTTGGATATGGATTTCATAGAAACCATTAAACATGCTCTTTTTTCTCCACATATTTATATAAAAAAATTCGACGAGCTTTGTGGAATCAAATATGATGCCTTGGGACATTTTCCACTTGTAATATACTATATTGGTCTATATTAATTCATATTATCTATATATGAGATCTACGGAGTAATTATGATTCTTTTCACCATGGTCCATGGGTCATAGAATATGTATTTTTATATTAAAGTTTGTTTTCTATAAATGATCACCATGGACATGAAGAGGGGGCCTTGGTCAATAGACCTAGGTTTTATCTATTATTGGTATGATACATGAATATTCAAAGTGTGACATGGCTTCCAAATTCTTCATATATCTATATAGTATATAGTTGATAGATGATTATTCAACATATGCCATAGCTTTCAAATCCTTAATATGATTGGATATTTCATTTCTAATACATTTCTCTATAATGTAGAGATACATTTTTATATAATTCTTATTGTAGAATGTTATTATGGACTGGACTACATGGATTACTTGTAAATATTTATTTATATTATATCCAGACATTATTACATCATATATTCATGGACTAGATTTGTCATAAAAAACATCGATGGTGGAATACGGAGTATATATCACACCTTGTTGGGGAAGCGTATTAGAACATCAAAATATTAACTCCTTACTATAGTTATAAAAATAGATTTTACTATGTGTTATATTTCATTTAAAGTCAATGTTGTTTTATAGATGTTGTTGAGCAAGTACTTGGGAATCCATATATTTTTCGAGGCTTATTTTACATTTTTTATTTATTCTAGACATATATAATTTCCTAAATTTTTTATGTAGGGTACTCATATGATGTAGCATGTTCATTAATGATAATTTATTCATTTTTTATTTACATTCAGTTGTTATAATTTTTTAATAAATTTATTCATATCGATTCTTCTATATTCATCACTGATTAAGATGTTAGAGTTTCTACAATATAATCACATCGGAACATAATTCCTACTCAGAATCTGTGGAGGTGAATGAGATATAATAGAGGCTCATTGGCCAAAAAGTTTGGGAAATCATTTGACTAGCTTCATGGATAGGAATATATAGATAAATAATATATAAAAAAAATTTCTCGATTAATAATGACATATACTATTTAGAAACCCTCATTTGGTAAGCACCAAAATCCATTTGAGAATTAATGTCTGATCAAATAAGGGGATCTATGGATTGGGGGGTAATTAAGTAAGCTATGTGGGGAGGGATTGGATGGTGAAAAAGGAATTGAAGGATTGAATAGGATTTTAGAGTGACTGTCAATTAATATGTGGAGAACCAACCCCAATTTTTACTATATAGTTATTTCAAAAAAGAATATAAAATGATAAATCCATTACCATAAAAACAATAAGATGACCACAGATTCAAATTTGGTATGGATATGGTTGAAATATTTATATCTGATTAGATATTGAGAAGATTATGTGTAATTCATACACTGATACTAATATTTTGTCCCCATCTTAAAACATTATTATAATAATCGAGGAAATCATTTTAAAATTTAACACATAGATGTGATGAAAAATGAAGTTTTCATGAAAAGAATTTTTGATCAACAATATGATTTTATATTAACTATATAACTTCTTTAATCAATTTTATGGATATAAATTAATAATTATATACATCTAACAACGAAATATCTTTTAAATTATTCTTATATATGGGATTTTAATTAATAAAAAATGAGAATAATTATCCACTTTAGATTATTTTTAAGAATAATCCCATCTTCTATTCAAAAAACATTAAAATATACTATAATATAATAAAATGTTGATTAAAATATAATAAAGTGGCATAAATATATCATAAATAAAATTCTGTTAATTTAAATAATATTAAAATAATAATTCTAATTTTTAATTTGTTATCTTGTTGATGAATAATGACATTTTAAAAAAAATATGTATTTCTCACAAACCGCCGAAAAAATATTTCCCAAAAAATCACAAAATCCCAAGAAATGATAATTTTGATATGATGATTTGAAAAATTATATAGAATATTAAATGATAAAACAATATTATTTAGAAATTATTCTGTTATATATATATTTATAATAAATTATTAAAATAAATCGATTCTGATTTTGATTTAAAAATTACATAAGAATATTATAAAGAATATAACTTTTTAATTTATATTAATAAACATAAAAATGATATATTCTATCATTATGGTGGTTTTTAAAATAATAACACCTTTTGAATATAGTTTCCTCAAAATTTTATTCACTTATAAAACAAGTGGGAATATCATTCCAACAGATTCTTTTTAGATTCCCATGTTTCCTTTACAACCATATAATCTCTATATTAATCTATAAGTTTGGGAATAGATTTATTATACAAAAAATTATCTATATTTTTATTGAAATGAATAGTTTTTTCCCTATAACAATGGTTGTCTTACAAATTATCTTCTTCATAGATCAAAACATGAGATGAATAAGACGAATATTTTTTTAACACTGAAAAAATAATATATTATGTAACATTGTTAAACATCGTATAAAATCATCTTAGTAGGAAATATAACATAAATTAACTATAATTTGATGTGATGAAATTTTGAAATAATTAACTTTCCCATTTTAATATATATTGTTAATCTTTTCAAAGGAGACACTTTAAGAAGAACATGATTACCTACCTCAAAAGGAAGATATATTCTCATGCTAGCCATAAATCATTTCATTATTCTATAATTGATAGACATACATCGGAAAATCAAATATTCCTTCTCATCTAGTTCTTCTTTCAACTCTGATTACATTAACTTCTTTCTCATATTTCATCCCAAAAAGCTTGTGTCCCACTCTACATCCATATAATGCCTCAAATGGTGTTGTTTGTATACTTTAGGTGATATTATATTTATAAAAAAGACAACAAAAAATTATTTTCATAGAAAAATCCATTTTCATATAATTAATTTGAATCCTATATAGTTTTGAAAAATAATTCTCCTCTCAATATCATGCAAGATATATCAACACAAATATTTAACAAACAACGTAATAATATTACTTTAAATGTTACCATTATAACCTAGTAATTAAAACGTAGGGTATGAATAGTATAAAATAAATAATTATATATATATAAACTTCTTAAAGATATAAACTTATTTTTTATTTTCAATTTTTTTTGAAAATAATCAATCCATTTTTTATACTGTCATTTTATTCATCAAAACATGTACTCTTCAAATTTTATTTTTATAGGTTTTCTTGATAAAATATTAAATTTATTTGTGAGGACATTTAAAAAATAAATTAGATAAAATTAACTATATTTTTTAAATTATTACACAAAAGTTAAATTATATCAAAAAAGTTGGATTTTCTGAAAAAAATGGATTATTTAGAAAATAGTGAAAAAAAAAATTGTTAAAATTTCATTTATTTTCAACAAATTAAATATTTTAAAAATTAAAAATATATTTTTTCATATTATTTAACATAATAAATGTATTATTTACTAATATTTAGTCCCATTATTTTAATTTAAATCACATATATAATATATTTTAGTTTATGTTTACATTTGATTTACAAAACTGGTTTTTTATTAATGATATTTTAAAATGAATAATGTTTATCTATTCTAAGTATTTCGAATAACTCCTAATAATGAATAATTATAACGACATTTATAGATTATATATAACTAAATATGAAATAAATGAATTTAATTATTAATACTCTATCGACTAGGGCTTAACATACAAGGATATTACACCATTTTAGATAAATATTCAAAACAATATAAAAATACACATGTGATTACCATAATAGTTTAGTGTCGTAGGAATCATTGAAACATTAACATATCCCTTGACTATTTACCCATTTATTTACCCTACACAAAAACATTGTTTATTATATGGGGAAATGAAACAAAAGAACTCGGTGAGCTCAGATACACATGAACAGTAAATAGGTGATATATGTAAGCATAAAAATAACAACAAGGTATGAGAACATGTCATAAAATTATATGTTTAACTCATTATTATAAAATATAATGATAATGATTCGTGGAATAAATATTTCATTTTCATAGTACATGAATAATTCAGTTATAAAGAGCATAAGACACGAAATCGTAACATTGGAGTAATACATCAAATTATGAAGACAACTAATACTATAAAATCATTCCCAATAAGTCGAAGAAAACTTCTAAAACATTTCAGGGCACTTCATGGTAACAAAATCTATTAATAAGGAAACCACACCATATGATGTTGTAGTAATTTTCATATAGTGGATCACGTTACACATTCTTCCCATAGTGGATCAGGTTTCCCCTTCCACCCAAAGGGGATCGGTTTTCCCAATCATCCAATAGTGGATTTTGTTTCATTATATATACTCATAATGGATCTATCCCATCAAATCATTTCCCATAATTATCTTATGAGATATAAATCCTCACCCAATGCATTTATTGGGTGATATATGTGTCAGCCTTCACATTATTAAATCATAAATACATATGCCACTAGGTAATAATTCATTTATCATATCATGACATATAAAAATATATATGTTCCATAAAAACACATATCATAACTTATGATATTAAAATGATAACTGAAAAATTATATAATAGCATAAACTCTCGAAAAAATTAAGTTTTATAGTCATTTCCTCCTAGAATGAACCGTGAGAGGAAGTGGGTTTCAGAAGATTCTAATCCTGAAATAACCCATGGAAGAGAGAAATGTTTCATAAAAACAAATAATCTTATACATAATGCATTCATGGACATAATTATAATGGTTTACACAGATTATATCTCAAGTTATGAATAAACTATATCAGATAATATCATATTATATGGAAATGGATTGTGAAAATAAAATGGGGCTTTTCCCAAGAGAAATAACATTTCATTAGAAATATATTTTTATAACATAAATAATTCTAAAAATCATTTTATTTCAAGACCTTTTTGAAAATTAACTAATTAAGCCTTAAACAAAATTAAAAAACTGGTGAAAATAACACTTTCTATTTAAAAAATAAAAATTAATTAAAAATTTAACAAAAACAAATTATTTTAAAATATCATTTAGAAAACTAAAAAAATTAAAAATTTATATCTTTTATTGTCAATTATTCATATTTAAACATATAAATGAATATTTTAAAATCATTTAATTTATTTTTCAAATATTAAAAAAAAATAAAACATTTTATTTGAAAAATTAATTAAAAATGAATTCCAAAATATTAGGGAAAAAATTATTCTTCAAAAAATTATTCTTCAAAAAAATAATTTTTAGACTTTTAATTGACACTTAAATGAAATTTATTTCATGACAACAGATAAATCCATTTATGTGAATCATTAATTTTTTGTTGTAAAATGTTTAGAAATGTGTCTCCATTAGAAAATTAAAAGAATATTAATTTTTGAAATCCATTTCCATAAAAATTAAATAATTAATAAAAATATATTTTAAATATAATTTTATATTATTATAATTTTATTGAAAATAATTCTAGAAAACATACATTTGGATGAATAATAATTTCGATCTAAAAAATAAAATAAAGATAGCTTTTATTAATAAAATTTATTAATTATCTTATATACCAAAGATATTAAAAGGGTAAAATTACTTGTATATACAATGAATAACCACATGATAAGATGATTTAAGGATAAATTTTGATAAAGATAATAACATTTCATTTGTTGAAGAATAATCCAAAACAATCTAAAAAAATTATGAAAATGTAGCAATAAACTCTTTCCACTTCGGTACCAATGAATCGAAATCCACATGAAATAATAAAATGAAATGAATTATTAAATATCATTAAAATAAGTATATTCATTATAAATAAATTCATATTGTAGTGTATTCACCTTGTAAAAGAATATTGGTTCGTAACATTAAATGTTTCTCAAAGAAATAAAATTGAGTCAAAATTAACATACTGATCTGGTGACATAGGAACTATAAAACCCATGATGTAGTGGGAAAAAAATTAATGTAAATAACTATAAAAATATGAAAAATAATAGATTGATACCATCATGGAAGTATATAAATAAAAAATGATTGTTGAATATGTCATAAGTCTCACATGAAAAAAAGTGAGACTAAAATTCCGCTTAATACATATATAACTTTTGATTCATAAGATCTATGAAATAATAACATCAATTTAAACATTTAATATAATTATATAATGTAAATTAGTATCCTCAAATTTCATTGGGAAGTATATACACCACATTATAAGAATAAGTGTATAATATTGTAAATATTTCACTTAAATAAAATTGAGATGAGAAAACCATTACCATAAGTCTTGAAAATCTTCATAAACATTAAACACTCATTTATAATATATATAAGATAATAATAAATCAAGAAAAAAACGCTATTATTATTTATAATACCAATATTTATTTTATTATGATAATATATTACATATTTATTACGAATTCCTTGTTAATGATATGTTTCGGGTAATAACTGCTTTGTTTTTCATATGTACATTGACTTGTTATTCATGATATTATTACATTTTTAATTTTTTTAATTATCTAAATAACATAAAGAATGAATTAAATATCATATATATTCATTATATAAAAATATATAATAATTTATAATAGATATAAATATGGAATTGAATAAATTGTTCATGTAGATAGTAGGTCCTACATACTCATGAACGTTGTTAGCATTTCTTATTGTATTGAAATAATGTATGTACATCAAATATATCTATATATACGTAATATCAATAGATTTGAATTTTTTAATATATTTAATATTAGTTCACTTAGAACATCCCTAATACGTCCCATGTACTTTTGAATAAATCATATCGCTTCAAGGTGGTGGAAGTCCAGAAGTCCATAAGTGAATTTCTATTATTTTCAAAGAATGGAAAGAATGTATATATGTTTTCTGTAATAAATAAATAATAATATAAATATCACAAATATAATATATATCATATATAAATAAAAAATTTAACAACATTACAAACCATGAAATGTGGAAATGGAAGAATGAATGACATCAGGTCATGAGGTGGCAGTATATCGTTCTGACGAACGATGATTGTGTATCCCATTTGATGGAAGTTTATTAGATTAATGGATTTAACCTTATAATAAAAAAATAATTATTTATTGGTTACATATAATTTTTTTGAAATCATGTAATAAGAATAATTCATGGCATGGAGAATGAAATAAAACAATAGAGTTTGTTGATAGATTTTATAACATCTTTGGGTAACTATTTAATGATTGCACCCAAGGGATTCCTTTGTTGAATTTATTCCATAATTTATTCTAGTTGGAATAGATTTTGGTTTATGAATGATTATTTTTTCAGGGTTTGGATGATACAGATGTGCTGGAGAGGTGTGTTAGGAGGATGACGATAGGAGGAATTTTATAAAAGGGGGAAAAGAACTAAATAGGAATCCTTAAAATGATTTGAGTGCTCCAAAAATTTTACGTGTACGAAAATTGTTAAAAATAAACCATTATATTTCCTTAAAGGTTTAATGGTCTAAATATTTCCAAAAAATAAATTTATAGAACTGTACTTCCATTTTAAACCTTATATACTACATTTAATCATTATGTAGAAATTTTTACCTTAATTCACATTAATTAATTTTATTTACAATCACTCAATTTTTTGGTATAAAAATAAGTTTTAAATAAAATAAATTATATATTAAATTTATTCCAAATATATAATCAATTTTTACAATTCTCAATCACAGATGTGGTTGAAATTAATTTAAAAATAATTCTATAGACGAAATGAAAAAGACACATATTAAATGTGAGAATGTTCAAGACATTCAACTATTTATATATTCAATTTAAATGTAATATTGATTTATGTGACCCAAATTGTATTAATATATGTATAATGGATATAAATATATTTTAAAACCATTTTAATGTCAGATTTATCTATGTAAATAAATTAGATGAAAATCAGTGTATAATTCAAATTATGTGTTTTTCATTATTCATCTAAAAATAAAACAGATCATAAAATTCCAAAAATACACCAAATTTAAAATAAGATATTAGAATATCAATAAATAAGATCATTTTGTAAAATGAAAATAATAATAGTGTCCTAAATTATATTTAGAATATATTTTCCCTTAAAAGGTGGTGAAATTAACTTTTTAAAAATACATCTATTATTCATAAAATAGTATTTTTTATTATCACAAGCCTATATAATCAAATGGATGGGTTTAAACAATTATTGAAAATATAATAAAACATTTATTGAAAATATTCAAAAAAGATGGATTTTTTAGTATTTAGACAAACTATATCTTTTTTTTTGAAAAATATTTTACTAGGAAACGAAATGTATCTAGTGTCAGATATTTCTTACGTTTATTTCTATATAATTGTTAACCAAAGAATTCATTTTCCAATCATGTTTAAAAAATAGTTTCATCATTTTTCCAATATCATTTATATATTATATACTAATATATATTTTATAATTACTATAATAGTTTAGTTATAATATTAGTACTATATTGTAGTTCGGTGATCATGGTCTTGTGATTAAAAAAGATATCATAGGAACTATGCATTTTGTGAAACAAAAGTCAAATTTAGTGTTACATCTACCAAAATATAATATAAATGTTGTGTGTGGTGCAATATTAACTATTTTGTTTCATATAACACAATACAAACATAGTTTTTTCATATATCAAAATATATATTCATGGTTTTGTATAATGAAATATATCAAAAATATTAAATTTATTAAAAAAACACGGAATATAGGGGTGTTACATTGTTCCCCATTAAAATTAATTTATCCCATGAAATTATTCTGGTTTATCAATGGTTTAACACAGGAACGTTACATTCATATAAACCCACATAGTAAAAATGAATAATAGAAATTAAGTTTAAATGTCAATGTGAAAAAACATAATAGTTACCCAAAATCACTCACACCAAGGTTTCCATATAAGAGAAAACTTGTGGAAAGTCTAAACATGGTGATGAAATAGAAATCTAGCAAACAAGTTCTGTTGGAGAGTGATATATAACAATGGCAAGATAATGATGCTATTGATAAATTGTGTTCCCCAAGTGTTTTTAAAAAAGGTAGTGTTGTCATAAAAATTTGTGATAAAAGGAGAATTATTTATTTGAATACCCAATTTATTAAGGATAATTTTTTTCATTAGAATATATAAATAAAAAAATTTATGACTACCCCACCCATTTTTGTTCCATGATCAATCATAACATCATGTATTATTCCATTAAATGATTGTAAAATTTTCATTCCTAAGGTGTTAGAAGATCATGAGATACATAAATAAAATGATGGGTCTTTTATTAGAACAGCATGCTAATACATGTTAGGAAATTAACATAAATCCTTAGGATGTGAGAGAATAACATAATCATTGAAACTGCATCCAAATTTTTGAATAAATGATTCTATAAATTTTTGACATTATAACCCTTCTAAATGATTAATTTATTAAATTTTAGAAATAAGGACCCGAAATTTTCTGAAAATATATTAACATTTATCCCCTATATATCATAAATAAGCTCTAGTTTTTCATATAAAAAATATGAAATTTCCTTCATCAGGTATTCTCTAGAAATTTGGTAATTATAAAAAAATCATTATTGGAATCATAAATTTTTAATTTTTCCTATTATAATTGGATATAGTCATTATGTCCAAATTTTTTTTAAACTCCATCTGTCCTAGAAAAATACATATAGTCATCAAATCCCTATTTTGTTCTTTGGTAATTAGTACAATCCAATTTAATCCTTCATATCTAGAATACCATTCTCCAAATCAACATTATATCAACATTAGGAACCTTTTATGTGTTATTTTCCAATTATTCATGTGTTTTCCAAGAATTTTACCATTCCATTAAATAAAATTTTTAGTTCCTTAAAACCCATTATCATATTATTGAAAATACTTAAGGATAAAAATAAACTAAAAAATACTTATATAGTTAAAATTTTATAATTCTTATAAAAAAATATATTAATCCTTAAATTCATCTACTTTAATGATTATCATGGAATATTTCCTTCCATTTTCCAAGATGTAAATTCACAGTAATGGGAATTTACTTTGTCACTTCCCATGTTTGATATAGATGTGAAACCAATCCCATCAATAGTTTTTATCCCTTTGAAACATTTTTCCAACATAAAACATCTTATTATATATTTGATATATTCTTTCATGTATTCCATCCCACCTCCATTACATGTTATAAGAGGAGTGTCCTTTAACCATTATTCACTACCAAATGATTTTCCCCCACTTATTCGATGTGTCTAGAATATTAGGGAATTGAATGTTCCTAATAATATATCAGGATAGATGACTATACATAATGACAACTGTATTTTCCTCTATCATCAACCCATTTTCATTTTTCATTAGAAAATTATCTATCACATTCAACATTAAACCAGTTCATTCAGTTTCCCACCATTGACTAAAACTAGAAAGAATAATTTTGGAATAAATTATAATATAGTAAGACTAAATAATCAATAAAAATAACTAATATGATGTCTCAAGTTTGACACATTATATTAAATCTAAGAATCTATATGACTATTTATAAAGATAACCCATGATATATCCTTAGAAATATCCATATAGAATTCACTAAATATTTATCATTCTACTTTCAAATGACTGAATAAAATCATCCTTTAAGACCCACTATATATATCAGAACATAACGTACATGGATATTACATCATCTTAGATGAGTAATAATAACAATAAATAAGTACCTGACTTTGGATCATAATAGTTTAGTGTCCCTGGAAACATTGAAACATAATATTATATCTTGACAAATGATCTTAAACATCTCCCATAAAAATCATCAAATAGATTTCCTCTAGATAAAACATTTCATTATATTCTAGGGTATTGAAAAATAAAAAATTGTGAGATCAAATTCATATTAAGGATTAAAAATGAAGATATATATGAATAAATTTTGAATAAAGGTATGAGAATATGATCATAATATTTTATGATCATACTATGAATATCAAAGAACAAAAAAAAATACTATTGGAATAATGATTTGAAAATCATTATACATGATTCATATTAATCAAGACCATAACCCCTAATGAATAATATAGGAGTACAATGTGTAATTTTTTTGCAGATACATAGTCATAAAAATGAATTCCCAACTAGTCAAAAATCATTTCCAAAACATATTATGGAACATTATGGGGGATACACCCATTAAGAAAGACACACCACCACCATCTGGCACATTCATTTCCTTATTTTGGATTAAGATACACCTTATTCCAATAGTCTATCATATTTCTCATTCTTCTAATTGGGGATCATGTTTCCCCTTCTTCCAATAGTGGATAGAGTTTCTGTTTTTCCTGTAGTGGATCAAAAAATTCATATTATTTCTATTCATTATATCATGAGATATGAATAATTATTCATTTCATGATAGGTAGATATGTTTCCCACCATTCACATAAATATATAATACCTACATCTACCATAACATAATAAATAATTCATCATAAACAAAAAAATGAAAAAGAAAAGAGTATCATAAAGATCATATCATATCCCATGAAATTAAATGGGAATCATAATAATATTATCATATCATAACTACTGTAAAGTATATATTTCATATAATCAATTAATCATATAATAACCCATCAATGGATTAGGGTTTTAGAAGTGTTTTATCTTGATATTACGCATGAAATAGAAACAAGATTGATAGAAATTTTTTTATCGTAATCATTAAACCTTCAAATAATGAAAAAGAATGGTGTCCTTGGATCATATAAATTTTAAATAATATAACATGTTAAAGGATATCATCATAGATTGGGAAATATTTTTTAAGATCATTCGTGTCATTTATAAATGGAAATATCCTTTCGTTGAAAATAATCTTTCAAAATATAAAACATTTGAAATATACTTATCTTTTAAAAAAAACTGAAAATATTTGAATTAAGATTTTAAATTATTTCAAAACATTTCTTGATGAAAATATACATTTCTAATTGAAAAAAATTTAGAACATATAAAAAATTTAATCCCATTTTATTTTAAAATAGATTGGAAATCTTATATAATAATCCATAAAAAATTTTATTTTAATTTTTTTAAAATATAATTTTTAAAACATATAAAGTAAAAATAAAAAATCATTTAAAACACATTTAAAATTGAAAAAATTGATGAAAATTATATCCTTGAAAATCGATAAAGAAATTAATATCCAAAATATTAAGGAAAAAAATCATGGGAAACATTTATCATATAACCTATATTGTATGCTTCAATGAAATGATGATCTTGATGGAAAAAACTTAGTATATACAAAATCATCATTTAAGCTGTAAAATGATTAGAAATGTTACATGATCTGAAAATAAAAGAAGATACATTTTGATAAACTATTTTTAAAAAAAAATATAAAAATGGTTAAATTTTATTGTAGTGACCATACAATAATATTAGAGATTTTTTAAATCATTTGTAGATATTATGGTTGTGGAAGAACACATATTTCTGATCGAAGAAATCAGTATTTCTAGATTTACATAATAACATTTTATTAATTTTATTATGTACTAAAGAGTACAAAATAGTATCATTAAAAGTATATAACATCAATAACAAGAGGAAATAAAATTCAATTATAATTATTTATATATGTATTATAATATTTCATCAATAGATGTATAATCTTAAAAAAAGCTCAAAAAATGATGATATTATTGCAATAAACTCAAAACAAATTGGTAAATTTAATCCTAATACACATAAATTAATAACATTAAATAATGAATATTATACCATTAAAAAATTATATTCATGATATAAATTTTAAAATTATATTATATACACCTTTTAAATGAATACATATCTATAAGATAACATGTGTTCCAAAAAAGGGAAACTGAGAAAAAATTACCTTACTAATTTGGGAACATATGAACCATAAAACCGAGCAATTCGAACTCATAAAATGGATATTAAAATATCTATAATTTTATGGTCAACAATTATAGTATAAATTAATGGGAAATATATACTTCAAAAAAATGAATGATGTGGTGATGAAGACATATGTCTAATTATAATATAAGTGAGACTAAAAATCCCCTTACTACGTGAGTAATTTATGAATTGTGAAAACAATGAAAGAAAAAATTAAATTAAAAAATTGAAACTCATAAATGAATTTAAATTCATGATATACAATTTAATATGTAAAAATATACACCAAAAATCAAGAACAGATGGCGAATATAGCATATATATTACCAAAATAAAAGAGAGAAAAGAAAATTAGTACATTATGTCTACAATTTTTCATAACTATTGAAACCTCATATATAATAAATAAATGATTATTTTTTAAAAAAATCATATTATAATATATCATTACTTATATATTTTTATAATGACTTTATATTACCAATTTGATAACACTACCATGTTAATGGTATGTTCCATGTAATAATCACATTTTTTCTTATATTTTTGAAATTGTTATTCTTTATCCTCCCAAATAGATCATAATTTTTTTTGTTTTGATAGTTTAAAATTTTTAGTTAAACATCACATTAATTTAGCTTATAAATATTTAATTTTTTTTAAATACATATATATATATGAAATGTAATACAATTTTCATTAAGATGGTATGTTGTACGTACACTTGAAATCTGTTTATAATTACTTAACGTACTATAATAATGATATTAAATGTCATAAAAATATATATAATATCATTATAGTATAATTATTATGTCATATATATAGCATATTATTTTATTAAAATCATCCTTAAGACAATCCATGTGATGTGTGAATAAACCACATCACTTTGAGTATGTGGTAGGCCACACAACCCCAAATGATGTTTTTCCATTTCCCAAAAATTGAAAAGAAGTGGGTATGTGTTATATAATTATTAGTTATGAATGAATATATATAAAATAACATATATTTATTTATTTATATATATATCATATAATATAAAAAAATTCATCATTATTCACAACCTTGAACGGTGGAAATGGAAGAATGAATGGAATTAGTTCAAGAGGCGGTAGTCCTGTATACACAAATCTGATTATTCTGTATCATATTTGATGGAATTACTTTTCATATTTGGTCTAAACATTAAAATAACATCATATAAGTATATTGGGGATATGGAGGTTATTTTAAAATAATGGAAATATAATAATTATTTGGGGAGAAATAAATAAAACCAATGTTCTTATTGAAAGAAAGTACCTATTCTTTGGGAAACGACTTTTGGTTTTTAGAAATGGGATTCCTTATTTTATGTCATCTTAATGTATGAAATCTATAAATAGCGTATGGTTTTCTAGTGTTTATTTGGTTTTATTTTGGACCATCCAAAGTGGATTTATATGTTTTATGAGAGGTGGGGGAGAGTAGGGCTTTTATAATTGGGGAAAATGACACATTGGTTTTTCATGAAATGATTTGAGAACACCCCATGTATTAATATTCCCAAAAAGGTTGAAATGGAAACTCATACTTAATAGTGGTATAATTTTATAAATATTTCCAGATAATAATTTTTAGACATTTTTATGTTAATTTTATAAATGTATATACATGGTTTATTCATTATGTACGACGAATTTTAGATAAATAACTATAATTTAATTTTATTATCTTTTACTAATATTTTTGGTAAAAAAATAATTTGAGCATACTTTAAATTATAATTTAATTTGAGTCCAAATATAGACTACATTTATTTCAATTTAAATTCTCATAATTCTAGGAATTTAATATAAAATTAAACCAACATATGGTACAATAAAAAGTGTTTTTAATTTGAAAATTATCAAAAGATGGAATTTCGTTTATATAAAACATAAAATATGAAATTGATTATAATGAAAAAATAGTATTAATAGATTTATAATTGATCTAAATATACAAAAAACAAATTTATTTTATAATATTTATATATAAATTATGTATATGAAAATGAAGTTATTCAAAAAAAAGTAATTACTTTTCAGTATTCATCAAAAAATAATCTTCTCAAAAAAAATGAAAACATAACCCAATGTAAATTTTGAGATTATTATTTTAAAAAGGAACTCTATTGTTTCATTTAATTATTATTAAGATTTAAAAAAAATTATATATAAAATATGTTTTCAATACAAATTCAGGAAAAATTTCTATTGGAAATGTACATATTTGATTAATAAAAATGGATTTACTCATATCTTATACCAATCAAATATATTTGATGAATGTTAAAAAAACATGATTTAATACAATATATATATATATATATATATTAAAAACATTGATTAAAATTGGTTATCTAAATTTATTACGATAAATTGATGTTTGGGTATATAAAAATTGTTTTCATATAAAAGGCATTTAATTCTTCACAAATAATTCATGATTGCATATCTAACTAATTACTAATCAAATGATTCATTTAAAATAGATGAGTAGACCATAGCTTCATGACTTATTCAATATAATTCTTATTATCCCTTATAATGCCTAGGTGATAATTATTATTTAATTTTAATAACAACATTAATATTATATTGTAGTTCCGTAAATCATAGTCCCCTGTATAACAAAATTTATCTAAGGGTTCATTATTGTGTGTAACAAAAATAAATCATTATGTCTCATGTACCGATATATAATCTAATTTTCTCATGTAGTTCAATATTAACTTTGTGTTTTTTATAACTCAACCCAAACATAGTTCATTCATATTAAAAATTTATATTTGTGTTTCTTAAAATGAAAAATATCAATAATAATAAATTAAATAAATAATTCATTAAAATTAAAGTTGATATAAATAATTTTTAAAAAATAAATATATTATCACTTTATTCTTGAAAAATACATATAAATAAAACTTTTCCCATCAGGTATATGGGTTTTACATTAAATTACCTTTTTACACTTATATAAATTGAATTCAGAAAAATATATTCCATATTTATAAAATAAATAATTTATATTAACGGTTATGTTCAACAAATTGTTTTTTTATTATCAATTTTTATAAAAATACAAATATTTTACCATGGTTATGGTGAAAAACTGAGTGACATGAGTGATAAACTAAGAATATAACAATTAAATTGATCTAAAAACATGTTTAAAATCAACATTATGATGATATTTTTCATTATCTTGGATAGGTCTGAATAATGATCCATTTTATATCCTTTTTTCATGTAAAAAAAGTGGGTATAATATTTTTTCTTATAATGTTTCATGTTTGTCACTCACATCCCTTATAAAATTCCACCATCACTCATCTTCTCATCATAGTGTAAAATATGTTTTGTCATCAAATAAAAACCCAAATATCATCCTTAAATCCAGGGTGACATCATATAATAATTGTTTTTATCAAAAATGAATCTTATTAATTTTTCATCTGCAAACCTAAGGAGTTTTTTTAATGAAGTTTAGTCATCCATAACTTTGTTTTTATATACTCTCCCATCTTCCACCTCCTAATAATTTCTTCAATTATTTTAATATAATTTAAAAAATATAATTTCATATACGAGTAAGTTATTATTTTAATTGTAGAACCTAAATATATCTGATATTCCCTAAAAGAGGAAACAAATCTATCATTCTTGTGTAGGGTGTACTATCACCTCATAGACTGATTTATTCATTTTCACCTCACTTACTGATGAATACACATGACATATCATCAATATGATTATAACAGAGTTCATTTTTCATATCAAAGTTTAACGATATTTTTTTTAAATGAAAATGAGTATTATAAAATATAATAATGACTTCATCATTTTTATTATGCATATTATATAAAAATGAACCCTATTGACCATGGTCATCATTTCAATGCCGTATTGAAAATCTCAACTAAACATACACCAAACACCAAAGGAGAACATAGCTTATTATGTATTTTGAAATAATTAATATAATTTTTTATGTATAAATTATTGAACCTATTAAGGGTTATTAAGAAAAAATATATAATTAATATAACATTTTTATACATGTGGTTTGATCACATATTATGTATGTTGGAATAGATGTAATGGTTTCTTATCTAACATGTTATTTCTGTGATACAATTTCAATATTCAACAATTATTTTTATTATGTGGTTCAAATTATAGCGACATTTCTTATAATTAAATTATTATTAAATCAGTTTAAGTATAAAAAATATAAAATAATTAGTCATCCATGATCCTAATAATTATGTTCTTGGGAATATTAGGACTATAAATAACATTTAAAATATAAATCATAAACATTTTTCTAGTTACATATTCTCTAGATTCTTATTGGCCATCACATTATCCTTAGAACAAGTAATCACCTAATGATATAAATAAACGAAAGAGATGAGATAAAACTCTAGAAAGAAGATAGAGATAATCTTGACTCAGTATAAAATGGTGGGAGTAATTATCATCCTAACATTCTAATAAATAGTGAAAAAAACCAATAAAGGCATGTAATCAGTCAATTAAAAAACATAAATCATCATGTCCACGTGGTAAAATACCACACATAGTTGTGAACAAATATAGATTCATGTTCACACATTTTTCAATTTTTTTTCATGAGATACATCACAATACCCAATTTATTAGAGTGATTTATATTTATGTGAGATCTTTTTAGATCATAACATTTACATGCGCTATATAATTCCAAGTACACCCATCACATCATAACATTTAGATAGTTCTCGACGACACATGGAACATATATCAATGTTATACATAAAATAACCCCAAAAAAGTTATGAGTTTTATTTTACAAAACATCCATTAATAAATAATATTTTTTGTTACAAAAGTAATGTGAGAATAACATAGTTTCCATATGAATCTTTAATCAAGGGTCAGGAATGAAAAATCTTAATAGAAGTAATTGGTGTCTTCAATGAAAGAATATTTATTTTTGAAAACATTGTGATTTGAAATAAATTCATGTAGAGGACATATATATCCTATAGAAGGAAATTGTTGAATAATGAAATTAAATTTAAGGATCACACACATACCAATATTGGTGTGAACATGGGAAACCCCAAGGAAATGGTGTTGGGTTCGAGAATCCCCTTAGCTTATGACTCAATGATTTTTGACATTAATATCAGTGATAATAATATTAAATTAATTAACATAGAATTATAGACCCTTATTTAGATGAAATTTATTTATCATGGTTTTATTAAGTACATTTTTAGGATTTTCCTTGAGATATAGTGTCCAATTTCATCATTTATGAGTGTTCATTTTCTTGGTTTTAATGATCAATACACTCTTATTTGACTATGGATGTTTATGTAAAAAGAGAATGAATCTCTATAATTGAAATTATATTTTATTAATTAACATATATAATTTTATTTTGTGTTATAATTCACTTATTAAAATTTTAAGAGGATGAATCATTATATAAATAGTTAATGAAAATGAATTAATTTATTTAGTGGATTTTATGACCATTATGAGCTTCGATAATTTTATTTAATATCCGGATTATATATTGGACCTAGAAAATCAGGGACCTTATAATATGTATAATAAAATCTTGGTCTACCATAATTATGGTTTCATATCCATCCATGATGGTTGTAGTGAAAAAATATGTATCAACCATGATGGTGGTAAATCGACAAAACAAAAAAGGTCATTTTCATTTTTAGAATAATAGTGAGAGAAATTAAATATAAATAATAATTCTTCCATTAACATAACAAGATTATAATATATAAAGTATAGTGGAGTAAACATTCCTCAAGGATAGGTGGAGTAGAGGAGAGGAGAAGAAATGGAATTAAATTGAGAATAAATTAAATTAAAAACAAAGAGAGTTCTACATTTTGAATTTCTCCCATTGAGAATCTTTATAGGTAAAAGGGATTGATATTTTGATTGGACCATGACCTCTAATACAAGGGGGGTTCATTGGATGAGTATTGAGTAAAACATTGATATGTATAAAACAATTAATGGTGTGAGGATAAGGGGTGGTAAGTTGTGATACTTATAGGGGAGGATATGGTTGTTTTTGTTAAGAATTGGAAATTCCATGAATTTTTTTTCTAAAAATATGGGAATTTTAGGATTCCGTAAAATCTGACAGCATGCAATTCCGAGGCCCAGAGATCCCGTAATGTTCCGTCGAAGATTTATTAAGCTAATATAACACGTGTAAGCAGTTTTCCTGAAACAGTGGAATAACTCTTAAACTGTTACTCAGATTTAAAATATAACGACATTGTTCCGTTCAAGATAGTGGGTTTACAAAAGGTACACCTTATTATTAGTCGGCGTGGGCCTCCTATGAGGGAACCCAAAAATGGAATAATCGTATATTAAATAATTAAATAAATTATTTAATTTTTTAAATGATTATAACACACATTTGGTAACTCGGATTACAAATATAAGACCACTACTGAACTTGTAAGTGTGTGCTTTCATTAAGAAGATACTAAAATTTTCTGGCGCGTGCCACCAGATATGGTTAGTTTTTTTCCGTAAATAAATTAATTAAGTGACAATTATTCTATTGTAAAATTTATAACATCTAAAAAGTAACTCATATTGAAAATATGAGAGTACGGTTGGGTTCATGGGGGCGTGTTTCACCTAGAAAAAGCCTCGCATCACCCAATGCGGGTCGAGGGTGACTGATTATAATTGTTTTGAGCTTTTTTTCTCATATGTTGAGTAAACGCATGAGCGACGTATTGTAACTTTTCAACCAGTGCTATAAATTGATATCTAAGGGCACCGTTGAACTCACATCGTCGTTATTCGCATAAAAAGACGTTCACCTTGACAGAAGTCAGTCGAGGGTGAATGTTAGTTTTTGGGTTTGTCGTGGAAAAGTTAAAATAAAATAAATGCATGTTTTATTTTATTTCATTTTTTAATACGAAACAAGTGGAAGTTGGAGGTGGGGTCCACCAGACCTTATCCTTCCATAAGAGGTTATGGTGGTGGGGCCCACCCAAACCTAACCTCCCACGAGAGGTTATAGTGTGGGAACCACCCAGGACCGAACCCCCAATTATTTGATTATAACCTCTCAACTCCCACAAAAATCAGGGAGACCCTCTTGACCTCCTATACCTTGATTATGCCAACGCACATGCCATTAATGTTCCAGCCTAGTGTTTCATTATCCTTTTTGAATTTTATGCCAACAACATAAAATATATTATAATCTAATATTCTTGGATTACTATTATTTTGTTGGAAAATGTGGAAGAAGCATTTGAGAGAAAAGAACTCGCCAATGAAGAACTAGCTTCTCCAACGAAGAATGAAGAATGTGTTTTTACAATGAAAAACATCGGCAAGGCGTGTCTTCAACTTCTTCCTCGGAATCACCTTGTAGAATCAACTGACGTGGGACGTCTTCGACGACCGAACATCCCTCCTCATCGTCGTCAATTAACCGATGCACGAGTATAGGATTTGAAGTGTGCAGCGGATGCGAAAAATGATGACAAAACCATCTTCTTCCTCCCGACTCCGTAAAAAAACAACAATCAATGAACAAAGGTAGGGTTTAATTTTATTTAAGTATGATTTACTCCCTTGTTCCTACATTATTTCAAAACAAAGAACATGGATTTTTTTCCTTATGTGGGGAGATTTTTGTGCTAAATTCTTGTGATCAAATTACTATCACCCTAAATACGGATGGTGAGGACCAAACCAACATGTTCTGACCCCTCCACCTATCTCCTTTGTGGACGTTATTTGAAAGGAGGAAAGTGACATCAAAGGCGACGAAGGCAGCAGTCGTGCTTCCTGCAGCCTCTGCGACTCGTGTCTCCCCCTCAACGCTCCGGCACCCTGGCCGCACCAGCTCCCCCCCCCCTCCCCCCGATTTGGACCACGCCTCCCACCAGCTTATGTGTCGCCCAGTTCGCACCCCGTGCCCGCCGAAATAACAGGCACGAGCCGCATTGATCCTGGGCCATGCTGCGCCCCGGTCATGCCACACCATGGTTGCGCCTCCCTCTTCAGTTATTCCCCCCTCGCTGGTCGTGATGTCCTCGTCGTTCACATCCCCCCCTTCGGCTGTGCTTCCCCACGCCGTCCACGCCGCCCCCACCGGCCGCGCCACCCCTACTGGTCGTGCCTCCCTCGCCGGTTATGCCGCCCTCCATGGACATGTCACCCTCTCCTGCCACGCCCCAATCGAGCTTCCCCCGGACGAAATGGTCGTGCCCTCATAGCACCCCAACTGAACAGGCCCCTCACAGTGCCCTTTCGAGCTGAGCCCCCTAGGCTAGGCCGAGCTACCCCGTGCCCTTGCGGCTCTTTATGGTTCGTCGCGGCCTGCTCAATGGGTCACAGTGGGACGAGCCCAACCTAACGGGCACACCCGTCCAACCGGCCAGGCCAGACCCAACAGGTTGGGACAGGTCGACCCGAATCGGATTTTCCCAGATGGTGTCAGGCCGGGTCTGTCCCACTGGGTGGGACCGGACCCGGGCCCACTATGACCCTTTACATTATTTTGGTCATATCATTGGCACCTGAAGTCTGTTTGACAAATCGTTTACGGTGATAATAATCATTGAGTATGACAGTACCTTTGTAAATGACCCACAAGAGTTTGGAGTACAGTTGAGATACAGTCATGTTGGATCTTGCCTGAATCTAACCGGGACCCCGGGTCTAAATGCGTAATAACTCACTAATTGTGTTCTCGATTGACGTGTCATTAGTTGCGTTGAGACCCCAATGACGTGGTAGAACTTTGTGATACATCTTCATGGGACATTATGGAAATTGGAGTGTCTACCAGTAGCTCATGGAGAAAATTCTTCCATTAATGAGAGAGCAGAGTGGAGAGACATAATAGTTTGCTGAGACCTGATGACTGCTGACCGATTGACTCGGAGTGACTTAACCAGCCCAGTGGGGAGTGACTATTTGTGGCAGAATACCCATGGAATAGAAGCACCTGGTTGGGGCGTCAGACATGTGGTACGCGACATGAGGAGTACCTATTCATGCTATGAGGGGGAGCGCCGCTCTGTGGTGGCAGACCAATGGTCTATAGTTCCTCTATGTGATTCATCAGACCCATGGTACTCAACAGGAGGAGTACCTCAGTATTCAAAGGTTGGTGGGAAGCACGCTTGGTGTCATGGGAGGCCCATTACACTCGACAGAGGAGGAGTTCACCAACAGTCATGGTTTCGTTAATATGTATAAAAATTCCTGGTTGAGCTAATACAGTTCTTTTGTGTTTTACTCTTGATTGAGATGGATCACTTAATAACATAGGTATATGTATGATCATATACCTATGTATGTTTATCTTATTATTTAATAAATTGTGGTTTATCCTTGTTGGATTTAGTGAGACCATAAGGGTCTCAGGGTCCCTACTGAGTATCGTTATACTCAACCCTTCACAGGCAATGCTAGCACCATGTTGTGTTGGATGTACATGAAAATCTGTGTTTTCTGAATCTAAGAGTACCAAGACTAGACGGTACCCAGAGGTGGACCTTACGATGAGTCGGTATGCAGAGGTGACAGACAGATGTGGAGTGCTGGGGATGCAATCTGTACCTACCTTTCATGTAAGAATCTAGAGGATGACCCAAAAACTGTTTTTCCATTCTTCAGTTGTTCATGTACTTCAAGTTCCTTGTACATTATAGTTGAGCTTGTATTTCTAGCCCCATTTACTTTTTAGAACACTTTTTTATACAGTTTACATAGTATTTTGTATTCATTTATTTGCTCAGTTCTGTGCGTTTATAGTTTATAATGGAAATTCCTTCCCTGTTTTATGGAATTACGCCTTTTGTGCTAGTCTCCTGCCTTGGCCTATGGAATGCGGGAATGGGTTAGTCAAGGAACGGTCCATGGGGGATGGGTCATGACGATTGGAATTAGAGGAGTCGGTTCTACTGCAGAACAAAGTACTCTGTTATTTCTGAGAATAAATAGATTTAACTATAGTAAGTGTGGTTTTCAGTTTCGGGAGTCCAGTGTTTATTGCGGCGACCGACGTATCCACACACCAGGACCAAGACTTCTGATTTTTGACTCAGTGCACGAAAACACTTATTGCGTGTGTGTTTTCATTGTGATTTATTTTGTGGCTCACCAATTCATCTCACAAGGAGTAATCATTTGACCATGTCACATGTATTTCTTTTTGGACGCCTCCATGCAGACAACCAGTTAGAGTTCTAAGATTTGTACGCACTGAGAGCCCACCGAGAGACGAGGCTCACATGTAGTTCCCTATTACTATGTTGGTACCTACGGGTGGTGTACCCGCAACACCACCACCCATTGGGAAGAAGATACCACCATACACAATGGAAGATGGTGCATGATGAATGAGCGCATTGCACGAGTTCCAGTAATAGAGGCCCTTGAGTTTTCGAGGCAAGATAGATTCCCACAAAGTTGAGGGATGGCTACAGGCGATTGCTAGAGTTTCCCATCTGGTTGAGACACTAGTAGAGTAAACATTGATTTCTTAGCATCTATTACTTTTCAATGAGTGACCATGAGGATGGTCCGATTAGTGATGAGGATTCGGTACATGGACCATTGCATGAGATAGTACCTCTGGGTAGTGTGCCAACTATATCACTACCGGTTGGTCAGCAGTTACAACCAGCGATACTTTTAGAGGAAACATGTTGGATTAGTGCCTTACATGTGCTTCAACATTAGATACCCCTCAGATTCTGAGGCAAGCCTGAATCATAGGAAGGTGAGTAGTAGCTTGAAGATGTGGATGAGAGTTCTATAGAACTTCTAGAGCTCTAGTAGGATGACATGTTGTTAGCTGATTATTCATCGAGGCATATCCATCATTCTGGGTACTCGATGAATACGATATGATCAGTCCATTAGGGGTTGAAATTCCATGTGAGGTGTTTTTAAAGGACATATGAGAAAAAACTATTCCTCTATATATTCTTACTTATGCTAGGGTCCTAGAGAGAAACTTTATCTTTGAATGTTCCTTGGCTGAGCAAATACAGCTAGTAAATGTTAGCAGTGGGAAAGCAAGAAACTGGAGGAAGATTCAAAGAAATGGGCATGTAAAATATTTCTTGAAGAAGAAGTGTTAGGGACATATGATTCAGTAGGTCAGCAAATGTGGAAGCAGAGCTAGGAGATACACATTAGGTGGGGTACTTTTTATCATGTTACAAACAGACCCATTTTTTTGAGGACCATGCCAAGATCAGGGAGCTGTAGGATAAAATAAGAGATCAGTTCCATGCCATTAAGGAATAAGAACCAATGTCTCTAGGAATGACTAAAGGTATGATCTATGTCTACTTATATCTACCGTATCAATAGACATAGGTACCTATCATTCCTTACTTCCATGAATCTTGTCCAAGACCTAGATTTTATGGCTTAACCATTGACTTGGACCTCACATATGGATACACCTTTGGGAGGAGACTCAATAATCACACATAGGCAGATGGTTTGATTTGAACCTTGATGTGAGAGTTTCGGTTGGAACCTTTTGGTGGCAGCGTCGTGGCCTTACGACATTAGTTTGGGTTTGGACTTAACATCCATAGTTCACACTCTAATTGACAGTATTGGGAAAATAGGTTTTGGTTTATCTACAACGTTGGGATGGGGTTTTCCTTGGTCGGAAAAAAAAAGAATCCCAGGAAACATAGGTTAAACACATGCATATGAGGGTGTATCCAATCATTTTTGAGTCGGAAAAACTCACCATCGTGGTAGCCGAAGTTGACTTTGAGATAGTCTATACTCCTCGGAATGGGAACATGGTAGCAGAAACACTCAGCAGAAGTTCTAGCCTGTTTGAGCTGAGTTAGGCGACAGAGCTGCTATTCGATTTTTAGTTATCCTTTGTAAATAGTGATGAAAAATATTTTATTTAGTCTCTTGCAGTCACTCCCCCACTCCTTCAGTGAGTCAGGGAGGCGTAGCATGGAGACACTGACTGTGAGACACGACATGCTCAAATATCCATAGGATATGCAGCTGATGGAATTTATGAAGGTGGGGAACATGTCATTATCTCCCGGAGGCATACCATGATACCAGTGTCACTTCAGGGGGATGTTTTGTGGGGAGTTCCACACATCCTCTCTTGCGGTACATCCAGGAGTGGCGATGATGTACTCGGACCTAAGACATCAGCACTGGTGGCTGGGAATAATGAATAAAATTATAGAGTAAGTATCTTTGTGCCACACTTGTTATCATGTTAAGGTAGAACATCATGTACATGCATTCTTGGTACAACCATTAGAGGTCCCAGAGTGGAATTGGGATGGGATATCCATGGACTTGGTGATAGGACTTCCACGTACAACTAGTGCTCATTACTCGATTTGGGTGATCGTTTACTGGCTCACAATGTCGGCTCACTTCCTACCAATCAAAGAACAAGGTTTAGTAGAGGTCATCAGATTCCCTTATGTGCAGAAGATTGTGAGGTTACATGGAGTACCTTCGATGATCGTTTCCAATCATGATGCACGTTTTACTTCTCGAGTATGGAAGGGGTTCCAGGAGGCTTTAGAGATACAACATCATTTGACCACCAACTTCCATCCTCAGAATGATCGCCAGACTGAGCGGACAAATCAGTCCCTCGAAGAAATTTTGTGTGCATGTTTCCTCATCTTCAGTCACAGCAGGGAGGATCACTTACCTTTGGTGGAGATTTCAAACAACAACAGATATCACTCCACCATAGGGATGGAACCTTTTGAGGCGTTGTACGGGCGACCTAGAAGATCAACTCTGTACTGTACTAACCCAGGGTAGTCAGCACTCGTGGGACCAGAGATGGTACATGCTACCACAATGAAAGTGTAGATCATCCAGGATCTGAAGAAGATAACATAGAGTAGGAATATGTCTTATGATGAAAAGAGACAGAGACCTCTGGAGTTCATGGATGGAGACCACATCTTTTTACGGGTCTCACCTCGACATGGTTTACGGATATTTGTCGGTGGAAACAAGTTATCTATGAGTTTCATCAGATCCTTTCAGGACCTCAGTAGATTTAGAAATGTGCCTTACCACATAGTTATTCAACCATAGTTGAACCTGGTTTATGAAGACTTCCACATATCCCCGTTGAGGATATACGTGCACGACCCTTCCCACATCATCGACAATGGCAAGCTAGAATTCTATGATGGGGAGATTTTTATGGAGGTTATGGTAGAGATTGAGGGTCAACAAAAGTGGGTCTTCGTGGAGGGTCTATACCCTTGGTTCACATCCATTGGTAGCACAAGAACCTCCAAGAGAGCACATGGGAGTGGGAAGACTAGATTCATGCTCATCACCCACACTTATTCCCTTAGTTTGAGTTGTGGTTTACATGGACGTAGAGCCCTAAGGTGGGGAGAAGGTAAAGACCCAAAATTTCAATGTCATTTTTTGTAAATATATGGAAATTTTACGAGTCTGTGAAATCTGACAACACGCAATTCCAAGGCCCGTAGTTCCCCGAATGATCAGTTGAGGTTTTTTTAAGCTTAAGTTAATGCATGTTAGTAGTTTTCCTGAAAATGTAGAATACAATTTAAATTGTTACTCAGATCAGAAAAATGAGGGAACCATTGGACTCAGGATGGCGAGTTTACCCAAGGCATGAATAATGATTAGTCGGCACGTGCCTCCTATCAGAAAACCCAAAAATGGCATAATCATCAATAATATAATTAAATGAATTATTTTATTTTTCAAATGATTATAACTCAAAAATGGTAACTCGGATTAAAATTTTAATACCACTGCTAAACTAGCGAGGATATTATATCATTATGAAGAAACTAACACTAGCCAGAGGGGGCCACCAGATAATGTTAGTTTTTGATCGCAAATAAATTAATTAAGAGGAAATTATTTTTATGTAAAATTCATAACATCTAAACTGTAACATAGAATGAAAATCTGAGAGTACCGTTGGGTTATTGGGGGAATCTTTGACCTAGGCAGAGCATAACCTTGACCGGCACGAGTCGAGGGTGACTGATAATAATTTTCTGAACTTGTTTTTCGGTATGTTCAGTAAAGGCGTGAGCATCATTTTGTAACATTTCAACCGGTGCTTGGAATAGAAATATGATGGTAACGTTGAACTCACATCTCCAATATTTTCCTAAGAAGACGTTCACCAAGAGGGAAGTTGGTCGACAGTGAAAGTTAGTTTTTGGTTGTTTTCCAGGATATAATAAAATAAAATAAACACATGTTTTATTTTATTTTATCTTTTATAACCTACCAAATAGAAGTTGGAGTTGGGGACCACCACACCTTAAGCACCCATGAGAGATTTTGTAGGGGGGGACCAACCGAACCTAGCCTCCCATTAGTGGTTATGGTTTGGGGACCACCTCGAACTAAACCCCCTAATTAATTGAGGATAATGTCTCAAATCCCTAATAAATGAGGTAGATCATCTTGACCACCTTCACCATGTTTGTGCCAACGCACATGCCGTTCATATTCCAACTATGTGTTTAATTATACTTTTTGAAAATTATTACAATGACTTAATAGATTTTATAATAAATAATTCTTGGCTAACTATTATTTTTTTTGGAAAACTAGGAAAGAGATTTTGACAAAAAATCTCCCACCAACGAAGAACTAGTTTCTCCAACGAAGAACGATGAATGCGTTCTTCCAACAAAGTATTCCGAAAAAGAGGTTCTTCAACATCTACCTCGAAAGAACCTTCTGGAAAAAACCGACATGGGACGTCTTCGAAGACTGACAATCCCTCCTCATCTTTGTCATCGAACCGACACACAAGTTCATGATTGGATGTGTGCGGTGGACACGATGAATGACGACAACTCCGTCTTCGTCCCTGTGACTCCTTCAACAAACAACGAACAAAGAAAAAATGTAGGGTTTTAATTTTATTTATGTATGACTTATTCCCATGTTCTTCCTTTCATTCAATACAAAGGACTAGGATGTTTTCCATTTACAGGAAAGTTTTTGTGCTTCATTATTGTGAGGTAATTTCTATCACCCTAAACATGGAGGGTGCGGACCAAACCAACATGGAAAGACCCATCCATAGATCTCTTTTGTGGTGTTCTTCAAAACAGAGGAATGTGACATAAAAGGAGAAGAAGGTGACAAAGTAAATGGTCACGATCCCCATGGCCTAAGGGACCCCCCCCCCCCCCCCCCCCCCCGCCGGATGAACCGGCCTGAGCCGCGGCACGCCCCGCCCGGGCCAACCGCGCCATCCTCACTGCCCAAACAGACCATCCGCCCTGCCGGCTATGCCGCCCCCGCCTATCGCACCCCCGCACCCCGGCCACGCTGCCCTCAACTGAACCGGAAACTCCCTAGTGGCTTCCCATCCAAACCATCCCCTCGTGACACCCTTCCGAGCTGAGCCACCCTCGACCGGGAAGATATACCCCGCACACTTGCGGATCTCCGCTGTTCCTCACGGCCTACTGGGATGGGCCCGGTGGGCTAGGCCGAACCAAATGTTGGGGCCCGACCAAAGGGATGGGCCAGACTCAACAGGTTAGGTCGGGTCGACCCGAACTGTGTCGGGTCGGATCGGTCTGACTGGGTATGACCAGACCAGGGTGAACAATGACCCTTTTCATTCTTTTGGCCATATCATTGTTACCAAACATCTATTTGATGAATCATCTACGACGCTGGTATTTATGGAGTATGACGGTCCCTTTGACAATGCCTCACTAGAGTTTGGGGTATTATTGAGATACAGTTAGGTTGGATCATGCACGAATTGAACATGGGACCTGGGACAAAATGGCAAATAACTCAATGATCGGGCGTACGATTGGCGAGCCTTCAGTTGACTTGAAACCCCTATGACGTCACATACCTTTGAGATACTTCATCATGGGACTTCGTGACAGTTGGAGTGTCGACCAGTAGCTCGTGTAGTGAATTCTTCTATTGATGAGTGAGTAGAGTGCATAGACCAAGTAGCTGGATGATACCTGATGACTGCTTACCGATTGACTCGGAGTTACTTGACAAGACCAGTGGGAGTGTCTGGTTGTGGCAGCAAACCCACAGTACTTGAACAGAGGAGTACCTCTGTAGGCTATGAGGGGGATTGCATGGTTATTGCAGTAGACCCATGGTGTGGAGCACCTCTATGCGACACATCAGACCCATGGTACTCGACATGAGAAGTACCTCAGCCGTCCAAGGTTAGTGGGATGCATTGATGGTGTCACAGCAGGTCCAATGTACTCGAAAGTGGAGGTGTTCTTCAGTAGATGTGGTTTCCTTAATGTGAATAAAAATCATGGTTGAGACGAGTCGGTACATTTTTGTGTTCCTCTTGATTTTAGATAGAAAATTTGATAACCTATGTATATGTATTGTCATATACCTATGAAAGGTTATCTATTCATTTCATACACTGTGGTTTATCCTTGTCAGATTTTGTGAGACCTTGAGCATCCCGGGGTTCCTACTGAGTATCATTATACTCACATCTATACGGGCTATGCCCCAAACATGTTGTGTTTTTTGTATACAATGGACTTTGTTGACTGAGGCTAAGAGTACCAGGATTGGACAGTACCTAGAGGTGGACCTTACGACTAACCGGTAAGTGGAGGAGACTGATAGATGTGGAAAGATGATGAGGATATCTGTACCTAACCATCAGGTAGGAATCCCGGAGGACGACCCATCATCTTTTTTTCCTTTCTTTAGTTGAACTTGTACTTCCAGTTCTTTGTACTTTACAGTTTAGATTGTATTTCCACCCCCTTTTACATTTCACCACTCATTTGTTATACAATTTACTTATTGTTTTTTATCTAGTTGTGTGCTCTATTTTGTACATTTACAGGTTATAATGACAATGCTTTCCCAATTTTATTCAATTACGCCTTTTGTGCTAGTTTCCATCTCTGGAATATGGGAGGCGGGCTTGGGGTAGTCACAGCATGGGCCTTGGAGGATGGGTCGTGACAATTTTGTTATTATTTTATTTATTAGATAATAATTCTAGTTTAATACTACAAATAGATTGATCCATTTAAAAAACATATTAAAATAATGAAATATATTTCATTATTTTGGGATTACAATATCCTAACATCATTTATGACTTAATAACTCATTTATTTAGCTTTTATTGAAAATTGGTGTATTTTAATATTCACCAAAAATTCATGTATTTTAGAAAAATAAAAAAATAAACCTAACTATTTATCAATGTGTATAAAAAACAATTTTCTCATTTTTATGAAAATAATCATCTATGTATGATAAATATTTTTTTTAATATCATCATTTACTTGGAAAATCTAATTTGATAATTACAAATGATTTTATAACACATTAAAAAATTAAGCAAGGCTTCATAAAATTAATTTATAATGAATGGAAATAAAAATATGAAATTGTGAATATATATTATCCAAATAACTTTTCTTTTATAAAATTGTAATAATTATGAAATCATATATAATGATTTATATTTTATAAACAATACCAACACATAATCAATTATTATTAAAATATTTATATACATATACTATGATATAAATATATCAGATTTTTATTTATATGATACCTAATTTTTTTATAGATTAATATATTAGGTTCCTATTCTATTTGTCGGTTAACAACTTCTAATGGATGAAATACTATTCCAATGGTTAAATTATTTTCTCATCAGTAATGTTTGCATATCTTCTAGAAATACCTCTTATTTCCTTATTTATTTTTTCAAATGTTTTTATTGAATTCTCTATGTAATTAGATGTGACTTAAAATATATAACATTTATATAATAATTTAATATTGATTGATAAATGTTTGTGTTGTAAATTTCCTCCCCCCTGAGCATATTTCACCCTCAAAATTCCATTTAACCAAATTTTTCAAAAACAATTTTTGGAACTTATCCTTTATCACAACCCTTTGTAACAATGTGTCACCATTTTACATACAATTTCCCACATACACCATTAACTTGGTGTGTAGTGTTGTTAGAAATAATGATATCTATACGATCTAATATCTTCACTTGCTTCTCCTAATTAGAGAGATCATTTTTCAACTCTATAATCCCTAGATTTATTATATATGAATGATCTTTTATGTACTTCCTCAAGAAAGATAGAAGAAATACATTGTGTAATTGAGATTTTATTGGTGGATGTTCTAGTCGATTGCCCTCAACTCCAACACGATCAATAATATCAATGGGGATGAAGTACTAGGGAGTCAAATTTCAATTTCAGCGATTATAGTGATCCATATCTATGGGGATATATTGGGGAATTAAATGTATCCAACCTTAAAATATATCATCTATGAATGGTTTTATGTATATCCCTTCTACAGAATTTTATATTCCCGGATGAGACGTGGAATTGGTTTCACTATTTCTACAATGGCTTCATCTATTTTATGTCTTTGAAACATACATTCACCGACTTCAACCTATCATGATTTTGTTCTTCATGTTTTCCCATAATGGAATTCAGATGGTGCCACACCGATTTTATATGGGAAATTATTGTTTTAAGAGAACTCAAATAGAGGAAGATGTTCGTCCAGAAGTACTTTGAAGTCCATAGGAAATTCCCTCAACATGAATTCTAGTGTCGGAATATCCCCTTCTAATTGGCCATTTGATTGAGGATAACAAGCCGTGTAGATTTTCATCTTAGTTTTTATATCATATTAGATGAATTTCCATAACATGGATGTGTATCTTAGATATTGGATAGATATAATTAATAGTGGTACTCCCTTCAGCCATACCATATATATGAATTATATTTATGCAATTTGATCTATGGATAAATCCACATAATTTGTGATAAAATGATTTATCTTTATAAGATTATCCACAACAATCCATATAGAATTGTTTCCTATGAATGGTTTCGGATGTCGGTATGAAATTATATGGTTATGTTTTCTCATTTCCATGTTGGTATTGATAATAGTTCCATAAATGCTTATTAAAACATATTTATTATTTAAAATATATATATAACCAAATAGTAGAGTTTTATATTAAATGCAAAAATATATCTAACAATTTTTGCAATTTCATATTCTATTATAAGAATTATACATAAACCATTTGATATATTGGTTTAGAAGTAGGATTTATACCAAAAAATATTTAATAATAAACTCGACCACATGATATAAATGACATTGGGAAAATCATTGAGAAATATATCTATTAATATGACCATTAATATAATATAAATAATTTGAATTTCATTTTTCTTTTAAAAAATTTGAGTTAGGTAAACTTCACTACAATCCCTAATCAATTTCTCACCTTCTTGGTATGTTATCCAATGAATGAAATCAGGGAACATAATACTATAAATAAACATTATATATTAGTATTATAAGCTAAAATATAATCCATAAGATGTATGTAATAGAAATATACCATGTGAAATTTAATTAGATTTTCCAGAAGAACTATTCCATTAATAAATATAGAGGGATTCCAATGAATATAGGATGCTTTAATTTTTCCACATACAATTCTCACTAAAACATATACATTGTTTTGAAGTGGTGATATACCTATTTTAATTCAAAATTTATCAAAAAATGAACAAAATGAAATGATCCAAAGTCCAAAATGGTATTCATATAATTCAAATAAACCAAAATAATACATATTTCCTATTCATTTTATGGCCATAAATCAACTATAGTAGTATAAAATACCATTTAAATTAATTTATATTTCGGATCATGATGATTTAGGTCATGTGAATGTAACTATAGTAACCTATTTTAATAATAAAAAAACCATTGAAAAAAACACTTCTTCATAGGAAGGATATTAGTTACCCAATACATTGTATTTTTAAGACTCTTAGATTTATTTTCTCGAGACCTATATCCAAACTCAACACACTATAATAACCTTCCATATCATATCAAACATTCCATGAAATTACATTTACCAAACTTGAAACATTTTGGGGGCTTTCCCCAGACCTCATCACTAGTTTATTCTCTCTATCCCACCCCTTTGACCTATTTTTACTATTTTAATCTCATTAAACATATGTGTTGGGAAACAACATCTCAATATTCTCATAAAAAAGAACCACATTCTCATAAATTATACATTATTTTTGTAGATAAATAACTACATTATTTTTTTGAACAATGAATAAAATATTTAAATTTTACTATCAGTGTCCTAGATAAAATTTGGCACAGACCAAGCTATTACTGTGATGTTTTCTTCATAAACAGCCATAAAATTAAAATCCTTTTTTATTGTTCCCATAATATACTCTCTATACATAACCATTTTTTTGATATACTTATGAAGAACAATACTTTCCAATGTGTCCCATTAAATGGAATCATAATTATCTTTCCATATAGATTTCTTATCCCACTACCGCAATTGATCAGATTCACCATTATAATGATAAATGGTAAAGAATTCCATTTAATGTTCCATGCATCTCACAACAAAAATATATTCTCTGGGGAATTGATCCATCCTCCAGATACAATATGGAAAAAAGAACCACTAAATGATGGAGGATTTGTTTTCATTAAATGCTACACTATTGACATGTCCCTATCTAGTAGATTAAGATACACATTAGCATGGATGCCACTAACATTTATATCATTTTTCAATTAATCGACCACTCTAATAATCTATTCTTTTACAATTCTAACCGTTTAAGGTGTTGAATGGGAAGGCTATTTTTTTTCTAGTGCCTTCCCATTATAGATTCCACATTCACAATGTGGGAACTCTTTCCAAAAATATATATTGTAGGAAAATAAACATGATATTCTTAAATTTGCATTTCATTTCTACCAGACCATAAAATGAAATAACATTTTTTCAAGATATTTACAGTATCCTAACATCTATTGTTAACAAAATTTTCATCTGACATAATAAATAAGGACCCAACCTTATAAATTTAATATTTTAGTGTCTTCAGACTACAAATAAATTTCTCGTGTTCCCAAATATCATTTTATTTAATATAGTTAGTTAAAATGATCATAACTAATAAATATTAAATATATATATATAAATATATATATATATTTAAAAGATGGAAATTTATAAGTGGTTTCCCTTCTATTCTAAATTATAATACTTTTAAAATAAAATATACTTTGTTTTAATAAAAAAAATTCACAAATATCAGCATGAAATATTGCATTCCATTATATATCTATTATCCCAGTAAAATAATATTAAAAAATGAGATTAGAAGAGAATATCTTAGTGAGGGTCATATAAAAGAAAAAATCTATTTTTCCAGTAAAAAAAAATATCCAAATCATTTTATCATTATCTATACACACATATTGTATAATCAATATCATAATTTCACTACACTATCTATGTGGTGTCATCATATAAGAAATATTTTTCTCACCTAACACGATATGGGCACACCTATCATATAAGTTGTATCATACATACCCATTTCTCATTTATTTATCAAGTGTAATATCATGAATAAAAATATTATTTTTTCAATTTTTCTTCATATAACATTTTTAGAAAACTGGTACACACATTTTTAAATCTCTATAAGATTTCAAAGTTCCCTTTTTATTTAAAAATCAATTTTCAAAAATAAATTATCATTTTTTTAAACACATTTTCAATAAAAAAAGATAAAAAATTTATAGTGGGTTTATCATTGAAGATAAAATGATTTAATTTAATTGAATCTAAACAACAACAAATTTTTACTAAGTTTGCAAAATTCATTTTCAACCAATATGATAAATTAAAACATTCCTTTTATTGTCTGAAATGAACATCTAATATTCGTAAATAAAAATTCAATTTTTTGAAAATATTCAATGAATTGGAATGTTATCCATTATAAAACATTAAATTTCATATAATTTCATTAAAGAATTCATTTTCAAAAAATGTAAATAATACTGAAATATTTTTTTATGGAATTCATTAAATGATATTTTTTAATGAAAACCCCCTTCTCACATTCAAAACATTTCAATCATAATCTACATGAATGAATAACATTTAATATCATTATAATAGGGAAATTAATTATATGACATATATGTAACGTCCAGAACATATTTAACCAGATTTTAATCATTATTACATAACATTTCCATGATAACATGGGATCAAACCCCAAAATACCAATCGGTTTAGTAGCCCTGGAATTACTAGATACATTAATAAGTTTTACATTACATTATAAAATGAAAAATAACAACAACATTATCTCCATTGACAACATTCATATCTCTTTAGACAATCCTTGAAGGTAAATCATAATATACATATTCTCCTCCTGGGAAAAATAAAACATAGAAAGCATTGAGATCCGATTTTCTGTATGGATAACAATATAGTATAAACCTTCATAAATAAGAATGAACATTTAAGGCAATGTATAAGAATTAAAAATAATCATTTTAAACATAATATTTTTTACAATATGGACAATATAAAACAAATAATTCCATTTACATAATCATATATGTATTCTACTAGTTGAATAAAATCATGTAATATTAATAGCATGTTTCATAATAATGGAATGCATAATGCCAGACTTCAAAACCACATAGTCAAGGCATTACCCAAGATTACAAAAAAAATTCAAGGCCTTGTGCCAAGACACTAGTTTTTCTAATTATACCTATTGATTCATCGGGGAGTTATAGAGAGATCCACACGTCATTTACTAAGTCCAATGTATTCCTCATATGAAATGGTTTAATCAAAACATAATCATTTTTATAAAAACTTGAATATGAAATTTCAATACGATATCCATAAACCAAGAATGGTGTAAAAATAACACATCCACATTCCAATTTATCGTAAAACCTTTATTACAATATAGACATTTTGAATCATAATAAGTCCACTTAAAACAAGCATAATATCCATCAAAGGATGTTGACATAGATGAAATCAAAAAAAAATTAGTGAAATATCTCTTTCTATTATGAAATCATTAAAAAGTCATATAATTATAAATAAAATTGATTTTGAAAATATTCTTATAAGATTTTATGTAATGTTTCAAAGTTGTTAAAACCGCAAAAAATATATCGGCCTACCATAAAATTTAAAAACAGACTTTCTTACCTTAATTTTGTCGAAAGGGTAATAAAGAACATTGTTTGGAAAACGGAAAAAAGATTATTTTCAAAACATTTATGATTAAATAAGGGTATAAATTTCATTAACCCATAATATATTAAAAATAAGAATGTTTTGAATTACATTTTTTTGGATAACACGGATGTGGATGATATAGAGGTCCCAGTAGATACTTACGCATTAAGAACATCGGATAAGTAAAGAGATTGTAGAATTAACCCTTATCTTGTACATTTCCTTAGTCGATGGTATTTTAACCTCTTTTATAATAGTTTAAACATTGTTATTATATTATTAAAGAACCATATACATAAATATGATATAATATATAATCCTCTAATATTTATTTTTTAATAATATTTCTGTAGTATCATCGTTTTGGGTGATAACTGATTCATTTTCTTATATATGTTTGGTTACGTAATAAATTTTTTATGGATAGGCGGTATATGATTGATATAAATAATTATATTATATTTATAAAAATAATTTATAATTATAAAATAAATTTATTCTTGACTGATTACGATGTGGAATGAATCACATCGCGTTCCTGGAGACGGTAATCCATACGTACGGATGTGCGGTAATATCATTATATTGATGGTGAAATCATATTTCATTGGATGTAATATCATATATAAATAATCACTAACATGTTATATTTATTATTTAAATTAGTTACACTCATTATTATACACATACAAAATAATGAACTATTTGAATAACAAACAATACCACGATGTGGAGACTATAAGACGTACGTACGCACGTATGGTGACATTGTCATTTATAGGATTGGTAGAATAACGAATACAATGGTACCATATTTATAATATCATCATAGTATGTTGAAGGTACTGGAGTTATTATTTTGGTATGGAATAAAAAAGGAATGAGAATGTGAAATAAGAAATGAACTTGAAAGAGGGTGTTGAAATTATTACCTCCTCTTCGGGTGTATCCATTTGAGTTGATCAAAAGGGCGCCTTAGGTTTGATTTATGATTAATGTATGGAATATTGGTTGATGTGAGGGATGTTTGGAGGATATTTGGGTTGGGTATGGATGAGCCAATGTGATTTGGAGGTGTGAAATTAAGAGAAGGAGATGTAGCCTTTTATAAGAGAGGTGCGGGTCACTTTAGGAAGAAGCATGAAATATTATTTTATAATAAAATAATTTTTGGTTTTTAATGGAACAAAAATGAATTATTTAGAGGATATGATGGGGATAGGTCCAAAAACTCTGATCCAATAGGGTTTAGATAAGTTTAGGTCACCATATTAATTTTATCTTTTAGATTTAACTCATAGTTAAATAGTTTGACATTTACCATGTATCGTTGTATTTTTATATTATATTGTTAATAAAATTACTATAACAATACAAGTGAATTCCAAGTGGTTCTTTACTAATATATATAACCTTATCTATGTCCTTTTTTCTGATCTTTATTTTTTTAGTAATATTATATCAATTAATAATATAATAATTGTTCTAAAAACTAAATTATGTCAAATTTGACACTATTTAGTATTTGGTTTTTGGGAAAATCAAAAAATCAGGATTACATCCAAAAAATCTTTAACCAACCTTATCAGTTCATATTATCCTACAAAATTAGTTGAATTCATGAAATGTTTCAAATTAATTTATTTGGATTTTTATAATATCAATTATTTTAATCTTTCATTAATATTTAAATTTATGCATCATCATTGTGTCATAAATAAATTAAATTATTTATTGTGTAAAAATAATAATTAAAAAACCATTTTGTATGAACTCTTTTTTTATTTCTAATGAATATTTATATTCGAATTTATATTGTGTATAACCCTATATTAAAAATGTTTTTTTTAAAAAATAATTGAATTTAACTCTTTAAAATATTCTTTAAATAAAATAATAATAAAATGTCATAATCTAATCCAAGTCCACAAAAGAGGATTATATTTTATTCCTATGGTAGTTTTTGGTCGAATTACACTTATCCAAAAGAATTATGACATGTGTTAGGTTAATTATGATATCATTTTTACCTTTAATTACCTTATTTACTTTTAACCATGGTAAATAAAAATGAAAAGTTATAATTCACCAAAAATTATTTTCATATTATTAAACCCCATTTTACTTACTGATATCTATCGTGTCTCTATGGTTTTCAATATTCAACTCACAGAAGTAGAATAATTTTGTTTTTTGCAAATTTTCAAATACTCCTATGAGGTGGGTAAAAAATGGTAAAATGTTGAATACTATTATATATATATATAAACTTATTATAAAATGACTCCAATGAATTACATTGTATATATATAGGTTTTATGTATATATTTTGACCTAAAATAAATTAATATAAGAGAAAAAATACTTTAATAAAAAGTCAGTTTTAAACAATAACAGAGTGATTTTCACTATTCCTCGCACATTAAATGTTTTTAGAAAAATATGAAATATTCACCCTAAGCTAATTTTGATATTCCGAATACAAAAATTAAGTCCATTTTGAAAAATAAAATTTTTAAAATTTCACAAAGTGGGTATTAATATTCATAACTTCTAGTTTGATTGGTCGTGATCTGTTAAAACACCATGTTTTGTACAATGGATGCTACTGCATTATTCTAAGGGAAACGTACAGTGCGATCATGGGGTGTTACAATATAAAAGATGATGTTTAAAATCTCATTAAATAATTGAGGGGAATAAAATCAAAATATTCCTCAGTGAATCGAAATTGAGATGAAGCATATTTCCTTGAGTTTTACTCTTCATGTTTGATCCTTATCTTCCTAAAAAGTTAAAAAATGTTAATTATTTAATTTATTAAGATCAATTTTATTTTTTATTATTAGTGTTATTTAACTCATTACATAATTATATATTATTACGTCACTAATTAAATTGTTTACTCTATATTTTGATGAAATTCAGATAATATGTCCAAAATGACATTGGTTGATTGAATATTGCCAAAGAGGTCAATATTGCAAATATACAAAATAAAAATAATGAATCGATTTTCTTTTTTATGTATAAAATATAATTTTAAAATAAGTCATGAATTAGCTTTTCCAAAAATTATCTATGTCATTATCATGTATATGGTAGGTCACACGTATGAGTAACATTTCCATTTTTCAGTGGAAATTATAGAATAAAGTGAAGTATTATTTTACCTTTCCATAAGGATAATCATATCATCAATACCAGTCTATATCCATCAATACACAAATATATATATATATATATATATTTGTGTGTTTGTGTGTTTTCACCTAGTGATATGTTGATAAAATAAATAAACACATCTCTTCTTGGAGGATGTAGTCCACACCTTCACATTAACGATGTCATCATTTATGAGTGAGTCGATAGGTATTGAAAAATGATATTTTATATTCCATAATGATAAATGTGTCATTGAAATAAATATAATTTTATTAATATTATGTATTTTCATTAATTTTTCCTTTTTACATTCAATGTGATGAGTTGTTAAAAAATTATACACATATCTTCCTGATGAAGTTGTCCTTCTTACAAACAAGTGATTTGTCATATCCCTCGTAGAATATATTGTAATATTGTGTATGTGATATCACAATTAGAATTAAATAATTTTTTTATAAATATTACATATAAACTTTATATACTTTTTTATTATTATCCATGCTGGTTTATAATGAATATAAAATTACAATTTTCTGTAAGGTGGTAGTCCATCGTACAAACGAATGATGATATTTTTTCCCATTTTGTGGAAGATGGAATTTATTTTTTTTCTTCCATTAACATAAAAATACTTCAATATATTTGGTTTTTCGGTGTTATAATAGCATCATTATTTAGGAAATTTTATTATATATCGAAGATGAAATAAAATAAAAATTATTAGGTAAGAATTATACCTCTTCTTCAAAAACATTTAGTTGGTAAGAACCCAATGCTTTTTGGAAATGGATTTTTCAAAATAAAAATATATGTATTGGGGATGTAATTATAGATGTTAGGTATTTCCCTAAACCGAGATGCCTGGAATTGGTGCATTATTTTACTATATTTTCATGACTAAAAGGATTCAAAACTTGATAAAATGACTAGTTCAACAATCTTTAAATGATATATTATATACATGATACCCATAATACATTGGGAGAGAGAAAATCAAAACCTGATAAATACTAAAATGAAAAAAAATACATTATTTAAGTATTATTCAAATATTTCTTCTTTATAACATTGGTAAATGGAATATAATATGGGTGGGAATAAATTCTTAGTAAGGGTATCTAAAGGGAAGTCACTAATGAATTAATAGTAATAAATTAACATGGAAAGATAAATAAAATAAATCCAATGCCCTTAAAATAAATATACAATAAAATATCAATGTTGAATAGTATTAAACTAAATATCATTCCATCTAAATAAATATATTGGGAATGAAATGTATCCAAATATTTGTTGATGAAAAACCTCATAGATGAAAAATAATGAAATATAAATGATGAAAATGTTTAATTATTATATGTTGTGATTACTATGTACCTGGAACATTTCCATTAATAATGTTCATAAGAAGGTTTAAAACATATTTGGTAAAAATAAAATAGATTTTTCCAAATGATTTGTCTCATTAGAAATCCGATATATGAAGGGGGTATCTATAAATGAGACCCACCCATGTTGTACCGGTCCGAATCATTCCTCATATTCGTGAAAATTATTCCTTATCAAAATATATATTTAATAAATTATATGTATTTATCAATAGTTCCTAGTGGATACTATGTATCAAAATTTTATTTGGACATTAATGGGTGGAAATACCATTGAATTATTATAAATACAATTTACTGTGAAATGACATTTTAAACATTATGATGTGTGTCATACAATCTTGAAACATTTAAATCAAAAACCCCATAAAGGATTAATATTAAATGAAACATATAATATTATTAGAGTAATTATATTAAGGATATAACATGTCAAATATCAATAAATGAACCATATAATAATGAATTTGTGAATAATAACAAATAAGTCTCAAAGGAATGTAAATTGAGAAAAAACCCATTATGTTAACCATCATTTTTGTTTGTGGAATTTATACTGCTATATAGTGGTTTTAAATAATTAACAGACTTATACCATAACAATAATAATGTTTATAATATTATATATCATCTTCATATAATGTCTCTTTAACTGTTTGTTAACAATCATTCATTATTTTCACTATTTCGAGTGTTAATTTCCAGGTTTTATCAACAATATTTGTAAATGTAACTTTATTTTCCTATTAAATAAGTTTTTATTTCATAAATACCAAAATTTAATCCATGAATTTATTATGTTATTTATTCAGTAAATATTTTTTTAGAATAATCTATAAAGATTGGAGATAAGAAATAAAATGCACTGTTTATTAAGACGATATGCTTTATGTTTCCCTGAACACTATTTTCATTTTATTTTATTATGGAAAGAGTTAAAAATAAATGATATATATTTATATTTTCATTCTAGTATCATATAAATGATTTATATGTTACATTTTTTTATTGATACCGTATTTAATATGCTCCATTTTAGCGTTAATGAGTCACATCACTTTAAGGTGGCAGTAGTCCAAACATCCAAAATTGATGTTATCGTATTTGTATAAAAATGAAAATATAAGATAATTTTTTATAAAGATTTTTAGAGGCATAAATACTATATAAATATCATATATAGTATATATAAACATACTTTCTATCATAATTTAAACCATGAGAGGTGGTAAATTAAAAAAATGAACAATCGTCATTTCGTGAGGTAATATTTCATCGTATATAAAAACAGTATGTTCAAACACCATTAGAAAGATGTATGTGTACTTATAGTTTATAATATTTTCCAAAAAAAATCAAGAATATTTAGGATACTTATTTTTTTCTAGAATCTTGAAATAATATGATTTTTGGGATTGTATGATGGAAATAAAACTAGAACCTTAATGATGATTGTTAGCTATTAATCATAAAACTCATTTTCTATTGTATAAAAGGGCTTCATTGGATTTATTTATGAACTAGGGGAGGATTATGTGATGATGGTATACATTTTTATGATATATTTGTGTAGATATTGGTCATGCCAATGTGTCTTGACATGTTTGAGGAAGTTGGTGGAGAGAAGTCCCTTATGTAGTGGAAGAGTAGTGGCACTCCTGCCAATACAAAAAGGTATTATGTAATGTGGGGTATAAAATTCCTAATTCTCCAAAACATATGTATAAATAATAAGTGAATTAGGATGAATAGTCTATTAAAACTGACACCACACAAAAATATGAGAATTTTAATAATTTTGTTTCTTACCTTCTACGATTCCCCAATTTTATCAATTTATTTTTATTGAAGCATCTATTTTTCAAACATATTTAATTTAACAATTAAGAAAAAAATTAATTTATATATTTTAGAAAATATTTTCAAATTGAATAATTTATATGATATATATTTTATAAAATAAAAATCACATGTTTTTTAAAAATTAATTTTAAAACAAGTGCATGTGACGCACTAAAAAACTACATAAACCCAAACCATGATAACAATGTATTAACAATATATGGGTCAATATGATAATTAAAAAAGATAAATATTTCAATTAATATACCCTATTTAATATATATAACTACATGAAAATCACTTGTAATATAATAAGATTTTAATTAATTTTAAATCATTTAATAAAATATCAATTTATTATAAAATAAAAAACAATTTCAATTTCGACTTTATTTATTTAATTATAATTTTCAAATATAAAAACAATTTATTAATTCAATTATATTTAGATTATATATTTGTAAAATTATATATTAATATAAAAAATAATTTATTCCAATAATTTAATCAAAATAACTCACTTTTAATATTTATAATATCATTTATTTGAGTTAATTATTAATTAAATATTCACAATGTCAGTGTTTATTAATAATTTTAAGTAACTAAACCATCTATAAAAATAACTAATAAATTATTATGACATGAATAAAACATTTATCATTCAAAAGGATGTGAATTACCAAAAATATGATGTTTTTACATGTCCCAAAGTTCAAAAAATGTTAAAGGTGAGGAATGTTATCTTTTTGTCTTTATCATTACATAATCTTTTATATAAGGAACTACCATTTATTAATATTACAATAACCCATAATATTTTAACCATGTAGGGATATAGTTTAATTTTTGGAATACAATATATTTTGGACATGGTTATATGGATCTTTAGTCCTTGTGACAACAATTAAGTCCCTAATTATGATTAATCTTACCTTGATCACAATAACTAATTTCAATAAATTTCACTATTCCTTTTTTTAAATAATTATCTATATATTATTAGGAAAAATATATTGTACTGATCACAACCATGTATATCCTTTAATCAACATTCATGTAAGAACCCAGTTCTTATTTTTGAGGTACGGGCATCTTCTCTTTCCTTTTCCTTAAGTGTTTTTCAGAAAATATGGAAAATGGGAAAAATGGAAAATTTCGAAACTGCACGCCGTGTACATTTTCCACACGCCCTGTACTTTTGGATGTGCTGGGATGAGTACACGGGTCGTGTAGCCTTGTCGGCGATGAGGGGTGAAGGAACGGACTACACGCCGTGTAGTGGTACCTTACACGCAGTGTAGTCAGTCGGCAGGATTGAATAGTAAGGCAGTCGAGTCGCCACTATCTGGGAGACAGTACACGCCATGTACTCAGAAGTACATGCCGTGTACTCCGGTCTTCTGGTGAACAGTGTGGCGGTGCCGCCAAATGAAAAGTTAAATGAAATAAGTACACGTCGTGTACTCAAAAGTACATGTCATGTACTTTGTTTTTTTGGCTTAAAATAGGCAGTAGCCTCCTCATTTGGTAGAGGAGGCATTTGAGCCATTTTGGAGCCAAGGAGGATGGCCAGACCTTTGAAGATCCGCCAGGTGTTTGTCTGGAATCCGATTCGGCATCAGACGATCTCGTTGAAACTGCACGGGTAATCCATTTATCCTCCTTAAGTCGTTCTTACCAATGCTTCCCCTAACAGAAGTTATTTACGTTTGAATGGGTTTTGTTCTTCGTTAGATCTACGCCGTTCTTGGGTGTTTCTGGAGTCGGCATTCGGTTATATCATTCGTTGGTGTATAAGGTTGGTGCCTTTGTGTTAGTTTATCCAACTATCGTGCATTTTTGTGCATTTTTTGTGTTTTTTGTTTTTTGTTCAACGAACCCATGTTGGGGTGTCGTGTGACTGAGGCTGTTGCTATATTTAATGCCTAGAATTGCATAGGTGATTAAATTGGGATAATAAAATGCTGGTTGGGATCATTGTTTGGATCTGAAACCACCCATGGGGTGTGTTTCACTGTTTAACTATTTGGCCAGGATACCCAAGGGTATGCCTTAAATGTAGTAATTGTAGAATTTCCTTGAGAGTAATTTCTTGTTTACAGCATTTTGAGATGTTGGGCATGGCCCGGTTACCAGTTTAGCCTGAGGACGTTGTTGTGATTAGCCTGTGGGCACTGCACTGTTTAGCCTGAGGGTAGTAGTTACTTCGTCCTGAGGGAAACATCTTCCGTGCCTGAGGGAAATAGACTCTGCGCCTGAGGGAGAAACTTCCTACGCCTGAGGGAAAATTCTATTACACCTGAGGGCTATACCTGCGGGTTGGATTCTGCTTACTGGTGGGTATGGTTTTGCTTGTCTGAGGATGTGGACTGTTTTTTTAGAAATGCACTGTGGTTATTTCTAATATATAATGAATTAAATGAATAATAAGATGGAAATATAACTGGTAATTAGTTACTTTTGAGTACTACTTACTTTATTGCATTTTACTACTCCATACTATAGTTGCATGCTTACACAAAGTTGCGCACGGGCCTTTGGTGGGTGCTTACTGAGATATATTTCTCACACCCTGTTTGGGTGATGCTTTTCGGCCCAAACATATTACGTTTCTGCAGGTGTAGATAGGGGAAAGAGTCCCTATATAGGTACTTGACTGTTGTAGAGGAGTAGGAGGGCATGGGACCGAGCCTAGGCTCGTGATGCTGCTGCCAGCTGTTTTGCATTGCATTGTTGTACTCTGATTTTTGGTTGTATCGTATTGATGTATATCATGTTCTGGCTGTTTTCTCAGAATATGAGACATGTAGCATCATAATTTATATATTGTTGGTTATATCCACCACTGTTGTGTATTTCAGTTTTGTATGGTTTTCTGCTTCCGCTGTTGGTGTATGTTTTATTTTTTATTCCACTATGCCACACTTTGACAAATGAGGGCATAGTTTCCCCACTATCAGACCTGGGCCCTCGCTGCTAGTCAGCAGCCTCTGGCGTTTGTGGAAATGCGTTTGAGGTCACATGGTGAACCGGGCTCGGGGAACCCATTGCGTGGCACCCGGGTCCAGGACGTTACAAAGTGGTATCAGAGGATGTTTCTTTTCTTTGACATACCATTTGGAGCCGTAGTCAGGGATAGGACGGAACGGTAGTGGGTAATAAGCTATGCTCAGGCGTAGCTCACCCATGTACAGGGAAAAGACAGTCTACCTCGTATTGTTCATTCTTTTGATTTTGGAATTTTACGGTTGATATGTTTTCACCGTTTGGTGACGCACTTGGATTGTGCTGTCTATATTTTATCTGTGGGTTCTCTTCATTTGCAACCCGATGAGAGGAGGTTATGTCATCTCATGCATCATATAGGCACATGATAGATATCACATTCCATGCATAGTTTCCATGCCATGTAGATGCATTAGAATTTGCATGTTGTTGTGATAGTTGTTGTCCTAATAAAGCATGATATTGTGATAGCTGCGTAATAAATACATGCCTTGTGATATGGTATTTTAGTTTGATCTTGTTTGTAGAATGGATGCCAAACTTTGGTTTTCGGGCAGTATGGGCCCTCATTAACCAGAATTTAGTGGATCATTGACTGTTTATTGGTTATAACACATATAAGATGTCAAACTTTGATTCGTGGGGAGTATGGGCACCCACGGGTCGGAATTTGACACTTAGGTGTTTTTTTTCAGTGTTTTATGTGTTTTGAGGATGTTTCTAAGGCATACTGTCTGAAAACCTAGTATACACGGCATGTAGTACTTTATACACACCGTGTATATCCTTATATTCGGGAAGAAAAATGAACCTTTTGAGTACACGCTGTATACCCGGAGTACACGCCGTGTAGTCTCTTACCGTGTCACACACCGTGTGGGCGATGACACGGGGTAGGGAAGGGATTGGGTAAAACATGCCGTGTACTGAATGGACATGTCTTGTAGTGTGACCCGGAGTCTGACCGTGTAACTAACAACACAGGTCGGTGAACTCCTTGATAGAACACTCCGTGTCAATAATGAACACGCTGTGTAGTGTGACCTGGGGACTCGGCCGTGTAACTAACAGCACGGGCCGGTGTCACCTCCCTTTAAACACACCGTGTACCTGTGGGACACGCCATGTAGTCTTTTCTGAGGATAGACCGTGTGGAGTTAACCATGTGGCAGGGAAAAGGGGTGATGTACATGCCGTGTACGGGTGTAACACACCGTGTAGAGTTAAGCCGAGTAGTCAGTCATGTCACAGACGACATGGGAAGTTGGAAAATAACACCATAAACGTCGTGTAGATATTATACATGCCGTGTAGTTTTGTTCGATGGAAGCCGTGTGGCTTAGCCATGTAGAAGGACCCGGGCAGGGGAAGGGAAGTCAATTACACGCCGTGTAGTTATTGTACACACCGTGTAGTCATGTTTTGGCAATTTTACATGCCTTCTTCCTATTTTTTCTTGTGGTTCCTTCACTTATAAAACATAATAATCTTTAATCAGAGGCATGCTTTTGACCATGTAGTGACATGCAACCTAGACGACCGTGAGGTGTTCGCCAGGAGAGCAGTGACTATTATACTCTGGAAATGGTGGGCCATGGGCTACCAGTTGATCCACCAGCAGAGCCAGATGCGGCGCCAGCTGTTATACCGGACACACGAGTGGAGGAGAAGTTCCATGAAGGTTTTATGCGGTTTTTGCAAACCTTTCAGGGAGCACCACAGGATGCTATATCTATGGCTGAGCTGACGCGTATCTTTCAGAAGCAGTATCTGCCTACGTTTTCTGGGGATGACGTTCCGTAGGCTGCGGTGTCTTGGCTAGGATCGATGCAGACTATTTTCGAGAATCTTGAGACACCTCCACGGTGTAGGGTCAAGCTCGTGACTTACATGCTGCGTGATTTTTCCAAGAGGTGGTGGGATGTTACAACCCAGTCAGCGCATCACAGGGACATGGCGTGGGAAGATTTTTAGGCAGTATTCTTTGACTTCTTCTTTCCTGAGACGCTGAGGGAAGATAGAGCTCAAGAATTCATGAATCTACAGCAGGGAACTATGTCAGTGATGGGCTATTCTTCTCCTTTTATGGATCTTCAGTGCTTTTCACCCATGCTGGTTGGTGATGAGATGCTGAGAGCCAGCGGTTTTGAGGATGGTATTCGGTATGACATCCTAGCGCATGTGAATTTTTTCAGGTTACCTACTGTACAAGTGATTGTGAACCAGGAATTGATTACGGAGAGGATCCTACGGGAATCTAGTGGTGTGGGCCAGGGTGGTTCATCACCAGTTACTGATACTATTTCTACTGGAAAGAGGAAGAGACAGATAGACTTCTCTCAGGGCAGCAGTACCAGCCATTCGGGTTCTTCAGGTGGTCCGATCAGGTGCTACGAGTGTGGAAGAGAGGGGTACAAGAGACCGCAGTGTCCACGAGACCCAGTGGAGTGCCGAGCTTGCGGAAATATGGGTCATCTGTAGTGCTTTGTAGGGAGTTTCCACCAGTGGCTAGTGAGAGGGGATATGTGCAGACTCCGCGTGCAGGAGTAGGACCAGAGGCTTCTTACCAGTCTGGAAACTGGAATATGTCAGGGCGTGCTGGCAGAGATGGTGGTCGTGGCCGTGGCGGCCAGACACCAGGATCATAGAGGCAGCATGGCGGGACAGCTCATGGTAGCCAGGCTGTGTCGCAGGGCCGCGGCACTGGGCAGGCATATGTAGTGCAACAGACCCAGCAGGAGCAGGATCCCGGACCTTCTACATTCATAGGTACTATTCTAGTAGCTTCTGTCTTGTCTTTAGTACTTTTTGATACGGGTGCTACGCATAGTTTCATATCTGTACCCGTTGTGAAGAACCTTGGGCTCTATGTTTCTAATTATTCATATATCATGATGGTAGACACTCCGTTGGACACTATAATGGCTAGTGTGCGTCAGTGCAAGGAGTTCCCCCTTGAGGTTTGTGGGTGTCACTTACTTTGGGACCACTATGTCTTGGAGACGATGAGATATGACTTCATTATTGGGATGGACTGGTTGGTTCCCTTTCGAGCCTTTGTAGACTGCTATCGTCGTAGGGTGTGTTTCATGTCATCAGAGGGTGGAGAGTTTCTATACAAGGATGAATGGGATGTTCAGGCAAGTCGATCTAGACCGGAGCATCATGGATGATGTGGAGTCAAAGCCCAGATTGCGAGCTTATATCTGGATGACCAGGGGACTTTTCAGACAGATTTCCCTCCAGTTTTTGATCATTTTAGGGATTTCTTCTCGGACGACTTTTCAGGTCTACCTCTGATGCGTGAGGGGGATTTCTCTATCGAGCTAGTGCTAGGAGCAGTACTGGTGTCTATTCCTCCTTATAGGATGGCCACGCCTAAGTTGCAGGAGCTCAAGATGTAGTTAGAGGAGCTATAGGCTAAGGGTTTTATATGACCCAGTACTTATCCTTGGGGTTCTCTAGTCCTTTTTGCGAAGAAGGTGGATGGTAACCTTAGGCATTGCATGGATTATCGGAAGCGGAACCAGTTGATGGTTAAGAACCAATATCCCTTGCCGAGGATAGATGATATGTTTGATCAGCTTCGTGGAGCACGAGTTTTCTCGAAGATTGAATTCAGATCCGGATATCATCAGCTACACGTTAGACTATCTGATATACCTCTCACAGCTTTCAGGAGTAGGTATGGTCTATATGAATATATGGTTATGCCGTTCGGACTCCCGAATGTGCCAGCAGTTTTCATGGCTCTGTTGAATAGTGTGTTCCATCTGTATCGTGATTCTTTTGTGGTAGTATTCGAGGAAGACATCTTGGTGTACTCTCACACTCGACACGGCCATGCCACCCACCTTGGGATCATATTGTGTACACGGAGAGAGCATCAGCTATATGATAAGCTCTCAAAGTGGCACTTTTGGATGGACCAGATTCACATCCTGGGTCATGTCATCTCAGAGGTATGAGTTTCAGTAGACCCAGAGAATGTGATAGAAGAAGTTTCCTGGGAGAAGCCTAAGAAATTTTTTGAGATAATAAGTTTCTTAGGGTTGGATGGATACTACAGACGTTTCATACAACACTTCTCCCGCTTAGCAGCACTGTTGACAGGCCTGACTAAGAAGGGTTTGAAGTTCGATTGGCCAGAAGCTTAAGAGGCAGATTTTCAAGACCTGAAAGGAATGTTGACATCAGCACAGATCCTAATACTCCCAGAGCATGGGAAGAGATATATAGTTTACTGTGATGCTTCAGGGATTGGGCTGGGAGCCGTTTTGATGCAGGTCGATCGAGTGGTTGCGTACGGGTCTCAGTAGTTGAGGCCACATGAGAGGAATTACCTGACGCATGAACTCGAGTTAGCTACAGTTGTGCATGCGTTGCGCTATTGGATACATTATCTGTTGGGAGAGAATTTTGTGGTTTTCACAAACCAAAAAAGCCTCAAGTATATCATTACTCAGTGTGACCTGAATCTAAGGAAGAGAAGGTGGATCAAGTACCTACAGTCCTTCGATTTTGAGCTTGCCTATACACCTAGTAAAGGTAATGCAGTAGTTGATGCACTGAGCAGGAAGACTCAGATATAGGCAGTGCAGGATCCCAGTGGTGAGTGGAAGCATATGGCTTTGTTCTCTGAGATGCATCTGGAGGTGCATGATAGTCAGGGGCAGACATATCATTCCTCGTTAGTTGTGACTTCTACCCTCCTGGATATAGTGTGGATGAGTCAGCTATCTGATTCAGAAGGCATAGTTCTACAGGAGTCGGTGGCAAGTGAGGACCCTCCTTCCGGTTTGACGATATGCGACGATGAGGTTATACATTTCCATGAACGAGTACGGGTTCTAGGGATATACGCGAGGAGCTGATGTAAGAGTTTCATGCTTCAGCTTCGGCAGTTCATCCCGGGGTTACCAAGATGTACCGAGACATTAGACTACATTACTGGTGGTCGGGTATGAAGAGAGAGATAACTGGGTTTTTTACGAGATGTTCCACCTATCAGTAGGTGAAGGCAGAGAATCAGAGACCAGATGGACTGTTACAACAGTTACACATTCCAGAGTAGAAATGGGATGATGTAATGATGGATTTTGTGACGGTGTTACCGAGGTCACCTCGTGGCAATGAAATCGCGTGTGTTGTTGTTGAAAGACTCATGAAGGTAGCTCACTTCTTGCCGATCAAGGAGATCTTCAGTGTGGATGAGATCAAAAGGCTGTATATTTGAGAGATCGTACATCTTCATGGGGTCCCTCGTTCTATCATTTCAGATAAGGACGCCCGCTTTACATCTCGTTTCTGTAAGAGTTTTCAGAGGGAAATGGGTACTTAGGTGCTTCTGAGCACATCATACCACCCTCAGACAGATGGCCAGTCATACCGTATGATACACGTGCTAGAGGACATGCTGCGCGCATGCGTCCTAGACATTGGGGGATCTTGGGAGAAGCATATACCATTAGTCGAGTTTTCCTAAAACAATAGTTTTCAGGCAACTATTGAGATGGAACCATTCGAGGCTTTATATGGTAGGCCATGCCGAACATCTTTGAGCTGGTTCAAGGCAGGCGAGGCAGCATTACTAGGACCACAACTCGTGTAGGAGACATCAGAGCAAGTCTAGTTGATTCGGAAGGGGATGGCTACTGTGAAGTCTCATCAGAAGTCGTATGCTGATCGCCGCAGACGACTTTTGGAGTTCGTGGTCGGGGATCAGGTTTTTCTACGTGTTTCACCGAGGCTTGGACAGAAGCGGATGAGGAGACAGGGTATTGTTTCACCAAGGTATGTGGGTCCATTTGAGATTCTGGAGAGAGTCAGGCTGGTTGCCTATCGATTGTATTTACCGCAGCGGTACCGAGCCATGCACGAAGTCTTCCACGTGTCTCAGTTACGTCTCTACCATTCAGACCAGCCTCACACCTTTCAGCCTAAGGAGGTTGAGCTTCAACATGATGCGTCCTTTGAGGAGAATCTGATCTATATCGTTGACAGGAGCACGAAGGTTCTCTGAGGCCGGTCATTTCCTCTCGTACGACTGCTATAGAAGCATGGCCGAGTGCAGGACGAGACTTGGGAGCGGGAGGCTGACGTACATGCTCAGTGGCCAGAGCGGGTCTGGGCATTATCTTCACCACCCTTGGAAGGGAAATTTGGAGATGAATTGCTATATGGGGGGAAGTTTGTATGAACCCAGTTCTTATTTTTGAGGTACATGCTTCTTCTTTTTCCTTTTCCTTAAGTGTTTTTGAGAAAATATGGAAAATGGAAAAAATGCAAAATTTCGAAACTACACACCATGTACTTTTTCCATAGGTCGTATACTTTTGGACGTGTTAGGATGAGTACATGGGGCGTGTAGCCTTGTCGGTGACGAGGGGTGTACGAACTGACTACATTCCTTGTAGTGGTACCTTACATGCTGTTTAGTCAGTCTGCAGGTTTGAATAGTAAGGCGGTGGAGTCACCGCCAGCTGGACGACAGTACACACCGTGTACTTAGAAGTACATGCCGTGTACTCAGGTCGTTGGGTGAATAGTGTGGCGGTGCCACCAAATGAACAGTTAAATGAAATATCTACATGTTGTGTACTCAAAAGTACACGCCATGTACTTTGTTTTTTTGGCTTAAAACATGCAGTAGCCTCCTCATTTGGCAGAGGAGGCTTTTGAGCCATTTTTGGAGCCAAGGAGGACGGCCAGACCCTTCAAGATCCGCTGGGTGTTCGTCTGGAATCTGATTCGGCTTTGGATGATCTCGTTGGAACCGCACGGGTAATCCCTTTCTCCTCCTTAATACATTCTTACCAATTATTCCCCTAACAGAAGTTATTTACGTTTGAATGGGTTTTGTTCTTCATCAGATCTACGTCGTTCTTGGGCATTTCTGGATTCGGCATTTGGGTATATCGGTTGTTGGCGTATAAGGTAGGTGGATTTGTGTATGTTTTTTCAACTGTCGTGCGTTTTTGTGCGT